>OZ004346.1:22598200-23903700 GCA_963924445.1 Philereme transversata
GGTTGCCCATTGTAAATCTAGGTATATATAAACTTTTTGTAGTATAAATAACTTTATATAGTAATTTATATTTGCACACCATCTGTATGAATATATAAGGATCAACAAAAGGTAACATTGAAACATTTGTACCTATATTTCCTGTTCTATAAAAACTATATAAAACACTAGTAAAAGTGACGCGACACTTCATGTAAATGACTTCACGTCAATGAAAGACGGTTAAATTATATGGATATTACCCTGAATGAAAAGAAGTGCACAGTGTTGCACATTGGAAGCAAAAACCCGAAATGCAACTACTTTATTAATGGAAGTTCACTTGAAAAGGTAGACAGACAAAGAGACCTTGAGAGTTCAAATCACAACTAACCTAAAATGGGGATATACAGATTGTAGAGATTGTGAAAAGAGCAAATTCTGTGATAGATAGATAGATAGATAATTCCTTTATTGCACACCATTTAAATACAAACATTTATAAGAAAATACACCCTTAAATAATAGGTACAATGGGCGGCCTTATCGCTAAAAGCGATCTCTTCCAGGCAACCTTTAGATGGACAGGATCTATGTGAACAAAATAAGGACGGCGGCGTAAATCCGATATAGTACACGTATATTTATAAAAAATATAGATAATATAAAATGCATAATTATAATGTATAATATAATCATAAATTTCATAAATTATATATTATAAAAATGTAAAAATGAATAAGTGGCCTAGTGAGCGATGGATGACAGATAGTGTTGTCTGACCAAGTTTTTAAAGATTTAGCGTGACGAATTGAGACAGGTAGGGCATTCCAGAGCCTGGTAGCCTGCAAAGTAAAAGACGAACTATAAAATACTGAGGTATGATGGGGAGTTTTTAATTGAAGGGTTTCAGAGGAACGTAAGGGTCGAGAGTTGGAAAGGTGAAGAAAGTCAAAGCGTTCTTTGAGGTAGGACGGAGTAGAAGGGATATATATTATAATAAAGGCCTTCACTTACATTAACAGGGAATTGTTTCTGAAACTATATAAGACATACCTTAGGCCATTGTTGGAGTATGCATTTCAAGTTTGGAGCCCATACTTCAAAAAGGACATTAACCTTATTGAGCGAGTACAACGAAGAGCAACGAAAATGGTACCTAGTCTCAAAGCACTTACATAAGAGGAACGACTTCAGGAACTTGGACTAACTACCCTTCAGCAACGTAGAGAGCGCGGAGATCTTATAGAGACTTACAAGATTCTAAACGACCACTACAGCATACCAGACTTGTCACAAACACTATATACCATGAACAATAATGCAAGGTTGAGAGGACACTCACTGAAGCTGCAACGCGGGCCAAGTAACAGCAAACCAAGGGAGCACATATTGCCCAATCGCGTAGTGGACACTTGGAATCGGTTACCAGAGTCAGTGATTAGTGCCCCCTCAGTGAACGCTTTCAAAAACAGACTGGACAAATATTTAAAGCGCACTGACAATAAATAAGATATTCACGCATCAGCTCTAAGAGCTGCCTGTGTATTACAAATAATAATAATATTGTTCATACTAAAATCGCGATTAAAAAATGGGGAGTGGGGGGAAGAGGGTGAAAAATACTTTTCGACGTATTCTCATACCTAACAAATATACAAAAATGTTTTCATTATAATTTACCCGTTTCGGAGAAGTGCGACCACAAATACTGTGACACGAGATTTTTATATATTAGAAGAGATGAATCCCTGTTTCCCTTGGTCACGCCATAACTTGAGAACGACTATACCGATTTTTTTTTTGTTTGATTGTGTCCCTGTATGGTTTAGATTCACAATTGGAGCCGGTAGGTGGCACTGTTGTCGAGATCAAGAAAATTGCAGACGAAGTCGCGGGCATACATTATAAAAAAAAAACTAGGAAATATTCCGAAGTATGTGTACACATCACAACTAATTAGTTTTAAGCAGAAACAAGTTATAAGTAAATTTATAAATATTTATAAATTTATAATCAAGTATAAGTAAATTTATAAATACTCTTTTCCAAGAACGATTATTATTAATTTGTTTTGTACA
The DNA here is from genome assembly GCA_963924445.1 of Philereme transversata. Taxonomy (NCBI): domain Eukaryota; kingdom Metazoa; phylum Arthropoda; class Insecta; order Lepidoptera; family Geometridae; genus Philereme; species Philereme transversata. The sequence goes on from OZ004346.1 coordinate 22,600,261, forward strand.
TATGTATTATTTCAGGTACACTCTCACCTCAATCAAGCACCCATACCCTCACTGCGTCGGATTCGCGCGGCGTCGCATCGGTCGCGGCGGGCGCGTGCTGCTGGACCGGGTATCCACTCCACTCGATGACCTCTGGCCCAATCTCCCCTTCCACCTGCCGGGTGACACCGACAAAGAACAGGTAACATCCTCTCACCGCACTGGTTGTGTCTCCGCTCACTGCGTCGGATTCACGCGACGTCATAAGATAGCAAGCGAAGCAAATCAACGAAGAATTAAAGTAAATAAAAAATAAATATTGCTGGACATTTCACACAGCGCTATCTAGCATTATGAAGCAAAACAAGCAGGCTTGAATCAGTTTGTAAATGTAGCTCAGCAAAGCGAAGCAAGTCATGAAGTTAAACCATTAGTTAATTAAAAAAATAAAAAAAATAAAAGGACATTTATTTACACATACACCTCTTATGCTAACAGAAGTTGGTAGGTAATTAATTAACTAACTAATTAAGCTATTAGTTAGTCATGAACTAATGGCTACTTGCGCAACGAGGATTTAGTGCCTAAATATTACTAAGATAGTCGTCAAATGTTACAAATGCGTCAAATTTAAGCATGTTTAGTCACTGATTACATTTCGGGAACGTTATGCATAGGGTTGCAAACATTTTTTCGAGGAACTATAGTATTTTTAAAATAAGCTTTTAAAAATATAGTACACTTCAAAAAAATATAGTATTTTATGCAAGGAGCAAAAAATAAATAAAGATATTATTTGTTACTTATTTATTTTCTCTTTTTAGTCGACGTTAGTAGGCACGAAACTTGACGCACTTTCGCTATCGTTACCACTTTCCATAACTAATTTATTTAGGACTTCAACTTCTCAAAAGAAAGAACAATTCAATTGAAAATAATTATCGAACTCCCAAAGCAAAAATAAAGCAAACCAAAACTTCGTTTTGTGTGGTCAATTTAACATTACGGACAGGTTTGAAACGCGGAAATTTTATACTACGTGACGTACGTAGTACGTAACGTAGTTTAAAAATTCCTTGGTCCTGATACCTACATGCTTTTGCAACAGTTTTAGGTTAATGTAAAGGAGCGTTCATACATTTTTTAAATGAAGGATTTGTTTGTTGGATTTCGGTGTTGAAAATATAGTATTTCTGCGTACTATTATTTCTTCAACAGTATATAGTACGCAGACTCAAAATATAGTACAATACTATATATTATAGTATGTATAGTACGGTTGGCAACCCTAGTTATGCAAGCTAATAGTGAGTTATGTAAACACTAATTTTATAATTGAACGACCTCTGTGGCGCAATGGGCTAATAGACAGCTGAGATTCCGGAGGTAGCCGGCTTGATTCCCGCTGCGGAATAAATGTTTGCATGATCTACTGATATATGTTCCGAGTTTGGATGTATTTCTATATATTATAAGGATGTATTTACAAAAAAAGAGTATATAAGTATTCTATCAGCTATCTGGTTCCCATAGTACAAGTCCTGCTTAGTTTGGGGCTGGATAGCACTGTGTGAAATGTCCAGCTATATTAATTTAGTTAATTTATCGTCTCCAGATCGAGATCGAAACGCAACGTCACCGGACACCGAAAGAAATCACCACAGACTACCACACGAGCGGCAAATACCCCTGGAGGCACGCCTTCCGACGACACCTCTCCAGAAACCCACACCTTTGGACGGATGTCAAACCCGACGTCACGTCAGACGTCAAGCCGGACCTCGAAGACCTCAAGTTCGACATTAAAGTGGAACCAAATTTTGATAGAGTGGAATCAATGGACGTGCTACCAGATATTGTGCAGGATAGTGAAAAGTGTAAAAGTGATACTAGTGTAAGGACTATGGAAGTGAATAGGAAGAGGTCGTACAGTGATTGCAGTGACAGCAGCTATGATTCCGATCAGAGCTTGCAGCCGGTCGAGCAGGAGTTCGAGCGTTTTATCGATGAAGTCAATAAGAAATGGTGAGTGTTTTTGGTACTTATTTTTTTATATTATTTGTGGGGAAACAGGCTTACGGCCCACGTGATGGTAAGCGGTCACCGTCACCTATTGACACCGGCAACACCCGGGGTATTGTCAATGCGTTCCCTACCCTGTACAAACCTCTTTACATTTCTCTTGAAGCCTGCCATGTCGTAGCCTAACGGGAATACCTCAGATGGTACCTCATTCCACATCTTGCAAGTATGGGGTAGAAGAGATCGCGTGAAGCGTGTGGTGCGCGACACCCAATTGTGTACGGGGTGAGATCAAATAGCGCCTCAGAACATTCCCCATTATACAGGCGGTAGAATACATCGTTCATGGTAGATGGCCACGAATCATGATAGATACGTTTTGGTATTCTACTAACACAATTTTGGCGGTTGTTGCTATGACAACACCATTGAAAATTTGTCAGCTTATGACAGGAACAACAATCATAATCGTTAAATAATGGTATGGCTCCATAATTGTTTGTCTTATAAATTAGCAGAATTATGTCCCAGAGTTTGTTAATAACAAATATGACACGCCAGGTTACACTTTCGACCCAAAACACCGAGTCCATCCCCCCCGGGCGCGGAGTACGAGGAGTGCCCCCTAGCGCCTGACACCGCCGTCGCAGTGGAGCTGCTCAACCCGCAGCCGTCGGACGGCCTGGGCGCCTTCACCACGTCTCAGTTCACGCTGGCCGAGCTCTACCCCGACGTGCCCGACGTGGACACCAGCGGCGCCACCCTCGACATATCCGGCGAGGAGCTGCAGCCGGACAACTTTACAGGTTGGAATTCTTGATTAAATAAATATAAATAAATAAATATTACTGGACATTTCACACAGCGCTATCTAGCCACAAACTAAGCAGTGCTTGTAATAAATAAACCAGATAACTGATAACACAACATAATCGCTGCTAGCGTTCCCTATTGTAAAAATAAATAAATAAAATATTTTATTTCAGATTTTTGGCAAATCGGCGTTGTATCTATGTATGTATGTTTCTTTGTCCGAGGACAACTTTCGAAGCATTGATCCAATCATCGTGAAATTTGATACATAGGTAGGTTGTGATGGCCCAATTTTGTGGCAAATGAGCTAAAAATGTTGGGGGGTTATTGAGATAATGGGGTTCAAGAGGGGTAAAAAAAAATGAAAATGATACTATTAGGTCAAATGGGGCATCAAATGAAAGTTCTTTGTGTGTACATTTCGACCCCGTTTTTATTTTTAGTTTAAACCTTGGAAAACTCCAAGTTATTAGCCATAATAAAAACTGAACTTTGACAAAATTCACAGGGTACACCAGTGACCCTACAGTGCTGAAATTTGGTATATGTGTAGCTTTAGTGACACAAATATAGGCAAAAGTCTGAAAGCCAGAATAACTGCAATTTCTACCCCAAAAAAGAGTAACCAATCTACATGAACACTGGTTATTTATTTCGTGGCATTATATTGATAGTCAAAGAGTAGGAATAATATTTTTTTGTTTTTATGGTATACTCGCGAGATCTCAGTTCGGGGCGAACCACTAGTATATATCGTCGTGTTATAGTGTTATCTGTCCCGTCTAGGCTTGAAATTTTTGAGATGGTTTTAAATATTTACTCAGACTAGATTTTGCGTACCGATTCAGTCATCGCGCTGATTAGTTGAGTGCTGTCAAGGTTTGGGAACGCTCATAAACGCGCTTGCAGTCAGTATTTGCACCAGCTGTCATGCCACTTTTGACAGGGAGGGTTACGGTGACTTCTGTTTGGAGCAGGAACGTTGTTAGCGCAAAATGGCGGATGCAATGACGTCATCTATGACGATTCACGGAACATCGTTGTCGCGCTCCCGGTGATTCTGAACGCTTGCTAGCGCGAAGGATATCAATTTCGCGTGTTTCGGAATGCACCTTCAGAGAAACACCAAGCATAGCCCTCTCCGTAGCACGCTGAGTGACTTTGAGAGTCATTATAAGGCTAATCCACTGTTAACACAGTGATCAAAGACTCGTTTTATAATCGTCTCGTGAATTTGTTGGGGCAGGTCTGACAGAGGCGCAGATGGAGAGCATTCTCTCGGAGACGGACCTGAAGGCGCTGGCGGAGGACGGCCGCAAGGCGCTGCCGGACGACATACTGGACCTCGTCGACGCAAGAGATCCTTTTTTATTGCACGGCCAGAGTGCGGGCGCGCGGACCGACTCTGGCCGACCAACGAAAAAGGTATTTATACTAAGTGTTTTGTTATGTACGACATTAACTGTAAACACGGGTATGGCTAATGGCTAGTATTGTTGTAAAATAGGTTTTTTTTCAAATTCATTACCATAGAAAAATTTTAAAACACATTATTAAGTCCTAAAATAACAATGAAACAGCCTGTATAAAATAGGTAAACAAATCATATTAATTCATCATGTGAGTAGGGACCTGTTAAGCGACATCGTCGCAAAGGCGCATCTTAAAAAGTTAAAAATTGGCAATTGAAACGGTATTGATTACTGGATAAATATTCAAACTACCGGTATTAAACCCAACACTAAAAACAGTTAATACGATGTGTGTCTTAAATTAATGTCGTACATAACAGGTCGAATATTTAGAAAACTTTTTTGATTTATTTCAATTATTATTACATAGTTTGTAAACTATGGAGCCCTATGGAGCAAAATCCCCCAAATCAATCAAAGTGTTTGTTTATTGTCATTTGTACTGTATGTTAATGTTTAAGGTTAGTATCAGTATTTTTCCCGGTTCCATGGTGGTAGCACTATCATTATATTGTATTGTGAGTTCAAATAAACAATTAGTATTGTTTCCAGGTGGATTCGTTCGGGTCAACGTACGTACGCGTAACCGCGGGTGAACGCGAGCCGATATACTGCGCTGTGCCCACGCCCACGCCCACGCCCAAACCCACGCCCTCCAAACCAACGCCTCCGAAAAAGGTAAAGTATCGTACGTTAAGGCCGGCTTGCAAACGATCCCTAATCGTATCTAGCGGCTACAAATGTCTAAATTTGACGTATTTGTATGATTTGACAACTCAAATCATATTGATATTGATATAGCGTTTGTTAGCGCATATTTAGCCACTAAATAAGTTTAAACATCGTTGCGCAAGTCGCCCTAACTTTTGACGGCAAGCTACAACATTTACACAAAAGCTATTAACATTTTTTAGACAAAAAACATTGTAACTAATTCTGTCAATGAATATTGAAGTTAATTATTAATTGAATTAATTAATTAAAACAATATGGTGTGAGTTTTATATCATGGTAAATAGCGTATGGTATTTAGAGATAAGACCACCAATTGTATCACATAGGTTCTCGGTGTTCTTTTTAATTGTATTCTTTTATGATGTGCAATAATGAATTATCTAAATCATCCCGTTTCTAGTGAAAATAATTCTGTTAATTTTTCTTGTATCATCTGTTCTTAAATGGTCGAATGTGTTTTTGTGTCATAGTAAATAGAAAAAAAAACAGTGTAACAAAAGAAGTAGGTGCCTTAAAACCAATAATTCATAATTGAATTCAAGGCCAGACCAAAATCGATACTGACGAAAGTGACCTTAAAGTGAAAAAAAAACTGTCTGTTTACAAATTATATATTTGATCCATACATGATCCATTGTAATGTTTAGATTAGTGCTGTCCGCCTTGAGAGTTTTTGAGATGGTTTTTAAAATCTTAGAATTTTCCGTAAGTCGGATTTATAACACTAATAAATAAAGATTACGTTTATATTAATGAGTGTAACTATACCCACAGGTGCAACAACGGCAACCGCTTCGCGCAGAGGTTATATCCGCATCCGCATCCGCACCCGCGCCCAGAACCAACGACACGCAGAACCAGCCACAGATACAAGCCGTACAGATACAGCCTCAGGCTGTGAACCAGGCGCACGCGGTGAACCAAGCCAATCCACATGCGAACTCGCAGGTGAACCACACTCAGGTGAACAGTCAGCTCAGCCAGCCTGCCAGACTTGATAAGCGGAAGAAGGAAGATACTATTGAAGAGGTTTGTTTGTTTTTCCAAGGTTATACATTTTTATTTTATTTTATTTCGAACAAAATCCACAGCTCTTGGTACAGGTGTACCTTATGATAAAACTTACAGCCAATAAAGGATTTACATTTTACAATTCAAATACTCTTATAGATTAACGACGTAAATCACTTATCGCACTAAATAGTACCATGACATTAACAATAAAGAATTACAATAAAAACAATCGTAAGATTAATATTATTTATGTGTGCAGCCGGGTGTTGTTGGCATGTTCGTCGAGGTTGAGTTTGATAATAAAGACTTTAGCACAATTTAATCACGTTTATTCAGAGCACACACAGTTCTCTACCACGAGTCCGGGTTGACATCTTCGCCATAGACATCTTAGAACTGACCGGAAAGGCCCGAGTCTTTCATAGATAATTTAATATTACAACAATGTTGCCATCTGTGTTGGTAAGGGATGCCAACAATTTATACATTTAATTAAATAAATACATAAGTTTGTCGACCTCCGTGGCAAAGTGGGCGAATAACCGGCGGAGACGCAGGAGGTTGCGGGTTCGATTCCTGCTGCGGGACAAATTTTCATTGTCTACAGATATTTGTTTCAGGCGTGGGTTTTTTCTTTATGTTATAAACATGTATTTACATAAAAAAAATTATAAGTATTATATCACATAAGTGGTTACTTATAGTACAAGCTTTACTTAGTTTGGGGCTAGATGGCGCTGTGTGAAATGTCCATTATTTATTATTGTTATACTAAATATCGCTAAGCACAGACTAGATATTTGAACAACTAATATGTACAACCTGTTTTGTTATGTACGACATTAATTTAAAACACACATCCGGAATCGTTTTATCTGATTTTAGATGTGGGTTTAATATCGGTGGGAGGTGGGTTTAAGCTTAAATATTTATCCAGTAATCAATACTTTTCCAATAAACAATTTTTTACGTAAATCGGCGGCGCCTTTGCGACGATGCCGCTTAGTCAGTTTAACAGGTATCTATTTACATTAAATTTATTACCTAATATATACATGCTGTTTCATTGATATTTTAGGACTTGATATAAAGAATGTTTGAAAGTTTCAAATTTTCAATGGTAGTGGATTTGAAAAAAACCTATTATACAAAAATACTAGCCATTTATCCGTACCCGTGTTTAAATTTAATGTCGTACATAACAACACGTAGTATATATTTTTTATAGTACCTTGATGTGAAACAAGCTTATGGCCCACCTGATATTAAGTGGTAAGCATCGCCTATAACAGAGAATTGCATCGTAAGTCACGCACCTTAGTAACGTGCCCTACGATGCACTGCCCTGCGTCCATCACCTTGAGGCATACAGGTGTTAAGTATCGGTCTGAAGGGTATGGGTGCCGGTAAAATTAGAATAGAATAAAAAATTATTTGCAGTATCACAGTAAATACACAAAAAAAAAGATAAAGGCACAAAAGAAAAATTAAAAAAAGTGGCACTCCGGGAGTTCCGACAGAAATGAAAACTTGAACAATTACGAGATACTTATATACAGAGGTGTTGGTAACGGTAATGGTAACAGTGTCGCGAGTTCAATTGTTTTTTCCCATCTCAAAAAATACCCAACACGCCTAAAGAATTTTTCACTTCAAAACTAAAAGAATCTACTGTCATAATTTACTCTAACTCAGCATGATGCGATAATTACAGGTGAGGCTTTACACATGTATGCCTGAAGTTGATGGACGCAGTTGCGTGACCTACGAGGCAATGCTTTGTTATAGGTGATGCTACTACACTTACCACTTGTCATCAGGTCAGCCATTTGCTGGCTACATCATATTGCATATAATTTTTTTTAATAAAACTTTTTTTTTATGATTCGCAGGTTCAACTGCCACACGGAGTGCAACTTAAAACGGTGCAAACGAAGCACTCGCCGCTCAAGAAGCACATCATAACATCGGGCAGCCATCGAGTGCGCAGCGAGCCTGTAGCTGTCAGCAGCGCGCCGCCACATCACCAGATCATAACGCAAGCTGTCTCTGATACTCTGAAGGTAACAAATGCACATTTACTTCGACGCACTATCAAATCCAACACTTTTTTTTTTTCGAATGGACTAATCTCGCTGTTGGCCTCTGAGGCCGTGACAGCTTAACCGAACTTTTGGCGAGCGCAGATGGCGCTCAGCCCAGTAAGTTTTTTAGGCAACTAGCGCAAGGGCACCACTTAGGTACGAACCTCGGCTTGGGCTGTTGCCGGGATGGGGATAGGAGAGAAACGCCCGGGTACATGTTTGTACCTTGTATAGGCGGCGACTGAAGGGATTCGTCGACCTCGCCGGCGAGATCGGTGTTTCTGTGAAGTGTTTGCTCTGTCTGATGTAGATGACTCACTTTCTGCATTAGCGGAGGTGATTTCGTCATCCGGGTCTCCGAGAACGTGTCTCGGACGACGGAGGATTTTTCAAATCCAACACTGTTATAGGTCGCGTCATATAAATAGAACGCTGGAAGAAAGTGGAGGGGGTGTGTTTGCGCACGAAACTAGGCCTATTGTCTTATTTTTGAACCAGTCTTTTGTTTGCAGCTTCGTATATTGGTTATTGATAGGTACATTGTAAAATATATTAGATAGGATATCATTAAATAGAATTAAAAACATGTTTGATTGAGTATAGAATGTTTAATGTAAATATAAAAAAATTAAGTAATGTTGAAACTCCTTCCATTAAGTCGTCGTGGGTGACGTGAAAACCAAATGAAGACGCGGTGTTGGTGCTAGAGGTGGCCATTTCATCGTCGTCGCTTCGTCTCTTGAGTTTTCATCATCCAGACAGTAAAAAATTCCGAATCTTTTGAACCTCATACTATTCACTGTAGACTTGGAACATTTTATTGCCTTTGCGGTCCGTTTCATAGATTGGTTTTAATTATCATTATGTAAAATCATTTCGTAATTAAAAACTTTTGTGCGCGATGGTATTTTGAGAACGAATGTAACATAGACACAGCGCGGAAAGCAAAGGTCGACTGAGGAACCAATAGCGCACCGGCAAGCATGTGGTGCGTGTCCCGCCCGTTGTTACAAACACTGTGACACGAGGTATATTATTTATTAACAAATGCAAATAAATGAATTTCTAGCGTCTGAGTGCAATCAAATGCACAATATATCCCAATGCAGAATGTTATTCCCCCCCCCCCCCCTTTATTATAACCTTTCTTATTATAATCTTGATTATTATTATATTTTTATTATTATAACCGTCATCTTGAGACATCACAAAATTGCACCAACCAAATTGATCATTTCTTATCGCCACATCCGGTGGAAACCCCTTATTAGACGCACCCAATTCTTCTGTAGATTTTTTTCTTGGTTAGGGCCCTTCTTATATTCCAAAAAAAATAAAATACTGAACTTCTATCCTTTGACAAGGCGGGGATGTAAGATAATTCTACGAAGGTGGCTTCTTGAAAAGGACTATACTGAGACTGAGACAATACTTCAGTATGACAGATAGAACAACAGCAGGATAACCAACTGCACATACATAATACTTATAGCACTAACCATAATAGATAAACACACATTATATACATACATACATATACCAAAACAAATTTAACACTATCAACGTAATTAGATTACAATGAACTTTACTTTAAATTAACACATGATATTCATTTAAGTAGATACATCATTTAAAATATAAATTCACTTGCCGAACACTGCACTACCTTGATTAACCTTTTTTTTGTATTTGATCTCCACAATACAGGGAATCCTAGTGTGGAGGTCAAAGTTAATGCATAACATTGTTAAATAATTATTACTTAAGCTGATTTATATAATTTCCAAATGATTAAGCAAACATAAAAATTATAATTAGTACCTATATGTAAACTAGCACCTATATTTAAAATTGTTTATGACATTTTTTCTGGTTCCAATAAAAGTTTATTATTATTATTAATTATAACTAAAAGAAACCCATATTACTTAGGATATTATACATAGGAGGTAGCAGGTTCGATTCCCGCCGCGGAACAAATGTTTGCATGATCTACAGATATTTGTTCCGGGTCTGGTTGTTTCTCTATATATTATAAGTATGTATTTACAAAAAAAAGCATTTAAGTATTCTATCAGTTATCTGGTTCCCATAGTACAAGCTATGCTTAGTTTGGGGCTAGATAGCGCTGTGTGAAATGTCCAGCAATATTTATTTATTTATTATTTATCTACCACCTCGGTATCCTCTTTGATTGCTTACTCAACTTCAATTTCCTCTTTGATTGTTTCTGCTACTTCAATATTTTCTTTGATTGCTTCTTCCACTTCGATATCATCTTCGATTTCCTATTGATTGCTTCTTGCACTGCAATATTCTCCTTGATTGCGTCTTCATCTTCGATATTGTCTTTGATAGGATTTTCACTTCGATATCCTCTGTGATGGCTTCTTCCACTTCGATATCCTCTTTATGCTTCTGCCACTTCGATAACCTCTTTGATTGCTTGTTCCACTTCGATATCGTCTTTGACTGTTTCTTCCACTTCGTTATCGTCTTTGATTGCTTTTTTCACTTCGTCATCCTCTTATAATGCTTTAACCACCTCAGTATCCTCTTTGATTGCTTACTCAACTTCAATTTCCTCTTTAATTGTTTCTGCTAATTCGATATAATATTTGATTGCTGCTTCCATTTGGATATCCTCTTTGATTTGATTGCTTCTTCCATTTCGATATCGTCTTTGACTGCTTCTTACACATGGATATCCTTTTTAATCGCTTTTAACAGCTCGATATCCTCTTTGATTGCTTCTTCGACAAAAAGAAAAACACGCGAGTTGCGTGCAGCTCGCGCACTACGCAACCTCTAGTTTATATTATAAAGTGTATTTTCCCCAGGTCCGCCTTCAGAATCATCTGCTGTCTACCCAGGGCGGCATGCTGGTACAAAACGGACCCTTTCCTCAAGTCGTATCACTGCCTGTGCAGAGTAGAGAGAGTGAGTAATATCTCAATTCATTTATTTTTTCGTATGTTTTTTTTTATTTATTTGACAAAAAGCTACATACCAACTGTAATACATAGAGCACTGTAAAACCTTAAAGGTTTGTCTCGGTGCTTATAGACACTCGAGCCGCTATGCATTATTTAAATAGGTACTTTAAAAACCCGTCACCTTTACCTAAACATAATTTTACAGTTACACAATCACACACACACACACAACCGTCTATTTAATATCAAAAGTATGTACGCAGACATAGTAAGTAGGCGGCGGCAATTATAAATTCAAAAGTCATAAGTATAGGTACTTTTAATTTGTTATATTAGTTCCAACGCTGAATGTAAAAACGTTCAAAAAGCAAGATTATAATAATATTGGCGATCTCTGTGGCGCAGTGGGCGAAGAGCCGGTTGAGACGCAGGAGATAGTGGTTCCCGCCACAGAACAAATATTCAAGTAATCGGTCTCGCGCTCAATACATTATTTTGGTATCTTGTAAAACAATCTAGTATTTGCCCCCAGGTGTAACGGGCATCACGTCTATAGCCGGGGTGTCGATAGCTGGCGCGTCCCCCCCCGCGCGCCGCGCCGCCGCGCCGCTAGTGCAGCTGGCGCCGGCGCTGCACAAGCCCGCGCCGCACGCGCACGCGCCCGTCGTGCTCGCGCACAGCCACGTGCAGTCCAAGCTGAAGGTGCTGCACGCGCATCCGCTCACACACTCGCAGAGGTATTCATGAACTACAAATTGAAATAATTGATTGCTTTCTTAAACAAGGCGGATGATCGTCACATAACTTACGCATAGGAATTGCATAGAGTGGCGCTCGCTGACCCGCGCCGCGTTCCTTTTACAAGAACTGCGAATAGCTAACGGTTGCGGGTCTCTCGGTTGGATTACGAATGTAATAAATATGGTAAATGTAATAATAATGTAATATGGTTAACAAGTTTGTTACATTCAAATTTACATAAGCGGCATCGTCGCAAAGGCCCCGCCGATTTACGTCAAAAAATTTCTATTGGAAATATATCGATTACTGGATAAATATTCAAGCTGCTGGTATTAAACCCACCTCTAAAATTAGTTAATTGAACTCTGGATGTGTGCTTTAAATTAATGTCGTACATAACAAAACAAGTTGTATATATATTTATGATGAATATGCTGTTCGTTCGACCGCGACTTCGTTCGTGTATGAATTTTCAGAATTATGGATTGTCCATAGAAACATTCAACCCCTATTTTACCTTCAAGATTATTTTTTGAGCCTATGTTCTTTTGGATATAATCTATCTACTTGCCAAATTTCATTACAACCATTTAGCCGTGAAAAGGTATTAAACAAACAGTGTTACTTTCGCATTTATAATATTTATGATGATGAATTTGCTGTACCCATCATGTACCTTTTATTTGCAGAACTCAACTCCTCGCGGCGCAGAACCGTGGCATAACCCAGCTGCCAGCAGTGGTCTCCCTGGCCACGCTCTCCGACCCCAAGTCCACAGCGCTGTTCAAGGCGGCCCAGGGCTCCGTGGCGCAGTTGTTCGAGATCAAGAGCGGCCAGCTGGGCAAGGGGCCGCACCTGGTGAACGTGGTGCGGCAGCCGCAGCCGGGGAAGGCTACTATAGCGCGCTTGGATCTGAATGATAAGAAGCGGCAGGTCGTCTTCGATGGAACTCTGAAGGTATGTAAACAATATAACAACAGTATAATCTCGAAATCCATCTTCGATCACACCATCACTTACAATCAGGTGAGGAGATGGTCAAGAGCTTGGCTATCATCACTAAAAAATAAAAATATTCAGATAACAAAATAGATAATACTCATAATCATTTTTCGAATAAGAATTGTCATATTACAAAACGTCCTAAAGTGTCACGTTATGGAGATAATTGGACATAAACGTTGCGAATGCGAGCGAGGATGTTAATCGAAGATGTAAGTGACACCATAACTTTTAATCACGTTGCGAGGATATTAAAAAAAACTTTTTATAACAGTTTTTTGCTAAAAAGAAAATTTGCGTTTCCGGTATAAATTTTTTTTCACTACTCCCGTTTTCATTTTTAAATAGCTTCTTCCTGCCCTCTCCCACATCACGTGGGGTCGGCACAACATGTTTTTTCTTCCATACCTCTCTATCAGCCGTCATCTTCGTTGCCACTTCTTTCTCACCCATACATACATATCATTCTTCACACAGTCCATCCACCTCTTCTTCGGCCTTGCTCTACTTCTATATCCATCCACACTCATATCTAACACTCTTTTAGTCACATGATTTTCTTCCCTCCGCATGCCCTCCTAACTCCTCAACTTGTCTATCACTGGCGCTACTTTTAAACTTCCTCTAATATAGTCGTTCCTTATCTTATCCATTCTCGTTACCCCACACATCCATCCCAACATTCGCATTCGTGGGCCAACACTCATAACCATACATTACGACAGGTGTTATGATCGTCTTGTAAATAGTATTAATAGCGCTGTTCAAAAATGATTGTGTTCGAAGGGCGCGGTGGCGAGCCCGCAGCGGGCGCACCGCGTGTCCGTGAGCCTGGACGGGCGCGCCGTGCTGCGCGCGCCGCTACCCGCCGGCGCCGTGCGCGCGCCGCCCGTGCGCCATCAGCTGCTGAAGAGCCGCGTCCCGGGCCCGCAGCCCTCCACCTCCATCACCCTCCCGCACCCGCTGCCCGTCCCGCACCCCCTCCCCGTGCCCGCGCCGCAAGCCAAGCCCTCCATACCCGGTACGGTGGTCGCCAATCTGCTGCACAAGAACGTACACCTGCCCAAAGGTACATATCTCATGTGACTAAAAGAGTGTTAGATATGAGTGTGGATGGATATATGTAGAAGTAGAGGAAGGCCGACGAAGAGATGGATGGACTGTGTGAGGAATGATATGGGTAGGAAAGAAGTGACAACGGAGATGACGGCTGATAAACAGGTATGGAAGAAAAATACATGCTGTGCCGACCCCACGTAATGTGGGAAAAGGGCAGGAAGAAAAAGTAAGTCTTAAGATTTTTAAAACCATCTCAAAAAATTTCAAGCCTAGACGGGACTTGAACCCGCAACCTTCCTCTGCAAGGATGCACTACCAATTGTGCTACTGGGCTCTTGTCACGTCTTGTAATTTGGACAAATTTTACAGGAGCAACAAAAAACTGATTTTCGCACTTAGAAGTTTTTATTGACTAGGTATAAAATAGGGTATTTCTTTATACCTAAATCAGTGACTTAATAAATATCTCTCAAACTTTGTGAGATAATCTGTTTTTTTGTTGCTCCTGTAAACAATTCCCAAATGGACTTACGAATTCTGATAATTAGGCAGACGATATACAAGATATATCGTCTGCCTAATTATCCTAATTAATATGATGTATATCCTACCTAAGATATAACTTTCAGACAGATATATCATGGTTATGAACAGTATTTGTGCTAAAAAATATTATTAAATATTTACCATGATTTGGGAGTTTTTTAGTGTTGCGTGTCAGAATCAAGTGATGATCGAGAATGAAACCGGTGGTAGTAATCGTTTTATTGAATTCATTCCTAGCAAGAGACTGAGAAAGAGGGTAGATTGATGTATCTGCAAATAACCATAGACTCGCAAAGACTTCAATTTACCCGTGATCATGGCGCATGCAACTGTGTCGAAATATCGCGATAATAATAAATATACAAAAAGTAAATATCCCGTTTTTAGTATAAATATCTAAGACTCATTAAGTATTATCTTATTTAAGAGTAGTAAAGTTCCTTGTGAAATGGCTCGCCCGGGAAAGTACTCTCATAATACTTATTTCTGCCGCCAACCAGCATTGCTGTGTTTCGGTTTGAATGCTAGGGTTGCCGGTGAAATTACAAGCACATGACCTGTATGCCTCAAGTTTATGGCCGCAAGGCAGTGCATCGTAGAGCACATTTCTAAGGTGCGTGATCTATGAAGCAATTCTTTGTTATAGGCGATGGTTACCACTTAACATCAGGTGAGCTATAAGCTTGCTCCATCGTTTGGTCGTATGAAAAAAAACCCGAATTGAGACATATGCCACTTTTTATTGAAAAACCACGCGTTCAACTAGTTTAACATAAAGTTATTGAATGAATTTGTCTGCAGGTGGTCAGAAGATAGCGATATCAGGGGCGGGCGGGCAGGCGCTGTCAGCCAATGTACAGGCCATCGCGTTTACCACCGCGCAGCTGAAGGCGAGGCAGACGCGGCTCATAGCGCAGCCGCGGCCGACGCCTGTCACGTAAGTATTTATATTATATTATTAACTTAAACTTTTAAACTGAGATATTTAATTTATTAAATTTTATCTAATGTCTGGCTAAAAAATTACGAACCAACCGGAATTATAACTCAAAACCTTTCCCTTGGTATGGGTAATAATATTTTTCCCAAGGACTCACTTCTCTCACACGAACCTACACAGTTTGGCATCACCAACGTTACAGTTCTGTACTTGAACGAAAGATATTTAAGTCTTTATTAAACCTTATGTTTTTAACAGGGAAATAGTGGAGGCGTCGACCACACCCGTCCCAACCTCCTCCCAGCAGCCTCACTCGCAGGAAGAAACCACGGAGGAGACTGAGACAAACGGTACCGTGCGACGGCGGACCGCAGATACTCTGCCCATGGAGGTCACGTGACAACCGACCAATGTCAACGCCGCGAGTAACGCCACTCTAGTCTGTGGCGCCGGCGTGAACGCACGTATTGTCGGAGCGAGTGTTTGTGGCGACGAGAATATTTGTGACGACGGAAATGTTGGTGGTAACGCGAGTAGTGGCGTGAACGTTTGTGATAACGTCACGAGTGACAGCGTTTGTGGTAAGGTTACAAATGTTTATGGTGACATCGCTAAATATTGTAGTAGAGCCGCTATTGGTATCGCGAATAGTGGTAACGCTGGCAAAGCGTCAACGGTCGGTAACGCTTCGGTAGTTCAAGATAGTACTAACGGTACTGTAGCTAAAGTAGCGTTTGATAGTCTCAAAAATGATAAAGTTTGTACGAACAAGGAGAAACGTTCGGTTGATTACAAGGATGAAAAGTTAGGTATTGGAAATGTAAAACCAGAGAAATTAGACTCAAAAAAGGATTTGCCGAAATCGATCGCTGATTGTAAAACTGTATTCACTTTTATACACAATGATGGTGACAAAACCAAAATTGGCAATGTTGGTACTATTGCTAAACAAGATAAACTATACTTGAAATATCTAAAGAGTAAGGATACCAAAATTAGTGACGCTAAAGAAACTACAAAAAACAAACTTGAAACTAAAAAGTTATCTCTAAAATGCAAGAAAGTTAAAATGAATGAAGATATTCCTGTAGGCACGAAACTAGAAACAACTATAATTACATGCAAAAAACACGCTTCAGATCCGTTGAAGTGCAAAAGAATAAAAATAGCTACTGTAAGCGGCAAAACCAACTTACAACTTAATAATACTTCTGATAAAACTGCAGGTCAAAACCAAAATAAACCTGAAAATGAAAGAGCAAGAGAATTGAGAATAAGTAAGGAGTTGTCCGAATTCCTTGTCGCTAAAAAAGTTAAAGTCAAACCGTTAGCCCAAACAGTCGAAGAGATCAATGAATTCCTAAAGAACAATAGAGAAACTTACGAAGCGAGTAAAACAAACAAAGAAATAAAAGTTGAAACGGAAAAGAAACCATTAAATTCCAATATGCTTGTCTCTTTACTAAAAAAAGAGTCTTCTTATCCCAAATCTAATACACAAATCTTCAGCAAAGATAATCAAACTATTAATAACGAACCAAGTGTAGACATACCTAAATTACCCAAAAACATCCCTCAAATAAGTATAGAAGAATGTTATAAAAATGAAAGAAAAAATCCTAAAAATGTAACTATAGGAAGTTTGTACGAAAGTTTAGTTCGGGACACGGTTACCGATGGCAATGACAATTACTTTAGTAACAATGTTGATAAGACAAAACAAAATACAAAAATTAAACGTAAAGTTAATCTCAAGCAAACTGATAATACTATTAAATCTGTGAAAGTTGCTAATAAAATTAAAATTAACGATCAGGTTAAAGCTGTGCAAAACTCTGATTTTAAGGTTAGTAAAAGGAAACATGTAAAAGAAGCTACCTCAATAGATGAAATAAATGTAAATAATAACAATGCACCGAAAAAATCCAAGAAAAAAACAGTGACTAACATTAAAGAATGCGACGGGAAAATTAGAGTTGAATATATTCCTAATCCTGATTTAAAAATAGTTAAAACTGATAATAGTGTGAATGAGATAAATGATTCTGAATCGCCCACCGACGTAGATTCCAATGAGAGGAAAAAGATGCCTGATCCCGATTTGCCTATTTTGGTTTTCTAACTTTTGTGTAAAATAAGCCGTCGCTTTGTTTTCATTCGGATTTCAGTAAGCGCTTTCCTGCGATTCGGATCCGTCATTTTGTTTTATTTTCTCTGTTATTTTTACTAGGCCTTTTGTACATATTGTATAATTAATTTTTGTAGTAAAATGTGTGATATTAAAGTAATGAAACACCTACTTACTTTAGTTTTCATTTTAGTTATTTTATTTTTCTAATCAACCGCTGCCATTTTGTGGAGCAAAACAAAATGGCGGATCTCATGATGCAGGAAACGTGTAAATTTTCATTTTAGTATAATTTTAGAATTATAGCCAAAAAATTCGGGCTTAAAAGGAAACACAAGGAATTATTTTAAGTACTATAAGTTAGCTGATTCAGGACTCGAGAGAGTTGTTATAGTCTATTGTACTAAGGTTCATTATTGTATGACACAGTCGCTAATGCGCTATTGACCTAGGAGTATGACGTTTTAAATTAAAACTAATTTTGACTAACATAGCGAGGTTACATACAATTATGTCTAAATTGTAACTCTAAACGAGACATGTTTTCAGGGCAATGTGTAGCCAATGCATAACTCCACTGTTCGGCATCACATGCTCAATCTACTGTCCACTAGTTGCCGAGCGTTGTCTTGCTTAATTATTGCTCGCAATAATAATTGCTGTCTAATATTGCCCACGATTCACTCGATTTTAGTCTCTAGTGTGAGTAGTTCGGTTGTTAGTCCGGTTGATGAACTACTGATACTTTGCGGTGTCAATTATAATCTAACGACCTACTGCCATCCAGTGTGCCTGTTGGCAGTAGGTTGATAGGGTTTTTTTTCTTAACCGAATTTTTGCTACGTGTATTGATAGTCCGGTGCTTTGTACCAACCGGACTATTGACGCCGAAAAGTATCAGTAGTTCGGTCAACCGGACGAACAACCGAACTGCTGACATTAGAGGGATTTTATCAGCAATATGTAACATATCGCCGGCAACACATCGCCGTAAAAATGTTGCTCGTTTATGACCACCTTAGATTTAGACGTGTTTTCTGTGACTTGGCTAATCGGATTTGACGAAAAACGTCTCAATACCTTTGTAGTAGGGTCCATTTTAGTTTTACATTACAAGCTTCATCTAAAGTTTTTTTAAGTGGCTGTGAAATAGATTATTATACTGTTTTATCATTATTTTATGCATATGCCAGTATTAAAAAAATAAGTATTAAATACTTACCTGCCCCCTGATTACGATTCTAAGTTTGCAAAAGCCGCGTGAGACACAAGGGGTTGCGGGTTCATTTCCCGCTTCGGCACCCAAACGGATGAACCGATTCGGACGCAGTTTTTTTTATAGAAAGCGGCTGTGGTTTTTAGCTATGCCCATTATACGGATTTGATAATGTTGGGGGCTTTTAA
Source organism: Philereme transversata (assembly GCA_963924445.1). Classification (NCBI taxonomy): domain Eukaryota; kingdom Metazoa; phylum Arthropoda; class Insecta; order Lepidoptera; family Geometridae; genus Philereme; species Philereme transversata. Next base: position 22,619,136 of record OZ004346.1, read on the forward strand.
ATTTTAAATTTAATTTGCAAACTGTCGTGATACGTCGGGGCAGGTTTCTACCAAAGCGGAGTAGACAAGTTTATCTAAACGTAATTTTTATTTAAAACATACTTTTTGGTATAAATAAATCTATTTCACGCTTTGGTGGATACCCTTTAGTTAGCACATTTTAACTTGGAAGAATCATGTTTAATTTATTAGTAAGTACTTCTATTTTATATTTTTAAATCTTTTAATACTATTATTTTCCGCTACATTCACAGTTTTTTACTACATCGGGCTATCACTATTAACAGGACAAATTATTGTCATAGTATTTATTTATTAACAACTAGTTGAGCCGGCGAACTTCGTACCGCTTTGACATGCATATGACGCGGGCTGCCAATATACGTCACCGGTAGAATTGTCAATCGGCCATTATTAGCTGCATCTATTTATTAGAAAATTAATTTTCTTCGTAATTTTTTTTGTATGTTCATTCCTATTTTTTAATTGTTATTCTGCTATTCGGGACGAATACAAATACAACGAATCAAAAACTATGAAAATCAATCCCGCTGTTCTCGAGTTATAAGTGTTCGAACAAACCCGACTTTATTTTATATACCTACTAAGATTAGATTCACAGCGCTGGCGATTCTGTTGTTTACGCTGACTAACTAAAATTGTGTAAAATACAAAATGTCTTATTTTGTTCACACTAAAGATCAAATTATAATGACATTTAAAGTGACATTTCTCAATTTAAGTATTTTTAAATAAGATCAATTATAATTAAATAAGTGAACACCAATTTGATTGATCGCTAAAACGAACCCGCGAACATGCCATCGTAATAAAAATTACTTAATTTTAGAAATATCACTGTGAATTTCATTCTAATTTAATCTTTAGTCTGAACAAAATAAGACTGTTTGTATTTTACACAATTTTAATTAGTCAGCGTAAACAACAGAATCAAACACATTTACATTACCGTATATTATATACTAATGAGCATAGCACTGAACTTACACCAAATTGAATCTACATTATGTACATAATCTAAATATTTTTCAAACTTTCGCGATCACTGTATATAGTTACTGATGTAAACGGGTATTAATCGCGTATGTACCTTTTTTACAAGCTTTTAATTAACTTTCAATGTATGTATGTTTGTCCGGGTGGAATCTTGCAACTGAATTTTAACCCCGTTCCCCTCAACCGAATGAGCTGAAATTTGGAATACATAATGTAACTTCAGTGACAATGCAACAATATGGTACCATGGAGGTCGTCTCATGATGGAGACGGATGCCAGACAATGGGACTTCTGAGTGGATAATAGTAGGCTACTAGTGTTTGGTCTTATTTGAATCTGCTTGCGGTTCAGATTATGAATTTTATAAAAACTTGTTTTGAAAAAACATGTCTTGTACAATTTACCTGTGTTTCGTGCAAATAAAAATCTTGAATCTTTAAAAGTATTTTTCAACAAATAACTTATTATTTAATATAAAAAGCTACATACGCAATAAATACCCGTTTAAATTAGTTATTATAGTCAGATAAAAAACATCAATAAGCATTGACGCGATGACATCAGTGTATTCGAGAGGGAATGGTGGGAATCTGCCAAGGATCGCGTAGGTGGAAGGAGTTGGGGGGGGAGGCCTTTGACCAGCAGTGGGAAAATATAGGCTAACAAAAAAAATTTTACGTGAATAAGACATTAACGGCATTAACTGGCGATTTGCGAGCGAGTGTTTCCTGCGAGGCGATCTATCAACGCGCTCACTGCGCGTGCAGTGTCCGCGAGGCGATTCAGTGCTAGCTCGCTGTACCTGCACGCGGCGTTGTTCCTACATTGCGACTGACTGACTGAACTGTAAGGATGGACATTTCACAAGTAGCATGTGAAAAATCATATGAAACTAATAATCATACGTCACACCTGCTACTTTCTTTCGCGTATCCGATGAAATCGCTCTTAGTCTCACTTCGTCGAAATATTAATTCATTTATTTTTAAAGAACCAATAATGTATTGTATTGGGAACATAAGAATAATCATATACTATATAAATAATATATAATAAATAAATACTGCTGGGCATTTCACACAGCGCTATCTAGCCCCAAACTAAGCAGAGCTTGCACTATGGGAACCAGATAACTGATAGAATACTTATATACTTTTTTTGTAAATACATACATATAATATATAGAAAAACAGCGGGAATCGAACCCGCTACCTCCTGCGTCTCAGCCGGCTATACACCCACTGCGCCACGGAGGCAGTCAGTAGTAATAATAATAATATAATAAAATTAACATAATTCAAAATACAAACCAGGAAGTACAAACGCGTAGGAAGTTGTAAGTAGCAAGCGTGATATTATGCCATGATAAAAAAAAATATGTTCTGCTAAATGTAGAACGTAATTTTTTTATTATGGCATAATGTCACACTTACTAGTTACCACTTCCTACGCGATTTAACAGATTCGAACGAATACCTCCCGATGGTTCGGTACATTATGCCATAAAAATTAAAATTCTCTATAGACCGAATGCGGCGTCCTCGTGGCAGTGTCGCGGTGAGCTCGTGGCGAACAAGTTCACAAATCGCCTCGCAGGAAACACGCTTGAAAATCGCCTCGTTGGAAACACGTTCACAAATCGCCTCGCAGAAAACGCACTCGCAAATCGCCAATGTGATAACGTCTTAAGTCCTGAATATTGGTATATTAGAAAACTCGAGGGTTTAACCCTCATTATATCAGCCATAGGACGCCCTCAGCTGATCATAGGCCTTCATAGATTTCCAGAGCGGCCGATCTTGTTCGGCAACTCAACTTATCATTACATATTTTTTAACAAAACATAAATAAAAGTATGTGTCTAAAAAATCATAATAACCAAATCATTATATTCTTAACAGACTTAAAAAAAGCAGGAGGTTCCTATCTCTACTGTATTTTTCTTAAATCTAAATCAAACAAACAAAAAATGTCTATTAATACCCATTCTTTAATATATCAAAAATATATGTTCTTTATATTAACAAACAGTGCAACTAGATTTAATAAATATAAAGGTATAGAGACCGACTATACCTAAATACGTTATTAATAAAATCTCATACAGAGAATCACAATAAATATGCACTCAGTAGCAACGATGGATTACTAAATATGTAGTAACTTTAACCTTTGATATGCTGGAACAGAGATGTACAGAATTCCGGCATACCAAAGGTTAAGAGGGACAGCTTTGCCCGTTATCATAAACAGTAACTTGTGTTTATTTCAATGCAATAATGAATTGAACAGATTGTAATTTAGTACGGCGTCTTCAGACGGTGCGATTTGTATGGCACGGGGGTTTAACTTCAAAATTGAATTGGAATGCACACAGATTATAATTCCAGATTACCAGTAGTCATTCCTTATTTGTCGACCATTTTCAAATTCACCCTGTATAGCGTAATGATTGGACCATTTTAAATTAATAATACAAGGTGTATCAAACACTTACCCTGTTTTAACATTCACATAACGTTATCTAAGTAAATAATATATTTATTTAGATACTTAGTTTAACAAAAAAACTGGCATATGCACATAGTTTTTTTAATATCAAAAAAAAACATTCACCTAGAAGTAAAATAAAAAAAATGCGAGTAAAAAAATGTATAGTGTAACGATTTGTGTATAACCGAATATGTGTATTACATAGTTTTATGTGTATATTTAAATGGTGAATATAATTTAGAAGCGACTGGCAGGACCAGATATTAAGATTTGTATGTTACACGGTCGTATAAATAGTCATATATTATCTTTAACTTATTATATTTATCTTTGACAAAAATTGTGTTAACCTTCAGAAAAGAGATATGCTCTTCGCCATATTCTTTATTTTTAACATCACCCGGTAACTAACATTTGACTGTCAAATACATAACTGCCCAAGGTTACGATTAATATTTAACAAAATGTTATTAATAATTGAGGAGGTTAGGAACAAAAAGTGACATTTACGTATTTAGTAGTTTTTGTTTTTTTTTATCCGTCTCAAAAGGTAGAGTTTTATCATTATCTGTAAAGACAAAGTTCAAAAAGAGACTTGATTCATAGAAAAATCAATCTAAATATCTGCTTCCGGAACAAATAGTAACATTTTCATTCAAAAAATGGTTAGTTAGTTATTTTCTCAATTTACTGAAAAAACTAAAATTTGTAACTGTCACCTTTTGTACCTAACCTCCTCAATTGACAAATGCTATCAAGAAATGTCACTTGTGGTCACTGAGGGATTTATAAGATATAGAATATGCTGATCTTATATATAAATCAATAATAATGATATTTAGCTCTATTGTTTATTATTTCCATCAATAATTTCTTAGTTTTTGCATTTAAATATAACTCGTTAAAAAAATCATAATTGGTAATGTAGCGTAGATATAGGATTTTATATGACTATTTAGCGGTTTAAAAAGAACTAATAAAATATTGTATGTAAAATCAAATGAGTGTCTGTTTGTAATCTGTAAGTCAACGACGTTTTGCGCAGTGGCAACATTTGGAATTGTTTTGCATAGCAACACCGGCCAATATGACAGTGAAAAACAGTGTTGCTACATAAATAAATAGTTTAAATCGGAGTGGCTTCAAAATATAAATGGTGTCCAGATTTCCCCAGAAGGCATATATATGAAAAATATGTTTTATCTACAGGTTGGCTTATTTATTTTTATTTTATAATCTCAAAATCCCATTTTCTGAGACACCATGTTTATGTATTCGCCTTAAATTTGATTACGTACCCCAGTTACCTATAAAAATTAAATATACTGATAAAAAAACCTACAATTAACTAATGTATACTTACTTAAATATACACAAGAGTTTACAAAATTTCTCCCGACTAGTAGATTTAGTATCAAAAACTACCTATTTGTGTAAATTTCATCAAAATCGTTATAACCGTTTTTGAGCAGATATGTAAAAAACATTAATTGTTAAAAATAAGTGGGAATTACTTGTAAAAATTGTTGAAAATGACATGAAGTGAGATTTCAAAAATGAAAATAATGTATTACTGTGTATTTTTAGAAACATTTTTCATTAATTTACCTCCCCGCTTAAACTACGCGTAAACAAATAAAAGAATAACTATTGTATGTATAAATAAAAAAATAACGTTATTATTCAAAAAATTGATGTTTGAACATGTTCGTGAACTTAATATTATTACCGATGTGAATGATTTTACTGATACTTAAATTGATTTGAAGCTAAATTTTTTTTTTTCACAACGTTTTTAAAATATGGTCCATAATAATCTCTTTTTAAGTTTCTTTAATCTATATTTTGAAAATCATCCGCAGACATTTCACAAGTAAAACTACAGCATTACGTAAAGTTTTTGGCTGTCAAGAATTGTCAAATGCTATTTTGAATTGTCAAATAATTCGGTGAACAACTTATACTTAGTTATTTTGTAGGGACAGAATGGGATGGAAAATTTCTAGTGTTTCATTCAGATATGTTATCCAGATATTTATCATAACAATGAATTGGTAATATACTGTAGTCTTTAGGGGTGAGTCCATTAAATTACTAGGAATTATTGTAGCCGACACAATATTATATGTAGATAGAATATTAAAAAATAAAATTATAAAAAAATCTTATCAAAAATTGGGACTGCAATTACGTCTATTGTCGTTATCGCCATCGTTCGTATTCATTGTTGAAAATAATTCTGTATTGTATTTAAATAACAAATAATTAAATGAAATCCTAATAAGTCTGCTTATACTGTTGGGCGAATTTAAAAGACTTACATATTTCTCTGTGTATGTTTATGTAGTTTTTTTTTAAATAACAATCATCTTTGACCGTTCTAGGTTTCTATTCAGAAAATAAAAAAAAAAAATTAAAATTATCGTCAATATGTAATTCGTGACTCGGCAGAGTTTAATGTTAGCTATGCGATACTTATATCAAATCGTATTACGCGAGCTGTTAACATTTTAAAAAATATGCGACCTACATACATTATTCATCATCCCACAAAAATGGTTAAAAAAGCATTTTTGTGAGAGGATACTGAAGGGTCGCGACAAAAAAAAACGGTTTTAACTATGTCTATACATATTAAAATAGTAAGTATCATATACTGTACAAAAGGCTGCAATTTGGGAAAAAATGTAAAAAAAATTGGCCTCATTATTTTGGGGCCGTTATCATACGCTTAGTAAAGTGGTTAGGATGTTGTACCTCGTAAGTTCTCGGTCTGTTAATTAGGTCCGGCGGAGTTTTTGTATGTTCTCGTTATTTTTTAGATGCAAAACGTCCAACACGCTTCCTACGCGAAGCAATCGGCGAGCGGATCGAGCCTTGTAAAAATTAAGCTGCCACTGCCTAAACGTTAAAGCCGAGCTAAGCGAACCTATTCAATCCTTAGGATTGCTTAGGCACTAAAACAACTGAACAGTACGAGATATTATGAAATTTAATAGCATTTTCTTGCGAAGCTCGCTTAGCTTTCTTAATTGCTTAGGTTCTAGAAATTGAAGTGTTCGTTTTGCTCGCCTACGATATGCAGTCAGCTTACATTTTGGCAGGATTTTGGAGTAATTGGACGTTTTGTAACTAAAAGATTGATCGCAATGTATTTCTTAGCCTAATTTTAGCTTATAACGCCAGTGCGTAGTACCTACCCTGTAAATATTTTTTTGTATTTAGTTTCGAATGTGTCGCACGCTTCGCTCGGGTACAAGAGGCATTCAAAAACTCCGCTAAATAATAAATAAATCGCTGTAAATTGTTTGTAAAATAGTCATGTTCTGAATTTCAGTGTAGTTTTGTTGATTATTTTGTTTTTCAACTGGAAATTGCTGATTAAAGCGACAATTCTGTTTCATTAGTTTGTTTTATTTAGTTAGGTATCCTAGCACCTGTCAGAAGTTCGGTTGTTAGTCCAGTTGACCTACTGATACTTTTCGTTGTCAAGTCATAACAGTCTGTTAATTAATTTATCAATTATTATTGTTATTATTATCATCCGTTCGTGTCCCACTGCTGGGCAAAGGCTTCCCCCTATTACTTCCAGTCTCCGCGGTCCCGAGCTGTTTGCGGCCATTCTGTTATTGTCATCAGACCGTTGGGCCCCGCTCGCTAAGGATCTGGTTTCCATGTCAACTTATAGCTAAGATTTTGTAGTTCCCGAAAATCATATTCCTTAAATTTATAGTTCAACAGTTCAGAAGTTATGAGCTATCTAGGCCCGTACAGTCAGAAATCAGGCTGTGCCGCCCGGCTGGATCTCGGAAACTAAGGATCTGAGAGAATCAGTCAAAACACACACTGATATAGGGTGACGATGATTTCAAACAGATATCTACAAGTCGGAATTATTTTGAGTGTGTACCCTTGCAGGTTCAAATAACTAGGTTCAGAGGTTTTTTTTCTAAGAAAATAGGAATTTATTCAGTCCATCCCGTCCTCTACTTATCTAATTTATCAATAAATAGCTGACCCGCCCGCGGCTTCGCACGGGTGGTTTTTCAATAAAACATTACCCTCATTTTGCGCAGTTGACTAAAAGCCTATGTCCTTTCCCAGGATGTAATCTATCTCCTTGCAAAATTTTACGATCCGTTCAGCCGTTTGGTCGTATAAAGGTAACAAACAAACAGAGTTACGTATGTATTATACATATAAACCTTCCTCTTGAATCACTTTATCTATTGCTGATAACTGTATTAAAATCCGTTGAGTAGATTAAAAGATCTAAGGGAACAGACAGCGGAAGCGACTTCATTTTATACTATGTAAAGAAGTTTTTTTTCACTATAAGGTCACCAGTTTGGTCAGTATGGATTTCTGTCTGGCTTTTAATGAAATAATGAATGATTAGTTTTAAGGCCCTTACTTCTTTTGTTAAAAGATCTAAGGCAGGGGTCGGCAACCGGCGGCCCGCGGGCCGCATGCGGCCCGTAGACTATCTCGGTGCGGCCCGCAACCCTGAGGTCCGTAAGAAAAAAATACCGAAGCAAAAGGCCATATAAATTCACTAGAATTTATACGGCCATGCTGCTGGGCCATGAGAGTATTCTTGAAAGCTCGCTCCCACGCGGGGTGATAAAAATGTACCTCTATTTCATTTCTTAAGAACTGTTTATCAAGACTGTGATGTTATGTATTGTTTCTACCGAAAATAAATATTTGCTGTACTTATTCAATTCTTGGCAATTTCTTTTGCGTTTATCCGCCGCACGTGCGGCGGCGGGCGGCTCCTTTGAGACAATAGGCGGGGCGGCAGTCTTTGATTAGACGCAGGTGTGCGGCGGCGAAAAAATTCAAAGCGACCGGTTTTAGTTAAAATCACAGCCGCGCGCAGCTCTCGCCACATTCGGTTGTGGAAATTCGCCGGGAACTCACGTCTCATCTGGTTGCTAGCTACGCGTTTCGTTTCACCTTTCTTCCCTTCGCTGATAGCTTCTCACGCACGACGTATGAGGTAAGTTGTATGCACTCGCGAGCATTTTGTTTTATTTTATTTACTGCTTGTTAATGTGAACCTTCAGATTGATGGGTAAATGTTATAAGGACGGGGATAGTAGTTACATGACATGAAGTTAGTTACGAGTGTGTCATGTTTTAATTATTATTTGAATGTGGAGTTGAATTTGTAGGTGCTAACTGGAACATATAATTTTACAACGAATTTAATTTTTTTCATTATTGTTACAGAATAATTATATAAACATGGCTTCAAGAAAAAGGAAGATAGAAGAAGAAAAAAGAGTTTTTAACGAATTATGGACAGAATTATACTTTTTTATCGAGTTTAAAGGAAAACCGTTATGCTTGATTTGTCAAAAGAGTATTTCTGTAGTAAAGGAATATAACCTGAAGCGACATTACGACACCGAGCACAAAGCTAAATTTGACTGTCTTGAAGGAGAAATACGGAAAAGGAAAATTTCCACTTTGAAATCGTCATTACAAAATCAACAAAACATATTTAAGGTTGTGGCAGACAACAGCGAATCGAATGTTCGGGCCAGTTACAGGGTAGCAGAGATTCTTGCAAAAAGTGGACGTCCGTTTACCGATAGTGAATTAGTAAAAGAGTGTGTCTTAGCTATCGCAGAAGAAATATGCCCAGAGCAGAAAAAAATGTTTGAAAGTCTTAGTCTCTCTGCAAGAACTTGCACCCGACGTACTGAAGACTTGGGTGCTAATTTGTGTGAACAACTCAGGGATAAGGCGCAGTCTTTCGACTGCTTCTCTTTAGCGATGGATGAAAGTACGGACGTGTCGGATACAGCACAGTTACTCATATTTGTACGCGGCATTGACGAAAACTTTACTGTTTACGAAGAGCTTGTGAAAATGTGCAGTTTGAAAGGTACAACTACGGGAGAAGATTTATTTCACCATGTGGAACAAGCTCTGGATTCATTGCAATTAAGCTGGGAAAAGTTAACAAGTGTCACTACCGATGGAGGCAAGAACATGAGCGGTCAAAACAAAGGTGTTGTTGGGAGAATCATCAGCAAAGTGAAAGATTCTGGATCTACTGTGCCATTGATTTTTCACTGTATTGTCCATCAAGAGGCATTGTGCTCCAAAGTTATATCCTGGAAAGAAATAATGGATACTGTAACATCCACTGTTAATTTTATAAGAAGAAATGGGCTCACACACCGTCAGTTCCAAAAGTTTTTGGAAGATCTGGAAGCTGAACATGGTGACGTGGTTTACTACTGTGAAGTGAGGTGGCTCAGTCGAGGTGCCGTTTTGGAACGGTTTTTTGATTTGAGGAAAGAAATTGGCAACTTCATGGAGATGAAAGGAAAGCCAGTAGAAGAGCTTACTAACAAACAGTGGATTATCGATCTTGGTTTTTTGACTGATTTGACTAAGGACCTGAATCAGCTCAACAAACGCTTGCAGGGAAAAAATAAATTGATTTGCGATATGTATACAGATGTAAAGTCATTTGAAATGAAACTGAAACTGTTTATCAAGCATATTGATGAAAAAAAGCTTGACCATTTTCCTAATTGCAAGAAAGCCGTGGAAGAAGCTGGAGATAATTTTGTGTGGCAAAATATTACAATGAGAAACGTGTTAACACAACTACAAACTGAGTTTGTAAATCGATTCACCGACTTTAAAAAGAGCTCCCTTAACATGGAAATATTCCAAAACCCTTTTGCAATTGATATTAGTGAGATACCAAGCAATTTGCAAATGAACATAGTAGATTTGCAAAGTAATAGCACACTTAAAACGGCATTTAAGGAAAGCACTGACTTGATACAGTTCTACGGAGGTTTGAGTTCTGAAAACTTCAAAGAATTGAAAAAGTTTGCTCAGCAGATAATAACTATGTTTGGTAGTACATATTTGTGTGAGCAGACTTTTTCAATTCTCAACTACCGCAAAAATAAGAATTGTTCGCGGTTAACGGATGAACATTTAGACGCGATACTGCGCGTGTCTACTACTAAAATGAAAGCAGACGTTAAAAAACTTGCAAGTCAAATGCAGCCTCAAAAATCTCACTAGTTCTTACTTTTATGTTAGTATAGTAGTTCAATTAAAAGAGATAATTGTATGAATATATATGCGTTTTATTTCAAATATTAAAAATACATGCCCGAACATATAAATATAAGTGCGGCCCGCACTGATACTCTGGCAACATATGTGGCCCGGCTATAGCATAAGGTTGCCGACCCCTGATCTAAGGGAACAGACAGCGGAAGCGACTTCATTTTATACTATGTAAAGAAGTTTTTTTTCACTATAAGGTCACCAGTTTGGTCAGTATGGATTTCTGTCTGGCTTTTAATGAAATAATGAATGATTAGTTTTAAGGCCCTTACTTCTTTTGTTAAAAGATCTAAGGGAACAGACAGCGGAAGCGACTTCATTTTATACTATGTAAAGAAGTTTTTTTTTCACTATAAGGTCACCAGTTTGGTCAGTATCGATTTCTGTCTGGCTTTTAATGAAATAATGAATGATTAGTTTTAAGGCCCTTACTTCTTTTGTTAAAAGATCTAAGGGAACAGACAGCGGAAGCGACTTCATTTTATACTATGTAAAAATATAAAATTATATATAATCCATAAATTAGGTAGTAAATGGTATGGTAATGACTACGGTCGCATATTAATTTTATAACGGGTGTGGTCTTGCTAAATAATTAAAACAAATAAATATGATTCAAAACATTTATTTTCATAGCATCAGTTTAACTCAGATCTATGTCAATGTTCCTGACAATCAGCGATTAACATCTTTGGCAATACGTAAGGAATGGACATTTTCGACAATGACACTTTTCCGTATGGCGTGACGGGCCGCGAGTGACAAGAGGCGAGTGACGAAACGCACAGTCGCATATCGTCACTGTGCCAATCTCAAAAAAAGTTATATTTTTTTAGGAATTAATGTTTATATTACAATAGAATTTTTATCATCTATAACATATACATATATACACTCATGGACAAATTTAGAGGAACGCAACATAAAAAAGACAAATTAGCATGAAAATCGTGGTGTTTGTGTTTATTTGACTTTCAATAGGGTTTGATCAATAAAATAAAAAATTTTAAACAAAACTAAAACTATTCATTAAATTAAATAAAACTATCTCGATAAAAAAAAAACAATTTAGTGACAATTATCTTATTGCAGTAGTTGTAAGGAAAATTAACACTTGTATCCTATCATATCGCAAATTGAATAGTGTTCAAACGGATGATTATTTTTTTATGTTTTTTTTTGAATGGACTAGACTCGCTGTTGGCCTCTGAGGCCGTGACAGCTTAACCGAACTTTTGGCGAGCGCAGATGGCGCTCAGCCCAGTAAGTTGTTTAGGCAACTAGCGCAAGGGCACCACTTAGGTACGAACCTCGGCTTGGGCTGTTGCCGGGATGGGGATAGGAGAGAAACGCCCGGGTACATGTTTGTACCTCGTATAGGCGGCGACTGAAGGGATTCGTCGACCTCGCCGGCGAGATCGGTGTTTCTGTGAAGTGTTTGCTCTGTCTGATGTAGATGACTCACCTTCCGCATTAGGGGAGGTGATTTCGTCATCCGGGTCTCCGAGAACGTGTCTCGGACGACGGAGGATTTATTGTGGCACACTCAGTATTTAGTGTTACCCCTCCTCTTGCTGTCAAAGCTGCCTGCATACGTCTGGGCATACTTTTTATTAAATCGTCAATAGAAGTTTGTGGGATGAGATTCCATTCTTCTACCAATACGGTTTTGAAATCTCTTAAGTTAGCTGGTGCTGGATTTCTCTGTTTAACTTGTCTTTTCAGCTTATCCCAAACGTGTTCTATCGGGTTTAGGTCTGGCGAGCGGGCTGGCCACCCCAAAACTTCAATTTCGACCTCTCTTAGATACTCCAAAACTATCGCTGCGGTGTGGGGGGGGGGGGCGTGTATCGTGCATCAAAAGAAAATTATCTCCAACATATGGAGCAAAAAGCATCACAATTGGTTCCAACATGTCCGTTACGTATCTTGAAGCAGTCAGGGATCCGTTTTTCACGATGTGTAGCTCCGTACGAGCCCCTATACAAATGCCACTCCAAACCATTACTGACCCTCCACCATAAGACTCTTACGACAATGTTACACTGAGCGATCTTTCTCCAGGTCGTCTCCATACTTTGACCCTTCCATCATCTGGCTTAAGACAAAACCGGGACTCGTCAGTGAACAATACCTTACTCCAAGCATCATCATCCCAGTTTCGGTGTGAACGAGCAAAGGTGGTCCGAGCTACTCGATGACCTGTGGTTAGTAATGGGCCACTGGCAGGCAAGTATGCCCCTATTCCTGCCGCATTAAGTCTTCTTCTTATGGTTTTGGTGCTAACTGCTACTTGCCGTACATCCTGGAGCTTAGTTTTGACCTCGGAAGAAGTCGAAGTGCGATTTCTTAGCACACTGCTGACAATAAACCTGTCGTCTCTGGCAGTTGTTACTTTTTTACGACCTTGTCCTTTGCATCTCGTATACTCTCCAGTCTGGCGGTATCGTTTCACAATTCGAAAAATTACAGACTTGGATACTCGTAACGTTTGAGCCACGTAATTGTAAGTGTTCCCATTTTCAATCAAAGTCACGGCTCTAGAGACTTGAGTCACGCTGAGATCCGGCTTTATAACTTAATTGATTTAAATGAAGTGTACATAAGACGACCACAAAGTTTTTTTAGTAAAAAAGTTAATAACAAACTGTAATTTGTTAAAAAACACAAACGCGGGGAAAAATTCTTGCAGTACAAATCAATGAAATTAACAATAAGCCGAAAAAAACAAATGCAACTCTGAAACAAAAGACAATAAAAATCCTTCTTTTTTAAATTACATGCACATGTACGAGGCATGCCTTTTAAGTTCTGTCGTTTCCATATTTTCCGGCAATTTTGAATTTGGAACTGTTCTATATTCGAATGTGTTTACATTTTGAATCTCAAAACAGTTGAAAGTATTAGGATTAATGCTATTGTTTAGTCACAGTTTCGATTTGAATCTGTCAGGTCACGTACGAAAATGAATCTTTCTAAGGAAAATGTTCGTGCAATAATTTTCTACAACTTTAGAAGAGGCCTGACACGGCTTCAGTGTTTAGAAGAGCTAACATCTGTGTTCAGTGATGTAGCCCCATGTCTGCGGACTGTCGAACGCTGGTATTTAGAATTCCAGCGTGGACATACTAGTGTTAGTGACAGATTTCGCGAAGGACGCCCAAAATCCGCCTTCACTGAAGATAACATCATTGCTGTGAGACAACTAATTCTCGAAGATCGTCATGTGACGTATCGAGAGATAGAGGCTCTATTAGGCATCTCAGGGACAACCATTCAGAAGATCTTGCATGAAGCGCTTGGTGTGAGAAAGCTAGTTTGCCGTTGGATACCGCATCTGCTTTCCGACGATCACAAGGCGGCCCGCGTCAGATGGTGTAAGAAAACTCTGCAAAGGTTCAACCGAGGGGAGTCAAATCACGTCTACGACATCATAAGTGGTGACGAATCTTGGATCTATGCCTACGATCCTGATACCAAACAACAATCTACAATCTGGGTCTTTCAAGACGAGCCAAAGCCGACTAAAGTTGTTCGTTCTCGAAGCACTTCAAAGAAAATGGTGGCCACGTTCGTTGGAAAAACCGGCCATGTTGCGACTATTGCACTTGAAGATCATAGAACGGTTAACGCAGAGTGGTATACTACAGTTTGTTTACCACAAGTCATCGCCGAACTTCGAAAATCTAACTCAAAGCGACGCATCATCCTGCACCACGACAACGCAAGCTCACACAGCGCTCGTCAAACGATTGAGTATTTGAAGCAGGAAAAAGTAGAAATTCTTGACCATCCTCCATACAGTCCTGACCTAAGCCCTAACGATTTCTTTACATTTCCTAAAATTAAGAAAAGTCTTCGTGGTCAAAGGTTCCAGTCCGGTGAAGAAGCAGTCGACGCTTTCAAGACAGCCATTTTGAACACCCCACTTTAGAGTGGAATAAATGTTATAATAACTGGTTTGAGCGAATGGAAAAGTGTTTTAAGCTACGTTGTGAATACTTTGAAAAACAATAAAAAGTACTATAAGGTTCTAGATGTGTTTTTTTCTTCAAACGACAAAACTTAAAAGGCATGCCTCGTATATGTGGCCAGTGCGTTATATGAACATAATAAAAAAATACCAAAAATTTTGTTGCGTTCCTCTAAATTTGTCCATGAGTGTATATTTTAATAAATAAACACCGATAAAACGGTACGTGATAAATCCATATTTATAAATTACTAGCTTCCACCTGCAGCTTCGCACGCGTGGTTTGTCAATAAAAAGTAGCCTATGTGTTAATCCAGGCTATAATCTACGTACATACCAAATTTCATTGAAATCGGTTTAGCCGTTGCGATGTGATTGACTAACAAATAAACATGCAAACTTTCGCATTTATAATATTATTGTGATTGAAAACAAAAAAATTCCAAGTCAAATTTTACCATCTGCTTAGGACATCAATGTATTGCCGTCTTAAATATGATTTTAAATACAAAGCACGGACATTCTTATCAATATACAGTGATTTAGTATACTCACAGATTTCATGTTCAATGCCCTTAAAATTACTTTATTATTTTTTTTTTGTTCATCTATACTATTATTACCTAGTCAAGTATTAAATTAGGCATGTAATAAATAAATAATGCTGGACATTTCACACAGCGCTATCTAGCCCCAAACTCTGCAGAGCTTGCATTATGGGAACCAGTTAACTGGTAGAATATTTGTATATACTTTTTTGTAAATACATACATACATAGAATATAGAGAAATAATCAGACCTGGAACAAATACCTGTAGATCATGCAAACATTGTTCCGCGGCGGGAATGGAACCCGCAACTTCGTGCCAGACAGCTATTCGCTCACTGCGAGACGGGAGGTCGTCGGATTTACAAGATCCAGGTATGTCCATCATGATTTACAATTTTCTTTTTATAATCCTGAGCTTAATTAGTTGTGATTATTAGTTAGTATTAAAATGGATGCCGATAAGAAAACATTAATAATTAATTTACAAAGGAAACATCCTCGACACTTGGGTAGATCTTTAGGCCGGTCACATACAGTCGATAATTTCAAGAGAACCAAATCCATACAAGATCGGAAAAAAGTCGAACGGAAAATTACGTACTTGTGTGATAGATCCTTGATTTTGTATGGATTTTCTGCCTTTGATATTTCGGAACGAAATTTTTTTTATGCTATTTAGAGATGGAACAAACTTATAGCCAACCTGATGTTAAGTGGTAACCATCGCCTATAACAGAAAACTGCCTCGTAGGTCACGCTCCTTAGAAATGTGCCCTACGTTACACTACCCTGCGTCCATTAACCGGACTTAGAGAGCATGAAAAAAAAACGTATCTATAATAATAAGCACTCTAAGATACGGGGAGATTTTATGTACCACAGGTACAATAGTACTTTATTACTAATTTTAATTAATAAAAGCGTCACCGTTTACTGTCACTGTTTAATCAACTCTATCTTAAGAGGATACGCGTCCTCCATTTAGTTCATACAAACATACTCCCCTGTTTCTCCCTGGATAGTGACACTAGACAAAATATTTTTGAAGTAAAACTTCTTTACGCACGCTTGACTTGGGGAGTAAGCTGGTGAATGCGTGACGTTACGAAAAGTGTGATCGGGCGAGGCGAACGGAAGTTGAGAGGAAAATAGTTTTACTTCAGTCGTGTGGTCTAAAGAAACTATTTTTTTTACCATACAATCTATAAGTACCACTCTCATGCCCCTATGTTTTGTTTTTCTCCATAAATTAATAATTATAAGAAATAGGAACCTTCTAAAGTCACAGAAATTGCTCATTTTTACCGCCCTTGTCAGACGTCCAGCAAACGAATTTGGCGAATATAAAAAAATAAAAGGGAAACATAGAGGCATAATAGCCAAAGATTTTCCTATTATTATTATTCTTGAAAAATATATCAAAATCGGCTTTTTTTGGAGGATAAAACAGGGTAATACGAAATAGTGATTTCGTCTATTTTAAATAGGAATAATCAGTCCGAGCTGCAGTTGTCCCTATCGCTTTCTATTCAGGAAGCAATAGTTTTGCGAGACAGCAATAGGTCTGTTAAACCTATTTTACAAATGAGGAGGTTAGGAACAAAAAGTGACATTTACGTATTTGGTAATTTTCATTTTTTTTTTTATCCAACTCAAAAGGTTGAATTTTATGTGTAAAAATCAACTTCAAAAAGTGACTTGTTTCATAGAAAAATCAATCTAAATATATGCTTCCGGAACAAATAGTAACATTTTAATTCAAAAATAGTTAGTGGTTAGTTTGTTATTTTCTCAATTTACTGAAAAGAACTAAAATGTGTAAATGTCACTTTTTAGGCACTTACACATTTTAGTTTTAACCTCCTCAAATGCCGCCCGCGCCGCGTTTCCTCTTACAATCACTATTCGGTTTAAAATCACTTTAAGTCCACTTCCTTTAAGTTTTCTGTCTTAGCTTTACTATGATTATCACTTCGTTTATATTTTGATTATCACTTCAAATAATTTGTGAATAAGGCTTTAAAATTCGTTTAAGCCTTGAAAGAAGTCATCTCCACTCGTCATGGCCAGGAACTGGTCGATGTTGAGTTGGTGTCAGGGACCGTCTGATGCCCCCGGAGCATCCTCTAGGGCCCCAGTGGGCTGCATGGCCTCCTTGGCCTCCATGCTGGTGTCGAGCGGCTCTGATGGCTCGCCCTCGTCTGTGAGTTGTACGAAGGACGTTTGGGAATCAGTTTCGCTGTCATCAGAATCATCTTTCTGTAATAGATAATAAATTCATTAATAATGCTGGACATTTCACACAGCGCTATCAAGCCCCAAACTAAGCAATGCTATGGGAACCAGATAACAACTAAAACAATACTTATATAATGACGACCTCTGTGGCGCAGTGGGTGAATAACCGGCTCAGACGCAGGAGGTTGCGGGTTCGATTCCCGCTGCAGGACAAATGTTTGGCCTACAGATATTTTTTTCGGGCTTGGGTATTTTTCTACATAATAAAAGTATGTGTTTACAAAAAAAAGTACATATATAAGTATTCTGTACGATCCCAGTATAGCACCGTACATAAGTGTTAGTTAGTAATGTTCTGGAGTGCCACAAGAAAACGGTAATATTTCACGTAAACTGTTTATTCACGATATTAAACACGCTTAGCGCCAGCGTCTTAGTCGCGCGGCGGATTACTCGCCACTCATTGTAAAATAATGAAAACGCTGATCTTAGGGATTCGCAACTATATCGATGTACATAACCGTACATATTCTATCAGTTATCCGGTTCTGATAGTACAAGCTTTGCTTAGTTTGGGGCTAGATAGCGCTGTATGAAATGTCCAGCAATATTTATTATTCATATTAAAGTAAATTCAGATATAAAACTTTCGTGATTGATTTCAATCATTATTATTATAAATACGGGATTTATCTCTTAATAAGGTCGCGGCTCGCACTGAGGACGTGCAAGGCGAGACGTTATTCGGAGCGGATCGCACTCATCCGCAGATTCACGAATTGAACCGAAACACCGATAAAACGGTACGTGATAAATCCCGTATTTATAATAATGCTTGAATTCAGATATTATTAGTACAACACGCGTGACTTAACTGTGCGCCTCCCTGGAATGCGACCCCTCTCCCGCTTCCCCGCGCGGCGCCCCACGTTTGCCTGACGCGGTCAGTAGCTATAGCATCACTGTGACGGTGACATCACAGTGCGAGGTACACAGTTAAGTTGCGCGGTTTGTAGGTAGTATAATGTACCTTTAATGAGAATACGGTGTATGTAGGCGGGTCAGTGTGGTACCTGCAGGCATCGGACGGCAGCGGCAGCCTCGGCAACGGCTCCTTGCACCCGTCCACGCCGCGGATATCAGAACACGACGTGAACAACACCTGAACATAAACAATAATGCTCAGCCAAGGGCCTCAATCTAGGGGGTAAGAGCCCTGGGCGGCAATTTCAGGGGGCGCCAAACTAACTTCCAAACTATGTTTGAAAAAAAAAAAAAAAAAGTTTTTAAAAAGCGCTTGGCGTCCACCTATAGTTCACCTGGCTGTTCATTTGATTAGAAACTCTTCAAACTTAATCCCCCCGTAAAATTTTAATACAAATGACGTTCCAAACGAGGGCATAATGAAATACAGTGCGACTTTACTCCCGGCTCAGCCGTAGGAATGTAATCGCCTGCTTCCAGGGTTTAAAAACAACAATGATTATAATTTTGCTCGCACCGAGTCTAGTGGTTGATTAAGCGGTCTCGACAGTATAACAGCGTCAACTGCTAACCCAATTTACATAATGCTGAGTCGAGGCCCTTTTGCTGCTATAGCTCATAACATACCTAAGCTCATGTTTAAAATTAATCATTATATTACTTATATTGTCTGTTTGTTTCTGTTTTGCATGTGTACTGGATAATGGTTATTTTTATGTTAACTATTTAGCAAATATATGATTGTCTATGTAATACTCTATTATTATCTTATCTGTAAATCTAACCTGGTTTCTATCGTGCAGGATGTGTTTAGCGCAATGTTTGGAGGCGGGAATGGACTGGTTCGTGCAGCGCACGGTCTCCTCGATGTACGTGCAGCGCGCCGCCGAGGGCATCGCTCGGTTGCCGCAGATATCGTTCACCTGGAAATATAAACGGATACGATTATACAAAAAAGGGCTAGATTGCCAGATTCCGGCTAAATAGTGAATAAGTTTGTTGAAAAATTACTTTTTCAAAACAAGCTTTTATAAGTCATAATCGGAACCGCAAATATACTTTTTTATGTAAATACATACTTATAATAAATAGAAAAACACCCAGACACGGAACAAATATCTATAGATCATGCAAACATTTGTTCTGCGGCGGGAATCGAACCTGCTACCTGCCTCCCAGTCAGCCCCTTGCGCCACGGAGGTCGTCAAATAAAATGTGTGAAAGTACCTTAGTTCTCTTCTTGTATAGTTTCCTCGCCAGCACGGCGTCGACTCCGTGCTTCCTGTGGTAGCCGGCGTAGGCCTTCAGCTTGCGGAGCTGCCGCCTCTCGCGGACGTTCAGCGGACCGCTGCGGGCTTGACTGTTTATACTGCCTGCAATCATTATTATGCAACCTGTTTTGTTATGTACGACATTAAATGGAAACAGGGGTAGGCCTTTAGGCTAGTATTGTTGTAATGGGGTTTTTTCAAATTCAGTACCATAGAAAATTTTAAATGTTCAAACAACCTTTATATCAAGTACTAATATCAATGAAACAACCTGTATAAAATAGGTAAACAAATCATATTCATTCATCATCTAAGTAGGTACCTGTTAAACTGACTAAGCTAAAGGCACCGGCGATTTATGTTAAAAATTGTTTATTGGAAATGTATCAATTACTGGATAAATATTAAAGCTACCGGTATTAAACCCACCTCTAAAATCAGTTAATACGATTCTGGATGTGTGTTTTACATTAATGTCGTATATAACAAAACAGGTTTTATAGTATGTACACCATTACACCCTATTTAATATCCGCACAGTCAATTCCATCCAAAGGTTGTCTGGTAGAGATTGATATTTAGCGATAATACCGCCAATTGTATCACGTAGATTTACGTTGTTCTTTTTAATTGTATGGTTTTATAGTGTGCAATAAACACACTTTAACTATACTTTTAACTTGCCTGTACATTGCTATTCAATGAATTATTAGCATAAACCATGAAATTATAGAACAATAGTGTTTTATTCGGTATGTAGCAAGCGAGGTATGTAAACGGAATAATTCAGAATTATCTATCTATAATTGGCTGTTATTGTCACTCACAATACTGTTCCTTCTCTAGTTTAAGAGAGGTGAGGTACTGGAGCCTGGCAGAGTGCAGCATATACTTCAAGCGGTCCATCTGCTTCAGGTAAGCGCTTTGCAGCGAACACAGCGCTGTTTTAGTCTCGCTCACTGCTTCTTCAGCGGTGAAGATGCCAGCTCGCCTGAAATCATACAAACTAATATTATAAATTGATAAAATGAAAAATATATCTATTTGCGGTACAACACATATTACCACATTAATGTTTTTATTCACAAATCACGCGTTTGTAGGCGCGCACGACAGCTAGTATCAAAATAAATAACAGCATCCTCTACCTTCATTCTGACAAATAAATTGCCAAAAAAAAGCCTCAACGATACATTACTAGACACGGTCGCGCGCGGGACGTTGGTTGCATAATCATACTAATTCGGAAACACGAACGTTGCCAAGGCGTCTAACTTATATCGAGGTACTATAAGTTAGTGGTGATTTCTTTTAACTTTCGCACTCCATCGGTATGGTTGAATAGGTTTTTCAAAAACAAGATGATGCTTCATCAACAGTTACGTTGTCCGCGCCGAGCGTCAAGCTCTCGCCTTCGCTGCGCTGCAGCTCACGCACTCTAGTGTGTAATACAATGGAGGGGGTTACCAGAGGGGGTTGTTCTCCTCGACGGGTGCGTCCTCGATGTCATCGCTGCACGTGGTGTAGCGCGCGTTGCCACCCGCGCCAAGCGTCACGCTCTCGCCCTCGCTGTCGCTGCAGCTTGCACATTCCAGTATAGACGCAGAGTACGCAGCGTTTATAGCTGTCGCGTCCATTTGCTCTGGAAAAATTAACCAGTGAAATTTTTTTATTGGTCAAGAAAAAAAATGGCTTGACCACTATCTCACCTGATGGTAAGTAATGGTGTGGTCGAAGATGTACTCTTGCCTAGAAATAACCTGTTCACTCTGGACTTGAAGACTCCGAGATTATAGTTTGTAGATATCGTCACAGAATAAGCAATACTAGCCGCGTCGAGCCGTGCAGATAACATAATATTAGGTTGGGGAAAAAGTTTCTTCGCATTTTTTAAGAAAATTCAAAACATTTTTTAATATAGTTTATTTACATTTAACTAAAGTATGTAGGTACCATTTTGTTCGATAACTTTTTGCCATCTTGTAGGTAGGAACATGATCCCATTGCTATAGAAATTTTGGGGCTTCTGATCAAAATACCGCGACAAGTGGTTTTGGCAGTCCTCTCGTGATGTTAACCTGACACTGCCTAAAGAATTCTGAAGAGACCGAAACAGGTGGAAATCTGAAGTTGCAAGGTCAGGACTATATGGTGGATGCATTATCACCTCCCAGCCAAACTCTCTTAATTTTTGCTGAGTGGCTAAAGATGTGTGAGGTCTAGCGTTATCATGATGAAAAACCACACCCTTTCTGTTGATTAATTCCGGCCGCTTTCTCTCAACTTCTTGCTTTAATCTCATCAGTTGTTCGCAGTAGAGTTCAGAATCGATGGTCCTGCCTGGTTTGTAACAGCTCATAATGAATAACGCCCTTCTGATGAACAATCCCACCACACATACAGCATCACCTTGTTGCGAGTTAACCCGGGTTTCGCCACAGTCTGTGAAGCCTGACCGGCCTTTGACCATGACCTTTTTCGCAAGTTCTTGTCGTACGTGATCCATTTTTCATCACCTTGTTGCGAGTTAACCCGGGTTTCGCCACAGTCTGTGAAGCCTGACCGGCCTTTGACCACGACCTTTTTCGCACGTTCTTGTCGTACGTGATCCATTTTTCACCACCAGTTATCAGCTTCTTCAAAAATGGTTCGGTTTCATTACGTCGTAATAAAGAATCACAAATGAGTACACGGTTCATTAGGTTTCTTTCAGTGAGCTCGTGGGGTACCCAAATATCGAGCTTTTTTGTGTACCCAGTTTTTTTCAAATGCGCCAAAACTGTTTTGTGGTCAATTCCCAGTTCTTCAGCTACGTCGTAACTACCGATATGCCGATCTTGCTCCACTTTTTCAAAAATGGCATCAATTTTATCCGTAATAGGGCGACCAAAGCGACATGCATCTTTGACATCAAAATATCCGGATTGACAACGCTTAAACCAAATTTGTGCTACTCTCACAGACACTGCACTAGGTCTATAAACATCCTTTTTTGTAGTAAAATTTTAAAATGTATCGAGTTTCTTCATTAGATTCACTTATCTTTACAGTACGAAAAACAAATAAAAATCACACATTTTCCTAATTTGAATTTGGAATTATCTTCTTTAAAATTTAAACTTTGAATGATACCAAAACCAGCCAGATACAAATAGTATAGCCAAAGAGATTTTACTACAAGTTCATACATTTTTCCCCAACCTATTATATAAATAACACTAATCTGGGTGGACGCAGGGCACGGGGTCATGCATCGTAAGGGCACGTTCCTGAGGTGCGTGACCTACGAAGTAATGTATAACAAAGCACGGCGATGATTAACACTTAACATCAGGTGGGCCATTTGCTAATGAGGGGTGTTCACGGTCATGTTTTAATAACTGATGGCGTTGCTCTATCATACACTGATTAAGAAAGGAAATTGAATTGCCGTGTCTACATTTTTTTCCAAGGAACTTTTTCTTTTTCAAGTTTCTATTAATAATTTTTTTTCAATAATAACAATTGTATAAATCGGCAAAATGTTACCCCACTTATCAATAAAGCGATTTAAATCAAACAAAGTGTTTTTACTTTTAACTTGCATGTACTTTGCTATTCGGTAAGTAAACGGAATTATTAGAGTGATTTAGCATAAACCAGAAAATTTATTATTATTATTTTAGTTTTAGTTGCCCCGATACTGCAGTGCATCGGGGATGTTTGCCCACTATCACACAGATGGCTTTCACGCCATCATGCGCAAAAAAACGAAATCGCTTATTAGCAGAGTTCGGGACAGTCGCAACAGCATCCTGAGGACGGTGGCTGAGTGCTGCACATCTCCGCTCTGGAGGTGCCTTGTGCGAAGGGTGATTAATGAAGGAAGTAATTTCCTCAATTACTTTTTACAATTGCTTTTTTAATTTTATTTTATACAATTGGCACAAAATGGCAGATTCTATTTTGACCCAGTCCCTATTTTATTCTTGTTTAAAAATTGTTAATGTTTTATTTTCTGTATGTATTTTTCTTTTAGTACTGATATGGACTTTATTATTGTCTGAAATAAAATATTTTTATTAAATTAATTTAAGAACAATACATGTTTATTCGTTTTATTCGGCAAGCGAGGTAACGGAACAATTTGTACTACGTAATTTTCTATTCGATTTTTTTCCGATTTTGTATGGATTTGCTGCCTTTGAAATTCAGATTCGATATTCTGAAACGGAATTCCGAATGTATGTGACCGGCCTTACTTAAGTATAACTTACTGAATGGGTCGACGCTTATAGGCGACACTTGCTCCGGCTCCGACGGCTCGCTGACCACAGACACTGAGGAAGCGCATGACGTGGTCCTGGGTCGTTCGGGCCTGAAAACATTAAAATAATAATAAAACAGTATTCTGGTAGAGCCATTCTCACACACAAAACTACCCATTACAATACACCAGATATAACACGCATTTACAATATTAAAAAAACTGCTTTAATCATGGATTGATGATTAACACCCACAACTGGCAGACCATGATTGTCAAGAAACTAGCAAAGTATTTTGACCTTAAGGATGCAATTACTCGGAATTGGAGACTGGAAAAGGTCTCAATTAACCCAGTTGTCCTTTCCACCACAGGCGTCATCCCTAACCAGCTATTCCAGTCACTAATGACGCTAGACCGCCAAAGCACACCAACTGCAAAAGGCAGTCATTTTAAAACACGTGCAGAATCGTCAGGAAATTTCTACAAACTACTTCTTAAATGGTGTCATTGAATACAGTAGTCAAGCAAACTGATGTACGCTTGGCTTAGGCTCATGTGCTCCAGTACTGTCGGCTCTATAAAGCTGAGCTGATTAAATCAGAAAAACAAATAATAAGTCATTTAATTCAACAATAAAATAGTTAGAGAATAGTTATTAACTTATTCTACGGCCCATAAAGATAAACCTTAGCCTTAAATATAAAAACTTGATTGATTCATTTTTTTTTTTTAAGTGTTATCTGCGATCAGTTTTACAACTATGAGCAAATTGTTTCTGGGATTTGTGTCGGGCAGAGTGCACTCCTATATCTCACTCTTCATTCTTTTCAGTCATCAAGTCCATGACATCTTTTCTTTTCAGTCACTTCTTATATGAAGGCTTTGCGAGTTGTTGTGCCAGCTTATTTGGGTGTATTTTCAGCTTTTCCTGGTAGATTTGAGCATTAGCTTTGATCTCATCAGAGACCGTATTGATTCGTAGTATGTCATGCAGCTCAGTATTTCTGATGAACCAGGGTGAATTTGAAATATTTTTCAAGAATTATTGATTGATTTATTGAAAATACTTTATTGCACTTATTAAACTAGAACAAAGGCGAACTTAATGCTAAAGAGTATTCTCTTCCAGGATAACCTTTGTATATAAATATAGTATAAATAGTAGGATAGTAAAAATAGTAGATAAAGATGTGTAGGTAGTGCACAGAAAAGGAAACTAATGAAAATTTGCACAGGACTAATAAAAATAGCATAATATAGGTACACACTACATAAATAAACATACTTAAATACATTATTTATTGGACTAAATTATACCAATATCAAATAAAAATACAATAATATAATATAATAGAAAAAGCGATAAGGAAAGATTAAATTGCTCATTTTTGGTCAGTTCGACCAAGGTGCCTATAGATTCTCCATCTGAATGCTTATGGATATTATTACAGAGACGAGTAGCGGTTATGGTGTAAGAGTCAGAATAAGAAGCCGTGTTAAAGATAACGACGGAATACGACACCCTTCTGCCAAAAATGTTCCTTCATGAAGGTCAGCAGATGGTGGGTTGGCACTCTCACCACGAACAAACCACTCGGACCTCTAATTGAAGTTGGTCTTTATATGCAACCTTCACAACAGCCTTCACAGAGTAATGCACGCGGGACACATAAAGCTGCCTCGTATGATAAGTAGGTGGGCTTTTTTCAAAAAGTTTGTCGTTCAGTAAATCATATTGTCCGGTGGAATAGTGTCATTTAATAAAACAGGAGTTGATTTTTAATTAATTGTCTGTGGATATTATATAAAAACAAATCTTAAATTATGTAGCTGTTGTGAAATAATTATGAAAATCCATGTCATTTTTAAAATAAACCCGACTAAAGCAGCACTGGTGATACAAATTCCCAGTGTCCAATCCCATTTTGGAGACTTTAAAACTAAATTACTTCGTTTATTTTTTCATGGAGATATTCAAAAATGATGTTTTTAGAAAGATTTTAATTCATTAAATTTATTTTATTAAACGTTTATTATAATTAAAGGCATAGAAAATAATAAATCTTTTAATTTTAGTTTGTCCGCAAAAATAACATGAACTGGAAATTCCTACATAGTCACGGCAATTTTAAATGAACCAAACCTAAAATGATTAAAATAAGTATTATTTTTTTATCATAGCAACATTTGTAGTCTATGGCCGTCGCCATTTTGCTCGTTGGTTCAACCGACCAATCAAATGCGACGAAAATAGTTTGCAAGTGTCACGGTGTCGGTTGGTTGTGTTTCCAATAGTGTCGGCGTTTTATAAGGTAAAAACCATTCAATGTATTACTTTAATATAAGAGATTTCATATTTAATTAATTTATAATCAATCAGACGTTGTTGTGGTAAGTTATTCGTTGTACAATAGCTAGAAATTATATTTTGATAAGTGTAGTAGAGGAACCGTCACATCCATTCGTCACGTGATGTACAAGCGGAACTTTTTTCGTGACGAAAAGGAATTCTAAGGCTGGGTGTATTAAGTGAAGTTCTATAAGATGCAAAACTACAAATTACCTACTACATTTAATAATATATATCTATATATATATATACATATATCATTTTAGTATAATATTATATTTAAATACTTTTACATTAAATCGATTGATTAATGATTAAATTAATGATTTTTGTATTTTTATTTAATAATATGTACTTATTAACATATTGGGTTTTAAAGTATTTATTCTTTAATCAAATTATATCATTGACACAAATTACGGATATGACTTTACTACTACAACTTCTGCTCACTAAATGAAATATATAACAATGTAATATTATCAGCATGAACAGTAAAATGGTAAGTAATGTTGTAATGCACCAAGACCAACTTAGATAAATTTCTTTTTTTTTTCAGAAACATTATCGGAATTCGTCACAAGTCATGCAGAGATGCCCGACTTTGTAGATCTCGACCGTTTTTTGACAAGAAACGATTTCGATTTACATCAACAACAGTGGCCGTGGATAATAACCCATTTCGTGCTCTCAAGAAGTTACCAAGTACATCAAAAAATATGTTATCAGTAAAACCTTCTACGATTGTAAAAAAAACAAAACACGAAAATAAAGCTATCAGAACAGTTGTTAAACGACAGATAGATTGTAATAGGTGTAAGAAGAAGTTTCCTCTACATGCTCCTATGGCCAAGTGCATGGCTTGCAAAAATTTAAATTGTATGTCATGTTGTAGTTCGGAGACCAACATTTTGATTATATTTGTGTAAAATGTTTCGGTCCCTAATTTTGATTTATTTTGACCTTTTACATGTTGATCATGACATTTAACATTGCCATACTTAGATTTAAATTCCTTACTTATTACGTAGATATAAAAAAAATGTTTTTGATATAATTTGTCTAAGTAATATATTTTGATTTATTTTCTGATGACATTTCACATTTTGTGATTTAGATTTTAATTACTTACTTATTACGTAGATTAAAAAAATGTTTTTGAGTAATTTGTCTAGCTATTATAAAGTATTTTGTTTTATATTTTGAACCAAATAGGTACAGCTTAATTTTACTTAAAATGTTTTAAGTTCGTGTATTGATGGGGTACATATTATATTTTTCATGTTGATTAAAAACAATTGTTAAACTTTGTAATATGTACTCAGCCTTATTACTTCCTAATAGTCACGCTACGTTCCACGAGCGTTACCGTCCAGTTATGTTTGTCTGATTAATTTAGATTTAATGAAAACATATTAATGTTAGAAGACTGTTTTTGATTTTATAATACTTTATTGTAATATGTGATTATTATCGTAATAATAAATGTTGTTAATTTCTTTTTATTTTGGATACAATAACAGATGTTGATAGTGTATGATGGTCTAATAGTGACGATTAGGATCATTCATGCTGAATAACTTTTGAATTATAATAAATATTTTGCATTACGTTTAGTCTTTTCATAGTTTATTTTCATAAATCTTCACAAAAAACCTTTGTTTTGAATATACCTTTTATATTTTGTTTTATTACATTACTTATAAAAGTGACGAATTGGAGCGATTCATTCTCTAGTGTTACACAAAAACTTAAGATTATCATAATTTTCGAATATTTAAAACATTAAATATATTATTTTAATATAATAGTATATATTTCCTATGATATTAACTATAATTAGGTAAAATAAAAAGTATATAATAAATAGGAACTCCTATTTCGTCACGGACAAACTTTTTGAAAAAAGCCCAGGTATATCAAAATTATTATATATTTTAAAAACAAACAAAGTTTGTGAAACTTTTTTAAATAAAATTTCTAACCGAAGCAGTGCAGTGCAGTCTGGCAAATAGTTAAATTCATATTTTTGACGTTTAGAGGGTTGCCACTTTTAGAGAAGATAATAGTGACACACGTGAAAAAGTGAAAAGTAGATCTGACGACTGATTTAGTTGATGATAGTTGAAGTACTGAGATTTAGGCATAATTTAAAGGAAATTGAGGGGAATTTGATTGGCCTTTCATTGAAATCTGTGCTGTACCAACACTAGTGGTTGGGGTGTCCCACTCTCAATCTCACGCTAGGGATGCCCTGCGTACTAGTGATGTAGATCATTAGTACGCAGTATCATGTATATGTCGTAGGTGTATGATAATAATTTATAACTTACTTGACATAATGCAACAGTTGGTTCAGCAGTGTCTCTGTGCTGGTAGTGGGGGGCGGAGGCGCCGCGGCCTTCTGCCGAGCCAGCAGCGCAGCCCGAGCGTGCTCGAAGCACAACCTGCAAATAGTATAACGGTTACAATGGAATATTACGTGTTATAAATGTTATGTATTCTATCAGTTATCTGGTTCCCATAATACAAGCTTGACTTAGTTTGGAGCTAGATGGCGCTGTGTGAAATGTCCAGAATTATTTATTATTTAATACTCACGGCTCGTCCTCTGTTCGCTATTAGCGGGTGCGACCGCGAAGCAGCGCACTCCGTTGCCGTACGAGTGTGCACATTGCACGTACGGAGCGGTGGGGTCCTGCAGTATATGTATGTGTATAATACTCACGGCTCGTCCCTCTGTTCGCTGTTAGCGGGTGCGACCGCGGGGCAGCGCTCTCCGTTTCCGTACGAGTGTGCACATTGCACGTACGGAGCGGTGGGGTCCTGCAGTATATGTATGTGTATAATACTCACGGCTCGTCCCTCTGTTCGCTGTTAGCGGGTGCGACCGCGGGGCAGCGCTCTCCGTTGCCGTACGAGTGTGCACATTGCACGTACGGAGCGGTGGGGTCCTGCAGTATATGTATGTGTATAATACTCACGGCTCGTCCCTCTGTTCGCTGTTAGCTGGTGCGACCGCGGGGCAGCGCTCTCCGTTGCCGTACGAGTGTGCACATTGCACGTACGGAGCGGTGGGGTCCTGCAGTATATGTATGTGTATAATACTCACGGCTCGTCCTTTTAATCGCTATTAGCGGGTGCAACCACGGGGCAGCGCTCTCCATTGCCGTACGAGTGTGCACATTGCACGTACGGAGAGTGGTGGAGTCCTGCAGTATATGTATGTGTATAATACTCACGGCTCGTCCCTCTGTTCGCTGTTAGCGGGTGCGACCGCGGGGCAGCGCTCTCCGTTGCCGTACGAGTGTGCACATTGCACGTACGGAGCGGTGGGGTCCTGCAGTATATGTATGTGTATAATACTCACGGCTCGTCCTTTTAATCGCTATTAGCGGGTGCAACCACGGGGCAGCGCTCTCCATTGCCGTACGAGTGTGCACATTGCACGTACGGAGAGTGGTGGAGTCCTGCAGTATATGTATGTGTATAATACTCACGGCTCGTCCCTCTGTTCGCTGTTAGCGGGTGCGACCGCGGGGCAGCGCTCTCCGTTGCCGTACGAGTGTGCACATTGCACGTACGGAGCGGTGGGGTCCTGCAGTATATGTATGTGTATAATACTCACGGCTCGTCCTTTTAATCGCTATTAGCGGGTGCAACCACGGGGCAGCGCTCTCCATTGCCGTACGAGTGTGCACATTGCACGTACGGAGAGTGGTGGAGTCCTGCAGTATATGTATGTGTATAATACTCACGGCTCGTCCCTCTGTTCGCTGTTAGCTGGTGCGACCGCGGGGCAGCGCTCTCCGTTGCCGTACGAGTGTGCACATTGCACGTACGGAGCGGTGGGGTCCTGCAGTATATGTATGTGTATAATACTCACGGCTCGTCCTTTTAATCGCTATTAGCGGGTGCAACCACGGGGCAGCGCTCTCCATTGCCGTACGAGTGTGCACATTGCACGTACGGAGAGTGGTGGAGTCCTGCAGTATATGTATGTGTATAATACTCACGGCTCGTCCCTCTGTTCGCTGTTAGCGGGTGCGACCGCGGGGCAGCGCTCTCCGTTGCCGTACGAGTGTGCACATTGCACGTACGGAGCGGTGGGGTCCTGCAGTATATGTATGTGTATAATACTCACGGCTCGTCCTTTTAATCGCTATTAGCGGGTGCAACCACGGGGCAGCGCTCTCCATTGCCGTACGAGTGTGCACATTGCACGTACGGAGAGTGGTGGAGTCCTGCAGTATATGTATGTGTATAATACTCACGGCTCGTCCCTCTGTTCGCTGTTAGCGGGTGCGACCGCGGGGCAGCGCTCTCCGTTGCCGTACGAGTGTGCACATTGCACGTACGGAGCGGTGGGGTCCTGCAGTATATGTATGTGTATAATACTCACGGCTCGTCCTTTTAATCGCTATTAGCGGGTGCAACCACGGGGCAGCGCTCTCCATTGCCGTACGAGTGTGCACATTGCACGTACGGAGAGTGGTGGAGTCCTGCAGTATATGTATGTGTATAATACTCACGGCTCGTCCCTCTGTTCGCTGTTAGCGGGTGCGACCGCGGGGCAGCGCTCTCCGTTGCCGTACGAGTGTGCACATTGCACGTACGGAGCGGTGGGGTCCTGCAGTATATGTATGTGTATAATACTCACGGCTCGTCCTTTTAATCGCTATTAGCGGGTGCAACCACGGGGCAGCGCTCTCCATTGCCGTACGAGTGTGCACATTGCACGTACGGAGAGCGGTGGAGTCCTGCAGTATATGTATGTGTATAATACTCACGGCTCGTCCCTCTGTTCGCTGTTAGCGGGTGCGACCGCGGGACAGCGCTCTCCGTTGCCGTACGAGTGTGCACATTGCACGTACGGAGCGGTGGGGTCCTGCAGTATATGCGCAGCGCAGTACCGCCGCCCCGCGAGCACGCCCGACCAGCACTCGTACCCCGTGTACGCGCAGGAGCGGGAACGATTCGCTATCTCTTTTTGTACCTGTTGAATGAGCATTGTTATCTACAGCCTGACTTCACCCACTAAGGCTGGTTGCATACAGTCGGAATTCCGTTTCGGAATATCGAATCGGAATTTCGAAGGCAGCAAACATAGATCTGTGTCACTATGTGTATGACGTATCGCTATTTCATAGTGAAAAATATAAACCAGTAGTGTCGCTTGCTTCTGCGGCCTGCAGTCGGCTACGAAATTAATTCGTATCTATGTTTGTTTCTGTTTTTGCATGTATTGTCTAATTTTCTATAATTTTAATAATCTTTCTTTCTTTCTTATGTCTCATCAAATAAATGATTGTCTATGTCTATGAAATGTATCTTTCATTTGAAAAGCAAAAAGTCAAAATGACACAATATTTACCTCAGCTCTGAGCTTATCAGTTTCTTGTTTCTTCGCGGCCTCAGGGTTCGGAGGTCGGATTGACTTGACGTTGGTGATGCGGATGCCAGAGGTGGATCTACCTCCCCGAGACAGCATCCTGACCTTCGGAAGGTGCAGCATCTTACGCGGTTGCGACATTGTTGATGGATTTTTAACTGAAAATTCAGAAAATAATAATTATTTTAGGTGACATCGTGTTGTACAGACGAGAGAATAATTTTCAAGGCTTACGCTCAGATATTCTGATGTTGTAATCTGAAAGCTGGTTGGTATTTTCAGATTGAAACGAAAACATATTGTTTAGCGATAATACGATCAAGTTGGCTAATGTTTACAAATAGGTGCACTGAATAACGAGTTGTTCGGTTTGTTGTGTAATCGTAACAGAAATTTTGTGATGTGCGCAGTTTAGAATTAATATTGTGATATAATTTTTCCTGAAAAACCACGTAGCCGCGCTAAAATTTCACCTTTTCAACAGCCGGTCAAAACTTCATCTTATAATTTTTTAAGCCAATACCCACTAATCTTTTACAAATTTTGTTATCACTACATGATTCATAAAACCAATTAACTAATTTTAGCACTAATTTTGGGTATTTAATTTACAAATTAATGAATTTCGACGT
Organism: Philereme transversata; assembly: GCA_963924445.1. Lineage (NCBI taxonomy): Eukaryota > Metazoa > Arthropoda > Insecta > Lepidoptera > Geometridae > Philereme > Philereme transversata. Next base: position 22,651,397 of record OZ004346.1, read on the forward strand.
AGCAAAAAGTAACGCGATTGTAAACAGTGGTGGTCGGCCATTTGCACGGTGTGACACAGTCCCTAGGTCCGTAATTTTAATTTGTTCCTAGTTTGATGAAAAGTTAATGAATCGCAATAAAAATATGCACAAAACGAAGCTATTTGTTTATACTACAGAAATAATCATAGTGATAAAGTGAAACTTACTTGTGCTTGTTGCAGAACATCATTGTGTCACCGGAGACCTCACTGCTATAACCACCAACATTTGCAATGGCGTCTCATTGAACAATACCTATAAAAATTTAGAATTGTGGTTTTTTTATAAACTCAGTTCTTCTTTGTTGTGTAGTTTCAAAACATTCTAATTCGGTTTTAGTTTTTAATTAGTGAGTAGCATCGGTGGTTTTACCGAGAAATGTTGAGTTAGTTTCTTTAAAATCCCTCAAATGATAACTTGTTCTACATCCTGTAGTCGCTGTCATAGCGCTGTCCCTTTCCCACTCAAGCACGTAGACGGAGCGCTGCTTTCCGTCGTGCTTTCTCGCGCGCAGTCTGAACATCCGTTCAATGGCTGGAGGGCAAGAAAAATGGTATTTTACAAAAGAACAACTGCAGAATTCAGCAAGCAGAAAATGCGGTTTAGATGCAGATAAAGAGTTAGCATATCGGCAGCAAGCCGCCAATCTCATACAGGATATGGGACAGAGGCTTCAAGTGTATCCTTTTCCAGAAAGTGGTGATTTGAGTGCAATGTTTTTGTCGAGTCATGTGTGAGAAATGCGTATTACACGCTCTCCTGGCGTGTTTTTATTTATGAAATCACGATCTAAAGTGTTCTAAACATGTCTACGAAGCTATAAAGTGTGTTGTGACAATGTGCATTGGCGTGGAGATGACGAAATTTCATAATTGTTACGGCGTCACTCGAGCCCCACTTTCGCTTTGATTTCTGGGATTTCCCGCTTGGAGTGAGTAACGCTCAACATTCTAAAGGTAAGAGCTTGTTAATCATGTACAAAGTAAAGTTTAGGGTCATTGTTTGGATATAGGTTAGGGTCGTACCACGCGTGGTCTTTTCGAGGTCATAATACGACAGCTGTGGCGTTGACTGGACGCCTGCGCGTGACGTAGAACATCGGTGATCGACCTGTCTGCCCGCGCTAAAATTACCCCTTCAACGGTCTTCGCGAACGTGGGCGCGAAACGTGCGTTCTTGGAAAAACAACGACCTCTCTCGTTATCATGTTTTCCTGGTCTATACATACATCTATAGATTAAATTGACACGTTTTAGATAAAATTCAGGCTTCTGTTAGCACTAAAGTCATGTACTTTACGAAAATCACGAATTAAATGATAATTTTATTCAGAAACATGATAACATTGACAAAACTAAACATTGTTTTTGAAATGATTAGTCAACTACTATAAATAATGTTCAATCATCATGTATTTCGGTCTATTCGAATGAGAAGCGCAAAAAAAACGCAAGATTAAGTTCATTTACCCTTTTTGTACCAACTTTACCCACAAAATGGCATTGCATATGTTCAATTTGTTTGACCTAATTTGACCTCTTGTCTGGGAGGCTATGACCTAACTTAGACCTCTAGACCCCTCTTACATTATCTGGGGTCAATTTTCTGTGAATTCCCAATGATAATACTGCCCCAACAGGAAAATATCTTTTATTCTGCTTGACATAAATAATTTAAAACATCACGTAGTAATTGTTGCTATTTAACTGATTCACTGTGCAAAACAGAAGGTAAACATTGTTAAAAACACTTGTTTACTTGCAAAATTTAAACTACATTTTGCTAATATGGCATTCACCAATCACATTAAAGACATGGCCCTTGTTGGTTGAGAGACCATTCTAGAATTGCAGTGGGGATAAAAATATTTTGTTTTCATGTCATCCAAAAGTTATCTGCTAGATGCTTAGTGATAAGTAATTGATTTAAGGTGGTTTATACAAACATTCAGTGATGATTCACTAGATAACTGTACATCAGAAAAGTCACATATTCACATCAAATTACTTAAATCTTATTATTGTAGCAAAATCAATAAAATTGCACACTTTCATTCATAAATATCTAAGTATTCATGATTTTAACTTATTTTAAATGTCATTAAAAAGTGTTTCGAGATATTAAGTATATCTTTTATTAATAAAATTGTGCAACAATAATAAGATGTAACTAATCCAATATACATAGGTATGTTTAGACATTTCTGCTGTTAAGTTATCTAGTGAATCACCACTGAACCTTGGTATAGGAATCAACTAACATTCTTCTAATATTGTTATCATGTGCATTATCCTATCCTTCTATTGATCCTGTCTATCGATTACAAACGTAGCTAGCATTGTTTCCTGTCTGGTTATTTCCTAGCTTGCTTAAACAGCACAAGCCCATGGCTTATTTGATGTTAAAATGGGTCTGCAAGGGTTCAAATAGGTCTGTAAGGGTCATCAAATCCTCATCCTCTACCAACACCGCTACTACATCAACACTCATGGGGACCATGAAAAGCTGCTGACATCAACCTAAAGTCCTAATCTGTCACTTCAGGGAGATAGGATGGCTGGGGTTAGGTTAGAAGGGGGGTAATGCACATTACACCCCAATGCTGGACATCAGTGCAGATCTTATTCACCCCACCCTAGAATTAGAATTGATGTTAAAGTGGTTACCACTGGTTCACTCATCACCCTGAGACATACATGTGAAAGTCTCTTAAGAGCCTTTATTTTCACTGGCACCCAAAACATTAAAACTGAAACACAGCAATGCAAAATTTATATCTAAACTGAAATTCCACAGGGCAGTAATGGTACTCATATTATTATCCTCTATGTATCCATACTAATATTATAAATTTGAAAGTAACTCTGTCCTTATGTCTGTCTGTCAATCTGTCTGATATGTTTTCTCAACTAAACAGCTGGACCAATTTTAATAAAATTTGGTGTACAGAATGATTATGACAGGGATCGGGATATTGGTTACTTAATAACCGACTGCACAGGAGGGTAATTTATTTACTGACAAACCACGCAGGCGAAGCCGCGAGCATAGGGTTTGTTCCCGGGAATTCTCGTCCCGGGAATTCCCGGGAAATCGGTCGGTCTCGTACCCGGGAAATTCAGCTCGAGAAAAGTCGAGACATCGAGAAGTTTAAATAACCATTTAAAAATTGCGGTTGATATTGACGCCAACTAAACTTGCAGTTGAAGCATTGAGCAGACAAGATGCCAATTTACTAACTGCAGAGGCTATAACAGATGTGTTGCTAAAACAATTAGAAAGTATCGACGACCCTTTGGCTCTTCAGTTAGTAGAATCTCTTAAAATGAAAATATCAGATCGTCGGAATACACCTCTAATATCGCTGCTACGCTACCTAAACAGCCCCGATAATTTTATTCTCAAAAAGAGTGCTTATTTTACCGATAATAGCAAGACATTTTTAATTGGATACGCTGAAGACTTATTCAAACGTCTATACCCCACTGTTCCCACTACTACAGAACCTTCGACAGGAAATAATTCAGAAGTTGTCGAAGCAGGCGTAAGCGAATCAGAAACTGAACAAGACAGCTTTGCAGCTCAATTAGAGAAAGCAATAAAAGGTGTTTCGAGAAATGGTGAATCAACTAATGCTGTGGTGCTTTCCAAATCAATTATAAAAAAAAGAGTTTTTGCTATTTGAAAAAACAGGCAAGAGGACCCCTAATCTGGAAACACTATACAAAGCATTAATTTCAGTCAAGCCGACTTCAACAGAAAATGAAAGGGTATTTTCCATATCGGGAAATGTGGTCAGTAAGATTAGGAGCCGGCTGTCTGATAAATCTATTAATGCTTTGGTTTATCTTAAGGCATATTTCATAAGAATTAATAAGCAGGCTTAAAGACAGTTATATTTTTCGTATTAATAGTAGATAGATATCTCCTATTTAATTACATTAAAACTGCCAAAAATTGTGATACCATACCACCCACATAGTGAGATTAGTGAGTGATCTTTAGTTATGATGAGAAAAATTATGATTGTTTTTAGTTAAGATGTTTGTTTTAAGCTAATTGTTAACAGAGATTTTGTTTTTTATTAAAGATTAGTGAGATTAGTTATAATAAGAAGAAGTATGATTGTTTTTAGTTAAGATGTTTGTTTTAAGCTGATTGTTAACAGAGATTTTGTTTTTTATTACAGATTAGTGAGATGAGATTAGTTATGATAAGGAGAAGAAGTATGATTGTTTTTAGTTAGCAATTTTGTTTTGAGCTGATTTTTTATTGAGAACTTGTTTTTTTTGTTAAAAATTATGTTGATTTTTTTCATGTAAAATAAACACAGTTAAATTAAAGACTCTTTTTATTAATTAAACAAAAATTAAGACGTATTTTATTTTTTCTCGACAACCCGAGAAGACCCGAGAAATCAGGCTCGAGAAGTCTCGACACCCGAGAACTAAAAAACCTCGAGAAATCGGAAACCCTACGCGAGCACCAGGCGTTCTCAACTGAATTCAATGAAATTTGGTATACAGATTCATTATGACCGGGATCGGGACCAGGATTATCCGACTGCGCAGAAGGAGGGTAATGTTTTTATTAAGAAAGCATTTATATTTAAGAAGTTATTATTGAGATGCAAAGCCACAGGCCATAACAAAATACAGTTCTATAAATCACTGATAAGAACAGGAAGTGAAGCATAAAGGATAATAATAGGTAATAAATAGGTTTGTAATACACAAAATATTCCAAGAATTAATCATGTTAGGTATTTACATTTATGAGTCAGTGTTCAAACACAGTATATTTATAATGTAGGTATTAGTAACACTTGTTCTGCGGTATTAACTGTAGTTTTGCAAACAATGTTTGCAGTGCCATGACCTCTATGTGTAGGCTTCTATAAAATACCTACCTATTTATAGGTAACACGTTTGTATGGTTCAATTCTTCTGAGATAATCTATACTTATACTAGCTTCCGCCTGCGGCTTCGCATGCATGGTTTGTCAATAAAAAGTACTCAATCTAGTGTTTCAATCCAGATTATAATCACACTAATATTATAATTAAGTAATGTGATTATGATCTGGATTGAGACATAGGATAGTAGAGTCTCAGTAATCCATCACTTCAGTAGTCCGGTACGTCCAATAATCCGGCACTCTCCGCTCACGCCTCCCTCACCTCTCCCTCACCCCTCCCTACTCTCGTTCCGTTCTTGCGCACATTTAGGGATTTTTCTACACAATTCAATAATCCGGCACCCCCTAGTTTTTAACAGTGCCGGATTAGTGAGAATCTACTGTATATACATACACATTAAAAGCTAGCCAAAGCCAAATGTTCACATTGCTTAGCCTATTTTTCAAAGACACAGGACATATCTGTACTTTACTTTATTTGTACTGTACTGTAGAAAAACAGGATGACATAGCGTCATCCTGTTTTTCTCCTATCCCAGTTTTTGCTTATATATTATCAGAATGTACTACCTGCACTTGCATTGTATTGCATTTTGGTGGTGCGCTCTATTGTTATTGCACCTTGTCACAAAATTCTTATAAATATGGCCTATTTAAGGGCCCCTTCCTATTCCAAAAAGAATGTTTATGGGTATCTATGTTATGATTATGTGAGGTTGTATTTGGATGATTCACAAAGAAAGGTATTTATAAGTTGAAGCCTGTGTATCTGTGGCATTAATTGCATCACAAAGGGATGAGCGAATTTGATGCATTTTCAATTAAAATCCCTAAATCTATCTCTTTGAAGAATACCAAAGAAACAGTTTAATCAGACTACACTGCCCAGCTGAAAAGTTAATGAAATTTATTAAATTATAACAGACATCAAATTAACAGAAACAATCCTAGAAATAATTATCGTTTACATAGACGGATCCTGGTGGGATAGCATTAGTATCCAAACTAGGTAAACCTGTGTTATGGCATACTAATACCCTCCGCCGTTACATTGCCCATACATTGATAGATAAAATAATAATAATTTACGCTTAAAAAGACAATTGAAAAGAATCATCTAAAAACTTACAAAGGATCTATGGATAGCTCAACTGCTCCAGATCACTACCAGGAATTGTCCCTAAGGCTTCATTGCCTCGCTGGAAAGTTAATTAAAATGTTGCTTCACAATATATTTCCTTAGATCAGTATAACAGGTCGCAACTATGCATCAACACGGCGATCGTTTACATGCACCGGTTCTACGCGTTCCACTCCTTCACACAGTTTCACAGGAATGCGATAGCCGCTGCTGCATTATTCCTCGCTGCAAAGGTAACTAAACTCATTTTAATTCTAGGGTTCCTCGAACGAGGGCGCAGGCCAGACGAAATGAAGACAATAAGTTGACGACCTCCGTGGTGCAGTGGGCGAATAGCCGGCTGAGACGCAGGAGGTAGCGGGTTCGATTCCCGCCGCGGAAGAAATGTTTGCATGTTCTACAGATATTTGTTTCGGGTATGGTTGTTTCTCTATATATTATAAGTATGTATTTACAAAAAAAATTATTTAGCTTCATTTCTATAAGTTTATGAAACACAATTCGGTAAGCATTTATCCGTTTTGGCAGGTATTTCGAATTTATTGGAATTAATATAAGTGCATTTCTGGTAGGCATTTAAACACAAGCCATAAATGATTATGACTGGTCCTAGTAGGATGTACCCCCGACTTGGCAAAAGTTTTGGGTTCGAATGCTTGTACAGAAAACCGCGCTAATTGGTAACCCCCTCATAAGATCAAAGATTTAAAATTTAATTGAAATATATACATTACCTCACAAAATGAAAAACAGGTAAATGTTTAATAAGCGATTTTGTGGCTAAGGAAAGCGATTTCTTCTAGACAACAACGGCTAAACTACTCATCCAATTTTGATGAATGAGGTATCAATCGATTCGCTATTATGGTGCGGATGACATAGATAACGTAGTCAGGTTTCAGATTTTACACTTATAAGTAATAATAAATAAATAAATATTGCGGGACATTTCACACAGCGCTATCTAGCCCCAAACTAAGCAGAGCTTCTACTATGGGAACCAGATAACTGATAGAATACATATTATACATTTTTTTTTAAAATACATACTTATAATATATAGAGAATCAACCAAACCCGGATCCATAATGAATGAAATCCATGTCTTGGACAACCTGCTTGCTACTTCAAAAGAAGGGAAGAAGGACTAATGTGTCCAGGTTACGATCAGGATTGGGACTGAAGCTACTTTTTACGCGACTGCGCAAAAGGAGGGTCATGTTATTATTGACGAACCTGTAGTCCTAAAATAATAAGTGTCTGTGTTTCCCAGGTGGAGGAGCAGCCAAGGAAACTAGAATATGTTATAAAAGTGGCCCACGTCTGCCTCCACAGAGGTGAAGGCGTTGGCGCGATCTCAACAGAACATTATCAAGAACAGGTGAGATTTCATTCTTGTAATCAGCTCAATTGGGAAGGTATTCCTATTTTTGAACAGGCCGGAACAAAAACCGTTGAACTACATATAGCCATTTTTAGAGGATTGATAATTTAGTTTGCGGATTTTTGTTAGTGGTGTTGTGAAATCTCAACAAATGTGACACATATAATAAACACCTAAAAATGAAGTGGCTACCCTTGACGGCTATCAATCTTTCTCCTGTGACGTGACCGAGAACGATGTGACGGCGCAGAAGTAGCGATACACCGACTATCCGTCTTAACAGATAGAATCAGTCTGACCGAACTGCGCTCACTTAAGATATGATTCCGATCTCGGCAGCAAGCAGCAGTGTTGCCGCAGCACTACTGGTCCCCATACATTCTCTATGGGTTTATATGAGATTACATTTCGAGCTCGGCAGCACTGCTGCGCGGCAGTGTCGCCCTGCCGCCACGGCAGACCAGTAGTAACATCTTGTCAGCTCAAAGTTAATAAATGACTATACAAGAGCGCAACACTGCCGCCTTGCTCGGAATCAGCGCGGCAGGCAGCACTGCTGCGCAGCACCACAGTGGCAGCTGCTGCGGCAGCATTGTTGCATGCTGCCGAGATCGGAATCATACCTTTACGCAAATTACAGCTGTAGCTATGAAAGCTACGCTGAAGTTGGATGTCAAGTGCGCTGTGGGCAAAGGTAGCTACCGAGTGGGGCCTTAAGCCCCTGATCCAAAGAGTAGGCGACGCAACAGACCAAGACGGAGATGGCGGGGCGAATTGGACAAGTTTCTAATAAACGAGACAATGTGTGACAAGAATTCCCCCATCTCGAAATGGGGGAGTCCCAGCGGTGGGACTCAAATGGCTGAAATAGAATATTCCGTGTTTACGCATTCAACTAGGCGAGATAAAAGCAGTTTAGACGGTTCCTCGTTTCGTTTCATCTGTACAAGCATTTTGACCAGTAACGACTGACGAGTGCGAATGTAAAAGCCGTACTACTTTTGAGTCGTATAGCATCAAAGTTGGCAATCTGTCATTTTGAGTTAAAATTTGTTATGAACACGGGAAATTTAAAAAGATTATAATTACAATTGAATCAGGATCAAACATGGCAAACTACCATTAAAAACTGACCGTAAGATTGAGATTGGCATCAAATGTGGCTATCTGTGTCTAATCTCAAAATTAACAACCTGTCGACAATCTGTCTTGCTCGACCAATCTTATGCTTGTATTCCATCATGGCCTACAACAGATTTCAGTTGGACGTTTCAATGAAGTCGTTTTTTTTCGATTTATCAACTTTCTGGCAAATTACAGATTGCCACCTTTGTTCTTATAAGACTCGTTTATAATAGATTTAAGACACGCCTCTTTAAGTAGATAGCGATAAGATCTTGCCTAAAAACTCGCATGAAACAAAAAGTGAAAGTCTGACCTAGTTCGGATGAACTAGTTGTGACTCAACTGATGTGCTGAAAAGCTTTCTTTTTTATGTGACTAGCTTCTCGCGTCTTCATACGCGTGACCTAAAAAATACTTAAATACCTTTCATTATCTCCAGTCGAAAAGGGGGTATAGTTTGAATTAATTTATATAATGAAATAATTAGAACGGCGGGAACCATTACGCTAATTATTAACTAACACAAGTAATAGACAAGGGACATAACAATAATTTAGAAACATAATTGATCGAGCGAAGTGAGATCTCCAAATCAACTTTGGCAAATCGATTATATGTATGTATGTTTGTCCGAGGATAACTTTCGAAGCGTTTACCCGATCATCGTAAAATTTGGTATATAGGTAGGTGGGTGAATCAACTTTTAAGGTACTCCTTTTGTCCCTGTCATGTAAATAGCAATAAAATCGGTATTTTCGTTTAGAATATGGTTGTTTTGATGTTAACGTAAAATTAGATCCTGTGTTAACATGGTAGTTTCATAGTTTTTATCGTTTTAAGCGAAATTTTAGTTTTTTTTATGGTTTTCTTTATTCAATTTCATTTTCTGTGTGTGCTACTTTAGATATAGGCTTTATTTATGTTGATTGATATTTAATAATTTTATATAAGTATATTTTTATTTTTTATTTATTTTAATAAAATAACTTTTTTGTCATCTTTCCAGGCGACGGACCTAGTATTCAACGAGAACGTACTGCTACAAACGCTAGGCTTCGACGTCGCCATAGATCACCCGCACACACATGTGGTGCGGACGTGTCACCTTGTGAAAGGTGAGGCGATCCTTTTGTCGCGGGTCGCGGCGACTTGTCGCGGGTCGCAGCGACTTGTCGCGGGTCGCGGCCGGGCTCTGAGCGGTGTCGGAAATGGAGGTTGAGTTTTAAGCTGTTTTGATTTGAACGGTGCTGAGATGTGATAATGTGGAAAACCCCAGATTTTTTTTATTATGAATATGTTTATTCCTTGCAAATGCTTTATAAATCAAATTATGTTTCCTTTGAACAATTAAAGCTATAAAGACGATATATTTAGTTTAATATTCTTTCAAATAGTTTATTTTTTCATTCAAAGCTTGTATTATGTTTCTGTGATATCTTTACTTGTTATTTTTTTGTATAATATCAAAAAGAATTAATAACACAAGTCTAAAACATGTTATAAAAATATTCTAAGATATATTTCACAGTGAAAATACTATCTTTGAACCTAAAAACTTCTTAAAATGTAATTTTTGACTCTAAATCACTATTTAAATCCGATAAGTATGTACTTAAAAGTCATTTCGGAGTCTAAACCGCACTTATCCACACATTTCCCTAAAATGTAACATGAAAAACTTTTTTTTTTCTAACCTGTACTGTCCCATTACTGGGCAAAGGTCTCCCCTAATTCTTTCCAGTCCTTTCGATCCCAAAAACTTTAAAACAGAAATATTAAAAACTTATTGTTTGACAATATACATACATTCTTATAAGTTCTTAGCTACCGAATTTCATTGAATTTATTTAATTTCTAAATCTAAACCACATTATACACATTTCTCTAAAACAAAACCCGCTGTTTTCGACCTAGCTATTAACGACTCGGCCTAGCGATATAAATATGCGCAGGCAAACCAACAGGCAATGTATGACATCTTAACACTTGCAAGGTATGTGGATAACCTGAACGTTGTTGTGTGGTCACCCTTTCACTTGCAAATTTCACCTTTAGATTACACCCATAATAATTGGGCGACGTAGCTCCATAATTGCTTAATTTAAGTTGCTATAATCAATCACATCACACTAAGTGGTTTTTTTTATTGATAATAGTCAAGCGTTTGACCACTACCTCACCTGGTGGTAAGGGGCCGTTCATTAATTACGTCAGACGTTTTTGACCCCCCCCCCACCCCTGGTAAGATGTCGCGAGATTTGTTTCGACCCCATCCCCCCTCCCTGTATCTCTATCTATCTGTATCCTCCCTGCCTCACCTGGTGGTAAGAGGTCGTCCATTAATTACGTGAGGTGTTCAGGGGGGGGGGGGGGGGTCTAGCCGAATATCGCCCAATCTCACGTGGGTGAGTCTTTGTTAAAATCACGTAATTTTTTTGTTAATTTTATCACTCTAAATCTAGATTACGAGAGAAGCAATCTAGAAATAATGAAGCCAATTGTGTTTTTTTAAATAAGTCCAATGCAATTTACCCTATGAATACAAATTTTGAAAAATCTCACGTACGAGATACAGGGAGGAGGGGAGAGGGGTCAAAAAATTAAAGGACGCTCCCTAAGTGATTGTGTAATCGAAAAAGTAAATTATACATCTGAAAGTTTGGATGTTTGTTTGTTACTCAATCACGTAATGGCTGAACCGATTTGGATGATATTTGGTGTGTTGATAGATTATGATCTGGATTAAAATATAGGGTACTTTTTGTTGATAAACAACACGTGCGAAGCCGCTGGCGGAACCTAGTATTATAAATGTGAAAGTTTGGATGTTTGTTTGTTACGTAATGGCTGAACCGATATAGATGATTGGTGTGTTGATAGATTATGACCTGGATAAAAACATAGGCTACATTTTGTTGACAAAAACGTGTGCGAAGCAGCTGGCGAAGGCTAGTAGATTTATATTTAACAAACTACCTGACGCGTTGAAAAATGAGACTAATGACATACAATTTATAAAACATCTAAAATACTTACTAACCGCTAAAACCTATTATAAAATTGACGAATATTTGATGACCTACATGACAATTATTTTTGAATATTTTCTTATGAAAATGAATGTGTATCTACTTAACAAGGACAATGACGTCATCCTCTCTCCAGAAATCGTACAATAATTTTTGGAAATTAAATTATCTTTAACTTTAACTAAACCTACATTTTAAACCATCTGCTTTCTTAAACATCCCATTTCAGCACAAAATACAATAAATTAAGTTCAATCTGTTTTGTTATGTACGACATTAATTTAAAACACATCCGGTATCGAATTAACTGATTTTACAGGTGGGCTTATACTACCGGTAGCTTGAATATTTATCCAGTATTCGATACATTTCCAATAAACAATTTTTAACGTAAATCGGCGGCGCCTTTGCGACGAAACCTCTTAGTAGGTTTGACTGGTACCTGTTTACATGATGAATTAATATGATTTGTTTACCTATATACAGGTTGTTTCATTGATATTTTAGGACCTGATAGGTTGTTTGAAAATTTAAAATTTTCTATGGTAATGAATTTGAAACGTTAAGACGCTAGAATGACGATCTCTATACCTTCGAGACAGATTGGTGGGATTGGCACGCGAGCGAAAGTCCTGGAAGACAATGGAGGAGACCTTTGCCCAGCAGTAGGATGACACAGGTTGAATAATAAAAAAATATATTATACAATAATACTAGTCATTAGCCCTACCTGTGTTTTTATTTAATGTCGTACATAACAAAACACATGTATAGACCCATTTTTCACCATGTACATGTTCAATCCACAGCGCCCAAGGACCTGGCACAGACGTCGTATTTCATGGCGTCAAACAGTCTGCACTTAACGACAATGTGTCTGCAGTACCGACCGACCGTCGTCGCCTGTTTCTGTATACATTTGGCGTCCAAATGGAGCAATTGGGCGGTGAGTGTGCATACTACTTAGTGTATGGATAAAGGTGTGGGGAAGCGAGGTTATTGGTAAGTTATACATATATTTTTTTGATTTTTTTTTTCCGTACCTCAATATTAAGAAAGGTACCTATTGGGATCACTTCGTTGTCCGTCTATCTGTCTGTTTAGATAAGAGGTTCCCAAGTTTTTTTTTCTTATATACCTTTTTCAAAATTTTGCTTGTTCCGGTGGACCCCCTGCAGTACATTTCTATTCTACCATATTCCCAGTCGATAAAAAATGTAAAGATTAGATCTAACACGAATTACCAGTTTTCAAAAGAAAAAGTGAGAATTGATTGGTTAATTAATTAATTGATTCTGCTGTGAGTGGATGTCAAAAAAGTAAAGTTGGCCAATCAAAAAAGTGATTCCATCTAACTTTACTTTTTTGACATCTACTCACAGCACAAGAAACCAATCAATTTTCACTTATTTTATTTAGAAAACTTCCCATTCGGAGTCGTAAAAATAAAAAGAAGAATAGTATAGAGCTGAGCTTCTTAAAATATTATCTGCCTACATTGATAGGTGAAGTCAAGCCGACATTTTAGTTCATCACTATCAAACCAGATATTGGGGGTTCATTAACAAAACGAAATTTTAGGAGAGCGCTGACCACCTACAATAAAATAAAACAATATACATAAGTAAATATACCTACATTGACAATAATATACGTGATTCAGGGAGTGGAAGCCAATTGCACCCATTGTCCCCTACTGTATCCGAGCCTACCCCCCTCTGTATTAAGATATTGGCTTGCAGATACCGCAGTCGAACGAGGGACGGCATTGGTTCTCGTATGTGGACCGTACGGTGACCATGGACCTCCTGGAGAGGCTCACCTCGGAGTTCCTACTCATCTTCGAGAAGTGCCCGTCCAGGCTCAAGAGGAAGATGATGAATCAACAGCGTGCTGGTACGTACAATGTATATTCTACTAGCTTCCTGCACAGTCGGGTACAGGTTATGTCCCAATCCCGGATATAATTTATTTATATACAAAATTTAATCGTAATCGGTCCAGCCGTTTAGGCGTGAAAACGTAACAAACAGACAGACATACAGTGGGACAGAGTTACTTTCGAATTTATAATATTAGTATTCATATAATTATTGATATGAAGATATATTTTTTAATGGACAGAGGTCAAAATATAAACGATGATCAAAATAATTTTTCTTCAATTATATGTATTTTGTATTTGCCCTATTATGTTTTGCTGATCTATACTAGATCTTGAGATGCCGACTTAGACGTCACATCGTATCTATTAGATTTATATTACACTTATATTGCACTCAAAATTCAAGTAACTCTAAATCCTTCGTTACGTTCGGGATTCAATATAGCGCCCGTGACGCAAGACACTGCTGTATCCCCTCGTTTAATCTACTATTTTATGGTTGGTTTTACTGGTAATTTGTGAACAAATCAAGTAAACACTGCCCTCCTTGATATCCCCTGGTTACTGCAAACAAAAACCAACCTTAAAGTGGTCACGCTTACACACAAAATAAACGTTTTTTATCTTTACCTTATCTTATTTCCAATAATGGAAATGGCTAAAAGTGTACTATATGTATTTGTAATTTTTGACAGACACGGGGTCCCCTCACTCAAGCGCGGCGCACACTTCATCCAGCCAGGCTGCGCCCGGAGTTCCTGCGAAGCACGCTCCACCGCCCACTGACGACTTTGACAAGCAGTTTGATAAGGGTATGTATTCCCACATTTTTTAGGGTACCGCACCATAATGGTAAAACCGGAACCCTAATGGTGCGATTTTGTCCGTCAGTCCGTCTGTCACAGCTGATTATCTTAGCAACTACTGAATCTGTCGGCTTGAAATTTGGAATAGTTAAAATAAAACTGACCTAACTGTTGCAAAAATCAAAATTGACAGCCAAAATGGGGTTACTAGGTCGTCAAGTGGGATATCTTATCAAAAATAGTTACACATTCTAAAACCATTTTTTATTATATTTATTTTGTACAGGGTTGGAGTTATAATGTTAAAAAATCCGATTTTAATTTAAAACACACATCTGGAGTCGTGGGAATCTATCCTTTAAACCGGAACACAGGAAAGCGGGCCTTCGAAATTATCAAGGTGATAAGTGGTTTTCTTCACTACGAACCTCGATGAAAAGGCTCGAAGTCGCCCAGCGTGCTATGGAGAGGGCTATGCTTGGCATTTCTCTACGAGATCGAATCAGAAATGAGGGGTGGCTTCCAAGAAGGAACTCCTTAACGGTCAACAGCACAGACATGAAATTATACACATTTAATTTTAGAATGCATGTTATGTAACTTTGGTGAAAATGCAATAATATGGTATCATGGAGGTAGTCTCATGATGGAGATGGATGCTAGACAACGGAACTTCTGAATGGATTGTAGTGGGCTACTAGTGTTTGAGCTCATTTGAATGTACTTGCTGATTATGAATTTTATAAAAGCTTGTTTTGATAAAGTAATTTTTCAACAAAAAAATGGGGCATGGCTGTGTCATGCACACGACCGTGGGTTGTACGTGAATACATGTACGTAAGGAATAATAATTTCTATACAAAATATAAAATTCGCTATTTTACGTACATATGTTATAATCATGTTTGAACACAACAAGACAAAAAGTCCTTCGGGTCGTACTAAATGGAAATCTTGAACGCAGCAGAATGACCTCAGCACTTCCCTCTCCACCGCGCGCGATAATAAATAAATAATAAATAAATAAATATCGCTGGACATTTCACACAGCGCTATCTAGCCCCAAACTAAGCAGAGCTTGTACTATGGGAACCAGATAACTGATAGAATACTTATATACTTTTTTTTTTGTAAATACATACTTATAATATATAGAAAAACACCCAGACACGGAACAAATATCTGTAGATTATGCAAACATTTGTTCCGCGGCGGGAATCGAACCCGCTACCTCCTGCGTCTCAGCCGGCTATACGCCCACTGCGCCACGGAGGCAGTCAAATAAATAAATAAATATAAATAAATTAATGGTGTACTTAATTAAATTTTGGATGGAGATGAAGAGATATGTAGCTGCAACACCAAACTGTATCCTCCGATTTGGTTATCATTCGTTGTTTTTTAATTGTAATTTTAATTCTTTGGAAGCAATTTTAAAAACGTATTCACGTCAAAAACTTATTTTATTATTATTTTCGTTGAACAGAATACGAGCGTGAACGTCGACGCCTAGCGGCACCTATGCCCGGTGGCTATGTGCCCGCCACCGCGCCGGCTGCGCCCGCGCCGCCTCCACCGCAGAAGATAGACTACAACCTGTATAGAGAGAAGAGGGAGAGAGAAGAGCGCGAGCGGAGAGAGGAAAGAGAGAGACGCACACAGGTAAGGAGACAAAAGAAAGTTTATATATTTGTTTTACAAAAACACAATGACCATAATAATACAGTATGATGTGTGCTTTTCACGTCAGTCTTCTATCCAGATGCATTCCTAGATACTAAACACATTCATTGTGTGGAAGGGCTGTTTCCCAGTTTTAACAGTGGACAGTTTCCTTGTCTCAAGGTAAATATTATAAGTGTTCACTTAGATGCACTTCCCGTGTCTCCTTAGCTGATGCTGAGCCTCCTTAGTTTCATTAGAATGTTTTATTGTATTATAATGGTTTCCTACACTGTTTGGCTTGTATATAATTAATGTTTAACCAACAGGCTATGCAGCGACCAGGCGCGCCGGTTAGACCCAGACCAGATGCCAGACCAGAGAACCCTAGACCGGAGAGTGCCAGACCAGAGAATGCCAGACCGGAGGGTGCCAGAACGGAAAACATCAGACCGGAAGCCAGACCGGACAATGTCAGACCAGAGAGTGCAACAGTACCACCTCATCACCAACGGCCAAGTCAACATCACCACAGCAAACCTCACCATCAGGCCTCATGGCCTCCCGGGCACCATAAACACCATCCGAAACCGCCACATGACCACAGGCATCATCGACCGCCAAACCAGCCTCCGCCTCAGGCACAACCGACCCACCCGAACCAACAAACTCAACCTCAGCCTACACCAGAAGTGGTTCCGCAAAGAACGAGACCACCCTCTCTATTCTCGCCAGAAAACGCGACCACCCCAACTGCGGCTGCCGCAGCGGCCCCCAGAAGGCCTACCCAACCGAGGCCTAAAGATATCCGTCCACCACAGCCAACAACCCAAGAACCCAGGCCTGTCAGTCCTAAGAAACGGCCGGACGCGACCGCAGCGATCAGGGAGATGCAACCACCCGCTATACTGTCACCGTTTTCATCCCCACCAGCGAAGGAACCTAAGCAAAGACAGAGGCAACAGTCTAATTCTGAACCGGAGTTACAAGTTGTGGTCAAAAAGTTGGATGAGACGCCAGGATATGAAAATGTAATAAGAGAGTCCCAAAGAGGGAACCCAACTAAGGTCAAAGCTCCTGAGAAAAAAGAAGCGCCTGGTCGGTCCTTAAATGGCATAGAAACAGATCCTACACTAGTATCAAACTTACTAAAAGAAAGTCTGGCGAAACCGGTACCTATAACCGTTCCTACCGAGAAAAAATCCCCTATTGTAGAAGTTAAGAAAGAGGTTGTAGAAATACCCCCTCAGCAGATGCAAGAGGTCCAACTTAATCAAACAGAAGAACCAGAACACAAACATAAGAAAGAAAAGAAGAAAAAAGAGAAACACAAACACAAAGATCGGGACAAATCGAAAGAAGAACGCAAAAAACATAAAAAAGACAAAGAGAGAGAGAAAAAGAAGGAGGAGAAATTACAAGTACCTCCGGCCCAAGAAACACTCACAAACCAAGATGGTGGGTTACGGATAACAATACCTAGGGATAAGTTATCAGCAAGCCCCGGTCTTAAAATCAAGATACCTAAAGAGCGTTTGGCAGCACCTCCCCCACCGCCTCAGTCTTCAGGACTTAAGATCAAGATATCTAAAGAAGTGCTTGAGACATCGAGGAAGAGAGCAGCTGGCCCCGAACTCGGACCTCCACAGAAGCATCCCAGGCAGAATGGACACCCTAAGGTAGGTTGGCAACACCATCCTCCCCCTTATAGACAACCTTTGCCTTACTATATGGTACAACCACCCCCTATGTATTACAACTATGGTATGGAAGGGTATTACTACCAGCAGATGTATCAACATCACGCGCCTCCGAACCACCACCCTTCCAATCACCACCCTCCAAATCACCATCCTCCTAACCACCATCCTCCAAACCACCATCCTCCAAATCACCATCCTCTCAATCACCATCCTCCAAATCACCTTCCGAATCATCCTCTACCAAATCACCTGCCCCCAAGACAGATGCCGCAGCCCCCGTTGCCAGCGATGCCACCGCCGCCGGTTCCGCCACCACCTCCAGAGTAAAAGAATTAGTGTATTTCTCTACAACAAAGAATACAACTAGATTAACAAAATCCGATGATACAGGGAATCATAATATGTAGTCAGGACACAGATTTATATATAAAATGTGCATGGGTCTGGTGCAAATTGGTATCAAAACAGTAAATACTTTGAGATATTTTTATTTCAAAATTAGCTGACCAGCCCCGGTTTTGCATATAGCACTCGGGAATAGTAAAAACCCCCGTATCTGGTTGTATTCTTAATACATAAAATTGAGTCACTAGTTAATTCTTGGTCACACTGAAGCCCAGAAAAGAGTATATGTGTGGTAAAATTAAAATTAAGAAAATATATGTATACAAAAAAGCAAGATATGTGTGCGAGGGACACATTTACATTTTATGTTAATTTTTTTGTTATTAGGTTACTTTTACTTTTTTCCTGGGTTAAATACTAAAAAATAGCTAGTGACATAATCTCGCTGTTATCAACTCTGTTCAACTTTAGGTAAATAAAATTTTGTGTTCAAATTGATCTCAATAATTGATTTGATTCATTATTCATTCTCAATATTGTATACAGAAAGCAGCGCTAATTAGTCAAAGTCAAAGTATTTTATACATTAAATTTATTTTGTAATTAATTAATATTGGCTAAATCAGACAACAGATCCCTATACCTTTTTATTTCAATCTACAAACATACTGGTTACCAAATAAAACATAAAATAAACCAAATATTTTTAAGACAAATAAATTAACAATCAACATTACATAATTATGTTATTTGTCATCATTACTGATATTTATTGCTCCCAGAAATATTATGCAACACTTCCGAATCTTTAATTAATCAAATTTCAGGAATTTACTCCGGAATTTTAATCTGGGAACCATAATCATGACCTACATTTTCGTTAGACGTTTCAATGGAGTCGTTTTTTTACTGTTTATCAACATTTTGAGAAATGACAATGAATGCTGCTTTCTTCTGTAACTAAACGTCAGGCGGTGACTAATGGTGGCGCGCGCACAGTATAGCGTCAATTTTGACAGATATGTCTGATGTTGAACAAAGTATTGTAGTACGCGCTATATCTTAGTGCACTTTTATTGATACAACTATGCTCAAACGTGAATCGACTGTAACTTAGATATAGCCTCTACACATTAGCGTTGTGGCTTCAAAATGCTCGCGTAGATGGGTTCATCTACGCAGTAAAATGATTACGCATTCGCCTCGCTACTCGCGAAAGTGATGTGTTTACACATGCATGCTAACTATTCATCTCGTCAGTCGTCCCGTCTCTCGCGTGGTATACGTAATGTAAACGCCGTATATTTCAGTAATATAATTAGTAAAAGTTATAGTTGAGTATTCATTCAGATTTGAGTGTAGTTCTAAAATACCTTAGACTGTTATAAAATTATAAACTTTTGCTTCCATAAAATGTACCTATTTTTGTGTAAATATTTAAGAGTGTACTATTTATATTTATTTAAAAACTATTTCTTCCATTTTTAAATAACATACTATTTATTCTAACGTAAATTATATTCAATTTGTTGTTAGATATATTATATTTACAAAATGGGTGCTTTTTGCCCTTATAAATTAAAATTTAAAAATGAAAATAAATTTTTGCTTTGTTGTCTAAAGTATAAATGACGTTAGTATATCGCTAGAACAGTTTATTATTTTTTATAGATGTTTGTGTGGATCTGGTAATGCAGGAATTACGTATACTGTATTTTTCTAAATCTTTAAGTGCCGTATTAAGGACTGTGTACTGTAATTTTGTTACAGACTTAAAGTAAAAAATATCACATTTTTATTATCAGATCCGTATAAACTATAAATTTCTTAAAATATATTTGAAAAAATAAACAAACATTTTTCTGTCAATGTCGTAATCTGAGGTACAAATTATATAAAAACCATACAGGGTGAATTTGAAAACAGTCGAATAATTTTGAGGAACGGCTATAGCCGTAACCCAGTTAAATATTCTGCTCTATCATTGGATTCATACATTGCGGCGTCTTAGCGCGATTTGTGTGGAACGTTGAATTTTTAACTTCAGTAATGGATTGAAATAAAAAAGAAATCGTTCTGGATTTTAAATAGGTATGTTCACTGTTTGTAAATCCACTTTGCAGTTACTTACGCTTTGCAGTTACTTACGCAACTTACGCAGGGTCTCTATAACATTCTAGAAGACATGACAAAATAAATGTTAAAAGTTTGATGCCCGTGAATAACTGGCTAAGACGTTGGAGATTGCTGGTTTAATTTATACCAAACAAATAATAATAATAATAAAAATATCTGCATAATCTGCAGATATTTCTTCCAGGTCCAGGTGTTACAATATATATTTACAAAAAAATAAAAAGGATGTATTCTATCAGTTATACCCATAGTGCAAGCTTTGCTTAGTTTATACACCTATACTACCCTCTCAGTGGAGCTGCTTTACTCACAGAAAATAAATCATCATTAGTAAAGAATTACCAAGCCGCGAGCTTTCTATAAAATTAAAGTTATAGAGACCAGGCATATAGTATATTATTATTATAATATGATATGTATATAATAGACTAAAGCTTATAATTGTTGTAATGTCGGAATGTTGGCCTAAATAATTATATACTAAATGTTATTTCTTATAGAAAGGTTTACGAATTAGCTTTTGCTAAACATATTATCGAAGCTTATAGCTATTTACTGAATAAATGTTATTACTTATACAAATAAACATATATAATATAAAATATAATACTATACATCAATTTTATATGAATGTTTTATATTTGTAGTATCTTTTTAGATATTAAAGTTTAAAACTTGTATGTATTCTATTAGTGACATACTATTTTAACATTCCGTCATAGACTTTATTTTCATAAATTTATTTATTTGTAAGTTATATTTGTCAAACATATTATATTAATAAAAAAATACAGGCTGAATTTGTTAACAGTCGACAAATTTGAGGAAGCCGTCCATGCACGTATTCCAAAATAATCTGTTTATTTTAATGCAATTATGAAATTATAATATCTACCTTCTCATAGACTGCGGCGTCATTAGATAGCGCAGTTCGTATGGAACGGTAGATTTTTAACTTCAATATTGATTAAATAAACATTTTACATGTTGCTGGATTACTAGCAGAGGAGAGCTCATAATTGGATGATTGATAAAAAAACACCTGTATTTTTGATACTTACAACTACACATTCTGTTAATTTATTTTAAGAAACGCTTTGCTCAATCAAAATCATGATCAAAAACTAAAAAAAAAAATAGCAGGGTTTATATTAAATGTTCCTTATTCGAGAGTAAAATCTGGCCTATTGCCAAATTGTAAAGTATTACATATAATTTGACTAACTGTCAAATACGAACAGTTATAATAAATATATATAGTGAATTTGTAAACATTTGACTAATTTAGAGCAATAGCTCTGCCCGTATAGATTCTTACGTCCATAGACGGTGAAGTTACTTTGAACAGTAAAATTTTACATCTTAATTTAATTAAAATATAAAGATTCATCTGGATTACGGACAGAGGCGTTCCTCAAAATTTTGTCGACTGTTACAAATTCACTCTGTATAATAAATAATTAAAAATAGAAAAAAATGTGGTTTTCGTTTCAATAATCATCTTTTATATCAAGTGGCTGTAAATAAAAACACGAATCATCATTAACAAATGGTGCCATTAATGTTACCATTTTACTATAGTTAAAAAGTGTGTTAAAAAAGTAATATTTTTAGACATATTTTCACAGTACTTAATTTTTTTGTAATGTTTGTCTTTTAGTATGTTTATAAAAATGTTAATTACTTCTTAGTGATAAATTATTATTTTAGGTTTAATTAGTTTTGATTTTTAGTAAAAGTCTGTCCATTTTTGTTATAACTTTTTGGTTTAGTTATTCGTTGAAAAATAATATTTGGCACAATTTAGTTTTTTTGTTAATGTTTTTAAATCTTTTTGTCATCTTGTAACAAAAGAATGGGTTTAAATAAAAGGGGTGTCAAATCATTAATTTCTTGAGAGTGACTTTCAGTATTTAAAATAATTTTACATTGAAAATCATCGAGGATGCATTTTCATATACATTTTCACAATACTAAAACTTTAACTTATTGATAAAATACTAGAGTACGCGGCCTGGCTTCGTACGTATTATTATTAAAATATAATACAGCCTCATGAAAATAGCTCTGAGGGTTACTGTAGCTTTCTATCAGTGTGAGAATGTTTAAAATAGCACAGTAGTTTTGCGGTTACCAAGTATAATCTTTTCCTTTTTAAAATATAATGACTGTCACTATGTTTATGCCGTGTTTTTTGGAACACGTTAATTGTTACCACATAAAAGTTAAACAACTGTTTAGCACGTGTTTAAAATAATCCTTTTGTTGTGGTGAGACCCCATTTGTTAATTCACTATCTGATGGAATGGTGTTTTTTTTTCACTGAGCTTCCGTGCTTCGTTAAAATGTCTGTCTCCTTTTAAAACATATCCTAAGTGTTTTCACTAGAAACGAGATATTGATTTGTGAGTTTTTAAATAAGTGAAAATAGTGTTTATAACCATGATAGTTTCAAAAGTTATATCCTATGTGGCCTAAAACTCTGACACAAAACTTGGCCTCCTGCTCATGGTAAGTTAGTACTTAAAATTTAATATAAAACTTATTGTGCCAAGTAAAAAAAAATGAGATTATCATCACGAACTTCAATTATTATGTAAAGTTAAGTTTTTCCATTGTAATCTATTATTAAGTTGACACCGACGAATTTAATGTGTTTTTGATATCAGCCGATCATTAAAATATGATTTTAAATGTGAACGTTTATTTTATTTATACAGGTTGATTTTTTTATCTGTTGGCAAATTTTGAAGAACGTAATTGAAATTTTGAACAATCTGTTTATTAAAAATAAAAAAATAATATATTAATAATATTAATAAAAAAAATATATACCTTGCTCAGTGTGGTTTTGTGTTGTTTTTAATTCAAACACTTGGTTGATATGAATTACGGGCCATTTCTCAAAATTTGTCAACTGATTATCAATTCATTCAGTAGTTTTTTTAATAAGAAAAAAATAAGAATTTTTTTTTATGTAAACCATCTCTGAAGTTATTTTGGTTACAATTGAAATTTTACGAAGATTAATAATTTATTACCAAAATAAAGTTTCATGTACTCTGATAACTTACGGTCTAATTCATAATGATTTTATAAATATATTTAAGTCATTGGTCTGTCAAAATCTATAGAAATGAAGACAGAAAATACAGCTGAAATAGGTTAAAATCATTATGAATTTGGGGGTTAGTTTGTAAGCACAATTATAACCGATTATTTTATAATAAATTTGCATGTTTTTGCTTCCATACACAATTCATTCACTCGCTGTGTGATGGCACTATTTTTCACTATTATTTAGCTGTTATATTGTTAGTGCTTTGTGTTTTTATTATTTTATTTACAGGGTGAATTTGGTAACAGTTGATAAAATTTGAGGAACGGCTATACACGTAATCCGCAGTACTGTGCTTATTTCAATACAATAATGAAGTTAAAAATCCACCTTCTCACTGTGACGTCTTTAGACAGAACGGATTTTTTTGATAAATTTAATTGTAATAAAATAAAACAGAGATTATTGTTTTGGATTATGAATTAAGCCGTTCTTCAAAATTTGTTGATTGTATTCAATTTCACCTTGATTAATCGGGATTT
Organism: Philereme transversata; assembly: GCA_963924445.1. NCBI lineage: Eukaryota > Metazoa > Arthropoda > Insecta > Lepidoptera > Geometridae > Philereme > Philereme transversata. The sequence goes on from OZ004346.1 coordinate 22,675,152, forward strand.
TTTACTGTGGCTACATTTTCATCGAATGTTAATAGGGACATTGAATTGTAAATTTGCCTTAATGTGTTGTGTTTTTTTTATATTATCACTTATCAGTAACTTCAATTTGGTTACTGAATTTTATGACCAATTTAATAGTCACACATTGAAGTGTTAGTTTGTTACCATATTAGTATTTTTCTAATTTCGCGACCACAGCTCATAGTTATTGATTTAAACGGGTGTTTATCGCGTATGGTCCTTTTTTATTTGTTATCCCGACGTTGTTTTTTAAATAAAAAATAGTTACATACGCGATAAATACCCGTTTAAATCAGTTTTAATCTCTTAAAGGAAAATAAAAGAAATAATATGAGGTTACAAAATTTTAAGCTTCAAAAGAGTCTTTAATGTGTGACGTCAATAACGGTCCTTTTCTGACCTGTCATTACTGTCAATGTCATTTTGACAAGTCATTGTATTATGTAACAGCTAAATAGTAGCTTACGCGCTGCTGTGTTCGTACCTGTGGGGCTCTAGAGCTGTTCCAATTAACCTATAACTGATTTGGAATGGTGATGCGGGTTCCCAACGCTGGGACTATGCTTGATTAAACACCCTGGTGGCGGGATGGCACGACACATCATGTCTCGGAAAGTTATTGAAAGGTTTTCCGGGTAGTGAACGTGCAACGCTCGGCGGTGGTACAAAAATTATAGACTTTAAAGTTTTTGAGGTGGTTTTAAAAATATTAGGAGTTTACGTAAGTGTTCGGATAACACTATAAAAATAAAATAAAATTATATCAGTTTGTTAGCGTCCGTAGAAAGTCGATTCGAGAATTTCGATTTTTGAAGAATATAGTCTGATCTCGGGATTACGATATGATTTACGCGACTATAAAAATCAAATTTGAGTATTTTTTTGGGTACAGTGTAAAATGCAGTATACGTGACGTCACTCCACGTTTTTTAATTACAATAGCAATTTAGATTTTTATAAACAAAATAAGTGTTGCTATTTGATTTCCCGAAAACCGATTAACCTAACCAGATTATGTACCAATTATTCAGAATTTAATTTTATTCTAATAGTAAAAGTAAAAGCGTTTTAGAATTTTAAATACCAGTTTTAAGATACGAATAAAATACACGATTAAAAAACTTTCCTAAAGCCACGAAAACTTAACTCAGAAGTAATTAGGGTTTCTAGGATATATTTTTGATATTATTTCACTGAAATCTCTAAAAAAATCGTCTAGATTAATTCTAGAATAGAATAGAATCTTAAAAAAGAACGTTATTTTTTTAAAAAACTAAACGCCTTACAGCGTCATTGAGATTAATAACAAAAATAAACTAACGTCTTACAACGTCTTTCAGACTTAAAGCTAAAAATAAATGTCGCGAGATTTGCAGAATAAACTACGCTTTAAAAAAAATACCTAAACTTCACATACCAGAAATAAACAGCTCTATTTAAAAAAACCTTAAAACGACTTGCAACGTCACTCAGACTTAGCATCAAATTATTGTGTAACAAGTTTTTTTATCAGATAATAAACATAAATAAATAAATAAACTTATATCTAAAAATTAAATGCAAAATAAAGTACGCTATCACAAAAACGTTCCTAAACTTCACATAGGTACCAGTAGTTTAAAAAACTAGATGATTAGAAGTAGCGTCAGCCACCACCGCCCAGCGTTGAACCGAGCCTCATTAGGAACGCCGACACACAGCGCGTGAGCTCACCGCCCCTACCGGTTGCAGGTCGAGACATCAGTGGGGAACGGACACAAGTGACGTCTCGCGCCGTAGCCGTAGGTGTCACGGCGAGCCGAGCGAGCGTGTGTCGACGTTTCTCTTCAACGTACGGACCTCATAATCTAGAGTAACAAGGATTTATGTTATGTTTTTGGTTGGTTGTTATCGCTGGCTGACTTTTTTATATTAAAACACTATGTTTTTTTTATTATTAGGAGTCATCAATACTGACATTGTTAGTTTTATTTGAAGACAAAAGTTTGACTTTTATAGCTGCCTTTTAAGGCTGGTTATGATCATTATTTTTACTGAAAAGGGTACAGTCAAAAATAATAAAAACTACCAATTTTTAGTAAAAAAAAGGAATTTGGCTCAATAAAGATGCAGAAGTCAAAGTGAATATATTAGTACAAGGTGAACTTGTAAACAGTTGATAAAATTTGAGGAGCGGCTCTGGCCGTACGCCAGAAAATTTGCGGATCAATGTAAAATTTAAATGGAGCTATTTATACGAATCTGATTATTTGTATAAATCACTCTATTTATATTAAAAAAACTTAAGTAATTTGCGCCGTTAAATGTACCCACATAAAGATAAAAACTCAGTCAGTGATTATCATAATATACCTTTGAGATGATCAATTGAGCTTATTAATAATATTGAAGGTGGGAAATAAAACTTCAATGAAGAGTATAAAATAATGCAATTGATCAATTCTGAGATTTAATAAAAAAATTTAAAGGGTCAACGCACACTGCAGTTTCGAACTTTGTAAATAATTCATTTATTTCTTTTAAATGTGTCGGTCAAGGATTTGGTGTGTTTTTTATTTTAGCACTGCAGTGTGCCATGTCCTTTATTACTGTATAAACAGGGACGGTTTTGGCTCGGCAATGTTTCTACGCATACTGGCCTGTAGATTTGAATTCTTCAGATATGTATGTTGATATGATAAAACCAAAATAGGATATCACCTCACAGATTTTAAGTAGGCGAAATTGTAAATACAATTTATAGAAGTAGTTATTTCTTATAGTATATAGCTTTAATATTTTATGAATCCTTATAAGTTCTTTTTTCTAAGTGATGAATGACAATCAATACGAAATAAAATCATAGCATAGTTAACCATTCAGAAATAATTTATTTTATAAATGACTATACTGAATCAGATCCCCGAACTCGTCATTTCAAGGCAGTATCAGCTTTCAAATTTGCATTGACATAAAGATGCCATCGTAACTTGAATTTTACCATCGCCCATTGATGGACCGGTTTGTTGGGCACGTTGGGAATAAGTCAATTTAAGTTGCCTTCAGTTCGTCACTTAAATGTTAAAATACAAAATTCATCTACTGTTATTTAATAAATAGTTTGTAGTATCTATTAAGCTGTGCCTTCCTCCAGGACTAAGAGAGAGAAATAATACCAGTGTTATAATTATTAACTGAACCAATAGACTGAATATTTTTGGAGCCAAAATCGGACCGTACGTAATTGGCGACGAGGTGAGGGTGGAAGTTGTAATGGGATTTTGGGCCTAGAGGTATATACCAGTAATATAGTCATGTTAAATACGTTAATTCTTATAAAATACACGATAACAATCAAATTTAAAATACCATTCTGGCTCTTTAAAAACTTACATCTGTGAATTGGTAATCAATTCGTCCAATTTGGAGGAACAACTCTGCATGTGATCTAAAACAATAGATTTTTATTTCACTTCAGTATGGATAATATTTAATATTGGATTTAAATAATAAAACAATATTACGCTCAGAGCCGTTCTTCCAAATTTGTCGACTGTTTACAAATTCACCCTGTATTTAGTTAATTCGTTCACAAAAAAAAAATAACTTTATTATACTTTTTTAGTTTTCTCCAATGATTTTGACGCTGTCAAACAAAATGTGATAAAACAACCTTGTTAACAGTTAAAGGCTTTTTAAACCGGCTTTACTGAGTGTTTAACTTTTTTGTAGTAAGACCCATTTAATAAAGGTTTATAAAAATATATTTAAATAACCCTAAACATTGAATATTATAAGTTCATCTTAAAATTTACAAAAAAAATTACTGGTATATATTTCTCAGATCGAAAAACAAACCGGAAAGATAAAAAAAAAATGTAAAATATTGTCAAAAACTCTTTTCCGGTTTGTCAACGATTATATTTGACTGTTAGGTTAGGATGGTGAGATTTTCTTTTAATTTTTGTTTGTAATTTAAGTGTATATTATAAATAATGATAGGGCCTGCCTGATCGCTATGTTTTTATGTCTGGCTGGCCCAAACGTTGCGTATGGGATAAACTAAATAACGATATGATAATATAAAACCATTGAGTAAAGACGATCAATTTGATGAATCTACAAATTTGTAGCATTGGTTTAAATGTGTTTATTTCAATCCAATATCGCAATGTATAACACGCGCGAGTTAACTGTACATCTCGCACTGTGACGTCACTGTCACAGTGATGCTATAGTTACTAAGCGCGTCAGGCAAACGCGGGGCGCCGCGCTGGGAAGCGGGAGTGGGGTCCATAAAGTGAATTTCAGGTAAGTATTGGTTTGCAAATTTGACAAGGAATTTGGCGTATATATTAGTTCCGTACGCAACGAATGCTTACGAAAAGTCGTATATAAACTATTCTTATGAGTATTGCTATAGTTAGATAGAAGATAAACAATTATGAAAATATAAAAAAAATATCGACGTAGCGTGGAGTGAATGAACAAAATATTATTTGAATAAAAAAAATTGGTGTATAGTTTGGAATGTTACGTAGTAGCGAGGTAAGTAAGTAGACGAATCAATTTTATTTTAAGTTATTTTTTAAGTTTGAAAACTTGCAACTTCTGGATAAAAAATATCCTTAGGACGTCAATATTTCGTAATGTCATTTGGCAGTCTGGGCTCAAAACTTAGTATTCGGAGCCGAAAAACAAAATGGCCGTACCAATGTACTAAACTGACAAAAACTTACTGTGAAATATTTTTTTACAAAGAAACTCCATTACCCTATTTATTCATTCTTTTCATGAAACTTATTAGTATGTCTCATGGTGTGGTTAAATGGCACGTGATAGCACGAGCTGCGCCGACGTATGCGCGCGTGCCTTTGTCAATCCGGGTCGTCTACCATAGAATATAGACGTTTGTGATACTGTTGCTTGAATGTACAATTAAAGGGAAGATGGAAAAGTTATCGGAAAGATGGCTTGTACACTTCTTTCTGTAAATCATCAGAAATTGAAAAAAAACGGTCTTCAAATTTGCCATCCTAGGCTCAAGCCTACTCTAGCCTGCTGATGAACTCGTCACTGCATCTCATAAAAAAACAATCTTTAGACTGGCTGTACCAATTTCCAACATAGTTATGAAACATCTCGCATACATTAGATTTAAAACAACATGTTGGGGGTTATTTAGTTGAAATGAAAGTTATTACAGTAAATATTATATCTATTTTTTTTTAATTAGCCTACATTTTCCCACTGCTGGGCAAAGGCCTCCCTCAACTCCTTCCACCTATCACGATCCTTGGCAGATTCCCACCATTCCTTCTCGAATCCATTGATGTCGTCACGCCAACGCTTTCGCGGCCGACCCCGACGTCGCTGTCCATCTTCCGGTACCCAATCTGTTACAATGTGGGCCCATTTCTCCGGAAGCATTCGACTCACATGCCCGGCCCAATCCCACTTGAGCTTCGCGGTTTTGGCTCCCACATCGGCAATGCCAGTCAATGAACGAAGCGTGGTATTCCTCACCCGATCGGCTCTCCGGAATCCTAGAACGCTGCGTTCCATTGCCCTTTGGCAAATCTTGAGCTTGGACTTCTGCAGCTCGGTCAATGACCATGTTTGCGCTCCGTAGGTGAGGATAGGCAGGATACACATGTCGATGAGTTTGCGCTTCAGATTCATAGGAAGGTCACCCTTCATGTGCGCCTTTATGGACCAGTAGCTCTTCCAGGCATTTTCGATGCGGCGATCGATTTCCTTATCATGCCTGTTTTCGAAGCTTGCTAACTTGCCCAAGTAGATGTATTCATCGACATATAGTATTTCCTGCCCATCTACCTCGACCCTACGTTTCGTGGCATTGGTCATTATTTGCGTCTTCGACCGATTCATTTGCAGTCCAACCTCAAGACTTGCCGCGCTCAGTTTATCATTATATCTATAAATAATTTAAAAAATAAATAATATGACCGTGCACGTGGTACGATGTAAAATAACATTATTTTACAAGCAAAATACTTTCAGATATTTTTTACGTTACATTCAGTTAAGTTTTTTTTTATTTATAGTGTTTGGTCAAACTCCCAATATAGTAATGTAAGTGTAAATACAATTTAGTGTATATCATCGCTAGCTTATCGCACCAAACGATTCGGCAATAAGAGAAAATAAATCTCATAAAAGTGGTCATTCTCATATACCCCATCAGTGGGGATAATGGGAAAAGTGGAAATTATTACCGTTTTTCCCGCAATCAAATTTATATGAAAACTGATTTATTGGAGCATTAGAAATCTAACAGAGAAATTATGTGAAAATTACGTACCTAACCTACGTTATTACCATCGGTAATTATATTGTAGAATTCAGTGGAATGCATAAAAGATTGAGAATTGGGTACTTATCACATAATTAATTGGTATCATTCGCAACCTTAATAAAATGATTAATGAGTTCCTACAATAAAATAGAATTAATTATTATCTTCGTCCACTATAAAATTGATGCTAGTTTCGTTAAATCTAGTAGGAAATTCAAGTGTTTATTATATACATTTGATTTGTCCCATAGTTCTTCATGTCTTATTCACTGATTTGATAGAGGGAACAAAAACAATATTTAAAGATTTTCACATTGTCCCCAGGTGGGGATGATGAGAATTACCTAAAATAATCTATAACTATAAATAAAGTTATATCCGCCCTACGAACAAATTTGAATAAGTATGTAATATACAATTTCTATAATAAATGCTGTATCGGCCACGTTCTTAATAAAAGTTGTGATATAATGTTCGAATCAGGTATAGAGGTTGTAATGTTGTGTGTATACGTGTTAAACTTAATCATACAGCGTAATATTGCGGTTAAATAAAAAATGAACTTGCGCAGGTACAGGTGGAGAGCGACATAGTTGATAAACAAACCTGCAAAAAAAATTAAAAAACCACTTAGATGGCGCTTTTTATTCAGTGTGACGAGCGTGCCATGCTTGGCATCAATCTTCAAGCAGAGTTTGATCTTGATATGGTTGCTTCAATGGCAAAATCAACTATGTTGCTGACTTTATCTTCTAAAATATCTTGTGCTGGGATAAATAGACGGTACAACACGTGCTTATGCTTAGCAGTGTATCTATCCCCCTCCAGCAATAGTTTCTGACAGAATCGTGCTGAACTATGTATTAACGACTTTTTATCTCGGTAAAAGAAATTCTTGTTCAAACGGAATTCATTGAGTAAAAATTACAAAATACTTAAGTGATAAATGCAATAGATTTTAGATTTTGAACCGTTGACTTCGGCTTTTAGCAGTTAACCTTCGTGCTTCAAAAATATATTATAATCGTGCCCTAACAGCCTATTGATACTGGTGATTTGCGAGCGGGGTTTTAGCTGGACGATTATAATTGGCATCAGACCGTTAGGCCCTATGCGCTAGAGATCTGGCCTTCTGTGTCAACATGTTTTTGTAGCGCTTAAAACCCTATTCCTGGAATTCGTAGTTTAAATTTTATGTGCATTTATCTTTCTGAATCCGAAACTGAGAGAATCAGTCAAAAGATTATGTAGTGTAATAGTGTTTGCAGCGCGTCACTAAAACTAGCTCAAAAATCGCCGGTATGATAAGACTGTAAAAAGGATCTTGACACTATTTATACGATGTTATCTGAATTGTTACTGAATCAAATGAAATCATAGTTTCTATGGAACTAAAAAAGATTATTGAGAAAATGTGACGTTGATAAAATTAGTTTATTTTTATTCGCTCTTACATTGTAAGAATCCCTTCGTAAAGTTATATTTTATTTTCGTTGAAAAGTTTCGTTAAATATCTATATCAAAATTATTATTCATCGAAAAAAGCGAATCTATGTACAAAGTAATTATAATAGTTTAAATCTTTGAATCGAGATGTTTGTGCAATGTATAAATGAGCATTCGTTTTCCAGAAAACTAAAAGAAATATTTATTAGTTAGACTAACTTTCTCGTTAGATTTGTGTTTTCAACGCCCTATAACTTTGGATTGATCTCGGTATCAGTTCCCCGATTCTCATAATTTTAATACCTACATGACCACATTTTCAGAATTGGCCGAAGGTAGGTACGCTACGTTATCTCTCTGTATCATTCGTGGCCGTAGGGGTAAATGAGACGGGAGACCGAGACCGCTGTTGGCTTTAGGCGTTCAGAGGGCTTAGCCAAGTTACCTTCGATTAGCGATGACGCTAGTCGATAAATCCGAAAATGTATGGGATTTGACACATACTATGGAAATATCACGTGATATATCGACAACAAACCTATGTCGAAATCGAATCGATTCGAAGCGAATGTAACTTGGCTAAGGGCCCAGTTCGCAAGCGAGACCGTGGCAGGCAGGACACCGGGAAAGAAGTCCAGTAGCTGTCTCTGTCTATCGTCTCCAAGTCAATCTAGAGGTATCACATTTTAAATGTCAAACGTTGCATTTAGCAGGCATGGGGATTAGAATTTGACTATATACGGGAACAGGCCTTCTGATACACAATTTAAATTTGACCGCTCATAAAATACCCACCTCTTTATAAGTGTTCCGTTTTTACTTGGTTGATATTGATACCCTTAAAATCCGTACATATATGTATATCCGTTGATATCCGTATGTTAAGGGCTCGACAACATTATTGTTTTTAAGACCTTATTTAATGAGTTTTGAAAAACTGCATTTATGACACCAACTTGACTAAAACGTTATCAAAATATCGTTAAGTATCAGTTTGTCTCCGAAACTGAATGGCGTGAACGTTAATATGGCGGGATCACATTTCGTTTCGTAATGGTTGCTTTATGGAACCTTTTTTTTTAATATGTACCTCAATAGTTCAAGATAGCTGGTTTTCGAAAACTACAACGCGTTCATTAGTAGAAACCTATAAAAACTTACTTTTCATAGTTGGTTTTCGTACTCCAGTAGTTTTCGAGCCATATTAAATTTTAATAATTGGTAAAGGTACAAATTTAAAAAGGTACCAATGGGAACTAATTGTGTATTAGGATATTTAGTGAAGGAGATGTGCTCCAGCCAGCTTAACGTCTTCGAGTTAGTTATCTAATACTGGGAGATTATGACGATATGATCATAGGTACTTTTTTATGTTACTTAGTCCAATTTATGTTAGTAGGTATGTAATTAACAAATTTATTTTTAGAGAGTCCATTTGATAATATCATTGGACGTAGAAACTTAGCAATAAAAATAACAAATAAAGAAAATTGCGACCTCAACGTCTCATTTGAAATCTAAACCAACAAGTTCTATACTTACGTTTTTCCAAAGATGTATGTTCTGAATTTATTTTTCTAGAAAACGTCGGAGGGATGCTTCGTGTGTTGTAAATATAGCTGTATTGGTAAATAAAGCATTCTTTCTGGAAGTTTATTGTTTTATTCCTAGCTTCTACATACCAAGGAACATTTGATTAGTTTAGTTTCATAAACCCCACACCAATGCAATGATCGCGTGTTATCATTTTGATGCACGTTCTTGGGGGCAGTGAATGGGTTAATTCATAAACCCTACCGCTTCAACTCTGATCGCGTGGTAGTTATCGAGTAAAAGTAGTTTTTGAGTAACATTTTTGCCGAGTGAGTAGTTTTTGAGTAGTAACAGCTGTACATACCTCATGTTTTATTTGTCAGTCCACAATATTTAAGGTACGGCAATCGCAGGCAGAGTGAGTAGAGTTTTTGAGTAGGTAACATCTGTACATACCTCATGTTTTATTTGTCAGTCCACAATATTTAAGGTACGGCAATCGCAGGCAGGGCCCTTCGCTCAGAAGTTGAAGGTTGAAGAGCTGGAGATATCCACTTCAGAATACTTATTATGTGTGCTACCAGTAAGTAAGCAATTTAAGTATACTAAGGCCCGCACTTTTTTCTATCGGCCGATAATTTGGTCGGGTTGACTGTCCTGTTACGATTTCACGACTGGACCGATTTCGATGAAATTTGGTACAATAGATCTAGGCTACTTTTTTAGGGTTCCGTACTCAAAGAGTAAATCGGGACACTATTACTAAGACTCCGCTGTCTGTCTGTATGTCAGTATGCGTCTTATGAATTGTGGTAGTTAGACAGTTGAAATTTTCACAGATGATGTATTTCTGTTGCCGCTATAACAACAAATACTAAAAACAGAATAAAATAAATATTTAAGAGGGCTCCCAAACAACAAACGTGATTTTTATGCTCGATATTGATAACGGCAACAGGTAGACGCCTGAAATATTCACTTTAAAAATAAATAATTAAATTAAAATAAAACAAATATTTAAGGGGGGGCTCCCATACAACAAACGTGATTTTTTTTGCTGTTTTTATAGATAGATAGTACGGAACCCTTCGTGCGCGAGTTCGATTTGCACTTGGCCGGTTTTTACTTATTAACAAACCACGCGTGCGAAGCTGCGTGCGGAGGTTTGTTTGAAATATCTAACTACGTTTGGGCGTTTCCTGTTTTTCAAGATGATCTAATGTGGGCATCATCATCATTTCAGCTGTGGGACGCGAGCTGCTTACCATAGGCCTCTCCCAAAGTTTTCCAGCGGTTGTCTGTGCATCTGGACTGAGGGCCCACTTTTCAAATCTTTGCGAAACAAATAGAGACTTATAGAAAAAAAAACTTCCACTTCTATTATTGAAAGCCCAAGTAATTTATTGGCATCACACCGTTGGGCCCCGCTCGCCACTAGCTACTAGCTGTAGCACGGAACTACAAAATGTTAGCTATAGTAAGTTGACGAGGAAACCAGATCCCTAGCGAGCGTGGCCCAACGTTCTGATGTCAATACTAATTTGGGCATACCATTAATTCACATTTAAGTGTAATACTGTACATACTGTAATACACGATTCATATGGAATTGATTAACCATTGCTTAAGTTTCCAGTGTGGGGCTGCTTCCCTACGATATACTCTTCAGTGCGTGCTTGCATTCATTAATATCCATATCAAAATATAAGAAAAAATACAAATTAAATAACAACATCGATTTATTACAATATTACTAAAATTTTACACTTAAATTACAGGAATGTTAAGTATACCAATATTCTACATAAAAAAATCTGATAAAAATAAAGAATTATATTTAAAATATCTGTCATGTATAACGAGAAATAATACATATACGAGTACTTCGCGATAAAAGTCATGCACCCAGGTGTGCGACGTATTTATTTTCATACAGTACTTTGGATATTAACTACTTATTTTTTTAATTTAAACATGTTTAATTATTTTTGGTAGCTGTCCACTATTAAAAATATATATTTATTCTACTTTTAAATATAATTTGATGCATACAACAGATTAAATTAACAATATACCGTCTATTTAAGTTTTTATAATATTACAAAAATTAAAATCTACATTCTTAAATATTTTCTCTGAAATCAGTCATTTAAAAATAAATAATGTCTTAAAATTATGTATTTTGGAAGTTACCTATATCGTTCATAAAACAGACAAACGTACTATGTTAAAATGAAAACATCAACATTTTAATATGAATATTAGTTGTCTTGACTACTAAAGACTTGTTGGGCTCAACGCCAGAAAACATTATCAAAATCAATTTAGCCATATTTTTTAAATAGATTTGAGCAGTCCAATGGTATTGTGAAGTGGACGTTCGATGACATTTATGTGTACTCTTCAAATCAATTGCAATAAATCTAAAAGTGTTTTTAAATATTTCATCTCAACAACAATCATAATTACCTAAAATATGTAACTAACTATATAAAAAAAGAGTCTAAATAAGACCAAAGTATTCAAAGAGCGCATACAACATCAAAATACATAATTTCCAGACAGCTAATCCTAGGCCGTTGAGTGCTGACGTCATTCCATAAATTCCATTATCAAATTCACTTTTTCTTCTTCATTTGCTTCGCCTTCTTCTTGTCTTCTTTCTTCCTCTCCTTCTCCTTTATCGACTTGTAGAGTTTGTAGCCGAAGAATACTGAAAAGAAAAATCCGAAGTTAGAGGAAAGCCAAAAAAGATATGGATGGACTGTGTTTATGTATGGGTAAGAAAGAAGTGAGTATGTACTGAGACGACGGAAAATACGTGTTATGCCGACCCCACGTAATGTGAGAAAGGGCAGGAAGATGATGACTTTAGTTGTTAATTGGTTTGTAAGTACTTTGTGTCAAAATGAATGAATGAATGTAAATTCTTTATATCACAAAATAAAAATAATCTGTGCATAAGCGAACTTAATGCTAGATAGCATTCTCTTCCAGTTAACCTTTGTGTAATGCGGCCAATCATTTATTGTAGGTACTGCATATTTGGTAGAGAGAGAAGTTTATTTAAATTCCAAGACACATAGGTATAACTAAATCTAGACAAACACAAAGTATTTAAACAAACCTACTTTCAAATACTTAACATCAATGGATATATCTTTTAAAAAGTAGATAAAATTTGAACTTTTGTCGTCAAGGACTAGAGGTTTTTGTAGAGGGCAAAATGTAAGCAAAACAATCAGATAACGAGAAATTATCGTTTTTTGTAGCTTTCTCGATTGCGTGAAACAAGTTATGTATAGGTACTTATATTATTTTAATCGATTCATACGAATTATTATCGTCAATCTTGTCTCCCAAATGCATAATACACCACCATATTATAAATACCTACGAAAATACTTTTTTCTTAAGGTACACCTTGGCAAAAAATTTAGATAACTAGCTGACCCGCCCGCGGCTTCACACGCGTGGCTTGTCAATAAGACATTCCCTCCTGCGCAGTCGGGTAAAAAGTAGCCTATGTCCCAATCCCGGTCACAATAAATCTATATACCAACGGTACATAGGGAGTGCATCTAAAGAATACCTCATAACTTTAACCCCTTACTTTATCACACCTCCTTTAGGGATATTTTTGTAAAAAAGCTGAAACCCGTATTTCTTTATTTCTTAACAAAAGCCTAAATATGAATTTTCAGATCTTTAACTTGAGGAATTATGGATTGCCCATACAAATTTTGAACCCCTATTTGGGTGAAATAGGGGTTGAAAATTTGTATGGCCTTAAAGATTATTTTTTGAGACAAAGTAGCCTATGTCCTTCTCGAGGATATAATCTATCTCCTTGCCAAATTTCGTGAAAAGGTAACAAAGAAAGATACTATCGCATTTATAATATTAGTATGGATAAATAATAAGTTAAAAAAAAAACTAAAAAACACGCTTTTGTAGATAACCGAACTAAAAACTAGACAATAAGATTCAATCAATTTAAATTAATAATAGTGTGATTAACCTAAAATGTATTTTTTTGTCAAAAAACGTGGGGTGCTTGATGTCAATTGTTATAAATATTTTATTGACAGATATTGGTAAAAGTGGAATCATTTTGAAAAAGCACCCCACGCTTTTTTACAATAAAATACATTTTATTTGTTAATCAAACTATTATTAATTTAAATTTATTTTCTTCTTTTTAGTTCGGCTGACTACTAATGCGTTTTTTTTATTGAATTATGCTATTGTCATCGGTCCTTGATAAGTGTGCAAAATTTCAATTTATTAGACGTTTTGAAGCGGTTGATAATCAAGTCTAAAGATTCCGTTACATACATACCAAGCTAATAAAAGCGTGTTAATAATGAAGTGTCACTGCGTCGAGACGTTTTTAAACATTTGTAATCATAGTGAATGACCGAAATTCATGAATTAAATTACAAATGCAAGATATTCACGGCTGACTGATGATGTAGATACTGCACTGGTGCTTGCAACTTTTAAAAGGCTTGACTGCGTTTTAGAATTTTAGTTTCGTTTCGTTTCTAGACATGTTTGCCAAGGTGTAGATACCTATCAGGTACTTAATAATACCGGCATATAACTAAATGAATATCATAAATCAATAAATAATACTCAATAAATATCTATAAGTAGGTTACAAAAGATTTTGAAATCAAAACACACAGCTAATCCTGATAATTTCGCTATCAAAGTATTTTCTAACCAGATTAACTCAAGATAATTAGTTCCGAAGATAAATTATACATTATAACATACCAATTATAATAATGAATAACAAAATGGCGGCCGCCACAATGTATATTTGGTTCAATATTGCAGATCCTATAGCCTCTTCTAGGCCATTTAGAGCCATATTATTAGGGTCTTGTAGTCTAGCACTTATTTTGCTAGCTAGTCCTTCTTTAATTTTAGCTGTAAATGCTTCTTTATCAGATTCGCTCATAGAGTTAAATTGGGCCAACACTCCTTGTAATTTCTGTCTGATCTCTTCGGATTCTTCGTCTTCAGGTGAGGTTGCGACCATTTTTTGTAAAACTGTCATTACGTCCATGTTTTTTATAGTCTCAGTTAGCTTGTCGCTGATCAGTCCACCCAGATTCATGCCTGAAGGACCGGCTGGTGCATCGTCCGCCATTTTGCTGGTTTAGGCGGGAAAATTGTTATTGGCGACGGAGGAAAAATATTCGTTAACGATTTCGTATGCATGAAATTTCAGAATCTACGTTGGTATTAATCTTTGACCTGCTTCTAATTTATTCGAATATTTTTTGGCGAATTGAATATTACAAAGCAATTAACACTGTTATTTGACTGACTAATAGATAGATTAATGGGATTTATATATAAAAAAATAACTAGAAAATTACATAACACACATATCAACTGACCTTCATACATTAATTTAAAACACTTTAGCAGTATGTTCGTAAACGTTCGTCAATTTACAGGAATACTATAGTACTGAGGGAGTCTATGTATGTAGATAATTTTAGAGTTGCCCTTTTATTTGGATTAGCGCCAAAATAGCTTTGTTCAACTACAATGTAACGAGTGTTGGCGCCATTTTAAAGTACCTTGGGGCCTACCTCTCACAAAAAAGTTACACCCGTTCAAGACTTTTTACAACAAAAACACTTCCAGTTAAACAACTGTTTAACGCGTGTTAAAAAAAAAGTTTTGTACCTATAGGAATTTTTAAACACGCGCTAACCCATGTTTAATTTATTTTGTGCTAGGACGCCTGGTGTTCAACGGGTGTTTAACTTTTTGTGGTAAGGTAAGTTTTTAAATTTAGGTAGATTTCAAAACAATGGTTGGTAGAAAATTCGAATTTAATAAATTTTTATTTTTTATATGTCCTGGAAATGGAACAAGCATATGGCACACCACATGTTAATGTAACCATCGCCTATAACAAAGTATTGGTCACGCACCCTAGAATGGCGCCCTACGATACACTGCTCTGCTTCAGTCAACTTGAGGCATACAGGTGTAAAGCCTCTTGTCGTGTCTGTAATTTCACCGGCAACCATGCCCTTCAAACCGAAACAGCAATGGTGACTGTCTATAGACCGTGTCAAATGTAATGTAGACACCCCGAGAGTTGCACATACAGTTTGGCTGTAGGGCTTGCAAATATTCGAAATTGTATTTAAATAGTATGCGATCAATTTGGGGTCTCTCAATTCTTTATTAATTAACAAGTGATTAGTGATATTTAACAAGATCGAAAAATTAAAATCTTCTCAAAACCCAATTCATGCAAACGAAATCGTAAACAAACATAAATTGTATCAAGTTCAAACAATAGTCAAATATTTGTTTTTATTATTTTATTCCAAGAAACAGAACTCACCGCTTTATTCTTCGACGATTGAAGATAAACTAATGTTTATCTTTTAAAGCGATGACGATACTACAAGTGTACGATTTTGAATCGCTATCGAGTATCTGTGAGTGGTGTTTCTTTATTTCGAGAAGATTGGTCCAAGACCCGTATTTTAAAAATTCGCTCAAGCGTGGTTGAATCGAAACTTCGATTTGACAGCTTTCAATTATAAGAACTTAGTTTATTATTACTTTTATTAAAGAGTTTGTTTATTTTATTAACTATTTTATTTATTATTTAATTGTAAATATTTGAATATCTCCTTTGCATTTAAGGCACTATTAGATATATTAAAAAAAAATATTCTAAGAATATGTTATTTTTTTTATTACACCTATATCGTCCCACAGCTGGGCAAAGGTCTCTCCCCAAATCCTTCCAATCTCTCTGATCTTAGCTATCCCCTGCCATCCCCGCCAATAATTTATTATCACTCAGATCTAAGGGTATTTTTCTATTCTATACATTATAAGTACAAAAAACATTATTTAGGTATTCTATCAGTTATCTGATTTCCAAATTTGCGTAGTTCGGGGTTAAATTTGGCACACAAACTCATACACACATACGCACTCATAATCACGGATGTTCAACGTGTATATTTAAAAAAAAATAATTGTAAATAATATACTCGGAGGGGGGCGTTAGTGTTTGTGCCATGTTTTTGTTTCAAAATAAAATTATTTGATTTGAAATAGCACTGTGTGAAATGTTCACCATCATTAATATTAGCTATCCGCCATCTACAAAGTCGCAAGCGATAAAACTGGCTTTCGACTTTTAATAGTACCTAGAGTCACTGATAAAGTTATCATTGGTGCAGCTATTATTGGCACTTAGGCAAACGGTAGGTAAGTGCGAGAAGAATGCCGTAAAACAAGTGTGGTGATAGGTATACCTATCTTTCTTTTACGACCTCTGTGGTGAGGTGGACTAGTAGCTGAAGACGCAAAAAGTTACAGGTTCGCGCTACTGGACAAATAAAATAAATAAATAAATATTGCTGGACATTTCACACAGCGCTATCTAGCCCCAAACTAAGCAGAGCTTGTACTATGGGAACCAGATAACTGTTAAAATACTTACATACTTTTTTTTTGTAAATGCTTACTTATAATACATATATAGAAAAACACCCAGACACGGAACAAATATCTGTAGATCATGCAAATATTTGTTCCGCGGCGGGAATCGAACCCGCTACCTTCTGCGTCTCAGCCGGCTGTACGCCCACTGCGCCACGGAGGCAGTCGACAAATGTTTACATGATATGCAAATATTCATTCCGGGACTGGATGCCATAGCATGGAGTGGAACTGGAGTATATGGAGTACCATATACTCCAGTCCCACGGGATGGATGCATGCCATGACAGAGGGAACGCTTATATGCGACTAGCCAGGCTATGTCCGCCCTAGAAAAGTTTCTGTCTACGTAAGAAAGTATGTGACAATATGAATTAAATGACCAATTGAGAACCTCCTTTTTTGAAGCCGGTTCAAAAAGTGGCAACTGGAGAGAATTTTCAACAGTGCAAGTAGAATAATTTTATGACCTACCATAAATATGATTTTATATAATATGAAAAATGATTGGCTTGTAAATTTATGAATAAACAAGCTTTCACCATGGTTAAAACATTACCCTCCTTTTGTGTTTGTCGTGTAAAAAGAAGCCCATGGCTGAATCCCGGTCATAATCTAACTATACCTACAACCTGTTTTGTAATGTACGACATTAATTTAAAACACACACCCGGAATCGTATTAATTGATTTTAGAAGTGGGTTTAATACCAGTGGCTTGAATATTTATCCAGTAATCGATACATTTCCAATAAACATTTTTTATGGTAAATCGGCGGCGCCTTTGAGACGATGTCGCTTAGTCAGTTTAACAATTACCTGCTTATGATGAATTAATATGTTTTGTTTAACTATTTTATACAGGCTGTTTCATTGCTATTCTAGGATATTAAGATTGTTTGAAAATTTAAAATTTTCTATGGTAACGAATAAAAAAAACCCCTATTTTACAACAATACTAGCCATTAGCTCTACCCGTGTTTTCATTTAATGTCCTACATAACAAAACACGTAGTATATAAAATCGGTTCAGCTGGTCACTCGCCACAAATGTCATCAGTGGTATATTGTTAAGTTACGAAATTACATAACAAAGTAATACTTACGTGTCCATACATAATCAATTAATTTGGTTTATCTAAAGTTGAAATTCAATGATAAATGGTTGATAAGTGACCTCGATTTCCAAAGGTGTATTTCAAAAGTAAATAATATTGGACAAATAGCTTACAATGTACAGAATTGTGAACAAGATGAGAGTTAGACAGATAACTATGTTCGGCATCAAGTTTTTTTTTATACAGCACAGAGATATGTATAATTGATCGAGCGAAGCAAGATCTCTAAATCAACTTGGGCAAATCGGCGTTGTATTTGTCGGAGGATAACTTTCGAAGCGTTTATCCGATCATCGTGAAATTTGATATACAGGTAGGCAGTGATGGCACAATTTTGGTGTGACTAAATGAGCTCAAAATATGGGGTGGTTGTTGAGATATTGGGGTTCAAGAGGGGTAAAAAGTAAAAAAAATGGGAAGAATGGGGCAAGTGCCACGTCTAATAAAAGGTCTTGGAGCGTACATTTCTACTCCGTTTTTATTTTTCGTTTAAACCTTGTAGTTTTTAAGTTATTATCCTTAATAAAAACTGAACTTTGACTAAATTCACAGGGTACACCAGTGACCCCAAAATACTGAAATTTGATATGCGTGTAGCTTTAGTGACACTTTCTTTAAAGCGTCTGACAAAAGTTTTGGTCCATGGAAAGTGTCTGAAATTTATGATATTATTTTAGAATAATATTCTACAAAACATATATAAAAATCAGCCATATAAATTTAAGTTAATTAACTCTTATTTTTAGTTATCTTTCTTACCTGGTGTCACAAGGCGTGCTCCAGAAGCACGCAGGTATTCAAAGAACATGAGAAGCTACTGAGAACCTAAGGTTTCATCTATGTGAAAATAAGTTGTCTGATCGCTCTGGGATCTTACTCTATACGTAAGAACGGGGGTAATGCACCATACACTCTAATTTGGGAGGTCAGTACTGATCTCTTATCCCCCTCCCCCCCCCCCTACATTAGAATTAAATACTCACATATAATAGCAAATATAAGTAGCACAAACAGAACAGCCAGCAGGGCTCCACTTCCATACCCCCCGAACACCTGAGGCACATCCCCTCTCAGCATAGCCCGTAGATTCTCTCGCACCTCCTCAGATAGATCGGCTGACTCTATCAGCTCCAAGACATCTTTCCTTGAAGGGTTCTCGTTATTCCCGGAACTCGCTAACAACTCTTCTAACTTCTGCAGGCTTTCCAAATCCGGGCCTTCCATTTTTGTTGGATGGATCTTAAGTTTGTATTACTTTTTTTAGGTTATTTTAAGAGTGAATGGTGTTAACTCGACACTGTCTGTAGGATTGTTTAATAATACCTAGTGTTAAATGTGGTGCCACGTATTGGTATCGGATTTGGTTTAAGTTGGAAGAGATACGGTTTTACCATAATTGCGCTTAGCATAAGCAAAATGTGATAGACCTTAACTTGTAATTTAATCAAATTTCATACAATAATCACCTATTATTTTATTTTATATCATTTCATTTCACATAATCGTTCCGCTAAACATTATTTTAAAAAAATCCTATACAAAAATTGGTAAGGATTTTTTTAAACACGCGTTAAACAGGATTTAACATTTTTTGTAATAACAAGGGTAAAGTTTAGTACCATTGTACCATTAGGCGAAAACCGGCGCACGCACACATAGACGCGTGCGTACGCGACTTCAGATCAAGTCGGTCGAAGCTTCGAACAAATTGATCCAAGATCCTCGCACGCACACTTTATGTATGATATATGTATATAGATAATATTAACATGAGATAATATACAATCTTAGCGAGATGTAGTGCACATACTATTCCTCCACACTCAATGGGGGGAAATTTTTGAATAATTAATTATGACCACTGTGCACTAGGTACTAGTTTTTATCAACTAAACTCCAATAAAATACATTACTTAATAGTATTTTATTTTTATAGTGTTATCGACAATTACGGAAAATTCTAAGATTTTTAAAAAGGGCTTGCATGTTTTTGGGGCGGTTTTAAAAATCTTAAAACATATTAAATCTGAACTCTTTAAACTTGTACCACACGCAATATAAGTTTGATAACACCAGTGTTTTAATAGTCTTATATACTGATAAAGAAAATAGTATGTTAGTATGTATGTTGTTGATAGAAATTACTGAATTTATAGAAGACTACCTTTTACCTGCAGCTTTGCATGTTATAGTTGTTAATAAAAAGTAGCCTGTCTCAATCCAGGGGCCAACCTCAATCTCTTATAGCAATATTAAAATAATAGTACACTGACATTTAGTACCTTGACCCTCATTCAGTAAACTTACTTTATTATTGTAAAGGCGAAGCAGTTTTGGTGATGTCCCCATAAATCGTTTACTCAAATAGTTTCACATTAGAGCTCAAATAAAGCATAAAATTATCCTAAAAAATAAGTAAATCATGCTTATTTTTGCAATGTTTTATACAACATTATTAGGATTATAACAGTAATGTTTAAAAGTGTTGTGGTTAAAATTGAAGTAATGTTGCTATAAGCTTGAAACATAACGCTCCCAAAACATGACGGTTTTCTAAAAGATTGTGGTTGGCGCCCAGGTCATCTTAAATCTATTGGTAACTATAACCTCTCAATCGGAAGTTTAGGAACATTCTATTAAGCCACCACAGCTCTGAATGATAATAAACACAGATTATAGTGTTTTGGGTTATAAGCAGAGCATTGGCATTGTCCAGTTGGACAAAATTATTATATTAGTATTTAAAATTTAGGTTTAGGTAGGTAATTAGTATTTCACACCTTTTTAAATTCCCCACGCAAAAACAGGGTGTTTACAGTTAAACCAATAATATAATATTTATTTCAGGCAATGTGCACGTACAAAATATGATTACAAGGGCCATATCTATAAATACCTTAAGGACTAACATATAACTTTATTGTTTTAACTTAAAAACTAACACTTTTATTAATTTGGGGGATAAAGCCTAGGTCTGTCTGTGTGTCTGTGGTATTGCAGTTCCTAAATGTATGTGCTTTTTTTTAACTATGGTGGTCCTTAGTTATAATTTAATATTGTAGTCACAGGAAAAGCTAAGCAAAATACACAGCAGAAATAATTCATCCATTATTATTGAAAAGTTTATGAGAAAGCATTACAATTGATTTACTTAGTGATGTCATTACTCACTGTACTGAAATACAGTGTGTCCCTGGATAAAGTGCAACCCCGAAAGGGGGTGAAACTAGATCAAAAATTATCGACAAAAAAATAGAAAAAATAATTTTAAAAAAATTCGTATATACTTTATTGATGTATTAAAATTTTTATTACTCACTAATTACTCTATTTAATAAAAAAATTATTTCTTCCAAAGTAGTAGGTCTATTTTGTTAAAATAAAAACCATAATCATGTCAGATATGTGACGATGACGATAAAATAACAAATAACTCACAAACGAGTGGCTATCGTGACTTAAAGTTTAATTTTTGTATTAAAATTACATTTTTTAGGCTGTTTTTTTCCAATAAACTCCAAAAATCTTAAAATTAAGCCTATAATACTAGAAATTTTTATGACTTTTTATTATTGTCTATCATAATAGCTTTTAAATAAAAAAAAACCTACGTTCTAACATAAAAAATGTGCTGGCTAGGAGCTTTTAAAGTTGACCACTGATTACGTCACCACTCAGGTAGAGACACGTTTTTTTTTGCTGCTCAGGTAGTATTAAAAATCAAATTTTAGTTACAACATTTTTATTTAACTTATTACATGTAAGTATGAAATAAGGGTTTTGTTTAATGCATTAAATGCTCAAAATGGCTTCCTTGTTGTTGTAGGCACATTGCCGCACGAAGAGCGATTTGTTGTGTGGCTCTAAGCACCATCTCTGGGTCACTTCTTATCTCATCGGCACATCGCATGATTTGATCTTGTAACTCTGCCTCGGTGTCTACGGTCGTTCTGTAGACTCTTTGTTTCATAACACCCCACAGAAAATAGTCTAGGGGTGTCAGGTCAGGTGAACGTGCCGGCCACCCGACTGGTCCATCCCGGCCGATCCACCTATTAGCGTAGTTTTCGTTTAAAAAACTTCGCACATTGCGCCCGTAGTGCGCAGGGCATCCGTCCATCTGCAAATACATCTGTTGCCTTGTAGCCAGCGGAACATCTTCCAGCAGTAGTGGCAGATCGTCTCTTAATAAGTTTAAAAAACTTTCGGCATTTAATGTTGCGGGTAAAATAACTGGCCCAATCAGCGTGTCGTCTATTAGAGCTGCCCATACATTAACTGAAAATTGCACTTGAAAAGTAGACGCCCTCTTTAGGTGTGGATTTTCCTCGGACCATACATGTAAGTTTCTGCAATTTGTGATTCCATTCCGGGTGAATTTCGCTTCATCCATCCATAAAATTTTTTTAGGAATTGTGGATTATTTCTAATTTTTTGTTGAATCCACGTAGACATTACGCATCTTGCACGATTGTCTACATTTTCATGCAAATGCTGTACTCGCTGATAATGGTATGGATGCAATCCCTTCTTTTTCAAAATTCGCCATACGGATGTTTTTGATATACCGTGACGCAAAGCTAAGCGTCTAATGCTGGTTGTGGGATCAGCAAACAAATCGTTTAAAACGGCCTCTTCTATGGAATGGTCAATAATGGTAGCTTGTTTCTCACGGCGATCTCTTGCTAATCCAAGTCCGATGTTGGATAACTTTCGGTGAACTTCTTGGAAATTTCGTGCTGACGGTATAAGTCTGCTCGGAAACGCATTTATGTATGCAGAACGAGCGACTGTTGTGTGTCCACGTGACATACCATAATAATAATGGATGTCAGCGATTTCTCGCGGAGAGAACTCAGTCAATCGCGGCATCTCCACAACACAACAAAGTACAGTCAAAAACGTAACAAAAAGTCAAAAACAAAACAAAAGCAAAACAACGTAACAAAAACTTGAAGGCGCAGTAAGGTACGGTAGGCGGTAGCAGCGGCGAGAATATCGGAGCGACTGGCGTGCCTTGTTGTGAGTCCTGTTTCGATCCCCACCCTTCATCTTTCATAGAACAGGCCCAGCGACCATAATCTACAACAATATAAGTTAAAAAAGGGTCTCTACCTGAGTGGTGACGTAATCAGTGGTCAACTTTAAATGCTCCTAGCCAGCACATTTTTTATGTTAGAACGTAGGTTTTTATTTTATTTAAAAGCTATTATGATAGACAATAATAAAAAGTCATAAAAATTTCTAGTATTATAGGCTTAATTTTAAGATTTTTGGAGTTTATTGGAAAAAAACAGCCTAAAAAATGTAATTTTAATACAAAAATTAAACTTTAAGTCACGATAGCCACTTGTTTGTGAGTTATTTGTTATTTTATCGTCATCGTCACATATCTGACATGATTATGGTTTTTATTTTAACAAAATAGACCTACTACTTTGGAAGAAATCATTTTTTTATTAAATAGAGTCATTAGTGAGCAATAAAAATTTTAATTCATCAATAAAGTATATACTAAATTTTTTTAATTTTTTTTTTTCTATTTTTTTGTCGATAATTTTTGATCTAGTTTCACCCCCTTTCGGGGTTGCACTTTATCCAGGGACACACTGTATAAATTTACCCAAGTGTTTTCATATTAACAGGTGTTATATTAAAATAATGTATTTACAAAAAAATATGTATTCTATCAGTTATCTGGTTCCCATAGAACAAGCTTCGATTAGTTTGAGGCAAAATAACGCTGTGTGAAATGTCCAACATTATTGTATACTTAATAGGTAAAGATCACAAGGGAATTTGACGTTTTTTTGTTCCTGAGCTCCTCATATCTTTGATACTTCCACAGACAGACACACCGGACTGATCAGACTAACAAATTAAAGTGAATTTATGATTAACACATGTTACAGGTCAATACAACAATTGACAAATAATATGACCACTTACAGAGAATGACAGAGAAACCTTTTGCTTTTGAGACTTGAAAACCTTTCTTTTAGCACGACCAGGATGACTGGTAGATAATGCTATTAGCATGAAGTCCTAGCGCTATTCTTTCTGTGAAAGTATTAAACAAAATCCATATTAATAGTTCCACCATTCAAAGCGAAGATTACTGGTAATACTTATGAATTTGACACCAATTACTACAAATAATTAGGTAAAAATACTTTTATCTTTGCAACAGGTAGAAAGGAAAGGTGAGCGACATTTTATGTTTTCATGTTTTTTATACAATATGTGCTTCCAAATTGTTTGAAATTAGTGAATTATTGTAGTTGAGTGTATAATAAAGAGGTCTTACCTGACAATCCTACGACAATAATCCCAGGAAGAATGAAAACATTGTTAGAAAACGCCAATTCTAGCGGACCATCGGACCCACCACTGAGATCAACCATTTTCACAAGTAATACTGAGATATTCCCTCTAATACTGCACTCGATAAATACTCCGATCTATTTAGAGCCCGATTTTCATTATATTTCCGATTAGAATCACGTTTCCTTTGAGTTAATCCAGAAATTTGAAAATTGTTTTTCGCAGAACAGAATCAAAAACGTACCTAATGTTGTATTGTATTGTAGTGTGGTGACCACAGAACACAAATAAGGTAAGGAGGTGATACATGACACATGACATGATTGACACCGTTTTTTCCGAATAACGGTAAATTATCGGTTGCTCCGTAACGTCCCCGGTCTAAGATTAAAAAACAAATAGTGTATTCTCCTCATAGTTTTTGGTGTAGTGTAGACCATTGTGTGTGCTATTAATATCTTTGTCTCTCTTATGTTATAGCCTCAGCACAGGAGTAAGAAGCAACACATGTTTAAACATGCTCTGAGGTTCAAACGTGTGCGAAAAAGTTAGTGTGTGCATGGTCCCTCTCGTATTAACGACAGGGTTGGTACCGCTATGACTGAGCTGAGGGCTTAGCCAAGTTACATTCGATTAGCGATGACGCTAGTCGATAAGTCCGAAAATGTATGGCATTTGATACATGCTATAGAAATACCACGTGATATAGCGACAACAAATGGATGTAGAAATCGAATCGATTCGGAGCGAATGTAATTTGCTACGGGCCCTGTGGGCATCCCTATTTTAAATAAATGAATCTTGAATCATAAATAAACAATTGTTGAATACTGTACCTATGTAAAATAGCCGTGTCCCCTCCGAGTCGTGCCGTGCCGTTCCGCGTTGCGTATAGTGTAGACCTGCTGGTAACGGCAAGCGCTAATTATCCCTTGCGGTATACAGGGTTACAGGAAAAATCGTGCTAGATCCGTTAAGGGCGTGGAGTACCCATCATTTCTGACTTATTTCACTATGAAACACCCTACCCTAAACTTAACCCTTTTCGAGATATTCGACTTTTAATTTTTTTATTGAAAATTGCCGATTTTTAGCCTACTAAATTTATTTTTGTTTATTTTGTGTATCTTATTATTATTATTATTGCATTTTTACATGTGTCATAAGATGCTTTAGGACGTCAATCATTAAAATAGTGCATAAGTTAATTGAATAGACCGTAGTAGACAAGTGAAAGTTAAGAAATAAAAAAAAATATTAGAAAGTTTATTTTTCTCTAAGGGATATCTAAAAAAAATATTATGGCAACGGCAGATGTTTTTTAAAATATCTACGTTTCATCAGCTATCTAACGAGGTATAACAATCTAGGGTTTGTATTACATTTCGTGGAAAAAAAGTACTCGCTACCCCGGTCGTCGAGTGCCGGATGTGGCCGTTTTTGACAGAGTCTATCGAAGACTTCGAGAAACTGTCTCTGTTTTGAGACGAAATACAGACATGGGAAGACCACGAATTGATGACAAAGAACAGGACAATGAGATAGTGCAACGCTTTCGAGCGGATCCGACTACTTCCACTAATATTGTTGCCCGTGATCTGGGACTTTGGCAATGGAGAGTGTGGTTTACAGTGCATACTGCTGGCCTATACCCGTACCATTACACGCCGGTACACGTTATTGAAGAAGGAGACCCCGCGAGAAGATTGGACTTTTGCAGATTTATGCTAAATGCTGACGTAGAAGACCCAGATTTTCTAAGAAATATCTTGTGGACGGATGAGTCCAAATTTGATAAAGATGGCATAACTAACTATCACAACGCCCATTACTGGGCCCCAAAAGAGCTAAGGAATCCCAATAAGAAAAGAGTGAAGGGGTCCCAACGAAGATTCAGCGTGAATGTGTGGATGGGCATTATCTCCAATCATTTGATTGGACCTTACTTTCTCCCGGATAATCTAAATGGGGAAAGCTACGAAAATTTCCTGAGAGCAGACTTAAGTGATTTGCTGGATGATCTGCCACTCAACCTGATCAGGGACATGTGGTTCCAACACGATGGCTGCCCTGACCATTTCAGGAGAAGTGTCAGAGACTGGCTGGACACAAATTATCCAAACAAATGGATAGGACGAGGTGGACCGTTGCCATGGCCAGCAAGAAGTCCGGACCTAACCGCCATGGATTTTCACGTGTGGGGGTGCATGAAGTCTTGTGTACAGCGAGCCGAATCCAGTTTCGTCTGTGGAAGACTTACGAGAAAGGATTGTGGATGCAGCCAATAAAATGAGGACCACGTTAACCACTGGAGTAGTAAAGACTGGTCTCCGTAGAAGGATGCGACAATGTATCAGAAATAGAGGCGGCCATGTTGAACATGAACTGTAGAATAAGAAAAAGTTGTGTGAAAATCTTTAATAAATGACATTTCATGCTTACCTATTATTTTATTTTACTTTTTAGGGCTAAGTATAAATTTTCTTCTCCACTGTCGCCTATAAAACTAAATTTTTTTCAATGCATTTGAATAAAACCCTAGATTATTATACCTCGTTAGATAGCTGATGAAACGTAGATATTTTAAAAAACATCTGCCAAACAATTGCCATAATAATTTTTTTAGATATCCCGAGAAAAATAAACTTTCTAATATTTTTTTTTATTTCTTAACTTTCACTTGTCTACTACGGTCTATTCAATTAACTTATGCACTATTTTAATGATAGACGTCCTAAAGCATCTTATTACACATGTAAAAATGCAATAATAATAATAATAAGATACACAAAATAAACAAAAATAAATTTAGTAGCCTAAAAATCGGCAATTTTCAATAAAAAAATTAAAAGTCGAATATCTCGAAAAGGGTTAAGTTTAGGGTAGGGTGTTTCATAGTGAAATAAGTCAGAAATGATGGGTACTCCACGCCCTTAACGGATCTAGCACGATTTTTCCTGTAACCCTGTATAGGTAGTAGATATTACATAGTAAGTAGTATGTCACAAGTTGCAGTTTTTAAAAATCTAGGTACCTGCTTATTAATAAAAAATTATGTATGTCATAATATCTACATACTTTTTATTGGTTTCACATTCTTGTTGACCTTATTTATATTATTAGAAAAAAATTGTTTACAAATGAAAATACACATTATAAACATACATTTATTATAGAAAATACACAATTATGTATATCTTTTGGCCTTATTAAAGTAACATTAGTGTACACAATACTAAAACAATATTCCACTAATGAGACATTGCGATACAACAGTTTAATTACGAGAACTATTATACAAATCTTAAAGTTAAAGTAGTTAAAATCAAGGATAAAATAATAATCAATTAATAAAATAGCATGGAATGTGTTGACCGTTAACAGCTGCAATGCCATCCATAATATTATTAAAATTAAATTAGTTATACATTTTTATTTACATTTTATTATTATAGTTACCAGATTATAAAATTATATGTTAGTATTAATTTGGACGTTGTAAATATACAAATTTGAAGTCCCCCAACACGAGAAAGAATTATCACAGAATAATTTGAGGTGATCTTCACATAAACTCAATGTTCGCAGTAAAATTTGGTCCTTTTGTGGTACATATTTTGTCAAAAATTCACCTTAATTGATTAATTTTTACTTAATAAAAAAAATAATTGGTGTAATATTTTATAAATTTCATAATTTATGTAAATATTGTAAATTGTAAACTATTATTATTATATTATAGTACATCATAACTGTATTGTCTTTTAA
Source organism: Philereme transversata (assembly GCA_963924445.1). Taxonomy (NCBI): domain Eukaryota; kingdom Metazoa; phylum Arthropoda; class Insecta; order Lepidoptera; family Geometridae; genus Philereme; species Philereme transversata. Next base: position 22,703,159 of record OZ004346.1, read on the forward strand.
GGCACTAATGAATGACATTGAGCGATACACATATACCTACTAAGAATTATCACCAAAATCTTAATTTATTAAATAAAATATAGCGAAATGTTGACACATTACTGGTTACAAATTTTGAGATTCTATAGAATATAGTTTAGAAGATTTTACCTAAAAGATTCTACCTAATTTATCTATTATCACTGAATAAAATCGATTATAATAACCAATAACATGGCAACACACATCTTTTAATACCAATGCTTTAGTTCACACAACGATTTTTAATTATATACTTTTTTATATTCTGTGTAAGTTGTATGAACGAAAACGTTTTGTTATATTAACTAAAAAATATTTATCTAGTTGTTATTTTACGTTGGAGTAAAATATTTAATTCTTCTTCAAGGGATCGAGGTTGTCTATTGAAAAATCATCGTTTCCAAAGGTGATCCCTCTGCTGAAGTCATCCTGAAACAAAAAAAAGTGAATCTTAAGTTAAAAAAGAGTAGACCTGATTGATTCATCAACATATCACCTTCTGAAGCCAGAAACACGAAATTTGGATATTATATGAAGTTAACCTATGTTCATTTGTGACATGGCAATATTAAAAGGTTTTCTAAGATTGCAACCCATAATAGTATGAATAGTACGTTGATAAAAACATAGGTTCAGCTACAAATTATTATACAATATTAATTTTATATCATACAAAACGTGACAGCATTATTTTCGGAGAAACTTGAAATAAAAAACATAAACAGTTGTGTTTGTTTATCTGACGAAACGATATTGTTTTAGACAAATTTTGGTATTTGAGATTTTGGAATAAAACCATATTTTTGGCAGCTTTTGACAGCGCCATCTATTTCGCTAGTTGGAACTTTTTTATTTTTTTAATCTAAAATGAAAAGCTCTCTTTGTCAGCTAACTACTTTAAAAAGGTTCTGAGGTTTAATTTCTTCATAAAGAATAATAATCCGATCTAGTCCGAGATAAATACCAACATATTTTATTATTAGAATTCCATGTTATAGTTTGTAAACCAGTCGGCATTTAAAAAAATGGAATACGAACCGCTTACTCATTTATCAAGCCAAAACTATTTCACAGAATCTACTATTAATTAAAAATGTTAAGTAAATATTCTTGATTGATATGAAACTTACCAATCATGTAGCTGTTAAATATAAATCAAATTTATTATTCTTGTACAAGTAATTTGTTTATTTGTTATTAACACATATAAAAATAAATCAGGAACGATTAGTCTAAATTGGCTATAGCTAGTTCTCAGACAATGCTAGATTTGGATCTAGTAACAGAATTAATAAAACTTTCCTAGGATTTCATGTTGATATCTAGATTTAGCCAAGACAAAACGTATATGTTAATTAGCACCTATCTTCAAAGTCTATGACAGCTTTTCTGGTTACAATTTTATTTGCTCTTATTATTTAAAAAACATGGTATTATATTTTGAACCATAAATAACTCCAACTGACTAAAGTGGTTTTAGAGAAAGCTGCAATCTAACTGTTACCAACCTTCAACTCCGAAATGGTTTTATCCAAGAACCCATTGAAATTTTTATCCAGCTCCACAGGCTGTTTCTCGCTCAGATTTCCAAAACCGTTAAACGCGCTCCCATAGCCATTTCCAAAAATGTTTCCACCCTTCTGAGCCTCATACGGATCGTACCCGCTCAGTCCATTGGTGAACGAGTTCGTGTTTGAGTTGAAAACTGAAGCTGTAAAGTTGAAATCAGACGGCGTTAGGTTGATATCGTAGTTCGGCCGATTCGGCGATGAGAACTGGCTTTGTGTTTGCGGCACAGAGAAGGGCGTTGAGCCGAATAGGTCGCTTCCGTTAACTGGTGGAGAGGGTTGTACCATTTGGACTGTCGGATGCACCGTTTGCACTGGAGTGGACTGGCGCTTAGAGGGCCTCGGCGGTGGAGCCACTGTGAATCAAATTATTTACAATCAATTTATAGTAACAATAACATACAGAATATACAGTTGAATCATCTAAAGACTGTTGCAAACGATCTATAGATATCTCAACTGCTCCAGATCACTACCAGGCGGAAGTGTACCCAAGACACTGGCTGCATTGCCCCGCTGAATTGCAATGCTTATGATTTGACCCAGATAAGCGCCAGCTCTCGGATCATACACACGTCGCTTCGACCAGACGCCCAGAAATAATTCTCAAAATGCGATGGGCCCCGGTACTCCACGGACCCAGGGTCGAGACCCCAAATGGCTCAAACATGTAAGCTCTGTCGAGACTTCCATATTTGCGCCGCTTGAGATCTTCGGCTAAATTTGCCGCCGCACTGGCCCCAACTGCTGTGCCAGACAGATGAGATGGCGCAAAGGTATCGACGCACGTGGCGTCCCACATAGATAATATTCCAGTAATCGTCCCAGAATGTTGACATAATTTTAATACTAGAAATAAAGATAAACTCGCTGTTGCCACTCGGTTACAGCAATATTCCTGTCTTGCTTAAAGTTTCTACAAAATCGGTAGGATTAAGTTTTCTGGTATTCAAATCAAAGTAATTTACTTTTACTTTAACTTGTGTACATGACGGTAGTACTTACAAATCGGCGCTGTGGGAGTGACAGCATGTTCGACGTAGCGAGATGCAGGTTCCGACTCAAAAGCACGGGGGTCGAAATCTAAAACAACACGTAAAGTTTTAAATATCTTCATTAGTAAAACGGTTCATTGAGGTATGTTAATTTTACTTACCGCTGTCATCATCTGAGAGTAGAGTATTTTCAAGTCTTGTGCCAACTACAGGGTTCTTGCTGGGTGAATCATTGCGTCTGAAACAAAAATGTAAGTACATATTACCATCATGTACCTACACAATCATGTCAACTCTGGACAGATTATACTAAGAAGTCGCACAGCGGTATACGAGTGGTATACGATATACATGATGGATCTGAGGCACTATTGTAGCGCTTCGGAAATGTACGCAGAGGCACCTCCTTCATGTCCAGAGTCGACATGTGTAGAAACACAATCATCAAGAGTCTGGCGGACAGACTGATGCTGACGGCAGTGTATCGACGTTGGGTGAAAATAGTATAAGTATAGTAATAAGTAAGACTGAATATAATTTTTTACTGTATTTTAATTATTGTTTTATTTTTAATATTAGTTTAGTGTAGCTTGTAAGATATGGATCATTGTGTATGCAATATAGAAGAATTCATTTATTTAGATATTTAAATAACAATTATTTAATAAACAGTCAGACATTGGACTGACAGATTCTATACGAGAATCGAACTCGCAACCTAGAACACATTGTGTTATGCCTCAGTCGGCCTCCGCTAATATCCTTTCTCAACATATCACTAATGAATTACCTTTCAATCAATTTAAATATAAATTATTCACATGGGTACAGAATCATTGCTTCTATACTGTTAATGAATATTTGAAATTAAGATTATTTTAATCATCATCTTTATCTCAGCCCGTCTGCGTCTGGATATAATATTATAGGCATCTTCTTTATCACGCCACTCTTTTCGGTCCCTTCCGAGTCTCATCCATTGATTATTCAATATTATTTAGTAATTAATTGTTATATAGAGACAGGTAATATAAAATACGCTATTTTATATATGTTATAATCATGTTTGAACACTAAGAAGTCCTTCGGGTCATACTAAACGGAAAATTCGAAACGCAGCAAAATGAAATCAAAATGGCGGCGTTTCCCCTCTACCGCGCGCGATTCGTCAAAGTCCTCACCTAGCGTTTCGAATTAGCGTAACGAATTCTTTGATCCTTTAGCTATCCAGTGGTGTAATAAAAATTTGGATGGAGATGATAGATATGTAGCTGCAACACCAAACTGTATCCACCGATTTTGTTATCATTCGTTTTTTGAATTGCCTCCCACCATGGAAGCAATTTTAAAAACGTATTCACGTCAAAATGAAAGAAGTTACACGTACCCAGAGTTTAAATGTATTTTCATATTATGCGTGGGCGGTGGTGTGTCAAGCAACAAGTTGTTATCGCTCGAGTTGAATGTGTCCGTCGAATTGTTTGACATCGCGTCTGCACCTGAAAACGATTAAATCGGTAAGAATTTTCGGTAAAAAACCGGTAAAGAAGAGTTAGCACATCACTTTATTATAATGTTAGAAAATAAAGCCCATTCCAGATGATGGATTGATATTGTACAGTCCGTCTAAAAAGAGTAGACAAAAAATGAGGGCGCCACTGTCGTTTAACTGGTATACCCCATACTATACAATAACTGGTTTTGATACTTGCTAATTATTTATTGTATTATTGGCATTAATATTTTATGATTCTAAGTTAACTTAGTACTTCACATAACCACTTTACATCACAAGTTGTGGTTAAATTCTACTAATACATATTATTATAAATACGGAAGATTGGGAGGATGGATGGAACTTGGCACAGGAATAGATTATTAGATATTACCTGGAATAACTAGAGGGCGCAGCTAGTAAAATAATAAAACAAGAGTTAAGTGTTATAAATAAAATATTTATTCATAAAATTAGTCGTTCAACATATCAAAATCTAAATATTCGACACCAGACATGTTGTCATCTATTGCCCCAGGAGAATCTTGCCGAGAAGTACTAGGCCGACAGGAATCTTCTGATTCTGCTTCAGACTCACTGCTGCTGCTGCTATCCTCACCAACTCTTATAATTAATTCTTCTATATTTTGATACAGCCTCTTCAATGTACTCCATTTCAATTTTTTTGACATGGTCATAACATGATTTCCAATCTACTGGAGTTATAGAAGCAAAAGCCTCTTCGGTTAATTGTTTTATATCTCTGGATCCAACATTTTGTGCTGCCACTTTTCTTTTTGCCAAAGACCATATAAGTTCAATCGGGTTCAGGTCGCAGTGATAGGGTGGCAGCCTTACGACTGTATGTCCATGCTCGCTCAGTAACTCGTCAATTTCATAAACTGGTGCTGGTTTATTTTTTTTTCACCAAATCATAAAGCATAGGTTTTCGTAGGGTCGGATCAAAATTAATATTATTCTCTTCGAGCCATAATTTGATTTCGGCAATCGTGCTGGATGTTGTGGGAGCCTTATTTTTCACAATCAAGTGATATGGGGTGTTGTCCATTACAATAATGGAAGGATATTCAAGGTTTGGGATGAGCTTTTCGGTTACCCACTTATTAAAGTTTGTTCTATTCATTTCAGAATGATAGTCTTCCTGTTTGTTATTTCCACTAAAAATAAGAAGAGAGTTCGGTACAAATCCTTTTTTACTTCCTGCATTGATGAGAATCCATCTTTTCCCTTTTGAGATATCTTGAATAACTCCTTCGGTTTCAATAGATTGCCAACATTTTTTTAATTTGTATGATGAGTGAGTATAACTTTCATCTAGATATGTATATAATATATTTTTGCAACTCTTCAGGTAAGTTACTGTTGTCCCTAATAACTTTTAAATGTTTTTCCCTTTTAATACAAATACATATTAGTATTTTCCATTAAAGCTTTTCTGTTTGATTTACATTTTTTGTATTTAAAACCAATAGATTTTAAAATTTTGTGTAAATGGGCTCGACTTCCATTGAAACCAAGGTCTTCCCTTACCATGGTTAGTATTTTATTAAGTGTAGGGACTTCTTTTTTTACACTATAGAAATAATGCACTTTTTGTCGGATTGCACACTGGTCAAAATCGTCTAATTCTTTTCTTGGTCGCCCCTTTCTATGTTTAGCAGGAGTACTGAATTTTCCTTTAGTTTTGGATCCTTCCGAAACTATTCGTCGCACTGTACTCTCGGACTTACCTGAAAATAATAAATTATATTGTTAAGTATCAAAACTAGTCACAACTCAACTGTACATATAAAAGCAAATATTTCATGATAAGATCACTCTTGGATAAGACATTACTATTTAAAGGAGTGTAAAGTGACTAAAAGTACTACATTAATTCATAACTTACCAGTCAGATCCGCTGTTCGTTTATAAACGTGTTCCATCTGCGTGGGCAATATGCCGGCTTGGAATTCGGCTAAACATCGCATAAACACTTTGTATATCACTTCACGAGTGCTGCTGCGGATTGTTTTTTTCATTTTTCAAATGATTATAATAAGTTTTTGGATAAAAACTAGAATTGAAGCAAGAATTCAAATGAAAGCAAACAATGTTTACATTACAATGACAAGCAAGTGACAAGATTGACTTTTAATGAAGTGTTGCCAGCCACAGAATATAGTTAGTTCCTTAAACATTAATTTCTTCTCTTCTTAGACGGACTGTATTGATCGGATTGGAATCCATTTTATTAAAAAAGTATTACCTATATAAATACATACTAAACTAGTTTAAACATTGTTAGATTGACCTTTGTTTAGCAGTGGTACTCATGATTAAAACACTCTCTCGCCTAGTTTTCCCTGAATGTAATTGACTCGTATAGAATCAAAGTTGGCAATCTGTCATTTTGAGTAAAAATTTGTTATGAATGTGGCAACACGGGAAATTTAAAAACCCGAAGTCGTTTTTTTCGATTTATCAACATTCTGAGAAATGACAGATTGCCACCTTTGATTATATACGACTCAATTCTACTTTGTTTTTTGTTGTCACAATTTAGGTACCTACCTATTATTGTCTTTTCAGTGTGGTAACTTAAATTTATATTTTCTGTATCATTACTTCGCAGGCAGACATCCGTGATTTATTATTTTTTAAAATGGTTCCAACGCAGCGTTGTGCCAAAAGCACAACAATTTTTTTAAAATATTTTATTTCAAAAAACACATACATACTTATAAAAATAATAAACTTAAAAACCTAATAGTTTATCCACAAAATGCTGAGTTGTACGCCTTTTTGTGACGTCCGTCGGTTAGGTATAATTGTTAGACACATTTGTTAGGTAGGTACTTATCTACATATTGTTTTATGTACCTACGTATAAATATGTTTTTTTGTGTGTTAGTACCAAAACTATGTAACATATCTAACTAAGTGTGTTGTGTGTGTTTTGTTTCGTCACAAATCAATGTTTTTTCAAATCAAATAACATTTATTTGTGACAACACCAATAGTACGAACAGAACACATACACAGGAGACATGTCTTCAAAGTGAAAGTCAAATATTTTTATTCATTAACATCACAAGGATCACTTTGAAACGTCAATTTTATTGGCTGTTCCTTCGCGATCAAGCCAGGAAAGAAAGGCAAGAAACAAGGCTAGTAGTAGGCTCTTTTATAAAGATTATGTTTAATTACGTTTTTAAATTTGTTAATTGTCAATTTTTGTACATCCCTTGGGAGTTTGTTATAAAAGCGTACACCTTGCCCTTTAAACGATTTACTAACTTTATGGAGTCTACAAGTGGCAATAGCGAGTTTATCTTTATTTCTAGTATTAAAATTATGATTATCGCTATTTTTCTTAAACAAATTAATATTTTTGTGAACATACATCAGATTTTCATAGATGTATTAACAAGGGAATTCATAATATTTATTTCTTTAAACTTATTGCGTAATGATTCTCTGGGGCCCATATTATAAATTGCACGAACAGCCCTCTTCTGCAGCACAAAAACAGTGTTTATATCTGCAGCACTCCCCCACAGCAGTATACCGTAAGACATAATGCTGTAGAAGTAGTCTTAACAAAAGAACAAAGTAACAATAGCAATAACTTGTCTTTCTTTCTTTGTTTTTTTCTCTCTAATTTTTATGATTGATACGCGAAGCAAAAAGACGCAATGTAGGTACCTACTAATCTACCTTAGAACACTTATTTACTAACCCGGCAGCGCTCTAGAGATTTTCTTACCATTCTGACCGTGGTTGGAATCGCCGTTGGCCATCGTGAGAGTAGCTAACTGCTTAGCTAAGTCTGCCGGTGGCTTGAATTCGGCGATATCCGACAAGTTGTGGCGGGCCAGGTACGCTGATAGGTCATCTTTGTACGTGATTTTTGAAAGCTCCTGAAATAGATTAGGTAAACCATTATAAAGTAGCATTATAAATAAATAATAAAATAAATAAAAGGGCATTTATTTACACACACACCTCTTATGCTAACAGAAGTTGGTAGGTACAATAAGTACTAAATAAAGCTAGGAAATTTAATAGTAGGCCTAATTATAAGTAACATTAGTACATTATCGTAGGTAGCACTAAGGTAGAGGGTGGTGGTAAATAGGTCGAGGGCTCAGCTACGCTGGTTTTCAGCCTCGCCTTGGCAGAAACATCTGCTGCTGCCGCCGCCATAGATAAGGTTCTCGGGAATTGTCAGCTTTATACACCGAATTAACAAGTAGTAATTGAAGAAAGAACTTGACAATTACCGAAAACCCATCACATAAATACTTAAATCAGATAAATTCCACACACACACAATACATAGGCAAATTTAACGCTAATTAGCATTTTATTTCAGCTAACCTTAGTGCAGTGTAGATTAACCGGTTCAGACACTTAAGTATTTATTCTAATAAATAATAGCTAGTAACTAACACAAGAATAGATATGTATATAAACTTAAACCATTGGTTTATGATAAGATTTTCGATATGGAGGTTAACACTGTTTTAGGTAAGTAACAAATAAAAAGAGGTAGGTAGATATAGTATGTAAACATTAAAATCCAAACAAGCAAATAAGTAGGTATTAAATTTCAAAATAGGTGTACAATTTAGTCTAATAATTATATTAAGAAGAAGTCTATATTAAGAATCAATGACCCGAATCAATGTTTAAAAGCATATACTCGTATTTATTTTAATAATAATGATCTTGGTTTTGATCTAATATTGTTTTGGTAGAACCGTCCAACAACAAGAAGATTTCTGTTTGTCCAGCAACCATTTTTTACACGATAATTTAAATTTTTTCCAGCTCTGGATTTTTTGGATTGGTGGAGGTAAATCATTCCATATTTTTGATGCTGCGAATCTGAAACTACCCCTAAATCGTTCCAGTTTGGGTTTAGGTAACTCTAAGGTGTTATTTCGTACTATTCTGTTTCGCCCAGTCATATCATTTCTCCATTTAAGTTTAGCAGACAAGTACTCAGGAATTCGTGTTTTTTTTAGATTGAATATAAAATTATATAACTTTAAAGTTCGTCTATTTTTCATATTTAGAATATCATGAGAATTCAAGAATGGTGTGATGTACGATCTTTTGGGTACATTCAAACAGAATCTAATGACAGAATTTTGAGCACGTTGAATTTTTTGTTGGTATTTTTTTATCAAACATGGTCCGTATACGATATCGCAGTAATCAAGGTGCGATAGAACAAGGGCATCTGCGAGCCGTAACCTTATGGAGCGCCATCTATTATCACATGAAGGAACGACTTGGACATCAAGTCGGAAATAGCGTCAATAAGAAACAGCGACATCTAACTGCTTAAAGAAGTAAACTTAATATCAATCAAAGCTTAGATCTCACAAGACATGTTAGTTTGTTTGAAGATCACCCTTTTTCCTTGGCGGACACCTTCCTTCCAATTGTTTGCTAAGTATCAAAGGTACAAAAAATGTCCTTATCTCTAAAAGTGATCTCTTCCAGGAAAATTTTGGATGGAAAGGATCTATGTGAACTCAAAATATAACAACTGTTAATGCCAATAAAACATTATCATTTTATAGACATAACTTTTAAGAAATTATCTAGTCATCTTAGAGAGAATCATTAAAAACACAATATCATATTTAATTTTTTAAGGAGTAGTACGCATTTGAAGTACGTAAGGGTAGGAGGGATATTGTGTAAATGTGTATACTTGAGGGGTTGAAGGAGGGAGTGGAGTGTGTATTTACCAAATACCTATAAGTAATTTAATACAACCTAGAACTAGAGGACAATGTTCTTAATATCGTAGGAATAGATTTATTATGAATTTATATAAAGCTTTTATTTGCTTTTATTGTATTTTTCTGGCCTTTTATGTAGTTTTACGTAACTTCGTGATTGTTACAAATAAATAATAAAAATTTGCTAATTAAAACAATCAATACGTACCAGTAAACGGTTTTTGTACGTGTTCATCTGTAGTTCTAACTTGCGGTTCTGTAGAGAGAGTTTCTGAAGTTCAATGTATTTTCCGTTGTCGTTCAAGAATCGCCTGTAACGAGAAACATAACTTTTAATATGTATGACAACAAGCTAACAATATAAGTAACATTAAGCTGAACTAACCTGATCAAGCTGAGTCAATATGATTAAACAGTGACATTTATTGGCTCATAAAAGAACTATCCTAGATCATGAAAACGATGTGTTTTGGGAATCTAAGCATGAGTAATCTTTCCTAGGCGGCTTTACAAGATTTGTTGGGTTATTCCCGCTGGTCCCCTGTCCCCATTGGGAACCAGCGGGAAGCAAATAGTTACGGCTATATATAAGTTAAATAGAAGGGATACGGCTGGGTTAATTTTGACAACTGTCATCACAAATGCAGATCTTATTGATACCTACCATTTGTCTCAATACGGCTATTGAAGTAGGACAACTGCCATCCCAAATATAGATCTTATTCGTACCTACCCATTTGTATTGTACTTGCTGTGATTATATTAAAAAATAAATCGTTATATTAATAACGTTTTAGTGGGGACAAATGCTACTAAAACTTCCCGGTTATCCCCAATGGGGACAGAGACACGACCAGCGGGTATAACCCAATTTGTTGGTCCTAGGATGTCGAACGAAAGGTCGCTAGGTGGGAGTTCTCTCCTTTTCCTTCTAGACTCTTCCCTACCGTTGAATATGACAATATTAGGTAAAGTTATAGGTATAATATGGAATATGCCCATCTTAGTATCTACTTGTAATTTTCCTCATTAGTTTTTTTAAACTTCAAATAAAATCTAAAAATACCTACGCAGCAAGTAAACAATAATATATGCGTCGCCATCTTTATTTTAACCGGTTTTATTCAATCGCGCAAAGGACGAAATAATATTTACACAATGAAGTACCGGCGTCTTTTTAATTTTATTCTATCCAGGTAGGTAGGAAAGTTTTATTCTATACCTCTCAATTCACAATTCGGATTAAGTGCTTATCGCCCTCACCTAATTTCCACCCATGTTCTTTATGTCCTCTCATTGGGGTTAATGTCCTAAGACCTATTTTGTGTTTACTTTCTGCTCAGTAAAATAAATTATTCATAATAACACCTGGGTTTACATTGTACGTATAATTTTCCATCTCATCTTTTCCAACCTAAGCCGATCTTCATTATGTACGAGAAATTCCTATGTACAAGTAAACAAACTTATAAAAACACTGGACTTGCTAACTACGGTCTACGAACTTTACATAGAACATGTTGGGTTTATATTTTTTCTCGACCGCAAAGTTAAGTTTGTACTTTGCATAGTGTATAATTTTATTGGATGCATTTGTTTCGATGACATTGAATTTGTAGAACACGTTTTATGCTGGGTTAAGGTTGTATCTTCTGCCGCTTCAGCTGTTTATTAGATACAATAATAACTAGTGGTTCGCCCCGAACTGAGATCTCGCGAGTCTCCCATTAAAAGAAAAAATGTTATTCGTAATCTTTGACTATCAAAATAGTGCCATGAAATGCATAACCACTTAACTTGACCTACAGTGTCATTCAAATTACAGGAGTTCATGTTAATTATTTAAATATTTTTGGGGTAGAAATTGCAGTTATTCTGAATTTCAGACTTTTGCCTATATTTGTGTCACTAAATCTACACGCATACCAAATTTCAGCATTGGTGTACCCTGTGAATTTTGTCAAAGTTCTGTTTTTATCATGGCTAATAACTTAAAAATTACAAGGTTTAAACTAAAAATAAAAACAGGATCGAAATGTACTCACAAAGACCTTTTATTACACGTATCTTTTGACCAGATAGTCCCATTTTGTTTTTTTTTTACCCCTCTTGAACCATAATATCTCAACAACCCGCCCACATTTTTAACTCATTTAGTTACACCAAAATTGTGGCATCATTATTTACTTATATACCAAATTTCACGATGATAGGATAAACGCTTCGAAAGTTATCCTCGGGCAAACAAACATACATACGTACAATGCCGATTTGCCCAAGTTGATTTAGAGATCTCGCTTCGATCGATCAATAATATATCATCTGTAATAAAATGTTTAATAGTAAATAGTGTTATAGAAATAGAATAGAAACAGAATAATCTTTATTGTAAACTAGCTGACCCGCCCGCGACTTCGCACGGGTCGTTTGTCAATAAAAACATTACCCTCCTTCTGCGCAGTCGGGTAAAAAGTAGCCCTTGTCCCAATCCCGGTCATAATCTATATACCAACTGTATATATGGAGTGCATCTAAAGAATACCTCATAATTTTAACCCCTTACTTTATCGCCCCACCCTTTTTTTTTGGAAGATTTTTCAAAAAAGTTGAAACACGTAGGTACCTTTTGGCGTTATTTCTTACCAAAAGCCTAAATATGAATTTTCATTATGGAATGGACTGATGATACAAACTTTCAACCTCTATTTCACCCCCTTCAAGATTATTTCTCGAGACAAAAGATAGCCTATGTCCTTTTGGAGGATATAATCTATCTCCTAGCCAAATATCATTACGATCCGTTCAGCGGTTTATCGTGAAAAGGTAACAAACAAACAAATAGAGTAACTTTCGCATTTATAATATTAGTAATTGTTTTTAACAAAAACGTTAAAAAAAAAAGTAAACAAACAGTATTTAATTTATTTTATTATTAAAATTGGGCCATTTATTTATGATTTGTCATAGCCAAATAAACATTACACTTGATTTGAGTTTAACTGATTATAAACTTATAAACCTATTTAGGTTATGCATTTACCTATTTTCTACCTCCTCCCGCTTACCTCATTTTCTAAAGCACGTGCCAAACGACGCACAGTAACTGACTCAAGTATTTACTTGAGTTAGTATAATGTAATGGTATAAATATAATCACTGTGTGCATTGTGTGAACACTTTTATGAAGAAGACAGCGAGTAAAAAAAACCAGTATCGACTAGTTACCAACCAATGTGTTGTACGATGAAAAAAATTAGTGATGCAACAAACGGTGCATTAGGCGGTCTTCCTTCATCATCCGAAATCCACTGCGACATCAACCGAGTTTCGGTCGTCAAAATGGGCGTCAAAGAATGTCATAAGTCGTCATCCACTGACTGGGATTGCTACAATGATTCGTCGTGCAATAAGATTTACATAGTTTTCTCGTGTCTTTTAATTGATCGTGCGAAACGAGATCTCCAAATCAACTTGGGCAAATCGGCGTTGTATGTATGTATGTTTGTTTGTCCGAGGATAACTTTCGAAGCGTTTATCCGATCATCGTAAAATTTGGTATATAGGTAGGTAATGATGGCACAATTTTGGTGTGATTCAATGAACTAAAAAATTTGGGGGGGTTGTTGAGATATTGGGGTTCAAGAGGGGTAAAAAAAAAAGACTATTAGGTCAATTGAGACGTCAAATGAAAGGTCTTCATTAGTACATTTCGGCCCCGTTTTTATTTTTAGTAAAGTTTTTGTAATTTTTGAGTTATTAGCCATAATAAAAACTAAACTTTGCCAAAATTCACAGGGTAAACCAGTGACCCCACAGTGCTGTAATTTGGTATGCGTGTAGCTTAAATATCACAAATATAGGCCAAAGTCTGAAATCTAGAATAACTGCAATTTGTACCAATTAACATGAACTCCCGTTACCTGTAATTTGTATGAAACTCTAGGTCAAGTTAGTTGGTTATTTATTTAGTGGCACTATTTTGATAGTCAAAGATTACGAATAATATTTTTGTTGTTTTATTATTTATTTATTTTAACAGATAACAATGGATCTATTTGTTAATAAAAAGCTTAAATCTAGGTGAGTTTGTATATGGAGTTTATGGTAGACTCGCGAGATCTCAGTTCGGGGCGAACCACTAGTAAAACAATAAACAATCATCATCATACTCAGCTAGTATTCACATTCCAACGGCTGGGCATAGACCTCCTTCAATGTATTATGCCAATATACTCTACACCGAGTGGATTGCATGTTGATTTTCCGGCAATCCGCTTTAATTTACCAGCCTATAGTAATAAGTTTCTAATAACATGGTTTTTATGATAAGGGGTAATTCTGTTGGGACAAACAAACTTAATTAAAAATGACATCCTGCAATTTCTGCCCTATGAAACCGAAAAGGATGGCAATAATTTTAATTGTGTGTGAAATGCTTGTCTGTTTCTATCAACTCAACTAATAAAGTGCATTGCTTTTAGCTACTAGCTAAAACATGAATAATACTTCATAATGACGTAACCAAGTGTTCAACTGTATCCTGGTTCGAATGAGTATGAGTAAGTATAAACATAAATAAATACCTGTAAGCCAAATCGAAAGCCTGTCCAATGGTCAAAGTGATCTCCGATGCCAATTTCGTAGAAACAAACACGAAACACTCGTGCTTTTCCATCCCGCCATCGTGGCCGTTGACGCCATTGTTGACAGTGCTGCCACCTTTCGCGATGAAAGAGAAGTACTTTTTCGCGCCCTTATCGTCTGCGCAGTAGGATATCCGGTGTAGTGGGAATTGATACATAATGTTGTTCGATCTCGGTTCCTGAAAAATAACAGGATTTAAATTTAATAACAGCCAGCAGTCTCATGTATTCTCAATACTCAAAATTTATTTATTCAATATCCTAAAGATAATTTTGAATCGACATTTTATATCATTTTTAATATCAAATTAATGGGTACGTTTAAATTGGTACATTTTATTTGTTAGAGTGGAACAATTTTAGTCACAAGCTTTTTTATCTTCTTAATTCTATTAAAACATATTCATATTATAAATAAATGAAGTAATTAAACAGAATGAGTATGCTATGATAACTGCCACAGTATTAAAACCACATAGCCTAAAGGTAGGTAAATGTTTATGCATTGAAACTGCAGTAGATAGGTAGGTAGAGGTAAATGCGCTTTCCCGTCACGCGCCCGCGCAAGGTCACCGGTGACTCCGTGTGACGCGTCACTGGCTCGCTCTCTATTGCCGCTTTCTGGAACGTGCAGTTCCTTTCTTTTGTTATTTACTTGTTTCTACCAGTACTGCTACCAGTAGGTAGATAAGGTAGTCATACAATAGATGTTTTACAAAAAGTTTTGGTCCAAAACATGAGCCCCGCTGAGGCATTACAATACAATAATATTATTATGCACTTAAATATGTTGTTACTATGTAGGTACCTATACCAATATTAAGAAATAAAAAATAACCTGTTTTATTATTCGTTTTAGTTAAGTTTACTTACATAGGTACTTCAACTCACACTACTTTAACTTAGTTACTATTATTTATTGATCGAGCGAAGCGAGATCTCCAAATCAACTTGGGCAAATCGGCGTTGTATGTATGTTTGTTTGTCCGAGGATAACTTTCGTAGCGTTTATCCGATCATCATGAAATTTGGTCTACTGGGACGTCAAATGAAAGGTCTTCATTAGTACATTTGAACCCCGTTTTTATTACTAGTTTATTTTTTGTAGTTTTTGAGTTATTAGCCATCATAAAAACAAAACTTTGACAAAATTCACAGGGTACCACAATGCTGAAATTTGGTATTCGTGTAGCTTTAGTGACACAAATATAGGCAAAAGTCTGAAATCCAGAATAACTGCCATTTGTACCCCAAAAAAATATAACCAGTGACAAGAACCCCCGATACATCTAATTTGAATGAAACTGTAGGTCAAGTAGGTTGGTTATTCATTTCGTGGCACCAATTTATTAGTCAAAGATTAAAGCCGGCATGCACAAAGATCACTAAACGTATTTAGCGACTAAACATGTTTAAATTTGAAGTATTTGTAAGATTTAACAACTCCTTAAATCATATTTAGCCACTAAATACGTTTAGGCATCGTTGTGCAAGTCGCCCTAAGAATAATATTTATTTTGGGAGATTCGCGAGATTTCAGTTCGGGGCGAACCACTAGTTTACTTAAAAGATTATATTGTTACGCCGAGGCTGTTAAACAATGAGTAATAATCGAACCTTCTCGAACGCTTTTGTCTTGCTGTGTTATTGTTGCTATTGTTTGTGGTTTCGCAGAATGGGGAGTGGCCATTGTGCCGAGGGACCGACCCTTTCCTGAAAGGATCGACTTCGTTCTCGAACAATCGAAATGTGTGCGATATAAATAGGCCGGAGAGATGGCCGGACAGTCAGTCAGTCTGAGTGAGTGAGTCTCAGCGAGGCCCTGGAGGCCTGACGTGGAGAAGGGTCTCGCGTGAACAGTAGTTGCTCGCGAGTCAGTCTGGATTTTGCTATACGTGCGAACATTTCGGTGACTTTAAGTGGTGCACCAGTGGTGTGAATTAGTGTGTTGTGATACGTGTGATCAAGTTCGTGTATTCATCGTTTAGTGCTGAATAAAAGTGTTATTTTGGTTGGACCGATTCCCATTATTTTATCCCGAACCCTCAGCTCGTAACAATATTTATCTACTTTTATTCATAGCTAGTTATCTGTTATTATTAGTGTTCTTTTGTGATATAAAACATAAATAATATTGTATACGTTAGGTAATGTTAGGTGAGACAATTACCAGCATAAGAATGAATGAATGAATGATGTAACTTTAAGGTACTTACACCACAAAAGAAACAAACATACAAAATAGAAATTCACAACGCATCAAGTACAAAGGTGTTATCGCTCAGAAGCGATTTCTTCCAGATAAAATTTGGAAGAAGAGGATTTTTGTAATGTTCATTAACAAAACAAAAACTAAATTTTAGGAGAGCGCTGATCATAAGACTTACATGGAAAGAAAAAAATAAAATAGTAGAATATAATCGTATAAAATAGAATATATCGTATAGAATACTTAATCACTTATTTGGTACACACAAAATGACACATAAAAATTATGAAGAAAAGTAGGTACAATTTAATTTACGTAGGTAGATATTCATTTAAGTCTTACGATTGTTTTCGTTTATATTATTGATTCTATTACATATTATGTAATGTACCTACTGTCATATTATTAATTATAATAGATAAAGCTGTTTGAAAGAACGAAAACAATTTACATTTCAGTATATTTCTATACAGAACAGTTTTAAACAGCATTCATGATATCAAATCAACAAGATAGCATGTCAACACCCAACCAGGAAATACCTACTTAGGTTTCCACAATTACCAACATAACAAAAACAACCTACACTTAAAATTGGAAACCCGTAAAATCCATGCCAGTCGACTTGCGCCAGTCACTCGTCTATTAGCTGTCTAATCTGCATCATCCGCAGTAATAACTTCCTGTCATGGTGAATTTGATACATGTAAGCGTTTGGAAACGCCCTTAGATTTTTGTATCCAAAAACTTTAGCGTAGTTATTGTAAATATATAAAGCTGTCTGGCTCAATAATAAAAAAAATATTTTGTTAAAATTCACTATATGTTAGGGTGTTTGATAATATACGCACAAAAATTAAACGGGTTATTTTGACGAGCATAATAAAATTAAATAAATTTGGGAAATGTTTACCATAGAAATGTGAAATTTATTTTGGCTTGTAAAAACAAAATCTTTATTATACTTATGTTGTGCTATTGCATAATGCTTGCCATCTAACCACAGATACTGTATTGGTGACGTCTTGAGATATCTCTTGGTGTCCCTTTCTAACCCAAAACCCGCAGCCATTTCCGAAAGGGATATCAAATCGGTTTTTATTTTTGGGTGTCGATTGCAAGAATAGGCCGTAAGTTTTGTATCGAATTAATCACCTAAACTTAATCGATTTTTTTTTTATTTGATAACATAACTAGTACTTAGTTTTTTTTCGAGAAGTAATTTTTTATGTTTTGAGAAACCGTCACTTGAATATCGTCAGTATATTACCAAACACCCCGTATTGTACCGTTTGTATCTAATCTATGTTAAATAGGTAGAAATGTGATTTATCAAAATGACTGCCTCTTTTACAAATAGTAATAAACCTTGGAGTTTTAGTTTTGTGATAATAAGATCAAAGTAAACAATCATTGAATTTACAAGTTCATGTTTAATAAAATTTCAAAGTTTAAAGCAATAAAGGCTATTTACATAATAAATGATCTAATAGGCAGGTCCTCAAGAACACCACGGGAATATAAAATATACATAGGTCACAAAAAAAAATTCAAAATTTCAAAAAATTTCAAATATTATTATTCATTAAAATCACAAGGATCACTTTGAAACGTCAATTTTACTGCCTGTTCCTTCGCGACCAAGCCAGGAAAGAAAGGCAAGAAACAAGGCTGGGCTACAATCTATCTATATACCAACATTACATAGGGAGTGCATCTAAAGAATACTTCATAATTTTAATCCCTTATTTTACCCCCTCCCCACCCCCCCCTTTAGGGATGATTTTGCAAAAAAGTTCAGACACGTATTTCTTTATTTATCACCAAATGCCTAAATATGAATTTTCAGATCCCTAACTTAAGGAATTATGGATTGCCCATACAAAATTTCAACCCCTATTTCACCCCCTTCAAGATGATTTTTTGATACAAAAGATAGCATATGTCCTTCTCGAGGATATAATCTATCTCCTTGCCAAATGTCATTACGATCCGTTCAGCCGTTTAGTCGTGAAAAGGTAACAAACAAACTAACAAACAAAGATAGTTACTTTCGAATTTATAATAAGTATTAGTATCTTGATCGAAGATTAGTATGGATAATAATATCGTAGTATGTATTTTTTATTATCTCTCTGTGATAATACATTCTATTCTGGTAGAATAAACGAGCTTAGAGTGTTAACTTAAAAATTAAATATTATATTGTGAAAAAATATTACATTTTTAAACATTCTCTCTAAGTGACTAATTTCTTAAAAATAATGTCTATAAAATGAGAATGTTTTATTGACAGAGCTATAAGAGTTTGTTTACATTGATATCAATGCTGTTGATTCAGTAAATTAATAAAATAAAAAAAAAGGTTGGACATCATAAAAAACCGATTTATTTAAGAGACTGTAAATTAAAAATGGTAAGTAGGTAGAGGTACCGATGTTTTTGTATTTGATTGAGTAAATATTGTTCTAGGTCAAACTTCTGTTAGAACCTAATAAAATTACAAAGAAAATCTCCTTGAGTAAAAGTGAAATCATAAAAATAGAAACGTTGCGCGTGAGACCAATACCAATGGATTCTGTTATATCATAGACAAGAGTTTAAAAGTAAAAGCAGAAGGATTGCGCAGGGCCGGATGCAGGTTGCGTAGGGGGAAGGGATAAAATTAATACCTCTACTAAACTTATTCAACATTTTGAAATGTGGATGTTTTTACATTCATGCACACAAAACAGAATACAATCCAAAAATGATTTGTAATACATATACTTAATTTTTTTGTATTATATTTACAAATCATTTTAGTTTTAAATACATTTTTTAACACAGAACTTTATAATTGTTGATTTGTTTTCCTAGTGTGTGCAAATCTGTGATGATTATACTATTTAAGCAACCGCCATGTTTTAATGTTTCACTCACCTAACACTTTTATATCTAACAGTACTGAATCTTATTAATATTGGAACGTGGGACGTACGTACGGAAATATTACGAAATTTGCAATACTTACTGCGATTCGGGCCAAATGGGCCGTAAGGCCGTACGAGTCGCAGTATAACCCAATGAAACACAAAATTATATATCAAGCAGCCAGTGTCGTGGGGACATTTTCGCCTATTAGATCGTTTGCAAGGGTCTATAAATTGCTTATATTATTTCTGTTATTAAATGTCTAGTTTTAGATTTTAAATTTTATTTATTTTTAAATTATCATTTAGTATTTTTTATACGACATAGGCTTATTTATATATGTGATTTTTGTTTTATATGGACATTGTCTGAAATAAATTATTCTGTTTTAGTTAGTTAGTTTTTTTTCATTAAATTTTCTTGGTTACCAATATTACCAATATGAACATTTTGTCGTCGAAACACCGATAAAACGGTACGTGATAAATCCCGAATTTATAATATCAATATGTTTTTAGGTTCTTTTAGACAAGGCAAGACGTTTACGTTTACATCATTATCTTTCAATAAACTTTTTGTATTTTTTAATTTATTTACTTTTTAAGAATAAAACTCAATTAACGTTGTATTAATAATGGTTTTAAAAAACCCAAGTCAATTATGTATTAACTTAACATTACAACAAAATATTACACTAATATTATAAATGTGAAAGTTTGGATGTTTGTTTATTTATTTGTTTGTTTGTTACTCAATCACGTCGTAACGGCTGAACAAATTTCGATGACAGGCTACTTTTTATCCCATAAATCAGTTCGTTTGGGATAAAAATGGAGTGTTAAGTTTCAACAGCGAGTTTAGCTTTATTTCTAGGTTACCTACACATTTAGTAGTGTAACACGTACGAAGTCGCGGGCAACAGCTAGTATATATATACATATATATTATATTTATGGTTATATGCTCAATTGTAGGTACAATAATGTAGAAGCTACCTGATATTTCATAACTATTTAAGAAGATAAATCGTGTCAGATTTTAAGTAAGTATCTTATCTTGGTTGTGTACGTGTCAGTTACATAAATTATGATATTTTTAGTTTTGCATATTAGATAATATTAGCATAGAAAAATAGAAATCTTTTTTTAGTAGTTTTGTAAGTATAAATAATAGTTTCGTAGTAATTAGCTCGATCAATAAATCAACATATACATTTGGCTGTCTAATCGCTTTGAAGCAATTTCATGCACATAAACTTTGAGTAAAGAATTGTTTTTTTTTAATGTTATGTGTGGGAAACAGGCTTACGGCCCACCTGATGGTAAGCGGCCACCGTCGCCTATTGACACCGGCAACACCCGGGGTATTAGCACAACATAAGTTTAAAAGTGTTTGTTTTTAAATGCCAAAACAAATTTCACATTTCCATGGTAAACATTTCACAAATTTATTTATTATGCTCATCAAAATAACCCTTTTCATTTTTGTGCGTATAGATATAACCATACATACCTATACCAAACATATACCAAACACCCTATATACATATAGAAACACATCCAGACTCGGAACAAATATGCGTAGATCATGCAAACATTTGTTCCGCGGTGGGAATCGAACCCGCTACTTCCTGCGTCTCAGCCGACTATTCGCCCATTGCGCCACAGAGGTCGTAAAATAATATTTATTTTGTGGTGGATAGCACAAACTTAGGCAGGTCAGCAGTGGGTGTAGTTGGGCTGCGGATAATGATGATGGCCAGTTTGTTAGTTACCTGAATAGCGACGCCATCCACAGAGACGGTGATCTCAACCTTCTTGCATTTGGCGCCATCTTTCGCTTCCGACTTCTTGAGCTGTTGCGAGAACTGAAGCTTCTTGATGGCATCTTTGACTACTTCAATGCCTTTGGGTTGCTCCACTTGTGTGCAGCCGAGGAACTGAAAAAAGTTATTTTTTTTATAAATATTATTATCTCGACACCTTCGAACGAGGATAGTGGGAGATATCGACGGATAGGACTTGGGGAAGACCTTTGCCCAGCAGTGGGACGAGACAGGTTAGGGAAAAGTGGGTCAAAATTGGTCAAAGTTAAATTGGAGATCTCGTATCGCTCGATCAATTAAAGCTTTTCATTGTAGCTTTGTTGTCACACTGTTGTGGCAAAATAAAAAAAATAAACAAAAATATAAAAAAGTGGCACTCCGGGAGTGTCGACAGAAGTGAAATACCTATTTAGCGCTCAATGTTTGGGTATTCAAAATTTAAAACCAGACTACACTACAGATACTTAGATACAGAGGTGTCGGTAACGGTAACAGTGTGTGTGTATTTAAAAAAAATATTATAAAAATCATAAACAGTTTGCAATATAAAAAAATAATGTAATGACATTAAAAATATTATACTAAAATGCAGTGTCTGTACAATTTTTGAAGTGAAAACTTCTTTAGACGCGTTGGGCATTTTTTAAGATTGGAAAAAACCATTGTTCTCGCGATACTGTTACCGTTACCGATACCTCTGTATATAATATATCTGTATATATATCTGTAGTGTAGTCTGCTTTTAAATTTTGAATACCCAAACATTGACCGCTAAATATTTTACTTCTGTCGGCACTCCCGGAGTGCATATAGGGTATATGCACTCCAATCATAAATACCCCTTCTTATTGAAAATATCAACATCTTCGGCAACACAAAAGCTGTTGATAACGATAATACTACTTCTAATCTAATAATCTACTAAGCTAACACGCATTAAATAATTTATTTCGTTTATGGTACTTTTGCACGCGAAATCACACGACCCTCCCTTGACCCTTATTCGTTTGTTGTACACAATTGCGGTAATTATACCTACCGAGTTTAATTGTCCATTGTGTACTGTTAGACATTCATTTTGTTGATAGAAAAGTCTTTAATGTTTGAAGAAATGGCATCGTAATAATTGAAAAATTTAATAGAACAAGTTAGATTGTTTAAAAAGTAGTGTCAGATGAAAACGCCTCTAAAATAAAAGCTTTAATCCTACGCCAGACTAGGCGTTATGGTCAATGGACAAAAGGGAAAGAAGAAAATAAAATAAGGCATTTTCAATAAAATAAAACTAGTTCCATCTAGCGTAATAGATGGCGCTATATGAAATGTCAAACTTGATAATATTAACGAAGACACTAATATCAAAAGTAATCAAAACATTACAGAAATTGGCGACCTCCGTGGCGCAGTGGGCGAATGGCCCAGCTGAAACGCAGGAGGCAGCAGGTTCGATTCCCGCCGCGGAACAAATGTTTGCATGATCTACAGACATTTCTTCCGGGTCTAAATGTTTTTCTATGTATTATAAATATTTATTTACAATAACAAGTATATAAGTATTATATCAGTTAATCTGGTTCCCATAGTACAAGCTCTGCTTAGTTTGGGGCTAGATAGCGCTGTGTGAAATGCCCAGCAATATTTATTATTTATTTATCCGTTTTTTGTCGCACGTCTAATTTTATTTTTATATATTTTTGAACAGTTTATCAATTTATTATGTATCTTACTTGTTCGTTTAGTATATTAAACAAAGATAATTATGTATTAGTTTATTTTATAAATATTTATGTATTTGAATTATAAATTATTTAACTAAACTTCATTAATTCAACTAGTACACTGCACTCCGTTATAATTTCAATATTTTCTTTCCATACAAAGGTGAAAGTAATCGCTCTCAGCGATAAGGTCGCCCATTGTATTGACTTTTTAGTTTTATTTTAGTGTTATATGTGTGATAATTACAATAAAGAGTTATCTTATCTTATATTTATATTAAAAGTACTTGACCGTCACTGGAAGCTTTATATAATGAGAGAGCATATCCGTTTCCGTCGTATTTCTCTCTTTTTTCGTACTTTTTTACCTAGTGTTTCCGGTCCAGTGGCGACACCTGGCGGCCGTGCGCCATTTTGGTTTCGTTAAATGTACCGCACCATTTGGAATTCATTGGCGTTTCGTATTCCGTCGAAGCAACACCTGCACAGCAGCTCTGTCTCTGTGTCCGTTGCAAATTCTTTTAAAAATAGTTTGTAGTGAAAGTGAATAATTACGTGAGTAATATTTTTTATTTAATATTTAGCTATTTTGCTAATTTACAATTATATTGCAGCCTACCTACACTAATAGGTACTGGATCATTATTTTAACGGGTTTTCCGTTCGGATCTTGTACATTGTTTTTTAAATCTACTAAGGCTATTTCGTACGATAAGGTAGTATAAAGATTTAATTTATATGTGTATATTTTGTAGCGAGATGTTTAAACTTATTTCTTTGCTAGTTATGGATAATAATGAACCTTTCGCGGCTGCCGAGCCACTGGTTATGGCCGGCCCGAGTAGAGGTGCTCGCAAACGTGCTCGAAGCAGCTCCAGCAGCAGCAACTCGACGAGCAGCAGTTCATCAAGCTCATCTGCCTCAGCCGGTAATCAGCGAGGATCTGCCAGCAAGAAGCGGCGTCAGTGCCGCCACCGCCGCAAGAAGACAAAGCGCACTCAGCGTTCAGACCGCAAGGTGGATAAACTGGTCCAGGATATGGGTGAGTTCCGAAACATTGTTACCAATTTCATATCCGGAAATAATGCAGGTCATTACGATGCTGCGTCACTCTGTTCTGAAGTTAGTGGAGAGCTATACGAGCATCATAACGTCACTGACGAACAGTGTGTTGACGATGATAATCGAAATGTTAGCGATTTCACCTTTGATATCAACACAAAATTAAAGGAACCATCTGTTCCGAAAACCCCTGATAGGTTTCTGAAGATGTTACTTGAGGTTCAACGCTTAGGTAGTACTTCTTGGTCGGAAGTGAGATACGCAGATACGCAAAAAACATATAACCATACTCCAGGGTTCATAGACCTGGAAACAAACGATGAGGTTAAAATATATGACACCCTTCGTCATCTGGCATATGCTGATAGATCTTATGCAGCTATAACTTACTGCATACTAAAACAAAAAGAAACGTTGCAGGAAG
The DNA here is from genome assembly GCA_963924445.1 of Philereme transversata. Classification (NCBI taxonomy): domain Eukaryota; kingdom Metazoa; phylum Arthropoda; class Insecta; order Lepidoptera; family Geometridae; genus Philereme; species Philereme transversata. Next base: position 22,727,794 of record OZ004346.1, read on the forward strand.
GTATTCGCAATCTCCTTTTATGGGCTAAAAATACAGATGTTAATTTTAACAATCTGAGCGGAAAGGTTGAAGAGCTTTTTCAAAAAGGGGATTTAAGTAAGGTTTCTTCAGACCTCTTGCAATTAGTTTGTGGCCATCGTGCCGAAAGTATCGAAATGCGTCGGGAAACTACATATAACAAGTCAGGTAAGGGACCCTTTGGTTAAAGCATCATTGAATCGGATACCTCCGTCTTCTACTTACATATTCGAGTCTGAACCGTTCACTGCGACATTAGAAAAAGCCGGAGGGGTCCGTAAAGCTTTTGGCCCGTAAAATCAGAAAGGTTCTCGCAAACTAGATCTAATCAGTCTCAAAGCCGCCCCTCGCGGGGGCAAGGCGTACGAAAGCCAGCAGTTCCATCGCGTGGAGCTCAATGCACTTTCCACGATCAAGGTTCCCAAATGCATATGCATCCTTGTAACAATCCACCCTCGCGGGGTGGCTACCATCATGCGAACTATAATTACCGAGGTCAATCCTCGAATGTTCAGTATGAACACCAAAATTCTTATGAGAGAGGTTCATTTCACAACCGAGGCTCGCGACCCGATCGTGGCAGTAACCGAGGACACTCAAAGGTTCCGAGAGGTTACAAAGGGAACCAAAAACGTTACAAGCAATGACTCGAAACTATTTCAAGCAGGTCAGTTAGCGCATTTCCACTCACAATGGAAAGAAATGGGGGCACCAGAAACGGTGTTAAAGTTAATTCAAGGGTACCGTATACCATTTTTTCAGAAGCCTCCACTTGTTTACCCAAATATAATCAGAGGTCCTTTTCACACGCCTGTTTCGGACGAAATGTCTGTCATTGTGCAAAAAATGAAAAACCAAGGCATTTTAAAGGTAGCTCAACCCTCACCAAGTTTCATATCTCCCCTGTTTCTGGTGCCAAAAGCCGACGGATCAGCCCGTCCTATATTCAACCTCAAAGCGCTAAACGACTACGTAATGACCGAACCCTTCCACCTCATAAACATGTATCGCATTCCAGATTTTCTGCAACCGCAGGACTGGCTCTGCAAGATAGATCTCTCTCAGGCTTACTTTCATTTAACAATGGCAAACTCGCACAGGCGCTTCCTACGCCTTGTATACAACCAAGAACTGCTAGAGATGACTTGCCTTCCTTTCGGATTGAGCACAAGCCCAAAAACTTTTTCGATACTCACGAATTGGGTGGCTCAAATATTACGAGAAAGGTGGAATGTGAGAATCCTTGTATATCTCGACGATTACTTAATAGTGAATCAAAATATGCACCTTCTTCTCAAGCATGTCGAGATCACAGTACGTACATTGCAAAATCTCGGGTGGCATATAAATTTCGAGAAGTCTGTTCTCAAGCCACAAAAGAGCATAACTTATCTAGGAGTACTGTGGAAACCCTGGAACAATCTAAAAACCTTACCCGAAGAAAAGTCGATAGGGATAATCAAAAAAGTAAGTCGGGTTCTCGAGGTAAGAAAAGTAACGTTAAAAGATTTACAGAGAATAGTAGGACTTCTAAATTTTGCCAGTTTTGTTGTACCTCGAGGACGACTCAACCATCGTCAATTGCTCATGTTCATGAATTCTATGCCAGACCTATCATCCAAGGCCTATCCACTACCTCTGGATGTTCGCAAAGAACTGAATTGGTGGATTCGGAATTGCCGGTTGGCAACGCCGCTTCATTATCCTCCGCCGGCAAATTTTCTTGTAACAGATGCGTCAGACGAAGCTTGGGGGGCACACATAAACGATCTGGCTCTTTCCGGCTCTTGGTCGCAAGAGGAGCAAGCACTACATTGCAATCAGAAAGAAATGCTAGCTATTCTTCATGCACTTCAGAGCCAAGCTCACGTACTGCACCACAGCTCGATCCTTATTCAATGCGACAACAGGACTGCAGTCGCTCACCTTCGAAAAGAAGGAGGAACGAGATCATTACAATTGCTGAACACAACTTATCAAATTCTAAAATTGTTAGATCACCATCAAATTCACTTCAGCATACACTATATCCCAGGCAAGTACAACAATCACGCCGATCACTTGTCGCGAAATCGCCTACCTCCGGAGTGGCACCTACTGTCGGTCTGTACGGATATAGTGTTTGCAAAGTGGGGAACCCCGATGATAGATTTGTTTGCCTCGGAGACCGCGCACGTAGTTCACAATTACGTGTCTCGAGATTTGAGAGACCGTCAAGCCCTGTTTCACAACGCATTCAGTGTTCCATGGAATTATCCACTTGCGTGGGTGTTCCCACCACCGTTCCTAGTCCCAAAAGTGTTGACTCATCTAAATCAGTCGACGGGGGTTTACCTAATAATAGTACCTCGATGGGAAAGGGTATTTTGGCGCGCGGACCTCAAAGCCCGAGCGCTGGCTGCGCCGTTAACCCTGACAAATCTGAAGAAACATCTAATCGACACGTCCACGGGCCTCCCTCCTCCGCAAGTCGAGAAAATCATTCTAGAGGTGTGGAAATGTGGGGGTGGTCCAAGGCGATAGAAACTTGGAACACTGATCAATTGACGTTGCTTAAAAATTCTTGGCGAAAGTCAACTCGGAAGACCTACGAGGTAGCTTGGAAACGTTGGATTTCTTGGTCTATTCCTAAGAACGTGGACACAATAAATCCTACAGGTTCGCAATTAGCACAATTTCTGTCCGATTTACATTTAATTGATAACTTGTCATATAATACAATACTTTTACACAAGTCTGTTGTTTCTACCTTGTGTAACGCTGAGACATCGAGTCGATTAAGTTCTCACGTTCTAGTAAGACATATTTTAAAGTCAATTGCTCTAAGAAATCCAAAGTCTTCTAAACCACCGGTCTGGGATATTAGTAAACTTACTTCTTATTTATGTAGTTATACAATAGATATGAAAAATGTTTTTCAAGTATCTCGTCATACTGCTATACTATTACTCCTTTGCTCAGGAAGACGCATTCATGATTTGACCTTGCTTACAATAGATCCTGACCACTGCATCAGATCCGATGATAATATTATATTTTGGCCTCGATTTGGTTCGAAAACTGACAGCAGTAACTATAGGCAATCTGGCTGGAAACTACTTTTAAATGCAAATAATTTAAGATTAAACCCTGTGTTTTGGATAAAGGAAACCATAACTTTATTAAATGAAAGACGCAACGCAGCTCAATCATTTAATCTATTTATTACAGTAAGAGGTGTAGCTAAGCCCGCCTCGCGCACTGTTATAGCAGGTTGGGTCAAAACTTTGTTTAGAGAAGCCAGCATTACAGCTCCCCCAGGAAGCATTCGATCTGCGGTAGCTTCCAAAAGTTGGTTGGAAAATCACCCACTTGATGAAATTTTAGCCAGAGGGAACTGGCGATCAGCTAATACATTTCAACAGTTTTACAGACGAGAAGTTATTACCAGCAATCAACTTGAAAATGTTACACAAATGTTTCAACCAATAAAATAATTTGTGATTGTTTGATTTCCGATTCTATTGAATTATATAGATTATAATAATTAATTAACTGATTGTAAAAAATTATAACTTGCATATTAAGTTAACAAAATACATGTTTAAATAAGAACTTCCTATTGTTTATTTTTAAATTTCGTGTCACATTGGCGATATAATAAGTTTCATGTGTATTATTAAGTGGCGTCACCAGGCGATAACAAACAGGTCTCATTATATAAAGCTTCCAGTGACGGTCAAGTACTTTTAATAGCAGCGTTTTACCTGAAATAAAACGCATATTAAAATACTTACCTCACTGGAAGCTTTCACTTTTCATTCTGCCTGGTGAAAATGAGCCAATGAATTCCAAATGGTGCGGTACATTTAACGAAACCAAAATGGCGCACGGCCGCCAGGTGTCGCCACTGGACCGGAAACACTAGGTAAAAAAGTACGAAAAAAGAGAGAAATACGACGGAAACGGATATGCTCTCTCATTATATAAAGCTTCCAGTGAGGTAAGTATTTTAATATGCGTTTTATTTCAGGTAAAACGCTGCTATTATGTATCCTATCCTACTATAATATTATAAACGGGGATGTTTGTATGTGCGGATTTATGTTACTCTTTCACGTCGTAACGACTGAACCGATTGCGATGACATTTGGTATGTAGGTAGATTATGATCTGTATTAACAGATAGGTTACTTTTTATTGGTAAACCACGCGTGCGAAGCCGCGGGCGGAAGATTGTAAATAATAATGTATAAAATCTTGAGAGTTTAAAAACGACTTTTTTATGTATTTATTTTAGATTCAGACTAGTTTTTTATCATTTAAAAGGGCTTTGTCCCACATGCGATTATGCAGCCCTGGTAGGAATTCTAAATTAATGATTTAGTGACTTAATTTAACCTTATGTATCTAGTTTGAAAAGTGTTCTAGTTGATTCTGAAAGAGGTTCAGCTAGAACACTGATACAGAAACCTATTTCACTAAATCTTAAAGATAGGGTATTTCTGATAGCTTCGTTGCGGACACACTCCATTAATATGCTCGTGCATCATCTATAGCAGGATTTCCCAACCGGTGGAGCGCGCCCCCCTGGCGGGGCGTAGAGTGATCTTAAGGGGGGCATAAAGTGTTCGGACATTTTAATCTATCTATTCATTAATGTTCATGGTTTAACGCACAGATTTAGTCGCGCCACCTAGTTCCAAACGGGCGAACTAACTACTATGCCACTATTTGTTCGATCACTCATTGTTGTACTAAACAAGGCGCGCTCTTCTTCAATCCCCGTGTGCGCGAGGCTTACACACAGTTCATACAGCATCATAACTGCAAGCTGCCAACAATCTGCGCAGTCCGTTTGCAGTTGGCGTGTAGTTGGCGAACAGTTGTTACATACGGTTTGTAGATTCGATGCAGTGCAGTTATGACGCAGTCCGTCTGTCTAGCTAGACCCTAAGTAACATCAAATATATGATTTATTTTACTTGAGGAATAAAGGTTGTGAAAAAAATTATACGTTTTTTTACTGAAGCAATGGAAAAAAATACAGTAGGGACAAGAAAATATTGTTTATAATCTTGGGCGTCAGGCAAAAAAGGTTGGGAAACCCTGGGTCTATAGACAAAGCAGACAATTCGCTGTAGGTGATTTTATCATCAGATGTAAAAACTTATTGTCATACTTACAAGAAATACTGACGTGCTCAATCATTTCCACGTTGTGTTTACATATTTTAAATAAATATTGATAAGCTTTATATTTCCATTCATTAAGATAGGAGATGTTGAGTATTTTATTTGCATTCCTAGGCACGCTGTGTTGATTACATTATGTACTAAAACTATTATTCGTTTTCTGGCTGGCAAAATTATATTTCTACTTTCAATCATTTAAATTACAACTTCCAGGTGAAAATACAGGATTTTTTTAAAACTAGACACAGTTAATTGAACGAGCGATATGTATGTTTGTATGTAGGTATGTTTCTTTGTCTGAGGATAACTTTTAAAGCGTTGATCCGATCATCGTGTAATTTGATACATAGGTAGGTAGCGATGGCGCAATTTTGGTGTGACTAAATGAGCTAAAAATATTGCGGGTTGTTGAGATATTAGGGTTTAAGAGGGGTAAAAAAAAATGAAAATGAGACTATTAGGTCAAGTGGGACGTAAAATGAAAGGCCTTCATTAGTACATTTAGACTCCGTTTTCATTTTTAGTAAAGTCCTTATAACTTTTGAGTTATTATTATTAGCCATTATAAAAACTGAACTTTGACAAAATTCACAGGGTACACCAGTGACCCCATAACAGTGATGTAATTTGGTATGCGTGTAGCTAAATAACACATATATAGGCAAAAGCCTGAAATCCAGAATAACTGCAACTTGTACCCCAAAAAAGTATAACCATAATATATGAACTCCCGTTACCTGTAATTTGAATGAAACTGTAGGTCAAATGAGTTGGTTATTATTTCGTGGCACTATTTTGATAGTCAAAGATTACAAATACTTAATATTTTTTTGTTTTAATCGGAGACTCGCGAGATCTCGACGACCTCCGTGGCCGGCTGAGACGCAGGAGGTAGTGGGTTCGATTCCCGCCGCGGAACAAATGTTTGCATGATCTACAAATATTTGTTTCGAGGTTGTTTTTCTATATATTATAAGTATGTATTTATAAAAAAAAAGTATATAAGTATTCTATCAGTTATCTGGTTCCCATAGTACAAGCTCTGCTTAGTTTGGGGCTAGATAGCGCTGTGTGAAATGCCCAGCAATATTTATTTATTTATCTCAGTTCAGGGCGAACCACTAGTATTAATAAATCTTTATATCAGGCAACAATGTAAAAGTAGAAGATGTTATAACTTAATTTTACGGCCCATACAAATACATACCTTAGCGACTAACATTCGTCTCATGAATATCGTGCCATCAGCACTGCAGCATTAAAGGTTTTATTACCATATGCGACTTCGTACTTGTGCGAAACAGACTTTTCTGCAGTTGCAGTAATAAAGAATACCTACAGGTCAAAAATAGACGTAGAGAAAGAAATGAGTATGAGTTTGAATTGTAGATAATGAAGGGGCAGAATCTTGGTAAACAGCCATCATATCTTCGTGAGTTACTTTTTGAGTCTTTCCTTGTTTTGTGAGGAATTTTATCACAGCGCGATGCTTGATTTTTTTCAACATTGTCGTATCAGTCATCGTAGTTGCCTTTCCGAAATGATATTTTGAAGCAATGAGTGTCATAAACTAATGAGATAATTTAATTACACTCATCATTAGTATCGATCGTTTCATATCATAGTTAATATTTACTCGATACCGAGAATACATTGAACGCCCCGCGTATGTGTGGAGAGTGCGTGTGCGTGTGTATGTAAATAAATATCTCTTTTATAAATGTCCAAATAGAGTTTTTCTGATAACCGGTTATTAGGCTAGTAAACTGGTGGGTATTTTTGGCCTTGAGGGGGAGCTTGAGGGGGAGCGGTGGAGGGGGGCGTAACAAAATGGCAAGTTCTCATGGGCGTCACAGTACAAATAAGTTTGGGAAACCCTGTGTTAAGCAATAAATTGACACAAGTCATGAGATACTCCTAACTTTACCGATGCCAATTAAAAAACAATAGAAACAGTTGACTAAAGACCGCAAACGATCTGTAGATAGCTCAACTGCTCCAGATCTCTACCAGATGGAAGTGCACCCAGGACATTGGCTGCATTGCCCTGCTGAATTGCAATGTTTATGCGTTGACCAGGTAGGCACCAGCTTTAAGTGTCCCCAAGACACCGGCATTTACCACCTTTATTATGCGCACCGCCAAGGAGTGGAATGCCTTGTCTGAGTTTGTGTTTCCTGATAACTACAACCTAGGGGTCTACAAGTCGCAAGTGAATAGGTTTTTTCTAGGCAAGCGCGCACCATCGTAGACTGCATCATCGAGCGCCATTAGGCGAGATCGTGGTCAAACGCTACCCTATAATTAATTAAAAAAAAAAAGTTAAGCTCTATTAAGACTTCCATAATTGCGCCGCGTATATGACTCTAAATCAACTCGGGCAAATCGGCGTTGTATGTATGTATGTTTGTTTGTCCGAGGATAACTTTCGAAGCGTTCATCCGACCATCGTAAAATTTGGTAAATAGGTAGGTAGTAATGGCACAATTTTGGTGTGACTAAATGAGTTAAAAATGTGGGGGGGGGGGGGGGGGGGGCGGGTGTTGAGATTTTGGGGTTCAAGTGGTACGTCTATGTACCGGTACGAGATATTGAGATAATTTTTCTATTACCTACTTAGTTTTCAATCAATAACTTTTTAATTGCTTATCATTAAGTTTTTCACACATACGTACTCAAGTAATTGTACGAGTAAACAGACAATAATTGTGATTCAGCAACGCCCCCCAGTGTTCCAGATGTACACGTGTGCTGATAGCGGATATTAATAGCTGGATGGTTCCACCGGGTCATTGTTGTAGATATTTGAGCAGTGGTGTAGATAGTGATCTGAAACTGCGATCTTAGGTACCTATGCTGGTGTTCAAAAGTTGTCTGGAAGAATCGCTTTTAGCGATAAGACCGCCACTTGTATTTCTGCGTGTATTGTTATTTGATTTTTATATTGATTTATAATTTAAGCGTGATGTACATACAATAAAGTTTTATCTATCTATCTAAGCTTTTGTGATCTTCGTTTGACCTATCATCTGATCGACTTGCTCCATCTTAGACCACATCATCGCTTACGATAATAAACTTATTTGACCTATGTGTTATTATCGACAGTAAGAGATCAATTATACCCTCGAACTCTTTAGCGTTATTGCTCGCATTCGCAATATCTTGAAGTACAAGTAGTGTTTTCATAAATTACTATTTATACTTTGGTGTTTGTATATCTGTATTTTATTAATTTGATGTTGTTTTTTGTAATAGTTCATTTAAGCACATTGTGTAGCGCACAATTTTAAAATTTTAATTTTAAACAAAACAATTTTATTTAATATCAAAATATAAGCTTTATTTACCTAATAGTATTTTTATAGTGTTATCCGAACACTTACGGAAAATTTTAAACTTATCTCAAAAATTTTCTAGTCCCGTCTAATAGGCTTGAAAATTTTTGAGATGGATTTAACAATCTTTTAAAAATATTTTTGGATTGTCGAAACCTACCATGCTCATATTGCGAGCATATTAAAACTTGGTCATAATACAATCAAAAAAACATTATTTCTTAAAGCGTATGGTGCATTTCAAATCGTTGCGGACAGCATGCGATATCTCACCTAACCGCGTCCGTGCGTTTTAACGGAGACCCAATAAAAAATTTGGTGTGGCTGTGTCATAGACACGGCCGTGTGTTGTACGTGAATACGTGTACGTAACAGGTAATATTTTCTATTCAAAATATAAAATACGCTATTTTATGTATATTATAATCATATTTGAACACTAAGCAGTTCTTCAGGTCATACTAAATGGAAATCTCGAAACACAGCAAAATGACCTCAAAATGGCGGCGCTTCCGCCTCCACTTAGCGTCACGTCCAATGCGTCACAGTCCTCGCTAAGCGTAACGCATTCTTTGATCCTTTAGCTATCTAGAGGTGTAATTAAGTTTTAGATGGAGATGATAGATATGTAGCTGCAACACCAAAAAGCAATTTTAAAAACGTATTCACGTCAAAAACGTTTACGCACCTTTACAAGATAAGCGACGTGTCCTTTGACTAGGGCGTCGGGCGCGTGAATCCAGTTGCGCCCGTTTGGTGCGCCGTTCGCTTTGTTCTTCTTCTCCCAAAATATGAGGTTGGACATCCTGGAACAAGGAAACTTGGAGTTACAAAGGAGTCTTCGAGTCGTAATCTTCAATGCTGAGGGTGACCTCCATGGGTGATTTTCTCTTTAATTATACTGCGCCATCGGTGTCTGTTGGAGACATGTATGGCATCATGAAGCTTAATTATAAATCATTTAATTCAGGCAACAATAAAATAGTTACAGTATAGTAATGAACTTAATCTCTCGGCGACCTCTGTGGCGCAGTGACCAAATAGCCGGCCGAGACGCAGGAGTTAGTGGGTTCGGTTTCCGCTGGGAAACAAATGTTTGCATGATCTACAGATATTTGTTCCGGGTCTGGATGTTTTTCTATATATTATATATTTACAAACAAAAGTATTTAAGTATTCTTATCAGTTATCTGGTTCCCATAGTACAAGCTCTGCTTAGTTTGGCGGCCCATAGAGATACATATTATAATAAAAACTTATATGTATTTATTTACTACATAAACTCTGATTTCTCGGAGTTCAGTATCCGAGAACCGAGGGGGGGGGGGACTAATATAAATAACAAACAAATATAAATTTAAAATGTCTAATGCTGGCGCCTCACATTGGCTTATGACTTGGTTCCAACGTTGGCTACGAATAGAATGGCCAATAATTGCAACCAAGATTGCGGCCTCAGATCGATCCTCACATTGGTGTGTTGGATCCAACAGTATAACTTGGAGCCAACATAGCCAATGTGAGGCGCCAGCATAATATCCGAAGTGTTAACCCAGAACCTAATAAATTTCCATTTTACAGCTGAGATCCCTTCATCAAAACGGTAAAGCGCTGATAATCTTCGGAACGGCTGACCAGATCCAGAACCCCAGTAAAACAAGCTTTCTGTTAAAAAAAACATAGTCCGAATCGGTCCATCCGTTTGGGAGCTACCTAAGATGCCACAGAGAGACATAGAATTCTACAAAATCGAAGACTGCATTAAATCTAGCTAAGAAACATCACGTCAATACCAGCTTATTAATTTAATAGTATTTAATTCTATAATAAATAAATTATATAAAATAAAAATAAAAATTGACAGCTTTTTGATGACGGGTGTTGGACGAAGACGATTACAGAGTGGTGGCTAAGGGATGCTCGTAGATCACCCGCCCGATGGTCCAATGACGTTGTAAGCGTAGCTGGGTGTTAATGGATGTTGGGGGACACGCAAGGGACCGGAAAGAATAGCGTAATAAAGAGGAGGCCTATACCCAATCAGGGCGGGATTAACCCTATCGGGGCCCCTAGGTAATGCCATTCTCGAGTCCCCTTTCCTGTACCCTGTTCTTACTTTTTAAAATATATTTTTTTCTATTACAAAAGTCGAGTCGATCAGATCGACTAGTATTTTTTGCTTTCATTGAAATGATCTTATTGGAGAATGCCACGAATGAAACGTTTTTTTCCTTGGTGCGTGGCCCGCATCGACTAGGCCCCCGTGGGCCCCTAGTCGGTGCGGGGCCCCTAGGCAGTTGCCTAATTCGCCTTATGGATAATCCGGCCCTGTACCCAACAGTGGGTGCAGACGAGCTGAGATGATGATGAAAGCTTTTTCGCCCCTTTGCTCCTTCAGCCTGAGTGTGGCCCAGGTTATAAACAATAATTATCAGATCTAAAGAACGATTTAATTATAAAGTGATAAGAAAAAATCGTGCAACGATTTTCCTGGTACGGCACACAGGTTAGGTAAATAATAAATTAATAGATACCTACAATTCTAGGTAATAAAATGTTCCACTATGTACCTTACCTACTAACTAGTTTTTATGATATTTCTTATTTATATAGGAAAATTGTATTAAATAATTACTCTACTACCTATTTAACAAACAACGAGATGCAAAAGTAGGAGAAATTTTTTTTTTTTTAATATGTAACATTAAAAAAAAGATTTACTAAGTATGTAACAGTATTTTTCAAACTTTCGTGATCACTTTTATGTTATTTGTGGGGAAACAGGCTTACATATGGCCCACATGATGCTAAGCGGTCACCGTCGCCTATTAACACCGGCAACACCCGAGGTATTGTCGATGCGTTCCCTACCCTGTAGAAACCTTTTAACATGTCTCTTGAAGCGTACCATGTCATAGCCTAACGGGAAACCCACATCTTGCAAGGGGTAGAAAAGATCACGTGAAGCGTGTGGTGCGCGATACCCAATTGCCAACGATAAGTGGATGAGTTTTACTACGTTGTCGAGAAGTGCGGTGCGGTCGACGACGGGATCAGATCGAATAGCTCCTCAAAACATTCCCCATTACAAATGCGGTAGAAAACACTGAGCGATCCGATGTCACGCCGTTGACTCAGCGGTTCCAGCCTATCGGCGAGTTCGGGATCGCCGATGATTCTAATGACTCTTCTCTGAAGGAAGTCAAAACGAAGCAATCACTGTACATAATTACCGATTAAAACGGGTATTTATCGCGTATGTACCTTTTATATTTGTTTTCCCGACGTTTCGACCGTGTAGCAACAGCCGTGGTCGCGGGTGGGCGATAAATAACCGTTTTTATCAGTAGTTATTTACTAAGTAAGTAAATAGTAGGGGCAACTCCATCAGTCTGTCTGTCCGACTAGTTACAACTGTTTTATTAGTAGACTTTAATGCTGTAAAGCAGAAATTTTGCATGATCTACTCGTATAATATAAGGTGACCTTCTTAGGCTCGTAAGCTAAGATACTCGTATAGGTATACCTAACATATTTATTATCTTCATGGCACAGTGGGCAAATAAGCGACTGAGAAGCAGGAGGTTGTGGGTTGAATTCCCGCCGCGAACCAAATGTTTCCATGATCTTTGTTCCGGGACTGGGTTTCTCTTACCCATGTGTTTACAAAAATATATAAGTATTCTAGCAGTTTTTTATTTCCTAAATACCTACAAGCTTTACTTAGTTTGGGGCTAGATAGCGCTGTGTGAAATGTCCAGAATTATTTATTTAGTTATTATGTCCAAGCGTGACTATTCACGTGCATAAGTTATCCATTGCATGGATTAATTGATCATTATACGTTTTATCAATAGATCGATCACGATATTTGAAGGACGTATTCACGCAGCCACTGTGTAAGTTAAGTAGATAGGTCGTACCTTCCTATTGTACCTAATGTTATTGCAATGTACTAAATAAACACTAGGAATCGGTTATATTATTTAGGTATTTATCATTTATTTGATCATATTGATCGAGCGAAGCGAGATCTCCAAATCAACTTGGACAAATCGGCGTTTTGTGCGAGGATAACTTTCGAAGCGTAATGCGATAGTTAAGTACCTAGTGATAGCACAATCCTGGTGTGACTAAATAAGCTAAAAATGTGGAGGAGGGGTCAAGAAGAGTTAAAAATACAGAGTTATAAAATCAGGTCAAATGGGATGTCTAATGAATTTGATTATTTATCACTTTAGTAGAACTATAACAAATAAATAAATAAATAAATAATGCTGGATATTTCACACAGCGCCATCTAGCCCCAAACTAAGCAAACCTTGTATGAGAACCAAATAACTGATAGAATACTTAAATACTTTTTTTTATTGTAATACAAACTTATATACATAGGTACTGAAACAACCATACCCGGAACAAATATCTGTAGAACATGCAAACATTTGTTCCGCGGCGGGAAACGAATCCGCAACTATGTATAAGTAGTTTATTTATTTATCACTAGTGTGGTGAAAGGAATAGTGCGCTACCAATGGGCACTGACATTAAAACCACTAATATAGCAAACGAAATAAACTTCATATCACATTGAAACTTCTGATAACCAGCTGCTTAGCCTCGCTAAGAATCTCGCTGCCCCAACGGCCGTCAGTTCTTCGAGCTATGTGCTCCCCCTTGTTTACGGATCTCCTCATTGCTGATTCGGTATCGTACGGAAACGCTCTGCCCATGATGATATAGTCTTCTTGGCGATCTTGAGCCTTCATAAGAGGCCTAAAGTGTCACGTCTCCGTTCCATATTATTATGGCATCACTAACGCACACTAATTAAACTTATTAAGAGGAAATCTGGGCTGCGTTTCACCCATACAAACGTAGTCCCCTGTTTCCTCTCTGGATAATGATACTAGAGGAAATATTTTTTTACCATACAATCTACAAGTACCACGGTCATGTCGCTACGTTTAGTTTTTCTCCATAAATTAATTATTATAAGAACTAGGAACCTTCTAAAGTCACAGAAATTGCTAATTTTTAATGCCCCTTTTCAGACATCCAGCAAACAAATTTGACGAATATAAATAAAAAAAACGAAACGTATAAACATAGCCGAACCCCTTTTTATTACATATTTGAAAAAATAAATAAATTCGGTCCAGTTTTGGAGGAGGAAACAGGGGACTACGAAACAGTGATTTCGTCTATTTTAAATAGGTATAATCAGTCCGACCTGCAGTTGTCTCTGTCACACGCACATAGGGCATATAGGGCACAGCGCGACAGCAATAGATTTGTTAAATACCTACTTTCCAAATGTCTTGCTTCCCGGATTTCCTCTTAAGGTATTTTGCAAGAGAATTCCGTATATAATGATAAAACATAGGATAATAGGGCCCGTAATCGGTAAGGAATAAGTATGGTTTCAACGTTTCTTGTGATTTTAACAAATAAATGATTGTTGAATTTTTAAATTGATGACATTGTCCTTCAAACAATGTCCTAAATATTCACGGAAACTATATCAAATCAAGGTTAACATTGTGAGTAAATAAACATTGGGATGTCAACACGTAATGCAAATATTTGTGTTAGTTCGATTGAGGCGAGTCAAGGTTGTTGACTGACCTTTGACGAGCGACGATAAAAAAGTTGCCTTCTTCATATCTTCAATCAAAAGATCTGTTTAAGATGTGTCGTTTTTTTCTACCTACCTAGATAGTTTAACTCTGAAGACCCCCAGGGGTCGATATCACAGTAACAATATAAATACGAAAGTTTGGATGGTTGTTTGTTTGTTACTCAATCACGTCGTAACGGCTGAATCGATTTCGACAAAATTTTGTATGTACGGAGATTATTACCTGGATTAACACATAGGCTACTTTTTATCCCATAAATCAGACCCCATAGGATGGGGTGTTAAGTCAAGATGCAACAGCGAGTTTAGCTTTATTTCTAGGTTACCTACACATTTAATTTTAGTGGTGTAACGCGTACGAAGTCGCGAGCAGCAGCTAGTAGATCTTATTTGAAGTTAATGTATGTATTTGCAAAAATTTTATATTAGGTAAACACGGGTCTACGCAAAACTGAAAGACATGGCAAGTGGTCTAAGAGACAAAAAGGTTTGGGGACCTCTGGCTTAAAATAAGTACTTTTTAATAATGATAAAATATGGTACCATCTCTAAGGGGGAACATTTCTAACAAAAACATAAATAATTGAAATTGGTTAAAAATATTTATCACTGAGCAATGAACATTGATGGCAAGCGATGCCCAAGGGGGGCACCCCCATTTTGTTTGATCCTGATTACACTACTGTAATTGCCTAGGCACTTACGTAGCATGTACTGGTAATGTCGACATTTTTCCTTATTTCTCAATTTCCTATTTGTTTTGTTAATCTTTAATGAACCTCGTCTTATGGTTAATAGTGTCTGGTAAGTATTTTTAAACCATCTGTGGCTTCATAGCTCCTAGACGGATGGACCGATTTGGACGCGGTTTTTTTTGATAGCAGGCTAGTATCACTGGGTTGGTTTTTAGTTACCTATACCAGATTTAAGCCTCCAACGCATTAGAGGGGCCGATTTTTTTATTTTTTGTTTATACCCAAACGTGGTTAAGGCTTAAAAATCCAAACTCAAGGTTTGCCAAAGAGCAATGGAGCGCAGCGTGCTTGGAATAAAGAGGATTGACAGAATCTGTAACACCACGCTGCATTGTTGATGCAGGAATAAAGGCTGCCAGGCTAAAATGGGATTGGGCGGGCCATGTAAGACGAATGTACCCGGACAGATGGACAACGATCGTCACGCAGTGGGTGCCTGAAGATGGGCGACGCCGACGGCGCCGAAGAAGGCCTAGTAGAAGCTGGCGTGATGATTTCGATGCCTTCGAGACGGATTGGTGGGATTTGGCACGCGAGCGAAAGTCCTGGAAGACAGTGGAGAGACCTTTTCTCAGCAGTGGGATGACACAGATTGAATAAAAAAAATTATACCTAAGTACTTGTTTTTATCACAAAATCTACATTTCGAAGCAAACATGAATTTTAATCTCCTAAACTTACACCAAATTAATACTCATATGCCCACAGAACTAGAATCAAGAACCCTTGTACTTAGCTTCCAAATCGCTCGTAAATAATAAGTGTCAAAATACATTCAGGGTAATAACGACCTAATTGAGTTCGAACCAAGGTTGAAAGTACTATGAACAGTGTAGTCGGTTGGATTGTTATAGAATGAGGCGCGAAGGACTGAGCCGTACTTCGTACGGACTGACACGGCGCACGCGCACACAGATGCAACACGTTCATTCACACTTGTATCGGTAGTGTTGGGGTAATGTCGATAAATATACGGAAAAAAACTCTTATATAAAAAACAAGATACGAACAGTCAGCATCACTAACTGGAAAGCCTCTGCATGTTTAATTAATTTAATCTTTTTTTCATTTTACATGAATTTTATTTTAATTCAAATTTTTTATTTACCTACCAGCGGACCCGCCGAACTTCGTACCGCCTTGACATGCTGGGGCTGTCAATGCCCCGGTATGATTGCCTGTGCATCTATGCATGAGAAAATGAATTTACTTCATAATTTCTTTTTGCGTGAACTTTTACGATATTTGAATAACTTTATTCTGCTATTCGGGGCAGAGACAAATCCAGATAATCAAAAATCATTAAAATCGGTCCCGCCGTTCTTGATTTCTTGGGCTTAATTTGTATTTATAAATATTACTTTTATTTTTTGTGTATCCTATGGGCGTTTTCTCAAATAAATTTTTCTATTCTATTATATTCTTTATAAATTGAAATAATAACTTATGCTTAGAAGGATGATTTACAAAAAGTTTTTATTACACGTCGTGTGATTAATTAACATCTATATTTTATTAAATACATATACTTTTTTGAATTAATTCTTTTACAAGCTTTTATTTCAATCTGGGGTTACCATTACCAGTTAGCAACGCTGTCTGTACAATTGTACATAATTCTGTCTTTTTTTAAATAAAGTAAAATAATAAATTAATTAAATAATCGTTACTAATAGGTATTATAAATTCGAAAGTAACTTTGTTTCTCTGTCTATCTCTCCGTCTGACTGTCTGTTACATTTTCACGACACGGCTTGACCGATTTCAATGAAATTTGGAAGGTACTAGATAAATTATGATCTGGATTGAGTCAGCCATTTTTTTGCGGGCAAACCACGCATGCGAAGCCGCGGCGGAAGCTTGTCTATAACTTCTCACGGTAAAAACCTTACGAATTTGCTTTCATTATTATTTACACGGGTTTTTCTATTCATCGATACCAAGCAAGAATGCGCGTTATGCTTGCATAACGCGGACGCGACAGACTAGGGCTACCAACTTTTTTTTAAAGAAATAATGAAAACAGACTTTTTGAAGTGAAACTTCTTTAGCGATTCGTGATTTGAAAGTCGATGAAACGAAAAAGCGACAGTAAAAAGAGACAGACACATAAATTCATAAGATTTAACGTGGGAGAAAATTAGATAGGAAGCATTATACAGTGTTTCTTATGTTCGTGGTTCTCTTTGTGCTTTGCTTCGTACTCCCTCCACTCGTGTTAATAATTATCTAACTTTGCATCACTATGATCATATGGGAAGCGTTCTCCGGGGTCTCTGGTTAAAATGGGTGTACCACAGGGATCAATTCTGGGACCATTTTTGTTTTTAGTATATATTAATGATCTTCCCCATCTAGTACGGGACGATCATGAGGTTGTATTGTTTGCAGATGACACGTCACTTTTATTTAAATTAAAGCGACGACAAACCGATTTTGACGATGTAAACAATGCAATCTCTAAGGTGGTAAAATGGTTCAATGTAAACAATCTACTTCTAAATGAAAAGAAAACAAAATGTATTAGATTTATACTACCTAATGTTACACAAGTTAAAGCAGACATAAAAATCAAAGACGAGGAGTTGGCTCTTGTGGACACCACCGTATTCTTAGGTATAACCCTAGATAATAAGCTTCAATGGGGCCCTCACATTGATGGGTTGTCGAAGAGACTTAGTTCTGCGGCATACGCAGTCAAAAAGATCCGTCTTTTTACAGACGTAGACACAGCTAGACTAGTTTACTTCAGCTACTTCCACAGCATTATGTCATACGGTATACTGCTGTGGGGGAGTGCTGCAGATATAAACACCGTTTTTGTGCTGCAGAAGAGGGCTGTTCGTGCAATTTATAATATGGGCCCCAGAGAATCATTACGCAATAAGTTTAAAGAAATAGATATTATGACATTCCCTTGTCAATACATCTATGAAAATCTAATGTATGTTCACAAAAATATTAATTTGTTTAAGAAAAATAGCGATAATCATAATTTTAATACTAGAAATAAAGATAAACTCGCTGTTGCCACATGTAGACTCCATAAAGTTAGTAAATCGTTTAAAGGGCAAGGTGTGCGCTTTTATAACAAACTCCCAAGGGATGTACAAAAATTGACAATTAACAAATTTAAAAACGTAATTAAACAAAATCTTTATAAAAGAGCCTACTATAAAATATCGGATTATTTAGATGATAGAGAAGCTTGGGATTGAAACTGCCCCAACTCGTTCAAAATGTTACAATTTAGACGTAATTTCTTTTCTGTATTATGTACCTATTGTAAAAGGATCATTAAAAAAAAAACAACCAGCCTGGTTTTCTTGCCTTTCTTTCCTGGCTTGGTCGCGAAGGAACAGGCAGTAAAATTGACGTTTCAAAGTGATCCTTGTGATTTTAATGAAAAAAAAAAAAAAAACTAAAACCTACAATTATAATCTTCCCGAAATTTTACATTCGTCTCATTATCTTGAAACCAAAATTTTTGAAGGTTTCACTTCGACCACGTGTAAATTGCACACATGCTTTTTTTTTTACTGGGTCAGCATGGGGAATCCGAAACCACAGTGTTTATGTAGTAAATAAATATATTTTATTATTATAATATGTATTTTAGGCTAAGGTGTATATCTTTATGGGCCGTAGAATAAATTAACATCCTGTAACTATTTTATTGTTACCTGAATTAAACGATTTCTTATTATTATTATAGCAGCTACAACTCAGAAACTCCAAGCATAGCTCTCTTTAAGTAGCCATAAGGTTTTTTTAAATTTGACAAACTTTTACTGTCCTGATTTTTCTTTATTCATTTTCATGGAAAACTCACGCTTGACAACACTTTAACTACAGCAAAATTATTTCCATAAAAAAAGTAAAATTAGCTCTTCAGACAGTTTCTTTGTATCTGCTTTGGTTTTGGATTTCTGCATACTAAAACCACACTGTATACTCTTACAGAGAGCTTACTATACTATAGATATTTTAATAGATAAAATCCAATTACTATTTTCATTTATTTGTAATGAATTGGTAATTAATGTCCCTATAATTTTTGTAATTAATTTTTCATACTAGTATATGCTGTTCATGGTTCTACCTAGATTATTTTATTACCAATTACTGTTACTCATGGGTTACATGTATCGCAAATAAATTAATCTATATCTTTATGGCTTCTTCTGGGACTAGAAAATAAAGTACAGTTGCTGAATAAAAAACGTAGGTACCTATTTTATTAAAAATATAAAAACTACGAGCCTTACAGTAGTCGCATATGATGTGTAAATCTGACCAGCGCGCGCGCTCATTAGTCAAATCAAATAGCGCGCGCTTCCCCGGTTTCCTGTTACACATTTCCGTCCCTTTTGCCAAAATCACTCCCACAAACCAAGGGGAAAAATGTTACACATAAAAAATGTACTCTTGAACTGAACAACCCAGTTGATTCATCTAAACTTTATTATGGTTTAAATACTTACTGTTTGAGTTTTGTTATTTTGCATTTAAAAAAAATATATGTAAATTTTTCATTTATGTTACCTACATAAACGTTTCGGTTACAATAAAGTACATTTGCTATGCATTAATATAAGTATGGTTGGCAACCCTAGACGCACCACAGATTATTAGCACTGGCAGAATATTACTGCTATCCTTTGCTATGTTCCGGAAAATCTAGAGATAAGCAGTTTGTGTCAGAGCTCAGACTAGTCCAACGTTTTATAGATCTATCCAGAATTATTTGAACGAAATTATGGATTAGGCTAGGAGTTTTTCCTTTTTTTATTGCCTAACTGAATGCGAATTTGAATAGTATATTTTATTTGACATTGAATTCGTAATTTTTTGTTTGTGTTCTTTTTTGAGTTAATTTAATAATGTGCTTATTTAATAAATAATAAAATAAATAAATATTGCTGGACATTTCACACAGTGCTATCTAGCCCAAATTAAGCAGAGCTTGTACTATGGGAACCAGATAACTGATGGAATACTTATATACATTTTTTTTTGTAAATACATACTTATAATATACATATAGAGAAACAACCAGACCCGGAACAAATATCTGTAGATCATGCAAACATTTGTTCCGCAGCGGGGATCGAACCCGCTACCTCCTGCGTCTCAGCCGGCTATTCGCCCACTGCACCACGGAGGTTGTCAAAAATAATTTGCATGCTTCTGTGGTACAAATAAGTTCGACCCATCTATGTATCAATGTTCTTAAAATTAACATTGTTTGTAACTCATAATTGAAGCAAATAAAATGTTTGATTGATTGATTGATATACTTGTGCCGTGAGACCTTGTTCCTTACCTACCTATTTTCTAGATCAACGGGAAGTAGGTACCCTAAAGGTTTTGATTTATTTATGAGCAAAATATACGGCAAAAATGGCTGTATTTTTATAGTAATAAGTTCTAGATTCGCGTCTGGTAATTCCAATCAGTTTTTTTATTGGGTTGAAAGGAATGAGTCAATGTGCAAAACAGGCAGATCATCAAAACAATTTTGGAGACTTTTTCGTATGATAGGTTTGTCATACGTGTTGTGTTACTAATATTGTGTTACTAATAGGATTTACCTTATATTTTGAAAAAACGTACTGCTATCTCATAAAATCTATATGTAGTACCTACTAAGTAACGGATGAGTGAAATTGTATTTAACATTTTTCTGACTAAGACAGACACTTTATACTAGGTAGGTACTTAATGACCTGTTTAACATACACTTTGTGTAGTACTTAGGACCTACTTAGGTTCCTGTTATCAATAACTTAACTATGAGTGAGTTTGGTTAATTTTTAAAGGGTCCGTGAGTCATACACTCTTGAGTGAACTTACGTATCGTTTACCACTTAGCTTAAATTGTATATGATTGACTGAAGCGCCGATGTTTTGATTTTTCCCTCACGTAAACTAATATTTTTAAGTTTCTCTCGTAAGTGAATTTAATTCTTTGAGAAATAAATATAGGTACCCTTAAACTTGATGTAACTATGTCTCATACAAAATCCTGAAGCGTAGATAGAAGTTATGTATGAGGAAAATCAATATTAAATCCTAAACAATGTTACCTTTGACCAACGTTGAATAGTGAGGGCGTTATAAATACTAAAAACGAGGCCCCATTATGGAATACGTGAGTTTTGTAATTTGAAAACTTTTGAAATTCACCGTACATTAAAGAGACGTTTTTGCATCTCATAACACATGTTTAAAACAACCTTTGAGTCATTATTACTGTTTCCGTGGTGTTTATATGGAATCTCAGCTGTAAAATGGATATTTATGACGGATTTTTTTTATATTTAATTCATAAGTACATACTACTTGTTAATTAAACTAGACTCAGCGGAAGACCAGCGCCGGCATCATGCTTAGATGAGTACCAATTCCCACACAGAGCTTTTAAAAGATTGTTAGTGCTTAAGTGAGATGTTGTTGTTGCGTTTTTTCTTTTTTCTTGGTTTTGAATAAAATAAATTAAATAAACATTGCTGGACATTTCACACAGTGCTATCTAGCACCAAACTAAGGAGAGTTTGTAGGTACTATGGGAACCAGATAATTGATAGAATACACATATACTTTTTTTCGTAAATACATACTTATAATGTTTAGAAAAACATCCAGATCCGGAACCAATATCTGTAGATCATGCAAACATTTGTTCCGCGGCGGGAATCGAACCCGCTACCTCCTGCGTCTCAGCCCACTGCACCACGGAGGTCACGAAATGTTTTATTTCTTTTGTTATTGTCAAACGACATGCGAAACCGCGTGCGAAAGCTTGTCTAAGTTGCCTAGCTAAGCACACATTGCAATGAAACCCATTAAAGTAACGTAGAAGACTTGCAAGGTGTGGAACAATGACTCACGCTTGCATTATGCACCGGCATTCTGTTGAGATGTGCCTATTTTAAGAATATTCAACTTTGTACGGAATAATGTGCCTTAGTTCTTAAAACATTAAAGCCAAATTGCAATAAAAAGGTGTGATATTAGGGCTCTGCTAAGAAAATCCTAGAAACTGAATAGGTACCTACCTACATTTATGAAAAAAGTCGTCCTTAGAAGTCAGCAACGTTCAGTACCATCAGCATTTGTATTAGTGACTTTTATTGATATTTAATAGTTGCCTGTTTACAGTGGTCCTAATTCGACTGTAACTTTTTTTTAGGTTAATTCTAGCATTCGCATCTCCATCTTCATATAACTTTAACTATGCCAAATCTCACACACCTCTGTGCGCGCAATTAGCTTAAATACCTTCTTCCACACACACACACACTCTCACTTCCACACACACACACACACACACTCCACATAAACACATCACACACACACGCACACACATGTAGTATTAATTTAAAATTATAATCATTATTAGAGGAAAAAAAAAATTACTTATAACGACTGCTGGAACATTGTTCTGTTCGGTTTTGGAAGAGGGCGCTGACACTGCTACTCAGTTTTTCTTAACTTTTGCAGTTGTCAACGTTTTCATTTGTATATTGTACTTTATTTATGTTCCAAATAAATAAATTTGAATTTGAAATTTGAATTTGACCTATTATAGACTAACTGACCCGCCCGCGGCTTCGCACGCGTTTGTCAATAAAATCATTACAATTAAAAAATTACAATCTATCTATATACCAACTGTATAAAGGGAGTGCATCTAAATAGTACCTCATAATTTTAACTCTACCTTATCTTATGTAGTTCGCCCCGAACCTCGCGAGTCTCCAATAAAAACAAAAAAATATTATGTTGTAATATTTGACCATCAAAATAGTGCCACGAAATGCATAACCAATCAACTTAACCTACAGTTTCATTCAAATTATAGGTAACGAGAGTTCATGTTAATTTGGAAGACTTTTTTGAGGTAGAAATTGCAGTTATTCTGGATTTTAGACTTTTCCCTATATTTGTGTCAATAAAGCTAAACGCATACCAAATTTCAGCACTGTGGGGTCACTGGTGTACCCTGTGAATTTTGTCAAAGTTCAGTTTTTATTAGGGCTAATAACTGAAAAACTACAAGATTAAACTTAAAATAAAAACGGGACCACTTGACGAATAGGCCCATTTTGTTTTTTTTTTACCCCTCTTGAACCCCAATATCTCAACAACCCAACTACATTTTTAGCTCATTTATTCACACCAAAATTGTGCCCTCACTACCCAACTATATACCAAATTACCCGATGATCGGATAAACGTTTCGAAAGTTATCCTTCGACAAACAAGCATACATACATACACAACGCTGATTTACCCAAGTTGATTTGGAGATCTGGCTTCGCTCGATCAATGATTTCAATTAATTCATATTTAGGTAGGTAAGCTATTTAAGATAGTTAGTGCAAGATATAATAATATAAATGCCCTTTTACATAATAAAACGAATAAGGAAATGTTGCTATAAATTTTTATGTCAGTAATGTTTAGGTTATGTAAAGTTAACATGAATGTAAGAGTTATGTTACGCCACTTTTACGATCGCTTCAATTTAGTCCCAGTCGGGTAATTAGGGTAGGTAACCATGGTTAACGGTTACGCAGATAAAACTTTTAACATTACTATAAATACGGGATTTATCACGTACCGTTTAATCGGTGTTTCGACCGACAATGTTTGGTTCAATTCGTGATCCTTCAGGGTGTTGCCTACGCGCCCTACGCGCCGCATCCCTCTGAACCGAAACATTATCGGTGGAAACACCGATAAAACGGTACGTGATAAATCCCGTATTTAAAATAATCACACTAATATTATGAATGCGAAAGTTTGGATGGTTGTTTATTTATTTGTTTGTTACTCAACAGATTTCAATGAAATTTGGTATATATACATACGTCACCCCAGTAGAATTGTCAATCTGCCATCATTAGCTGCGTAATGTATAAGAAAATGAATTTTCGTCATCTTTTTTTTTTTTGCGTCAATTTGTCCAATATTTTAATCGTTATTATGCTATTCGGGGCGGAGAAAAATCCAACAAATCAAAGATCATCAAAATCGGTCCAGCCGTTCTTGAGTTATAAATGGTGTAAGTAACCCGACTTGTTTTTTTTATATAACGAGTTTATTTATTGTTATGTATGGTATTTCAAATCGTTCAAGTATTAATAAGTAACATAAAGTTATTTTTGTTTATCTATTGGTTCGTTTTCGAGGGCGAACAAGTCTGCTGAGTTCAAGGTATTATAGATATGGGCCCTTGTAATGATATTTTGTGTACTTTTATAAAATAATCGTTATAAATAAATATAAATATTGCTGGACATTTCACACAGCGCTATCTAGCCCCAAACTAAGCAGAGCTTGTAGTGTGGGAACCAGATAACTGATAGAATACTTATTTCCTTTTTTTTTGTAAATACGTAGGTACTTATAATATATAGCAAAACATCCAGACACGAAACAAATATCTGTATATCATGCAAACATTTGTTCCGCGGCGGGAATTGAACCCGCTACCTCCTGCGTCTCAGCCGGCTATTCGCCCACTGCACCACGGAGGTCGTTATATTATTATTACTAAAAAAGAGAACTTTACAAAAAAATCTGTGAAATACGCCTGTCTAAAATATATTTAACTAGCTGTTGCCCGCGACTGTGTACGCGTTACACTCCTAAATGTGTAGGTATCATAAAAATAAAGCTAAACTCGCTATTGCCTTGACTTGATACCTCATTTTTATCCCATGGGAACTGATTTATGGTACAAAAAGTAGCCTATGTGGTAATCCAGGTTATAATCTACGCACATACCAAATTTCATCGGAATCGGTTCAGCCGTTACGACGTGATTGAGTAACAAACAAACAAATAAACAAACATCCAAACTTTCACATTTATAATATTAGTGTGATGAATTTACTAAAAATATGCAATATTATGGTACTTACACCTAAGAGTCTAACCTTTTTTTTTTTTTTTTTTTTTTTTTCGAGGAGTAAATCTGCACCTAACCTCTGCACAGAATGCACCAACCTAGATTTGATTTTTATTGTCTCACAGAAAGTGTGTAAAGTAGGGTATCTAACCTATCTCGTCCCACTGCTGGGCAAAGGTCTCCCCCAAGTCCCTCCAAGTATCCCTATCCGTCGCTATCTACCACCATCCTCTTTGGAAGGTGACCAAATCGTCCCGCCAACGCTTTCTCGGCCGACCCCGACGTCGCCCTCCGTCTTCAGGCGTCCATGGTGTTAATGGGCCCATTTCTCGGAGTGCATTCGGGCAACGTGGCCTGCCCAGTCCCACTTAAGTCCAGCCGATCTCCTCCCTACATCTGCAATGCCGGTAAGTGAGCGCAGCATGGTGTAACGAACTCGGTCGACACGTTTAAAGCCGAGAATGCTGCGCTCCATTGCTCTTTGACAGATCTTGAGCTTTGACTTCTGGGCTTCAGTCAGAGACCATGTCTGCGCACCGTAAGTTAGGATGGGCAGGATACACATGTCATGTTGATGAGTTGGCGCTTAAGTGTCAGAGGAAGGAGAAGGAGGAGAAAAATAATTATCCGTTAATATTATTTTAATAAGAAATTAAAAGGATCAACTTAATTTGTTCAAACAATTTCATAAAATGACTAACTAGATTAGCGTGAATGCTAATTTTGCTAACTATCATAAAATACTAAACTCAAACAACTCTGTGTTATTCAACTATAACCTTTATCGTTCTTCAAATAGAGTTTACTTTAAAATCTTAATTTCCAGTGCTAAAACCTAGATTGGTCACATTTTGCAAGCGTAACATATCTTCGCGGTCACCGTTTGTAATTCATTTAATGTTGATGACTTGTTTAATGTTTTGTAATATTTAACTGCATTTATAAACACTTTCCGTAACAACGAGTGAAACATCAAATGAAAAATAAAATATATGAGATATTTAAGTACCTAGTAATTTAACAAAAACTTACATTTATTAACAGAATATACAACTTTTTACACGGCTATTCAATACATAAGCAACAGCTAAATGATCTAAAGACCGATGCAATGATCTATAGATAGCGCAACTGCTCCAGATCACTATACCAGGCGGAAGTGTCCCCAAGAAACCGGCAGCAATGCCACGCTGAACTGCAATACTTATACGTTGAACCAGCTCTGGGATAACACGTCGCATAGACCAGATGCCGTAAAGAATTCCGAAAACGCGAAGGGCCACCGTAGCCCATGAACGGGCCTTGCCCCCAAAAAGGGCTAAAAATACGAAAGCTCTGTCGAGACTCCCATATTTTGTGTTTGTTAAGTGGGTAATATTAGTACTTTACATAAGTACCTATGTTTAAGTTGAGGCAGAAAGGTTATTGAGATAAAACCACGCACGAAAGCGAAGGCAACACATTACTATTAATTTCTAATAAAGAATCCTGGGAGCAGTTGGGTGCAGGCGGCACAAGAACGGGCGTGCTGGAATGGAATGACTGCCACGGCGTACGCAGGAGGTAGCGGGTTCGATTCCCGCCGCGGAACAAATGTTTGCATGATCTACAGATATTTCTTCCGTGTCTGGGTGTTTTCTATATATTATATGTAGGTATTTACAAAAAAAGTATAATAATTAAGTATTCTATGAGTTATCTGGTTCCCATACTACAAGCTCTGCTTAGTTTGGGGCTAGATAGCGCTGTGTGAAATGTCCAGCAATATTTATTATTATTATTTATTATTATCTATGGAGAGGACTAATGTTCAGCAGTAGACATTATACGTAGCTGATAAGTATGCTAAAAAAAGATTTTTTTTCTAAAAAGAATAATTGATTCAAAACTTAATGAAACAATTTATTATAGGTTATAGGCACAGCTTAAAGAAGAGAAAAAAAAATACCTTGCATCTCAATTCAACAAACGGATTTTTACTTATACTTACGATTTATTACTCAAGTAAGTACCTATAACTATATGGATAGGTTCACATTTAATTAAATTTTGGTGAAACACACACCACTAGGACACGCGATAACCCAATTTCAAATATCCGAACACAGCCCGACATTTGACACTAATTTGACAGATAAAATTAAAAATAAACAACGCAAATTATCTAGCGTCGTGCAAAGGTCGACATCTAGACTTATCGATATGCCACGCGCAAGTTACGCATCTCTATTGCGACGTTTGAAATTAGAATGATGGGTAAATGGAATTGTTTCTTAAATTATGCATTAAATACGACTTATTTATCGTAATTGCATATAATTTAAATGCATTAAACTTATACATTAGCAGCTGTCAGTGTAAATCAAATTTACCTACCGAGGTGCTGAACTGTCACCAGTAATTACACGAATGAGATAAAATAGATAACGATTGTTATGTCTAAAACAATGAGAGCTAATGTATTTTCGATGAAGAATTTGTACAATCCATAAACTGCTTTTGTTTGATCTACGTATTCGTAAAAAATACAAGTAACATTAAAAAGAAAAACCCTTCGTAAAACTGATATAGCTCAGAAACATCCCAGTTAAACTAACTTTATATAAAAAAACGAGTGTACTTTAGACCACACGACTGAAGTTAAAATTTAACTAGAAAAAGTGAAAAAACTTAAAACTTTTTTAGCTCCATGTATAATATAATAATATATGTATAATATATTTAACAGTGTGGTACAGACAATAAGCCTGCACTGTGTCTTAGATATACGAAACGTAACCACTCACTGTCTTTCTATCTTCACTAACTTACATCTCCTTCTCAACTTCCGTTCGCCTCGCCCGATTACACTTTTCCTAACGCTCTCGTCACGCATTCACCAGCTTACTCCCCAAGTCAAGCGTGCGTAAAGAAGTTTTACTTCAAAAACCGCGACCGAATGGGTCTATCCGTTTGGGGGACTACGATACACTCTACAGACAAGACACAATCATATAACAGACATACACAGGCGTCAAAGTTGTAAAATACTGTTTTGTCTATGTACGTATTTGTACATAATATAAATACACAGATAATAGTCCTGACCTCACACTTAGATACTTAGTATTGTGAGTATCAGAAACGAATACTTAGACCCGGAACAAATTATGTGAATGAATATCAAAAGGACATTAATAACTTCGTTTGAGCTAGTAATCAGATCATCTGTAGGTTTCTCTAAGTAAGCGTGTTCTAAGACTGCATCATCGCTTACCATCAAAAGAGATCGTGGTCAATCAATCGCGAGCCTATAACTAATAAAAAAAACGAGTGTGCTTTAGACCACACGACTGAAGTAAAACTATCTTCCTCTCAACTTCCGTTCGCCTCGCCCGATCACATTATTCGTAACGCTCTCGTCACGCATTCACCAGCTTACTCCCCAAGTCAAGCGTGCGTAAAGAAATTTTATTTCAAAAAGTATAAAGAAACATTATATGCCCTTATTATGACAATAGACATTATAAATTGTTAGCTAGTTTATGATTGACAAGGGATCTACAGACACTTTCCTGTATTTCAGCAATAATGTATTCATCGGGTCCGGGCTGTATTGCCGGTGAAACTAGCCATTTATGGGTAAATGCACTTGGCTGCATCCTATAACAATTATTTTTCGATCACATATTTGGGTGTTTAGGACCATATCTCAAGCTGATCTGGTTCAACAAGGGCGATCAAGAAGAAACCACTAAGATGAGAAAAAGTGTCCGTCTCTATCAAGTAAGATTTAGCCATATAATATCAAATCCATATAGCATTAAGTAACCTTTCAGGGTTAGCTTATCGAGATCATATGTCACTTTTAAATGTATATTAACCTGTCCACACACGTTCGTGTACTTATAGGACTAAATGGATCCTTTATATGACCCAAATCCAGTTATAACTCCTATCAGTCCCCTCTTTCGTAACTTGAGGTCAGGCATTGTATCCAAACATCGTTGACAATTCTGTACAAATTGTTTTGGTAACGGTGGTGCCTGGTACGGGCCTCGAGGCTTGAGATATCTCTACAGAGTAGAATGGAATAATGTTTATTTGCCCATAAATAGTGTTATAAAATGCGAATGTTGAGATGGATGTGTGGGGGGGGGGGGGGGGGGTAACGAGAAAGGATAAGATAAGGGATTAGTATATTAGAGAAAGTTTGAAAGCGACAGTAATAGAGAAGTAGAGGAGGAGGCTAGCGTGGTATGAGCATATCATGCGGAGGGAAGAAAATCATGTGACCAAAAGAGTGTTAGATATGAATGTAGATGGATATAGAAGTAGAGGAAGGCCGAAAAAGAGATGGGTGGACTGTGTGAAGAATGATATGGGTAAGAAACAAATGACGACGGAGATGACGGCTGATCGAAAGGTATGGAAGGAAAAATCATGTTGTGCTACTGCCAATCCCACGTAATGTAAATCCACGATAATAACACGAAAGTTTGTGTTTTGACGACAGAGTAGAATTTGTATGTTTGTTTATTTGCCACATCAAATACTGCAATTTTAAAAATCTTATTTTATATGTTTAAATGTTTGTTGCTCAATCAAAAGTCGATTTTAATTTACGCAATAAATCTACAGTTCGTATCGTAGCCTATCCCGGATACACTGCGAACGAAGCCGAATGCGTAACAGCGGCGATAAGGTTCGCTACTCGTTGTTAAATTCGCACGAATAGGAATACCCATAGCTATTTTGTGTGGAATGAAACAAACGTATTAAGATGTATACCTAGCTACATACAACTTATTTATTTATTTATTTTATTTAATAATACTTGGATTTGCAGTAACATTACCGTATATTATAAACTAATTAACATAGTGCTGGACTTAAACCAAATTGAATCTACATTATGTAATACTAAACGTTTATAACCTGACGTGGCAAAGTAGCCCGCCTGTTTACTTTAACATGTAGGTATGCTACCTACTTAAAAATAAATCTACAATTAAATAAAAAAACAAACAAGAAAAAGTTTACAAGAAATAGTGGCACTTCAATTAACTGAGTATTAAATTTTTTTTGAATATTGAAATTAATAATAGAAGTGTCCCTTGAGCTACAACTTGGGTAAACTCGACCAGACTTAATATACTGACCCCAATTTATACATATTTATGTGACTCTTTCATTTTCATTATAAATTGTTGAATGACAGAATACCGGTTAAGTTTTTAGGTGACGAATATGGCAAGATTGTCATGTCAACATTGTAATGTGTTGCCAGTTGCAATTAAAAGTTATTATTAAATTGAGTTCTCACGAGAATATAATCCGTCTTAGCAACACAATAGAAACATTTTCACACTGCACTGCTTCAAAAAAAGTAAGCCGATGTTCTATTTAGCAGATATTTTATTTAACCATTATGTTAATTATGTATGTTTATATACATGTGGTATATTTTAGGTAAGTTTTTATTGAGTATATAGGCAAAAATATTAACAAGTTACCTAGGTAAAATGAATAAAGTATATATACCTAAACATGGTTCAATTTAGCATCAGGCAATACAATTGTAGGATTTTTATTATTCAATGATCAATTGAGCAATTCGTTGCAAGAACATTAAATATTCTTCAAAAATCTAATACTAGGTGGTTTTTTGTACACTGCAAAAACCTAACACAGCAAACACTGTGCCAAATTCATCAGAATTGACTGGGTAAAATCCCTATTATGATGTTTTGCAAGAATATACTACGAAATATAAAAAGCTAAAAATAAACTTTGTTCAAACAATAATGTGAATGACTTTGGTGCAGTTTTTGAGTGTCATTGAAAGGTCTGCCAGTTATATGACAATCTTTTTGACTGTATTTTAATGCCGTACTTAGTTGACGCATGACATGAGTCATATAATGAAAATTTACTCTCGATAACGACTCCGTAAATGTGATTTACGGCCTTAGGGTCGTATGTTAGTTTGAAAATAGAATTAAATACAATCGCTCGTACGCCAAAATATCTCGGGTGTACAATAGATCGCTTATAGCCCTTGTATAACAACGTACCATGCGCTTCTGGTATTAAACATATTGGTTAAATTAGAAACAGGACATTACATATTAAAATAAGATCTTTAAATAACTTTAAATCAATTCTTTGATGCAAAACGTCAATGAAAAAGCATTGAACAGAAATCCGTGCAGAGAAACATAAGCGATTAGTTATACCACAGACAATAGGTTTACAAATATTAGCAGAAACGTATCTTTCTGCAAAAATTAGAGTAACAAAATACAGCTGACATTATGCGATAGAAACATGACAATGACCAACATAGCATGGGCGATGGCTCAAGGTCGAACGAAGTATTGTATAAAAATAATAGGTAGGCACCATAACAAAAACAACCGGTGTGGTCGGATTCGAATCACTGTTTTAGATTTCTGTGATATAAGCAAAAAAGTAATTTAAAGACTGTCCACTATCAACTAGAATAGTTACTTATTAGCTCACCTTTCAATTTAAACCATGTTCGTTGTCTAAAGAAAAATAGGTAAATGTGATACACAAAGTCTGTCGTCCTAATTTCCGAAATTTAGGAAATAGAAAAATTCGTGTTTTGATTGAAAACATCGACAACTTTCATCTATGTTATTAATCTATATCATTAATTTCCATTCCCATCACTAAAATCAAACGTCAAAATTAACGCATATAATTTCTTTTTAAATTCCTGCCGGCCGGCAACTAGTGGTCTATGCATACTACCAAAGATATTGTGTTGTGAACTTGTGAGTTGTGACTTGTGACTCTTGCATGTAGGTCTAGGTCATGCTAACAAGGAGACGAGCCGCTAAATACAAAAATAAATGCAAACTAAATAACACTCAGCAGTTAATAGTATTATCGAAAAAAAACAAGGTATATGTTTTGCTTCAATGTGTTGATAGATTTAAAACTTTTTGCGCCCATTAATTTTTTTTCTTATAACAACTACAAAAAGTTACAACGATTGGGTTCGAAAAATATTGTTTTCTATTTTGCTAGCCTGTGTCATAGTTAGGGATTTAAATCAGCATTAATGAATATTATGTTGTGTCCCTTCCCTTGTGGCTTTATACCATATACATTATGCCTGAATTAAATAATTTTCCTATTAGATACTGATATTACTTGATTTTTATTTATCACGTTTTACATACTTAGGTACTTAATATAATAATTTTTTGTCTCTTTGACGGCAATCGGTCCCAGATTAATCATTTAACAATCGGTATAACGTTCTTGACATTGGATTTTTTGACAAACGCTGCTGTCACTGTCAAAAATATACTGATTGCTGTTTTAGCGACAAAAAAAGTTATGGCGGAGGTAAAAAGGAACGTTAGATAATTTTAGAGAATTGGACACCAGTTTAAAAAAGAAACATGATAACGAAAGTGATATTTCATACGTGGGTCTTCACGCTTTCATTTGTAACTTGAACTAAGTTTGTAATAAGCCCCTTTCTCGAAAACTATCCTATTACTATGCTAATAAAGTCTATTTCAAGAAACTTCTTTCTTCCTTTGGCCGGGTCTGTTTCATAATCCCTACTCTTCCCTATCCCTTTCCCTTCCGTGTTTCATAGTTAGGAGAATAATCATTCCATTCGTTTAACCAATACCTCACCTGATGGTATCAATCACTTAACTTCGAAGAATCTCTGACAGCATACTTTTTTGCGTCACACGGTTTGTGTATTTGAAATGAATTAATGAAAATTCTTCAGAAGCACATTAGTTTACTCAGAAAACTTTCGTGATTTATTTCAATCATAATTATAAATACAGGATTTATGATACCGAAGTACATTAAAACTTAGATATTCTTTAAACATTAAACTTCCTTATCTAAGTAGGAAAATTTAATAAGTTATTGTAAGTTTATTGGGTGGTATTATTGCTAACTTTTGATGTAGAACTCTGGGCCTTTAGTGCGAGGTGTCAAATTACGTTGTCAATAGCTTTTGAGTTTGCTCTTTTAGTGGCGCTGCAAGTAAATGGATGATAGAAGGAACGAAAAGGCTCACGAAAACAGTGACGTTTTCGTAATTTGACAACTCGTGCTAAAAGCTCGGGGCCCAATTCTACTAAACCAATCGCTTCACTATGACAATGGTAGATATCGTCGCAGAATTGCCACTATTACTTTTTGGTATTTTACAAAAATAGTACTTTTTCAATGACTGCCGCTATGATAACACCATTGAAAATTAAGCATATGACAGGAACAACCATCATAATCGTTAAAATAATTATAATTATGATAACACAGGGAAACCTAGTGTGGGAGCTAGTGTTCATTATTATAATAAGTACCTATCTAAATGTATACCTAGTAATTTAATATAATATCGTACGTACTAACTTTTTCTGGATCAATAAATTTTTATTTTTATTTCATTATTTTATAATTATGTATTCATTTTACTTATAAATTAGCAGAATGTGGACCCTGGTCGTCGCGTCACTGTCGGTGCAAATCTAAACTAGATCAACATTGAAGATAAAAATTCAATGATTATTCTGAATACCGAACGCAGCAAATAGGTTAACGATTCCAAGATGGCGTTGGGCGTGAAATGGCAACTGAATAGGGGCGGGACATGTACGTCTTTTTTTTTAAACGAAATAATTATTAACTATCAAGCGGGTAGTTAAATAAAAAATTAAAAAGTTACATATGCAAGATAATATAAGTAGGTAATTAAGTTATATTTCAGGCGAAAGTAGAGTTTTATTTAACTGTAATATGAAAATTATTAAAAATAACATATAAACTAAGCAGGTAGTTTAAGTTTTTAAAGTGATTTGTTGTTGTCAAATTCTTTAGTTTTTTATTAATCTTCTTAGAAGTAGGAAGATAGCTAGAAATATTAAATAATGCTTTTCCGACAAGGGCGAATCAATCAAACAGTTTAACGAACAGTTTTTAAGTATATTTCTAGATTAGGTATGATGTACCCACTAAAGAGTTTAATAAAATATAAAAATTATAAAAAAACACCGTCTTTTTCTAGAAACAATTCAATTCGTACGGCTTTTTGTCAACGTCCCTAGAACCGTTTGAGGTTAAAAGTGAAAGAGCTCACGCCCCTCTATTGTTATCGAGGGAACTGTCGTTTGAAACAATTATTTTACTGCATAAAATACACAGAACTCAGACTCCTAGTCTACTCTTCAGACTGTATTAACGTTCATAACACTGTCAGGTACATAAGTAAATTAGCGTTAGGGAAACATAAATTTAAGATTAGCAAACTCTGGTGCAAAAATAAAAAGGCGCGTAAACTGACAGAGATCTACCATCTCAGCTAGGGATGCCCCTACGTACTAGTGATATAGATCGCCACATATATAAATCAAACATATGTCTTGTTACCCACAACGAACATCTCTATCACAGGGAAAGTACAATTAAATAAAAAAAATAAACAAAAAAAATCGTTATACAAATTTTATTTGCTCATAGCGGCAAAATCTAAAACGGTATTAGTTGACATTGTTGGCACCCCAACACAGATTAAAACTTATTGTAAAGGATCTACTTGTCTATTAAAGCTAAGGCTTTCCAGACACTCTAGATTATCTATAATTGAGACTTGTCAAATTTCCATCTTGTAACAGCCATCTGTACTCCCGGATAATATAATATGTAAATTGTATTTTAAAGTCATAAATTAATATAAAAATATAAATAATCAAAATTTGTTATGGCTAATAACTCAAGAACTACAAAACTTTTACTATAAGTAAAAACGGGTTCGAAATGTACTAATGAAGACCTTTCATTTGACGTCTCACTTGACCTAATAGTCTCACTCATTTGTATTTTTTTTTTACCCCTTTTGAACCCTAATATCTCAGCAACCCCCCCCCCCCCCCGCATTTTTAAGGCAGTCTGCCTTACAAAATAATGTTTTTTTCTCTTTCAACTCCGTCCACTACATTTCTCCAAGAGTACAAAATGATGTTGGGCTTGTCGAAGCAGAATCATTGTTGAATATATCGCATCGAAAATATAATTTGCGAGTTTGTTAAGTTCATGTCTACCAGTATTATTTTTAATTTTGACTAATGCCTTTTTTACATAAATAAAGGTTATTTTTATTAATAATCTCCAGCCAAAGGTTGTATGAAAGAGAAATCTTTAAAGTGATAATACCGCCTGTTGTAAATTTCTTCGTTTATTTTATTGTTTTTTGTTGTAAGTTGTAACTACATAGTTTGTAAGGTATACAATAAAAAAAAATCAAAATCGGCAAATCAGCGTTGTATGTATATATATGTATGTATGTTCGTTTGTCCGAGGATAACTTCGAAGCGTTTATCCGATCATCGTGAAATTTGGTATATAGGTAGTGATGGCACAATTTTGGTGTGACTCAATGAGCTAAAAATGTTGGGGGGTTGTTAAGATATTGGAGTCCAAGAGGGGTAAAAAAAACCAAAATGGGACTATCTGGTCAAGTGGCAAATCTAATAAAAGGTATTTGGGAGTACATTTCGACCCCGTTTTTATTTTTAGGTTAAACTTCAGTCATAATATAAACTGAACTTTGACAAAATTCACAGGGTACACCAGTAACCCCACAATGCTGAAATTCGGTATGCGTGTAGCTTTAGTGACAGAAATGTAGGCGAAAGTCTAAAATCCAGAATAACTGCAATTTCTACCCCAAAAAAGTATAACCAATTAACATGAACTCCCGTTACCTGTAATTTGAATGAAACTGTAGGTCAAGTAAGTTGATTATGCATTTCGTTGCACTATTTTGATAGTCAAAGATTACGAATAATATTTGTTTGTTTTTATGGGAGACTCGCGAGATCTCAGTTCGGGGCGAACTAGTTTGGTAGTCCTTAATCGCACTGCGTTGCCAAATTATAATTGGCATTAAAAAAAACTTTAAAACTTTAATGAGGTTTGGACTGAAGGATCGTTGCAAGATTCAATGCCGTCCGTGCTTATATAATTACTAGGTACCTAGATTGTTTTGGAAGATTGCAACACAAATGAAGATCTCATTTGTGTTGCAAAATTTATAATTAAAGATTGCAAAAATATATCTTTGAAGTTTCTAGAATTTGGTAGAATAAAGAATGCTTACATTGCATACGTGATGGTTTTATGCACTTTTTCACGTTCGTTTTTAGACGAATAATGAAAAATCCGGATGGTGCAAACCCTAGACCAGAGATTCCCAAACTATTTTGGGCAAGAGACCCCTTTTCCAAAATAAACTAATACCTCAGACCCCTACAGCCAAATTATTTTAAAAATCTTATCTCTGGTTTTTTTCCTATCATACAAAATACTTACTAATTTAAAAACTTTGCGGTTAGTTTAGTGAGTAAACTTGACATCATTTTCTCATCAAAATTTATCAAAATAAATAATAATAGACATAAAATTAGTATATATCAAGTGTTATTAATAATTATTAATACAAATTACGTAAAAATATTTAAGTAGGTACTTAATTATTTTTCGAAAAAAACATTAAAAACTTATACAGTATCTTGAATGTTTCAAATAAGAACTTTGTTAATAGGGTTCGATTTTTAGATCTCGTTGACCCCAAAAATCAGTTTTCGTTTATGTTGACCCCTGGGAAACCGATTTCGACCCCATGGGGTCGATATCGACCACTTTGAGAATCCCTGCTCTAGACCAATGATGCTAATGTTACACTATTTAACTCTAATGTCCTAGACATCCTAAGCGTGTCACAAACGGTAAAGATACTGTATTAATATCGCTCACAATGCAATTTAAAGGAAGATGAAAATATATATTATCTTCGCCGTGTGTGATGGTTAATTGGATTGTATGGCGAACGATATTTTAATTCTAATTCTAGGGTGGGGGGAATAAGATCAGCACGGACGTCCTGCATTGGGGTGTATTGTGCATTACCCCCCTTCTAACCTGACCCCAGCCATCTTAGCCCCAGAGCAGGATTTTAGGTTGATGGATGGTTTCCAATATCCCCATGGATGTTGTTGTGGTGTTATCCTCAGCCTGATATCGCTTGTGGCCGTACAGGAAGCATCACGTGCTCCACCGTCTCTAACTGAAGACATGCGCGACAAAGCCCACTGTCCGTGATCCGATATTTTTTTGTTTTTTAAATTATAGGCTAGCCTTTGACCACGATCTCGCCTGATGGTAAGCAATGATGCAGTCTACGATGGAACACGCTTGCCTAGAATAAACCTATTCACTAACGACTTGAAGACCCCTAGGTTGTAGTTATCAGGAAACACAGACTCAGGCAAGGCGTTCCACTCCTATTTTTATAACATCACCATGTAAAACGCCCTTTATCAATAGGTATATTAGAAAAGAGAACGGATTAGTCCCATCTGGCCCGGTGGCCCTGCCCCGGTACCGGTACCGGGCCAGATTTGCAAAATCTTGCCAACGGGCCCGGTAAGCTTACATCAAAATATTGGCAATATGATGTGTAGTTGCAACTTTCCAAGCCCATCACCAAATAAAAAGATGCAAAAACTCACGAGTAAATCCGGAAGTACCTACTTCCTAGTAGGTATTAGGCAGTAATTCGCACGTGCGAAGCATACCAGCTTCACGTGTTGTCGCGTAACAAAGAACTACTTAGACAAAGAGACTGGATAAAATATATGTAGGTAGATGTTTGTTATTCTGCCGGCAAACGGCAGTAACTTACCATTAAATTATGGTTATTTTACGATAAGATACAACAGGTTTAATAAAACGATACCACCGTCCATTTCATCAAGTCCTTTCCATACTGGATATTTGGAAGCTCGCTTAAATCGATCGCATTGTACATTTCTATACTAAGTTTTTAAGTATCTCGTATGTTGTTCTGTAATCGGTGTAATCCATACTCATGTTAAATTCGATAACTCTCTGTTTTTTTGTCCATTTGGTAAGTTTAAAATGGCGGATTTTTTGTATATGACCTGGATCTAAGACAAGACTATTTTAAATTGTCAAACAACGCGGGCGAAAGTTTGTATTTCTTAAAAATATTAAATTCAGTTTAGGTTTCGCCTCAGAGTTCTATCGGGTACTCGTATAATCTGCAGTACACGTATGTGAATGCTAATCCAGGCATTGTTTGTCCAGGCGTTGACCCATACAAAGCATTGTACCGTTATATCCACATACTTATTTATATATACTATATTGTACATAAAATGTATTGTAATCTCTAAAATAATTGCCATCATTTTTTGTTTATGGGATGATCCATTATAACCGCCTATTTTGAATTCAGCACCATTTTTTTGAAGTGTAAATTCTTTAGGCGCGTTGGGCTTTTTTTGAGATGGGAAAAAACCATTGAACTCGCGACACTGTTACCGTTACCGACACCTCTGTATATAATTATCTATAGTGTAGTCTGCTTTAAAATTTTGAATACCCAAACATTGAGCGCTAAATTTTCCACTCCCGGTTCTGTTGGCACTCCCAGAGTGCCACTTTTTTTGTGTCGGTCAGATTTAATATATATGAACATTGAGGCTTAGTCATGGAAAATAAGACAAACGCACGACCCTGATGAAGGTTCACGAATTGAACGGTGTTTCCGTCGGTTGTCGGTAGAAATACCGATAATACCGGACGGGATAAATCCCGTATTTATAATCTATACAAAAGATACAAAATATATATAAGGCAAAATTGATTGACTGATGTATCATGTATCAACGCACAGGCTCCCTTAGGGCTAGAAACTTAAAATTTCGCACACGTATTTCTCTTATGTCGTCGGCATCCACTAAGGAAAGATATTTTAAAATTCATCCCCAAGGGGGTAACATAGGGGATAAAAGTTTGTATGAAACTTTTTATTCCATTAGACGTATTTACATGAAATTTCGTATAAATTGAGTAAGTACGGCAAAAATAATGAGTTACGTATTTCAGCGTTTTCTAAAATTCAACCCCTAATAGGGTAAAATAGGGGATGAAAGTTTTAAATAAACGTACGGGGGGGGGGAGGATGAAGTAAGGGGTTAAAATTACGAGGTGTTCTTTAGATGCACTCCCTATTTACCGTTGGTATATAAATAGATTGTGACCGGGAATGGGACATAGGACACTTTTTACCCGACTGTACAGAAGGAGGGTTATGTTTTTATTGACATATCACTTGTGCGAAGTCGCGGGCGGGGTCTGCTATACATAAAAAGTGTCGATTGGCCATGATTACAGCATAAACATCCTTGATAAATGTTTTATGACTGCTGTTGATAACTATCTAACCGAAATATTGGCCTAGACTTTGAATGGTTAGTAAAAACATTGCATCCGCCTATTGTGCGATTGCAATTAATAACTAACAACTAAAGTACATTACATACAGTCTAAAGCCAATTCATATTTTGTGTAAAGAGTGTTTTTTTTTTCATTTGAGTGTGTTATTGTTAATGTTGATGCTAATTGCGGGAAATCGGTAGCTAGCGCGTGAAATTACTAAAATCGGGGAATTTCGGGGAATTTCGGGGAATCGAGGCCGACTGCTTTTTAACCGCCTTCAAAAAAGGAGAAGGTTCTCAATTCGACTGTATTTTTTATGTTTGTTACCTCAGAACTTTCGACTGGGTGAACCGATTTTGATGATTTTTTTTATTTGAAAACTGGTGCTTCCCGTGTGGCCCCATTTCAATCTGGTCCAGTTCTAGCAATGGCATCCATGAGAAAACCATACAAGTCTTAAATTTTCAGTGTAAATATTCCAGGTAACATTGAAGTCGGTTGTTAGATTTTTGAAAAAATTATATTATTGCACTGTAGAATCCTTAATAATGTTACCATTCATTGTAGCTTTAATGCATACCAAACAAGCGATAGCCAACACGGGGAGACTGATAAAATTCGAATCGATACGGTTTATTCTTAAAGTGAAAGGGAGGAAATTTTTTACCACAGATTCCAGTGTGACAGAAATGTCAAAGTTCAGCACATCCATTTGTAGCCACATCCAATAAATTTAACATTTTCGACTTGATTTACGAATATAGATATTTCGCTGAGCGAACGAGTTGATTTTAATTATGTTATTTATATATTTTAATATATTATGCTAGTTGAGTCTTAATACAAGTCATCTTCTTGTTTATTTTCATATGGTTTTATATTTATATATGTTAGGTACACACAAAGGTTCCAACGGAAGACCAGCGCTGTGTTACCTTGCTGTGACATAGCAAAATGCTGAGTTGGAACCTGTTTGTGGCGGCTACTAATAATTTACATTTGTGTAATCTTTTGTTGTACTGTATTTTTGTGTGGTTAATTTTTGTTATTAGTGGTTGGCATAATAAAAATATTTTCTTTCTTTCTTTCTTTCAAAACTGTTTTCTATCAAATATACATACTATACTATCTATACTCAGGAATAGTGTAGCAATTTTCAAAATCAGTTGAGTAGTTTTTAAGATTAAACCCAACAAATTTTAGGCAATTCAAAGGTTGCCTGGAAGTGCTCGCTTTAATCGATAAAGTCGCACATTGTACCCCCGCGGTTTTCTAGTAATTGTAATTTGGTGTTAGTATCAATAAAAACTATATGTCTAGATACAATTCCAAGTATATTGAGCATCAAACAGCTTTCTCCGATTACGTTATAACCTCACTTTGCTATTAAATTCTGTGATATAAAATCAAACAATTATTATTTTTTATGCATAATAAACAATGTTTTATCGCGTTTATTGTGTATACTGAGAAATATTAGCATGTTATTTCCTTTTGCTTTTAACCGAATGACTATTAAAATGATTGGGCGAGGAATCACGATGCCA
Source organism: Philereme transversata (assembly GCA_963924445.1). Classification (NCBI taxonomy): domain Eukaryota; kingdom Metazoa; phylum Arthropoda; class Insecta; order Lepidoptera; family Geometridae; genus Philereme; species Philereme transversata. The sequence goes on from OZ004346.1 coordinate 22,768,478, forward strand.
ATTTAGTTTGACCACTTATATTTTATGCTAGCCACTGTTAGGTAGATATATCCCCTAATATGGTAGTAAAATGTATATTCTATAATAAAGTTGCAATACACATATTTGACACCATTTTGTTTAACTTCTAGTACTAAACAATAGCATGAAAACGCGGGAAGATTCGATTTTTGACATTGACATTTGTAAGCAGGTAAGGTGTGACAGTTTTTACCTAAAGAAATCTATGCACAAGGTCTGTGTAAACTAAGATTTTGAATTAAAGTGTAAGTATATAATTTTTTTACTCGCGTAAAAAAAAAGTATCCAGTATTTCGTCAAAATTTTATCGAAAACAGTTCTGTCGTTGTCAAGATTGTTGACCGTTGTACTGTATACTTTATGTATTAAATTTTTATTATAGTGATTAGGATATACTAGTTTCATTTATGAGAGAACAACATAAAAGACATCGTCAACATATTGTGGCGTCATCATAACACAAGGTTAGTGTAGAATTACATATTCTGACGCAACAAATAACGCCCATTTAATAAGATGTTCTGAAATCTAGATTTAAATGTATTATTGAACGAAAGCAGACACACACAGCTTCGAAGTCAACATTGAATATTTTGAATGATATGTGAAAATTACCCGCCTGTCTTCTTTCTTTCCTGAGAACACAATCTCTCTATAAGGTAAGACTCGATAAGAGTGAATGAGGGCAATTCCGTTGGCGTAAACTAAACTTGTTTTATACGGAGTGACAGCCACGATGCCTAAACGTATTTAGTGGATAAATATGATTTGATGCGTTGTCGAATCATACAAATACGTCAAATTTAAACATGTTTAGTTGCTAAATACGTTTAGGAATTGATGTGCAAGCCGGTTTGTGTTTGATAGGACGCCATAGTGTACAAATAAGATTCATTCCATTAGGTACTAAAATGCGTCATTAAATAAAAAGTTAAGCTTTATTAAGAATTAGTGTCGGTCATTAATTTCAGAGTGACGTTAATCGTATATACATAGGTATAGGTATGTATCGTGCCCCATATATTTATGCCAAAGTAAACGATAATCTCAAATTAATTTACTCGGCACAGATGTAAAAGGTCTTTATTAAAGTGTTGATTACACTACATTACAATGACATAGAGCGTTTGCTTATTACACCTACGTAACTGAAAATATAATAATAAGAATAATAAATATCTTATGCTGTACAATTTATTAACAACTTTTCATAATAATTTCATATAAGTATATATGTCTCACATCTATAGGGTTACAGGAAAAATCGTGCTAGATCCGTTAAGGGCGTGGAGTACCCATCATTTCTGACTTATTTCACTATGAAACACCCTACCCTAAACTTAACCCTTTTCGAGATATTCGACTTTTAATTTTTTTATTGAAAATTGCCGATTTTTAGGCTACTAAATTTATTTTTGTTTATTTTGTGTATCTTATTATTATTATTTTTGCATTTTTACATGTGTAATAAGATGCTTTAGGACGCCAATCATTAAAATAGTGCATAAGTTAATTGAATAGACCGTAGTAGACAAGTGAAAGTTAAGAAATAAAAAAAAATATTAGAAAGTTTATTTTTCTCTAAGGGATATCTAAAAAAAATATTATCGCAATGGTTCGGCAGATGGTTTTTAAAATATCTGCGTTTCATCAGCTATCTAACGAGGTATAATAATCTAGGGTTTTATTCAAATGCATTGAAAAAAATTTAGTTTTATAGGCGACAGTGGAGAAGAAAATTTATACTTAGCCCTAAAAAGTAAAATAAAATAATAGGTAAGCATGAAATGTCATTTATTAAAGATTTTCACACAACTTTTTCTTATTCTATAGTTCATGTTCATATAATAAATTTATATTACTGGTCTCTGCTTCCCGGATTTCCTCTCAACAACCCACAATGCAACATATTTTGTTAGTATCCTTATTATATATCTACTTATATACATGTATACACAATCACGCATGCAAGCACATACAAATACCACACATTCACACACGCACTTACACACCCTAACACACCCTCACATACACTCAAAAACATAAACACAAAAATTATTCAACGGAATGCTTGCTGCCCTTAATATTCAAAATTTATTAATTAATGCATCTCGCGAGTTTCCGATTAAAACAAAAAATATTATTTGTAATCTTTGACTATCAAAATAGTGCCACGAAATAAAGAACCAACTAACTTGACCTACAGTTTCATTCAAATTACAGGTAACGGGAGTTCATATTATGTGGTGTTCATGTATTAACTTTTTGAGGTACAAATTACAGTTATTCTGGATTTCAGACTTTTGTCTATATTTGTGTCACTTAAGCTACACGCATACCAAATTACAGCACTGTGGGGTCACTGGTGTACCCTGTGAATTTTGTCAAAGTTCAGTTTTTATTATGGCTAATCACTCAAAAACTATAAAACCTTCACTAGAAATAAAAAAGGAGTCTAAATGTACTTATATAAGACCTTTCATTTGACGTCCCACTTGACCTAATAGTCTCATTTTAATTTTTTTTTACCTCTCTTGAACCCCAATATCTCAACAACCCCCCCACATTTTTAGCTCATTTAGTCACACCAAAATTGTACCTATGTATCAAATTTCACGATCAGCGCTTTGAAAGTTATCCTCGGACAAACAAACATTTGTTGATTTAGAGATCTCGCTTCGCTCGATCAAATATTTATATTTTGTTTAATATATTTTTTATACATTTAGACATTTGTTTCTTTAATATTAAAATAGTTAAAAATAGGCATCTACGCATATAATTTAAAGAAGATTCGAGAACTTTCTCCAAATATTGTACCTAGATGTCTTATTAAATATTAATTTGATTAACTTATTTATTTGTTAATTATAGTAGTATATTTTGATTTGCAATTTTTTTTATCAATGTAACATGTAATCTTACGTTTTTCGAGTAATTAAAGTGTAAATTTTAATAAATAGCAAATTATTTATAATAATTAAAAAAAAAATTCGAATTCGAGTTTTTTTCGATTTTTTGATTTTCTGAGAAGATTTACTATAGTGACATATATTTTTTTTTTGCACCATCGGAAAGTAGAGATTTCAACGAACAGAAAACATACCAATTTTTTGAAAAAAGGTGATATTTTGACGGGTGAATTTTCGATTGAAAATTAGGGTGCTTTTTCGATATTAATTCAAAATAAGGTGAAACAATAAATATTTTTAATCAAATAAATTACAGCGTATTTGGGACATAAAAAGGTAAGTTATCACCAAATTTCGTAAAAAAAAAATTTTTTGTAAAAGATAAAAATAAAAAACCAAAAACTTGGTTTTTTGAATTTTTCACATAAATTTTGAGGTTATGTGAAAAAAGTGTTAATACAAAAGTTTTAGATCTTTTTATTACCTACAACTTTGCCATATGACTTTTTTCGATGGGACTTTTAGTTTTGCCGGAAATGAGAAAAACCGTTTTTACCCTTAAAAACTCACCCCCCCCCCCCTCCCCTTCCCGACCTCAGATCGCCCGTAAATTATTTTTCCTTTCATTTTTATAATATTCCCCTCCTTTTCTAATGGGTTTCATCCTACTATTATTTTTTTTCACTTTTTATTATTAAGGCTTCGACCCTGGTCTATTAAGTACTTACTGTATAAAATGGGACGAAAGAGACTACCTTCCAACCACACAGGTTTATACCGGTGGGAGATAGTGATAATTTTGTGTTCATATAGGTACCGTCCTGTGAGTAACATGTATGTTATACTTCTGTGAAGAATAAATGATTTGATTTGATATATTTAAACGTAAGGTTAAGAATCAATGTTTGATAATGGTTGAGTCTGGAAACCACTAAGTACGTAGAATCTAAATTGCTACATCCTGTTATCCTGTTGCTTCACGTAGTTTACGTCACACATACGTACTCCAAATACAAGGAAATGTAAAGTAATCGAGAGTTAGCAGAATCATTCTATAGCTAAATATTTGACCATTCATTCATCTGAAGAATGCACATAGCTCAAAGAACTGATGACCGTTGGGGCAGAATGAATCTAGAGCGAAGACCACGCACTGAAAGTACGACATCCCCACTAGGTGGAAGACATGATAAAGGTTGCTGGGAGCTGTTGGCTGCAGGCCGCACAAGATCGGTCACTCTGGAAATATATGGGGGAGGCCTATGTTCAGCAGTGGATGATCTATGGCAAATATGATGATAACATCCAAAGGTTATTTGGAAAGACATCGCTGCTGGGCAGAAAAAGCGACTTCTGTTCAACATAGAACGACTAAGATGGTTAAGACATGAGAGTTTCATAAAAATCGTTATCCAAGGATAAACAGGAGGGAATAAGGAAGAAGATCTTCGTTTGACCACAATCTCACCTGATGGAAAACAATGATGTGGTCTAAGATGAAGTGCGAAGATCTAGAAGACACCTATTCATACTTTGTTTGGAGATTATATGTAGTCTTTAGGTAAAACGGACGACGGTAGTGTTCCGTACCGCTGAACGTTGAACCAAATTGGATAAAGAATACCGCTGTCTTGCTCTTAGGATAAGCTTTAGAAAGAGACAAATGGAGGAAATACAGTTGAACCGACTCGAAACATATTGTTACGCCGAGGCTGTTAAACAATGAGTAATAATCGAACCTTCTCGAACGCTTTTGTCTTGCTGTGTTATTGTTGCTATTGTTTGTGGTTTCGCAGAATGGGGAGTGGCCATTGTGTCGAGAGACCGACCCTTTCCTGGAAGGATCGACATCGTTCTCGAACAATCGAAATGTGTGCGATATAAATAGGCCGGAGAGATGGCCGGACAGTCAGTCTGAGGGAGACTGAGTCTCAGTCAGTGAGTTAGTCTCAGCGAGGCCCTGGAGGACTGACGTGGGAAGGGTCTCGCGTGAACAGTAGTTGCTCCCGAGTCAGTCTGGATTTTGCTATACGTGCGAACATTTCGGTGACTTTAAGTGGTGCACCAGTGGTGTGAATTAGTGTGTTGTGATACGTGTGATCAAGTTCGTGTATTCATCGTTTAGTACTGAATAAAAGTGTTATTTTGGTTGGACCGATTCCCATTATTTTATCCCGAACCCTCAGCTCGTAACAATATTATGAAAAGAAAATGTAGCTCTTATAGAATAGGATGTTCGAGTTTGTCCGTCTACAGCGTGTGTGGTGCTGAGTAACTATTTAAACAAGTTAAATCCGACAAATTCTGAGTATACATTGAATCTAGCACACGTTGGTTTCCTAACATTTCCATTCAGTGTTTGAGCAAGTGCTATACATAACTACATAACAGCTGTATGTAGGTGACTTGTAGTTATGCCTTAGTAATGCGGTGAATAAAAATATGTGCTAATGGAACAACCTTATAGTGTTTTGAATAAATAAATATGTGTTGCTGGACATTTCACACAGCGCTATCTAGCCCCAAACTAAGTAGAGCTTGTACTATGGGAACCAGATAACTGATATAATTACTTATACTTTTTTTTGTATATACATACTTTTATTAAAAAAACATCAAGACCTGGAATAAATAATTTTTTGCAAACTCACCCGCCCTGTTTAAGAAAGCAATCAATCAGACAATCCTGTCTGATTGTCTAATTTCAATTTAAATTAATAGTGACTAAGTTACTCATTACTAAATATGAACCTGTATTGTGTAGGTAGGTAGGTACTTAGGCACTTGCTTGCCTGCATAATACAGGTTCATTTATATACTTATATTTTTTTTATATGTATTTAATATTGTATACACTCATGCCCACCATTTGTTTAATGTAATCTGTGGACAACGGTAATGCCTGTAGTAACACATCTTGTAATAAATATTAAGTCTAGTAATATTTAGGCATAATTGTTTGTTGTCTCAAATAAATAAAAATAAAATAAAATATCTGTAGATCATGCAAACATTTGTTCCGCGGCGGGATTCGAACCCGCTACCTCTTGCATCTCAGTCAGCTATTCGCCCACTGGGCCACGGAGGTCGTTAATGCAACATGGTTTGTAATATTGACGTTTTAAAATGACGACCGCCGTGGTTCAATGGGCGAATAACCGAAACATGTTTATATGATCTACAGATATTCGTTCCGGGTCCTCTAATTTTTCTGTATTTTTATTAAGTAATTTATTAAAAAAATATATTCTTATGCTGCATTCTATCAGTTATCTCGTTCCCATTACTATGCTTAGTTTGAGGCTTGATAGCGCTGTGTGAAAAGTACAACAATATTAAAAAAATTATTAGGGACCCAATTTTCATTGAATACCTATCACACTTATATTATAAATGCGACAGTTTGGATGTTTGTTTAAATACCTGTTTGACGCGTCGAAACGGCTAAACCGATTTTGATCAAATTTGGTATGTACGTAGATTATAACTTGGATTAACACATAGGGTACTTTTTGTCTCATAAATCAATTCCCATGGGATAAAACTGGGGTATCAAAGTTTTTATGCGTATTTTTGCACCCCAAAACAACGCGGACGAAGCCGCTGGCAACAGCTAGTTACCTATATAAATTACGATTTGAGTTGAGTTGAGTTGACCTTTAAAAAAATTGGTGAAGACCTGACGAAGATCAGACCGGAGAACAGAAGTCCTCAACGGTCGAAATGTAATCTTTTATAATAGGTATTTTTTTAATTACCATCAAGGTTAAATTACTGAATGAGAATCTTCAATTTATAAATAGAAATATTATGAAAATAACTGTTTGTACATTGACAATCGGATTACATCATCACAGGATTTGTTCCTTTCGCTTTCTGACCTTCCTCCAGCTCAAACACAAAAGTGAAATAATCGTTACTTAGCCTGTGCTCAGCTAAGCTGCCCCACACAGCCATACATCATTCGTGATATGAGATTGGTATGAATACAATTTACAATACACTAAATTTAGATTTGACAGTACTAAACTAATGAAAAAAAAAGTTTTATTTGTACCTACATTAAGACTGCAAAGCGAAACACAAACATAGGAAAACATAGAAAGTAAAAACACAGTTTGCCTCTATGCTTCAAGTCGGTGGGCGCAGGGCATCTTAGGGTATGTTTTTAAGGAGCGTGACCTATGAGGCAATACTTTGTTATAGGCTATGGCTACCACTTAACATCAGGTGGGCCATAAGCAGCTGTCACTCTCAATCTATATGAATCAAAATATACGCAGAAATCCTACAATGTCTTACGAAGTTACGAATCCAATACAGTAACGGTTTCAGGATGTTGTTGGGGCTGCCAAGGTTCTGTAGCGCATCAGGGATGTTTGCAGACGCGCGTACCGATAATTTCTACGCGATCATACGGAAAAGAACCGCATCGTCGGTGAGCCGCATGCGTGGAAGCACCAACAGCTTCCTGACCGTTGTTGCTGGGAACATGATCTTATCTATAATGGCTTTGCTTAAGCCAATCACATGCCTGGTGTCTGAGTAGATGCGCTCATGTTCCAATATTGCCGCATTTATTTTTTATCTGTATTTTTGTGTACCTACTAACAATATTTTTTAAGTAAGATTTTTCTGTGTTACTAACAAAAGTTATGGATCTGTCTGGTCTGAAATAAACGCTTTTAATCTTATTATAACCTCAGTGTCACCACACTTAAATAACACTAAAGGAAATTCAATAGGTTCGATTTGAGGTTTATATTTTTGCATGCCGTGATGACTTTGTTTAGGTCTGGATGTTTTTCTATATATTACAAGTATTTACAAAAACAAAAGGTATCATCAACATTTACTGCATAGAACAAGTACCAATGTTAAAAACCCCATAAAAATTCGTAAAATGACTTATTTAAGTATTACCTCAGTTAAACTACCTTTCTATTAAAAAAAACGCGTCCAAATCGGTCTATGTAGTATTAATACTGTTACGCCGAGGCTGTTAAACAATGAGTAATAATCGAACCTTCTCGAACGCTTTTGTCTTGCTGTGTTATTGTTGCTATTGTTTGTGGTTTCGCAGAATGGGGAGTGGCCATTGTGTCGATGGACCGACCCTTTCCTGGAAGGATCGACATCGTTCTCGAACAATCGAAATGTGTGCGATATAAATAGGCCGAAGAGATGGCAGGACAGTCAGTTGTGAGTCAGTCTGAGTGAGTCTCAGCGAGGCCCTGGAGGACTGACGTGGAGAAGGGTCTCGCGAGTCAGTCTGGATTCAGCTATACGTGTGAACATTTCGGTGACTTTAAGTGGTGCACCAGTGGTGTAATTAGTGTGTTGTGATTACGTGTGACCAAGTTCGTGTATTCATCGTTTTAGTGCTGAATAAAAGTGTTATTTTGGTTGGACTGATTCCCATTATTTTATCCCGAACCCTCAGCTCGTAACAATACTAATCATTCTTATCATCTACACAGTTCAAAATTTTACTTAGAAGAATAGTTATTATCTAATGAAGGAGTAAATAAGTAACTAACCTAGTAATTAAAAAAAAGGAAACAACAAAGAAAAATAGATAAAAAAAAATCATATAATAAGTTTATTAAAAAAGTTAACATTTAAATTTAAAAAAAATCAATTTGGGATCCGATACACTCCAAATTATTAAAACACAGACTTACATTTGTTAAACAAAATGTCAGCTTAAAGTCTTCATGTAGGAGGGAAAAAAGTGGAAAAAAAAGAGTGTGCTTTAGACCACACGACTGAAGTAAAACTTCTTTAGCTCCATCTAAATGTATATATATGTTAAATTAAAGAGAGAAAGAAAATGTGTGCTCGCACCTCTCTCTCTTGCCCCTACAGTAATATAAACATAACTCTCTCTCTTTCTATCTTCACTAACTTATATCTCCCTCTTAACTTCCGTTCGCCTCGCCCGATCACACTTTTCGTAACGCTCTCGTCACGCATTCACCAGCTTACTCCTCAAGTCAAGCGTGCGTGAAGAAGTTTTACTACAAAAAAATCTGTCTACCCGTTTGGGAACAACGATGCCACAGATAGACCGTGTTCAAAATTATAAACTCTCTTTTGCTCCTTTTGTTAATAAACCAATGATGAAAATATGTATTAAGAATTCAATAGATTGGTTTCTCGCATAAATCATTTGGGATTACGTGATCTCGCAACCAATTAAAACAATGCTTGGCTATTTTTGCATAACACAACCTTCGTGTTTCGTTCCAAATGCTATCATGTAATGCGTACACGCAATTTTCGCGGATAAAACAAAACGCAACGCGATGCAATCTACGCATACATTTTTGTATATTTCCTTTGAGATTACGAGGAGTAAGTAAATAGCTTAATATGAAAAAATCCAGCAACAAATCTACTATAATAAAAAAAAGTGGCACTCCGGGAGAACCGACAGAAGTGAAATTACGAGATACTTATATACAGAGGTGGCGGTAACGGTAATGGTGTCGCGAGTTCAATGGTTGTTTTTCATCTCAAAAAATTCCCAACGCGCCTAGAAGTTTTCACTTCAAAAAAAACCGAGAAGACTCTGATGATCGGAGTCAGATCACAGTTACCTAAAGGAATGAATACTTAAATGATTTACGTAGATTTACGAAACATAACAAATTACATCATTCTGCGGTCCTATCGCTAAAGAAAGCGATTTCTTTCAGACAACCATTGGATGGTGTGGACTTTGGCCGATAATTATAGGTACAGTGTAATAAATGATTGCACAGATTTGTAAATTTAGGTATTCAAAAAGATAAAAAACCGTGACCCTTGGCATAAAAAGAAGCAATTTACATAATCATGGTCCATAAATGTTTATGGATTTGCTTAGAATCTTTTATTAAGTTTTATTGCGTTCCTATTAAAATACAAAGTAAAGGGCCAAGGAATTATATTTATCAATCGAAGGTTCAGGGTTAAGCCTTTTTTTAAACGAAGATAGATCTTCAATTGACCACAATCTCACACGATGGTGAGCGATGATGTTGTGTATCGGCGGGTTCCTATATCCGTCGGTAATCAGCTACGACTCGTTTCTCCTTAAAAACGCCTCAAAAGTTTGACACATTTTCAAGGAGATATGAGTCGTAGTCGGTTACCGACGGATATAGGAACCCACTATAAGACGATGAACAAAGATCTTGGCCGTTACTATTAACAGTGACACAGATTGTAGCCTTTCTGGCGGGTTCCTATATCTGTTGGTAACCAGCTACGACTCGTTTCTCCTTAAAAACGCCTCAAAAGTTTGACACTAGTTTGACCCATTTTCAAGGAGATATGAGTCGTAGTCGGTTACCGACGGATATAGGAACCCGCCATTAGTCAGACAGGAAGATGACGGTAGACGGTGGTGTTAGATACTTTAGCTGTATGTATGCTATAGCTTTTCAGACGTGAGTCCAAAACGGTGATAATGGGTGGTAATGTGGTAAGTTAAACCTCTATTTTTGGTGTATTTCTTAGCTTCTGTGATGTGCAATAAAAAATACTAGTTGCCAGCACAATGGTCGAAATTCGACCGTAATTCATAATTTTATTTTACTTTTATAACCTTAATTTAAGCTTTCTGCACTTATTCATATACCTAAACTTAAACGATGCTAAATCAGACACTCCTCCGTGGGCGTATAAATGGTTTCTCTTCAGGTATTATGTATAATAATGATAATATCTATTTTAACCTTTGAATGAATGAATGAAAACACTTTATTGTACACAATGTAAACAAAAAAAATACAAAGCAAATAGTACAATGGGCGGTCTTATCGCTTAGAAGTGATCTCTTTCAGACAACCTTTGGATGGAAAGGATTTTGTTATGACAAAGCTAATGGTCGGGGGTGTACTTTTATGGTTAAACTATTTAAAAAGAGAAGTGAGTCTAATACCAAAATTAAAATATAATTAAATACTAAAATTTATAAATAAATATGAATACAAATAGAACATTATGTACTTACATTAAATATATATAGATACATATAAATTATGATACTTATAAGCATTCTGTTGACTCAAACGTATCTAAATTTAGATTTGACAGCACTAAAATAACAACTGCCACTCGCAGTCCATATGAAATAAACAAGGATGACAAGTTGGTGCCTACAGCATTGCCCCCATTGACAGCGAGACTGACAAAATGACAATACATTACAGAGAGGGTCAAAAATAAGCATGGCAGCCCCCAGGTGCAATTTTGTCTCGCATGTAGATATTTTTTCTTCAAAACATATTAGGTATCAAATCTTGATAGTCGATTTCGATAAATGTCGATAAATAAAGATCTTGATAGTCGATTTCAAAAGTTATAAGAAGTTGAATGTAAGCTGATCTGATAGAAGTAGGGTGGGTGGGTACCCAGATTAAAAAATCCAAATTCCGGAAAAAATTCCTGACATTTGATGAAAATTCCTGAATGTCTTGTAAATATAATATTAATGTCGTTAGCATCGTGCATGTGAATGAACGAAGCAAATTCTCGGATTTAAATACATCTATGAAAATGTGATGAATGTTCACAAAATATTAATTTCTTTAAGAAAAATAGCGATAATCATAATTTTAATACTAGAAATAAAGATAAACTCGCTGTTGCCACTTGTAGACTCCACAAAGTTAGTAAATCGTTTAAGGTGTACCTACGCTTTTTTAACAAACTCCCAAGTGATGTACAAAAATTAACAATTAACAAATTTAAAAACGTAATGAAACAAAATCTGTATAAAAAAGCCTACTATAAAATATCGCATTATTTTGATGATAAGAGAGAAGTTTGGGGTTGAAATTGCTCCAACTCGTTCAAAAATGTTACAATTAAGACGTAATTTATTCTCTTTATTGTTATGTATTCTAAAGGGATCATTTAAAAAAACAACCAGCCTTGTTTCTTACCTTTCTTTCCTGGCTTGGTCGCGAAGGAACAGACAGTAAAATTGACGTTTCAAAGTGACCCTTGTGATTTAAATGAATAAAAAGATTTTGGTTTTGAAAGTAACCGCCTCTCTATCTGTCTGTTGGTTACGTTTTCACGACAAAACGGCTGCACCGATTTCGATGTTAGAGATAGAATATGACCTGGAGACTTAGGCTGCTTTTTATTGACAAACCACATCTGCAAAGCCGCGGACGAAAGCTAGTAATGAATAATTAAGTGCCTACGTACGTAGGAAAATATGACCGCATGAACTTAAAACAGGAAATAAATACCATTTGCACGATAAGCTTTTGTTTTGTGTAGGTAAGTATTGTCAGCAGTCAATGGTTATTGTTATATCAATCAAACACTATTCATTCAACATATTATTAAAATAAACTAAAAAAAAACTCGTTCATGTGACCATTACTGTAATATTACAAAAACCTTCGCCAGCATTTGTCTCGAAATCGCTTCTAAGCGATAACGACCATTGTACTTGTGGTTTTTTCGTCTATTTAATTTTTTTTTCTTTTTAACATCGTTTAAATATTATAAGATCGTTTATTCATTCATTTGACCTCAATATTTTAATTCTTAACCGCTTGGCTTGCTTCATGGATGCATGACCACGACCTTACCTCAAAACAAGCAAAATCTACCTACTTTTAAACAAAAGTAGTTCCCCATCTCGTTTACGATAATTACTAGAATATTACGAGAATGGTCAAATTGCTTTAAATTAACCATTGACGAAACTAGCAGTTTCCTTTTACCGTCTATTGCGCACAATCAATCTGCAAACGTAACATCTAACTCAAAGAGAACAGGGTACACTTTCGTTTGTGCACATATTAAAAACAGTCAATTTTGACAAAAAATATAGATACTGACCTCGAATTAGACTTGCCAGATTTCGTCCCATTTGTATTGAACTCGATATCGCTGCCTCCGTAACTTGTTACTAGTGGCATATCGCCATCTGCCATCATTTTCATTGACACTAACGATTTACAAAAAAAAAAGAAAAAAAAGGGTAGCGCGCGCGTCAGCTTTTTATAAAGTTTTGGTCCGATACGTTCACGCGACTTGTGTATGGTACGGCGCGCTGCGATGCACTGACTTGGCTCGCACGTTTATTTTATTGATGTGATGAGCGGTCGCTCAGATAACATGTCTGTGATGGCCGTTCGGACGCTGTCAGTGATAATTGGAGGTGATCATCCAGTATGTGGTTATGATCTTTATTTTTTTTATCGTCAATTAACAGTTAGTTAGGTAAGAAGCTAAATTTTTTTTATTGCTATTTTGAAATGTTTTTTTAACTTTATTATTATTAGATGAAAAAAAAAACTTACCTACCTACTCACTTAGTATGTACTTATCATTATTACTAAGAGTATTTGCTGGTAAAATAATTTATTATTTTTATCTTTGATATGACTTCATTATGTAGATTCATTACCCTACCTACACTTGTCCCAGTTGTTTTTGTGTACAACAGTTGGTACGAGGGCGCATTGAGTTATAGATTGTTCAATAATTTATTTAAATTTGTATGTAAATAAATACATTACTAAGTACTAAATAATATTTGTTTTTATCATACCAGGTACCATACAAAAGTAAGAAAATAAATATTTGTTTAATGATTAAACATGAACTTAAGATAGTAAAAGTCACAGATCTGATAGTGTTAAAAAACAAAGATTTTTTTAATTTTTTTTTAGCTTTGTAAAATATCCAGATAAACATAATAAATAGATACACACAGACAGCGTCGCTAACTAAGTACCCACTGCATGTTTAAAGATTGAAATAAAAACTTGTAGAAGGATGACTTTAATTTTTTTTATATTAAAGAATGGGGTTTATCCTAGCATACGACGTGTAATAAAAACGCTTTGGAAATCATCCTTCTACAAATGTTTATTTCAATCTATAAACATGCAGGTGGTTACCAGTAAGCGACGCTGTCTGTACATGAAAAAGTTACAGAAGGCTAGTTAGATAAGTTTCTAAAAATAAATATTGATATTATAATACATTTTAAGGAGGTCTTATGTTTAGGTGTTATTCATTTAATTTTTACATTTATTTATTTTTCATCACGCCAGCGTCTACTAGGCCTTCCTCGGCGCCCGCCGTCGCCCGTCTTCAGGCACCCACTGCGTGAGGATCGTTGCCCATCTGTGCGGGTGCATACGTCTTACATGGCCCGCCCAATCCCGTTTTAGCCTGGCAGCCTTATTTCCTGCGTCAGAAATGCCAGTCTTTAAACGCAGCGTGGTGTTACGGATTCTGTCAATCCTTTTTACTTCAAGCACGCCGCGCTCCATTGCTCTTAGGCAAACCTTGAGTTTGGATTTTTGAGCCTCGCTCGGATAAAGACCACGATGCCTTTGAGACACATTGGTGGGATTTGGCACGCGAGCGAAAGTCCTGGACGACAGTAGGGAAGACCTTTGCCCATCAGAGGGATGACACAGGTTCAATAAATAAAAAAAAATTGTTAGATGTCAAAGATCCATATTTGTTAGTTAAAATTTAATTAAACATGTCAAATAATAAAATATTAATAAATTATAATACTTTCTTAAATGTTAACCAAATTCGCATACTAATATTATTGTTACATCCACAAATAAAAAAAGAGATTGTTCAACCGCTCGGCTCGCTCTTACATAACACCGTCCTCTATTCCGTCACTCCTAGTCAGTACCATGCTGTATCAACCTCCTTACATACTATTATTTAATCTGTGCTAGTGTTTACAAAAATACTGTCAGGTTATTACGTTCTGTTTCCCGAAACTGTTCATATTTTGATAAGAGTTAGCCTTTTGAGTCACTTCCAAAAACAAGTTTACGCCCCCTAGGTTTTATCCGGGGTTTTCTAGTTGATTATTGGGAATTGAAACTAGTAGTTTTGCGAACAGTAGGTAAACCTCGCGAGCATAACTTTTAATACCACTAAATGTATTTAAAACGGGATCTAGTGACCTTATTGTACTAAAATTAATATTGGTTTTAAAAGCCTCGTTTTAGAGTCTAGTTTTGTGATGAGAATGTGGTCTCAGGTGCTCCATCAATCCCTAGTAATTAAGGGGCCGATTCTGGCCATTAGGCCGAAGATCGTAATCAGATCATCATTAAATGTTTATGAGACCAATGTAAAGTTACTACCTTTCAAATAAAAAAAGAACCATCGAAATCGGATCTCATAAAGCGGAGATATCCAGGAATTCCCTTTTTGCTTCTATTTGGAGAAAGTACCAATATCTGGTTCCAATAAAAAACGCGTAGTGTCCACTCGAGAATCTTTCTGTCCCAACGGCCATCAGTTATAAAAACATGGCCGTGAAAACATCAATAAGTTAGTAAATGTTTCAATTTTTTGTAATAATCGAGTTCGTTTGGTTAAAAACGGTCGCAATTCTAAGGCATTGAAGTCAATGATGCATTAAGTGTATTTTTGACTTCTTGTGTAGACGTTCGTTCAAAGTTATTACGGCAAGAATAATGCCAAAAGTCAAATCTGTCCTATTGTCTAAAGTTTTTTTAGAGTGTTAGTTATTGATCGAGCGAAGCGAGATCTCTAAAGCAACTTGGGCAAATCGGCGTTATATGTATGAATGTATGTATGTATTTAATGTACCTATGTATGTATGTTTGTCCGAGAAATTTGGTGAAATTTGGTATAGGTATAGGTAGGTAGTGATGGCACAATTTTGGTGTGACTATATGAGCTAAAAATGTGTGTGGGGGGAGGGGTTGTTGGGATATTAGGGTTCACGAGGGGTAAAAATAAACAAAAATGGGACTATTCGGTCAAATGGCACGTTTAATAAAAGGCCTTTATAAGTACATTTCAACCCCGTTTTTATTTTTAGTTTAAACCTTGTAGTTTCTAAGTTATTAGCCATAATGAAAACTGAACTTTGACAACATTCACAGGGTACACCAGTGACCCCCAGTGCTGAAATTTGGTATGCGTGTAGCTTTAGTGACACAAATATAGGGAAAAGTCTGAAATCCAGAATAACTGCAATTTCTACCCCAAAAAAGAGTAACCAATTAATATGTTACCTGTAATTTGAATGAAACTGTACGTCAAGTTAGTTAGTTATGCATTTCGTGGGGCTACTTTGAATAATTTTGATAGTTAATGATTACAAATAATATTTTTTTGTTGTTATGGTAGACTCGCGAGATCTCAGTTCGGGGCGAACCACTAGTCTTTATAATAGTACCAAGTACCTACCTATTGTGATGATGGCTGATATGGCAGAGAGAGGTATGGAAGAAACAAGACCCGTCAAGTACGAGTAGAACTCGCGCACCGAGGGCTCGGTACCTACATGTATTAAGGTTATTTTAGCAGCGCCGCCATCTGGTTAAAAAAAATTAAAAAATTTCAAAATTAGTTGGTATGTAGGTATAAATTTTTCTGTAATTTTTGAATATACAGTAGTCTCACTAATCCAGCACTATTAGAAACTAGGGGGTGCCGGATTATTGAAATGTTCGTATTATTGGATTGTATAGAAAAATTCATAATATGTAAATAAAATAAAGCATTTTATAAAAATTAGAATTGGGAGGGGTGAGGGAGGCGTTAGAGGAGGGTGCCGGATTATTGGGCGTACCGGACTACTGAAGTGACGGATTAGTGAGACTACTGTACTAATTTCATACCGTCAATCATACTAATTTATGAAATTTCGCTAAAGGGTTATTATTTGGACATTTTCGCCATAACTCCAAAGTATTACGACATAAAAATTAATAATAAATGGTTTTAAAATGTGTAAATTGTTATTAAGCTCTTTTAAAAGATATCCCACTTGACCTAATAACCTTATTTTAAAACTTTAACCCCCGTTTTGATTGTTATTTGCAATAGAGTCGAGTATAACTAGCTGACCCGGCAAACTTTGTTCTGCCATATAAATTAACAAAGAAATCAAATGCAGAATGAAATGTCAAAGTGACGCGACACTTCATGTATCTAAATGACTTCACGTCAATGAACGACGGTTAAATTATATGGATCTTTAAACCTCTATTTCACCCCCTTCATTTTTTGAAACAAAAGATAGCCTATGTCCTTCCCCAGGATATAATCTATCTTCTTGCCAAATTACATTACGATCCGTTCAGCCTTTTAGTCGTGAAAAGGTAACAAACACTCTTACAAACAAACAAACTAACAAATAAACAGAGTTACTTTCGCATTTATTACATTTTATATATTTATAATATGGATTAAAACTCAGTATTCTTAATTTAAAGTCGATAGCTTTAGTAGCTGCTAAGATAATCAGCTGTGACGAACAGACGGACAGACCACAAGGATTCCGTTTTTACCATTTTGGTCCGGAATCCTCAAACATGGTAAAATCCGTACTTGCAACGCTGATTAGATAAATGGCTACGTAGGTATTATGTGCAGTGCAAGAAAATACGATTTCAAAACAATTGCACTATAAAAAAGTTAAAAAAAAAGAAAGCGAAAGTCAAAGACAATTAGAGAAAGCACTATCAACGTCCAATTACAGCTCACCGTCTATCTGTAAGCCAATCACGTGCGCTGAAAGTTAGCCCGCCAATTTTGGTCAACGCTGATTGGCTGATTTAAATGCGAAATTGCAGTGACATTAGAAATGTCACTTTGATTGTTTTGAATTGTTTTGTGAGTGAAGTGAAACTAATTTGGATCGAATCTGGAAACGTTTTGAATTTTCCTGCATACATGCAGAAAAAAGTTCGCAGTGAATGTGCGAACTTTTTTTGTTTGATGTGTGTCTTCGCAGTTCCTAAACAGATAGACCGATTCGGACGATGTTTTTATAACAGAAAGCTAGTTTAATTGTGGTCTGGAGTTATTCTTAAATAGATAATTTTTAAATTTTACTTGCTCCTATAAAAGTAGCCAGCAACCCGCTAAACGTCAAAAATTTGAATCTAATTGTAACTCCTCCGTGCGCGTCATAAGCTTAAAAAGGGAAAGGGGTACAAAGTTCTTTCTTTACGCACCTATTTATAATATTATCTATATTATTTATAATATTATCTGTATTATTTATAATATTATCTATATTATAAATACCTAACGTATGAGACGACTTGGATGTGCATTTACCAGACTGGCCCACTATAGCAGGGGACAGAACAATCTGGAAAGAAGGGAGGGAGGCTTTTGCCCTAAAATAGAACAATACAGGTTAAAAATAAATAAATAAATACAATAACGTATGCACCGAGTTTTGTTTTTGAATTTGACTGGCCATAATCTAAATTTCATCGGAATCGGTCTAGCCGTGAAAACGTAACTTTTTTTTATTCATTACAGAATACTGCACTGGAAATCAAGGTAAACAAACTCTTATAGCTAATGCTTAATGCCAATAACATATACTCATTTCTTATAGGTGCAACAAACAACAGCAACAAACAGACAGACAGAGTGACAGAGTTACCTACTTTCGAATTTATAATATCTATCAGTGGATTATTTTGACGCCGAGCTTTAGTTAGTAAGATTTACAACCTGTTTAAATGTAAGTTAATACCTAGAGTAGATTAGAATCTAGACTAGGATATTTTCTATTTACAAACAACGAAGAATTTAGGTTTAAAATAAGGCTAGATATTTTGTAAGCTATTGAATACCGTACCAAAGTAACTAACGGTATAGTCGTGTTTATTACTACTGCGAATTGCGTGAGCGAGACAGATACACTAAAGTACTTAAGGAGTGAAAGAGAGGGGTGCCAGACGAGACATGAATCAGAATTTATCTCAAAGCTTTGTGCTTCTAAGATCAAATTTGTTGTGTACGAACGATATGTATTATTAGATTGCGCAAATTCTATAGGTACTTAGGAGTATGTACACGTAGGTAGGTACCTATATACATTTTATCATTACTCAAAACACTGAATTTATCATCACTGAAAACTCTTCCGGGAATAAAGTAAAATTTGAAAATAGAACGAATCTTTATGGGTTCTTAATTATGCTACCTATATGAAATACAATCTCCATGATAAATCTTTATTTCTATTTGAAAATGGAACTGGAATATGTGCTATAATTAAATATTAACAAACCCTTATTTAAATAAGTTTTTTGTTGAAAAATTAGTTTTTCAAAACCAGCTTTTATAAAATTCATAATCGGAACCGCAAGCAGATTCAAATGAGCCCAAACACTAGTAGCCTACTCTAATGCATTCAGAAGTTCCGTTGTCTAGCATCCGTCTCCATCATGAGACCATATTATTGCATTGTCACCGAAGTTACATAGGTATGTATTCCAAATTTCAGCCAAGATTCCACCCGGACAAACATACCACCTACATATATTGCAAGTTAATAAAAAGCTTGTAAAATAGAACTGGCTACAGCCCGGTTGTAAAAATTAATTAAACATGGAATACTAGAAACGCAAATCCAGATTTTTTAGTAATAACCTGTTAAACAAACAGATTTTATTAATTTCCTCGCATCCTTGATGAAATGTTGTGTGTTATACCTACCTACTATTTTTAAGTTCTTATAATTTTTTCAATAATTAATCAGATATGAACTGCTTTGCTTCCAATTCTTCTCATTACAAATAATAGTACATCATAATCATAATTATGATCTGTTTACATGAAATATATGATGATTCACCTAAAAATTAAGGTTTTTATTTATCTTTGGGTCGATCCCATTTACATACAGTCAAAGAGTCGTCGACATCAATACACACGTTATATTGCACCAAATATTTGTGTCCGAATAAAAGATTCGTTTATTTTTAAATTATTATCAACCGTAATTACGGTTTTTTATTCTACCCTAAAATTTGATTTTATTTACCTCATTTTTATGGACGCATAAGTTATTTCGTTTGAATCAACCCACTGTTGTTTCTGTATAAATAATTTAATAAAAACCAAATCTGAACCTAGTTTCTAACAGACCTAAAAAAAACTTAAAAATACATAATACCTACTTAATATTGTTAAGAATGGCATTGCGACTTAACATGTAACATTCAATTCTTGAAATTACTTTTAAATAGAAGACAAATCGAAGTTATTTTTAATAAGCCTTATACCTCTCAAAACCTAGCTTGCTCTTCTAAGAGCCAATAACAATTAAAAATCGATTGTGATTGAATCCTAGGTTTTAATGGCGTAGGTACCTATATTATACCTACCTAAGTAAATGTAGGTTTAGGTATGTATGTTTTTTTATGTTAGACAGTTCAATTTTGGTTTCTTATTTGTACAAAAGTTATTTAACTAGTAAATTTAATTCCAATAATACGTTGCCAGTTTGTATCTATGGTAACTGAATAAAAACAACACATCGACTAACATTACCTCATGCTCACACAAAGGGTTTCCAACATTCTCATTGGCAATGCCGTGTATTTTACTTAGCAAGTGCGGTAGACTAAAAATTGCTAGCAATGCATTCAACCCTAAGAGAAAGTAGCTCATTCAATCACTCACAAAAAGATAACTTACCTCAGAGCGCGAACTCGATTTCACTGTCAGAAAAACAAAAAAACCAACGATTTGACAACACTTCTGTAAAACTACGTTTAACACAAAAGAACTTAGGTTTTATATAACTGTACAACAAATTTCCTATGCGAACCGGTTGAATAATAACGTGTTGTATATCCACCAAGCACTGATTAGAAAGTTCTGTATTGATAATATTAAAGATATTTTGTGGTTTTCGATTGTTATTAGAAAAATTGAGAAAACGCCGGTGGCAAACGTGCGTTTGCGCCGGTACCCCGCTCTTTACTGACATACTGGTTCTTTTAACGAGAAATGAAACATGGCGGAGGTACTCAAACACCTTTGCATACATCGAACAGATTCCTACACAGCCTTATTTGCACAAGCTTACGGCATGGTTTTAATGTTTTTTTATTACAAAATTTAAGCAGAACATAACAAATATTCGAGCTTATAAAAAAAGGTGTTATGGTTAAAAAGGTCTTCAGGTAAAGGTACCTGAAGATAAAAATAAGAAAAATTTCCCACGTTTCAACACTTTCAACATAATTGACGCTATTTTATTGTTTTTAATTGATGCTTGTTTATCTTAAGGCTTATTTATGTCGTGGCTAAGTAGTTTAACAAGCTTTAGTAAATAGTTGCTAATTATAGGGTATGGATGAAAGTAGTTTTTTATGTTTTCCCTTGCAAGGAAAGCTAACCTAGCCTGACAGATCTTAAGACGATAAAATTATAGATTACTTACAGAGAAAATTGCTAAGATGATATGACCAGGGGCTGCCTAGCTAGATCCGGGCTTAGATAGGTTTCTTCTAGATCTTCGTGCTTCATCTTAGACCACATCATCGCATACTATCCGGTGAGATTGTGGTCAAAGGAAGATCTATCCAGTTTAAAAAAATATATAACGTGTACCTCTATCACTCTTTTCAAGGCTTACTGCCAGTCCTTCTTCTCGAGCAGCCTCTAGATTAACAACACCCGCCGTGCGGTCAGCGTTTTAAGGGTCCAATATAACAATATATTTAGGATGCTGATGCGGCTGCCTCGCTCTTGCAGCGCATCGGCTAAGTTCGTGGAGTCGCGCACGACTTTCATGCAGTCAAGCGCAAGAAAGTCGCTTCCCTACTCCAGCGCGTGTGAGGCAGTAGCAACTGCATCATCCAGATGATTGTATCGCGTCTGGACTGCCCAATCCAAGCCAAATGGATAAAAATTGAAAATCTTAATTATAATTATGTATTCAATTCAATTCAATTTCAAAATTTAATATACATAGGTAATATGGCATTTTAGAATAGAATAGAATAGAATACTCTTTATTGCACACCAACAAAATTAAAAATACAATAAAAATACATAAAAATTAAGGTAAGTACAATGGGCGGTCTTATCGCTAAAAGCGATCTCTTCCAGACAACCTTTGGATGGACAGGACCAAACAAAATCAAAAAGACTAATGATTTTAATTTAATTTAATTTATTATTTTATTATACATATTTATTAATTACGTTAATATTGTGCCTATGTATTTTTAATTGTTTATTACTAAATTATAAGACTTTGTGTTAGTTTTTAAGGATTGTGTAATGAAATTTATGAATTTATTTTATTTGAATTAAATAAATTAATAATAATATATCCCTTTCAAATAATAGTAAAATTTACATCAATTTAATTTTTAATTTAATTTGACGACCTCCGTGGTGCAGTGGGCGAATAGCCGGCTGAGACGTAGGAGGTAGTGGGTTCGATTCTCGCCGCGGAACAAAAGTTTGCATGATCTACAGATATTTGTTCCGGGTCTGGTTGTTTTTCTATATAGGTATTATAAGTATGTATTA
Source organism: Philereme transversata (assembly GCA_963924445.1). Lineage (NCBI taxonomy): Eukaryota > Metazoa > Arthropoda > Insecta > Lepidoptera > Geometridae > Philereme > Philereme transversata. The sequence continues at coordinate 22,790,746 of OZ004346.1, forward strand.
CAAAAAATATATGTATTCAAGTATTCTATCAGTTATCTGGTACCCATAGTACAAGCTCTGCTTAGTTTGGGGCTAGATAGCGCCGTGTGAAATGTCCAGCAATATTTATTTATTTATTTTTTATCATTTATGAAATGTTTCATTTGTCGACCCACTTCTCGGAACTGCCACATATTTAAGCCACTCATCCTGATTCTGTTCACATTATTCTGTCCATGTACCTACATAACATACACATCTTCATAAAATTTCCCACTATATTTTATGAATAATTAATTCATAAAAATACTGTTTTTTATTAACTCATAATCTTTCTTGCGTTACTCGTGTAAATAATTAAAAGTCCATTTTATGTGAGTCGTGTGAGTCCGAGATCTGTAGACAAAGAATTTAAAAGGACAGATTATGTGCTTTTAAAATGCACTTACATTTTGTGCTAATTATTGGTACACGATTTAAGTAAAATTTGAGCCCTAGCTCTTTCATTTTAATTATGAATCATACTTATTAACCTAGTCTTGTTTGATTACAATAATAAATGAATAATAAATTATTGTTTAATTAATTGTTATTTCCGAAGTTTTCAAAGAGTTTTTTTCCATCCTGAAAGTACCTAAAAAAAGACTTTTTTTTTTGTTGACTAACACTGAATTTTTGAAGACAACACAAAGAAACGGAATTACAGGTTCAGTCGATTAGTGGAGCGGATGAGCTAACTATAGATCGTTTGCAACGGTCTTTAGATGATTCAACTGTACTGTATCTTTTTTTCTTGTTATTTGAGTATATAAAATTATTTACAATACAGGAGAAACAGTTGAATCATCTAAAGACCGTTGTGTACGATCTAGGTACAGATAGCTCAACTGCTCCAGATCACTAGTGAAATATCCCCAAGACACTGGCTGCACTATTCTGCTGAATTGCAATGCTTATGAGTTGACCCAGATAAGATCACATGGATCACACGTCGCTTCGACCAGACGCCCAGAAAGAATTTTGAAAACGCGATGTGCCCCGCTGGTGGTACCCCATAGCCCCAGGGTCTCGACCCCAGGCTCAAATACGTATGCTCTGTCGAGACTTCCATATTTGCGCCCCTTGAGATCTTCGGTTGAATTTTCCACCGCACTGGCCCCAACTGCATCAGGCAGATGAGATGTAGCAAGGGTATCGACGCACGTGGCGTCCTACACCAAAGGCCTACCCTTCTCCCAAGGTACTAGAGTTATACCGTTAGGCCGCTTACCATCGTCACGTATCAGACCGTTCGGTTCGAGAACGGCTGGAACGTTGACGCTGCAAAAAGCCCGGTGGATGTGACGGAAAATCCTACCGGCGGCCCTGGAACACGATAATTCATGGTGACCAAGCTGTTACTGTATCTTAGTCTTGTAAATACATAATTGTACATCTATTCTTATTTCCCCGTCTATAATTATCTCTTAGATGATAGAGAAGCTTTTGATTGAAATTGCTCTAACTCTTTCAAAATGTTACAATTTAGACGTAATTTATTTTCTGTATTGTTATGTATTGTAAAAGGATCATAAAAAACAACCAGCCTTGTTTCCTGCCTTTCTTTCCTGGCTTGGTTGCGAAGTAACAGGCAGTAAAATTGACGTTTCAAAGTGATCCTAATGATTTTAATGAATTAAAATATATGACTTTGACTTTATATTTATGTATTCTAAACGGATCATTAAAAAAACAACCAGCCTTGTTTCTTGCCTTTCTTTCCTGGTTTGGTCGCGAAGGAACAGGCGGTAAAATTGACGTTTCAAAGTGATCCTTGTGATTTTAATGATGATGTGCAAAGAGAGCAACTGAAGCCGAGCGGGAGAGAGAGACGGGAGATGGTTTTTCTTGTATTTTAGCAATTTGGATCTGAAGTGTGACAGAGACAGCACCATAACTGTTAATGCTAGTCATAAAATGGTATTCGAACGTCTTTATAAAAAAAGGATTATCAAACTCAAACTAATAAATAAAACTTAAAACAAACTTCTGACAATTTCCAAGTCATTCTAAGTGATGACATATTTACTAGAGAACGTTATTTTTCTTCTCTAGAGTTTTAAAACAGATATTTTTTTGTATTTTCTATCAATGAGCTATTGGTAAGCTCTTTCATTCTATTCTCTTTATCAATTTTTTTTCCTAACCTGTACTGTCCCACTGCTGGGCAAAGGTCTCCCCCAATTCCTTCCACCCCTCTCGATCCCTGGCCAACTCTACCCCATCTTTATCAATTGAAGATGATTTGTGGCCGCGGCTGGTGTGCGCGTGCGGCGCTAGATGGGCGAAGGACACAGGCGCTATAATGCCTGAGACAAAGTCTTCTTCTCGTGTCAACAGCCCCGGATCTAGAATTTTTCCTAACCGGGGCAGAAAATTGATGTGGTGCCCCCTCTCCACCAGCGTTTGAACAGCCAGGTGAACTAGGTTGACCGCGGGCAGGGAGTGGAATAATCGATAGTAGGTACGACGCGGCGATGTGTGCTGGATGCCAAGTGCTTTTAGACACAAGTATTTTTTGTAACATATTTTTATTGAAGAATTTGGCACCCGCTGAAATTGACGCCCGGGGCAATTTCAAGCAATTTCCCTAGATCCGGGGCTGCGTGTCAATGACTCATTAGATTAGATTAGATAATTTCTTTATTGCAAACAATTTAAAATCAATCAAACAAAAGAGAATACACAATTAAATCAATGGTACAATGGGCGGCCTTCTCGCTAAAAGTGATCTCTTCCACCAAGCAACTTTTGGATGGACAGGATAGTCTAAATTACTTATATTGATTTGGACCAGTGGATAGACACCTCTACAGCCCCGTCGGTTGCCTCATTGAGCTGCTCCTGAGTGCACTTGGTGAGACACTGGGGGCAAAGAAGCAAGTGCGGCATATTCTGTTTAGGAGCCGCGCACTCACACTGTACATGATTTGGATCAACTATTCCCCATTTTGCCAAGTTACTTCGGAGACAGGGTTATAGATGGAGTATACCGCTTAACATCAGGTGGGCCTTATGCTTGTTCAATCTCCAGGTAGAATAAAAAAAATAAATTATGTATGCTTTGCACCTATAGCATCCTCTCAGCATAGTCAGTCACCAAAAATAACTATTCATTAAAACGATGAAGAAAAACATCCTTGAAACTGTTAATCGTGATATTAAGATGATGCTGTTTCTGCTAAATTGGACGACGAAGATCGCTTTTGGCGATAAAGCCGCCTATTGTAATTCAAAAATTCACTAAATAATTATTTGCTTCAGCTGCCCGCAATGCAACTTCACGTCGCAGTTCGGGAGTGCACTTCTGATGCATCATCAGCTTTACCACGAATCTTCGAAAGGGGACCGGTATCCTGACTTCGATACTTCCAAAGCTTTACTGGTAAACTAATAAATTATATTGTTCAGTCAGGGATTTTAGAATTAATTAACTAGTTTTATCTACCGTGACTTTGGCTATCTGGTGCAAAATAATGCTTAATAATACCTACCCCTTATCTCACTTCTACTAACATGCTGAAAATGAAGGCACGTAGGGAGCTTCATCTTGCATGTTTTCTTTTTGGCCTCACCCATAACAGAATACCTACTTATCTATATTCTAAACTCAAGTGGGCTAGTAATTTTTTAAATTTATTGATTGAGCGAAGCGAGATCTCCAAATCAACTTGGGCAAATCGGCGTTGTATGTACTTATGTATGTATGTTTTTTTGTCCGAGGATAACTTTCGAAGCATTTATCTAATCATCGTAAAAATTGGTATATAGGTAGGTAGTGATGGCACAATTTTAGTGTGACTAATTGAGCTAAATGAGGGGAGGGGTTGCTGAAATATTGGGGTTCCAGAGGGGTAAAACAAAACAAAATGGGAATATCCGGTCAGGTGCCACGTTTTTATTTTTAGTTTAAACCTTTTAATTTTTGAGTTATTAGCCATAATAAAAACAAAACATTGACAAAATTCACAGTGACCCCACAATTCTGAAATTTGGTATTCGTGTAGCTTTAGTGACACAAATATAGGCAAAAGTCTGAAAACCAGAATAACTGCAATTTCTACACAAAAAAGTGTAACCAATTTACCTGAACTCCCGTTACCTGTCAAAGATTACAGTTTTTATGGGAGACTCGCGAAATCTCAGTTCGAGGCGAACCATTAGTTTATTTGAGACAAAAAACAATTATACTTAAACACGATTTGTACTAAAAACGGGCTATCTACCATGAATCGAATCGGAATCGAGTTATAACCGAGAATGAAACCGTTGGTAGTAATAGAATAGTATTAGTGAATTAATTCGTAGCAACTTAGCAAAAGACTGAAAAAGAGGGTAGATCGTTATCTCTGCCAATAACCGTCCACAAAGACTTCAGTTTACCCGTAATCATAGCGCATGCAACTGCGTTGAAATATCGGGATACTCAAACACCCAAAAACTTATAAATCATGGTCACTATCCCGTTTTTAGTACAAATATATAGTTCATATAGTTTTTAACCAAATCATCCTTTCTATTTGTGTTATTAATATGGACCCTTGATAAGTAGATCCACGGGGATCTTGGAAAGCTGCATCCATCAACCCAAAATCCTGCTCCGTTACTTCAAGGAGCTAGGATGGCTGGGGTCAGGTTAGAAGGGAGTAATGCACAATACACCCTAATGCGGGACGTCAGTGCAGATCTCATTTCCCCCACCCTAGAATTAGAAGTAGATATTTATGCATAATTTTACGGCCTATTAACCGAATTACTTAAAGATAAATAACATTTCACCAGTTATAATACACATTTGCAATGATTTTCCAGAGCAGCTGCACCCAACGGCTCCCAGCAACCTGTACTCATTAGGTTTAATAATGTTTTAGGATAAATCAAACACTGTTCCCCAAATCTCGCCGCCCAGATCTCCGTTCTGTCCACGAAAAAGCAAAGGTAGTAGACGTAAGTTACCTACCTACTTTCTTTGTAAGTCGAAAATAATACCTACACCCCCCTACGACCTTTAATTATTGAACTGGTATTTATCGCGCATGTACCTTTTTTATTTGTTATCACGACGTTTCGGCTGTGTTGCAACAGTCGTGGTCCCGTGCTGACTTAGATCTATCTAAGACCTATCTTATGCCATAAGGCCTACCTTACGGCAAAAAAAAAACCAACGACCCCCTACGACCTATCGTAGGGGGTCGTTGGTTTTTTTTAATATTCGAATAGTATAAGAGTAGTAGACGACGTCCGTGGTGCAGTGGGCGAAGACGCAGGAGGTAGCGGGTTCGATTCCCGCCGCGGAACAAATGTTTGCATGATCTACAGATATAAGTATGTGTTAACAAATATAGATAATTCGAGAATTTGCTTCGTTCATTCACATACACGATGGTAAAGACATTAATGTTATATTTACAAGGATATCACGAATTTTCATTAAATGTCAGGAATTTACTCCGGAATTTAGATTTTTTAATCTGGGTACCGCACAAGGTACTCCCAGTCTCTACAAACGTAGTGTTGTGGCTAGTACTTAGTACCTCTACGACGAAGGTTGAAAGTCGCTCAGCGAGCTATGGAGTGGATTATGCTTGGCGTTTCTCTATGAGAATTTAAATCCAAAATTAGTAGATTTTATGTTGCCAATTTTAATAGAAGTGGAAGTAGTTCCAGGTAGAACATCTTCAGCGACCCGCCTCTTCAACAACCTGAAGGCCAGGATATCACGGAGCAAGATGCTGTTCTCACACCCTGAGGAACTCCATGGCAGTACCATCAGTGTTCGTGTAAGGATCTTTTTGACTAATCTGTTCACTAGTTCCCTAAAGAGCTCCACACACTAAACGCGGTGCGGGACGATCACCGCTTCCAGTGTGCATTATTCACTCAGGACGAGCGGCGTTGAGCGCAAGGCACAGGTCATAGGTCACAGGATGGGCGGAGTATGAAATAACGGTACGTTTTGGTTGGCATCCGCCCAGACTGATGAGAGCGCGCTTTTAAACCGTCGCGTCGTACCTAGGTAGTAGGTACTCAAAGAATTTTTTAACTGCATACATCTTCGTTTGACCACAATCACACATGATGGGTAAGCAATGATGTGGTCTAAGATGAAACACGAAGATCTAGAAGAAAATATATTATTTATTCACTTTACTTTATTGTACACAAATAGATTTACAGACAGAAACAGCTTACAAAATGGACATGTACAAAGGCAAGCTTAACCCTAATAAGAGTTTTTTTCCCGAAAACCTTTGAAGATAGAGATAGTGTTACCATAAAGAGGCCCGGATTGTATTCTTTAGGAAAAACAGACGACGGTAAAGTGTTCCATACCATAGCTGTACGCATCACGAACGTAAATCCAAAACCGTATGTACGAATGGCTGATATAGCAACTAGGTACGGATGGTACTGAGCCGTGCGCCTGCTTGTTCTTTGATGGAAGGGAGATGGCGAGATCAGATCGTATAGTTCTTGGGCACCATTCCCCAAAAGAATGACTTGTATCTATAAATTTCAAGCAAACTTAGAAGTATCCATAGTGGAGATATATTGCTTAGTCATTCTTCTGTAAAAACGCCGACACCTGCCGGGCTTGCATGACCACCCTAAAAACTTTCAACCTATGGTAGAACATACTATCTATCCCTATCCTATCTATACTATACTAGCTGTTACCCGCGACTTCGTCTGCGTAGAACTACTACTTCGTGTAAATTTGTTTGGACTGAATAGGCTCTGAAACTATAATGAAACGATTCTAATGAAGCCGGCACATTGAATTATTGAGATTAACATAGGTAGACTTTTCCTGACCCTGATCCATGACTTAACTTAGTTTAATACGTTTTTGTATACGACATTTTTTGTTTTTCCTTCTTTGGTCAAAACATGTAGGTTTTGTGGACTCGATACTCGTGAGCACGCCACATACAGTTGCCCATGGGAGAAACAGTTTTTTTCTAAATGAACACCAGCTACTTTGAGTGTCTGTCCTTGAGCTTTGTTTATCGTCATAGCGAATGCTGCTTTCAGGGGAAATTGTACTCTTTTGAATTGGAATGGCAAATCGGTAGGGATTATTGGAATACGGGGAATTAACACTTCTTCTCCCTTTGCTGTTCCTGTCATAATTATTGCTCTCACAATATTGCGTCCCAGGTGTGTAATTTGTAGACGTGTGCCATTACACATTCTTGGTGCGTCAAGATTTCGCATCAACAGGACCGGGACACCTACTTTTAGCCTCAACTTATGGGAAGGCACCCCCGATAATTCTAAGGAGTTAAGAAATTCTACAGGGAACGATGTCACTTGCTCAGTGTCCATGACATTGTCTACGGACAGATACTCAACAAAATCACCTTCCACATCTGACATGATTTGTTCGTTGATCTGCCCCACTACTTCGTTTGTCGGTGCTAAAATTGCCCTTTCGCACAGCCATTGTCTGTTCTTCATATTGGTTGCAAGATCGGGATAGACGTTGTTCTTTAAGTCATCCATGTTACAGACAACATTACAAAATTCACGATTCAATGTAATCATTCCGTCACTATTTGTTTCCATACGGTCTTCTCCGATTTTCAGAAGAGCATCCGCATATTGCACCAATTGTGTATCACTGTGCAGTTGTACTCGCATATTTGTAGTCAGACAAAAATTTTTTACATGCACCCATAATGGAGACGCTTTTAAACATGCATTTATTTCATCTGCCGGCGTGCCTCTAGTAATTACCGGCAGAGTCTGTCTAAAATCGCCAGCTAAAAGTACCACCATACCACCCATGATACTTTGGTTACTCTTAATATCTTTTATGGTCCGATCTAGTGCTTCTATCGCTCTTTTGTGGGACATGGTACATTCATCCCAAACCAACAGCTTACATTGCTGTAACATTCGTCCACGGTCACTATTTTTAGTAATGTTACAAACTGGCATTTCCTCATGAGCTAAGTTCAATGGCAGTTTAAGTACTGAATGTGCCGTTCGGCCACCATTAAGTAACGTAGCTGCTATTCCAGAAGAAGCTACAGCAACAGCAACTCCTTTATCTTTACGAATTTGGGCTAAAAGTAAATTTAAAAGAAATGTTTTACCCGTGCCTCCTGGCGCATCCAAAAAGAATAAACCACCTTCGCCACTTTCGATTTTTTGCACAACATTCTCAAAAACTAATCTTTGTTCTGGGTTTAGACGCGGAACAGACTCAGTTATTTGTTGTTGTAAAGAAGCAGCATCGTAACTCAATTCTCTTATTATATCACTGCAAACTTCCCCAGTTCTTTGCGGCCTGCTCAACCCAAAATCTGACAAATCTTTCCCAGTTATAGTTATGACTTGGTCTTCTATCTTTGTTAGGGCTTCATTAAAAATGAAATCATTGTATGTAACGTTTGGATTATGATGTTGTACTCTGTGTAAAATATCGTCGGCCATTTGAATTTTGTACCTTTCCCACAGTTGTTGAGGGTTTGAAAGCCCACATGTCGCTATTAGTATAGCAAAAAGCATTCTCACCTTGGCCGCTGATCTACATTGTGCAGCCTCTTCCAGTGTTATATTCCAATGATTGTCATCCTCCAATAATCCTCTTGCCTCACATGCCTCTCGAAATGTTGAAAATTCTTGATTGTTGTATTTTTTGAGATCATTGAAAGAGGTTGGCCCACGCACATGGTGTAGAAGCATCCTTAAACAAAAACATTCCATGTTAGTAACATGGACTGTGTAAACCCGTCCTAAGGCATCTCCAGATTTTACACCAGGCCAGTTCTGAACCGAAGTTCCTTGAATTCGGCGTTTCCAAGTTTTTCTGGTTGCGTCCCATGTGTAATATCTCGGTACCTCAGCATACATAAGAGTTCTTGCAAACTCATCTCTTATGCAAAGTTCAAAAAAAGCTGTAAGGGTGGTTTTTGGTCGAGTAGATAGTCGCTCGTGGAAATTATCTTCTGTAAAATAAACTCGTTCACCGTTCTCTAAGTGTACACTTAGATGTGTAACGGTGGGGTGCCTTTCGTGCAACGGGAACCCTAATAACCGCCACATGGCTTCGTTGCTGCTAACATAACGACCAGATTGATATGTATGTACTTCATTTACGCGATTTGCAAGCTCTGTGCTCCTAAAATTGAAAATAGCTTGGTCACTGCCTTTGTTAATATATTTGCAGATATATTTGATAGCGCGCACTGAACTGCAAGCCTCAACATTTATATGGGCGTTAAATATTTTTAATAGAATAGCGGAATAAGGGACCACCCAACTATTATCAATAGTGACGTAACTCCCATTTCGTAGTTTCACAGATGCCGTTCGACCTCCGTCTGCTGGTGCTCTTCTACGATAGAGTGGGTATCCGTTTTCACTGTGGACAGTGTCTTTGTATAATTTGCGAGGAAATTTCTTTGTGCATTTTCCATCTTTCATGCAAGGGCACTGAGGATTTTCAGGTCCACATGGACCATGAATCATGTTTTTAACTATAATATCATGAAGTGTCTTGTCAGTGCTTGGATCGGGTATTTCTGCGCTGATAATATTATCAATTTGATCGGGTCTCAACTTGTCTTTTAACCACAATAATATGTGGACATGTGGTAGGCCACGCTTCTGCCACTCTATGGAATACATAAAGCAGATCACTTCTCCAAATATTCTGCCTTTGGAAATAACAGACATAAGTTTTTTAACTTTCAACCTAAAAACTCTTGCGACTACATCATGCCTATCAATCGCGCTTTGACCCGGCATTAATTCATTTACTATTTCCGGCCATGCTGGGTTGCAAGTAAACGTAACGAATAAGTCAGGGCGACCATATGTACGTACATAAGCAAACGCATCCTGAGTATATTCGTGTAAGTACCTCGGACTATTTACAAATGAAGACGGTAAAATTATCATTCTACCAATATCATTTGGATTTAGATTAGCGTCATTCGCTACTGCGTCTTGAAGGTGGATATAATTTTCTGCTCTTAATTTAGTTTGATTTAATGTTATGTATCGTAATCGTTCACTTTCTACCTTAACGTACATATCAACATAAAACTGATTGGCCAGTTGCCTGCATCGTGATATAATATTAAAATCATTTTCTCTAATCATGATATGAAAGGCATAAAAGTCCATACATGATACCTTTTTGTTAGGCAAGGGCAGGCCAGTTACAGGATCGACTTGTGGAATTTGAAAGTGATACCCTTCTTGCCCTTTGCTAAATATTAGCGGATATTGTAACGCATCGTAAAATTTATGTGTATCCGGCACCCTAGTTAGTGTGTTATCACGGGCATGTAAAACTATATCACGGGAAGCAAACTGTTCACCACAAACCATGGCTGCGACTTCATTTATTAAAGGTGCATTATATCGTCTTTCGTGTTCCCCACTTGGTGTACGATCTGGGTGAATCACCAACTTATAATCATCTCCCGGCATTCTTTCTAAGGCTGTTGTGAAAGTGTTTATTAGGCGGTTATGTTCATGCAACATTCTCTGAATCTTTAAGACAATATCCTTTTCTACTAATTGAATGTTTTGACACCTGCGGTCAACCTCGTCGTTTTTATTTCCCATAAAATAAATCTGTAAAAATTTTGGTTGCTCATTATTTGTAGGAAGCAAAGAACCAATCCTATGATAGATTTGACCTTGGATTGTAAAAGTAGATGAAAACCCAGGCATAACCACCTCATTTTCTACACCAAATGACGTCATTTGAAAGCATGAATTATATTTCCTTATTTTGATTAAAAAACGCCGCGATTCGTTGTTATCACCTAAAAGTAAAGACTTCAATGGTTCCTCTGGTTCTCCAAGTATTGGAATTGAAACCTTGCCACCAGAACAACACATACCCGGAGTTTCTTCTTTCCACTTGAGTGCTTCACAATGTATACATTTTTTATCCATTCCACCTATGAGAAGTAATCGATGGTTATTATACTCAATCGATGGGTCATAATCAAAAGCAGCATTGTGGAATGCTCCCCATGTATACATTGTAAACGCATTTCTCCTTTCTGACTGCCGTTCAGCATTTAACACACGTCGTCTTTGGGATTCTTCTGGCATCTCTGCAGCTATCAATGATGCGTGTCGCTCAGCATCTAAAATCTGCCGGGCCTGAGTCTGTTCATAGGTCTCGGCAGCTCTTTGCGTTGCGTGTCGCTCAGCATCTATAATCTGCCGGGCCTGAGTCTGTTCATAGGTTTCGGCAGCTCTTTGCGTTGCGTGTCGCTCAGCATCTAAAATCTGCCGGGCCTGAGTCTGTTCATAGGTCTCGGCAGCTCTTTGCGTTGCGTGTCGCTCAGCATCTAAAATCTGCCGGGCCTGAGTTTGTTCATAGGTCTCGGCAGCTCTTTGCGTTGCGTGTCGCTCAGCATCTATAATCTGCCGGGCCTGAGTTTGTTCATAGGTCTCGGCAGCTCTTTGCGTTGCGTGTCGCTCAGCATCTATAATCTGCCGGGCCTGAGTCTGTTCATAGGTTTCGGCAGCTCTTTGCGTTGCGTGTCGCTCAGCATCTAAAATCTGCCGGGCCTGAGTCTGTTCATAGGTCTCGGCAGCTCTTTGCGTTGCGTGTCGCTCAGCATCTAAAATCTGCCGGGCCTGAGTTTGTTCATAGGTCTCGGCAGCTCTTTGCGTTGCGTGTCGCTCAGCATCTAAAATCTGCCGGGCCTGAGTCTGTTCATAGGTCTCGGCAGCTCTTTGCGTTGCGTGTCGCTCAGCATCTAAAATCTGCCGGGCCTGAGTTTGTTCATAGGTCTCGGCAGCTCTTTGCGTTGCGTGTCGCTCAGCATCTAAAATCTGCCGGGCCTGAGTCTGCTCCTCAGATTCTTGGGATCTAGCTACTTGCGCAGTTCGAGCTCTTTTAGAGCTACGCGCTAAATTAGATTTACGCTTGCGAGGCATATTACTTAACCAGTTACCTACCTAAAGTAATAAAAACAGGTAAGTACTTATGCAAAAAAAATTTCTTTAGCTGACAAAAAAATTTAGTTAAAGGTACTGAGTACGAAACTATACTTAAGGTAGGTACTTATACACATTGCATGAAATAAAACAAAAACAAAACGAATTGCTAAACTAAAACTAAATGTTAAAAAAAATATACTATCCACATGGAATAAAAACAAAATGAATACGAAACAAAATTATATGCGAAACTACTGGAACTATTTTATTCACAAAACACCATTACTTACCTATTAATACTCAATAAAAACTATGCTGACCTTCTTAGGTACCGTAACTACTTACTAAATGTGAAAAAACTTAAAAAAACCTGCCTACTAATCTACTACAATTTTATACCTATCCTAAAAAATGAATTAAAGTATTTATTTTACCTATTAACTATAATTTTACCTACTACTAACTTATGCTAAACTAATAATAACAACCAAAACAACTAAGTAAATAACACAAAATGCTTATCCAAGAAACCCTAAACACCAATGAAAACGTAAAGAAAGCGAATACGTTGCAGCTCAAAATTGTAGATATCGCATGCGTCCGCCAACGACGTCTGCCCTCACGTGTCTGCCCGTTCGGGTAAGCATACTTTGTGATCTACACTCCTCCCACCGAGCCATCCGCGTCCCCCGCACGTCTTTGCCGCCGCGCCGCGCAGCGCGCCCGCGCCCGCCAGCCCCGCCACACCACACCATGCATCGTCACACTCACACATTCATAGTGTATAGGCCGATGGGCCTGATGGACATGTCAGGCAGAAAGTATTCTAAAAGCTGGCTAGGAGTATTTGAATTATGCGATACATAACTGCACCCCGCGTTTTCACCCGCATAATTCCGGGATCGGGATCGGGATAAAAAGTAAAGATGTCCTTTCCCAAGGTTCCATCTATCTCTATACCAAAATTCATCAAAATCGGTTCAGCGGTTTAGGCGTGAAAACGAAACAGACAGACTGTCTATGTCTTTCCCCAAGGTTCCATCTATTTCTATACCAAAATTCATTTAGTAGGCATATACGATACATAACTGCACCCTGCGTTATCTATCACTCGCATAATTACGGGATCGGGATCGGGATCGGGATAAAAGGTTGCCTTTGTCCTTTTCCAAGGTTCCATCTATCTCTTACCAAAATTCATTTAGTAGGGATATACGATACACAACTGCACTCTGCGTTTCCACCCGTATAATTCCGGGATCGGGATCGGGATCTGGATAAAAAGTACCCTATGTCCTTTCCCAAGGTTCCATCTATCTCTATACCAAAATTCATCAAAATCGGTTCAGCGGTTTAGGCGTGAAAAGGTAACAGACAGACAGACAGACAGACAGAGTTACTTTCGCATTTATAATATTAGTAGGGATCCCTATCCGTCTTCGCCGGAATGCACATATTCTGTCCCTTCTTTTTAACATTCTTTTCAATCCTTCTTCACCATCCTATCTAAAGGAGCGATTTGTGTTCTTACACCAGGCGCATGATCGAAACCTACGCTCATCTGAAGCTCTAAGTCTCCAAACCATTGTCCACAGTTCTCAATTTTATGGTGACTCCTTTACAGTTCAAGCTGTGCGGCTGTGGAACGCTTTACCTTTCTCTATTAGATCATCTAAATCTCTTCTTATCTTCAAAGCTAAGGTATACAACCATTTCCTTTCTTTGTCTACACACTGCTAGTTTATCGTTATGTTTATCTCCTTTATTGTAGTTTATATATAAGTATATATTATAATATTTGTAAGTATATATATTTAGTTTATTAGTAAGTATAGGTAGTTTATGTACCTAAGTTTATGAATATACTCGTATTTACACCGCCGTCTTTTTGATTTTGTTTTGTCCTGTCCATCCAAAGGTTGTCTGGAAGAGATCGCTTTTAGCGATAAGACCGCCCATTGTACTTACCTTAATTTTTGTGTATTTTTATTGTATTTTTAATTTTGTTGGTGTGCAATAAAGAGTATTCTATTCTATTCTATACTAATATGACAATGTAGAAACATTCATACGGTCGTGTTCCTACTCTCTACGCCAGGGTTTCTCAAACTTTCGGCTCCACGAACCCCTGTTAAAGTTTCCAGGTGACAGCGAACCCCTTAACTAACTATTTAAATCCCCCCTCCCCTCCAAAGAAAATAATGAAATTGACTATTAAAGAAAATAAGGTTTATATTTCAATAAAAGGTAACAAATAAAGTCCCAAAAGAAATATCTTTTTAATATTAATGTGATGGGTGTGCTTGTTTCTTGTCGCAAATAGAGTCAATTTTAGGAGTATTTTTGGACAATTTTAACCTTAATTCTGACTCGGTATCAAGTCGAAAGAGAGTCGAGAGAGAGCGAGCGACGAATTCAGTCGCGCGCGCGCTACCATGTGTGCTTCACGTGCCTGCCAGTCATCAAGCTACCATTACGTAAATCTTGTCGCGAACCCCCTGCTGTCGAATGGCGAACCCCTAGGGATTCACGTATCCCACTTTGAGAAACCCTGCTCTACGTTAATTAACATTTTACTCAATGTTTACGCATACGAGTTAATTTACTTTTGGGTTCCATGATAGCAGCGTAAAATATGTCTACTACGCTACTTAAACTGTATAGGATTCAATCTATATTGTATTCTAAAATAGCTGGGTAATGTGTTAACCGGAATTTACAACTTCCAGGAACCAGGACTAGTCCCGAGCGAGTGCACATCCCAAGCCCTGAAGGTAGACTCCGCGATGTCCAGCGCTCTCAACACCTGCCTCGACGATAACAGGAAGGAGACCTTTGGATGCCACCTCTGTTCCTTCGAAGCTGACAGGTATTAGGTTCTATTTTAGTGTCCGTGGAAAACACTTATGCTTTTACTTACTATCTGTCTAGCCTCCAGCACCGACTGTTGAGTGGTGGAGGCTGGACAGGCCTTATATCTCCTTGAGTTTGACCCATAACTATTGTACCCTAAACATATTGTTGAACCATCGGGCCTATGATATGCATCTTTTGGTCACCAGTTGACTTTGGAGATGATTGAGACAGTGTCTGGCTGGCAGCTGTAGCTGGATGAATTGACGCAGGAGTAATTGTGCCTAGACGTTGACTTGCACAGCACTTCTCGGTCTATGGTTTGGAAACCGGCTATCATAATCACATTATAAATACATTATGTTCGTAATTGACCGCTATGCGTGAACGAATGAATGAAATCACATTATAAACCATAAAAAAAAAACAAAATAAAGACACAAAGCAAACAGTACAATGAGCGGTCTCATCGCTATGAAGCGATTTCTTCCAGACAACCTTTGGATAGAGAGGATTTAGTCAAGTCAAAGATATTGTTACGAGCTGAGGGTTCGGGATAAAATAATGGGAATCGATCTAACCAAAATAACACTTTTATTCAACACGATGACGATGAATACACGAACTTGGTCGCACGTATCACAACACACTAATTCACACCACTGTTGCACCACTTATAGTCACCGAAATGTTCGCACGTATAGCTTAATCCAGACTGACTCGCGAGCAACTACTGTTCACGCGAGACCCTGCTCCACGTCAGTCCTCCAGGGCCTCGCTGAGACTCACTCGCTCAGACTTAGACTGACTCGAGACTGACTGTCCGGCCATCTCTCCGGCCTATTTATATCGCACACATTTCGATTGTTCGAGAACGATGTCGATCCTTCCAGGAAAGGGTCGGTCCCTCGACACAATGGCCACTCCGTATTCTGCGAAACCACAAACAATAGCAACAATAACACAGCAAGACAAAAGCGTTCGAGAAGTGTCGATTATTACTCATTGTTTAACAGCCTCGGCGTAACAATATGTTCGGGGTGCACATTGAAAACCAAGATATGGATGCGTGGTGTAATAGTATTAACGCAAACTAAAATAATCCCGTCTAACAGAGCTTTGATCAATTTCATAAATATTAACATTAACTAACGCTCTGCCTTTTGTCTCCAGGATAACAGTCCTCGATCGTCATCTTCTAAACCTCCACAAAATTGGCCTCGATAACTTACTGCAACTAGTTATGGCGAAAACGAAAGACGGCCTTACAGAAGACACCATACAAAACTTTGGTATACGACAACCATACTATAAACTACAAGACGAAATCATAGAAGAGGGAGAATTTATAATTGAAACTGTTGCGCCCAAAATCAAGATATTAAAACATACATCTACAAATACGGAGAATGATAAATTTGAAGATTTCAAAGCAATAGCTAGTCATATCGAGAAACTTTTAAAATTAAAACACGATGGTGGACATAGTGTTGAAGAAGATGGCGGAAGTAACTTTATGGATAAAATGGCGACGTTAAACGAATGTATGTGCAAATTTGTGGATTCCTCGAATAGTTTAAAGATGGTTTTGAATAAAGAACTGGATTCAAAAGCCAATGTGAAAGAGCATATGAGTGGGAACGAGCCTGTCTTCAATTTAGGGTTAGGAGGGTAAGTCATCATCATCATCTTCCTGCCCCTTTGCAATATTACGCTATGTCGGCACAACATGTCTCATTCTCTCTATTAGCAGACGTCTCAGTACTTACCTACTTCTTTCTTAACCATATCATCTTTCACAGCCTATCGATCCTTGGCCTTCCTCTTCTTCTGTATCCATTTACATTCATGTCTAAAACTCTAGTCATTGTGATTTCTGCATGACATGTGATACCACGCTACCGAATACTCGCAATTCCTCAACAGATATGAGGAACATTATGTTATAAGTACAGGAAATTCTAGGGGTCGGATATTGATACGCGTTAATTGAAAAATTAAATATATTTATTTGCAACCAAACCCCTTACAAATTAAATTAACTGACAATTTTTTAGATAATTTTTAGTAAGCTCTTGGAAATCTAATAGGTCGAACTTGGCAGTTCTCAAAATACTGTTACGCCGAGGCTGTTAAACAATGAGTAATAATCGACACTTCTCGAACGCTTTTGTCTTGCTGTGTTATTGCTGTTATTGTCTATGATTGCGCACAATGGGGATGGGTCGTTCTATCGAAACACCGACCCTTTCCTGGAAGGATCGACATCGTTCTCGAACAATCGAAATGTGTGCGATATAAATAGGCCGGAGAGATGGCCGGACAGTCAGTCTCGAGTCTGAGTCAGTCTCAGTGAGTTAGTCTCAGCGAGGCCCTGGAGGACTGACGTGGGAAGGGTCTCGCGTGAACAGTAGTTTCTCCCGAGTCAGTCTGGATTCAGCTATACGTGTGAACATTTCGGTGACTTTAAGTGGTGCAACTGTGATGTGAATTAGTGTGTTGTGATTACGTGTGACCAAGTTCGTGTATTCATCGTTTAGTGCTGAATAAAAGTGTTATTTTGGTTGAATCGATTCCCATTATTTTATCCCGAACCCTCAGCTCGTAACAATTTGGTGTCAGAAGTGGGATAAAATAATGCCGGTTCTACCAAAGGATAATGTGGACGGTGTCAGGACGAGAGGTCAACGACAACAGGAAATGGATGAAAGGCGGTTTGGGGAGTCTCCGGTTCAAGAAGCTCGGCAGAGTCGTCAGCCGATGGAGATGGAATTAGCCGCTATCGAATCATTTGGAGCATCATCATCATCATCATCCGTGGGGCAAGCTCCTGTGACAGGCGATCTTGCTGCTATTATGGCCATGCTTTGTCGTCAACAAGAAGAGCAGCGACGTTGGCAGGAAGAACGGCGACGTCAGGAAGAAGAGCAGGCTCGGTTGCAGGAAGAACAGCGACGTCAGGATAAGGAAGAGCAGCGTCGTCAGCAAGAAGAGCAGGCTCGGTTGCAGGCAGAACAGTGACGTCAGGATAAGGAAGAGCAGCGTCGTCAGCAAGAAAAGTAGGCTTGGTTGCAGGAGGAAGAACGCCGTCACCATAAAGAAGAGAAGCGTCGTCAGCAGGAATAGCAGGCTCGGTTGCAGAAGGAACAGCGACGTGAACAGGTGGAGCAAACTCGGTTGCAAGAGGAACAGCGACGTCAGGATAAAGAAGAGCAGCGTCGTCAACAGGAAGATCAGCGACGTTGGCCATAAGAGCGTGCTCGACTGATGAGGGAATTGTTCGGTTCATCTGGAAAGGAATTCCAGGAAGTGAAAGAACAGATAGAAATCATGAGAGCCGTGTTTTGGAGGCTGGAATTGTGCTCGACTGATGAGGGAATTGTTCGGTTCATCTGGAAAGTAATTCCAGGAAGTGAAAGAACAGATAGAAATCATGAGAGCCGTGTTTTGGAGGCTGGAATTGGGATCGCTGATGAGAATGGGACTCTGGGTGTCCTGAAGTACTGGAGACGGCAATGTGGCTCCTCTAGTTGCTACATCTTCAGCGCGAGGTGCGCCTAAAATTGTTCATGTTGATCGGCTGCCGCGATATGGGGCTAAGAATGCTCGGGACGAGCATGTTTTAGGAGGGGGCAGTGTTACGCCGAGGCTGTTAAACAATGAGTAATAATCGACACTTCTCGAACGCTTTTGTCTTGCTGTGTTATTGTTGCTATTGTTTGTGGTTTCGCAGAATACGGAGTGGCCATTGTGTCGAGGGACCGACCCTTTCCTGGAAGGATCGACATCGTTCTCGAACAATCGAAATGTGTGCGATATAAATAGGCCGGAGAGATGGCCGGACAGTCACATGTTCGGTTAAGCTGTCACGGCCTCAGAGGCCAACAGCGAGATTAGTCCATTCGAAAAAAAAAAAAAAAAAAAAACCGGACAGTCAGTCTCGAGTCTGAGTCAGTCTCAGTGAGTTAGTCTCAGCGAGGCCCTGGAGGACTGACGTGGGAAGGGTCTCGCGTGAACAGTAGTTGCTCCCGAGTCAGTCTGGATTCAGCTATACGTGTGAACATTTCGGTGACTTTAAGTGGTGCAACTGTGGTGTGAATTAGTGTGTTGTGATTACGTGTGACCAAGTTCGTGTATTCATCGTTTAGTGCTGAATAAAAGTGTTATTTTGGTTGAATCGATTCCCATTATTTTATCCCGAACCCTCAGCTCGTAACAATACTATCAACGAACAGCTTAGCCAAATGATATAATATTGGAATATCGTCCTGTCGAAACATAGAGCCAGAATGAACTAGTGTTTCTGAGTGTTATTCTTCATATAGTGGAACTTCGTGCATACCAATTATACTCATTGCTACGGTGTTCAAAATAACATAACAATTATTTGGCTATTAGTGTAGTTTAGTATAATATTTAATTATGTGTAGTCTTTTAGGTATTTAATGCGGGATGGATGAAATGGCAATACGTTACTGGAACAACGCGCGATACCCTTTAAATTTAAGGGGAAAATTTACAAGACCATCATAAGACCTGTCGTACCTAATGTATGGTTCTGAGAGTTGGGCCACGAAAGGGACGGATGAAAGAAGAGTGCACGCGGTGGAAATGCGAATGTTGAGATTGATGTGTGGGGCAACGAGAATGGATAAGATAAGGAATGAGTATATTTGAGGAAGTCTGAAAGTAGCAACAGTGATAGACAAGTTAAGGAGAGGCTAGCGTGGTATGGGCATGTCATGCGGAGGGAAAAAAATCATTTGACTAAAACAGTGTTAGATAGGAGTGTAGATGGATATAGAAGTAAAGGAAGGCCGAAGAAGAGATTTTTTTTTTTTTTGAGGAGATGGATGGACTGCGTGATGAATGATATGAGTAGAAAAGAAGTGACAACGGAGATGACGGCTGATAGAGAGGTATGAAAGAAAAATACATGTTGTGCCGATCCCGTGTAATGTGGGACATGGGTAGGAAGAAGCAGAGTATTTTAGGTATTTAGGTATTGTTATAGGCCCTTGTATTGATATTTTTGTAATTACACGTTGCCTGGAATTAACGTTATATTATTGAAGTGAAACTTCTAATGCGACTTCCAACAAGGTTACGTTAAACGTTCAACGCTCCTGGGGAGGGGGAATAGAAAGAGAGAGAGCTAGAGTGAATGCGTGGCACTCGAACGCATGCGCGTCGTATACCTGTTACAGGCCAGCACGAGCGTTAGCAACGAGTAGCGTCCAATATTCCAACGCAAGAGGGAGAGAGAAAGAAAGATACACAAAGGTAGACAGTTGGAGAGAGAAAGAGAGTGAGTCGGTAGATCCCAAACACATGCGCGTGGCATTTGAAGGTTTCACTTCTACTACGTGTGAATTGCACACATGCTTTTTTTATTATGACACAGAATACAAGACAATATTATTTTTGTTACAGCAGGGACACACCAAGAGAATGGCAGAGAGCTCATAGTGAGAAGATGGAAAGAAGTAGAAAATACACTGAAAATAGCAGGTAAACTATGAAATAGTCATCATCAGCTGAATTTAGTTTAACTTCAAATGACTTGACGAAATATGATGTGTGCTTTACACACTGAACAAACTTACTTTTCTGAACGTATGTCATGTGGGAGATCTTCAGGCATCGTTTAAAGTTGGCCTCTAGCGAAGTAATAACACTAAAGACATCATGTAATGAGGGGTTAACAGACGACGTTACTCTGTCACACGCTGATTAACAAAGGAAAGTGAATTGTCAATGTCAATAGTCGTGTTATCATTATTTTACAAGAAAATTTATACAAAAATATTGCGTTTTTTTTTTGTTTAACGAAGTGAAGCAAATTTTGATATTGTGTCTGAGATTTTGGCATATAAACGATATTTTTCGCCGTTCGTAATCGTAAGCGTATCTCCAGACAGCGCCATCTATTACGCTAGTTTTAACTAGTTTCATTTTTTTTAACGAAAGTGAAAAGCCCCCATTGAAGGTAACACAGCGCCTGATGGCACTTGCAGATGTGTGAGTGGACTGATTGTCGACATGCTTTTTTGTAGTTGAAGTAACTAAAAGCTCTTTTAAAGTTATAAAACTTTTGTTTTGACTGCCTCCGTGGCGCAGTGGGTGTATAGCCGGCTGAGACATAGGAGGTAGCGGGTTCGATTCCCGTCGCGGAACAAATGTTTGCATGATCTACAGATATTTGTTCCGGGTCTGGTTGTTTTTCTATACAGGATTACAGAAAAATCGTGCTAGATCCGTTAAGGGCGTGGAGTACCCATCATTTCTGACTTATTTCACTATGAAACACCCTACCCTAAACTTAACCCTTTTCGAGATATTCGACTTTTAATTTTTTTATTGAAAATTGCCGATTTTTAGGCTACTAAATTTATTTTTGTTTATTTTGTGTATCTTATTATTATTATTATTGCATTTTTACATGTGTAATAAGATGCTTTAGGACGTCTATCATTAAAATAGTGCATAAGTTAATTGAATAGACCGTAGTAGACAAGTGAAAGTTAAGAAATAAAAAAAAATATTAGAAAGTTTATTTTTCTCTAAGGGATATCTAAAAAAAATATTATGGCAATTGTTCGGCAGATATTTTTTAAAATATCTACGTTTCATCAGCTATCTAACGAGGTATAATAATCTAGGGTTTTATTCAAATGCATTGAAAAAAATTTAGTTTTATAGGCGACAGTGGAGAAGAAAATTTATACTTAGCCCTAAAAAGTAAAATAAAATAATAGGTAAGCATGAAATGTCATTTATTAAAGATTTTCACACAACTTTTTCTTATTCTACAGTTCATGTTCAACATGGCCGCCTCTATTTCTGATACATCGTCGCATCCTTCTACGGAGACCAGTCTTTACTACTCCAGTGGTTAACGTGGTCCTCATTTTATTGGCTGCATCCACAATCCTTTCTCGTAAGTATTCCACAGACGAAACTGGATTCGGCTCGCTGTACACAAGACTTTTCATGCACCCCCACACGTGAAAATCCATGGGGGTTAGGTCCGGACTTCTTGCTGGCCATGGCAACGGTCCACCTCGTCCTATCCATTTGTTTGGATAATTTGTGTCCAGCCAGTCTCTGACACTTCTCCTGAAATGGGCAGGGCAGCCATCGTGTTGGAACCACATGTCCCTGATCAGGTTGAGTGGCAGATCATCCAGCAAATCACTTAAGTCTGCTCTCAGGAAATTTTCGTAGCTTTCCCCATTTAGATTATCCGGGAGAAAGTAAGGTCCAATCAAATGATTGGAGATAATGCCCATCCACACATTCACGCTGAATCTTCGTAGGGACCCCTTCACTCTTTTCTTATTGGGATTCCTTAGCTCTTTTGGGGCCCAGTAATGGGCGTTGTGGTAGTTAGTTATGCCATCTTTATCAAATTTGGACTCATCCGTCCACAAGATATTTCTTAGAAAATCTGGGTCTTCTACGTCAGCATTTAGCATAAATCTGCAAAAGTCCAATCTTCTCGCGGGGTCTCCTTCTTCAATAACGTGTACCGGCGTGTAATGGTACGATTGGTTTGATTGGACCTTACTTTCTCCCGGATAATCTAAATGGGGAAAGCTACGAAAATTTCCTGAGAGCAGACTTAAGTGATTTGCTGGATGATCTGCCACTCAACCTGATCAGGGACATGTGGTTCCAACACGATGGCTGCCCTGCCCATTTCAGGAGAAGTGTCAGAGACTGGCTGGACACAAATTATCCAAACAAATGGATAGGACGAGGTGGACCGTTGCCATGGCCAGCAAGAAGTCCGGACCTAACCCCCATGGATTTTCACGTGTGGGGGTGCATGAAAAGTCTTGTGTACAGCGAGCCGAATCCAGTTTCGTCTGTGGAAGACTTACGAGAAAGGATTGTGGATGCAGCCAATAAAATGAGGACCACGTTAACCACTGGAGTAGTAAAGACTGGTCTCCGTAGAAGGATGCGACAATGTATCAGAAATAGAGGCGGCCATGTTGAACATGAACTGTAGAATAAGAAAAAGTTGTGTGAAAATCTTTAATAAATGACATTTCATGCTTACCTATTATTTTATTTTACTTTTTAGGGCTAAGTATAAATTTTCTTCTCCACTGTCGCCTATAAAACTAAATTTTTTTCAATGCATTTGAATAAAACCCTAGATTATTATACCTCGTTAGATAGCTGATGAAACGTAGATATTTTAAAAAACATCTGCCGAACAATTGCCATAATATTTTTTTTAGATATCCCTTAGAGAAAAATAAACTTTCTAATATTTTTTTTTATTTCTTAACTTTCACTTGTCTACTACGGTCTATTCAATTAACTTATGCACTATTTTAATGATAGACGTCCTAAAGCATCTTATTACACATGTAAAAATGCAATAATAATAATAATAAGATACACAAAATAAACAAAAATAAATTTAGTAGCCTAAAAATCGGCAATTTTCAATAAAAAAATTAAAAGTCGAATATCTCGAAAAGGGTTAAGTTTAGGGTAGGGTGTTTCATAGTGAAATAAGTCAGAAATGATGGGTACTCCACGCCCTTAACGGATCTAGCACGATTTTTCCTGTAACCCTGTATATTATAAGTATGTACATATTTACAAAAAAAGTATATAAGTATTCTATCAGTTATCTGGTTCCCATAGTACAAGCTCTGCTTAGTTTGGGGCTAGATAGCGCTGTGTGAAATGTCCAGCAATATTTATATTTATTTATTTTATAATTATTTGTACAGCAAATATTGGAATTTGTAAAGGATTTATACAAGAGTTAAGTTACCTAAACTGTGGTCTCTCAGTTCTCACAAGTGACCTGCCAAATCAGGATTAAGTCTCCGACAGTAGATTCAATTCAAAATTTTGATGTTTACGACATGTCAAATTGCGTTTTAATATTGCCACACCCCAGCCGATACTGTTGTTACAGCAAAATTTTTAATGAATGAATTTAATTCGTCTCAAATACAGTGGAATTTCTTCCAAACAGATCCCAATAATATCTAATAATTTGAGTCAAATTAGAGCCATTGTAATTCAGCTGGGCATTACACTTCCGCTTGCTAGTGATCTGGAACATCTATCTATTTGATTGCAAGTACCGCAACGTTGTACTCGTATATATGACTCAGCTGTTTATTTTCTATTCTATACACATTATTCGGTAAATTAAATACATTTACATCCCAAATTGATGCAAAATGATTTGTTTCAGATGCGACAAGGAGAAGCTGTCAGCTGATAGTTTCTATTTCTAGATTTTTACAGAGTTTTGTTGTTTTTCATCTAAGATATTTTAGAAATATATTATTTAACTGTTTGTTGTTTTGTTTAAATATAATCTTTATTCGTAAATAAGGTAGTAATTGAGCCGTTTGGTGCAGGGCGCTCAAGATCTAATCTATGGCGGATGCTTATGTTAGCAGTGGACGTCCTATAGTTGATTATTATAATGACGTAAGCTCTGTGTAAGTAAGATACTCTACCCAAACTTAAGTTTTATTTACACATACATTTTAAATGCAAAAGTTTAAATGGAAAGTTATTTGTTACTGTTTTACACGAATACTACTAAAACGATTATATAGGGTGTTTGATAATATAGGTACGCACAAAAATGAAATGGGGTTATTTTGATGAGCTTAATAAATAAATTTGAGAAATGTTTATCATAGAAATGTGAAATTTATTTTGGCATGTAAGAACCAACACTTTATTAAACTTATGTTGTGCTATTGCATAATGCTTGCCATCCAACCACAGATACTGTATTGGTGACGTCTTGAGATATCTCTTGTTGTGCCTTTCTAACACAAAACCCATTTCCGAAAGAGATATCAAATCGGCCTTTATTTTTGGATCTCGATTGCAAGAGTAGGCAGTAAGTTTTACATCAAATTAATCATCTAAAGTTAGTCGACTTTCTTTAAAATTTGAGTTATAGGTATATAACTAGTAGTTTTTTTTTCGAGAAGTCTTTTGTCTATGTTTTGAGAAACCGTCACTAATCTGATTACCAAACAACCTGTATATATTAAAATTTACTCTTCAGTCTTGTTACTATGCAAGTAAAGTCATAGGCAGAAGTTAGGAGACACTAAGTACTAACTCTATTTATAATTAAACATTAGGTATGTGTGTAGCAAAATAAATGTTTGTTTTTTTCAAAATGCTCTATTCACCAAATTACGTTCAGAACGTTTCCAAAGAAATTCTTTAACATCTCGACATCTTTCACAAGTCATTACTCCTGCTGGCCATTTTGGGCTATTTTTATAATGGCAACACAACATATAAACACATTTATCGCATTTCTCTCTCTCCCTTTTATGGTAACACTGAACTTCATCGTCTTTTACGTGGCAATATTTTAAGGTATCTCCACTGGACATGCAATTGTTTGTCTGGCAACATTTGCAATTTAGTTTTTGAGAAAGTTCTGCCTCATATTTTAGAAGTTTTTCATTATGATCAGCTATAGTTTCAACAACAGGTAAAAGTCTGGGTCCACTTCTGATAGATGGTCTATTTAGATCATTATCTTTGTAGTTTCTTCTAACAGTAGCGAACAGTCTATTCACTTCTTCAATTGCGTCTTTTGATTTTGTCTTCTCTTTCAGACTATGTTTCAACTCTTCTAACTTCATTTGTGGTATGGAAGATGATTTATGTGTCAAATTAATATAAGACCTTTTATAATCATCAGTTTTTGAACTAATGACTATAAACTTTCCATTTTCATTAGCTTTGTTTTGATCTATTGAAAATTTAAATATTTTGCTGATAGATAACTTTGATTGTAGATTCTTAAAATCGTTAGTAGAGACGCTAGCGTCTTTAAGCATTGCCGATTTAAATTTATTGCTCTGAAATACTGTCAGTACTTCGTTTAGTAAGTTAAGACTCTTGTTAAAATCTGTTTGCTCTGTCTGTACTGATTTTGTTTCTTTTTTCTTCTTACCAGGTTTGTGTTTATTTGTTAGAATTTCGTTGACTTTCTGTAGATTTTCGAACTCGATATTTGCTTTTTCTGCTTTATTTTGAGTCTTTTCTAAGCAAATATCACAAGTTCTCTGACAAATGTGACGCGATTGGGAATTTATTTTATTCTCGTTACTTTTATACTCTTTTGAGTTCAAACATATTAAACACAAGAATTTGTTGTTGAGATTCGGTTTGTAGATTCTTTTATTTTTGTCTTCGTTCATGTTTATCAAACCGTCGTTTTTCTCGAAGGTTGTAATCTGTATTTGGACTTTTTTGAGTTTGTTTCGTTTCATTAATTGTGAATCTAAAATAAGCAAGTTGTTTATTATTTACCGACGTTTTGGATGTGGGTAAAACGGGTTCACCTGCTGAAGTGGAGATGGACAATGTCTGGTGTATCTGGCACCTACTCTGCCGGCTATCAGTGCCAGCCAGCTGTCTTGTGGTTATTGCTCGAAGCTACCCAGTAGGTACCCACCCACCATATTAGAACGAGAACACATGCCTAACGATTCGCGCTGCCCACCCTACGGCAACAGATATAAATAAGCATTATACTAAACATAAAATCCACCTATTTACATTTAATGTGCAATCCATACAAATATATATTCGAAAGTAACTCTGTTTCGATATACCTACGGACAGATTATGACCGGGATTGGGACATATGTGACAAATGTGACACGATTAGGAATTTATTTTATTCTTGTTACTTTTATACTCTTTTGAGTTCAAACATATTAACCACAACAACTAAAAGGTAGTAAAGTAATAGGTAAATAAATAAATAATAATTAACTTACCGATTATATTTAAAAAAGATGTCCTATTTAAACATCGCTTGTAACAAATAAGTACTATCTTTACTTCTCGAATAGATTTGTTCAAATACAATTCGTGTATAAAACAGAATATTTTTACAAAAGCAACCAGAAAGATCAAACTCCAAGATACATCAAAAAATGTTTTCCCGCAGAAATTCTCAGAAATCTGTCATATCTTTCCCGTCTATTAGTATTTCTTTATGGTCTGTATATGAAACAGGTATTTTAATAAAAGTCAGTACCTAATTTAAACTTTTTGATTTTCCACCACAAACAGATTCTCCTATGGCAGCAGAAAAAAACTATCATCTATCAAATCTGAAATGAAAAATTCTTCGTCGAATTATATACAAAAACATTTTTTTATATATACATTGTTAAGAGGAAATTGGCTACGTAAACATATAGAGATCAGAATTTAAGTGAATGCTTGTTACAGAACATAAAATGAAAACGATGAAAAAGAAGAAATGAAAGACAGTAAAGGTGATGTGAACAGACACAAAATACAATATAATCAGTATTTAGCATATCATACTTGCACCAAAATAGAAAACGAGGATAGATATGCATCAAGTAACTTCGGATGTCAATACGATAGCAAGAAAGACAACGTTGCCTGTACATGTAGAAGAATTTCGATGAGGAAACCACAAGAGATGGGTTACTTCAGTGCTATACCACAGCGGATTGCATACCATGGCTCTAGAAGTTTTACTGATATAGGAGTCGGAAGTATAAAGGCCTTGCAACGGAGAAAAGTCAGAAGAGTATACTTACCTGAAATAGATAATCAAGGAGCGGGAAGTTCAGATTTATCCTCGTGTGTTATTCGTAAGTATCAGAAAGTACTATAAAAGCAGAAGTTGGGGTCAATGACTGTCACTTAGAATTAACTTAGAATGGAGAAGACACTGACTACACTAACCTTATTTTGCCCTTCCCATGTTAGATTGTAGATTAATCACATTTATGTTAAGAGATACTTGTATTTTTAAGGTAAAAGCAAGGAACAAAGCAGTTATTATAATAAGAAAACATCATCAAAATGCGTCGGCGGAATCATAGAATACAACACTGGATATGTCATCAGCGAAAAACTATCTCCTATTGTTCAAACGAAATCAGGATCGACCATTCCTAAAGATTCTTATTACCAAAAAAATATAGAAATAGGCAGTGTAACTAT
This sequence comes from Philereme transversata, assembly GCA_963924445.1. Taxonomy (NCBI): domain Eukaryota; kingdom Metazoa; phylum Arthropoda; class Insecta; order Lepidoptera; family Geometridae; genus Philereme; species Philereme transversata. The sequence continues at coordinate 22,818,562 of OZ004346.1, forward strand.
AGGAACTCAGTTTGAAATGGAGAGCAAAGAATCTAAAGAAGAAACAGTCAAATCAGATAGAGATATAGAAATCCCTAAAATACTGATAGACAAACTTTCAAAACAAACGCAAAAATATAAATGTTCCACTGAGTTTCAAACTAAAAGAGCTGCTATAAAGAAAATAATTTTGGAAGTAGATAAAGTATTTTCATCAGACTCTTTGGTGCAACATGTTCACAATTTGGAGAATCCTAGCGATGATAAACAAAACAGAGGATATAAACAATGCGTCGATCCAATGGAGAATAAATTGGACAGAGAATACAGAAAGATGTTTTCAACGAAGGAAAGGGATTCAAAATCTAGTGTTGATAAACCTATCCCTGAATTCAAAAGCGCCTCTATTTTTAGACGTAGATTCGAAGCCTTGAGGCGAGGGTTAGCGAAGAAAGAAGATGGAAAGAAAAAGGTGACGCCGTCTAGTCAGGATAGTGTTCCCAGTCGAAAAGATGCCTCGGTCACTTCTGACCCACCATCTCTAGAAGGCAGATCTGTCACTGATGCAAAAATTTATAATCCAATCCAAGCAAATGTAGAACAGGAAAAAGCTAAAATTGATTATAAAACTGAAAGAGACAGTTTACAATGGCCGCCTTACAATGACCGCACAAGTGATATAGATAGTGAATGCCAAGGGGTTACAGGGATGTTTAAACTATGGAGCAAGAAATTCAACTTTGAGGAAGAGGCGAAAAAAGCCAGATCAAAACCGATTCAATCACTCGCAATTGATATCAATAAACAACCTCATAAAGAATCCAAAATTAACAAAGAAAACGAAAGTAAAAAACCAAGAAAGAAGTTCTTCTTCTTCAAAAAGAAATCAAAAGAGCGAAAAGAAGTAGAAAAGCCGACAGAGAAAGAAAGAGAACCTTATGTACCAAGCGGTGGTGTGTCTGCAGGTCGTTGCGAGATCAGAGACGGTTTAACTTCAAAAATGGGAACTACAACCCCCAAAACACCCGTAGCAAAAATAACAAAAGACGAGGTACAACGCATAACTTGGCTTAAGAAATTCATAGCTAATACAATAGAGTCAGAAGGAAGTGGCAATGTAAGATGGAACAACAGTATGTGTGGTACAAGCAGCAGTTCAGTCTTTGAACTCATGGACACGATATACAAAAATAACAGACTAGTTTTGAGATCAAGAAGCGAAATCACTACTGACGAATCATCATACTTCCGTTCGTATAATAAAAATAAAGTATACTTCGACCGGAACATAGAGGCTTGGATGGTTCCAAAAACTATTCCTGATAGATCCAAAAAAATACATATCCGAATACAATCCAATAAAGAAATGAAGGACAGAGACATTAAACGCACTATATCCGGTCATAGATGGTTCATTGAGAAATTTAAAGGCTTCGCGAATAAAATTGAAGTAGTCCCCCATTCTAACTTGAACAAAATTAGCAAACTTAGTTCAGAATATTTAAGAATAGACATACCTAAAGAGTTCTTTGATTTATCAAATAGTAATAATAGTAAACAACATCCCACAAGCGATGAAGAGGTTTACAAAGTTGTTGAGTACGAATCAGTCTTGAATACCAAAAAGGCTTTACAAACAGGTGATCACGCGAAAGTTATAGTTAGAGTTCAAGATAAAAAGAACTTTGAAAATAAAATACTAGAAACGGTTATAAAGAGACCCCCATTGCATCGAGATGTAGTTATACAAGGAAGCAACGTAAATATTCCGAAATGTGACGTCATCGAAGTAGGAATTATCACCAAGAGAGATACGAGAGTTCATCGAAAACCTAAGTAAGTTATAGATGATCATATCAGCCATAGGACGTCCACTGCTGAACATAGGCATCCTCCATAGATTTCCAGAGCAACAGATCTGGTGCGGTCCCCGCAACCTGTATATCAGGTCGTCTTTCCATTCCATCTAGTGGAGAGCCATCCTACACTGCGCTCCAGTGCGCGGTGTCTACTCTGGAATCTTTCTGCCCCAGCGGCCGTCAGTTTTTCGAGCTATGTGCCCTGCCCAATGCCACTTCAGCTTGCTAATACTCCTGGCTATGTATGTGATAACAAGGGGTTTCTCATCGGTTTTTCATTCGGATCTCATCATTCTTGATTCGATCTCGCAGAGAAACACCAAGCATAGCCCTCTCCATAGCACGCTGAGTGACCGCAGGCCATAAGTTATAGATATCCATAGATATCTTCAAACTTTTGCTGGAAGAAAACTCTTATTAGGGTTAAGCTCGCCTTTGTACATGTATTATCTATTTTGTAAGCTGTTTTTGTCTGTAATCTACTTGTGTACTATAAAAAGTAACGCAATAATAATATTATAATATACTTTCTTTATGAAGAAAGTAACTCTGTCTTTCTGTTTGTTACTTTTACACGACTAAATGGCTGGACCGATTTAGATGGAATTTGGTATAAAGATAGGTTATGACCGGGATTGAGACAAAGGCTCTATGTTTACGTAACTGCACAGGAGGATAATGCTTTCTTTGAAAAACCAACGCGTGCTTGTTTTTTTATAATGCCGAGGTGACAGTCGTAAATAGGGACGATGTTATTCTTGTGACTTCTCCACTAGACCCGTTATTTATTATTTATTACTAGTTGATTATTATTCACCGGCTTTGCACGAATTTCAAAATAAAATATAGCCTAATAAAAATTACTTTCAGTTTTTCCAGAATTTCTCAAATTTCCCGGGCAACTATTCAACATTTTCTTTCATACAAACCTTGTCCTGAAAATTATATACACAACAAAGCCAAATCGGTCGAGCGATTGGTTATATTTTTGCCAATTTACTTGTTTTTTTTTACTATTAGAAATTTTTTACCATAGTCTGCCTCCTATTGGCACCCTCTATAAGAAGGGGATGCCAAAGAATAGTCGGCTATACCTCGTAGACTATACCTATACCCATATCTTTATTGCAGCCTCAAAATCCAAGACGATCTAACCGATGATGACTCTGAAGAAAATCTCTATACAAATCCAAAGAAATGTGAGTTCCCCGAAAGCTACCTTCATGAATACTACCGCAATCGGACATCTTTAGGCATAGATTTATTTTCATGGTGTGTCAGCTATTCCCATCTCAAATCTTGTTCTGAGAAATCGTTGATAAGTTGTCGTAATCAAGGCGACGGTTCCAAATCTTACCCGAATATTTGCAAGGAATTCCAAACGTCTGCTATAATATCTTCATGCAACACGTCCTCATGCAGCCAATGCCCACAAGCAAAAGAAGATATCAGAAAAGCTGAAGATTCGAAGTCACATAAATTCTTTAAGAAGTTCAAAAAAAGCTGTAAAGATCCGTCTAAAGCTAAGGCAGATACAGATATTCCTGGTACAAGAATATTGCCTAAAGACTCGTTAGAGGTTTTTAAAAGAAGAAAGATATATGCTGCAAGTCTTAAGTCCAAATGGACTTGCTTTGAAGATGAGCCTGTATCTGTTCCGAGTTTTGAAAGCAAAGGTGCGCAGAATACTTTTTTAGAATGCCCGAAGTTGGATAATACAATTTGTAGGTCACCGGCACCTGCGAAGAAAAAGACACACAAAAAACATGTTTCTATGCAAGACTGCGAGACTACGAACAATGAACTAGAAGAACAGATATTTGAGGAGTTACCCGCAGGTATTTTAGCCTATAAAGGGCAAAGAGGATGTGATACCTGCAAAAAGAAAGGCATTAAATGTCCGAAGCAGGCGATAGTCAAACCAAAAACATGTGTAATTTCTCAACCTCCGTGCAAAGAGTGCTATGAGAAAACAAAGAAACCGTCATGTTATAAGCCTAATTCTCCCATTTACAAAGTGGATTTGGAGAAATTACCGTTGCAAGATGTGTTATCTAAAATACCTAAACTGCTAAGCTATGATGGACAACCACCCACGCGCAAATCAATCCCTTGTAAACATTGTAGTAAATGCTGCACTCTACCTAAAACCCCCTCTCCTTGTCCAAGTACTATACCATTGTGTCGGCAAAGAAGAAATGCACAACCAAACATCAAGCCAATGAAGAGTTCTCCGCTTAGTTCTCCATGCGGGACCCACAATGCTAACTTGAAGTCATCTCACAATTGTATGACTGCACAAAGCCCAAGTCCGCAAACGCAATTCCCGAATGCGCCCTGCCTACAGTACCCAGAATGTAGGCCTTCTAGTTCTTCAGAGAGAAGTCCAGCTTGTTCTCCACCACCATCACCAAAAGCAGGCCCAAAGTTCTCTCCACGAGAATCTTCAAAATCTCCATCGGGTAGTCTTGGTCTCAGTTTAAAAAACTACAAAACAGGTCCGGAAAAGCCCAAGCCTAAAAAACCTAAATTGTGCAAAATTCCACCTTGTAGCGAAATTAAAAAACGCAAATTACAGCCGAAGCCTCCGTCTGAAAGCAATGACTTTCCGTGGTCGAAAAATACCCAATGCACTAACCCACCGTCCCCATCATATTCCGAAGATAGTCTGCTAAAAAAGAACAAATGTAAGAAGAATTGCACTATGCTGAACCAATCATCCAGTATGTGTTCACTGGCAGTTCAAAGCATTGAGAAAGAGTGTAAGCCTCAGTGCACTAATCGGAAGCCGAAACCAGAATGTGCTGAAAACCCATCATGCCCTGCTAAGTACCCAAACTGTCTTCTACGGAATCCAAAATGCTCGGCTTCGTTCTGCCATCCTAGCAGACCAGCCTCCCCGCGGTGTCCATCACAACTAACATGCCCTCCCAAGAAACTAACATGCAGCCCCAAGCCGATTTGCACATCGGTTAATCCTTCCCAGCCACCTGTGTGTCCTCCGCGACCAGAATTCCCGTGTATGAAACCATCAGAATACCAAGCTAGCAAACAAGAGCTCTGCCCAGCTATAAAGCCAAGCTGTATTGAAACTAGTAAAGCTAAAATGTCCGGAATCTTTCTTAAGATGAAATCTTCAAAGAAAAAGACGTGTATGAAAGAATGTAGTACTTGGGATAGTAAAGGCGAAACAGGAGTAGTCAAATTAAACTCACGCGATAAAATAACTATCAGTATGAAACGAGAACCTCCAAGCACAGAGGAAATAAGAGAAGGTATGAACATTAGGGTACAAGACAATGATGGTAATACTCTTAATGAAAGAAAGAATTATACATATAATAAAGCAGGACATAGACCTTCCGTTTTAGGAGGTATGTACAAAGATTCTAAAATCCATAGAGTGTCAATACTTGTTACCAATAATAATGAAGGTAATAAGAATCAGGAAGTAGCAGATTATAAAAGCCAGCAAACTTTAGCTAATTTATTAGAAATACAAATTAAACTGCGCATAACTAACGGAGACAAAATAACAGAAATTAATATAGGCAATGAGGAAGATAACAAAGAAGATAAAATAAATGAGCTAAGCAGAACATCTCCTGAAGTTTACGTAGTTGATAAAGAAACTAAAGAACCAGAGGATGCTATTGAAGACAGTGACCCTAAAAATGATATAAATATTAAAATAGTCGTCAAAAACTACAAAGCTACATCTAGTAAACATAGACAAAATACGATAAAGAACGATGATTTTTCAAAGAAGATTTCGGACAAGTTTCATACAGTTTCAACAGGATACAGCGAAAATATGTGTTTTAATGGTGACAACCTTTTTTCGATAGGTAGGACTGCAGTTCAATTCAGATCTTCGAAAGAAAAATCGAAAACTCACAGTAATGAGTTGGTCAGTGAAGAATTGACTGAACCTATCAACTTTATGATATCATCGCATAGTGATCATTTAGCTAGCGAAGTAACTGAAGACGGAAACGTAGAAAAAATGTCTAGCAAGCAAGATACGCAAAGTTACGATACATATGACTACACAAATGACTTAAAAACTAAGGATTCAGATATAGACCAAGATGCTTTAAAATTGAACACCAGCTATGAACGCAATGATATAAAATGCAACTCCAGAGAAGAAAAAAAAGAGCTATTGAAGAAGGTATTAAAAAAAGCTCATAAAAAGCCAAAGAACAAGGAAAATGTCAGACATTTAACAGGTATACTTCAAATTACTGATAGCAGTGATAACGAGGAGACTAATGCAGCTGGTGAGCTAACTAAAGACATGACCTACGCTTCTTTAAAGCCAGATTTCTTTAGAAATACAGATTGTACGAACAATTACTACAAAATTGAAAGCCCATTTACGATAGATGAGAGCAAAACAAATCATGCTGTTTATCTTACCAAAGAGAATAATAGCGTCACAAGTTGTACAACAGACAGAATGAAACCGCAAGGTTGTATGTGTAGCCATATAGCAGAAATACTAGACTACGATAAACGAATTATAAAGTTTGGATGTAGCTGTCGCCAGCAATCAAAAGTAGATGGTATGACCAGCGGTGACCTAAGGAACGCACAAGACATGTTATCGGTTCTTAATTATAGAGCTGAATACGATATGCATACACAGAATTCGAAACATACGTCCAAGAAAAGTAATATCAAGAACGTATCTGACCACAACCAGGATAAAACTAAGATGCTGAATGAAAAAGACAATATAATCACAAAAGAAGATGCTGTCGATAAAATAGAAACGACGGAAATGAATAACGTTGAAATGATTAACATATCAACACACAAAAGCCATATTAAACAATGTGAAATGAAGAAACTCAACAGAAACGCGGTCTTGGGTATCTCAGATGATCATAAAATAATTTTAATATCTGAAGAAGCTGCGAAAAAACCAGCTAAAAAGAAACACAATACTAACAATAATCATTTAAAAATTTTAAAAGGCGCCGATGTTCTGCAAAGCTATGAAACTAAGAAGGCAGTTTTAGAAATATACGCAGAATGAACAGTTACAGAGCAAGGAGAGCAATATGTGGGTAAACTGCCAAAGTTGGTGTTTGAGGAAGCGAGTGTAATAACTCGTAATTATGATGAAATCGCAACAAGCAGTTATAAGAGTATATGTAGGAGAAATATCTTTAAGATGTCTGTGGTGAAATGATTTTGTAATAATTGTATAGGTATATAAAATTCATATTTATTTATTATAAATAGTTTTTTATTAAAAGTTTGATCATTTCACGTACAGACTGCGTACGCTACGTTTATATGACTATCCACTAGCTGTTGCCCGTAATTTCGTACTTGTTACACTAATAAATGTTTAGGTAACCTATAAATAAAGCTAAACTCGCTGTTAAAACTTGACTTAACACTCCATTTTTATCCCATACGAACTGATTTATGGGATAAAAAGTAGCCTATGTTATCGAAATCTGTTCAGCCGTTACGACGTGATTGAGTAACAAACAAACAAACAAATAAATAAACAAACATCCAAACTTTCACTTTTTTAGTATCCGCGGACGGAAGCTATTAAAATTGGAAAGCCTGTCTAAGAAATATTGTATTTGTTATGTAGTTATAGTTACGCCTAACCTCTCTGCCCTAGATTAATTTAGAATTATAGTTTTGCTGCATTTACAAGTGCACTTCTTAGAATTTAAGCTTTGTGTCATTTTAGCCAACACAGCAGTCTTTGCATCGACCACCGTGTTGGCTCTCTGTACTTTATTCATTATTAAATCCACCTCAAATCGGTGCGAACGTAATCCTAGTTTTAATTTAGATTTAATTAATTAAAATTTCATTTTTTTAAAAACTTATCTTCGCGCTCCCGAACTAAGAGTGGCGCAGCCGGAGCAGATTTTCAAATTTTCTACGTGTTTTCCGCGATTTCCCGACGTAAAAATCCGTCAGGGAAATTTTCACGAAAATTGCGAAATTAAAGTCTGTGTCGAACCAAACAAATTTCTCTTACGGGTATTGAAAAGTGAGCATGGGAGTAGCGGTCGGTTGGTGAGTAAAACTTTTCGCCATTCCTTTCCTATAATCTCCTAACCTCATATAAATGCGTGTTTTTAAAAAAAATATAATTTTGATATTTTGTTATTATTGAGATAAGACTTCGCTCATTATAACGTGACTGGTTAACTTGTATGTAATTCTATCGAGCTAACCTTGTTCTAAAAATAGAACACCATAGAGTTAAGAAAAATTAGATAGTGCATATTTTATAACTCAGATTTGTACTGTAAGTTAGAATAGGTAAAAATTAGTGTTACTTGATCTTTAAATCGATCGTAACATAATTTTAAAGTTTCAGTAAAATATTTTTTTTTTACAAAATATATTTTTTACACTTTTATAAAAAAAAAAAATAAGAGGTTTTCCTCATTTCATTACTTTGCTTTAGTTGTATTTCTATTGTATTATTTTTGTGTGTTATTTTATCTGTGTAAAATCAAGTGAAGTTGCCTTCTCCGAATATTTTATAACTCTACGGCAATGGCGAAAGTAGAGCCCATTCCAAAGGAAATTATTCAATTAATACCATTATATAGGGGAGACAAAAGACATTTAAGTCTTTATTTGAGAAAATGTCAATATGTGATCGATCGGTTCAGTAATAAAGATTTCGAGGAACAAAATTTATACGTCTTCAACGTTTTAACGAGTAGGCTTACGGAGAATGCAGCTGCGCTCTTATCGGAACGAGAGGATGTTGTGTCTTGGTCCGCTCTAAAGGAATTGCTCATTCAGCATTTCGGAGATCCGCGTAGATTCGCTTGTATAAACATCGAATTAGAATCATTAAAAATTAAATCAGGAGAGAGTTATTTGGATTTTTGTAATCGCATCCAAAGTGTGAGATCGCTATTGATATCGAAGGTAAATTTAATTGCGGATAGCGACTTAAAACGTGCGAAATTGATAATTTACAACAATACGGCTCTGAATGTATTTTTGTACAATCTTCCGGAAAATATGGTGCGCGTAGTGAGACTAAAGACACCCTCTACTTTAGAAGAGGCATTGACCATTGTTCTGGAGGAAGTTAACTTCCTAGAGCAATATAACATGAGAAATAAAATACATGGCAGAAATCAAATTACCGGTTCAGGTTCAAGGCCATTGATAACACAGCCATCTGGGTACAAACCCACATTGCGTAACAATGATACATTGCCGAAATTTAAATTTGGCATTCCTCAAAACTCACAGATTAGGGTACCCCAATTACAAGGGCAAGTTCAGCAACAAAATTTTGGAGGCTTCCGCCCACCAACATTTGGCTATAAGCCACAGTTTGGCCTTCAGCCACAGCGACAATTTGTCCCTCAGCAGTTTGGTTATAGACCACCACAGCCATTTGGCTACAGACCACCACAACCATTTGGTTATAAACCACCACAGTTTGGTAACAAACCATTAGGGTATACTCCTCAGGTACAAAGACCTCAATTGCAAACGACTGATGTAACTATGAGGACAGCCGCGCCTCTAAAACCTCAACCACCACAAGGTTTTAAATTAAATGAACTGAGTATGAACGAGTACGATCGTGAACCCTACTATGATGAAAATTATTACTCTGACTATTACAATTATGATGACGTAAATGGACTGAACTATTGTAGCGACTATAATAACATGCAATATACCGACGAACAATATGAACTACCAGAATAAACTGACGAAAACTCAGACGGATTTTCACGAAAGTGCCTCGATAGACAAGAAGTCCTAGAACTAAATTGCGATCCTAATTTAAAACTTCCGTACATTTATTTAGAAGAAATTGATGCAAAAATAATGATTGATACCGGAAGTATGAGATCATTCATTAGTCCCCGAAAAGCTTATCAGTATTTTGGCGAGTTTATTCGAAACGAACCATTTCAAGTAGGTAGCACCCACGCGTCCAGTAGACTTGATAAGGTGATAGAAATCCCTCTTATGCCTACTTTTGTAAGCAACAATTGGCACAAATTCTATATGTACGATGTTGACGCGCGTTATGACGGACTTATTGGAAACGATCTGTTACAACAATTAGACGCAATTATTGATTTAAAGGAACAACTATTGAAGACAAGTACGACTTGTATTCCAATAATCAATAATAATTTAAATTACACAATCAATATTCCCCACGATCAGAACAACGAGTGAAATTACCAATAGACCAATATTCAGGTGAAGCCATACTTGACTTCCACAAATTTACAAACGGAGTACGAATGCCTAGTGCAATAGTTAACTGTATAAACGGATATGCATCTACGCTTATACAGAATACCTTAGATCAACCAAAGCAACTGATTATTAGACGACCCTTTACAGTGACACGATATGACGGTAATGAATGTGACTTGAACATGACAAAGGACATGAACGAAATAGAAACAGATTATTTGCTTGAGGAAAATTTAATTAAACTCAGACTTGATCATACTAACGACGAAGAACGTGAGAAAATATTTAGACTTTGCATGGATTACAAAGACATATTTTACTGCGACCAAATTCCCTTGACGTTTACTAATAAGGTTAAACATAACATACGGACAAAGAACGAGGACCCTATATACGTCAAGCCATACAGGCAAGCCCCGTTTCTACAGAACGAAATTAATAAACAGGTAGATAAATTACTGAAGGACAATGTAGTTCAGGAGTCTCATTCTCCTTGGAACGCGCCTGTACACCTAGTACCTAAGAAGATGGATGCATCTGGCGAGGTGAAGTATAGGATGGTAGTTGACTATAGACGACTTAACGACATAACCATTGACGACAAATATCCCTTACCAAACATTACAGACCTTTTCGACAAATTAGGAAAAAGTTCTTACTTTAGTACCCTTGATCTAGCAAGTGGTTACCATCAGATCGAAATAGAAAAGAAGGATAGGCAGAAGACGGCCTTCAGCACGCAAAACGGACATTTTGAGTTCCTTAGAATGGCTTTTGGGCTAAAAACTGCTCCTGCAACATTCCAGAGGACGATGGACAACGTGTTACGTGGTCTACAAGGTCTACATTGCATGGTTTACTTAGACGACATAATTATATTCTCAAATAGCTTAGAAGAACATATTCAAAAACTACGGACTATCTTTGACAGAATTAGAGCGACTAACTTGAAAATACAGCTTGACAAATCGGAGTTCTTACGTAAAGAAGTACTTTACTTGGGGCACACGATAACGAAGGACGGACTTAGACCGAATAATGATAAAATTGACGCAGTGTTGAAATATCCCATTCTGAAAACACCGATTGAAATTAAAAGTTTCTTAGGTCTAGTAGGATATTACAGACGATTTATAAAGGACTTTGCAAAGGTAACCCAACCCCTGACAGCTTGTTTGAAAAAACGTAACGGAATTGTAATTGACCAGAAGTACATTGACGCATTTAATAAATGCAAAGAACTCTTGACGCATGCCCCATTGTTACAGTACCCTAACTTTGACAACCCTTTCGTGCTTACGACTGACGCGTCAAATGTAGCGGTAGGTGCAGTACTATCCCAGGGACCGATTGGTAGTGATAGACCGGTGGCGTATGCTAGTCGAACACTCAGTGACACAGAATCACGTTACAGCACGATCGAACGTGAATTGCTCGCTATTATCTGGGCAGTGAAACATTTTATGCCTTATTTATACGGTCGTAAATTTTTCATATACACAGATCATCGACCATTAGTATGGCTTCGATCTCTGAAAGACCCGAGTAGTAAACTCACTCGTTGGAGGTTGCGTTTACAGGATTATGATTACGAACTAATTCATAAGAGCGGTAAACAGAACACCAACGCAGACGCCTTGTCTAGGATTAAGATCAATGCTATAGATTCGGATAATGAGGATCAATCGATGGCAGTTAACGTTGATGATAAAGAGCAGAGACTAAAAAAACACCTAGATGAAATAGTCAAGGATATAGGAAAGATAGCTCAACAGAAAACGGCACGTAACGACTCATCAACGATAACAGTATCAGATTCGAGTAGGACAGCGACAGTCAGTCCAATAGCAATCTCCGACACACTGTCAAGACATAGTATTGACAATGACGAATACCCTGTGCGATCAGAATCAAGTAAATCTCAAACAGTTCATTCAGCTGTAGAATTAGAATCCACTGGAATACCGATTTTACATGAGGCAATTGACACCAAGCCTAACCAAATCTTGGTATACTCATGGTTTAAAAATGAGATGCAAGTTAGAAATCTTTCTAGAACTAAACAAAAGGTTTTAGAAGTTTTCCTACCCATAGATAATTAAGAACTAATTAAAGAATTTTTAAAACAGTACATAAAACCAAAAATTAAGTATTTTATTTACTTTGAGGAAAAAGAACATCGTAAATTATTTGGAAATATAATTATTCAACTTTTCAAGAAAGGTATGATTAATTTCTATGAATGTACAGAGCGGGTAATTGCTATTGAAGATGAAAATGAACAAAGGGCAGTAATAGTTAAATATCATGAAGGAAAGACATGCCACCGCGGTATTAAGGAAACGTTGGTTAGGATTCGTAGAAATTATTATTGGGATAGAATGCAAGAAACAGTAACAGCAGTCATAAATGCTTGCGAAGCATGCCAGAAAATGAAATATGATAGGAAACCCATCAAACCTATCTTACAATTAACGCAAACACAAGATGCCCCTTTTCAAGAGATTTTTATAGACCTTTTTAGCATTGAGGGAAAAACCTATCTGACACTTATTGATGCTTTCAGTAAGTTAGGACAGGCAATTGAAATTCAAGGAAAATCAACACCTGAAGTAATCAGAGCTTTGATGAAGTACTTTTCATATTACGACATCCCCCGAAGGATCAGTTCAGACCCCGGTACTGAGTTTAATAATGAATTAATGAAAGAATTTCTAAGTTTACATAAAATTGAACTTCACGTTGGTACGCCCAATAACCCTAATTCAATGGGACTTATTGAACGTTTCCATTCCACAATAATTGAAATTTATAGATTGGCTAAATATGAAAAACGATGTACTGATGCAGCATCAGTTATGACGTATTCAGTTATGGCTTATAATCACACCATTCATTCTGTTACTGAACTAACTCCATTTGAAGTAGTATTCGGACACACTGACACAAGCAGCCCTTATGGCATTGAATTAGAAAAGCGTTATTTCCAGAAACTGGTTAAAGATCATGCTAAGCGAACTAAAGTATTGTATGAGAATTTGGTAGGAAAAATGATTACAACTAAAGAAAAGAATAGGGAAAAGAAAGGTGGTGAACTTGAAGTAGAGTTTCCTCTAGGAAAGACAATTTTTGCTAAAGATGTTAATAAGCGGAAAAGCAAAGATAAACCTCGATATGTAAAGGCGAAGGTAGTAGGTGAACCCGAAAGAAACGTTTTGCCTATCCAAGTAGGGGAAAGGAAAACGAAAGTTACTATAAAGAATATTAAACGTCCTCCACAGGTGGTGCAGCTTACTGCTGGTAGCAGTGCCGACCCTGGCCCTTCGTCTGCAAAACCTTAATGGCAACTCGGGTATACTTCCGATAAAGGAAGGTCAAGCATACGTGCAAATAAATCATTGGACTATAGTTAAGGTTATTCATTTGGAAAATATTTATAATGATTTAAATTATCTTGCAACAAATTATGAGCAACTATGTAAACTGATCGATTGGAATGCACCATATTCTCATGAAATGAGAAGTATAAAATCACATACAGAGTTCATACGCGATATAACTAAAGATAAATACCGACAACTTGTTCCACAGCAGCGTTATAAAAGAGGTCTCATAAATGTATTGGGTTCTATTATAAAAATTGTTACAGGGAATCTTGATCATGACGATGCAATTAAATTTGATAAACTCACTTCTGATTTAAGTCACGACCAAATTATCATTTCTAAGAAATTAACTTTGGGTTCAAAAATGTTTGACAGCTTCATAAATGTAACTGAAACGATAAATCAGAATACTGTGAATTTAGATAACCGTTTAAAGAAGGCTGAGATAATGTTAAGAGATTTAGCTGCTAAGGAAAATAATTGGATTTTCCACACATACATTATTGGATTATTTAACGTTTTTATAAGCAGTTTTCGTACCATCTTTATAAGACTAAGTGAAATCGAAACTGCTCTAGCATTAAGTAAAGTCTCGATATTACACCAATCTATCGTGAACTCTACAGAACTTATGTACCATTTGAAATTAATTGCTAACTCTGAAAGCTTAGTGTATTCACCTATCGATGAAAATTTGTTAAAATTAGAGGAAACTATTTGTGTAAAATCTTTTATTAAAAAAAACCAGATCACGTTCATTATGGAAATTCCAGTTACTGATAATTGTACTTATAATTATTTTAAATTGTACTCCTTACCAATTTTCCACCAATCCGAAAATACGACCTTTGCCATTTTCCCTAAATATACTTATCTATTGGCGAAAGGGATGAAATACTAACCAATTGCGAAACCGTGCCGCCCGTTATCTACTGGCGACCATTTTCTATGTTCTGCAGACAACCGAGCCTTGTACCATGAGCTCACTTGTATGGAGCAGCTGATGAAATTTGACCATGACCCCACTCGCTGTACGCCGCATCAGGTCCACATTGAGAAGGTCAAAGTCCAGCAAGTCAACGCTGATAATTGGATTTTATATAGTAGACTGAAGACTACTCTAATTAAATACTGTGACAACGAAGTCAGCACCAAGCAACCTGTATTCGGAACTTACCTCGTGACCATTGACGAGCCATGTGATTTGGAAATCAACGGAATTCGTATGGGTCACCGTATCATCATAGAATCAGATGTTGTGGAGCCGATCCCGATCATCGCCTTACCGCAGCTACCTAAGAACGCGAGTCTATCCAGTGCACGCGCACTCGACATGAAGGGTATCAGCTTAGATGAAGTTAAATTCATGGCGTACTCTTTAAAACATAGTGCAGTGATTGAAAGTGTTTTAAATGAAAGGAAAGACTCTAGCTTCGGTGAAAATTTAGGTTACGCAACTTTAGGATTAGTTATCTTTAGTTTTTTCATGTTTTTATTGTATGTGTGTCGCTTAAAATTGTTTAGATTCCTATTTTATAAGAAAAATTATCGGAACAAATCTCAAATCGATCCAACCGATAATTTTCCTCTTACGGATGGAGGAGTTATAGTTACGCCTAACCTCTCTGCCCTAGATTAATTTAGAATTATAGTTTTGCTGCATTTACAAGTGCACTTCTTAGAATTTAAGCTTTGTGTCATTTTAGCCAACACAGCAGTCTTTGCATCGACCACCGTGTTGGCTCTCTGTACTTTATTCATTATTAAATCCACCTCAAATCGGTGCGAACGTAATCCTAGTTTTAATTTAGATTTAATTAATTAAAATTTCATTTTTTTAAAAACTTATCTTCGCGCTCCCGAACTAAGAGTATGTATTGTATTGTATTTATTATGGTATATATTATGCTTATCTGTAGTTATTTATTAGTATTTTACTCCAATGTCCTTTTCTGTGCACGTCCCCATCACTAGAAATAATCAACTATCTCCATCTTCAAAGGTTTGCTGGAAGAAAACTCTTATTAGGGTTAAGCTCGCCTGTGTACATGTCCATTTTGTAAGCTGTTTTGTCTGTAATCTATTTTTATACAATAAAGAATTATGCAATATAATAAAAATATAATTAGGAATAAGCGGTAGTACGGATATTTTTTTTAATTAGAGACACAAATTTGTTGAAAATTCATTTAATTTGACAAACATAGATTATTCATATAACCAAAATATAATTATTTATTTTTGACAAACATTTACACGGTATAACAATAGTATAGCATATAGGCCGCCTATTATATTGCCTCATTTATTCTAGCCTAGTACTTATTTTTGTATTATTTCTATTTGTGTGGTAATTCAATAAATATTATCTATCTATACCTAATGTGATACTTGAATAAGTAAAAGAAAAACTTATTTAATAAATATTTTCAAATAATAAATGCACTTAGAGGTTTTCAGATCAAAATTGTGGGCGTTATCATAACTTATCATTAGTGATCGGATATTCGGATGCATATTTACCTAAAGTTAAAAGTTGGCTAGTATGGATAGAACTTTTTTATCGAAAAAATTCCGTTATTTCGGGATAAACAAATTTATCATGTGTTCATTTTTTTTATTTATTTACTTAACCTAGACTTCCCATAGAGCTGCATAGGTTTTATGGTATGTCATTCATCCCTCATATAGTCTAAAGAAATTAACATTCTATAAAAAAAAACGGACACTTTGGCACATACGCGGGGCGTTCAATGTATTCTCGGTATCGGGGTAATATACTAATGATGAGGGTAATTAAATTATCTCATTAGTTTATGACACTCATTGAGGGTATAAACACAAAATTTTATTTGATTGTCGCCGTTAGTATTCAAAATATCATTTCGGAAAGGCAACTACGATGACTGATACGACAATGTTGAAAAAAATCGAGCATCGCGCTGTGATAAAATTCCTCACAAAACAAGGAAAGACTCAAAAAGTATTCACGAAGAAATGATGGCTGTTTACCAAGATTCTGCCCCTTCATTATCTACAATTCAGAAGTGGTCAAGTGAATTTAAACGGGGTAGAGAGAGTATTGAAGACGACCCTCGTGCCGGTGGGCCGGTTAATGCCGCTACTGAAGAAAACGTAAAAATTGTTGAGAAACTTGTACTCGAAGATGCCCGTAGAAGCAGAAAGAACCAAGCTATCCGTGGGTACCATTCACACTATCCTTCATGACCATCTGAATTTGTCAAAGGTCAGTGCAAGATGGGTGCCGCGAATGCTCACAGCGCTTCAGAAACAAGTGCGAGTTGATTGTTGCAAGGAGTTTTTGGAGCTCTGTGGTGAAAATCCGCAAAGTATTTATGATCGGATTGTTACTGGTGATGAAACGAGGGTTCATCACTATGATCCTTAGAGTAATCAAGAGTCTATGCAGTGGCATAAAAAAGGAACAGCCCCACCGAAGAAGTTCAAAGTCAGCCCATCTGCCGGAAAGCTCATGGCCACAGTGTTTTGGGATTCCAAGGGAATCTTATTAATTGAGTACACATAAAAAGGTGAGAGTAATACTGGCGCAACTGACGCTAACAACCTGCGCAATTTAAAGAAGGCAATAAAAGAAAAAAGACGGGGAAAATTGACCGCAGGTGTATTGCTTCTGCACGACAACGCGCCTGTTCACAAGGCGCGCATTGCTAATGCTGCTGTGCGGGATTGCGGGTTTGAAGAAATCAATCATCCACCCTATAGCCCGGACCTAGCCCCCTAGTGATTACTTTCTGTTCCCAAATCTCAAAAAAGAACTTCGAGGCAAGAATTTTTCCGACGATGAAGAGTTAAAGGTAGCAATTAACGATCATTTTTCACACCAGGAAGAAAAATATTTTTTGGAGGGAA
This sequence comes from Philereme transversata, assembly GCA_963924445.1. Taxonomy (NCBI): domain Eukaryota; kingdom Metazoa; phylum Arthropoda; class Insecta; order Lepidoptera; family Geometridae; genus Philereme; species Philereme transversata. Next base: position 22,835,915 of record OZ004346.1, read on the forward strand.
TTGAAAAGTTATTTTCCAGGACAAATAAGTGTGTTCAGATCCTAGCGGACTAGGTACATTGAAAAATAAGTTTTATTCAGAACTTGCATGCCTATACCAAGAATACATTGAACTCCCCTCGTAGGTCTACCTACTTATTTTGCCTTGTTACAACGTAATATGGTTGCTTTTCCCTACTTTACTGTCAGTAATTTTTGACGAAGCGACAACAACCTTGTAATAAGTGTCAAATCGGGCTTATTAGACCTCAGCGAATATAAGCATTTTGTAAGTGTGCGAGATGGTAAATTGTACCTGCTTAATATTTAACGTGTAATTAATATGGATCCAATCCGAGTATCCGATCACTACTTATCATACTCCAGCGAAGCGTCTCAGTTTCGAGATTGGCCGAAAAATTAAAAGGGAGAGTGGGGGGAGGGGGGGGGGGGAATTTGCTGTAGCGTTATGGACGGATTTCAATTTTCAATTTTTTCTACCTATACCAATCAGACTACGCAGTCCTCTCCGCCTTCACGAGACGAATCCTCATACACCAGATTCGACCTCCTAGGAACAAAGGAACGCGAGTAATCGCTAAAACATATACCTACCAATATTTTGCTCAAGTCTAGGTAAGCCTATTGGAAAATACAAGCACTCGAAATTTGATTTAAAATTGGACTGTTTTCTTCAATTTTGTTGCGCAAATAACTTTTTGGAGTTGGGACGCGAGGTCTACTACTTACGTAAGTAAATAGCTTGACTCGTACACATGCCTGTGGAACTAAAAGTCACTCAGGAAACATATATTTAAGATAAAAACTATCTATTTGACTATTATAATTGTTTTTTATAATGTTAATGACTTTTTGAATAATAATAAATAACAACTTTTTCAATTAAAATAACTACAGACATTCCAAACTTGACAAATATTTAAACGTCTATTGGCGAGTTCCTATATCCGTCGGTAACCAGCTACGACTCGTTTCTCCTTGAAAACGTGTCAAAAGTTTGACATGTAAACTTTAATGTAAACGCTTAGTTTTCTTTTCATTTAGAAGTAGATACTTCTAAATGAAAAGAAAATTAAGTGTATTAGATTTATATGTTACACAAGTTAAAGCAAATATAAAAATCAAAGACGAGAAATTGGCTCTTGTGGACACCACCGTATTCTTAGGTATAACCCTAGATAATAAGCTTCAATGGGGCCCTCACATTGATAAGTTGTCGAAGAGACTTAGCTTTCCGGCATACGCAGTCAAAAAGATCCGCCTTTTTACAGACGTAGACACAGCTAGACTAGTTTACTCCAGCTACTTCCACAGCATTATGTCATACGGTATACTGCTGTGGGGGGAGTGCTGCAGAGAGGGCTGTTCGAGCAATTTATAATATGGGCCCCAGAGAATTATTACGCAATACGTTTAAAGAAATAAATATTGTGACATTCTCTTGTAAATACATCCATGAAAATCTGATGTATGTTCACAAAATTATTAATTTGTTTAAGAAAAATAGCGATACTCATAATTTTACTACTAGAAATAAAGATAAACTCGCTGTTGCCACTTGTAGACTCCATAAAGTTAGTAAATCGTTTAAAGGGCAAGGTGTACGCTTTTATAACAAACTCCCAAGTGATGTACAACAATTGACAATTTAACAAATTTAAAAATTTAATTAAACAAAATCTTTATAAAAAAGCCTACTATAAAATAGCAGATTATTTAGATGATAGAGAAGCTTGGGATTGAAATTGCTCCAACTCGTTCAAAATGTTACAATTTAGACATAATTTATTTTCTGTTTTGTTAAACATATATTCCAAAAGGATCAGGAAAAAACAACCAGCCTAGTTTCTTGCCTTTCTTTCCTGGCTTGGTCGCGAAGGAACAGGCAGTAAAATTGACGTTTCAATGTGATCCTTGTGATTTCAATGAATAAAAGATTTGACTTTGACTTTGAACACTTTTTCAAGGAGATACAAGTCGTAGTCGGTTACCGACGGATATTGGAACCCGCCATAAATGCACGCTGATTATAGTAACTAGTATAGATTTAAGTTCAGGATCAGGGATGGCCAAGTCGTCGACCGCAGAGGAACTTTAGGTATAACCACCCGGCACGAAACTTTAGCGCTGACCGTTATTGCGCAGAAGTTAAAATTAAGGTACCTGAGGGGGGCTAGCGGGATGAAGGGCAGGCATGCGTAGCGCCGATTGGCTCTCCAGTCGCATTCCGTTTCTGATACGATGCCCCGCGCACATCCAGTGTACAGTCGCGTTCTTATTTGTATTGTTATTGCTGTTATTTGAATTTGTTTGCTAAATTAACTTCAACACATCATGTTAATTATGTCGTAGGTACCTACTATTAATCTTTGGACATTGGAATTGGAGATAAACTATTTATTAAAATATAGGTAATATTATTTGCGTGCGCGAGAGTACTCATGCGCAGCTATCCTCCACATTTCGTTCAGCGCTAGACTTACTATTTGACATTACATTAAAATAATGTCAGTAACGTTATTTAGCTAATAATTAATTAAAGTTATAATTGTATTGCGTGCGCGACAGTACCCATGCGCAGCTATCCCCTCCGCGTATCGTTCAGCGCTAGACTTACGTGCCGCTGTTTATACACACCAGTAAAAATGAATTAATTGGCAATTCACGTTGTCTATTTCATTCAAAACTTATCGGCTTTTTATGCGAACTGTAGACTAGGAGATCTTATTTTATTTTATTTATTTGGGAAGATAAACAGTCATACATTATGAAGTTAAACATAGCGCTAGTAGTTACATTAATAAATGCATGACCCACGACATCATCCACGGATTTTTGTTTCATAATGTAGACTGCATACCTCAGAAATTCTGCCATCTCTTCCAGAATCTTTGTAAAATTCAATTCTTTCTTTCATTCAAAAAACATGTTGTATACACCTGTAATTGGTGCACGTAACAGAAATGTGTTTATTACTATTAGCTATAAACTGATAAAATGTGTTCACTGTAGGTGTTTCATTTAATAAACAAATTAAAATTAAACAAAAAAAGTTTGGCCACCCCTGATATAGATTAGGTATATCATACCGACGATTTGCGAGCGTGTTTCCCTAAATCCTCCGTCGTCCGAGACACGTTCTCGGAGACCCGGATGACGAAATCACCTCTGCTAATGCGGAAGGTGAGTCATCTATATCAGACAGAGCAAACACTTCACAGAAACACCGACCTCGCCGGCGAGGTCGACGAGTCCCTTCAGTCGCCGCTTATACGAGGTACAGACATGTACCCGGGCGTTTCTCTCCTATCCCCATCCCGGCAACAGCCCAAGCCGAGGTTCGTACATAAGTGGTGCCCTTGCGCTAGTTGCCTAAAAAACTTACAGGGCTGAGCGCCATCTGCGCTCGCCAAAAGTTCGGTTAAGCTGTCACGGCCTCAGAGGCCAACAGCGAGATTAGTCCATTCGAAAAAAAAAAAAAAAAAAAAAAAAAGCGTGTTTCCCAAAAGGTGATTTGTGAAAGTGCTTGCCAACATGACACCGCAACCCTGAAGTCTTGTTCGGTCATGATAGTAGATACATTATAATTTAGGTGGGTCAGTTATAATTGATCGAGCGAAGCGAGATCTCCAAATTAACTTGGGCAAATCGGCGTTGTATGTACGTATGTTTGTTTGTCCAAGAATTTATTCGATCATCATGAAATTTGGTACATAGGTAGGTAGTGATGACAAAATTATGGTGTGACTAAATGAGCTAAAAATGTGGGGGGGGGGGGGTTGCTGAGATATTGGGGTTCAAGAGGGGTAAAAAAAACTAAAATGGGACTATCCGGTCAAATGGCACGTTTAATAAAAGGTCTTTGTGAGTACATTTCGACCAAGTTTTTAATTTTAGATCAAACCTTGTAATTTTAAAGTTATTACCCATGATAAAAACTGAACTTTGACAAAATTCACAGGGTACACCAGTAAACCCACAGTGCTGAAATTTGGTATGTGTGTAGATTTAGTGACACAAATATAGGCAAAAGTCTGAAATCCAGAATAAATGCAATTTCTAACCCAAAAAAGAGTAACCAATTAACATGAACTCCCGTTACCTGTAATTTGAATGAATCTGTAGGTCAAGTAGTTGGTTATGTATTTTGTGGCACTATTTTGATAGTCAAAGATTACAAATAATATTTGTTTGTTTTTATGGGAGACTCGCGAGATCTCAGTTCGGGGCGAACCACTAGTGTTTAGGTAGGTGTTAAGTTTGTCAGTAACGACAGGTGGAGTAAGGCGGTAACTGAATGGAGTCCTCGAAGCAGACGGGAAGACGATGTAGCAAGTATCGCGAGCCAAAACTGAATGAGGCTGGCACAGGACCGTGGAGAATTGCACATGCAAATGGAGGCCTATACCCATTAGTGGATGAAGTCGGGCTGATGATGATGATCATGAGGTGTTAAGGTTACTTAAACATATTCAACTCTAAGCATCTCGAGTGTCTTTAAGCACACCAAGACAAACCTCTAGGTATTTACAGTGCTTTGTGTAATATAAATTTTTAATTTATTTATTTGAACAAAACATATAAATACAATTAAAAACCGAACATAGAAAAAGCACATTATTTGTAATAGTGACCGGTTATTTGTTAATGGTCCCATACTAGACTCGGGGACTGTATCATGGGAACCGTTTAAGATATAAACATAAGAGTTATAATACTGTGTTTTTGTCAAATAATAAAATAGAAATACTCGCGCCCCGCCACGGGCCCCATGTGCGGGGTTAGAAATAATAATATAATAAATAGGTAACAAGAATTGATAAGATAAGGAATGAGTATATTAGAGGAAATTTAAAAGTAGCGCCAGTGATAGAAAAATTGAGAAGAGGCTAGCGTGGTATGGGCATGTCATGCGGAGGGAAGACAATCATGTGATTGAGTGTGGGTGGTTAAAGGAGAGGAAGGCCGAAGATGAGTTGTATGGACCGAGTGAAGAATGATATGGGTAGGAAGGAACTGACAACGGAGATGACGGCTGATAGGGATGTGTAGGGGGAATACATATTGTGCCGACCCCGCGTAATGTGGGTAAAGGGCAGGAAGAAAACTCGCACCCCGCCACACTTCACTCAAATGTATTGCAGGAAAAACGCCGCGTGAGCGTAGCAAAGTCGCTACGAACACGCAGCGAGCGCGTTGATTGATCACCTTGCTAGAAACACGCTCGCAAATCGTCAGTGTGATAACGCCCGTATTCTAGTAAATAAACTAACGAATCTGATTCTGCAAGTGGCATAACCAGTATTATTAGGCATCTATGCCTGATTACTGACAGTACCGATTGCCAACTATTTGTCGGTTGGGGCAAAAAGGTTGCCGAGTGGAGATCACACACTGGAAAGCGCAGATGGAAGACCTGTTAAAGGTTACTGGGAGCCGTTGAGTGCAGGCCGCAAATGATCGGTCGCTCTGGAAATCTATGGAGGATGATTTGTCGGTAACTTGCGGCCTGGAACTGGGAGTGAAGAGCAGCCACTGATGGTAATGATTATAATTTTCAAAGTCTTGTCTGAAAATAGAAAATAATGTATTACTACCTAATTGTATTTGGGTAAGCCATGTCATTTATAAATGCAACGAGAAATCTATACCTACTAATAACAAACAATATAAATTCGAAGGTAACTCTGTGTCTCTGTCTGTCTGTTAGGGTGTTACTACACCAATCGATCGAGCAACGATTGAAAGGGCGGATCCAGAGGGGGGGTCATGGGGGTCATGACCTCCCCCTGGGCTGGGTCCAGGACCTAGGTGAACCACTAATTTAAATTGTTAAACATAACACATGACATTGACCACGACTATGTGACCCCCTCCCCCTGGCACCAAAGCTGGATCCGCTCTTGCGATCGATAGTAAACTGAAATCAGTAGACGATGCGGCATAGTAAGAACTGTCGATCGACGTCGACTGATCTTATTTTACATCAATCGATCGGCGATCGATCGATTGGTGTGGTAACACCCTTACGTTTTCGCAACTAAACGGCTGGACCGATTTCGATGAAATGTGATAGGTATATAGATAGTTTATGTCCGGGATTGGAACATAGGCTACTTTTTTCTTTATTCTGAAATAACAATATTAAATGAAATCTTTGAAAAGGTATTGTAGTGAGTTTAGTGGTAAAACAACAGGCCAAAATGCCAGCATATTTTTTATAGAGAAGAAAAAACAGATATAGTATCTCATTAATAAAAAATGAGCTTTTGATTAACATTAATTTTAAAATCGAATCGAATGTATATATCACTTTTATTTTAGTAAAAAAAATTAAAAGTGCAAGAAGTGCCATAACCTATAGTTTTTATACAAACTAATATTATCTTAGTTTATTTTTTGGTTTTTCCATAAAATACTGTTTTTTTTATAGCTTATTTTGAAAAATATTATTTTCCCCAAAAAATTTTGGCAACCCTAATAAATGTTGGTAACATTAGGCACTTGTCTCACCGCCGGCGAGTAACTTACTTACTGACACGGAATCTATATCTTTTGTTCGTTTCTTGAGCGAGATAATAGTTGATAGCTAATCGCTTAGTACTCGCCGGCGGTGAGACAAGTGCCAGCATAACTGAGCTGATTGAGCCATTTTGGTACGCAGACATATGAGTCGAAAGCTCTTAATTATTCTATTCTATTCTTATGCCAGTTATACCATACAGACATACCTTTTTCTGCCGCTAAGCAGCATTGCTGTTTCAGTCTGAAGGGTATGGTTGCCGGTGAAATTAGACTCATGAGGCTTTACACCTGTATGCCTCAAACTGATAGATGCATGGCAGTGCATAGTAAATCATTTGAAGACTTTTTTACTCAGAAAACTTTCGTGATTTATTTCAATCATTATTATAAATTCGGTATTTATCACGTATCGTTTTATCGGTATTTCGACCATCAATAATCATTTGATGTCTTTATATTGATTATGCTACGTAAAATTAATTGATTTAAAAGTAGTTCTACGATGAGCAGCCCGCGCGTTGCGCACACGCAGTTTGATAAATAAATATTAAAAAAATAAGCATAAATAACACAAACACACACTTACCCACTCTGATGACCGTACCACACCCCAATGTTAGCACGAAACAATAGTGAAAACAACACAAAATATGTGCAATACACAAAACAGGGTGTACCTAATGTACACAACGTGGTACAATACAAGGTGATTTTGTAAACAGTTGACAAATTTTGAAGAAAGAGTGAGGAAATTATCTGTTTTTATTTCAAATTCACCCTGTATAGGCACGGTTATTAATATGGTAATTATTTGTTATTACCTAATTACATAAATACATGTATTAATTTTATTTTTAATATTTTAAAATATTCAAATCTCATGTAGGAATAGGATTTTTTGAAATGAAACCAATACAATTGGAAATACGCATTTAATCACGATATACAGTATAAGTACATACCACCGAATACAAAGTACATAGCACTAGCAAATTCAACAAGATCAACAACTTCTCTAAGTACCTTTTTTTAATCACTTTCCAAAAGAAAAAGATCATACTAAAATACTTAAATTATATCAATTTGACTAAGAAAATTTTCGTGATTTTATTTTAATCTTCATTACAAATACGGGATTTATCACGTACCGTTTTATCGTTATTACTACCGATAATATTTCGAGAACAGATCTATAAATAAAATTACTAAATATATGTGGTTTCCGGTTAATTCATCGGTCGTAACACCGATAAAACGGTACATGATAAATCCCGTAGGTATTTATGATGAGTCACAATTTTGAGAAGCAAATTACAAAATATACAGGGTGGCCTGTGGGTCAGATGACCAGTTTTTTATCAGACTTCTAAGAAAGGATGCCCTCAATTCAATTCACATACTTCGTATATTTTTTATTTAATCATTAATTCTAGGGCGTGCTATTTATTATAAAATTTAAACGTTTTGTTAATTTATTTATCATTTGGCAAGTAATTAAAAACACGGGAAAGAATGAAGTCAGATTAAAGCGTACAAATGGCTTGCAAATACACGTAAGGTATTGCATTATATTAGCTATATTTATTATATTATCGTAAATACTTCTTGTAACACCGCCTCCTGTCAAGTACTTTTCAATTCAGTCCATCCAAAGGTTGCCTGTAAGAAATCGCTTTAAGCGATAAGGCCGCCACTTATACCACCGCGTATTAGTCTAAGTTTCCTAGGTTTAAGAATTTATCGTAGTTTTGGTGGAACAATAATGAGTTAGCTATCTATCTATCTATCTATAATTGTGTAATATTCATTGTGTTAGTAAATGTTGCTTAAAAACAACATTATTTTTAACAAGCCGCAATGAGGGGTTTTCACGGTCATGTTCTTATAACTGCTAAGCGATGGCGTTGCTTTGTCATAAGCTGATTATTGAGTGACAAGGAAAGTGAATTTTCAATGTCAATTGCCGTGTCAATATTATTAAGTATATCAACATATTTACCGAGGAAGTTGAAATAAAAAAAACATATGTGTGTGTTTACCTGACGAAGTGAGATCTATGACAAATATTAATTTCGATTTTGGAATAAAACCATATTTTTTGGCGGCAGACAGCTATTACGCTAGTTTGAACTAGTTTTTTTGAACTCGAATATGAAAAGCCCTCATTAAAATGTCACCTGACTTCATTCTCATAAAAGTCTTATAAAATTGCATAGAATATACAGGGTGTCAAAAAACTAGCTATATTTAACCAATAAGTTGTTACTGCTAAATAATTTATAAATAATTGATTATTTCATTAGATAATATTATAATAGCTGTTTTTATTAATCAAACGTGCTTTAAATGCTTCGATTATATTCAACGCTAATTTGTACCATTTCAAGATATTATACAACGTGTCACGTTATGTACGACATTAAATGAAAACACGGGTAGTGCTCGGCTAATATTGTTGTAAAATAGGTTTTATCAAATTCGTTACATAAACAATTTAAGATCAAGTCCTAAAAATACCAATGAAACAGCTGGCATAAAATAGGTAAACAAATCATATTCATACATCATGTAAGTGGGTACCTGTTGAATTAACTAAGCGGTATCGTAGCAAAGGCGCCGTCGAATTACATTAAACATTGTTTATTAAAAATGTATCGATTACTGAATAAATATTCAAGCTACAGGTGTTAAACCCACCTCTAAAATCTGTAAATACGATTCCGGATGTGTGTTTTAAATTAATGTCGTACATAACATAACAGGTTGTATAGGGTGAAAAGTTGAATGGAACAGAAAGGGCAGTTACAAGAACCGTTATAGCTACAAAAAACGTTCTTAGGTAGCGGGTTCGATTCCCGCCGCGGAACAAATGTTTGCATGATCTACAGATATTTGTTCCGTGTCTGGGTGTTTTTCTATATATTATAAGTATGTATTCACGCATAATGGCACCACGGAGGCAGTCAATAAAAGGAAATTAGCTTCATTTCTATATAATACTTTATGAAACACAATTCGGTAAGCATTTATCCGTTTTGGCGGGTATTTCGAATTTATTGGAATTAATATAAGTGCATTTCTGGTAGGCATTTAAACACAAGCCATAAGAAAATATTCTATTCTATTTGCAAAATAATCTTCGTTCGAACAACCGGGTGTAAGTCTCCTAAAAACTCAGGCGAGATCGTGGTCAAACGCTAGCCTACAATTTATATTAAAAACTACTTATCTATAACGATTCTAGAAACCACTCGTTGTACTCCTGATTAATTTTCCACCCTGTATTAAGTAATTAAATAAAGTTAGATACACAATGAACACATTTAAGCGACAGATTTATAACTGTCTATATCCTAATCGATGCTAATTTAAGAAAAATACAGTTTTTTAATAATACTATTTTTTACAAAAAAAATATACATTAAGAGCTAAATGATTTAAAAAAATTAAAGCACATACGTATTCTTTTAAAATTAATATAACCTTTACGCAAGCTTTTAATAAAATTAAGTATAAATAAAAATATGACTGTGGTTCACTTAATTAATCTGGGTTAATTCACCTAAGTGCATTATGTAAATTTACTGTATTGAAAATTCATAATAAACTTTAAGTAAATATTGTTCACCTAGTGAAAACTATTATTTTTGAAACTAAATTAAAACATGTGCATAAATAAAACAAAATCGAGTGCTTCCCCACCGTCCAATCAGTTGGATCTATATATTGTGGACCTTCATGTATTATCTCCACACTTTGTCCTCGATGTATGAATTTGAACTCAGATATTGTTGGAATTGGTTGAATTTAGTTTTTTAACAATACAATGAGCATATAATCCCTAATAATATAGGAATAGTTTAATTGTTCACCCAGGTGATTAAAATTTACGAATAGTATAAATTAATGCACTTATGTGAATTAGTTAAACTACAGGCAAATATGAGATGATGTAAAATCCTGCCTATAAATAAAAATGTCAGATCTGATCAGTCTATTTTTATTGCAATATCAATATATATTCTGGAAAATAAACAATTAGAATTCATTTAGAAAACTTTCGTGATTTATTTCAATCATTATTACAGATATGGGATTTATCACGTACCGTCTTATCCGTGTTTCGATGAAGGTTCAGGAATTGAACCGAAACATTGTCGGTCGAAACACCGATAAGACGGTACGTGATAAATCCCGTATTTATAATAATTATTAGAATTCATTAGAATGAACACAGTCAATTTTGTTAAATTACCCGATTACAATACAATATTCAAACACAATATTCTATTTTTTTTTATAAACATTAAACTGTCATATTATTTTGTGAGATTTAATATCATATATTTTCATATTTTGAAGGATAGGGTTTTTATTAATTTACGTTTGAAATATCCATGATTATATGTTCGCAAGTAATTTGTCCTTCTGCCTGTTTGAAACGTTTTCACGACTAAATGGCTGGATGCATTTTTATGAAATTTAGTTTACAGATAGAGGGCAACCTGGATTGAGACATGGGCTACTTTTTATTGACAAGCCACGCGTGCGAAGCCACGTGCGGAAACTAGTAATTAATAATTCTTTTCTTCTTCCGCTGTCTCTCTGTTTACTTCGTAAGTGGACACTGTGATTCTTGAGGTCTCAGATGTTAGATGGCTTATTTCTACCTGTATTAACAATTATATATTATTTTACATTAATTATATACATATATAAAAACATATTTTATACAACACAATTAATCTTACTAATATTATAAATTCGTTGGGGCAGAAAGGTTCTCGAGTGGAGACCACGCACTGGAAAGCGCAGCGTAGGACGGCCCCTCACTAGATGGAACTAAAGGTTCCTGGGAGCCGTTGGGTGCAGGACGCACAATATCAGTCGCTCTGGGAATCTATAGGGGAGGCCTATGTTCAGCAGTGGACGTCCTGTGACTGATATGATGATGATAATTATAAATTCAAAAGTAAGTCTGTATCTCTGTCTGTTTGTTACGTTTTCACGACTAAACGGCTGGACCGATTTTGATGAAATTTGGTATAAAGATAGCAGGGTAGAAGATAGCGCAGAAGGAGGGTAATCTTTTTATTGGCAAACCCCGTGCATGCGGGTCAGCTAGTAATAATAATAATCATTAAATCGTAATATCTTTGTGGGACACGTACTTCCGATTCAGAGGTTGTGGATTCGAATCCCGGCAGAGCACCAATGGATTTTTATACCCAAAAAAATTATGTGCTCATTTACACGTGTTCAAACCAGTGAAAGAAACCTGGATGTCCTAGAACCAAAATTTTGAAGGCTTATGGCATTGGGTTAGTATTCTTATAAACGGTGCTAGGCTTGCAACCTGTCACGTGAATGCTTAACTTCTAAGCAAAAAGTAGGCATTATTAAACGTAATGTTTAGATGATTAAGAATAGCAGAGTTCCTTGTAAAGGTCTCGCCCGAGCAAGTACTACCATAGCTATTTCTGCCGGCATTGCTGTGCTTCGGTATGAAGGGTTTCCAGTGAAATTACAGGCATATGAGGCTTTACACCTGTATACCACAAGATGGACAAAGGGTGTTGCATGGTAGGGCACGTTTCTAAGGTGCGTGACCTACGATGCAATATATGCTATAGGCGATGGTTACCACTTAACATCAGATAATAAGCTTGTTTCATCTTCAAGTAGTATAAGGTAAAATAACTTGCCTCTGTGTTCTTCCTTGTGGGATATCTTCAAGGGTCCTCATTTTGAGTAAGAGACATTAACATTACGTTTAATACATGCATACTTTTTTTACGGTTAGCATTATAATTTTACAAGTTTGGCCATAAATATTGTTTATAAGATTCCACTTCGTCTTACAATGTTATCTTATCCCTTAAATAAATAATGAATAATTAAAAAGTTTCTTACCTTAAGCCAGGCTGCACTAAAAAAAGCCATTCGAATTGTAAGCTAAGCCGATTTCTACTATTTTAGTAGTTTTAATATAATTATGGTATGTTTTTAGTATATTAATTAATGTTATACTAATTTTTGAAGTTGATATTCTGTAACATGCATTATTAAATTGGGTAGAACTTAAAATATTATTATTGAAAATGGCACGCGCCACTTGTCAAATTACTTTCGAGATCAAAGAGAATATACTCCCGCTGCTCTTGTTAGCTTAATTTGAGAGTAAAATATATCAGTTAAAATTTATCTCTAGTTTTACTGATATATCTATCATCTTTTGTATGCGAACCGTACATCCTTTTTTTAAATATTAACTGATATATTGATTGATAATTAAATGTTATTATAATGAGACGCGTGGTTTAATTGATGATCAAACGCGAACAGAATAACTAATAAGATAAGATTTTGATTGCTGGCGTAAAGTGCCAGATGGCACAAATTATATGGGTTAGTGTATGTGCTCGTACAGTGTCTTGCCCTTAAATAGAGACTATAAGAAAAGTTCCACTGGACACATCTTAATCATAATTCTATTACAAAACTAAGTTAGCTTTGAATTACTCATTAGCCTACTTGGCTAAATTGTATTAAATTAGCGAAAAATGAAAATGTTTCCTAGCTTTTACTTTTATTGTTATGTTGAAAAGGATCATAAAGAGGACAACCAGCATTGTTTCTTGCCTTTTAATCCTGGCTTGGTCGCGAAGGAACAGACGGTAAAAGGGATCCTTGTGATTAAAATTAATAATGGGCATTTGCCCTGCAGTTGGATCCAGCTGACTATAATAAGATAGATAGTTTTTTTTTTCAAATGTTTATTCTACATCGGTCGTCTTAAATAGTTAACAACAACAAAATATACAATTGATATAATATTAACAACGACATGTAGTAACAATTTTACACACCTGACAATAAATCCTCGTAAGGGTGACCAGTTAAAAAATAAAAATGTACTAAGTATTATTTTTAAATTATGCAATTCTCAGATGACTATGGCCTAATTTAATAGTTATTTTGGTCAGGGAATTTATACCAAATCAAGCTCTTAAATTAATAAATGCCAAGCAGAATAATTTTATAACTTCCGTGGTCAGTAAACATAACTATAATTTTAAAACGTACAAACTGTCGTTTTTTTTATTATAATATTTTTTGCTAATTAATAAATTCATATAAATGTAGGTGTACTACTTACAATAATCAAATCCATATTTTTTTATAAAAAATAAATAGATGTTATAACTAGAATTGGGTCACCGCTTACAAGAAAGTACACAACATGATCTGTAAGCATTTATACAGTTTAAAATAAGTATACAACAGCCAAGAGTCACATACGGAATGTATGACCCGTATGTGACTCTTGGCGAATGAAGACCCGGAACGAATATTTGCAGATCATGAAATATTTTGACTAAAAACGGGATATTTACTATGATTTGTTAGTTTTTGAGGGTCCGCTACCCTTATTACTTAAGCGAGTTGCTATCGTCCACCTGTTGTTCGGTCAGGATGTCCCTTTAACACATACCGTGCGTATCTTAAGTGTATAAAGGACGGTATGACCCGGCGACAGTGACTAGCTTAGGTACTTAGGTAAAATGAAGTCTGCGAAGTGGATAGCTATTCGCAAATATGTCGATCTACCCTCTTTCTTAGTCACTTGCTAGGAAATAACTCATTAATATAATTACCACCGGTTTCATTCTCGATTATAATTTCATCGTTTTTAGTGAAAATAGTGTTAATAAGCATGATATTTTCAAAAGTTATATCATGAAATATTTGTCCCGAAGCAGGAGTCGAACCATCTCTCACGCCTCAGTCAGGTCAGGTAACTACTCGCCTACCTCGCTACCGAGTCAAACATGTTTTCTGTATTTGATAACAACTTTTTTTAAATAGAATAAGTGATAAAACAATCTAGATTAATATAACATCTGAGTGACACATTGGTGGCGGTTCTATTGTTTACGCTGACTAACTAAAATTGTGTAAAATACGAACGGTCTTATTTTGTTCAAACTAAAGATCAAATTAGAATGAAGTTTAAAGTGACATTTCTAAAATTAAGTAATTTTTGTTATGATGGCATGTTTGCGGGCTAGTTTTAGTGATCAATCAAATTGGTATTGACTAAAACTAGCCCGCAAACACACCTTCTTATTTAAAAATACTTAAATTTAGAGATGTCACTTTAAATTACATTCTAATTTGATCTTTAGTGTGAACAATATAAGACTGTTCGTATTTTACACAATTTTAGTTAGTCAGCGTAAACAACAGAATCGCCATCATTATTAGGCTATACAATAGTTGCCAGATTTAAATATACATACTAAATGTTCTAATCTGCAGCCAGTTAAGCTATCTAGCTATTATGCGTTTGTAATGTTTTTTAGCCGTTTCTGTTTTATTTTTTTGTATAGTATTTTATTACTTAACTGTTTTTTTTTAATTTAAGTAATATAATACATATTAATGTTTATTAAGCATACGTTTTGAAGTATAAATGCTTACAGAGCTCTTACTGAATGATTTATTAATAACACTCACATGAAAGCTGATTATAATATGTATTTAAAAGCGAACAACATTGCTTTCGTTTTTAGACAACCTTTTATTTTTTATTTATAGCAATCTAATAGAGATAATAATAGAAAACTGTAGTTTTGGTCGACATAACTTGGCAACACCGGGTCGTGGATTAAAAAGAAAATGTTTTTTTATAATACTGTTGCCAACTTAGTTCTCAGTGACTTTATTTAGCCACTCTTTTGTTAGTCGGTCGTCTATTTTAAGAGTAACTTAAATGTTTTAGATTCAAATAATCCGCTTATATAAGGTTGGGGAAAAAGTTTCTTCGAATTTTTTAAGAAAATTCAAAACATTTTTTATTATAGTTTATTTACATTTAACTAAAGTTTGTAGCTACCATTTTGTTCGATAACTTTTTGCCATCTTGTAGGTAGGGACATGATCCCATTGCTATAGAAATTTTGGGGCTTCTGATCAAAATACAGCGACAAGTGGTTTTGGCAGTCCTCTCGTGATGTTAACCTGACACTGCCTAAAGAATTCTGAAGAGACCGAAACAGGTGGAAATCTGAAGGTGCAAGGTCAGGACTATACGGCGGATGCATTAACACCTCCCAGCCAAACTATCTTAATTTTTGCTGAGTGGCTAAAGATGTGTGAGGTCTAGCGTTATCATGATGAAAAACCACACCTCTTCTGTTGATTAATTCCGGCCGCTTTCTCTCAACTTCTTGCTTTAATCTCATCAGTTGTTCGCAGTAGAGTTCAGAATCGATGGTCCTGCCTCGATCGATGGTTCGCACGTTCTTGTCGTACGTGATCCACTTTTCATCACCAGTTATCAGCTTCTTCAAAAATGGTTCGGTTTCATTACGTCGTAATAAAGAATCACAAATGAGTACACGGTTCATTAGGTTTCTTTCAGTGAGCTCGTGGGGTACCCAAATATCGAGCTTTTTTGTGTACCCAGTTTTTTTCAAATGCGCCAAAACTGTTTTGTGGTCAATTCCCAGTTCTTCAGATACGTCGTAACTACTGATATGCCGATCTTGCTCCACTTTTTCAAAAATTGCATCAATTTTATCCGTAATAGGGCGACCAGAGCGACGTGCATCTTTGACACCAAAATTTCCGGATTGAAAACGCTTAAACCAAATTTGTGCTACTCTCACAGACACTGCACTAGGTCCATAAACATCGCGAATTTTTTTCGCGGCTTGCGTTGCATTTTTACCTTTTTTGTAGTAAAATTTTAAAATGTATCGAATTTCTTCATTAGATTCACTCATCTTTACATTACGAAAAACAAATAAAAATCACACATTTTCCTAATTTGAATTTGGAATTATCTTCTTTAAAATTTAAACTTGGAATGACACCAAAACCAGCCAGATACAACTAGTATAGCCAAAGAGATTTTATTACAAGTTCATACATACTATAATGCGAAAAGACTTTCTCCCCAACCTATTATGTTTTTTAAGATAAAGTAAATCCTTTTCTTTTTAATATTTAGTTTATAGATTGATTTCTTCAGGGAAAACAGACGACGATTAAGTGTTACATTATCGATTTACGGCGAATGTTTGTGCTGAGTTTTTTTCATGAGACAAATTATACAGGTAGATAGTAATATACAACGCGAACCTTCGCTGATTCCCGATAATATGGATCGCAATGCAACCGAAGTTGACTGAAGATATTACGAGAATTGGAATACAGGACAAAATATAGACGTATTTAATAATAGTAATTAGTAACTTTTCGGCATAATCTAGCCAGATACTAATTGGCAACAGTTTTTGACGTTTTTAAGAGAAAGAGATTGGAGCTAAATATCGATCTTAACAAGATTTTGTACTATGCCAAATTATATGATATGACTCAGGTATTGGACGCATATACTAAAATGATCATCAAAATTGTTTTTTCTAATTGTCTCGTATGTTTGCAATATTCACAGGGTGCTCAAAGTGATAATGATCGGGCACACTCACACACCCTGTATACAACTAGATCAGTCGATGAAGAATTATGATATTTAATTCAAATCAATTCAGTCGATGTTTTTGAAGACTTAGATCATTTTATTCAGACGCACTTTAGAGGGCAACACTTGTAAGAACCTCTTTATAAAAGCTGTGTTACCAAACAACAAAAATAAAATATACAAATTTAAAAAATAAAACTACGCTTCGCTCAATTTTTTATAAATTTCTCATTTTATCTAGAAATAAGTCTTCAAAAAATTTATCAATAACAAAATAATCCTAATAAAAACCTACAGTGTACTTTTACATCAACTACTAAGGGTCCTTATTTTTGGCATTTTTGCGTACACGAAAGTGGCAACACTAAAATAAATACCTTAGAAATCGAGTCAAATTATTGCTAGTCATCATTGATTTTTAACATTTGATAAAAACAGTTTTTCTCTCAGAGCAGCATTTAGTAAGCTATAGCGCGGTAGTCGTATATTTTATAGTAGCAGCATCGTAAGCAGGAATCGTATAATGCTGCTTTTTCATCCTATTTGATACGATTCTCTTTGCGATTTCCGTAAACATGCGTTCTAAACCATTCGCTGGCGAGCGAGCAAATGATTGCGACATTTTCGTGAGAAATGAAGCAATGAACAGGAGGATCGAATACAAATGCTTGAAGTTTTGTTCGGAAAATGTCCACAACTACGTGAACACACGCTCGCTTTCAATTGCTTGCGGTAAGAACGCACTATGACTACAGACATCGTCACTAACTGGTAACCCCATGTTTAAAGATTGAAATAAAAGCTTCGTCTTTCTAAGACGATTTCCAAAAAATTGTCTAATAAAATATAGATTTTATCTGAACACACGACGTGTAATAAAAACTTCGTGGAAATCATGCTTCTTCAATTCTTTTTCAATCTTTAAACAAGTAGGGTTCCCAGTTAGCGACACTGCCTGTACCAAGGTTCATACCATCCTTTGAGATTTTTTCCATCAACCGTCTGCTTTCCTCAAAATGGAAGCACTGAACTTGTGTTTCAAAATAGCCACGTTACAAATTCACTAAATAGCTAATATTGTTATACGAAAACGGGCATAAGCGTTTGAATTGAGGATAAAATGCTATAGAGCGCGCGTGGCCACTCAACTGTCAAAATGACAGTTTCGATACAAAGAATGCCATAATCCTTGACAATAAAGGTTACATTTCGTTTCTCTGTGCTTCTTTTAGCACAATTTGTACCCATTAGGTAATAATAATAATTGTTTTTATACATATGAAAATAAATATATAATCCTGGACATTCCACACCGCGATGTCTAGCCCCAAATTAAGCAAAGCTTGATAACTGATCGAATACTTATATTTTTTTTTGTGAAATAAGTACCTATTATGTTATAAAAAACCTAATCCAATTAACCGGTAACAAAATTTCATACCACATGATATCTACGGTACTACAATATACCGCGGTAGACCCAAAATATTTTGATTAACAGTTTTATAAACATGTCATGGTATTTTTTTTTTCGAAACGTCAAAATAAATCGTTCGTCTGCGATTTGCATCTATGTTCATACATCGTTCGTTCGTATACAGCGCGCTCTATACCATTCTTTCTCTTCGAATAATTGAGTTTAAGTATATCATGTTTATAATCATTTGTAGTCCCTCTCTACTTGTTGTTTTAAATGCAACTACAAGAAACAACCCACCGTTAAGCAGCGTCCAAGAAAAAAGGCATAATATTAGTCGCATAATCCAGGCATAAAATGGTACCACTAGAATAAAACAGCTTGGCATAACGCCGGCTCCATTCGTTGGCCCCAACGCCACCGGTACCAACGTTGGCCGGTTAATTTCCTAGTCCTACGTTAGGGCCAATGCTATTTGCTAGATCCGCATGTTGGAGGAGTGGCGTTGGTACCAGCGTGTTGGGACCAACGTGTGGAGCTTGCGTATAACTGTAGATTTATCAAAAGAAGGAATTAGTGTTAAATTAAACCGGTACCAACGTTGACTGGTTAATTTGCTAGGCATCCACGTTGAGGCCAATTCTATTTTATAGATCCACAGGTTGGACGAGTGGCATTGGTACCAGCGTTGGGGCCAACGTGTGGAGCCCGCGTAAAAGTGTAGATTTTTCAAAAGAAGGTATAAGTGTTAAAATAAAAGCATCGATAGTTGCTGATAAAAGTAAAAAACTAAGTCATAATACTAAACTTTTTCATCGCAAAATATGTTATTTATACAGCAATCTTTAGAAAATGAAAATAGAAGGCAAAGTCTGAATTGCTACGATAAAATCTTTTATAACATTTTCAATCGTCAATTTACGCCTTGTCAAATTGCTTACTGGCTTGGTCGCAGAGAAACATGCAGTTAAATTGACGCTACAATTTGATTCTTATGATTTTACTGAATATTTAATTTAATGACGCTTCAAACCTCTTTCTATGTGAGAAGTTAATATGTTTTTTATATAATGAAAATTCTACACTTTTTTACCAAAATACAAATGCATAGGAATATTAGAATTTGTAAGTGTGCGTGCAAGTTTTATAAGATGGCAACACCAGATATTATACTAATATGAAGCTTATTTGTTCGTGCATAAAGTGTACAATCCTAATAAACAATGTTTGGTGAATTTGTGAATAGTCGACAAAGTAGTCCGGAACAATAATCTATGTTTATTTTTTTTTTGTATTCAACTTTTAGACACTCAATTTGACGGGCCTCCTGATGATAAACTCCTAAACCACTCGTGGTAACTACAACTGCAGTCGTCAACCACACCACAGCGACGAAAATGTGGCCAGGAACAAAATCGTATGAAATCGCCTATACGACCTATACATGCGAATGAGTTCCATTCGCATGTATAGGTCGCGTCATGTAAAAAGAACGCTGGCGGTCAAGCTGCGTATTAACGATTTACCGGTCTATTTGATGGGATGAGGTGCGGCGCTGGGCGGGCGGGTCACGCGTTTGATTGCCAACTGTACTATAATATATAGTATTGTACTATATTTCGAGTCTGCATACCATATACTGTTGAAGAAATATATAGTATGCAAAAATACTATATTTTCAACACCGAACCCAACAAACAAATACTTAATTTTAAAACAATTTGAACGCTCCTTTATATTAACGTATAAGTGATGCAACAGCACGTATCTGAACTCATCGTGTCCCAATGCCAAAATAGTGAAACAAAAAAATATTGCAATCTTTAGAGGGAGAATTCCCCACAGAAAGTTATAAAATTCAAAAGAATTGTTTGGTACTTATTGATAAATGTTTACACTATCTTAATAAATTGTTTGATTTTGGTTAAAACAGGAAATTTCATATGATGGCTGTGAGACAATACTATTTTATTTTAGATAAAAAATTGTAAAAAAGTGCAAGAAGTGAAAAGAAACATAGTTTTCATAAAAATAAATATGTAACAAAAAACACAGTTTATTTTGAGGATTTTCCATAAAATACTATATTTTTTAATTGTACTATATTTTTTATAGCTTTTTTTAAATACTATATTTCCCCGCAAAAATGTTGGCAACCCTAGTCACGCGCCACATGATTGCCGGTGCGCTATTGGTTCGTCAGTCAGCTATTGGCCTAGTACTGTCGTGCGCAAATACACCCACTCTACTTTCTTCCAGCCTTCTTTGTACATGACGCGACCTATACACATTTTGCAGTCGCGTTCAAACTGTGTCGCGAACGTGAGGTCAATACTGACGACATCGCAACCACAACGCAACTTCACGCACTTCATGGTACATATTCACACTACTGCCCGGCGACTTTTTGTCGCTGTGGTGTGGTTGTGACTTGTGGCCCGTCTAAACAGACGTTAACACCTGTTTATTCTAAACCAATATTGACATTGAAAATCCACCATTCCATACAAACCACGCCGCAATAAAGATAATGGATTTCGAACTTAAATATTTGATTGAAATTAACACGGATTATTATTCTCACTAGAAACGGGATATTTTTACACTGTATGTAATTTCTGTGTGTTTGTTACTTGTGTTGAAATGAGTGTACTATTATGTTTACCAATATTTGTGAGCTTTTGAGTGACCCGATATTTCTGTAAATATGCATGCGCCATGATCACGGGTAAGCTAAGTCTGCGAGTGGATGGTTATTGGTAGAAATATCAATCTACCCTCTTTCTAACATTATCATTTTCTTTCATCAGAATATCGCGATGATAAAAAATTCACAAATAATGGTAAATATTCCGTTTTCAGTGAAAATAATGTGGCAGTGAGAATACCTTGGCTTTGAGCCAAGGTATTCTCAAAGTTATATGTCAAATTATTGATCTAGATTACTGATAGATCCATTCCACATTTGCCAAATATTTACAAATTCATGTATGTTTCGCGCTAGATGTTATGTAAGAAAATCTAGGTAGGTACTATTCTAGACTAATGTATGAATAATGTACTTAGGACTCCACACATTAAGACAGTTCACAGGCCAGTTCCAGTAAGTCAGTCAAGTCATTGCTTGTATCAGTTTAGGAACTGACACTAAACTGAAAATATACCTACATAAATCATTCTGGACCTTTCACACAGCGCTATCTAGCCCCAAAGTACGCCTAGCTTGTACTATGTGAACCAGATAACGAAATAATTATTCTATATTTATATATATATTTTTAAACATATTTTATGAACATAAAATATATAAAAATAACTGCCTTACAGGAAAAACTAGACATAATTGATCTAAATGATCTGAACAACACACATATCAATTTAAACAGAACAGCTTTATAATAAACAGTTATTCGTTTTTCGAGGTGGACTACACGCAAAAAAGTGCCCAGGGTCCCCCAAGGTGGACTGAGCAGCTGGATCACGACCAAGGACTAAATTATAACAGTTATTTTTATATATTTTTATTTATTAATTTCAGAATCAACATCACTTGATAATAATTTAAACAAACTCTAATAGCTCACGCTTAATGCCAATAAAATTCTTATTTTATAGACATAACTTTAAAAAATTAGTCATCAAAGAATTAGAAGAAAAGGAATGAGTATATTAGAGGAAGTTTATAAGTAGTGCCAGTGATAGACAAGTTGAGCGGTAAGAGGCTAGCGTGGTATGGGCATGTCATGCGGAGGGAAGACAATCATGTGACTAAAAGAGAGTTAGATATGAGTGTGGATGGATATAGACGTAGAGGAAGGCAGAAGAAGAGATGGATGGACTGTGTGAAGAATGATATGGGTAAGAAGGAAGTGACAACGGAGATGACGGCTGATAGAGAGATGTGGAGGAGGAATACATGTTGTGCCGACCCCACGTAATGTGGGAAAAGGGCAAGAAGAAGAAGAACTTTAAGAAATTTGTCACCTAAAGATAATTATTTATAACACAAAACAATTTTTAATTTTTACTTACCAAATTAAAAATTTACGGCACTAGCCGTCAGTTCGATGACTAATAATAATATAAATAATAAATATTGCCGGATATTTCACACAGTGATATCTAGCCCCAAACTAAGCAGAGCTTGTACTATGGGAACCAGATAACTGATAGAATACTTATATACATTTTTTTTTGTAAATTCATACTTATAAACTGTTTCACTAACTTACTGTAACTGGCCTGTTAACTGTCCTATAGTGCAGAGCCTTTATAGTATAGTAAGGAGGTAACTCACCACTTCGCTAGTCAGTGTGTTGATGGTGCGGGGTGGAGGCGCGGGCCGGGGGGAGCGGCGGCCGTCCGCAGGGGTAGCACCGCGCGCGGGTGTTATAGGGTAGCCTGGAATATACATTAAAAAGTAAGGGAAAAATAGGAAAAAGTAGAATAATTTTATAAACCTTCCGAAGGCTCTCGATAATTGAATCGGTTCCATTATCGGCTCAAGCAAGCTATATTATATTTAAAATTTTGAAAGCAGTATAACTTTGTTAATATTTAAAATTCTAGTAACAACTGTTGTATATCCCTACGACTTCATTTAATTTATTTGATAAGTGTTGCCAATGAGTAATACACTAAATTTATAATCAAATGCGTTTATTTTATCCCTTTGCTTTTTATATTTTGTCCCTGTGCTCAGTCTGTGAAGGCAACCACAGCTAACGCAGGTCTTAAAGCAATAATAATAATAATGCTGGGCATTTCACACAGCGTTATCTAGCCCCAAACGAAATAAAACTTGTACTATCGGAACCAGATAACTGATAGAATACTTTTTAAATTTTTTATACTAATATTTATTTGTTTAATTTAATTTCCTTTAAGGGCAACTTGCACAATGATCCCTAAACATATTTAGCGACTGAACATGTTTAAATTTGATATATTTGTATGATTTGAAAACGAATTAAATCATATTTAGCCACTAAATACGTTTAGACATCGTTGCGCAAGTCGCTCATAAAGAGTAGCCAAAGTACCTAAATAGTATGACAGATTGATATTTGATGATAATTGACAGTTTAATCTGATTTATTTACTTACTTTTGTTTTTTATACGACCTGGAGATGGAACAAGCTTATAGCCCACTTGATGTTAAGTGGTAACCATAACAAAGTATTGCCTCGTAGGTCACGCACCTTAGATGCACTGCTATGCGTCCATCAACGTGAGGCATACAGATGTAAAGCCTCATGTGCCTGTAATTTTAACGGGAACCATACCCTTCAAAACACAGCAACGCGGTTTGGCGGCAGAAATAGGTATGGTGGTAGTACTTCCCCGGCCGGGCACTTTCACAAGGAACTCTCCTACTCTTGCAGTGATGCAACATACCTTGTTCGCTACAACTGGACTCCGTAAAACTGGGAGTGCCCTCCGTCCACGTTGGTGTAGACCCCTCCACTGACGCGGGAGGCGTCCAACACACGCTGAAATATAAAATTAACACATTATTTCAAGATTTCAATATATTTATTAGCACGAAACACAGGTAATGGTGTTATCAGAGAGGCATCACTATGTTGCACCTTGAGGTATACAAATATTCAAAAATGCTAAAAAGTTAACCAATAGAACAAATTGATTATATAAAATACTAGCTGACCAATCCGCAGCTGCGCACGCGCAGTATTCCAATAAAAACATTACCCTTCTTCTGCGCAGTTGGGTAAAAGTAGCCTATGTTACTCAGGGATAATGTAGCATTCTAAAGTGAAAGAATTTTTGAAATCGTCCAGTAGTTTTTGAGTTTGTGTGATGTATGTGATTGAGAATGTCATCACAAATTTAAAAATAAGAACACTAAATTAAAACATAACTAACCACAATAAACAAAAGAGGAAAATTTCAGACGGTAAAAAGCCAAGATACAGAGTCAAGAAAAGGTACGACAGTTTGCGTTGCGCTCGACTTGGCGGGGCACTGCCGCATGCCGTGCTCCCAAATTAGATTCTTCATTTCTTTAAGTATCTCACAGACTACGCTGGCTCGGACATCTTCAGCAAATGGTGATCGTGCTACCAAACGTGCCGACCTTGGACTTCCAGTCAGCCATAGCAGAACTCAAATCCAAAATATAAGGTTACAATGAAGTGGATTCCAATGCCCAGATAAACAAGACCGATCCAGTACGAGTAGCACTCGCGCACTGACGGTTTCGAATTCGAGATTAGAAGATTAACTATTAAAGCGCTAATCTTTGTGATTTATGTTCAGCGCCATCTAGTTATGGGACCGGTAAACCAAGAAAACTATGAAGACAGAAATCTTAAAAACTGTTCTAGATAGAGGCTTGGTTATCATTTTCCTGTCAATCATATTAATTTCAGATTTTTACTTTACAAACTTCAGAGATAAGGTAAATGTAAATTGCAAATATGTAAATTATTGTAAAATGTAAAATATATCCCAATTAACCTAGTAACCCTATTTTGAAATGACCCTCATCATTTTAAGTCTTTTCGCCAACAAAAAGAAAATATTTTAATTTTTTTACTTGGAATAGAGGAAGGTCAGTATCATATAAAACTATTCCAAATTTCAAACCGATACGTTCAGAAGTTGCTAAGTTAATCAGCTGTGACAGACATGCGGACGGGCGGACGGACGGACCATGTTGCACCATAAGGGTTCCGTTTTTACTCGACGTCTTATTGACACTAGACGCACCACGACGTCTCTCAAGTACACTAGACACTTACCTAGCCTCATTACTCCTAGCGCTGCTTAAAGCTGCTGGTGTCAACGCCAGTGATGACGCACTCGACGTCGTCATAACACTCGCCGCACTCGACGCACCCCGACGTCTCCCAGACGCACTAGACGACGTGGTGGACGATGAGTTAGTCCGGCTCGTCCTCGGTGGGGGCGCCTCTTCGAATGGTGGCGGTGGGGTGGAACAGCAGGATAGCGGCGCGCCGGCTGGTTGGTAAACTAGCATTACTACTAGCGACTCAGGAGAAGTTATATGGCTAGCGTTACTATTTATATGATAAGTTAGGTAACTTCTAGGTAATAAAAGTGAAGTTATTAAATATTAGGTAGGGTATAAGAGGTTAGTTATTAGGTTTAGAACGATTACTACTAGGTAAGAAGAAAAGTTCTAAGGTAAAGTAGGATTACTTCAAGGTTACACAGAATATATAAAAGATACTACAGAAACGGAAGCTTTAACTGCAATTTTCAAAGTCCATCGATAATTCTTAGCAAATATTAATTACCAAAGCAGAACTTAATACAATTTAGGTACGAAATAATGAAGATAATAATATTAACTCTGAATTGCGAAAACAAAATGGCAGTGATTGTTAAAATTAAACCAAAGTTGGCATTTTTTGTTCAGTGCCGACCTCCGAATCTCCAAATATATTGATCTTCGGTAACTGATGGATTTCATATTGAAAATTACAGTAATATTAATCAAGCTAAAGATTACAACAGATTGAATACTGTTAATAGAGTGCATAATAAAATATATAGGAATTAAAGTTTTTGCATACTTATCAATAAAGTAAAGTTAGTTAAAGAACAAGTATATATTGTATCTAAACTAAATGGAGAAGACGTGTCTAATTCTACAGTGCACTACGTTAAGGTATTCACCATTTTTAAGATTTGATTTATTTAATAGTGAAAAAGACTAGAGGAATATTTATTGTTCTTAAGTGAGTAAAAGAATTTGAAAAATCAAGTGATAGTGCTGTTTGCGATGTCAAAGAAAATGCAGGAACTAATAAAAGACGTGCTTGAATATAAAAATTAAACAATGATTAGGAAAATGTAGGCAGGACTTTGATCTAATGTATTGGGTGTATATTAGATTATATCAATGAAAAGTGACTACCGAAAAGTGTACTAAATACATTAAAGAGAAAAACAGTAAAACATTTGACGACCGAGCAGTTCCAAAAAACAACAATAATATTAGTAAAAATACAAATAATATGGCAGTTGTTTAGGGAATCACATACTAAGAATCTACAACGATACATGCTAAAGGAACTATTTTACTAATACTACTGATACACAGCATTATAGACACCCTAACGATATCTTCTTTCGTTGAGTCTTTTTATTCAATTGGATCCAATATGAATTTTTAATTGTCTTCATTTTGAATTCAATAATTAAATTTCCTTCAATTCAAGCTCATTTAGGTACATTTTACAATACTTCTTCTATATCTTTCCTCATTTTGAATATCTTCCTCTTTTCTGATCTCTTCTTGAAGCTTCCCTTTTTCTTCTGTCTTGGAATTCTGGGGGGTTCTTTAGTATCAGAGTCAGTGCCTTCAGAAAACTTCTTTATCTTCTCATGAACATTACCAGTTATTGTTTTAGATACGACTGGGTTGACAGCCGTGGTTTTCAGACAGAAATTTTTTCTATCAACAGAGCTTACACTTCCATGTGTATATTCGATAGGCTCGAATATTTTCTTGGTTTCCTTTACCACTCTTTGTTTGAGTATTTCTTTTGTTTTTTCTGATTTTTTGCTATCTTGAGAAGAGGATATAGAGCTTCGTCTTGAACTGTCTTCAGAATCAGATTGGACTTTCCAAATATGTCTTTGGAACATATCTATTTTAGTTTTTGCTTTCTTGTGGCAAATGACTTCATCTTTTGTCATCCCGCCTTTGGACTTTCCTTCTATGTATGTTCTTATTTCTACTTTTGGTTTAGTTTTCTCCCTCCTGAGTTCATGAACTCGATTTTTTTCTCGTTTGGACTGATTGAAGTTTAGTTTCTTGGTTATGCCAGATATTATTCCGGGTTTTGAACCATTTTTAATCTCGATTACTTTGATTTCTGGGACATCATTGTTATCGGTTTTGGCAGTCTTCTTTAGTGTTTTGGCGGCAAAAATAAGGTCGGAAGATCTAACATTATGCACACTGACTCTTTCATCTGATGAAAAGACATCAACATTCAATTTTTTTACTTCAACCGTAGATTTTTTAGTAATCTTCTCCCCAATTTGCGTTACAACACCTTTTATAAACTGCGATGGACTTTTTGTGTGCTTTCCTCTGATTTCATCGACATCCACAACTTCATTTAATTCGATTACAATTCTTTCTTCACTGCTTGATTCAGTTAACGATGTATCGTCATAATCCCCGGAATCTAGATGTTCTAAGACAAGTGTATCTATATTGAACTTCGCCATCATATTAGTTTGAGCTATAAGATCTTTCCCTGGATGAGATCTGTGAGTGATACTGTCTCCTTCTTCCGCGAAATCTAAGAACGAATTGGAAGCTACCAGTTTCGTGAGCTTAACGGAATGCTCGGACACGGACGGTGCTATACGGCATGCGACAGGCTCTTTAAACTTAAAATCATGCCCGTAGAAGCAAAAATCGTCATCGCTACTCGTGATTGGTGTCTGCGGTGGTATATCATTCACGGATATGTTCAAAGCATAATCACCTTTGTTATCTAGCGTAGAAGATTGGGAGTGGCCTCCACCGCGTTTGGCTTTTGGAGAACCTCTTGGTGGAACAGGAGGTGGGACCCTCTGTTTCGATCCTTTCAAGACAGCTGGGAAAGCTACATCTGGTTCCGAAGAAGCCATAGTCGTTTTTATAGACGAAGTGGTAACTTTAGCAGCGGTGGATACAGGTGATGTGACTGACGTGGGGGTTATGTGCGCTGTCACGTCGGATAAAGACACTGATTTAGAGAAAGACAACAGATATTGTAAAGATTTATTAGATAGGTTAAAATGTATACAGAGTTTGGCACATAAGTTACAATTTGTGTGATTTGGAAGCGTTTTTTTTAAATATCCAGAATGGCATGTTTATATTTGTATTTATATTTTTTATGTGGAGCTTGACCGTTCAACGTATCGTTTTTTATTGGTTTTAAAAGTTAAGAAAATAAAGCATGCATAAATAAAGTGGTATACCCAATAGAAAAGATCCGACAGGTCAGAGCAGCATGGAAAATAGGAGAACACATGAAAATAAGCTTATTAATATGTTTTAAAACGGGTATTTATGTATTTTAATACATTATAATAATAATTGTTCTTATTTTAAAGTGATACCCGAACGGGATAATCTTATGATTTTTAGAATTACCTATACCAAATATACTAAACTGCAACGTTGCTCATTGAATTATTAGAAATTTAATAGTTTCTTCTGTAGATGGAGCTAGCGGCGCTTTGAGCCGTAAACTAAATCATAATAATTTCGCACTGGAGAGCAGTGAGCCCGTAGTGAAATTGGTATATCGCCCTGTATCAAGGCGAAGGTTGCAGGTTCAAATCCCGTCTGATTCGTAAATGTTGGGATAATTTTAAAAATCTTAAGAATTTAACGATAGTTTTATAATCAGGTAGGAAAGGGTTTGGATAAAGGTCTCAACAGCGGCTGTATACGTTTTTATATAAACATAACTATATACAGGGTGGACAGTTGAGATGGGGCGCAAAGGGCGGCTACTAGAATCGTTATAAGTACAAGAATACGTTCTAATGAGACTATACTAACTTATTTAT
Source organism: Philereme transversata (assembly GCA_963924445.1). Taxonomy (NCBI): domain Eukaryota; kingdom Metazoa; phylum Arthropoda; class Insecta; order Lepidoptera; family Geometridae; genus Philereme; species Philereme transversata. The sequence continues at coordinate 22,864,921 of OZ004346.1, forward strand.
TTACTAGCTTCCGCTAACGGCTTTGCGTAGTTTATCAATAAAAAGTAGCCTATGTCGAAATCGGTCCAGCCATTTAGTCGTGAAAACGTACCAAACAGGCAGATAGAGTTACTTTCAAATTTATAGTATTAGTCATCACCATCACATTAGCCATAGACGTCCACTGCTGAACATAGGCCTCCCCCAGTTTTCCAGCGCAATCGATCTTGTGCGGCCTGCACCCAAGGCTTCCAGCAAGCTTTATCAGGTCGTATTTGCGCCTAGTGGGGCGACTTTAATAATAATAATATAGATACATAAGAAAAAAAAAATGGCACGAAAAGTTTTGTGAATATGGCCACATTATTCGCTAACTGCATTTTGTTTTATTCTGTAAAATCTGGAAATTCAGATGTGAATTACTTAATTATGGTTACTCTCCTAGCAACATTTTCTTGTACCTTACCTACATCGATTTTGCCAGCTGTCCTTTGTGTCTCAGTACAACTTTTCACCCTGTATACCGCAGGCAAAAGCATTTACGCAAATGTTTTTTTTATAATTCAGAATTTTGGCAACTAAAAGCTGATATAAAGATATTTTCGCACAGTTGTATGCGCCATGATCTCGGATAAACTGAAGTCTACGAGAGGATAGTTATTCGCAGATATATCGATCTACCCTCTTTCTGCGTCTATGAAAATCGGGACACTTAAATACTCACTAATCATAGTAAATATCTCGTTAAATTGAAACTAGGTTATTGACCTAATAAAAAAGTTTAATCACTTATGCCTCACAAGTCACAACTATACAAAAATGTATAGGCGTGATCATTGACGGGTTGAGACAAAAAGTATGTTTATTAACATATAGGTAGATTTTAACTAAACACACGACATGTAATAAAAATATTTCGTAAATAATCCTTCTATAAGATTTTATTTCAATCTTTAACATGCAGGGGGATACCAGTTAGCGACGCTGCCTGTACTTTACACAATTGACATAAAGTCCATTTTGCATTTCGTTACACAATTCGCTTCCATTCCGTTCTGCGGCAATGTATATTAGGTTATACTTTTAGACGCAAAGTTTTCTATTATTATAAGCAGAATTGCTTATTGCTATTCATTCTCACCTGCCTTCATGCTGACACCGCTTGTACTTGCAGCGCCTATCCAAAGCAGCGTGTGAATAACATTATTAATTAAGATGTTGTTGTCCATTATCAAAATGCTCGTGGTAGATAGAAGAAACGTGTGATCAGACTGATCAGTGCGAGAGGATGTTATGAAGTTCTTGTTTTACCGACTTAAAAAAAGAGGAGGTTCTCAATTCGTCGTAATCTTTTTTTTTATGTACGTTCCCCGATTACTCGAAGACACCTGGACCGATTGGAGAAATTCTTTTTTTGGTATACTTCCCAGGTAGTCCCATTGGCAGCAAGTCAGGATCTGATGATGGGATCCCAAAGAAATCGAGGGCAACCCTCAAATTTTATAGGGGCGCATAATGTGTTTCATATATTTTTTATTGAAATGATATCCTTTCAGATTGGTCTAATAGAAATTTCATCAAAATCGGTTTAGTATTAGATAAGTACTAGTAAAAAAAATTGTAATATATACCTACTAGTTATATTTTTGTTGAAAAGTTATACTTGTTATTTTTTTAGTTATACGTAGAAGTGTCTGAAAAGAATGGGGGGAGGCCATTTAATTAAATATTATTTAATTTGATTTAGGTAATTTAATTTCTGTTTGTATGAGTCAATGGCTTGTAATAAATATTTTTTATTTATTTTATCTTGCCCAGCAGTGGGACACGGAGGGCCGAAAATAATAATATGTAGTCTCTCGTTTGACCACGATCTCGCCTGATGGTAAGCGATGATGCAGTCTACGATGGTACATGTTTGCCTAGAAACCTGTTCACTCGCGGCTTGAAGACACCCAGGTTGTACACATAGATTATGAGGAAACATAGACTCAAGTATGCGTTCTATTCTTTGGCGGTGCGTATAATTCGCAAGTCGCTTCCTTATCCCAGCTTGCGCGAGGCAGCGGCCACACCATCCTGCAGATGATCGCACGGCAGCTCGCGCGGACTGTCCCATTCAACATAAGTGGATGCGGATTGTAATGGGCTCCTCTTAAATTTAATTAAGTCTGTTTTTTATAAATTTTATGTTACTAATTAAATGGTAATTGTTATGATTCTGATCTTTCTATATGAATTCTTTAATCTATTTAATTTTTGACTTATTTATTGTAATTTAGGCTATTTTTAATTATTATTTTATTGGAAATCTTTGAACTACATACTTATTTTATGTTATTTTTAATGTAATTTAGACGATTTTAAATAATTATTTCATTTAAATGTTATGTTCGATTTTGCCTTTTTTTGTGTGTTGTTTTATTTGTACAATTTAAAATGTATTTTTAATCTAATGTACCTACCTATGAACTTGTTTCGAAATAAATACATTAACCTATATATGCCCATAATAATAAGGTGGAAGAGACCGCTTTGTGTGTATAGGAACTATAAATAGGGCGTTTCCTCGTGTCCAAACTAGGTTGCCAAACTGGTATATAATTACTGTGTGGCACCCATACCCTTCAAACCAGAACACAGGAATGCGAGCAGATTGTAGTTTTTTCAAATGTACTTATATTAATTTGATTTCATATAGAAATTCTAAAATTTTATTCAACCTAACCTATCTTAGGTAAGATCAAAATAAAACAATTCTTGAATATCATAATATAATATATTTAAAAATTATATACATAAAAGATTTGGTCACATTTAAGCAAAAGCTACTTAGTATCATAACGTCACAAAACTTACTGTAACTCGAGACGATTCTATTCCAACTGCGTAGAGTCTAAAACTGCACATATTTTATATTCAATGTACAATACGTTTTATATTGTTATTTTATTTATCACTGGTATCAAAGAGAAAATTCAGAAATATACAGATTGAGAGATTGAAAAAAGATAGAGTTCATTTGAAACAAGTTGACAAATAAGGAACGGCTTAGCCCGTAATTTTGGCAAATAATTTGACAAGGATTACAATATTATGCAAAATCTTCAAATTGCAATCTTTATGTCCAATTATCACCATAACGTGACACTTTAGGAAAAGTGAAAAGTTTTCACACCACTTTGTCGACTTCTTACAAATTTATTTTGTACAAAAATTGTGCAGAAAATAACATTCATATTTTAATTTCATGATTACATAATTCTATTAGCACTTATTATATTATTATAATTAATTAATATCATCTTAGTTTTTTTATCAGCTAGTTTCTTTGCAGTCACTAAACAGCTTTCTATAAAGCTATAATACGACAGCTTAAATGAAAAGACTTATTGGAGGCCACGCAGGTAACGATGTCTTAGAACAAATCTAGGATTGATCCAATTTGTACCCGGTACTGACCGACCACACACGGTTCAAGTCACCTTGAAACGATTTCAGTTCTCTATTGCGACTTGCAACAAGGGATGTACAAAAATTTACAATTAACAAATTTAAAAACGTAATTAAACAAAATCTTTATAAAAGAGCCTACTATAAAATATCGGATTATTCAGATGATAGAGAAGCTTGGGATTGAAATTGCTCCAACTCGTTCAAAATGTTACAATTTAGACGTAATTTATTTTCTGTATTATGTATTGTAAAAGGATCATTAAAAAACAACCACCCTTGTTTCTTGCCTTTCTTTCCTGGCTTGGTCGCGAAGGAACAGGCAGTAAAATTGACGATTCAAAGTGATCCTTGTGATTTTAATGAATAAAAATATTTGACTTTGACTTGCGACGCAACGTGATTTGTGCGCAGAATCTAAATTTGAAACAATGAGGGGGTTACAATTTCGATTTAATAAGAAATAAATAGTTGCAATTGGCGTGGAGTTGAAGACTAAGAGGTACAAGGAGTTGAAGTCCAGAGTGAATAGGTTCTTTCCAGGCAAGCGTGCTCCATCTTCGATCACACCATCACTTACGATCACTTGAGGTAGTGGTCAAGCGTAGTGGTAGCTTGGCTACCATCAACAAAAAATAAATAAAGCGTAATTAATGGCGCTATCTGGAGATGCGTCGCCTAACAATATGGTTTATAAGTCAAAATCTCAAAGACAATGTCAAAATTTGTCTTAAACAATCTCACTTCGTCAGATAAACAAACACAAATGTATGTTTTTGATTCAAGTTCCTCGGAAAATAATGTTGACACGGCAATTGACATTGACAATTCACTTTCCTTTTTTAATCAGAGCATGACAGTGCAACGCCATCTGTTAGCAGTTACAAAAACAAAGCCGTGAAAACCCCTCATTTAGGAGGCAATCTTATAAATTTGAACAAATTCGTCTCACAAACATTCCTGTAAATTGGATCGAGCCCAGACTTGATCAAAGAAATCGTTTAATGTGTGGCCTCCGTGAGTGCCACACTCCTATCCTTTATTATAGAAAGGCAACTAAGAACCAACTCATTTTACAATGTGACACCATTGGGTGATTCATGATCGCAATTTTGGACAGTCGATAAGTGTCTTGTCTTATCTTTGATCAACGATTTACATGATACAAAATCCTATCAAACGAAATTGAATATATAAGGTGTTGGAATTTAAACTATTTATATTGAAGGGAAGGTTTCTACACAAAAAATAAAATAAAAGTACCTATCTATAAAGATGTTCTTGTTATATTATCAAAATCTTGAGAACATCGACAAAATGCGGCTCGACGAAATGTTAGAGAACTAGCTTATTGTACGATGCCACAGATTACTAAAAAGTTACTACGAGCCATTCAACAACCCCTCCCGGTCAATGTACCCAACCAGTCAATAGGGCGCGCATGGCAGGGCGGTAAGTATATAACTACATGTTAGGCACAAAATACTCTAAAATAAAGTTTTTTAGATTAAAAAGTAATACTATTTATTTATCGGTCTCAAAAATGTACTCCATGGTTTGTAGTTTAAATTGCAACACCTTATATTCAGAAATAAATAATTGTAAAAAAATTGTGACATTGAAAATACTTCATGGGAATGTCTGTAGAATAAAAGGCACAATAGGGCGACCACGATTCATAACGATTGATTAAACTATAAATATTTTCCTTGATACACTCAAATAGCGATTTTCAAACTAATTAATAATTGAGAAGGTTGACAAAAGGTGACATTTACACATTTTAGTTGTTTCAATAAAATGAGAAAATAAATAACTAACCACTACTGTTTTTGAATGATTTTGATGAGATTGATTTTTCTATGAAACAAGTCACTTTTTGAACTTGATCTTTACAGATAATGATAAAACTCAACTTTTTGTCTCGAATAAAAAAAACGAAAATGATCAAATACGTAAAAGTCACTTTTTGTTCCTAACCTCCTCAATTGTAAAATAAGTAAAACTGGTAATAAATTACGAAACTATCGATTTGGTACGTGATTATTGTTAACAAGAAATAAAAGATTTATAACTAATGCGAAAATTGGAATAAATAAACCAGCCTTTAAACCCAACAACCTGTAAGCCTTTCCTTTCACCCTCTTAAACACTGGCAGGATGGAAAAAAAAATAAACAAAACGTTTAAAAATTTATGTTTAGTGTACCCGTGTACTTTACAATGCTTGTAATTTTGATATTTATGTTAAAAATAAAGTGAATAGAATCTGTTGTTCTAACTCGGGATTAAGCTGTTTAAAGTGGAAGAAAATTATTCCGGAAATAATTTCCTCAGTTAGTCATCCTTGGCACAAAATAAATAAATCATAAATATTGCTGGACATTCCACACAGCGCTATCTAGCCCCAAACTCAGCTAAGCTTGTATTTTCGGAACCAGATAACTGATAGAATACTTATATACATTTTTTTTTGTAAATATATACTTATAATATATAGAGAAACAACCAGACCCAGAATAAATATCTATAAGATCTTTCAAACATTTGTTCCGCGGTGGGGATCAAACCCGCTACCTCCTGCGTCTCAGCCGGCTATTAGCCCACTGCACCACGGAGGTCGTCAAATGATCTTTCAGTTCAGTATTTTATTCTTGTTTATTTGTTCTTTATTTTACTTTGTGTGTATTTTAGTTTTGGATTTGGTTTTAGATATTATGTATGTAACCAAAAATAAAACCTTTTTATTTTATTTATTTAAAGATTTTGAAAGGATAAGATAAGTCAAGTACAAGAAATAACAGATTTATAAAAGCATAAACGATCATACTAATATTATAAATGCGAGAGGTTGGATGTTTGTTTATTTGTTACTCAATCGAACGATCCGATGTCTATGAAATTTTGTATATACAAAGATTATGACCTGAATTAATTCAGTCTACTTTTTATTGACAAATCACGCTGCGAAGCCTCAAGAGAAAGCTATTAATTAATATATAATTATATTTGTAGGGTTCCGTACCCCAAATTGAAAAAAGGAACATTCTTAGAATCACTTCGTTATATGTCCGTCTATCAAGACCCTTTTTCTCAGGATCGTGTGAAGGTATCAAGTTGAAATTAATACCAAACACGTAGATCTATGGTCCTTTGGAGTTGTAAAATAATCAAGCTTCTATGTGAACGCTATCAGAAAATACGGCAATTTATGTCGCATATTTCGCTCGCAAATAAATTAAAACCTATAGGGTACTTCCCGTTTATCTAGAATAATACAATTTGTCAAGAAGCAAGGTCTCACATCACAAGTAAAGGAAAAATTCCGAAAAAGGTTAATTTGCAGTTGTATCACATAAAAAAAACACGGAACCGTCGGTGCACGAGTCAGACTCGCACTTGTTCGGTTATTTTATTGAAAACTACTTTTTTGAGGCTCTTCCTTAACAAAAGTCAATAGATAGTACAACTCCCCCTTTTACATTTTTTATTTCTCCGTTAACAAAAAAAAAAGATAGATCCACCTGCCAGTTCAAAACTAAATAAATCGAACTTTAACCTAAAATTTCCCAACAAAATGAATACCATGGGAACCACAATTAGTGTATATTCGTTATTAGTTTCATACACTTATTAAATTAATTGATATTAACATTAAATATCATATTTTAAATGAATTTATCAATCATTTTATATATTTTCTAAGTTTTGACGGCGATACAATAATGAGAAGATAGCTTCTAAAACCTTTACGAATAGATATGTCAGTCCGTTTCCGTATTCAAAGTACTTGAATTTACATAAAACGAAAAATCATTTTTTTCTTTTTGAATTTAGGCATTGAAACTGAATTGACATTTTGCACTCTCAAATAACATTGGCTTAAGATAATAAACCACATTGTTTTAAATAATGAAACATTCATTTTGTTCGACATAATCACTCAAAACAGTGAATTTGTAAGTCGCAAATTTGAAGAAAAGCTCTGTAAGTAAACCAGAAGAATATTTTTATTTCAATCCATTGTAGATAACATCTATCGATTCATACAAACCGCACTGCCTCTATAACATTGCAATGTATGAGAAGTATTTAAGTTTATTATTATACTGAATGGAACTAACATGGTTCGGGATTAATAGCAACCGTTCAAAATTTGTCGACTGTATACAAATTCAACCTTTAAATTTGTAATTTTCAAGCAATGTTTGGCCACAGTAATCTATTTGAGACACCATTTCTAAACGTAAAAATTTTACAGAGGCACGCCACCAGAATTTGCTTAGTACCTCAAAAAAACCTCTATAACAACACTGCACCAAAATATTTTAAAGACATTATATTTGAAAACATATACTTTTCTGGTATAATAAAACCAACCATACTCATACCATGCAATTATCTGATCAGTACACCTTATAATAGACAACTCCAATGCATTTGATGCCGTAAAAGGACTTAAAATTGCCCAAAAATGTATAAGGTAACTTTAGACTATGAATAAATATTATTATTTGGGCACTTTTGTGTCCTATACGATCACCTACTTATGTTTACGATATTTCGACTACAGTTACTACCATCTTTTACGCTATAAAAGACGGTCAACTAATCTAGTCTCCCACAGGGGTCGATCATAGGTCCTTTACTATTCAAGCTTCACTCAGTCCGTAGGCGGTATAACTATGATAGTACTTCCGCTGTTGTTCGTAGAATATATTTCGGTTTTTTCTATACTTACGTACACAGTTTCTTTAATAAAAACCTCTTCTTCTGTCGCCAAATCATCACTACCGTTCAGTTTCACTACAGATACATGGGCGTCTTTTCTTGTGAGTAACGGTTCCCTCGTCTGTATTTCTTGATCGCGTGTTAGAGTTGGTGATTCTGCTTTTATGTATACTGTTTGTGTCGATCTAACTTTCCTGAACCTCATATCTTTAGGGAGAGTTGATGCATCTCTTGGTTCTTTAGTCGGTGTTGCACTTCGTGTTCTATAGCTAGAATTAAGGCTTTTTGGTAATGTATTTGCGCTATTTTCATTGTCTATATTAGTTGGTGCACTGTCTGCTTTGACCAGTCCTATATCAGTGAAGAATTTCTTGAACTTGTCAACGAACGTCGGCGATTTTGCTCTATTGAGACTATTACTCAGTCTTTCATTGTCTTCTTGACTAATTTCGTCTATTCTTTCGGGTATATTTGACATGCTTTTATGTTTTTCCAAATTCGATCGTCTGTTAACTTCTTCATCGTCGTCTATATATGGTAGGTATGGTAGATCTTGGAGATTGTTTTCGTTTCTAGTATCTACAGCGGCGTCTTTAAGTATTTTGACTACAGGCGCTTCTGCTATGTAAATCTGTGGTACGCTAGTACTCGTATTATCAGTTTGTATTCCACTGTCAGCTAGACTACCGTTTATATGCGAGCTACCCGCACCTATGCTCAGTACTTTAGTCAATTGATCAGATAACGACTCCATTCTTTCTGTAATCGATGTTCTGTAAACATTATCAGCGTAAGATGTTCCGGGGTTGGCTAGATTAGACGTGTCAAATTCGATTCTTCTTTGATAAGGACGTCTGTCTATGTTTATTCTGTCGGATAATACTGAGGGGTATTCTGTCGCGGGTAGGGGATGTCTTTGGTTCCAAGTAGAAATGGTTGTGTCGGTAAAGTCACTCATGCTAGATCGCATGGACGATCTAGGAGAGAGGCGTGACGGCCTTGCCATTTCTGCGTTGTAATCTACGATAGGTCTTCCGATGTACATGCGCCCTGGAAGAAGTGCCGTGTCAGTATGTTTTCATGAAACTGACTTTTAGTCTATTGAATTGATTTTTCAGTATTTTTTTCCTTTTTGTGATACATTTCAGTTTATTTTTCGCACTCCCGACGATAACATGCCGTTAACACGGTTTTTTACACCAACACCGTTAGAACAGAAACACATCACGATTTTTTGAGCAAAAAAACGGTTACTATTGAACAAAATGGTCAAAATGCGTTTTAATACGGTCAAATTTCGCGTAAAACCAAAGATAAATCCAAATTTCAATATTCAAACTACTTTTAGATAAATTAAAACGAAAAGGAAAAACAAACAGGGAGGTTATTCACCGGATGGGGTAAGAATGGGGTAAACAAAGGAGGGTTGGGACCAAAAATAAACTGAAATGTATAATAAATAGGTACTAAAATAATTTCATTCTGTTAGGATTGGGTTATAACTACTTTTATTTAAAATGTTAGTTCTAAACTAATATTAGATGAGTAACTAAAATTTCCAATCAGTTGACACAAAAAGTTCACGACAAATTTTTGCAAAAACATGAAAAACTAGTGTTCCAATCGTGAATACACACAACACTAAATTTTAAACATTTTCGATTAAAATTCGTTCAAAGTAATGAACTATTTCATCAACCTATCCTAACCTAACAATAAACAGTTATTCCCAACCGCCACCTTGATGGACCCGGCGGGGGTCGTTGGAAGTTTATGATGAATATCATCAAAACTGATTATCTTGACAAAATAATTTAAAAAATTCGAATTTTTTAAAGACATCGAATCTTATGTCAGTTTTGATATCTGTCAAAAAAACTTTCTAACAATTTGCTGTAGAAAATTTCCATCTTTCTCAACCGGAATATGTTTTTGGGAGTGGTTGGGAATAATTGAGTTGCTGATTGAGAAGCTCATGAAACAAATGAGATAATCTGACCAACACAGTTTATTAGTAAATTTTATGAAATTTTAAGCGTAAAAAACTGTGTTAATAAATCAAAAGTGGAATTATCCCTTTTTGTACCAGTGGTGGAAGTCTCGACAATGTTAACGATCGACTTATTGACTAATATCGGACGAATTCATACAGATCCAACTGTATCGATATTTACCAGTCTCTACATTTTCATACTGTCAAACCTATTAATTATAATTCTAATGTCAGTTCAAAAACTTTATCGCCATATACATTCTAAATAGATACCGACCGTATAAAAATGTGCTATGACTTGAGACTTGACACATGAGCTCATTAATTAAGAGAAACATACCTGGCGTTTCAATCTCCTCCTGGTTTCTTCCTTTGGCGATGCTCTTTCTCTTCGACGGAGAGTGTTTCAGTGCTGAAGAGAATATTAAGATGTAGAAAGAGTACACAAGAATTTGGTAGATGATGGAGTATTATTGTATTTACTATTATTTTTTACTACTTATATTGTTGTTTTTTTTGTATTTTATTTTGTATGTCTCTTATAATTATCATCATGAAATAGCCTTTGCCCAGCAGTGGGAAAATGTAGGCTAAAAAAAAGTTGAAGATCTTTATCATGACTATTTTTAAGTGTTTAAATTCTAACGCGAATGTTTTAGATCAACCGTTTTTAGATATGAAAATATTGAATTATTCGTTACAACAGGTTATGGGTCTACTCATATAATTTTCTGATTAATAAAAAAACAATTTAAATCAGAATATAATCAAGTATCATTTTTTAATAAAGATTTGTTTCTAAGATAAAATTCAATATGCAAAATTCTTATTATTCAATACTACAATAGTACTCCACCATCAAAACACACAAATACAAAAATTAACACTAAAAAGCGATGCTGCAAACTAAAAAACTAACAGCATTGCGAACATAATTAAAATTAAAACCACGACAAAATAAATAAAACTAATTACATCCATTGGTAGAATAAGACCATGGGTGCAGTCTAAATTTTCTTAGAACAAAAAAAATAAAAAAATAAACGTGCTCAGTCAAGTCACACCGATAGTCAAGGGTCTAACTACAACATCAAGGGTAGTGAGTCTATGCAATGAACGGGGTAGAACAGGGTAAACACGTGATGAGAAATTGTTGTAAATTTAAAAATAAAACATGTCAAAAGTTTGATACCCTTGCCTATAATATCAACCTCCATGCCATAAGGATATTTATAAAAAAAATGTTTACAATGGTGGCGATTCTGTTGTTTACACTAACTAAAATTGTGTAAAATACGAACGGTCTTATTTTGCTCACACTAAAGATCAAATTAGAATGACATTTAAAATGACATTTCTAAATTTAAATATTATTAAATAAGAAGGCGTGTTTGCGGGCTAGTTTTAGTCAACAGCAATTTGATTGATAACTAAACCAGCAATTTGATTTGACGACCTCCGTGGTGCAGTGGGCGAATAGCCGGCTGAGACGCAGGAGCGGATTCGATTCCCGCCGCGGAACAAATGTTTGCATGATCTACAGATATTTGTTCCGGGTCTGGTTGTTTCTCTATATATTATGTAAGTATGTATTTACAAAAAAAATGTATATAAGTATTCTATCAGTTATCTGGTTCCCATAGTACAAGCTCTGCTTAATTTGGGGCTGGATAGCGCTGAGTGAAATGTCCAGCAATATTTATTTATATTTAAAACTAGTCCGCAAACATGCCATCATAACAAAAATAACTTAATTTTAGAAATGTCACTATAAATTTCATTCTAATTTGATCTTTAGTGTTAAAAGACCATTCGTACTTTACACAATTTTAGTTAGTCAGTGTAAACCAGAATTGCCACCAGTATGTCCATAAAAATATCTAATAAAATACCTGAAGAACTAATTAATTGCAAGGACAACATTTAAGAAAAACTGCCGCTGTGGCTTTTAGACAATGTTTTTGTAGTATTCATATGTTTTTTGTATTTTAATATAATATATTGAAATTATTAATAAATACCTACTGACAGATATTTGCACACCTGCATGCTACATTGACAAGCATAGATTTAAGACCTTTTAATGTGATTTTTTGTATTCTAGCAAATAAACGATTGTATTTGTATTTGCTCAGGTTTGAACCTGAATCTAATTGATCAGTGTACTTCACAAAGTTCAGCTAAATTGAATGATAATTGTACTGAACGGATTTTTTTAGTAACATAATGAATATCCACGTATTAACATTACTATAAAATTTATTAAAAGAAACCCTTTAGTCATTAGACCATTGCTTCAACGTCTTCGACGTCATTAACGACCTCGGGGACTATGGAAAACTGCTGCCACTAACCCTAAGTCCTACTCAGCTACTTTAAGGAGTTAGGATGTCTGGGGTCAGCTTGGAAGGGGGGTAATGCACAACACACCCCTATGCGGGACGTCTGTGCAGATCATATTCCCCCCCCCCCCCAAATTAGAATTAGACCATGGCAAATTATATAATTTTGTAAGCAATCAACCAATATTAGAAGACGACTCTGGCCGTAATCCATAAACTATGTTTAGTTCGATTCAATATTGAAGTTAAAAATTTACCGGTTCATACAAACAACACTGTCTAAAGATGCCGCAATGTGAAGATGGATTTTCCATTTTATTGAAATTAACACAGAATAGCGTTTTGGATTACTGCCAGAACCCTTCTACATAATGTAGATTTCTAGATTACTAGACAGCAGTTTCCCTAATTTAGATGTAACGGATATTTTAGTAATGATTTAAAAAAAATGGTAAAACACACTTGTTATTATTTTAGTTACCTATGCTACTAATAAAGTACAAAAAACCAAAAAGCCAGTTTGTTATAAATAAAATTTGACAACAATTTCACATCTGTCAAAACTCTTCACAATTCACAATGATCAACATTCAAAACCAGGGCTCGACATGCTTATGGTCCCAAAAACGAAAACGGGACTTACTTAGACCTCCACGGACGCGAGCGAGTATCCGATAACGGACAAAAAGTTGGAAAAGAGAAAAAAAAACAAGATATTATTTCCGAAAAACACCAAAAATGACAACAATCGGGGCCAAAAGACTTGTTTTCAGACCGTGCGTGAATCAATTTCGTTAAAAAAACCGTCATGCTACTCAAAATTAGAAAAAGAAGCGTCCAATTCGAACAAAAAAATGCAAAACATGCCTAAAAAATTTTGCTGAACCAAAAATCTGTTAATTATTCATTATTTTTTTCTAAAAACCTATAAAATTGAAGGTGTTGGTGTAACTAATACCTAAAGTATTCAAAATAAATGTACTATCTTAATACCGGGTGCATTTGTAAACAGACGACAAATTTTGAGCTACGACTCTGTGCCCATAATCTGTGTATTACAATCTAACAATGAAATTATGAATCTACTTTTCTATACAAACCACACTGTCTTGACGCCGCAATGGATTGGTTTTAAACTTCAATATTGGATTGAAATAACACAGATTATTATCAGAACATAAGCCTCCCCCATAGGTTACCAGAGCGACCGATCGTGTACCTGCCCAACGGCTCCCAGCAACCTTTAAATCTTTCCATTAAGAGGCGGGCCTACGCTGCGCTATCCAGTGCGTGGTTTCTGGGGGAGGCCTATGTTCGGCAGTGGACCTCCTGACTGATACGATGATGATTACGTTTAGAGCATTCCTCAAAATTTGGCCAGTTTATAAAATCACCTGTATGGTTTATTTAAATTCTAAGCTACAAAAACTTGACCCGTATGCCAGAACAAAACTCGTAACTGTATATTGAAACTCAAGTTTAGATTTTAACAGCTTTTCGATTGGAAGCTGTCAATGAATCTACACTTGAACACAGTTGAAGAATACGAGCCTTAATAACACACGAGTACGTCACTAAATTCTAATTACCAACATTTATTAATATTTAGTTGTAGCAAAATCTAAAAACTTGATGATTCCTAATCAACCAATACTGTTTTAATTGTTTCGTGTTTATATTTTATACGTAGAAATAATTAGTCTGGGCCCATAACCTAACAAAACATTTTACAATGAAAACTTTAATGATTTATTTTTTTACCATTATTATACACGCCTTTATAATCTAAACGATTTTATTGTATTTACATTTTTTTATTGATTTTATTTAAGTTTCCCAATATTTTCTTACAAAATTTAAATGTTCTGAATTTTCTTAATGCAATTTAGTGTTTCTACCCCTAACCTTTACTTTGTCGTTTTAGATAAATTTGCGCATATCGTATTATTAATGTTAATACACGAAATTAATAAAACATAAGAACCAAAGTTAGTTAAAATATATAAATGCCTTTATTAATAATATCTACATTGCTAAAGAAGTCTTAACACCAACACCCTCTGATCTACAAAAACGCACACAAGACAAAACCAACCAAAATATTCCAAAATAAAAAGAAAACAAATTAATGCTGCTTTCACACGACGCCAGCGAGTCAGGCCAATAAATACCAAACCTCTACTGGCCTGCCTTGGTTATGACCGTTACATCATTTGAGACTGACAGATTGATATTTCGAAACTTAGATTACTTCTGATAACATTTTTAGGTTAAAACATTACGTGGCTGGAATGTTGGGCACAGTTTACTTAAACCGAGGGATAAATAATACCCTTTTTTTGTAATTGGGAAGAATATAGCCAATTTTGTTAGGATTAATTAAACTAACAAAATCGGTATCGATCAATGTTGTCGTAGAACCTGACCCGTAACTGACGCAGAATAGGAAATAATTCACTTTGGGTAGCTGAATCATCAAAGTATTAAATTAGGACGAAATCGTCTGCTTAAGCTAAGCCCACCATCTCATAGTTCCATTTAGTAAAACTTGAAAATACGTGATGTTTACCACGAGTAAGAAATAATGGTTTTAAAACTATTAACAGTCAGTTCAAACGTATGTTATAAGCTGGCCATTACCAAGACAGGCCAATAGAACTAAGACAGTTATTGGCTTGATGTGTAGTGGCCATTTATGCAAGCACTTCACATGACGAATATGCAAATTTTTGCGTTGTTTCGACAAGATAAAATGAACCATTTGTTTTATATTAGAAACATCCGGATTTTTTCTTACAAAACAACGTAACTTATTTGTGCAAGTATACTCAACCTAAATTAAGTTGGTTTAAAATTTTCCTTGTTCTATATACATTGAAGATAACTTTAAGCAAACTGAGATTATTAACATCTCTCTGAGAATTTTGTTACTTGATATTTATTTTATTTAATTAAACCCCAAAATCATTTCAACTTATTTCGGTTTCCAACCACATTGTGTTCATGAATAGGTATGATTGATCATAATATACAAAATCCCTCGATGCTCCTCGATATTTATAATCTTAAAATATTGATTTCTTAATAAAACTATTTTTTTTCTGCTCTGAAATAATCATAAACGATTTTAGAAAAGAGTTGTGAGTAAAACGCTTATTTAAAATGATTTCACAATAGCATTATTCTCTGTTCACTGTTTATGTATTTCAGTTTTATTATTTTTGCGCTGTATTTTGTGTTTATTACATTTTGTGCCTGTTATACTAATTGTATTCACTTACAAAACTTTCGTGATTTATTTCAATCATTATTATATATAATAATAATAATTTATAATTATATAAATTAGGTGGCGCGTAGTGCGACGCGAGACGCAGTTCAGAGCGGAGCGCACTCCTGATGAAGGTTCACGAATTGAACCGAAACATTGTCGATCGAAACACCCTACGTGATAAATCCCGTTTTAATAATAATAATTTCATTGAATTCACTACTATTTTCAATACATATAGTTAGTATTCGGTTTTAAATGAAAATAATTATTAAAACAGCTTATTTTTGTTAAAGTATACGTCATGTGAAGTGGTGGCATTAGACGTGAATTCTAACACCAATGCGCCCTACAGTACCTATGTAGCTGGTGACAAGCGTCCTAAACTTGCGATGGTTGCCCTTAATCTCGGGAAGATCCACTGATTAGACAATTCAATTGGTTAATTTTAGGTTTAGCTTGGATGGAAGCTTGGTTTGATGCGCAAAATATTTTTTTTATAACAATCATAATCATATATAGAATACATAGTACATTGCATTGTATCGCAAACGATAAACAGCTAATTATTATAAAATATTATAATATATTTTTTAGTTATGGATCTGGATTATAATATTTTTTTTTAATTATTATATATTTTTATAAAATTTTATGACCTCAAGAAAGCCACGCCCAACGCTATTAAAGTGGCAAAAGTACTACTATAAAATAGTTCAGCTTTACCATTGACACGATAGAAATGATTTTTTTCTCAAACATGCTTGGAAATTTAAGCATTATTTTGACAACCTTCTTCTAGATAAATTAAAATTGCTGTACATGCGAGCAGCGGCCGGCAAAAGTGTATGAAACTCCATATCTGTCGTGGTTTAGCGGCCAAATAAATTACATAGTAAACTGATATCTGTCGTGTAATTTAAAAATGTAACGATCTTTTACTCCGAAACATGCCAACCAAGGAGGTAACTTATCAAAGGTTTTATTTAAATTTCGAATTGGCTTGCATATAGAAAGCTGTGTATTGAAAAAAAAAACAAATGAACACTTTAAAGCGGGAAAAATTATCGTTGTTTCGTCGTTAATTTTGAAAAGTAATTGTATTTTTTATTTTATTTTATAATTTCCGCGCATTATATGAGAAAAGTACTATACAAGCCTTGGCCACAACTAGGCATTGATGGACTTACGTATGTGCGCCTCGGCCCACATTTACACGTTCGCCCATTTAATAAATGCCTCTTTTGCTGGCCGCTGCAATAATGTATTACCCTTATACGTATTATTTTTTATGTATACTTTACAAATAGGTTGTTTGCTTGAAATCGCTTACTTTAGCAATAAGACCGCCCATTATACTTAAACCTGTTTTTAATTTTGTTGTATCTAGCTTGTAAATCATTTTCATTCATTAATGTATGAATGATTTTTCCATCTATTGTCCACTGTTGCCGTATGGCTCAATAATTGCTTTTAATTATAATAATAAATGTACTAATTGCCCACGATTTAATATTGAATATAATTTGAACATCAAACCAAACTTACTTCTTTAAAGGGAAATCAAACACAGTTGGGTGTTTGTTCGTAAAATCTAATATTTTGGAATAATTAGTATAAAATCAGTTAATTTCAAAACAAACACCACAACAATGTATGAGTATGTACAGTCAGTCGCGAATGTTCATCGTCTGTGACAAATTTATAAACTCGCATCGCCTTTTTAGTGGCGACCATATTGTCGGTTAACGTCTACGGCGAATATTTGTGTTGTGAATTCATGTGACTGAAGATACAGATAAGACAGGGATAAACACCACGAGTTCACCATAGACAGACCATGAGACAATCAGTGATAAAGCGAGTTTATAAGTAACACGATAATTATGTTTGTTGAGTTTTTAGTTAAAATAGTTCATAACTATGATAGTTTCAAACGTAAAAAATAACACTAATACAAAAATGTTACTAATTGTTTAATTTCAAATATAAATAAAGTTTTGTTAATTTACACGTAACAATATTATTGACAGTTAAAAAAAGTGTGTAGTATTAAATTGACAGACAGAATTTATGCTGCTGACTGTACATGTATACTTAACTACATGACACATTTTAGTATACAAAAAAGTTTATAAGACTCCAAAATTTTGAAACATAAAAAATATATCAAAATTTATTCTTAATCATATTACTAATTATTACATTTCATTAATTATATTATAAAGAGGTTTGTAAGTTTCTGTGTATGTGAAGGGTATCTCAGAAAATACTGAAAATATTCTGAGAATTATTTTTTACACTTTATTTACAAGCTTGCGGCTTCGCACGCGTGATTTCTTAATAAAAACATATCAAAACGCAAAAGGAGGGTACTTTTTGCGCGGTCGAGTTAAAAGTAGCCTACGTCCTAATCTCGGTCTTAATCTATCGTTATACCAAATTTCATCGAAATCGGTCCAGCCGTTTAGTCGTAACAATCACACAGAAAGAGAGACAGAATTACTTTCGAATTTATAATATTATTAAGGAATATCTTTGAGTGCTAATATACTGTATTCTATTTTGATAAAAATCCGTACGAAACCGTCTGTGCGTCGAGGGGCAACTAGTCTAACATTTAATAAAAAGAGGTAATGTTTGTTGTTTGCATGTTTGTAGGGGGTAATCTCAAAAACTACTAAACCAATTCTGAAATTATTTTACTGACAGATGGCTTCACTATCCCAGAGTTTTTTTAATTTTTTTATTGATGATAGCCGAGCTCTTGACCACTACTTCACCTGATGGTAAGTGATGGTGTGATCGAAGATGGAGCACGCTTGCCTATAAAGAACCTGTTCACTGTTTACAATCAGACTATATTTTATTGTAAAAATCCGTGCGAAACCGGGCGAGTCTGCTTGTCAATCACACTAATATTATAAATGCGAAAGTTTGTATGTTTGTTTGTTACTCAATCACGACGTAACCGATTTCGATGAAATTTAGTATGTACATAGATTATAGCCTGGATTAACACATAGGCTACTTTTTATCCTATAAATAAGGTCCCATGGGATAAAAATGGGATGTCAAGTCAAGTTTCAATCGCGAGTTTAGCTTTATTTCTAGGTTATTTAAACTTTTAGTAGTGTAACGCGTACGAAGTCGCAGGCAACAGCTAGTATTATAAAAAAAAACTCTTAAAATTGTGGAGTCTTAAAAAAAACAACTTACTCATCCATCGGACAACAAAAGACACATATTTAGACAATTAACACATGAGATTAGCTTACTATAGGAATTTGACACTTATTGATACGACATAGGAACCAATTTATAATGTTAGGACTCTTTGGACATAGCAGAATGATTTAGCTTTACTGAATCATGGATATAGTTCAATTTATTTTTATTCGAGGCATTGTTCGAACAAAAATGACAAATGTAAAGTATATTGATTATTTACTATAATCGTCTATCGGATTTACTAATCGCCAATTTTATTTACAGATCGCCAATTAGATTTATAAATCGCCAATTAGATTTATAAATCGCCAATTAGATTTATAAATCGCCAAGTAGATTTACATCGTTAATTTAATACTACGTGAATTTGGTATTCTCATATGCTACTGTTATTACTTTTTATTTGAGAGGTGCTAAATTAGAGTAACAAATTGCCTATCTATAAAGTTACAAATCGCCAGTTAGATGAATAAATTAGTTAATTTTGTATTACGTGAATTTGATTTTATCATATATTAATATTATAACTATTTATTTTGAGAGTGACAGCGCAAGCCCAAATTGCAATGTTTTTTTAAAGTAAAAACTTCTTGAAGCGCGTTGAGCATTTTTTGAGATGGTAAAAAACCATTGAACTCGCGACACTGTTACCGTTACCGACACCTCTGTATATAAGTATCTCGTAATGTTTCAAGTTTTCACTTCTGTCGGCACTCCCGGAGTGCCACGTTTTTTATCAAATTACGACCCGTCTTGGCAATTTTAGTATCTCATATCTATTTACGCAGATTTTTTTTAAATATTAGGCTAGCGTTTGACCACGTTCAACTGAAGATAACTGTTATACGGTTACCTCTGCCTATAACAATTGCATTACTACACAGGTTAAATCAACTGAAGGGTTAAAAATGACAAGGCCTTAACTACATATTTTTGGCAAAATGAGTTATGGGTGTCGTAAGATTCGGAATGAAATAAGCTACATTATTATGTTTTTGGTACATATAGTCTCGGCCTACATTTCAAGATATTCAGACAAAAAAGTTGATATCTCATACCCTTCAAACCACAGTAACGCGAGCATTACTGCTTGGCGGCGGAAAAATTCCCCGGAAGAATTCCTTTATTTGGAGCTCTGTGTTGGACGCTTTTTGTGACGTCAAAACACACATTATTAGGTATTGTTTTTTGTATACTGTGTTTTGGTAATTGTGTTTGCACGTCACAAATAAATGTTTTTTTTCTTTATCTACATTGCAAAATTTATTATTATGTCAAATTCTGTTTGAACAATGCCAAAGGAAAGTTAACCTAAAATACGTTAAAAATACGAGTTATTATAAAAGAGTAACACTTACACGAAGGTATTTTCTTGAAGACCGTCTTAGCCATGAAATCGAGAAAACGTTGCGCGTAGAAACTCGGCCGGTGGACCGATACTGTATCCTGAAAATTATATCATTTACACTTGATAAGATAACATATTTAGAACGTTTATTTATGTGTACATTTATGTTCGACCCTAGTAAGGCAACGTACCCATACTACGTGACTCGTTCAGAGGGAGAGGGGGAGGGGGGGGGGGAGGGGAGGGGTCTTCAAAATACCACGCTTGGTCACAGGGGCGGGGGAGGGGGCCTAGGTTTTCGTCACGTAGTCGATATCCTCTAGGTCAAGCTATTATTTATTTAATTTTCTGTTTGTACAAAAATTATTTAAAACCATATTTATGAATTACTACGTGAAAACTAGATGGGGGGGGGGGAATATTAAGTATGATGGCGTTAGATGTCTCCGTCTCATCGTCACCGCATTGACGCTTGCTCTGTGAGTGAGCCTGTTGAGATTTGAAGATTTTGAGATGGTCGACGGGTGATTATATAAGCCGCTATTAATTCATACAACTTTATAATGTATTTAGTAGTTTATTAGGTGCTAATTTGCATAGCAGGTGTCATATCACAAGCGGTTTGGGTACTATGTTGTCTTGTTTGTGTTGTAGTTATAACTCCGTCAACTTAACTCGGTACCTGGCTCGAAACGCGACTCCTCTCCCGTTCCCCATGCCTCACCCCCGCCAGTAGCGTTGGCATACTTGTTAGCGATACACGCGTGTGCGTCATTTCAGTTCACTTCTGAGTTTTTTTCTTTTGCTGTATTTTGTTATGTTTTTGGTTGTTTAAGTTTTTTATTTTTCTTACGTTTGGACTTTGTTTTTATTTATAACAAATCGGGGAGCGAATTTGAGGAAGACGATGGCAGTGATACTATGTCTGGGGTAGAACCTATAAACCAAATTAGTGACGACCCTTTTTAATTTAAAAATAAATAATCAGTGTCAATATTTTAAGATTATTTTTTTTCATTATTTTAAAATTTAGTTTTTCAATCTATGTACTATTTTTTTGCTGACCGTACTTAACAGAACTGTAATTCAAGCCAGGTACCGAGTTAAGTTGACGGAGTTATAGTACTTTCTTGTTGTAATGTGTAAAATTTACGTATAATATCGACGAATGTGAGTACCCAGGCAAATCTTGCACTGTTTTAGGGTATAATTTTAAGATTACATATACTTACACTGTAGTAAAGAAATTAAAATTAAAGAATGATAGTTACCCCATCGTGAATCATGCTTTTCCACGTATGCTCCAGTTTTTTCCGGAATCTGTAGGATTGCAGGATGTCGATGATACCCAGGAAGAGAAGCAATCGCTCCCCGCGCGCGTTCCTTGCTGGAATACCGCCAGGACTGAAATTTTATCCATTATTAATAAACTAGCTGACCCGCCCGCGGCTTCGCATGCGTGGTATTTCGTTTAGAAAAAAGTTCTTATCTGGTTCCCATAGTACAAGCTCTGCTTAGGTTGGGGCTAGATAGCGCAGTAGGAAATGTCCAACAATATTATTTTTATTTATTGAAGCGTGTAGAGGATGACCTAAATAAGACAAAGTTAAAAAAACAACTAAAATGTTACCCCCCCCCCCCCCCCCCCCCGATAAATCATTCAAATATTAGTTGAGTATAAAATATACTTACGGTACATCTTCTTCTTCATCGATGGGTTCACTCTCCGCCTGAATGCTCTCCATCGCGGTAGAATGCGCCACAAGTCGCTGCCGATTGATTGACCTACAAAAAATATAACATTAAATCAGTTCCGTTGGACATAATCACTTTGAAACGTCAATTTTACTGCCTCCACGAGCAAGACAAGAAACATGCCTGGTTAATTATACTTTTGATGTGAATACGTTTTCAAAATTGCTTCCATAGTGGGAGGCAATTCAAAAAACGAATGATACCAAAATCGGGGGATACAGTTCGGTGTTGCAGCTACATATATATCATCTCCATACGAAATTTAATTACACCACTGGATAGCTAAAGGATCAAAGAATTCGTTACGCTAAGTGAGGACTGTGACGCATCGCGCGCGATGGAGAGGGAAGCGCCGCCATTTTGAGGTCATTTTGCTGCGTTTCGAGATTTTTATTCAGTATGGCCCGAAGGACTTCTTAGTGTTCATACATGATTTATATGATACATAAAAAAATATAATTTAAATAATTTTCTAGTTTAACAAGTGTTATCCGAAACTTACGGGAAAATGTTAACATAACGGCAATTTAAATCCGTAAAAAGATACATCTCACTAATTTCGGAGGAGGTAGTGGGCCCGTGACAAAAAATTTGTATCGCAACTTCGTATCAACAGGAAGAGTGCGGGTTCAAATCCCATCCACCTCGTAGTTTTTATGTTTTAAGATTTTGTTCATTTGTCATGAATTTTACTTCTAAGCACGTGATTTTTACATGCATTTAGTCATAGATACACTTTTTTTTAATGTTCATAATGTGTGTGTAAACGGTTGTCAAATTTTGAGGAAAGGCTCTCATTGTTCTAGATTACGGGCAGAGCAGTTTCTCAAAAATTAAAAACAGTTTCCAAAATCACCCTGTATGATCCAGTCACATGCATTTTTGCGAGTTATTAACAAATGGTACTACTTTAATATTAGTAGGGAACAGGCATGTTAGACAAAGAACATTCTATTTGTTAAAAAGAGGCAACTACCTTGTACCTAAATGATGATTAACATTCCAAGTGATAATCTAATTACAACTCAGTCGAAGTTAAATTAAGACAAGGCATTTTAGACAAAGATATAACATCCAACAACAGGCAAGTGAGACATAACATCCAACAACAGGCAAGTGAGACAGAGACAGAACATACAGCATTTCAAGAGGAGTAAAGACATTCTAGACAAAGACAGGCCTAAGAGACAGATCACTACACCATTATCCAAAGCATGTTAGAAAAAACATACAAAATTGTTCCAGTTAGAGGGAGACCAGGCATGATAGACAGAGACAGCTTAAAAATGCCCATTTCAGAGGATGACCAGACATTTTAGACAGCGAAAGCTTAAAAATTGTCCATGTTAGAGGGTGACTAGGCATGTTAGACAAAGACAACTAAAAAATTTCCCAAGTTAGAAGGAGACCAGGCATGATAGACAGATACATTTTATAAACATTCAGTAATAATTATCCGTACTGTGTGCGTTTGACTTGGGCCGTGAAATCCTCCTTCCCACCAGATCTGAAAGTGTACCTTCACCTTAGAAAAAGATAAATAGAGGAAATGTATATAAATAAGGTTCAAATAGTTCGATATTACAATAAAATTGTGAATCTTTCACAAGGAACTCTACTATTCTTAAAAATAACTCAAGTTGTTGCAATTGACTCCCTTCCATTCTAAGAACAAGACAGATATTATTACTATTCGCGAATATTCTCTTTTTCTATGACGGTCTGTAAATATTCTCAGAAATAATACGTTGTTATACAAGGGCTGGAAGCGATCTATTGCACACCAGATCTTTTGTCGTACGAGCGAGCGAATACGAGCAAGCGTTACGAGTTCGCTGGTGTTATTTATCGCTTACATCCAAGTATAACACGTAACTTTTCATCACGAATACGAGGAAATTAAAAGCCTTTATCATAACTGTTTGTTGTTGAAAAGAAAATTTGCTTCCATTGTTTTTTTTTGACAACTGTGGCCTGTTCCATTTTTTAATAGAAATAAGGATTTGTCACGGAGATGGTATTTTATTATAGCATATTTAGCTGACCCGCCCACTTCACCGGCTTCGCACGCGCGGCTTTTCAAATAAAAACTTTTGCGCAGTCGGGTAAAAAGGAGCCAATTCTCAATCTTGGTCATAATCTATAATTATACTAAATTTCATCAAAATTGGTCCCGCCGTTTAATCGTGAAAACGTAACAAACAGACAGAGTTACTTCCGAATTTATAATATTAGTATGGATACTGTTACGCGCACAAAATAACTGCTAAGCGAGGATCGAGCCAGCGTCACCGCCCTCTTTTTTTTATTCGTCTTGGAAATGGAACAATTGTATGGCCCTCTTGTTGTTCAGTGGTAACCATCGCCTACGCGTGCCCTACGATGCACTGCCCAGCGTCCATCAACTTAAAGCATACAGGTGTAAAGCCTCATGTGTCTGTAATTTCACCGCCATTCATACCCTTCATAACCGAAGCATGGTAATGCTGATTGGCAGCAGAAATAGGTATGGTGGCAGTACTTCCCTAGGCAAGCCCTTTCACAAGAAACTCTACTACTCTTAAAGTCCCCTCCCTCTTGAACTGCTTGCGACCATTTCTCATCTCCACCACTACTCCTAATTCTAATCCTAGGGTGGGGGGAATAAGATCTCTGCACTGACGTCCCGCAGAGGGGTGTATTGTGCATTACCCCCCCCCTTCTAACCTGACCCCAGCTATCCTAACTCCTTGAAGTAACGGAGACTCCACCACTCCTTTTCCGCGTCGAATTTTTTTTTCTTACCTAGTTCGGTTCAGTCCCTTTTTAGGTTCACCCTCGGCGTCGTCGTCCGACTGCCCGGATTCCGTGCGCGTGCGCGCTTCGCTCTTTTCGCGCTGAGCCTCGTCTAGATTGTGTATGCCGACTAGTAGAGAATAGTCCATGATCTGAAACGATTGGTTGTTAAGTTGGTAAGTTTGTCTGGTACAGGGGCGTGAACTACAAAATGACACAGATGAGATGTTTTTAAAGAAAATCTTTATAAAAAAACCTACTATAACATATCAGATTATTTAGATGATAATAAAGCTTATTATTAGACTTCAGCACGGCACGCCAAGAGGTTGGTCTTCTGATTAATCAGTCGAAGACTCGAGGGTCAAGGTAGAAGGACAGCAGATATACTATGTCGATGAGTACATCTAAAGGGTCTTTCAACAAGGACGGGTCGATGTTAAAATTGAATAAAACAAGATGTGTGTGAGATATTAACGAAATTTATTTTTTATTTAAAAGGCCTATTTATTCCATTATGGATGGAATATGACATCGTTCAAATGTCCGCCGCGGCTTCGTATGGTGGCGCGAATCCGAGAGGTCCAATTTTTAATGACTCTGCTGCATAGATCCGGCTGAATCCGAGCGATGGCCTGCGTTATGTTGGCTTTCAGGGCAACGGTCGAATGTGGTTTATTGGCATAGACCTGCGACTTCAGAAAACCCCACAAGAAAAAGTCTAGCGGAGTCAAATCACACGATCTTGGTGGCCAATTCACGTCACCTCTGCGAGAGATACATAACTCTACCCTCAAACCGTTCATGCAGAATGTCGATTGTGTCGTTCGCTGTGTGGCAAGTAGCGCCATCTTGCTGGGACCACATGTCGTTCACGTCCATATTGTTCAATTCAAGCCAAAAGAAATTGTTTATCTGATTAAGATTAAGATTGTGATCTGTAGCGCTCGCCGTTGACGGTGATGGCCTCACCAACGTTGTTTTCGAAGAAGTACGGACCAATGACGCCGCCACACCAAAATCCGCACCAAACAGTAACTTTTTGTGGATGCATTGCCACCTGGTGAACCTCATGTGGGTTGTGGTCTTCCCATATACGGCAATTTTGCTTATTAACAAAACCATTCATCCAAAAATGTGCCTCGTCGCTAAAGATTATTTTTCAGCCAAAATCGGGGTCCTCTTCCAAGCGTTCCGATGCCCATTCAGCGAACACACGGCGTTGTCTATGGTCATTAACTTTGAGCTCTTGGGTCAGTTGGATCTTGTACGGATGCAGACCCAAGTCCCGACGCAAAATTCTCCAAGTTGAGGTCTGCGAAAGGCCGAGTTCTTGAGCACGGCGAGAAATCGACTGCCTCGGAGTCTCCTGAACACTCTCACGTACAGCGGCGATGTTCTCGGCCGATCTGGCGTTCCTTTGACGTAAAGGTGTTGGTTGGTTGTTTACCGAACCGGTCGTTTTAAATTTAGTCACCAATCGTTGGAGAGTGGACTTTGAAGCGCCACCGCGTCTGCCGTAAAATGTGCGCAATGCGCGCAACGTTTGCACTAACGAACACTCATTTTGATAATAAAGTTTTATCATTTGCACATGCTGCTCAACCGTGTAACTTGCCATGGTGATTTGGCATCAGTGACTGAATAAGAAAAAACAGATTTGACAGATGCCGCCAAAACAAAATGGCCGCCACAGATTATTAACATCGACCCGCTCTATTTGAAAGACCCTTTATTTGGGCCAGTTAGCATCCTTCGAAAACAGGCAAGATAAGGAAGTCGGCCGCCGTGTCGATAATGCCTGGAAGAGCTACTGGTCCATGAAAGCGCTGATGAAGGGCGACCTTCCATTGTCTTTAAAGCGTAAATTCGTCGATGTGTATCCTACCTGTCCTGACCTACGCTGCTCAAATGTGGTCGCTGACGGAATCACAGAAGACCAAGCTCGGGGTTTGCCAGAGAGCGATGGAGCGCAGCATTTTGGGTATTAAGAGAACAGACCGAGTTAGAAATACCACGCTGCGCTCGAACGTAAATCGGCAGCGCCTTTGCGACGATGCCGCTTAGTCAGTTTAACAGGTACCTACTTACATAATGAATTAATATGATTTATTTACCTATTTTACGCAGGCCGTTTCATTGATATTTTAGGTTTTAAAATTAAATTAAATTGAAAATTAAAAAAACTTCATAGTATTGAACCTGATAAAAAACTATTTTACAACAATACTAGCCATCAGCCCTATCCGTGATTTAAACTAATGTCGTAAATGCGGTGACACGCAGTATGTTGGTAATAAAAATTTAAAATAAATAGCGATTACAAATACATTTTGTGAAATTTCAATCAAACCAAATTACAATAATAATTATATCGCTGGACATTTCACATATCGCAATCTAGTCCCAAACTAAGCAAAGCTTGTACTATGGGAACCAGATAAATGATAGAATACTTATATACTTTTTTTTGTAAATACATACTTATAATATATAGAGAAACCACCAGACCCGGAACAAATATCTGTAGATTATGTAAACATTTGTTCCGCGGTGGGAATCGAGCCCGCAACCTCCTGCGTCTCGGAGGCCGTCATATAAAGAAAAGATTAATATTTAGATTTAAATTTAAAATAGTCTCAAATGTCATTGCGCATCATTTAAATATAAGAGATCATTAAATATTATAACGATGTATTTACAAAAAAAAAAATCTATCAGTTATCTGGTTCCCATAGTACATGCTTTGCTTAGTTTGGGACTATTTAGCGCTGTGTGTGAAATGTCCAGTAATATTTATTTATTTAAATAATATACAATACGTTCAGTAGACGGCAGTTGTATGGTATTTACCTTGAAGCTCTCAAGCACTCTGCAATCGCGTTGCATAGTCTTTATAAGCGCGGTGTACGTATCAGCTTCTAGGAATATGCCCTCCGTGTGATGCTCCATAAAGTCCAGATCCTTGTATGTGGGTGAACCTTTTTGTCGCTCTGATTTGTTCGCCTGGGAAGACACGGTTTGTGTTATCAAGGTGTAAGGAAACAGCTGTATGAGAACGTTTATCATATAATACCGAACACCTAGAAGTCAATGTGTTTATGTAGTAAATAAATATAGGTTTTTATTGAACGAGCGAAGCGAGATCTCTAAATCAACTTGGGCAAATCGGCGTTGTATGTATGTGTGCTTGTCCGAGAATAACTTTCGAAGCGTTTATTCGATCATCGTGAAATTTAGTATATAGGTAGGTGGTGATGGCACAAATTTGGTGTCACTAAATGAGCTAAAAATGTGTAAGGGGGGGGGGGGGGGGTTAAGATATTGGCATTCAAGAGGGGTAAAAACAAACATCTGGTCTATCTGGTCAAATGGTACGTCTTATAAAAGGTCTTTGTGAGTACATTTCGACCCCGTTTTTATTTTTAGTTTAAACCTTGTAGTTTTTAAGTTATTAGCCATAATAAAAACTGAATTTTGACAAAATTCACAGGGTACACCAGTGACCCCACAATGCTGAAATTTGGTATGCGTGTAGCTTTAGTGACACAAATATAGGGTAAAGTCTAAAATCCAGAATAACTACAATTTCTACCCCAAAAAAATGTAACCAAATAACATAAAACTCCCGACCTGTAATTTGAATGAAGCTTATAGGTCTTGTTATTTGGTTATGTATTTCGTGGCACTATTTTGATCGTTAAAGATTACAAATAATATTTTTTGTTTTTATGGGAGACTTGGGGCAAACCACTACTTATAATAATGTATTTTAAGCTAAGGTTCTTGGCTAGGGCTACGTGCTAATGTTTGCGGAATGGAAGCGTAGTTGATGCGCCGTCAGCTGCGGTGATGCAGGCATATAATAATAATAATATAACGCTTATTTTAGACCACAATGTGCACATACTTATAAGTAAGCCGCCTGCAAACATACATAATTATGTAAACGGTGCTCTGACTTGCACTCTATGTGCACGCAAATTTAAAGCTAAGATTGGATACTCAAGTCATCTATGGCGGATTCCTATATCCGTCGGTAACCGACTACGACTAGATTCTCCTTAAAAACGTGTCAAAAATTTTACACTAGTCTGACACTTTTTTAAGAAGATAAGAGTCGCACAAGTTTGACTCTTTTTTCAGGAGATAAGAGTCGCACAAATTTGACACTAGTTTGACACTTTTTTAAGGAGATAAGAATCGTTCAAGTTTGACACTTTTTAAGGAGATAAGAGTCGCACAAGTTTGACACTAGTTTGACACTTTTTTAAGGACATAAGAATCGTACAAGTTTGGAACCAGTTTGACACTTTTTTAAGGAGATAAGGATTGTACCAGTTTGACACTTTTTTAAGGAGACAAGATTCGTACAAATTTTACACTAGTCAGATACATACTTTTTTAAAGAGATAAGAGTCGTAAAAGTTTGATACTAGTTTTACACTTTTTTAAGGAGAAAAGAGTCGTAGTCGGTTACCGACGGATATAAAAATCCGCCATAAGATGATTTGAGTATTCAATCTTAGCTTTAAATGTGCGTCCACATAATGTGCAAGTCAGAGCAGAGTGTTTGCAGGCGGTTTACTTTTAAGGTATGTGCACATTGTGGTCTGAAATAAACGTTATATTATTATTATATGCCTGCACCACCGCAGCTGACGGCGCATCAACTACGCTTCCACTCCGAAAACATTAGCACGCCGGAGAACATCACGTGTTTCAAACACGACCAATGGATGTTCATAAGTACTCAGACTCACCTTGCGTTTATAAGTGGAGCCCTTGAGATCGTACTTCTGGTGCAGCCTGACGGCTGACGGCAGGATGTTGTTCATTGCGACTAGACGCACGTTCTTGCTGTTGCATTGGTAACAGTAGAGGCCAAAGAATTTTGGTAGGAGCGTGCGAGGGTTCTGTAACACAAAATAAACTGAGAATCGCCAGTGGCAAGATAAATAATCATGTACCTATGTATCTTTGTGTTGCTTTGCTTGGACTAAATAGTCATCTTAACTATAGTATTTTTATTTTTATAGTGTTATTCGAACACATACGGAAAACGGTCTGGTTGTTTCTCTATAGATTATAAGTATGTATTTACAAAAAAAAAGTATATGCATACGAGGCATGCCTTTTAAGTTTTGTCGTTTGAAGAAAAAAACACAACTAGAACCTTATAGTACTTTTTATTGTTTTTCAAAGTATTCACCGCGTAGCTTAATACACTTTTCCATTCGCTCAAACCAGTTATTATAACATTTATTCCACTCTAAAGTGGGGGTGTTCAAAATGGCTGACTTGAAAGCGTCGACTGCTTCTTCACCGGACTGGAACCTTTGACCACGAAGACTTTTCTTAATTTTAGGAAATGTAAAGAAATCGTTAGGGCTTAGGTCAGGACTGTATGGAGGATGGTCAAGAATTTCTACTTTTTCCTGCTTCAAATACTCAATCGTTTGACGAGCGCTGTGTGAGCTTGCGTTGTCGTGGTGCAGGATGACGCGTCGCTTTGAGTTAGATTTTCGAAGTTCGGCGATGACTTGTGGTAAACAAACTGTAGTATACCACTCTGCGTTAACCGTTCTACGATCTTCAAGTGCAATAGTCGCAACATGGCCGGTTTTTCCAACGAACGTGGCCACCATCTTCTTTGAAGTGCTTCGAGAACGAACAACTTTAGTCGGCTTTGGCTCGTCTTGAAAGACCCAGATTGTAGATTGTTGTTTGGAATCAGGATCGTAGGCATAGATCCAAGATTCGTCACCACTTATGATGTCGTAGACGTGATTTGACTCCCCTCGGTTGAACCTTTGCAGAGTTTTCTTACACCATCTGACGCGGGCCGCCTTGTGATCGTCGGAAAGCAGATGCGGTATCCAACGGCAAACTAGCTTTCTCACACCAAGCGCTTCATGCAAGATCTTCTGAATGGTTGTCCCTGAGATGCCTAATAGAGCCTCTATCTCTCGATACGTCACATGACGATCTTCGAGAATTAGTTGTCTCACAGCAATGATGTTATCTTCAGTGAAGGCGGATTTTGGGCGTCCTTCGCGAAATCTGTCACTAACACTAGTATGTCCACGCTGGAATTCTAAATACCAGCGTTCGACAGTCCGCAGACATGGGGCTACATCACTGAACACAGATGTTAGCTCTTCTAAACACTGAAGCCGTGTCAGGCCTCTTCTAAAGTTGTAGAAAATTATTGCACGAACATTTTCCTTAGAAAGATTCATTTTCGTACGTGACCTGACAGATTCAAATCGAAACTGTGACTAAACAATAGCATTAATCCTAATACTTTCAACTGTTTTGAGATTCAAAATGTAAACACATTCGAATATAGAACAGTTCCAAATTCAAAATTGCCGGAAAATATGGAAACGACAGAACTTAAAAGGCATGCCTCGTATTCTACTAGTTATCTGGTTCCCATAGTACAAGCTCTGCTTAGTTTAGGACTAGATAGCGCTGTGTGAAATGTCCAGCAATTTGTATTTATTGTGTGGCCGGTTCTGCGACAAGAACAATGCTTCTACATGAACGCTTTCATACATGGCTATATGTTTGAGTTGACAGCGCGACGCGACGCGTTTCCTTAGGCACTTGTCTCACCGCCGCCGGCGATGAGCGAGAAGCGAGTAGAGCTAGAAACTAGAAACGAGTTGGTGAGCAGCGAGAAGAGTGTGTAGTGCATCGAGTACTAGGCGGGCGATGCTCATCATCTCACGGCGTGTGTTATGACCGCCAAGCGAGCATCGCTGAGCGCATATCGCTGAGCGAGTGTGAACGGCCAGCGATCAACTATTACTATACGTGTCTCTTTTACTGACACGGAATCTATATCTTTTGTTGGTTTCTTGAGCGAGAAAATAGTTTATAGCTAATCGCTTACTCGCCCGCGGTGAGACATGTGCCTTAAACGTGCCCTTGGATTATATTGTAAAGCATGGTAGAGGCCTTACCTGGTCGAGGTTCAAGTAATATCCAGGTAGGAGCTTCTGCAGAAACTCCCCCTCCTTATGCATCACCGTCTTTATGATAAATTCATCGTCGTTCGTCAGATAGAATATGCTGCCGGATGCTCCCGGGTTCGATAATTCGCGAAGAGGTGCGCTACACATTGACATCTGTAACAAACGAGAAGGGGCGTTATCACACTGGCGATTTGCAAGCATGTTTCCTGCGAGGCGATATGCGAACGCATTTGCCGAGGACGCCGCGTTGCCAGCAAAAATAAAAATGTAATTTATTCCTAAAAATCACAAGGATCACTTTGAAACGTCCATTTTAATGCCAGTTCCTTCGCGACCAAGCTAGGAAATAATTCTTCTTCCTCGAGTCAACGATTCACTTCTCAGTTACAATAAGGATGAGTAAACATTTGCCACTTCTATTGCGTTGTCAGTGGCTTAGTTTAAGTCGCCCTTTGTGCAGGTGGTACGGCACAGAGGACAGATAAGCATGTGGGCCATGCTTTGAATGGGTTCCCCGCAGTCGCGGCCAGTTAATGTAGGGTCCTGCATGGGGAAAGCGGGAAACTACACAGATTCTACCTGCACCGGCCGACTTGAGTTCGGAGTCGGCTCATGGACTTCCAAACTGGCCACGGAAGGTCATGTCCTGGGGGAAGATGTTCCGGTGGCGTGATAAAGCCATGTGGCGGTGGGTATTTTTCCTTCCATAGGTTAAGCTTTGCGGTGGCTGGGTAGTTACCGGCAGCGTGTGTTTTACGTAAAAAGCTTTTACGACTTCTTAGTCGGGCCCGAGGGAGTTGATAACCGTAGAAGGGATGCCGGTTATCAGTTTCTTGTTTCAGCTTTTCAATTGTGTACAATTAGAAAATAATAGCAAGAAACAAGGCTGGTTAAATAGACATACAATCGTTCATTTGCTAGAATACACAAAAATTGGCATAAAATACACGTCCATAGGCTACGGTAACCGCTTACCAACAGCCTTATCGCTTACCATATGCTTATTTACTACTTATTTGCTTATTTAGTGGTATAAAAAAGAAGTGCCACCCCGGGAGTGCCGACAGAAATGAAAACTTGAACAATTACGAGATACTTATATAACGAGGTGTCGGTAACGGTAACAGTGTCGCGAGTTCAATGGTTTTTTCTCATTTTAAAAAATGCTTAACGCGCTTCAAGAAGTTTTCACTTAAAAAAAAAAACAATAAAAGGTCTCAAATCTATGCTATTTTTAATGATCCTTTTGGAGTACATAACAATAAAGAAAATAAATTACCTCCGTGGTGCAGTGGGCGAATAGCCGGCTGAGACGCAGGAGGTAGCGGGTTCGATTCCCACCGCGGAAGAAATGTTTGCAAGATCTACAGATATTTGTTTCGGGTCTGGATGTTTTTTTATATATTATAAGTATGTATTTACCAAAAAAAATTATATAAGTATTCCATCAGTTATCTGGTTCTCATAGTACAAGCTCTGCTTAGTTTGGGGCTAGATAGCGCTATGTGAAATGTCCAGCAATATTTATTATTTATTAATATTTATTTAATTACGTCTAAATTGGAGTTCTGACCAAGTTGGAGAACGCGGCAAACTCTTTAGATACATTCGCGCTAGCGCGCCACACTTCAGTGGGTCGTACATGCACCTACTCCGCATCCACGTAGCGATCCCGTTACGTTGTACAATCGTCAGCGTGATAAGTAGTACGTTTTTATTTTTTATCGCA
This sequence comes from Philereme transversata, assembly GCA_963924445.1. Taxonomy (NCBI): domain Eukaryota; kingdom Metazoa; phylum Arthropoda; class Insecta; order Lepidoptera; family Geometridae; genus Philereme; species Philereme transversata. The sequence continues at coordinate 22,898,510 of OZ004346.1, forward strand.
CACATGGTTTCAATAAAGTAGCCTACATCTCAATCAGAATTATATTCTATATACCAAATTTCATCGAAATCAGTCCAGTCTTTTAGACGTGAAAACGCAACAAACAGACAGAGTTGAGTTTCTTTTGAATTTATGATATTAGTATGGATAGTTGTTGGTAGGGTTGTTGGGAGCCGTTGGGTGCAAACTGCACAAGATCGGTCGCTCTGGAAATGTATGGGGGAGACCTATGTTCAGCAGTGGACGTCCTCTGGTTGATATGATGATATATAGTCAAGCTTATCAACTAACGTGTAACGTGTTTTTTAATTGTCTGTCTTTACTTATCCACTGTGTGTGTGTTACTTGTGTCGAAATAAATGTCTATATCTATCTATCTATCTGATGAGTGGTGGTATGGTCGAAGATCACGCTTGCCTAGAAAGAGCCAGTTCGCACCAGATTCAAAAACGATCTGAAAACCGTTGGGGCAGAAGGCACTGGAAAGCGCAGCGTAGGACGGCCCCCTAGATGGAAAGACAACCTGATAAAGGGTTGCTGGGAGCCGCTGGATGCAGGCCGCACAAGATCGATCTCTGGAAATCTATGGGGGAGGTCTATGCTCAACAGTGGACGTCCTGTGGTTGATATGATGATGATAGCCAAGAACCATCTCCCAAACACCAGGTTTCAACTAAACTGCATTGCGTAAAATATAAGTCACTAGCTGACCAATCCGCAGCTTCGCACCTTCCTACTTTTTCAATAAAAACATTACACTCCTGCGCAGTTGAGTAAAACGTTGCCTATGTCACCTGGGGATAGTGTAGCTTCCCAACGGTGAAAGAATTTTTTAAATCAGTCCTTTAGATTCGGAGAGTATTGCAAAAAAATTGAGTATGCAAACAAACAAGCAAATAATCAAATCTTTACTCTTTATAAAGGTAGTAGAGATGAACAAAACATTTACGTCAAGTCTGGTCGCTGACGTCATCAATAAATCATGGAGTTTTGAGTCTAGTCTATTTACCCGCTGAGTTTAGATAATAAGCATTCACAACGTCATCTCAGTATGACTGTACGATCATTGTTTATAACATTTTACTCAATGAGTAACAGCTTAACCCACAAAACCCCATAACTGGCCACTTCTTCGTTCTTTAATAACCCTTAAAACCTTATAACAAGAAGCCACTTCTCCGTAGGTGCTGTGGGAAACTGTTTTTAACATTAGAAACGATCCAACTATATATAATTATTATATCTGCGTCTGTATGTATTAACAAAACAAGACCGGTCAAGTACGAGTAGAACTCGAGGGTTCCGATTTAAAAATAGAATTTATCAAAAGTCCAAACTTGAGGTCTGCCAGAGGGCGCTGGAGCGTAGTATATTGGGAGTTAGACTCACAGACCGCATAAAAAACACCATACTACGCTCTAAGACGAAAATCGTCGATCTTACGCAAAAGACAGCTAAATTGAAGACTGGGCTGGACACGTATGTCGAATGCGCGATAACTTGTGGGCTAAGATATCCACCGAGTGGATCCCACAAGGCCGCGCGGCCGGCTTACAACACGACACAACACAACACTTCACTTCTTCGGTTCTTACGCAGAACCGAAAAAATGAAGCAATTACGCGTCCTGATACCGTAAGTGGTGTGTGTCGGAATCGAGTTATGATCGAGAATAAAACCGGTGGTAGTAATAGTATTAGTGAAATCATTCCTAGTAAGAGACTAAGAAAGAGGGTAGATCGATATATCTGCCAATAACCAGCCACTCGCAAAGACTTCAGTTTACCCGTGATCATGGCGCATGCAACCGTGTCGAAATATTGTGATACTCAAAAATTCACACACCATGGTAAGTATCCCGTTTTTAGTACAAATATTGTTCATAACCATGATAGTCTCAAAGTATTCTATCTGATCAAATAGTACAAGTTCTGCTTAGTTTGAGGCTAGATAGCGCTTTTTATACATTACAGGCTTGCGTTTGACCACGATCTCGCCTGATGGTAAGCGATGATGCAGTCTACTATGGAACACGCTTGGCTAGAAACCTGTCCACTCGTGACTTGAAGACACCCAGGTTGTCGTTATCAGGAAACACAGACTCAGGCAAGGCGTTCCACTCTTTGGCGGTGCGCATAATAAAGTGGGGCGAGTGGCACAGTGCAGCGCTGTGTGAAATGTCCAGCATTATATATTTACTCACCAAAAAATCATCAGGTTGTATTCCGAACAGGTCCCGGAAGTAGCGGAACGCGATAGGCGCGTACGTTTTAAACTTGAACTCGGAGTAGTGATGGGCGGGCGTATGGTTCGACCCTTCGTGGGGGAAGTTTGTAGTCTCCACCGTCATGAAGTCTTGCATTAGGAGGTCACGTTCAGGCTTCGACGCTAGTCCACCGATCGCGTGTTGGATTCCTGTAGATAATAAGCAAATCTTGTAATCGGTACTCAATCAAAAAAATCCAACTTTATGCATTTTTAATGTAATGGTGTAATCCAAAATTTTGGTGTTAGAATAAAAAAAATCAGATTGAATATGAACCACATTATAATTCATAATATTTTATTTTGCGAAAAGACAAAAAGGTAAGAATCGAGTGCACCCATGGTCAACTTTACAGTGGCACTCCGGGAGTGCCGACTGAAATGAAAACTTGAATAGACTACACTACCTACAGATACTTATATACAGAGGTGTCGGTAACGGTGTCGCGAGTTCAATGGTTTTCCCCATCTCGAAAATCTCCAACGCGCCTAAAGAAGTTTTCAGTTCAAAAATACTAAAAATAAAATTTCTACATTGATTATAAAACAATCTACATAAACAAAATAACATTTACTAAAAATTGTCAGATGTAACATTGTTATACCGGAACCGTCGAATTTGCATGTAGAAATTGAACTCAATTTATAAATCATCATCGTCATATCACCTGCAGGACGTCGTCTGCTGATCTTATCCATATAAGTACTTAAATTTGTAGTCTGAAAGTACCTATATCCTTCCAATCGGTTGATAAATGACTGAGTTCTGATGCAACAAATGCAACATGAAAAAAAACAGCCGAAAAGTGAACCTCCTCCTTTTTTGAAGTCGGATAAAAATAGATTTTTATTTAATAAAATTTCAGTATTATGTTCATTAGCTTAATACAGTTTAATACATAACAATGTGACGACCTCCGTGGCGCAGTGGGCGAATAGCCGGCTGAGACGCAGGAGGTTTCGATTCCCGCCGCGGAACAAATGTTTGCATGATCTACAGATGTTTGTTCCGGGTCTGGTTGTTTTCCTATATATTATAAGTATGTATTTACAAAAAAAAGAAGTATATAAGTATTCTATCAGTTATCTGGTTCCCATAGTACAGGCTCTGCTTAGTTTGGGGCTAGATAGTGCTGTATGAAATGTCCAGCAATATTTATTTATCATTTATTTATTAACTGTGAATCTAAGTGGCTATTTCACGACCTCTGACTAACTTTAATTGACGAGGTAAAAATCATTTCTCTTTATCTGTTTTCATGTCCTAACAAAAGCCATATATTTTTTTATCCATAGAATAGCGTTACTTAGAGATTGTGATAAAGGCTCTAAAAATAAATAACTAGTGGTTCACCCAAACTGAGATCTCGTGAGTCTCCAATAATAACAAAAAAATATAATTCGTAATCTTTGATTATCAACATAGTGCCACGAAATACATAACCAAAAAACTTGACCTACAGTTTCATTCAAATTACAAGTAACAGGAGTTAATGTAAATTGGTTACTCTTTTTTGGAGTACAATTTGCAGTTATTCTGGATTTCAGACCTTTGCCTATATTTGTGTCACTAAAGCTACACGCATAACAAATTTCAGCACTGTGGGGTCACTGGTGTACCCTGTGAATTTTGTCAAAGTTCAGTTTTTATTATGGCTAATAACTTAAAATCTACAAAGTTTAAACTAAAAATAAAAACGGGGTCGAAATGTACTCACAAAGACCTTTTATTAGACTTGCCACTTGACCAGATAGTAAAGTTTTGGTTTTTTTTTACCCATCTTAAACGCTATTATCTCAACAACTCCCCCACATTTTTAGCTCATTGAGTCACACCAAAATTGTGCCATCACTACTTACCTATATACCAAATTTCATGATGATCGGATAAACGCTTCGAAAGTTATCCTGGGACAAACAAACATACATACATACAACGCCAATTTGCCCAAGTTGATTTGAAGATCTCGCTTCGCTCGATCAAATAAGCTAAACGCTAGCATAATATGTTTAAATTAGTTACATCAAATAACCACGTGTAATTAGCATTTGTATTATACTTAGCAAGGAAACGCGTGACTAATATGCAAGTATAATAATGTTTATTCAATGACACATTCTAAACGATGTTTTGTTTTAAAATGACTCGATAGCTCTCGAGTAATTTAAAAAACATTCAAATCTCAAAATTGTACTTAAATTATGGTAGGCGGTAGAAGTGAGGTCTAGGACGATGATACCCAAAGTGGTCTATATCGATCGACCCCCAGAGGTCGACTAAGATTTCAATGGGTCCATGTCATCATACAAAAATATTTGGTTACACGATAACGGATCTCTTTTAAGCAGGTGTTAATCAATTTAGCAGGTTAATTTTACCAGCCAGATGGTCGGACGACATCGCGAGAGTTGCGGGAAGGCAATGAATGCGCTTGGCACAGGACCAGAGAGAGTGGGGTGATAACGAGGAGGCATATACCCAGCAGTGGGTGGATGTGGGCTGAGATGATGATGATGAATTTTACCTTGTTTTTGGCTTTTCATGAATAGAAAAATCCACATTATTTCATTTTGAAAGATTTTCATACTACAAATAATAAAATAAATATTTCAAAGTGATAGTACCACAGTATGTGTATGCCAAAATTACAGCTGTCAAAAACACATACATCGATGAATTTGCAAAAATTATATATTAGTTGAGCAGGGGGTCTACCTAAAACCGAAAAACATGGCAAGTGATCTACGAGACAAAAAGTTTAGGGACCTCTGGTCTAGGAGAACTCTTTTACAAGGAGCTCTACTCATCATCATAACATCAGCTACAGAACATACATCCACAGTTAGACAAAAGCCTCTTCCTTAGATTTGCAGAGCGATCGATCATGTGCGGCACCCAACGGTTCCCAGGAACCTTCATCAGGTCGTCTTTCTATCTAATCGGTGGCCGTCCTACGATGCGCTTTCTAATGTGTGGACACGAGAACCTCTCTGCCCCAACGGTCGTCAGTGCTTCGAACTATGTGCCCGCCCACTGGCACGTCAGATTGCTAATCTTTTACTATGTCGGTGACTTTGGTTCGTCTACGAATCTCCTCATTTCTGATTAGATCTCGTAGACAAACACTAAGCACAGCACTAGGCATAGTTAGACAAAAAAAAGTATATTTAGGGTTCCATACCCAAAGGGTAAAACGGGACCCTATTACTAAACTCCGCTGTCTGTCTGTCCGTCTGTCACCAGGCTGTATCTCATGAACCGTGATAGTTAGACAGTTGAAATTTTCACACATGACGTATTTCTGTTGCCGCTATAACAACAAATACTAAAAAACATAATAAAATAACAGGTTTGAAATATTCACAGAATATTTAGTTATTATTTACTTTAAAAATAAATAATGTAATTAAAATAAAACAAATTTTTAAGGGGGGCTCCCAAACGTGATTTTTTTGCCGTTTTTATAGATAATGGTACGGAACCCTTGTGCGCGAGTCTGACTCGCACTTGGCCAGTTTTATTTATATAGACCTAGATAGAAAAAACATAATATGACCCACCTGATGTTAAGTGGTAATATTAAAAAGCCACTCTTAACCCCTAGTTGTACATAACAACAGTCACCCATCTATTTAGTGACCGCGCAGAACGTAGCAAAGCTGATTTTTTATTTACCAAGCAAACAAGCGCTTCGTCACGGTTAAATCCGGTAAACGGTATCGCAATAAGTTAAAAATAACTATATTATATCGACCTTGCGCGGTAACTAACTGATACAATAATAATATTTACCACTTCATTCGGTCAGTGGAGTAAACTAGGGCAATGAAGTTCGTTTCGGCCGCCATGGCAACTGAGTTTCACAACCAGTTTCCATGGAGGATTTTACACTCTTTGTCTGTGTGGGGGAGTATTTTTTTTCTTTTTAGGCAACTCAGTTGCTCACAAGGAAAATCTTTTCCGCTATTGCAACTAAGCTTTGCATTAGTTGCGATTAAGGTGTTTTTATTCGTTGTAAGCAACCATTTTATAGATATTCTTCCTAATGGGCATATACCTAATGACTGCTGTCCCTAAGAGGGTGTAAAGGGGTACATGTCTACCCCTTAAAGGGGTGTTGTTTTTAGGAAATAAAAATTTGGAAGTTGCAAAATGATCATGAAGGATGTCGCATAAGCATGCAAATTTACTATTAAAGTTGTCTTATCGATGATATGACCGAGGTGTCGGTAACAGTGTCGTGAGTTCAGTGGTTTTTCCCGTCTCAAAAAATACCCAACGCGCCTAAAGAAGTTTTCACTTCGGTGTCGGTAACGTTAACAGTGTCACGAGTTCAATAGTTTTTTCCCATCTCAAAAAATGCTCAACGCGCCTAAAGAAGTTTTCACTTCAAAAACGTAGTCATTGAATCTATAAAACTGAAATTTGGCAGTTTTATGTTTTATTTGTCTTAAGATGGTTTGATTCCTATAGAAACCATCAGTGCACATTCACTAGATAATTGAACAGTAGAAATTTCTAAACATATGCGTATCGAATTAGTTACGTCTTTTATTATTGTCGGCCCCCAGATTATAGTTTTCACGAAAGACAGATGGCGTTTATGTACCATACCGTAGCCAAAACGCACTGGAAAGTGCGACATAGTTTTTACTACTGCAGTTTTCAGTGTTTCATCTATGTATCTAGCTATCCTGTGTATTATGTTATGATTTAAATAAATAAATACTGCTGGACATTTTACACAACGCTATCTAGCCTCAAACTAAGCAGAGCTTTATTATGGGAACCAGATATCTGATAGAATACTTACATACTTTTTTTTATTGATTGATTGAAATGATTCAAACTGCCTCTCACAAGGTTGGGTGCAGGCCTCACAAGATCGGTCGCTCAGGTTTATGCGGGAGGTCTATGTTCAGTAGTGGACGTCCTATGGCAGCTATAAGTTATAATAGTTAGTGATGATTAGTGTTACTTACCGAGCTGTATAGAGCCCATGATCTGAGAAGACTGGATCTTCTTATAAGTGATCTCGCCTCCTTCTCCAACGCGACGATGCCCGATCTTTCGATCGGACTTGTGGACTTTGCCGATCGCGCCCAGGGGGCCGACCGCCGGCTAAAACAATACAAAAACAATTACATCACTTGTCCGTAAATGCATTTTACGGCCCTAGGGCCGTAAGTAATATGAAAAAGAATGGGGCTCATTGGATTAATGATAAACTAAAAATAGTGGTTCGCCCCGAACTGAGATCTCGCGAGTCTCCCTTAAAAACAAAAAAATATTATTCGTAATCTTTGACTATCAAAATAGTGCCACGAACTGCATAATCAAAAAACTTGACCTACAGTTTCATTCAAATTACAGGTAACGGGAGTACTGATAGCAGTAAAACATTCGAGTGCAGATCGCGCAAGAACGGTCGCTCATTGACCGGGCCAGGTTATTGACTGGGCGAGGTCATTGAACTAGCGGGGTCGTTGAACGGCTCGTAGTAACTTTTTAGTAATCTGTGGCATCGTACAATAAGCTACTTCTCTAACATTTCGTCGAGCAGCATTTTATCTTTTGATAATAAGAGATTTTGATAATAAAGCAAGAACATTTTATAGATACATTTATTTTTTATTTTTGTGTAAAAACCATTTCCCCTGAAACCCTTCAATATAATTAGTTTAAATTATATATAGAATAGAATAGAAAAACGTTTACTTTGCATCACAAGTGTACTTAACAGCTTAGACAAATGAGTATAAATTAATGAGCAAAGTGAGCAAAAACGGTCACCACTCAGCATTGTGCTATAGTAGCATATTTATACTACTATAGCGCTGGTCCTCCGTGGTGCCATTGCCGTGTGTGCATTTTTGTTTATATGTGGGTGGAATTTCTCTTCGATATCGAATTAAAAATTAGATCCATCTATCTCCTCATTTCTGTCAAGCTAAAGTTACCGACATCTGAAATCGAACCAGCCACTCGCAATAGCCGAACATAAGATCGCTACTTATTTGGCTTACAATCATTAGACCTTACCTAACCTGATGGTAAGCGATGGTGTGGTCGAAGACGAAGCACGCTTGCCTAAAGATAACCAGTTCTCTGGACTTATAACTCGCTCTGATTATAATGGTCCAGCAGACAAACAGATTCTTACCTTACTTAATTCATCAACATTCTTGATACCAACAATTTCTTTGGACACAACTAACACCGGTTCTACACATACACGGCATTGGTAGCAACGTTGGTTGATTAATTAGCTAGGCATCCACGTTGGGGCCAATGCTATTTTCTAGATCCACACGTTGGACGAGCGGCATTGGTACCGGCGTTGGGGCCAACGTGTGGAGCCGGTGTTATAAATAATATATTATTATTATACTTAAAAAAAGCAATTTAGCTGCACCAATTGGTCACTAAACACCTAAAAATAATTCCACAAAAATCAACTACAGACTATTGAAATAGGTTTATCCACTAGAACAGGGATTCCCAAAGTGGTCGATATCGACCCCTTGGGGTTTCCCAGGGGTCGACATATTATTTGTATATCTTTACTTTACGATTATGTTTTCTTAAAAAAAATTTAACTACGTATTTTTACGTAATTTGTATTAATTATTATTGTAATTATTACTAATGTATTACTTGATATTTCCTGAATTTTTATCTATATATAATATAACAAAATAAATATTTTGTTAAATTTTGATGAAAACATGTTTACCCACTAAACCAACCGCAAAGTTTTTAAATTTGGTAAGTATTTTGTATCAATAGGAAAAAAACTAGAAATAGGATTTTTAAAGTAATTTGGCTATAAGGGTCTGAGGTATCAGTTCATTTTGGAAAAGGGGTCTCTTGTCCAAAACAGTTTGGGAATCTCTGCACAACAATGGCACAAATACACAACACAAACCGAAGAATAAAAGAGTCCAAGATTTAAAATAATTTTAACACGTTAAATAATTAATTAAAATATTAATAATAATAATTAAAAAATTAAACTGCGTAAATTTTGAATTAACAGCTAAAAACATCCCACTAACAATAACTTCCAACACTTTAAATCAATTCATCCGTGCCTCCACGATATATTTTGTGATACCATGAAAGTTTAAAATTTCAATTAAAACACCTATTTTTCACCGATGTTTTAGTAAACACTTATTTATTAGTCATTACTTTTTGATACATATTTATCCATCAACAGTTATAATGACACTATTGATTTATTAACTTTAGGAGTTTAACAGGAAATATTAATGGTTAAAACCACAATACCTAGCCTAAAACCAATGGTAGTTGGTAGAATTGACATTTAAATATTTTCAATTTTAATAGTTCTCTATTAGATAACTAGTTGACCAATCCGCAGCTCCGCAAGCGTAGTTTTTCAACAAAAACATTACCCTCCTTTTGCGCAGTTGGGTAAAAAGTTGCCTATGTCCCCCGGGGGTAGTGTAGCTTCTAGAATATTTTTTTAAATCCTCTTTATAATATTAGTATAGATAAAAGCTTAACTAGTACAATTTGTACTACCAACGGGCAGTTGCATGCGCCATGGTCACGGGTAAACCGATCAGTTCGCCCGTGATCATGGCGCATGCAACTGCGTCGAAATATCGGGACACTCAAGAACTCACAAATCATGGTAAATATCCCGTTTTTAGTACAAATAGTGTTAATAACCATGATAGTTTCAAAAGTTTTAACTAGTACAATTCCAATATGAATTTAATCCTAAAATGAAGAATCATATGATTTATAACGTTAATAAAGCCAAAACGCTTCTCAAAACATTTAATAATAAAATTTAATCTAAAGTAAGTACTTTATTTCGTGTTACGATACATATTGTGGTTTTAAATTTTTATGTATGAACATTTAAAAACAGCCTTGCATTTGCTAACTCCTCATTGCAAATGAGCTTCTTGGCTCTTCTCTCAATTGAATCTAGAGCCTCGAGCTGGTATTTCGCTGATCCGTCCCAGAGGTGAGAACAGTACTCCAGACATGATCGGACTTGTGCTTGGTATAAGTTGAGCAACTGTCCCGGTGTGAAGTATTGCCTCACCTTTGCAAGTATTCCAAGCTTCTTAGCGACCAGCTGGGCTTTCGACTCAATGTAGGAGCCGAAATTGAGAGTCGGTGTTAATGAGATACCAAGAAGCTCGAGGTGGTCAGAAATCGGCACGGGTACATTACAGAAACTAGGAGCCAGATCATCAATATAGCCAGCTATAGTATAATAAGCGTTCTTTATAAGATTGCTTTTATGATTTAAATCTACGAATAGGAAGCAATAGGCAGGGCCCGCTACCATTACGCAATAAGTTTAAAGAAATAAATATTATGACATTCCCTTGTCAATACATCTATGAAAATCTAATGTATGTTCACAATTAATTTGTATAAGAAAAATAGCGATAATCATAATTTTAATACTAGAAAAGACGCTGTTGTCACTTGTAGACTCCATAAAGTTAGTAAATCGTTTAAAGGGCAAGGTGTACGGTTTTATAACAAACTCCCAAGGGATGTACAAAAATTGACAATAACAAATTTAAAAACGTAATTAAACAAAATCTTTATCAAAGAACCTACTATAAAATATCGGATTATTCAGATGATAGAGAAGCTTGGGATTGAAATTGCTCCAACTCGTTCAAAATGTTACAATTTAGACGTAATTTATTTTCTGTATTATGTATTGTAAAAGGATAATTTAAAAAAACCACCAGCCTTGTTTCTTGCCTTTCTTTCCTGGCTTGGTCGCGAAGGAACAGGCAGTAAAATTGACGTTTCAAAGTGATCCTTGTGATTTTAATGAATAAAAATATTTGACTTTGACTTTGACCGTTAACGGTAGTCAATGGGCTCAAAATCATGTGTGTGATTGTTATTCTGTTATTTTACTATACCTTTTTACATACACAATACAATTACATAAATTAGCGGTGTAAGGCACACTAGTTTTACGTCATTTTTAAGTTTTCTCTGTAAGTGAATTTCTAATTCTTAAGAGAAACAGATATCTTGAACCGTAAAAAACGTATTGCCAAAATAACCTAAATTGTACAAGGCTGGCTTAGCAACAGTTTTATAACAGAGGTTTCATGAGACAATGAGCCCACGTCATCATGTGAGCTACACGCTAAAATATAGGTTGAATATAACTTAAAAGCGTAATTTCTTGAACGATCATCTTCCTGCCTTTGGGACCGTTCAAGTATTACGTAAGCACTATAGGGGGGCGGGGAGGTCTATGCTTTGCTTATTTTTGATGACATGGGGGTGGGGTCTAGATGGTGATTACGTCAGCAGTAATTATTTACTTTTTTACTCACACATTGTCTATACTTGAACACGAAACGCATATTCGTGGATTCCCACAAATAATGAATTATCCTTTATCCTAAGCTTATTTTCTTATTTCTAGAATTATAACTGCTGCTTATGAATCAATAAAAAAACGGAATACTTACATCAAACCAAAAATGCATATACAAATGTTTACGTAAGAATGGGGGGTTGGGGGGGGGGGGGGGGGGGGGGGGGGAGAAGAGCTTTGCTTACTTTTGCTGATACGGTTTGGGAGTAAATAATTGCAATAAATCTGCTTACGTAATACTTGAACGGCGTCGACGAAACATGTATTTTCAACCCCCGAAAGTTTCACCAATCGTGTTTCTGTCTTATCACATTACCAGACTAGATCAAGTTATCTTTGTCATAAAAATAAAAACCCTACATTTTGCTGTTCATCATCATTATCCGCAGACTGACTTCACCCACTGCTGGGTACAAGGCCTTTCTTTGCCTGCGCCTTTCTCCACCGTCATGTGCCAGCCTCATCCAGGTTCGACCGGAATGAACTGAGAAATAACTTCCCTAAACTCACTAAAAAATCGACTCTCGCCTTAAGAAATGACCAGTGACGAGTTAATCAAACATGTTACTAGTGTTTGTTTGTAAACATACTAAGATAAGTACCTACTTTTTTTACTATCAGTAGGCTGATAAGAAATCGTAAAATCGCATGTAATTGAATTTTATCAAAGGTATTTATTATTATGTAACTGAGTGTGATACTTCATAAGATGACCTCCGTGGCGTAGTGGGCGCACAACCTGATAAGATGTCGCGGGTTCCATTCCCGCCGCGGTACACATGTTTGCATGCTCAACAGATATTTGTTCCGGGTCTGGACGTTTCTCTATTATATTACAGGTATATACAACACACATAACTGGAAGACGGCCGTTGGGCAGAAAGGTTCTCGAGTGGAGACCATGCACTGGAAAGCGCAGTGTATGCCGGCCCCCCAATAAATGTAAAGACGGCCTGATAAAGGTTGCTGGGAGTCTACTTGGGTGCAGACCGCAGCCGATCGGTCGCTATGGAAATCTATGGGGGAGGCCTATGTTCAGCAGTGGATAGAGTGTATCATCAATTATCTGGTTCCCTTATACAAGCTTTGCTTAGTTTGGGGCGAGATAGTGCTGTGTAAAATTTCCAATATTATTGAAATACATGATCACTGTGTGCAGAGCCAATTAAATTAAAAATTGTAAAGTAGCTCTGTCTGTTTATTACGTTTTCATAACTAAACGGATTAACCGATTTCGATGAAATTAGGTATATAGATAGAAAAAGAAGAGAGAAAAAGGTTACTTTTTGGTAAGTGTGTAGACGTTGCTTACCTTCAGGCGAGATCGTGGCCCTATCCATACAAATATTATAAATTCTAGAGTAACTATGTCTATCTGTGACGTTTTACGGCTGGACTGATTTCGATTAAATTTGGTATATAAAAAGATTACGACCGGGATTGAGACAGGCTACTTTTTAACCGACTGCGCAGAAGGGTAATTTTTTTATTGACAAACAACGCGTGCGAAGCCGCGGGCGGGTCAGCTAGTCTATACTAATTTTATAAAGAGGAAAGATTTGTATTTTTATATGTTTGTAACGAATAAACTCAAAAACTATTGGTCCGATTTCAAAAATTATTTCACCATTGGAATGCTACATTATCCCTGAGTAACATAGGCTACTTTTTATCCGACTGCGTAGGAGGGTAATGTTTTTATTGATAAGCCACGCGTGCGCGGCTGCCGTTGGCGGCAGCTAGTAAATATACATAGATAACAAATTGTAGTTTCCACTGTGGTTCAGTGTAATACATCAGATTTATAAATAAACACACAATGGTACATCCGTTACTCATTTGTAGAGCATTTCGCGTTATGCCAAAATTGGTAGGTCAGTGACTCACACGACCAACTCTTTATGACCAGTAGCGAGTTCACAAACCGAGCTTCGTCACTGATTTTTCTTGGTCATTGTATTAGGTGAGTGACCAACCCTAGAGATGTTGACCCTTCTTGTCATTTCACTATCATATACAACCTGTTTTGTTGTTGTTATGTACCTGTACGACATTAATTTAAAACACCCATCCGGAATCGTATTTGCAGATTGCAGAGGTGAGTTTAATACCGGTAGCTTGAATCCAGTAATCGATACATTTCCAATAAATAATTTTTATAATTTTTAATCATGAAATCGTCGGCGATGTCCTTAATCAGTTTAACAGGTACCTATTTACATGATGAAGGAATATAATTTGTTTACCTATTTTATAATCATAATCATTTATTGCCAGAATATCGGTTATCCAGAAAGATTCAAGATTTAATTTAAATTAGTTTCACTATACCCCACTTGTACGCGGGGCGTTCAATGTGTTCTCGGTATCGGGGTAATATACTAATAATGAGGGTAATTAAATTATCTCATTAGTTTATGACACTCATTGAGGGTATAAATACAAAATTTTATTTGATTGACGCTATTAGTATTCAAAATATCATTTCGGAAAGGCAACTACGACGACTGATACGACAATGTTGAAAAAAATCGAGCATCGCGCTGTGATAAAATTCCTCACAAAACAAGGAAAGACTCAAGAAGTAATTCACGAAGAAATGATGGCTGTTTATCAAAATTCTGCCCCTTCATTATCTACAATTCAGAAGTGATCAAGTGAATTTAAACGGGGTAGAGAGAGTATTGAAGACGACCCTTGTGCCGGTGGGCCGGTTAATGCCGCTACTGAAGAAAACGTAAAAATTGTTGAGAAACTTGTACTCGAAGATGCCCGTGTGAGAGTGAAAATATTAGCAGAAAGAACCAAGCTATCCGTGGGTACCATTCACACTATCCTTCATGACCATCTGAATTTGTCAAAGGTCAGTGCAAGATGGGTGCCGCGAATGCTCACAGCGCTTCAGAAACAAGTGCGAGTTGATTGTTGCAAGGAGTTTTTGGAGCTCTGTGGTGCAAATCCGCAAAGTATTTATGATCGGATTGTTACTGGTGATGAAACGTGGGTTCATCACTATGATCCTGAGAGCAAGCAGGAGTCTATGCAGTGGCATAAAAAAGGAACAGCCCCACCGAAGAAGTGCAAAGTCAGCCCATCCGCCGGAAAGCTCATGGCCACAGTGTTTTGGGATTCCAAGGGAATCTTATTAATTGAGTACACAAAAAAAGGTGAGAGTATTAGATACTGGCGCAACTTACGCTAACACCCTGCGCAATTTAAAGGAGGCAATAAAAGAAAAAAGACGGGGAAAATTGACCGCAGGTATATTGCTTCTGCACGACAACGCGCCTGTTCACAAGGCGCGCATTGTCAATGCTGCTGTGCGGGATTGCGTATTTGAAGAAATCAATCATCCACCCTACAGCCCGGACCTAGCCCCTAGTGATTACTTTCTGTTCCCAAATCTCAAAAAAGAACTACGAGGCAAGCATTTTTCCGACGATGAAGAGTTAAAAACGATCATTTTTCAGACCAGGAGGAAAAATATTTTTTGGAGGTAATTGAAAAGTTATTTTCCAGGACAAATAGATCATAGTGGACTACATGAAAAATGAATTTTATTCAGAATTTTCTGCTTATTCTTTCACGCCTATACCGAGAATACATTGAACTCCCCTCGTATACACCGTACTCTACTCCACTCCGGGGCGTGCAATAAGCTTGTAAGGCGTTCATATTTGTTCACTTATAAAACACTTGCTTCCGCCCGCGGCTTTACACGCGTTGTTTGTCAATAAAAGTAGCCTATGCGTTAATCCAGGTATCTACGTACATACCAAATTTCAGCGAAATCTGTTCAGCCGTTACGACGTGATTGAGTAACAAACAAACAAGCATTCAAACTTTCGCATTCATAACATTAGTGTGATGTGATTACACTAGATATTTAATTATTTATTATGTATTTACAACAGGCTGTTTCATTGATGTTGATTGGTTCTAGATGGAGACTTCGTGTTATATTTCCTAAACATATTTTAAAACATATTTTAATATATTTTTTTAATATATAATATATTTTTTGTAAACATATTTTAATAGAAGCAGTGTGAGATATAAATAATTTTTTAGTGATAAATCCCTTGAATAGTATTTATTAATGTGTAATGTCAACCCGTGACCACGCCTGTTGCAACACAGCCGAAACGTCGGGATAACAAATAAAATAGGTACATACGCGATAAATACCCGTTTTAATCAATAATTATGTACAGTGATCGCGAAAGTTTGAAAAATACTATCTATATAAAATATAAAACATGCATAAAAATTGTTTATTTCAAGCCATTGACTCATAATTGAAATTACCAAAATCAAATTAAACTAAACAAAACCAAATCAAATTAAATCAAATAAAAATTAAATTACACAATAAAATTTAATTATAATTAAAAACACACAGAGACATACACATACATACATACATACACGTACGCGGACACGAGGGACTGTCAGTGACTGGGGCAACGTCCCTTATAAGGGGGTTGCATATATATGGTTTCAATGTTTAAGTCTATGTAGTATATAATATTATAACGATATTTATTGTATTACTAGTGTTTTTATTGATATTTAAGTATTAGAAAGTAGGTTTATTGAAATACCACGTATTTATCTAGGTTTAGTTATATTTATTTGTTTATATCTGTGTCTTGGAATTTAAATTAAGCCTCTCCCTCTACCACATATGCACTACCTATAATAACTGTCCGAGAATGCTATCTAACATTAAGTTCGCCTATGTACAGATTATTTTTATTTGTGTAGGGCAGTGGAGGTATACCCGGCTGAGACGCAGGAGGTAGCGGGTTCGATTCCCGCCACGGAACAAATGTTTGTGTGATCTACAGATATTTGTTCCGTGTCTGGGTGTTTTTCTATATATTATAAGTAAGTATTTACAACAAAAAATATGTATGTAAGTATTCTATCAGTTATCTGGTTCCCATAGTACGAGCTCTGCTTAGTTTGGGGCTAGATAGCGCTGTGTGAAATGTCCGTCAATTGTATTTATTTATTCCTTAATTCATTCATATTTGCAAAAAATGAATTGATTGGTTCATATTAATTTAATGTTTAAATTACGTTCTTTTATAAATATGATACCTACTCCATTTGATCTATATTTTGAAGCTTTGACCAATAAATATGAAAATATTTAATTGTTTTTTTATTTGCTTAAGAGAAGGGCCAGTATTATTTAAACTATTCCAAATTTCAAGTCAATGGCTTCAGTAGTTGCTGAGAAATGCGGCTGTGGGTAGGGTTGCTTAGAAATATGGAAAATGGGAACAGATTACCAAGATAGGTTTTTTAAATGAGGCCCTTTTTAATTTTACTTTTTTGTTTTTAATTTTACCTTTTAATTACTAACATAAATTAATTAATTACATGGCGAAAACAAAGAGAGGCCTATGCCCAGCAGTGGGATTAGAAAGGCTGACAATGATATTAACATATTTTTCAGAAATAGTTATTTTAGCTAATTTCTTACAGGGAAGTTATTTAAAAACGGAGGACTTTCGGTAGATAAGGCCTATTTAGGCAAAAAGAGGACATGCCCTCGCAACTCTAATTCTATGCTTGTGAATAAATATGATATTCCCCATGGGATTCGCCTGGCCTGTTGCCAATTTCTTTATGGTTGTAGATATACTGAGACTGTCTAGAAGCAATATAGATTTTTTGGGAGTCACAGCTCAAAGGGTAGATAGTTCAATTTCCTACAAAAAACTATTACATAGTCCCGGATCAAGAATTTTTTTCTAATCGGGGCAGAAACTTGATTTGGCGCCCCCTCTCCTCCAGCGTTTGAGATGGGGGAGGTAGGGGAGGATGTTAAAGTTTGAAGCGTTCCAAATCAAATGAATAGCCAGGAGAATTGAGTAAGTGGACCACGGACGTCGAATAAGTAATCGATAGCACGACGTGCGCCGGATGCCAAACGCTTTTTAAAACAAGTTTTTTTTTCAAACATATTTTTGTTTAAGAATTTGGCGCCCCCTGATATTGCCGCCCGAGGCAGGTGACCCGGTTTGCTCCTGGGGCTGCTATTAAAGAGAAGTTCTTAAATGCTAATTCAAACTGGCACCCTATATAAGGACAATGACCTGGTTTAGGCCGGGAGATGGTGACACAAAATGTCAAGTCATTTGTACCAGTATGACGACCCTTCAGGGGTTTAATTACGTAATAACAAAAAGGAAAATGATGGTCATAGGGCTGGAATCGGCGACCCAATCGCGTGGGCGTTAGTCGAACGTGTCGGATAAATTACAAAAGTCGAATGATTTGTTCCACAAAAGGCGTAATTCCATACTTCTCTGGTGTGACTTACACCCCACTATACCGACGAGAAAACATTAATTAAAAATTAATAATAATAATTAATTAAAAAAACATTGTACCAGGCTAATTTTTGCACAGCTAATCATCGTCGAGTAGCTATTCATGAAAATCACCATGCCATACTTTTCCGACGGTTCCAAATGGCCGCTATACCGCCGCAAAGGAGTAAATTTTTTCAAGTATGGCAGCATACTAGAAGTATGGCAAATATAATAACGGTCACATTTTATCATATACTTTCCAAAAATCCAAATGCAATACCTTAGTTTACAAATCGTTTTGCAAAAAAAAAATACTCCTTTGCGGCTCCATGGTGATTTTCATGAATACTGATACATGATACTGATACATAATACTGATATATGAATACTGATACTGATACATGAACTCGACGATGATTAGCTGTGCAAAAATTAGCCTGGTACAAATGATCAAATGGTATTTTTTTTAAATAAATGTATTCTCGTCGGTTTGGCGGCGAGTAAGTCACACCAGAAAAGCATGACATTACGCTACCGCCTACTTCTTTTTTATCGACTTTCGGAAAATACAGGGAATTTCGTAGAACAAATCGTTCGACTTTCGTAATTTATCCGACACGTTCGATTAACGCCCACGCGGATTGAGCCTATGACCATCATTTTCCTTTTTGTCATTACGTGAATAACCCCCTAAAGGGTCGCCATACTGGTATAAATTACCTGACATTTTGTCTCACCATCTTCCGGTCTAGTCGAGGTGATGTCACCATATTGTTACTAAAGCTACTAGTTTTTTAGTTGTTAGTGCTCAGTGGTCGAAATTAGATCGTAATTATTTTTTTTCGCCCCCCTTTTCCATATAAACTTTAAATGTGACGACTTCTGTGGCGCAGTGGGCGAATAGCCAGCCGAGACGCAGGAGGTAGCGGGTTCGATTCCCACCCTGGAACAAATGTTTGCATAATCTACAGATATTTGTTCCGGGTTCGGATGTTATTCTATATATGTATTGTATGTATTTACAAAAACGTATATAAGTATTCTATTAGTTATTTGGTTCCCATAATACAAGCTCTGCTTAGTTTGGGGCTAGATAGCGCTGTGTGAAATGTCCAGCAATTTTATTATGAAAAATTTTACCTCCATGCGTGCAATAAGCTTATATGTATAGATATTATAGATTAAAGATTTCTCTTTACGTATTAATAGGTAGGTATATAAATTGTTTCATTATTTAAGCACATTATTTAAGTGTTCTCTATCTATAATTAGATATTAATCTGTAATGTTAATCTTAGCACTAATACAACGAATAAAGATTTATTACATTATTATTATGAGAAAATACAAATACTCAACTGTTTTTAAATAAATAGAATACAATAATGCTTTATTGTACACCAGGAATACTTAAAAAAAAATTTTAAATATAGTACAACGGGCGGCCTTATCGCTGAAATCAATTTTTCCAGGCAACCTTTAGATGGAAAGTAATAAGCGAAGCAGTAATGGAAGCGATGAACAGAGTATATTACAAATGAAGAATAATAAAAAAAATATTTAAAACTGTACTTATAATCCTAATACATAAATAAATACCTAAAGATAGACTAATGTTTGATGACCTCCGTAGCGCAGTGGGCGTATACCCGGCTGAGACGCAGGAGGTAGCGGGTTCGATTCCCGCCATGCAACAAATGTTTGTATGATCTACAGATATTTGTTCCATGTCTGGGTGTTTTTCTATGTATTAAAAAAAACAAATTATATAAGTATTCTATCAGTTATCTGGTTCCCATAGTACAAGCTCTGCTTAGTTTGTGGCTAGATAGCGCTGTATGAAATGTCCAGCAATATTTATTTATTTAATATATACCCAACTAATAAATCTATATTATTATGCTAGCAAATCTTCAAAAACGGAGTCAATTAAAATAAATAAATAGGTAACTCAAATGACAAAGCTAGGCTTTAAGCTAATGCTGCTTTATTTTCAGCTTAAAAGAGTGTTGTGACTAAATATATATTAATGCAAATTAAAAAAAGCAACATAACAGGATTTTCCAATTCCACATTTTAATATTCTTAGAAGTAGTTATTAATTCTTGTTTCTGGTTTTTTCTTACAAAGGTCAGTCACCTTAAGGCCAAAATAATGAGAGTAGAATGACTTTGAGGTCCATTAAAATCAAAAAGCTAGTTAGAGTAGATAATGAGTTGCAATCCAAAATATCACAATCCACCAATCTATAAAATAAATAAATATTGCTGGACATTTCACACAGCGCTATCTAGCCCCAAACTAAGCAAGCTTGTACTATGGGAACCAGATAACTGATAGAATACTTATATACTTTTTTTTTTGCAAATACATAGGTACTTATAATATATAGAGAAACAACCAGATCCGGAACAAATATCTGTAGATCATGCAAACATTTGTTCCGCGGCGGGAATCGAACCCACTACCTATATCCTGTCATCTATAATTCTAAGAGTAAGATCCATACTGATGTCCTCCATTTGGCAGTATTGAGCATTAGCCCCTTCTAACTTGACCACGAGTATTCAAACTCTTTTAATTAATGGAGAAGGACATCTAATCCATCATCATCACATATAAGATGTTGCTGTCATAGCCCTCCCACATAGATTTCCAGAGCATCTGATCGTGTGCAATCTGCATCTAAATTAAACCACCTCTAGTCATTCAACATAACATTTTTAGTTGAAAATGTAATCAGTTTTACAAATATGGTAGTCTCACTAATCTGACACTTCAGTTGCCTAGAAGTAATCGCTTTCAGCGATAAGGAGGCCCATTGTACTATATTTAGCATTAATTAGTTTTTTAAAGTATTCTTGGTGTACAATAAAGCATTATTCTATTCTTTTCAGTAGTCCGGTACGTCCAATAATCCGGCTCCCTCCGCTCACGCCTCCCTCACCCCTCCCTACTCTCGTTCCGCGCTTACGCACATATTTTGTTTACATATTATGATTTTTTCTATACAATCCAATAATCTGAACATTCTAATAACCCGGCACCCCCTAGTTTTTAATAGTGCCGGATTAGTGAGACTACTGTAAATGCAAAATTGGACCACCCATTGGTCACCCATCACCCATACACATGTACTTGTGTCACATTCTGTTCTATCATCGGTATCATCATCATTATATCAGCGATAATTTGTTTAAGAAAAATAGCAATAATCATAATTTTTATACTAGAAATAAAGATAAACTCGCTGTTGCCACTAGTAGATTCCGTAAAGTTAGTAAATAGTTTAAAGGGCAAGGTGTATGCTTTTTTAACAAACTCCCAAGGGACGAACAAAAACTGACAATTAACAAATTTAAAAACGTAATTAAACAAAATCTTTATAAAAAAGCCTACTATAAAATATCGAATTATTTAGATGATAGAGAAGCTTGGGATTTAAATTACTCTAACTCGTTCAAAATGTTACAATTTAGTGTAATTTTTTTTCTGTATTGTTATGTATTCTAAAAGGATCATTAAAAAAACACCCAGTCTTGTTTTTTGCCTTTCTTTCCTGGCTTGGTTGCGAAGGAACAGGCAGTAAAATTGATGTTTCAAAGTGATTATTGTGATTTTAATAAATAAATAAATATATTTTATTTCATACAATAATACAGTCCATATCATCACTAAAAAAAACAGAAAATAGAACAAGAACAATTATTTACATAAGAATAAAATAGGGACTGGGTGAAAATAGAATCTGCCATTTTGTGCCATGAGGAAATTACTTCCTTCATTAATCACCCTTCACACAAGGCACCTCCAGAGCGGAGATGTGCAGCACTTAGCCACCATCCTCGGGATGCTCGACTGTCCCAAACTCTGCTCATCAGCAATGCCGTTTTTTTGTGCATGATGGCATGAAAGCCATCTGTGTGATAGTGGGCAAACATCCCCGATGCACTGCAGTATCGGGGCAACCACAACATCATCCGGAAGATGTTATTATATTGGATGCTTAGGACATCCAATTATCTTTTGGTATGTCAGACCCACAGACTTCCCGTGTATAAGCTCTGACAGTATGCTTTAAAAAGCATAACTTTAATGAATAAAAATATTTGACTTTACTTTATCAGCCATAGGACATCCACTGCTGAACATTATGCCTCCCCCATACATTTTCAGAGTGACTGATTTTTACGGCCTGCATCCAATGGCTCCCAGCAACTTTTAACAGGTCGTCTTTCCATCTAGTGGGAGCCCATTGTATGCTGCGCTTTCCAATGTGAGGTCTACACTCGCAAACCTTTCTGCCCCAAAGGACATTAGGTCTTCGAGCTATATACCCTGGCCACTGCCACTTCAGCTTGGTATTGTGTTGTAAGGTATACTAAATAATTTTCATTCATTCAAGGCTTTGTTTTTCAGCTTTTTCTGGTAGTATTGGGCATTAGCTTTGATCTCATCAGATATCATGTAATTATAAGTGAACATAAAAAAGATTATGTGATTTTTGTAGGTCATTACAAACACAGGGTCATTTTGTAATAAACACCAGTTGAATTTAATAAATTAGAGACTTCCTAGAAAAAAAAACCAGAAAACAAAGCACTAACAAAACTTACATTCTGTACTGAAATTGTGCTTGCATGAGTTGAAATGTTATTTTATTCAGACCATTTGCCCATTTCTCAGTCTCTAAACTCATTGATAAATTATGCATAGAACAAGCACTCACTTTCACCCATAGTATATGAATTGTAATTGCTAAATTATGAGCTAATGTACTCACATCATAAGGAACATTTTTCTCAGCAATAGAACTCCTATCTCGATCTGTAATGAGGAAAAAATACTGAAATAAAGGGGGTGTATCGCTTCCATTAGCCCCACTTACACAATCGGATTAGGACAATGGAATGTTATTATTAGATTTGCATTAACCCACCATCGTCCTCGGACCCTGACGGACCGCCAACGACGTCCGATTTTCTCGCCACAGCGCTTTCCATCATTTCTATGTGATCCGAATCACCCGATGCCATTTTTATTTTCAAATCACATCACTCAAACACAAGTCTCGCGATTGTATGTTTGCACAATAACGAGTCTCATGGCTCGCATCACACTTGCATAGCAAACACAATGATTCACTGTAATTTAATTAAAAGAAATCAATTAGTTTACGCGAAAAATTCTCGTCCGAAGCATCCGTCTGACACGACCACTCATAGTAACTGGGTTGCCAACCAACTAAAAAAACAATGTAAATCAACCATTGACTGTACAAAGTGGGTAGATTTCATAACTAAAAGCAGGCCTGTTTACCGATAACTTTCCGAAAAAACAATTGTTGCTTTTTGTATAGCTATATATATATATATATATATTAATACATTATTAAATAACTTATAAAAATCAATAAACTTTAATAGGCCAATTTATTTTATACATACGTGATTTTTTTTTTAATTGGATAAATGAAAACTAAACCTTCCACTCCACACAAACTTCGCCAAACAAACGCCATGTTTATTTCTTTCCGTCAGCTCTGTCTGCCGCGGTAAGATTTTTTTGTAGGTTATTTTATTACTTGGCGTCTCTCTGATTTCCATTAGAATTCGTTCGTAATTAACTAAAATTACCCGATAAATCCTGTATTTGACGGTCATAAATGAACTTTGTGTAATTTCAGTGCTCGCCCCAAGTCATAAGTGTTCGTAGCTTCAAGTTTTCAAAATAGAAAATCACCGCCGCATTCAGTGAAAATGGGCAAGAAAGCGAGAGAATATAAGTCTGGGGACTTTATATTCGCTAAAGTAAAGGGCTATCCAGCATGGCCTGCAAGGGTAAGTGTTAAAGACTTATAAATTTCATCTGATGCTACTCAGACATAACACATCAAGTTAAACTGATAAAATTCTGATAGGGCTAGCGCGGGAAGACATTGCTAGACGCTATCATGCCTATTCGGAGCGTTTTCGAACTTGTTTGCCCCTGTAGGCCCCTTTAAACCTAGAAACAGTGATAAAAACAATAGAAACACTGTGGCAACTATTCTAGACCAAATTGCAATCCTGTCTTTGTTTGAGGCACATTTTTCACGGTGGACGCTTTGTCCTGAACTAGGCGTAATCATTTAGAGTTAGTTAATTTGGTACAACACTACAGCACAGAAAAAAGGATGTTTACAACAGATAGATTGATAAAATTGAGTTCTGAGGCTTGGACATTTACCTTTTCTACTAACATTCCATTATTCAGAATAATCAAATTTATAGGTCAATTATATTTACAGATTCATTAATACAAAATACTATTCACAATGTTTCAGAATTAAATTAATCAGCATTTGTAGCTGATAAAACACAGAATTATCAGGCACCTAATTGCAGTATTAATTATTTGGTTTAATTAAATACATATTAGAATTTTCAGTTACTGTTCATCATAGTATTCCTGCTAAAAAGCAATTCCTGCATTATAGCTTTATACATTGTTATCAATGTAAGCTTAATTTGTGTTGATAACAAATAAAATATAGGAGTAGGTACATGAAACAACATATTTTTTATTATTGTTACTGTACTTATCAAAACTAATAATATAAATTAGAAGGTAATTCTGACTGTCTGTTTGTTACGTTTTCACGACGGAACGGCTAGACTGATTTATTACATTATATAAACTTTGGCATCCCATTTTTATCCTATGGGAACTGATTTATGGGATAAAAAGTAGCCTATGTGGTAATCCAGGTTCAGGTCTACGTACATACCAAATTTCATCAAAATCGGTTCAGCCGTTTCGACGTGATTGAGTAACAAACAAACAATCGAACAAATAAATAAACAAACACCCAATCTTTCGCATTTATAATATTAGTGTGATATAGGCTAATTTTTTATTTAAGCTTGTATAATATAGAAAACTCCATCTACACGGAAAGTTTAATTCGAGACGTTTGTTGAAAGTTTCAAAGAATTAAAGAAGTTTAATTTGGCATAAAATATGAATGCATGCAGTCTGTCATCTTTAATTATAGTAGCACTAAGTTCTACCATTTGTACATGTAACCACTATTGTCAGTCAAATCAAATCATTTATTTCAGTCAAGATTTACAGAGCTGACAATGCTGTTTATGATAAGTGCTAGTTCATAAATTTGGTTATTAACAAACATTGCTTACAGAGAGCCTCAAGCTAAGCTTAAGGAATAAGCTTGTGTTTTGAGGCTCAGAGTATGAATTTAATTACAAAACCACAAACTACAGAATTATTCGAACAGTAATATAATTGAAAAAATAATATTCATAAAATTATCATGAGCATGCATTATGTTATAATTACATACTTAATAAAATGAAACAAAATAGAATAAAAATCAAAACTTAAAATCTTACTGGGCATAATTTATGTTTATGATATTAGCGGTGAGTTGGTGAGTGTGTGTGTAGGAGTTTGAGGGTGCGTATGTGTGTATTGTGTCGTGTTTGCTTGTAAGGGGGTGATGTGATGCGTAAGGGGATTGAGAGTGTAAGGGGGTGTGTTTGCAGGGGGTTTAAATAAGTATGTGTTTGAGTATGTACCTATGTATTTTGAGTGTGTGTGTATGCTATGTTGATGACACCTATTAGAAAAAAAAGACAACTAAACCCCACATTCTTTGTCTAGTTTGTATGAAATTTGTTAGGTGTACTTATACATTTTAATAATTGAAAAATCATGTAGTGCATATTTTGGGAAATACTTACTTTCTCTTCCTGTATTATCTTTATCTGGCTCTACATAACTGTAATTTGTTTATTTTTATTTAGGTATTTCTATTATTATCTGACATATATTTTTTATGTACTTATATTATGCAATGTAATGAAATGGTGAATATATGAATACTGATACATGCCCTGAAAATTGGTCTATGTTAATGCGATAATGGCTGTAATGTGATGGAAAGTTATGTATACTTGGGTGTGAGTAATTGCCACAAGATACAAGATATTTATTTGCATAAACATTTGCATATGGTCTGAAAAACTAAGTAATGGCACTTTAAATGTACTTGTTTGCCCTTTACAAGCATCACAAACTACTTATAGTAAAAAAGCCTCTATTGAATAAAAAATACTAATTTGCAATAAAAAAATGGGGTGTGGCTGTGTCATGGACACAGCCGTGTGTTGTACATGAATACGTGTACGTAACGGATAATATTTTCTATGCAAAATATAAAATACGCTATTTTATGTATGTTATAATCATGTTTGAACACTAAGAAGTCCTTCGGGTCATACTTAATAGAAATCTCGAAACGCAGCAAAATGACCTCAAAATGCTCGCGTTTCCCCCTCCACCGCACGCAATGCGTCAATGTTCTCACTTAGCGTAACGCATTTTTTGATCCTTTAGTTATCCAGTGGTGTAATTACATTTTGGATGGAGATGATAGATATGTAGCTGCAACACCAAACTTTAAAATTTTGTTATCATTCGCTTTTTGAATTGCCCCCCTCTGTGTAAGCAATTTTTTGTTTGTTAATATTACTAGTGTACTTTTTTTGTTGACCACCACTTTTTTCACACAAATTTGAAATATTCACAGGTCCAAAGATTGAATGGAAAGAAGTACTTCGTTTATTTCTATGGGACAGGGGAAACGTAAGTGAAGTTTTAATAATTTTATTATCTATTCTTCAAACATTGTTTATATACGGAATACTATACGGAATTTATCACATACCGTTTTATCAGTGCGAGGTGAGACGTAGTTCGGAGCGGATCGCACTCACCCTGATGAAGGATAACGAATTGAACCGAAACATTGTCGGTCGAAACACTGGTAAAACTTATAGAATT
This sequence comes from Philereme transversata, assembly GCA_963924445.1. Taxonomy (NCBI): domain Eukaryota; kingdom Metazoa; phylum Arthropoda; class Insecta; order Lepidoptera; family Geometridae; genus Philereme; species Philereme transversata. The sequence continues at coordinate 22,925,355 of OZ004346.1, forward strand.
CTACATTATCCCTGATATATATAGGCTATATTTATTACTAGAAAAAATTAGGGATCCCTACTAAAACTTCAATAATCTAACCCAAGGTGTAAAAAAAATTAGCCATAAAAATGTTTAAAAAATAAATGTCCACCCGTGCGAAGCCGGGACGAGCCGATAATAATAAATAAAATAAAAGCATTTAATTTCAGACCTTAAGTGATCCTTATTTTGTTAGCAATGAACTTAATAAGTTGTGTTAGTTATGTACTTTACCTACGTATAATAAGGTAAAATAATAGTTGTGAAAATTGGATTTTAACTCAGTACCAAACATTAAGAATAGTTTGTGTACTGTCTAGGAATCCATACAGTAATTAGTCCATGCCAAAATCAACACATTGAGACTATGCGTTGATTTGTCGAGGGGTCTGACATCCATCATCATCATCACTGTTTACGTACAGCTTTCGAGGCTTGACAGAAATAACTCAGGGGCCAATTCACGTACTACAATTTAAAAACACAAGTTGACCCAAATTAGATTGGATTATGAATTGAATATATTTTGGCATTTTGGTTTATTAATATTACAATATACGCTTGATATAAATAAAGTGTATAATCGCATGTCAGTCAACTCATACCATTGTATTGTCAGTTATAACACGCGCGAGTTAACTGTGCACTTACCTGGAATGCGATCCCACTCCCGCTTACCCGCGCGGCGCCCCGCGTTTGCTTGACGCGCTTAGTAACTATAGCATCTCTGTGACAGTGACGTCACAGTGCGAGGCGCACAGTTAACTCGCGCGTATTATACGTGAATGATATTTAGCACTACGAGACTATCGATACTCGAATTTTACTATTTGAAGACATAGGCTGCTATTTATACAGGCTTTGCCTAGTGTGGAGGCTGCTGGTAATATGAGCCTAAATTCAGTTTTTTTATTACCAGTCTGCACGTTCAAAACCGCGGGCGGAAGCTTGTTTACTAAGTCCTCCCTTTGCACATACTTTTCTGTGCAGTAAAAATTAAATATCTTTTTTTTTTTTAATAAATATTGCTGGACATTTCACACAGCGCTATCTAGCCCCAAACTAAGCAGAGCAATTTTTTTTGTAAATACATAGGTACTTATAATATATAAAAAATACTCAGACACGGAACAAATATCTGTAGATCATACTACAAACATTTGTTCCGCGGCGGGAATCGAACCTGCTACCTCCTGCGTCTCAGCCGGCTATACGCCCACTGCGCGACGGAGGTCGTCAAATTAAACAAACTATGTATTATATTTTTAGAGCAAATCTCCCTCCAAACATGATATTTGACTACGCAGAGAACAAAGACAAGTTCCTGACTAAAACACAGAAACGACGCGACTTCAACGACGGAGTGAAGCAGATTGAACATGACTTTGCTAATAACGTACCGCTGGAGGTTGTTATCGGTGCTCCTATGGAGGTAAATAGGTTTTTTATAGAATAGTGAATATAGAACTCTTTCACAGCACCTGCTCGACAATGTCAAATTATATATAATAACCGGGATTGGGACATAGGCTACTTTTTACCCGACTACACTGAAGGAGGGTAATGTTTTTATTGACGAACAGTGCTGCAGGAGTTTATAGCCGACGGTGATCACCTAACATCAATAGGTCCGTCAGCTTGTGCATCTAAAATAAATATTTTTTCACAGCACCTGCACGACAATGTCAAATTATATGTCATGTAAACTTCACCGAAAGCAGGTGATTAAATACCTACTACTGAGCCGGGAGTAAAGAAAGTGATTTGAATTTGGAACCTCATCTGTATTAAAATTTGAACCAAAGAGACCCACACCATAAGAACTTATTCGTAAATCGAACAAACCTCTGCACAGAATGCACCAACCTAGATTTGTTTTTTATTGTCTCGCAGAAAGTGTGAGAAGTAGAGTATTCTCCTCGTGGTTATAGCTGTCTGCAACTTGGGCATGCTTATATTCCTCTCTGCACTCAGGATTCTAGTAACTTCCTCGCTTCGCTCGTGAGTTAATTCTAGAATCCTTCGTTACGTTCGAGATTCAATATATAAAGCCCGTGACGCAAGACACTGCTTTATCCCCTCGTTTAATAATCTACTATTATTGTAGACCACATATATGTAAAAACAAACAAATTAACAATAATAAAACAAATTGATCGCAAATTACAGACAACGTCACTAACTCAGCATGTTTCAAGATTAAAATAAAAACTTGTAGAAGAATAATGACCCAAATGTGGTGCCCGACCGAACTCTGGGTTACGGCCCAGTTTCGGAAAAAAACGGGTTTCTGTTTAGTTTGATATTCATTTATTCGGCTTACATGTACATATACATTTTTCAGCTTAAATAGTAAGTTTCGGCTGCCATCCAGCCGAAACCGAAACTACATTCGGGAGGCTTCGCGCTGGGATCGGATAAGTTCTGTGCACTGAGCTGCGAACGACAAAGTGTCGTTATGCTGCGTCCGTGCTTACAGTCGTGTCATGAATTTGCGTTTGGCGTAGGCCTTGTACCGAGCTAGTACTAGCTCTAATGAACTTGTTTATTTACTAGGTCGGTCCAGAGCCCTCAGCTGACGACACTGCTAACGACTCAGCTAACATCACGATGGACGAGAACGCTGACACAACAGCCGCTGACACAACAGCCGCTGACACCGCAGATGATGATGTAAGTATAGCGTACAAATTTACAACAGTTTTAGGGGTTCCGGAATTCTTTTGTTTGTTTTTTAGCGGAGCGCGCCATGACATCACACTTCTAGACCTAAACCTCAATACCGAAATTCGCAAGTGGACTTAAGTTCAAGATGTTAGCAAGCGTATCATCATCATCATTCTCAGCCCGTGTCGACCCACTGCTGGGCATGGGCCTCTCTTTGACCCACGGTCTTATTGATGTTGTCGACCCATCTCGCTGGTGGATTTCCCCTATTTCGATGGTCAGTTCTCGGCCTCCACTCTGTTAGTGCCTTAGTCCACCTGTCGTCACTTCGTCTGGCCAAGTGTCCGGCCCAACTTCACTTGAGTCCCAATATTTGCTTGCTGACGTCTTGTACGTCTGCTTGCGAATTTTGGTATTAGGAACTCGATCTAAGAGTGTGATGGGGGAGTAGCAAGCGTATATTGGGGTTCAAATTGAGTTGGGCAGGGCATGTAGCCAGGCGCGATGATGGTGGAGCAGGGTGCTGACTGAGTGGTGGCCCCGAGATGGAACCAGGAAGGCAAGTCGTCCGCCGGCAAGATGGATTGACGACATAGTAAAAGTCGCAGGTCGTATGTAGGTTAGAACAGCGCAGGACAGAGGCGAATGGCGACAGCGAAGTGAGGCCTATGTCCAGCAGTGGGATGAGATGGGCTGACGATGATGATAATGATTAGGGTTCCGGACCAGAATGGTAAAACCGGAACAGACTATGTCCGTTCGTCTGTCACAGCTGAGTATCTCAGCAACTTCTAAAGCTACCGGCTTGAAATCTATAAATCGTTAGCAGTGGTTGCCTTCACGTTAGCTGCGGTGGCTTTCACAGAGTGAGCACAGGGAGCCGCTTCTATTGTGTTTTATTTTATAAGTCTGTGTGTATTGGAAATCAAACTAATATTATAAATGCGGAACTTTGGATTTTTGTTTATTTATTTGTTTGTTACTCAATCACGTTGAAATGCCTGGACCGATTTTGATGAAATTAGGTATATAATTAGATTATGACCGGGATTGGGGCATAGACTACTTTTTACCCGACTACACTGAAGGAGTGTATCGTTTTAATTGACGAACAGTGCTGCAGGAGTTTATAGCCGATGGTGATCACCTAACATCAATAGGTCCGTTAGCTTGTGCATCTAAAATAAATATTTTTTCACAGCACTTGCTCAACAATGTCAAATTATATGTCATGTAAACTTCACCGAAAGCAGGTGATTAAATCCCTACGGCTGACCCGGGAATAAAGTTGTAGTGAGTTTGTGATTTAATTTCGAAACTCATCTGTATTAAAATTTGAACCAAAGAAAGATACCCACACCATAAGAATTTATTCGTAAATCGAACTAACCTCTGCACAGAATGCACCAACATAGATTTGGTTTTTATTGTCTCGCAGAAAGTCTGAAAGGTAGAGTATTCTCCTCGTTGTTAAATCACATATTGGGCGTGCTTATATCCCTCTCTGCACTCAGGATTCTAGTAACTCCCTCGCTCCGCTCGTGAGTTAACTCTGAAATCTAGAATCCTTGTTACGTTCGGGATCCAATATAGCGCCCTTGACGCGAGACACTGCTTTATCTCCTCGTTTAATAATCTACTATTATTTCAGACAATAACAAACACCACTCAAAATGACACAGTTGAGGACTCCGATGAAATTAACGCTCTTGTAATTGATGAAGGAAAGGTAATAAAGTCAAATATTTTATTCATTAAAATCACAAGGATCACTTTGAAACGTCAATTATATTTTATATTAATTTTGACTCACAATCTGTTTTGTTATTACGGCATTAATTTAAAACACACATCCGGAATATAACTGATTTTAGAGGTGGTGGTACATTTTCAAAAAACAATTTTTAAAGTAAATCGGCGGCGCCTTTGCGACGATGCGGCTTAGTCAGTATAACAGGTAATTACTTACACGATGAATGAATATGGTTTGTTTACCTTTTTTTATACAGGCTGCTGTTTCATTCATATTTAAGGCCGTTATAATAAGATTTTTTTTCTGTGGTAATGAATTTTGCAGAAAACTTATTTGAGAACAATTTATAGAACTAGCCATTAGCCGTGCCTGTGTTTTCATTTAATGTCGTACATAACAAAACACGTAGTATAGACGTGGTATATTAAAGGAATTTAGGAATATAGGACCAATTTAGGTCGGATTTGACGGATATTATTTGACGTGATAACTTTGTACGGATGTCTACAAATCGATGCTGACGTACGCTGTGCTTTGTAGTGCGACTTCACTCGAGAGCCGTTTTGCCTCAGCGGCCGTCAGTTCTTTGAGCTATGTGCCACCCACTATCACTATATATTTTGTATACTACCTGGAGTTGGAACAAGCTTATGGCCCACCTGATGTTAAGTGGTAACCATCGCCTATGACAAAGTATTGCTTCGTAGGTTATGCACCGTCAACGTGCCCTACGATCCATCAACCTGGGGCATACAGGTGTGCCTGTAATTTCACCGGTAACCATACCCTTCAGAACGAAACAGCAATGCTGCTTGGCGGCAGAAATAGGTATAGTGGTAGTTCTTCCCCGAGCGGGCCCTTTCACAAGGAACTACTATTTAAAGACAAGATATAAGACGACCTGCGGCGTGCAGTGGGCGAATAGCCGGCTGAGACGCAGGAGGTTGCGGATTCGATTTCCGCCGCGGAACAAATGTTTGCATGATCTACAGATATTGGTTCCGGGTCTGGTTGTTTCTCTATATATTTTCTCATAGTACAATCTCTGCTTAGTTCGGGGCTAGATGGCGCTGTGTGAAATGTCCAGCAATATTTACTTATTTGTTATTTATTTAAGACAGAGTAATCATTATTATCATTACTTCAGGGCACAAAAAAGAAGACCAAAGCGGAAGCCGCCAAAACTCCAGCTAAAGAGGCCCCCAAGGCCAAAGAACCGAAGACTCCCCGAGGCAAGGCCAAAAAGGAGGAGCCTAAGAAAGATGAGAAGGAGGGAGATGAAGAGAAGAAAGAAGAAGAGATTGTTAGTCGGAGTGGAAGGAAGATCAGACCTAAAAGGTAAGGGTCTTACCACAAAAAAAAATTAACACTGTTTAGCGCGTGTTTATTCATTCATTTATTCTGCTTACATGTACATATACATTTTTCAGCTTAGATAATAGGTAGCTTAGGAGTAAGTACATGTACCCTGTAAGAACACTGCAAGTTGGGTTTGCGCCCTTTCTAAAAGTACAACAATTAAACATAGAATTAAACATGTCACATCGAATAAATTAAAATTAGTTTATGCGGCATATGTCAAATAATATACATTAGAAGAACAAAGGTATGTCAAGCTATCGGGTAATAATAATAATGTCAAGTGGAAAAATAATAATAATCATAATGTCAAGTAATTTCAAAGTATAAACTATATCTAAACATGCTTACATACTACTTAGGTACCTATCTATTAATGTTCGCTAGGGTCGTCACTTTGTTAATTATTAGGTATTCGTCAACCTGAATAGTATGATTTTTTTTATTAAAAATGATTTCAAATTCCTACAAAATATTTTATGTTAAAATATATCCTCGTCTTTTAGATAGTCAGGCATTTTATTATATATTTTAATGATTCGGAGGTTAGGGTTAGACCTACGGATTGTAGTGTAGGATAAGGCAGGATAAGTTCCGTCTGTTGTAATTTTCATGTACGTCCGCATATGAAAAGTACAACGCAACACGTGTTTAAAAAAATCCTATACAAAAAATGGTAAGGAATTTTTAAACACGCGTTAAACAGTTTTTTAACTTTTTTGTGGTGGCAAGGTAAGCAATTAGAGCAAGTCATATCTCCTCTGATGTGGAAGCTATGCAGAGGTCTAAATCGCAATTAGTAATTAAGTACTAACTTCCTTAGATATAAGCTTTTAACTAACAAAATGGATCCATTGTTATCTAAATAAATAAATCACACTTCAAACTAATGTTATAAATGCGAAAGTTTGTACTATGTTTATTTATTTGTTTCTTTGTTAATCAATCACGTCGTAACGGCTGAACCGATTTCGATGTAATTTGGTATGCACGTAGATTATAACCTGGAATAAAGATAAAGATTTATTTATTTGCCAAAACATGGGTAAAATTATACAGATGTTACAAAATTAAATGGTTTCACCATATTCAACCACAGTGGCGTGCAAATTACATGTCACCTATAATTAAATTACTATACGAATAACTAAGAAATAGTACTTAATATAATACCAGCACATATTAATTAAATAATTAGATTCAATTTTAAACTAGAAATGTAATTTTTTAGTTTTATCTTAAATAGACATCTATTTAAGATGTAAGAAGAGAACTGTGTATAGATTTTATATAAATAGGAAGCTTATTATATATCTTCACTCCTATACAAAACACACTCTTATTAAACAAAACTGTCTTAGACGTTATTGCTCGAAGGTGGCCTTTATGCCTGTTGCTGTTCAAGGTTTCGTAGTTTTTGATATTATTTCTAACATAAGCCGATTCGTAGATGTAAAGTGAAGGTAGGGTAAGAATGTTTAACGTCTGGAAATGGAGCTTACACGAATCAGTTCTCCTCAAGTTACAAATAGACCTTATACACTTCTTCTGAGCTACAAACACGGTATCTTTGTCTGTTGAATTTCTCTGTTTTTTTGTCTGTTGAATAACACAGGCCACTTTGTCATAAATCAGTTCCCATTGGATAAAAATGGGATGTCAATGTTTCTGTATGTATTTTTGCACAAGTTTCTGTATAAAAATGTGTGACATGCATGCGCACAAGTGCGAGCGAGATAGACTGAAGGCCGTGCGCGTGGCCAGTGCGGTGAAGAACCAGTAAGCGCGTATTGCGTGATCCCTGCTGTTTTAAACAAACCGCAGCAACAGAAAGCGCAGCAACAGAAAAGCGCAGCATGTTTTTGTTATACTAATAAGGAAATACTTTTTTTTTTTTGTTAAATCTTCTTCCTGCCTTTTTTCCCACATCATGTGGGGTCGGCGCAACATGTATTCCTCCTCCACATCTTCCTATCAGCCGTCATCTCCGTTGTCACTTCCTTCCTACCCATATCATTCCTCACACAGTCCATCCATCTCTTCTTCGGCCTTCCTCTACTTCTATATCCATCCACACTCATATCTAACACTCTTTTAGTCACATGATTTTTTTCCCTCCGCACGACATGCCCATACCATGCTAGCCTCTAGTTTTTTTTTATATATTTTTATTTCTTTTACTTTAATATCAGGAGCTCTATCTTTTTAAAAGTATTTACACTAGGCTCAACTATTGGATTTACTCCGCTGGACATAATGTAAAAACATACATTATTTCTACTGTAAATCCATACATTATACTGTCACCTGCCGAAATACCGTTTTTGAGTTCTAGACTGTGTTTGCGATTGTGGCATACAAACTTATCTTTCACCTTTAAGGCTAGGTCTAGATATAATAAGAAATAATAAATATCGTTGGGCATTTCACACAGTGCTATCTAGCCCCAAACTAAGCAGAGCTTGTAACATGGGAACCAGATAACTGATAGAATCCTTATATACTTATACATACTTATCTTTTATAATATAAAATGAAGTCGCTTCCGCTGTCTGTTCGCTTAGATCTTTTAAACTACTCAACGGATTTTAATGCAATTTTCAGCAATAAATAGAGTTAGTAATTAGTTAGAGTAATTTTAAGAGTGGTAGAGTTTCTTGTGAAAGGGCTCGCCCAGGGAAGTGCTACCACCATACCTATTTCTACCGCCGAGCAGCATTGCTGTTTCTTTTTGAAGGGAATGGTTACCAATGAAATTACAGGCACATGAGGCCTTACACCTGTATACCTCAAGTTGATAGACGCAGGGAAGTGCATCGTGCACATTTCTAAGGAGCGTGACCTACGAGGCAAACTTTGTTATAGGCGATGGTTACCACTTAACATCAGGTGGGCCATAGGTTTGTTCCGTCTCCATAGTATAAAAAAAAGAAAAAAAAAGTGATTCAAGAGGAAGGTTTATACATATATATAATACATACAACTCTGTTTGTTAGTTTGTTTGTTATCTTTACACGACTAAACGGCTGAATGGATCGTAATGAAATTTTGCAAAGAGATAGGAAAGGATATAGGGTACTTTTTTGCGAACTGCGCAAAATGAGGGTAATGTTTTATATTATATATATAATATTGAAAAACCACCCGAGCGAAGCCACGGGCAGGTCAGTTAGTAATATATAGAGAAACATCCAGACCCAGAACTAATATCTGGAGATCATGCAAACATTTGTTCTGCAGCGGGAATTGAACCCGCTACCTCCTGCGTCTCAGCCACTCACCCAATGCGCGCCACGGTGGTGGTCAAATGAATGACTAAATTCGTACACAAACCTAAGTCACTGACATCGCCAAAGGATTAGCAAGCTGAAGTGGCAGTGGGCGGGGCACATAGCTCGAAGTACTGACGGCCGTTGGGGCAGAAACGTTTTCGTGTCCACGCACTGGAAAGCGCAGCATAGGACGGCCCCTCCACTAGATAGAAAGAACTGATAAAGGTAGCTAGAAGCCGTTAAGCCGCACAAGATCGATCGCTGGAAATCTATGGATAAGATAATGATTATGAATTGAAACTTGTTACAGGTTTGTAGATGAGCAGACTGAGGAGAACTCCACGCTGCCGCCTCCAGTGGCTAAGAAGCGCCGCGGGGCTTCTCCATCCGTAGACAAGAACAAGACAGAAACGGAGAAAGATAAACCAGAGCCCACGGAGAAGAATATCAAGTGTTTTAATGCTGTTACACAGGTATTATTTCATACATAGATTAGATAATTCTTTATTGCACACCATAAAACAATACAGCTAAAAAGAACAACGTAAATCTATAGATACAATTGGCGGTCTTATCGCTCTCTACCAGACAACCTTTGGGTGGAATGGACTGTGTGGACATTAACTGTGGTGTAATGGTGTACCTACTACATGTACATACCAATGATATAAAAATGAAAAATAAAAATTATATAAATGAATGAAACGAAATAATAACTACTCGTAACAATTTACATACTTATTATACATATTTAAGAAACATATTAATTATTAACTAATGGTTCGCCCCGAACTGAGATCTCGCGAATCTCCGATAAAAACAAAAAAAAAATATATATTTGTATGCATTATCAAATAAGTTGACCTACAGTTTCATTCAAATTACAGATAACGGCAGTTCATAAATGAGTGAATGAATTACTCTTTATTGCACACCAAACAAAAATACAGTATCAAAGGAAATAAACAATAAATAACGGTACAATGGGCGGTCTTATCGCTAACAGCGATCTCTTCCAGACAACCTTCATGTTAAATGGGTACTCTTTTTTGGGATACAAATTGCAGTTATTCTGGATTTCAGACCTTTGCCTATATTTGTATCACTTAAGCTACATGCATACCAAATTACAGCAGTCACTGGTGTACCCTGTGAATTTCGTCAAAGTTCAGTTTATATTATGGCTAATAACACAAAAACTACAAGAACTTTACTAAAAATAAAAACGGAGTCGAAATGTACTAATAAAGACCTTTCATTTGACATCCTACTTGACCTAATAGTCTCATTTTCATTTGTTTTTACCCCTCTTGAACTCCAATATCTCAATAAACCCCCAACATTTTTAGCTCATTTAGTCACACCAAAATTGTGCCATCACTACCTACCTATGTATCACATTTCACGATAATTGGATCAACCCTTCGAAAGTTATCCTCGGACAAACAAACATACATACATACGTTCATACATACAACGCCAATTTACCCAAGTTGGTTTGGAGATCTCGCTTCGCTCGATCAATAAATACATAATAACTACTAAAAATTAGTATATCAACACTACATATAGATAAAACAACACACAAATGGGTTGCAGAAAGGTCTTAACTCAACTTCTGCAGGACGTTAGAACTTGCGCTGGTCTTCCGTTGAGGACTTAAATCTGTCAAGTTTTAGTTGTAACCAAAGCAAGAAATTAAAATTAGCTTTCTTTTCTTTCAGTCTGAGCTTGAAGAGCTGAAACAACCGTTTAAACCAGGTAAGTTAATATTTATAAAAAAAATCACTATTTAAAATTACTTAGAAAATAACTTGGTAGAATAAATACTATGAAGTCTTGCTTTAAAAATTAATGGTAGAATACCAAAACGTGTAGTTGCCAAAAGATTGAATTTGAAATAAAAATTGCCGAGGAAAATTGAAAGCGCGGGAATGAATGGAAAAGTTTACACTTCACATTTATAAATTATCTTTTATCGCGAAATTTAAAGCGTGTTTTTCAAGAAAGGAAATTAATAAACATGGATGGTGATAGTTTGGATGGATGTGATGTTATTCACACAAATTTAAACGACGATACAGTTAATAATAAAAGTTCCAAGAAGAAAACTAGTAAGTAACTATGCATTTTCTTTACATAATTTTTCATTCAAGCTTGTACAACCTAGCTATCAAAAGCGATTAAAGAGAGTAGACATCCAAACACTAGATTAGAGATACTAGCAGTAAACAGGACGAGTTGTGCGCCAAAAGTGGAGCACAAGTCACATGACAACGCGTTCCAGTACGAACACATTTGCTCAATAGTAATAATTAAAAAAGGAAAATTATATTCAAAAGACTGATTGCAGATCATCACAAAAGAAAAAAAAATGTTTAGCACCACCAAAGGGTGGAACGCCTTGCTTAGGACTGTGTTTACTAATAATAATATAATTATTAGTAAACAATTATTATAATTATATACAGTTCCAAGTCTCTCAAGAAAACAGTTATTTTTTGGCAAATGTGTAGACGTTGCTTACCATCAGGTGAGATCGTGGCCCTATCCATACAAATATTATGAATTCGAAAGTAACTTTGTCTCTCTGTGACTTTTTCACGGCTGGACCGATTTCGGTAAAATTTGGTATATGGATAGATTATGACCGGAATTGAGACAGGCTAGTTTTTATCCGACTGCGCAGAAGGGTAATGTTTTTATTGACAAACAACGCGGGCGGGTCAGCTGGTCTATACTAGTATTTTTCAAACTTTCGCGATCACTACATAATTACTGATTAAAACGGCTTGGCTGAAACATAGCCGAAACGTCGGGATAACAAATAAAACCACTCCATCATGCGACTACCTCCATGGTACCATATTGCATTGTCACTGAAGTTACATATGTATTCCAAATTTCAGCTCAATCGGTTGAGGGGAACGAGTTTAAAACTCAGTTACAAGATTCCACCCGGACAAACATACATACATTGCAAGTTAATAAAAAGCTTGTAAAAATCATTATCTTTATTTGTTTTCATGTCAAAACAAAAGACGTATATATTTTTATACGTTGGATAGCGTTATTCAGAGATTGTGAAATAGGCACTAAATGTATAATAAATAAATAAATATGGCTGGACATTTCACACAGCGCTATCTAGGCCAAAACTAAGCAGAGCTTGTACTATGGGAACCAGATAACTGATAGAATACTTATTTACTTTATTTTTGTAAATACATACTTATAATATATAGAAAATCATCCAGACCCGGAACAAATATCTGTAAATCATACACACATCTGTTCCGCGGTGGGAATCGAACCCGCTACCTCCTGCGTCTCAGCCGGCTATTCGCCCACTGCGCCACGGAGGTCGTCAAACAACTTATATGAAATACAGGCTGTACAAATGGTACCATGTCGTAATATTCATAATCATTTATTTGGAAAGAATATTACACATCATAATCTATAATGGTACCTCATATTAGTACATAATGTACACACTGGTTGTAACCATTATGTACTGATAAACAATATTAAAATAGCATTTGTCAAGTTTTTGCGATCACTGTACATAATTACTGATTTAAACGGGTGTTTATCGCGTATGTACCATTTTTATTTGTTATGCCGATGTAGTCTGACCGTGACCACCGCTGTTGCGAAACAGTCGAAACAACAGTCACAAATAAAAAGGAACATACGTGATAAATACCCGTTTAATCAGTAATTAATTATTAAAATAATCAGAAAAATATAAAAAAATATATAAAGTAACAATAATGGATATCAACGAGGATAACTGCATTAAAAGATTGTTTTTTATGAAACTAGTGTTCATAACCATGGTAGTTTAAAGTTGTGCATTGAAAGATTTTCAAAAAGACTCAACCTGGTCAGAGTTTCCATGATCATCATCATATTAGCCATGGGGAGGCCCATAACGAAACGGTGCAATAAGTATCCCTATTATTATCTTCAAGACAGCCTTGGGATGAAATAATTTATTCTGATTTTTACAGACTCCATTAAAACAAGTACGCAAAGGAAGGAACTTGACCCCACAAAAAAATCGGCACCAACATTTGGAAAAGCTGCCAAAAAAGCTAAGAAATTCGTAGCTCCTTTAAAAATCTTGCCAAAGGTAGAAGTCAAAAATGTTAATGAAAACTCCAATAGCCAAATAATTCACTCTGGTGTGACAGAGGCTCATCAAATTAATCAAAGTGTAAACGGATCTCGAAATAGTCAGTCCGATCCGTTTCTGTCACAGACTGCACTTAGTCAAACCAGTCTACGTTTGGATCAAAGTTTCAAGATGGAAGAGAGCCAATCTAATCAATATGTGTCTCAAACAGATTTGATTCTGGGCGAAAATAACCAATGGAATTTGTCAACACCAATAGATGATCAATATTTGGACCATTTCAACATAACGAGGCAATCTAACCAACCTCTGTCTCAAACAGACATATCAACACTTATAAAAGACGAGCAAAATCAAAATTTGGACAAACAACCAACCTTTCATCAAACATTTGAGAACTTGCACCCTTACAATCCAAGCGAAGATGTATTTAGTCCTCAACTTGGAAGATTTGAACACCCGGTACAAATCAATAGTGGAAACTGGCAAGATCCAATAAGAATTCCTGACTTTAACCAATCTACAAGAAACAAGGCAGATTTAGGTGGTATTCTGATGGGCTCACTAAACTTAATCAACGATGAAAACATTGATTATGCTCAAGAATTCCAATCGCAAGGTTCAGACAATCCAAGCGTTGAGATACTCAGCCGGAACCAGTCACACTGTTCAGTGGTTTCATTAAAACAATACAAAGATTTAGATTCTAATAGTAATGAAAATATACAATCTGTTAACTGTTTAACTGAAGGCTATAACATGTACAAAGAAGTACTATTAAATAAAGTGAAAGGCAAAATGAGTGTATTGCATGGAGATATGGGATTAAATATGTTTTACAGCGATTACGTCAGAAGTGGTGGTAGTGATGATGTGGATGATGCAGCTAAAAAGGATGCAGACGAAACTATGGAGAAAATATTGCAAATGTATCCGAAAGCGAATAGAGGATATATTGAGACTAAAAAGAGGAGGAAATATTAGTATTTCCTAAAAGATTTATTCATCCACTGCTATCTTCTATATAGGGTGTTTGGTAATATACGCACAAAAATGAAAGTGGTTATTTTAATGAGCATAACAAATAAATTTGTGAAATGTTTACCATAGAAATGTGAAATTTATTTTGGCATGTAAAAACAAACACTTTATTAAACTTATGTTGTGCTATTGCATAGTGGTTGCCATTAACCGCAGATACTGTATTGGTGACGTCTCGAGATATCTCTTGTTGCCCCTTTCTAACCCAAAACCCGCAGCCATTTCCGAAAAAGATATCAAATCGGCCTTTATTTTTGGATGTCGATTGCAAGAGTAGGCTTGTATCGAAGTAATCACCTAAACTTAGTCGATTTTTTTTAAATTTGATAATATAACTAGTAGTTTTTTTCGAGACGTCTTTTTTAATGTTTTGAGAAACCGCCACTTGAATATCATCAGTATATTACCAAACACCCTGTATATGTATATAAAACAAAGTCGTGTTAGTGACACCATTTATAACTCAAGAACGGCTGGTCCAGCCGTTCTTGATTTTGATGATATTTGATTTGTTGGATTCTTCACCCCTTACAGAATAACTATTCAAATATAAGAAAAATGGACGCAAAAAAAATTTGAAGAAAATTCAATTTCTCATAAACAGACGCAGCTAATGATGACCGATTGACGTACATTGGCAGCCCGCGTCATATGCATGTCAAGGCGGTACGAAGTAAAATGTAACCTGGTTGATTAAAGAAACGAATCTAAAATGACGCAGAAGATCCTTACCTCTCACTCGCACCCTAATACATGCTTCACAATCCCCCTATAATGTACTTTCATACAAAATGTATGGAAACGTTGCGAATTGCGTCCCGTTTTCACTACAACTTACAAGACGGGATGCAAGCGCGACGTTTCTATACGTCTGGTATGAAAAGGGAGCGAGTTATTTTCTGTTTGCCTGCTCCTAAGTAGAATGAAAATGATTGCAAAAAAAAAATACTAAGAAGAATTGAACAATTAAATGACTGTAGATATAATGAACTTGTTGGCAATTTAGTAATAAACTTATGTTCTTTATGTTATTTGTGTTTTATTTCAGTTTTGTTTGTTTTAATTTCGTAACTTACTAAACGTCACTAAAAAGTAACTTCAAATTTCAACTTTACATCACTTTTTCATCATGTCGATACGGTTCCTAATAAAATGTCAAATATCACTAAATAGTCTTAGGGCGACTTGTGCAACGATGCCTAAACGTATTTAGTGGCTAAATGTGATGTTGCTAAATACGTTTAGGGATCGTTGTGCAAGCCATTCCATATTTTGTAATTGGGATTATTTTTTATCAATGATGAATACAAATCATGATGGGGCGATATTCCATGACGATATAACGGAATAAATAAAAATCTAATTGTTTACTTGAAATTAAAATTTGCACATACAAAATCATTAAAATTTAATTAGAGTCCCTTAGTCACCGTGACTTGACGACCTCCGTGGAGCCGTGGGCGAAGAGCCGCCTGAGACGCATATAGTTGCGGGTTCAATTTCGGTCGCGGAGCAAATGTTTGCACGATGTACAGATATTTGTTCCAGGATTGGGTGTTTTTCTATATATCTTAAGTATGTATTTATAAAAAAAATAAAGTATACAAGTATTGTATCAGTTATATGGTTCTCGTAATAAAAGCTTGAAGTAGTTTGGGGCTAGATAGCGCTGTGTGAAATGTCTAGATTTTTTTATTTATTATTACGTCACCGTTTTAGTCCATCACCCGTTATTCCGTGTAGCTAAAATATAAATAACTACCTTCCGCCAGCGGTTTCTCCCGCGTTGTTTGTCAATTAAAAGTAGCCTATGTTTGAATCCTGGTCATAATCTATCAACACACCAAATTTTATCGGAATCAGTTCAGCCATTACGACGTGATTGAGTAACAAACAAACAAATTAATATCACGCAATTAGTGGCAGTCGCCATTTTGGTCTGTCCTGTGCAGTTTCCCGGCAGTTCTCTGCTTGTAGCTCACGCAGGTCTGCTTCCGCGACATGTTTCCAGTGGTACCGCGGCTGTCCAACGGGTTGAAAAAAAATATTTTTGTATTATTTTATGAATTTACTTTTATCTTCAACAGAGGACGCAGATAAAGAAAACATACTGATCGCGTACCTGCCTACCGGGAAGTACGTGGGCATTAAACTCTTCCAATCCCGCCCGACCAGCTTTAAGAACGAGTCGACTCGTCTGCAGTGGGACAAGCAGGCCGCTAGCAATGCTATAACACTGAGGATGCAACTAGGTACGCCCATACTAGTCTTCTTCTTTCGTGTCAATAGCTTACAACCTATTTTTAGACATAGACATACACTTATTTGCTACCATAGCACACACAAATTCACACAATACATTCAAAAGGTATAACATCAAAGAGAAAGCACAAGTAGGAGAAAACAGAAAATTACATACAGCAAATATAGGAACAATAGAATGAAATAATACATATACAATGTAATCAGGGAAAAATTAAAAAGGTATGTATGTGGTACTGCAGCAAATGAGTTTCAGCTCAGCATTATGCCTCGCCACCGATCGACAGCTCGGCGCTGTTATTCTGCCGAAACCTTAATTAGGCAAGTCATTAGCTCTCGTAAGAACGAATAGGCATTAATTGGTGTTTGCATACAATTATGATTGGATAATTATGATAAATAGAAGTAATAAATATATTATGTAAGGAATAATAATAATGTTAAGAAATGTTAGAAAACAAATTATAATAATCCGAATAATCCTCATGGAAGTTAGCCAATGGGACCACCCATTCAGTCAGTATGCACCATGCAGTCAGTAGCTGGTTGGAGAATAACCTACTCTCTTTGAATACTGCGAAGACCAAATATGTATGTTTTCACAAGTCCGCTGCATCTAGTCCCTCTAATTTCAATGTGACAATACATACACATCCATGCAACACGCTTGGGGAGCATAGAATCCCATGTAGCTGTGATGAGCTGGTGCGAGTTACATCTATTAAATATCTTGGAGTTATTATCGATCAGAAGCTAACATGGCAAGGGCATTTGACTGTCACTGCGAAAAGAATAAGATCTCTTATTTATATATTTAAAAATCTCAGAGTTGTAGCTGATGATAATCTCTTAATTAAAACATATAAAGCACTAGGGCAATGCGTCATAAATTATTGCATTACCTCATGGGGAGGTGCCCCTAAAACATACATGTTGGAAGTTGAAAGAGCCCAAAGAGCCCTTCTTAAAGTAATGATGTACATGCCATACAGATTTCCTACAAATCTCTTGTATAAAAAACTTAGAGTCCTTAGTGTTCGTAAATTATACTTATTTCAGTGCATTCGTAGATATCACCGCTTCACGGTTCCAACTTTAAATTTACCCGAAAGAAGAATTAAACGTTACCCTATTCCCAATTTGTTTAGTTCTCTGGCTCGTAGACAATATAACTATAACGCATCTCGATTATATTCTAAGCTTGATTCTAAACTTAATATATTTAAATATAGTAATCACCAATTAAAAGGCATATTAACGCAATGGTTAGATACATTTGATTACGCCGGTATAGAAGACTTACTTAAATAAACTTGAGCATACGCACACATATTCGCTCACACACACACACACATACACACTCACTCACACACACACACACACACACATACACACAAAAAAACCCACCCTTACAAAAAACACGTACGCAAACAAAATACCCACATACACACGCACATGACCCACGCATATACTCACTTATACACTGGTGCATTCGCATACATGTAAACATGTGCGCTCCGGCATCACATATCTTTGATTGTTTTGTTATTTCGTTTTTCATGTACTAGACTGTAATATTTATAGCATGTCATTCAGGAGTGAACTGTTTCCTAGGCCACAGCTTACGCTTTTCTGGGAAACAGGGACACAACTCATCTATGTAACTTTTATGGTCACAATAAATATATTTCTATTTCTATATTTCTATTGGCACCAAGTCAAGATCTGAGGATGGGATCCCAAAAAAATCGAGTGCAACCCTCAAATTTTATAGGGACGCAATTCGGTTTTATGTTTTTACTTCGGAAATCCGTCATTTATCAACCGATTTGGAAATTTGTTTTTTTATTTGAAATTATATACATTCGTCTGAATGAAATTTCATCAAAATCAGTTCAGTAGTTATTTTTGTTATATACTTATGTTGCATCGTAGCACCTGCTCGTCCGATGTAGATGAATGCGGTGTCAATCGATTCGTTATTATGGTCCGGGTGATATAGGCCACCATCGACATACGTATTATGTAAACTTATATAGCTTGTTATCTAAGTCAGTATGGGGACTCCGAAACGATAGCAGATTCAGATAAACTTTCTGTGATACCATATCATTAACCAGTTAACATGAACTCCCGGTACTTAAATAGAATGAAACTGTAGGTCAAGTTTGTTGGTTGTGTATTCTGTCTATAATTTCCACTACACTAGTCAAAGGTTAGATGGCACTATTTTAATAGTCAAAGATAATAAATACCTTCGAGATCTGGGAGATTCTCGAGATCTCAGTTCGGGGCGAACCACTAGCATAAAGAGGTTTTTGTTAACAGAACGCGGCCAGATCACAGGGCTCTCTGTCCAGGGTCAGTTGGTGATGGATCTCAATCTCACGGACGAGGAGAAGGCTACGCTGGACAAGGAGAGAGAAACCGGTATGTAACAAGTAGGCTGGGTGCGCATGGAAGTTAGTTCATCGGCCGTTTGTTTCGTTCGCGCACATTTAAAGATTCCTAACTGGCCGATAGAAAATTTAAAATTTAAAAATTTAATGTACATGATGTATAATTTTAATAAAAATATATGTATATATTATTTGTGGTTAGATTGTGTCTTAAGTATTTTTAATTGATAATTACTAAAAAAATTTTCACTGAGATTGTGAGTTAGTGTTTAAGGATTGTGTAATGTATGGATGTATTTTTATCTGAATTACATGAATTAATAAATAATAGTTGAGCCTTATAAAACGTGGAGTGTGTGTGCGATCCGTCGACTGGCAATCAGGATCATGCGCGGACGCTCGTACAAAAGTATAGGTAAATGGTAGTATAATCCTGTCAAATTAGGAATGGTTGCGCGCTCTCCGCCCTCTATCTCAGAAACGGTTGATAGTAGATGTTAACATCATTGAAGCAGTGTTCTTTATTGAAGCATCTCGAAATCACCCTCTCCCCTAACACTAACTCAAGATCACCCTAGATTATACACGCTTGAGTATTCACTAATATCCGCTTCCGCTGTCTGTTACCTTAGATCTTTTAAACTACTCAATAGATTTTAATGCAGTTTTCAGCAATAGATAGAGTGATCCAAGAGGAAGGTTGATATGTATAACTAGCTTCCGCCAGCGGCTTCGCACGCGTTGTTTGTCAACAAAAAGTAGCTTATGTGTTAATCCAGGTTATAATCTACGTACATAATCGTTTAATTTTACTTTAATATACAGATAACATTTTTCTGCTGATGCCTACGAAATTACACACCTTCATAAAATTTAATTTATAGATCCAATCAATGATCTTCTAATTTATGTTATAAAAACCGCTACAAAAGAATTTCCCCCTAGAAAATTTTCCTAAAAAACAGGTAACTCCTGAAAAATGCGTCAAAAAATTGACCCCTAAAAATACCTCTTTTCAACTAACTTATCCCCAAATTTAGGGAGAAACCCGCAAGTTGGCAACACTGCATTAGAGCTATAGAAATCGAAATAATCGCAGATTTTTTTTGCGACCTTTGACCTTTAATAACTTACGACGCAGACACGAGACTTTTTGAGACAACTTTTAGAACGCCAATATACGCCGTATATAAGTTGTATGCACTGATAAAGGCATGCTGAATTATAGAGGGACAATTGTAAAATAATAATTTATCAATATCTCGTATCTTATCTTACAGAAGAGAAGAAATCTCGCGTACAATTCCTGAAGAACGAAATGAGGCTAATAGAGTTGGACGCTAAGATCAAAACCTGTCTGTCGCTTGAGAAAGCTGATACGGATTTGTGCTTGAAATTGCTGGATCAGCTGGTCGGTAAGAATTTTTAATATCTGTTTTTGTGTGTGATTTTACGTATGTTTTTTTTTGAGGATAATGAACAAGGCTCAGGCAACGAGGCTCAGGACCGCAAAGTCTGGAAAGAATGGGGGGAGGCCTTTGCCCAGCAGTGGGACACGAATGGCTGATAATAATAATAATAAACCATAACAATTACGACCTCCGTGGTGCAGTGGGCGAATAGCCGGCTGAGACGTAGGAAGTAGCTGGTTCGATTCCCGCCGCAGAACAAATGTTTACATGATCTACAGATATTTGTTCCGGGGCTGATTATTTCTCTATATATTATAAGTATGTATTTACAAAAAAAGTATACATATAAGTATTCTATCAGTTATCTGGTTCCCATAGTACAAGCTCTGCTTAGTTTGGGGCTAGATAGCGCTGTGTGAAATGTCCAGCAATATTTATTTATTAACATGAACTCCCGTTATTTGTAATTTGAATGAAAGTAGTCAGTTGGTTGTGCATTTTGTGGCACTATTTTATTAGTTAAAAATTATGTTTTTTTTTTGCATTGTGAGAATAAAAAAACAAAGTCGTTTTAATTTTCATTCAAGATTCATTAAAATCACAAGGATCACTTTGAAACTTAAATTTTACTGCCTGTTTCTTCGCGACCAAGCCAGTAAAGAAAGGCAAGAAACAAGGTTGTTTTAATGATCCTTTTAGAATACAGAAACAATAAAGCAATAAAGACAATAACTAATAAATAATAAAAAAAACAATAAAGAAAATAAATTACGTCTAAATTTTAACATTATTGAACGAGTTGAGTTGAGACTCGCGAGATGTAATTTATTTCCTTTATTGTTATGTATTCTAAAAGGATCATTAAAACAACCAGCCTTGTTTCTTGCCTTTCTTTACTGGCTGGGTCGCAAAGAAACAGGCAGTAAAATTTAAGTTACAAAGGTGTTGTTGCGGCCATGATTGTAAGCTTGTCCATACGATCGCCGATCACTCAGTTTGTATGTGTTTACGCTACGGTGCGGACGCGTGCGTTATATATAATGTGTTATATCATGGTTATATACACTAAATAAATAAATAGCGGCAGCTGCTACTGTTTCGACGTCCATAATTAACAAATGTAGCTGCGCAATCATGGTGGCAATCATTGCGCATTCTGTGATTGTCCATCATGGCCCATGGTGTAGAGGCTACATAACAAAATACCAGAACAAATTAAAGCACAAGAAAACGACAACATCTTTGAACATAGATTAAAACATATACTAATGGAAAAGAGTTACTACACACTAGACGACTTTTTTAACGTCAAGACATGGCATTAATTTTCTACAATAATGATTTCACTAAGCAATAAAATTCAAAAATTAAAATCGGTCAACTTTGATTCCACTAGACCTGCCTAGTTAGCTTTAATATTGCTACACCCTTACTTGCAGGGTACATATGCAATGCTGGACTCTTGACTAGTCAATAAGATCTGACATGTAACATTTTAATCCACTTTGTATGAACGCAATAAAATACTTAATACTGAATATAATTTAGTTGTGATAACGTAACAAACAGAGAGACAGCTTCTTTTAAATTTATAATAAATAAATAAATAATGCTGGAAATTTCACACAGCGCCATCTAGCCCCAAACTAAGCAACTACTATGGGATGATATAGTAAGGGTTAATTTTATTTTTCAGTTCTTGACGTAAAACCGCTAATGCTGCTGAAACATCCGACCTGCCTGGAGACAGTGAAGCGCATGCGCGCGTACGTGGGGAACACTCCCTCCTGGGACCTCAGCGAGAAGGCAGCCCTCCTATTCTCTAAGGAAGCACACAAGATCAGGAAGCTAGCTGATATTATCTACAAGTCTATGAAGGTAACTTATACTACGTGTTTTGTTATGTACGACATTAAAAGGAAAACACGGGTAGGGCTAATGGCTAGTATTGTTGTGAAATAGGTTTTTTCAAATAAATCACCTACCATAGAAAATTTTAAATGTTCATACAACCTTACCTAGTCCTAAAATATGAATTGCTTACATGTTATACTGACTATACAGCATCGTCGCAAAGGCGTTGCCTAATTACCTTAAAAATTGTTTGTTGGAAATGTATCGATAGCTGGATAAATATTGTCAACAAACAAAGGTTGTCTGGAAGAGATCACTTTTAAGTCACGCGTTGCTTGAATGCCTTTCCCGCCCCTGTAACGCATCGTAATGTTGTACAAGACCCCCTCCCTCCAAATTGCGTTACGTAATACTTGAAAGCCCCCTTTGCCAAAGGGCACACAGATGACAACAATTAATACCTATGTACCTAAGTTTAAAAATGTAACATCTGAATAAATAGTTTATTTATTTTATTTATACCCAGCAGTGGGTGAAGTTGGTCTGTGGACGATGATGATGCAAGAGCCTGTATTAATGTTGGTTCATGTTTGTTTCAGAATCTGTTCACGACTCCGGACGGTCTATCGTTTTGGGAGTACTTCTCGGAGCGAGTGCTGCAGTTCAAGAAGATAGCGACTAAACTCAGCGCCAGCGAACTATTGGAGATGGTGCACGAACCTATCGGTTAGTTACATTCTTTTACTTTAAATACAGGTATTGGGAAGTTTTTTTTTTATTATCTTGTACCTACATACAAAAAAAATACACTTAAAAAACCTTAGAAGGTTTGTCCTGAGCGAAAAAAGAAATCAATCCTAATTGAATAATATAAATATTATTGGATACACAACCTGCATATCATTTTTGCTGCAATAAAATTCGTAGCCAACCGTGCGCCCGCGCCGGCTCACAGTCCATCGCTATCTGCACCGTTGCATGATCTACAGATATTTGTTCCGGGTCTGGTTGTTTTTCTAATATTATATGTATTTACAAAAAAAGTATACTTGTATACTTTTTTTTTGTTTCAGTTATCTGGTTCCCATAGTACAAGCTCTGCTTAGTTTGGGGCTAGATAACGCTGTGTGAAATGTCCAGCAATATTTATTTATTTATTATCATCAAAATCGGTCCGGCCGTTCTTGAGTTATACAGTGTGGCCCTGGATAAAGTGCAACCCCGAAAGGGGGTGAAACTAGATCAAAAATTATCGACAAAAAAATAGAAAAAAAAATTAAAAAAAAATTCGTATATACTTTATTGATGTATTAAAATTTTTATTACTCACTAATGACTCTATTTAATAAAAAAATGATTTCTTCCAAAGTAGTAGGTCTATTTTGTTAAAATAAAAACCATAATCATGTCAGATATGTGACGATGACGATAAAATAACAAATAACTCACAAACGAGTGGCTATCGTGACTTAAAGTTTAATTTTTGTATTAAAATTACATTTTTTAGGCTGTTTTTTTCCAATAAACTCCAAAAATCTTAAAATTAAGCCTATAATACTAGAAATTTTTATGACTTTTTATTATTGTCTATCATAATAGCTTTTAAATAAAATAAAAACCTACGTTCTAACATAAAAAATGTGCTGGCTAGGAGCATTTAAAGTTGACCACTGACGGTCAGTGGTCAACTTTAAATGCTTATTAATTTCCAATAAACTCCAAAAATCTTAAAATTAAGCCTTTAATACTAGAAATTTTTATGACTTTTTATTATTGTCTATCATAATAGCTTTTAAATGAAATAAAAACCTACGTTCTAACATAAAAAATGTGCTGGCTAGGAGCATTTAAAGTTGACCACTGACCGTCAGTGGTCATTCAATTTCTAGTATTATAGGCTTTATTTTATTTTTATGACTTTTTATTATTGTCTATCATAATAGCTTTTAAATGAAATAAAAACCTACGTTCTAACATAAAAAATGTGCTGGCTAGGAGCATTTAAAGTTGACCACTGACGCTAGGATGTGCTGGCTCCTAGCCAGCACATTTTTTATGTTAGAACGTAAGTTTTTATTTCATTTAAAAGCTATTATGATAGACAATAATAAAAAGTCATAAAAATAAAATAAAGCCTATAATACTAGAAATTGAATGACCACTGACGGTCAGTGGTCAACTTTAAATGCTCCTAGCCAGCACATTTTTTATGTTAGAACGTAGGTTTTTATTTCATTTAAAAGCTATTATGATAGACAATAATAAAAAGTCATAAAAATTTCTAGTATTATAAGCTTAATTTTAAGATTTTTGGAGTTTATTGGAAATTAATAAGCATTTAAAGTTGACCACTGACCGTCAGTGGTCAACTTTAAATGCTCCTAGCCAGCACATTTTTTATGTTAGAACGTAGGTTTTTATTTTATTTAAAAGCTATTATGATAGACAATAATAAAAAGTCATAAAAATTTCTAGTATTATAGGCTTAATTTTAAGATTTTTGGAGTTTATTGGAAAAAAACAGCCTAAAAAATGTAATTTTAATACAAAAATTAAACTTTAAGTCACGATAGCCACTCGTTTGTGAGTTATTTGTTATTTTATCGTCATCGTCACATATGACATGATTATGGTTTTTATTTTAACAAAATAGACCTACTACTTTGGAAGAAATCATTTTTTTATTAAATAGAGTCATTAGTGAGTAATAAAAATTTTAATACATCAATAAAGTATATACGAATTTTTTTTTAATTTTTTTTTCTATTTTTTTGTCGATAATTTTTGATCTAGTTTCACCCCCTTTCGGGGTTGCACTTTATCCAGGGCCACACTGTATATGGTGTAACTAATCCGACTTTGTTTTTGTATAAGAAGATAAGATATATATTCTATAGCTGGCTACTAACTCACTAATAAAGAAGAATTTTCAATAATTAATTTTTATTCATTCATTAACTTTCAGAAATGTCCCAGCCTACGTCACACACCATGAAGGCCGCTATAGACGCTGCGAATGAAATCGCGCACGATGACACCCCGAAGAAGAAATCTACTCCAGGTATGCTGCATACATAGATAATATAATAGGTCAGGGAAAGTCTTTTCGCATTATAGTATGTATGAACTTGTAATAAAATATCTTTGGCTATACTATTTGTATCTGGCTGGTTTTGGTATCATTCAAAGTTTAAATTTTAAAGAAGATAATTTCAAATTCAAATTAGGAAAATGTGTGATTTTTATTTGTTTTTCGTACTGTAAAGATGAGTGAATCTAATGAAGAAATTCGATACATTTTAAAATTTTACTACAAAAAAGGTAAAAATGCAACACAAGCCGCGAAAAAAATTTGCGATGTTTATGGACCTAGTGCAGTGTCTGTGAGAGTAGCACAAATTTGGTTCAAGCGTTTTCAATCCGGAAATTTTGATGTCAAAGATGCACGTCGCTCTGGTCGCCCTATTACGGATAAAATTGATGCCATTTTTGAAAAAGTGGAGCAAGAACGGCATATCAGTAGTTACGACGTAACTGAAGAACTGGGAATTGACCACAAAACAGTTTTGGCGCATTTGAAAAAACTGGGTACACAAAAAAGCTCGATATTTGGGTACCCCACGAGCTCACTGAAAGAAACCTAATGAACCGTGTACTCATTTGTGATTCTTTATTACGACGTAATGAAAACAAACCATTTTTGAAGAAGCTGATAACTGGTGATGAAAAGTGGATCACGTACGACAAGAACGTGCGAAAAAAGTCGTGGTCAAAGGCAGGTCAGGCTTCACAGACTGTGGCGAAACCCGGGTTAACTCGCAACAAAGTGATGCTGTGTGTGTGGTGGGATTGGAAGGGCATTATTCATTATGAGCTGTTACCACCAGGTAGGACCATCGATTCTGAACTCTACTGCGAACAACAGATGAGATTAAAGCAAGAAGTTGAGAGAAAGCGGCCGGAATTAATCAACAGAAGGGGTGTGGTTTTTTCATCATGATAACGCTAGACCTCATACATCTTTAGCCACTCAGCAAAAATTAAAAGAGTTTGGCTGGGAGGTGTTAATGCATCCGCCGTATAGTCCTGACCTTGCACCTTCAGATTTCCACCTGTTTCGGTCTCTTCAGAATTCTTTAGACAGTGTCAGGTTAACATCACGAGAGGACTGCCAAAACCACTTGTCGCGGTATTTTGATCAGAAGCCCCAAAATTTCTATAGCAATGGGATCATGTCCCTACAACAAGATCCTTCATCGAAATCGATTTGGCGCTTTTGGAGAAAATCAACAAAATATATATACTCAGATAATGTTTTAGTTTGTGGTTCTCTTCAGCAAATTTTTTTTTTTTCATTAATCACAAGGATCACTTTGAAACGTCATGAAATGCATTCTGGCTATTTATGGTGTCGTATGAGTCATGTATTATTCAATTCCATTTTTTTTGCAAATCAAAACATGATCTTAAATTCTAAGTTTTCAGTGTAAATAATCAATGTAACTTTGAAGTCGGTTTTTGGTTTTTTATAAAAATATTAGGTTGGGGAAAAAGTTTCTTCGCATTTTTTAAGAAAATTCAATACATTTTTTAATATAGTTTATTTACATTTAACTAAAGTATGTAGGTACCATTTTGTTCGATAACTTTTTGCCATCTTGTAGGTAGGGACATGATCCCATTGCTATAGAAATTTTGGGGCTTCTGATCAAAATACCGCGACAAGTGGTTTTGGCAGTCCTCTCGTGATGTTAACCTGACACTGCCTAAAGAATTCTGAAGAGACCGAAACAGGTGGAAATCTGAAGGTGCAAGGTCAGGACTATACGGCGGATGCATTAACACCTCCCAGCCAAACTCTCTTAATTTTTGCTGAGTGGCTAAAGATGTGTGAGGTCTAGCGTTATCATGATGAAAAACCACACCCCTTCTGTTGATTAATTCCGGTCGCTTTCTCTCAACTTCTTGCTTTAATCTCATCAGTTGTTCGCAGTAGAGTTCAGAATCGATGGTCCTGCCTGGTGGTAACAGCTCATAATGAATAATGCCCTTCCAAACCCACCACACACACAGCATCACCTTGTTGTGAGTTAACCCGGGTTTCGCCACAGTCTGTGAAGCCTGACCGGTCTTTGACCACGGCCTTTTTCGCACGTTCTTGTCGTACGTGATCCACTTTTCATCACCAGTTATCAGCTTCTTCAAAAATGGTTCGGTTTCATTACGTCGTAATAAAGAATCACAAATGAGTACACGGTTCATTAGGTTTCTTTCAGTGAGCTCGTGGGGTACCCAAATATCGAGCTTTATTGTGTACCCAGTTTTTTTCAAATACGCCAAAACTGTTTCTTGGTCAATTCCCAGTTTTTAAGCTACGTCGTAACTACTGATATGCCGATTTTGCTCCACTTTTTCAAAAATGGCATCAATTTTATCCGTAATGGGGCGACCAGAGCGACGTGCATCTTTGACATCAAAATTTCCGGATTGAAAACGCTTGAACCAAATTTGTGCTACTCTCACAGACACTGCACTAGGTCCATAAACATCGCAAATTTTTTTCGCGGCTTGCGTGTCATTTTTACCTTTTTTGTAGTAAAATTTTAAAATGTGTCTAATATCTTCATTGGATTCACTCATCTTTACAGTACGAAAAACAAATAAAAATCACAGATTTTCCTAATTTGAATTTGGAATTATCTTCTTTAAAATTTAAACTTTGAATGATACCAAAACCAGCCAGATACAAATAGTATAGCCAAATAAATTTTATTACAAGTTCATACATACTACAATGCGAAAAGACTTTTTCCCCAACCTATTATATGTAGATCATGGAAACATGTACCTCCTGCGTCTTAGCCGGCTGTTCGCACACTGCGCCACGGAGGTCGTCGAATTATGAAATGATGGTGCAATAAGCTACTAGGTAGATAAAGCCTATGTAATTAAGAGAGCTGGCGCTTATCTGGTTCAACGCATAAGCATTTCAATTCAGCGTGTCTTGGGAACACTTCCCCTGGTAGTGATCTGGAGCAGTTGAGCTATCTATAGATTGTTTGCAACGATCTTTAGATGATTCAACTGTTACTTCTGTATTTCAGTCTTATAAATATTTATTGTATATGCTTGCTATTATTAAAAGCACTTATTTCATTATTTAAATATTATTGACGTAACCAAGTGTTCTATTGTGCCCCTTAGGTTTGATTTAATGAGTATGAGTATGCTCTGAAAGTTGGTCATTCTTAGCTCGATACCTGATGCGTAAATACGTTTTACGCCCTGAGGCCATAAGAGAGACTCATCGCATTCATAAATGCTGAAATTAAATACAACCTCCATGACAAATCCTTACTTATATTTGAAAATGAAAGTGGCCACAGTCATAATACATTTTATGCGGCGAATATTTTATAATTCATATTAGGCGGCGCCTTTGCGACGTTGCTACTTAGTCAGTTTAAGAACTTACATGATGAATTAATACCTATAATATAAATAAATTTCATATGAATTAATTTACGTATTTTATACAGGCTGTTTCATTGATATTTTAGGACTTGATATTAAGGTTGTTTGAATATTTAAAATTTTCTATGACAATGAACCTATTTCACAAGAATACTAGCCATTAGGCCTACCCGTGTTTTAATTTAATGTCGTACGTAACAAAACACGTAGTCTAAACATGGTTATTTGTTCCAGCTAAACCCAAGAAAACGGCTAACAACAACACGACCCCCGCGGCGAAGGGTAAGCGTCAATCCACGCGCAAGCAACCAGAGCCCGAAGCTGAAATGGATGAGGAGCAAAAAGATGCTGTTGATAACGTGAGCCAATAGATAAGGTTTTTTATACAACACTATCTGCTACCTGTGGCTTCGCGCGCCTGGTTTGTAAAAGGTGAAGGACAATGCGAGGATCTAATTATGATGACTCTTACCATAATTAGATCCTACCACTATCACCACTATCACGCGAACCTAACTATCACCTCTTGAAGACCGGGGCCACGGACAGTGGGGTTTGTCGCGCATGTCTTCAGGAAGAGACGGTGGAGCACGTGATGCTTCACTGTACGGCCACAAGCGATATCAGACTGAAGACGGGTCTGCAGGAGCTCATCGAATCCTCATCGGCTAACACCACAACATCCACGGGGATCTTGGAAAGCCTCCATCAACCCAAAGGCCTGCTCCGTTACTTCTAGGAGCTGAGATGGCTGGGGTCAGGTTAGAAGGGGGGTAATAAACAATACACCCCAATGCGGGACATCAGTGCAGATCTTATACCCATCACCCTAGAATTAGAAATAAGGCACGCGCAAGCAAGAAGGTGTAGGTGAGGAGTCCTTGGGTTAACTTGGGGAGGCCTATAACCAACAGTGGGTGAAGTCAGGCTGTGGATGATGATGAGGTCTCCTGTGAGCTGTTGTGTCTGACTTAGAAATCCAGTATAATAATGCACTCAGGGTGTTACTGTAGTGCTTGGGGATGTTCGCAGCAACAGAGAGGTGTGCAAGTTGCTGTCTATAAAGTTATAAGTATATTGTTTTTTATATTGTGTTCTATAATTGTTGTTATGCACAATATGGATCTAAGCACACGTCAGCTGCACGCGAAGGCGCGTTAACGGCGCCGTAGATTCACAAAAAATCATAGGTTATATGTTCGTGTAAAATACGCTGTGTGCATAGACCCTAAAATGTATGTATCTATGCATGTTTTTTTTTCAATTCCAGCCGAAGGAGCCAGAAATCGCGTCAGCTGAACCGACCGAAGACGTTGAAATGGCAGACACAACTAAAGAAACCGAAGAACAGGCTGCCAGCGACAAAGAGAGCGTTGCATCTCAAGATAGCGGAAAATCCAAGGACTCTAAGAAAAACAAAAATACTAAAGAAGGCAAGAAAAGCCTAAGAAACGCTGGAAAGGCCGCTAAAAATTCTGAAAAAGCCACTGCAGAATCCGAAAATAAAGATGCAGAAAAGGCCGCTGATGAAGACGAAAAGGAAAAAGATGTCGAGATGGCAGAAGCCGAAAAAGTCGATAAAGAGGCTGAAAAGGATACAGACGCTGAAAAAGAAAAAGATGCCGAAAAAGGTGATACAGATGCCGATAAAGCCGATAAAGATGCAGAAAAAACAGCAGAGCCTGAGAATACCACTAACGATGTTGATGTTATCCCAAAAGTAGTTGAAAACGCCAAAGACGATGATAGCACAAAAGAGCCTGAAACTAGCTCTCAAGACGAAAGCGTCCCTATAGATGCCAAAAAGGCTAAAGAACCCGAAAACAAAACGGCAAAGAGCCCAAAAAAGAGCAATAAAGACAAAGAGTCAAGCCCAAAAGAGGACAAGAACACAACAGACTCAGAAAAGAACACAGAAGCAAGCTCAGAGGCAAAGGGAACAGACGAGCCGGTAAATAACATGGACGATGTAGAAACCCCTCAAGAACCAAAAGTCAAAGACAAAGACGAACCAAAAGACAAGGTCTCGAACAAGAAAGATGCTAAAAAGAACGGGAAAGATGATAAGACCAAGGAAGGTGTGAAAGAGAAGGAAGGAGAGAAAAGGAAAGCGGAGGAGGAAGATAAGGCTGAGAAAATTAAGGAGGATAGCGCTGAACCTAGGGCGAAGAGGTCGCGGGAAACGAGAGAGGTAGGCTTAGCGTTCACTGTTCATAGTAGATTCGTTATTAAACGAGGGGATAAAGCAGTCTTGCGTCATGGGCGCTATATTGAATCCTGAGTGCAAAGAGGGATATAAGCACGTCCAAGATGCAGACAGCTTTATCCACTAGGAGAATACTTGTCACACTTTCTGCGAGACAATAAAAACCTAATCTAGGTTGGTGCATTCTGTGCAGAGGTTAATTCGATTTACGAATAAGTTCATAATGTGTGTGGGTCTCGTTGGTTCAAATTTAATACAGATAAGGTTCAAATCACATATTGAAATTCAGTACAACTTTACCCCCGGCTCAGCCGTAGGGATTTAATCACCTGTTTTCGGTGAGGTTAAAATGACATATAATTTTGCATTTTCGAGCAGATGCTGTGAAAAGTATTATTTTATAATTAATCTAAAGAGCGTATAAATGAAAATACAGCTTTGCGTGGTACATATGTCAATAAAAACTACTAAAAAGTAGCCTATGTCCCAATCCCGGTCATGGTCTATCTATATAACTAGTGGTTCGTCCCGAACTAAGATCTCGCGAGTCTTCGATTAAAACAAAAAAATATTATTTGTAATCTTTTACTATCAACATAGTAGCCACGAAATGCATAACCAAATTACTTAGCCTACATTTTCATTCAAATTACAGGTAACGGCAGTTCATGTTAATTAGTTTAACTTGTTTGTGGTACAAATGGCAGTTATTCTGAATTTCAGACTTTGCATATATTTGAATCACTAAAGCTACACGAATACCAATTGACAGCACTGTGGGGTTACTGGTATACCCTGTGAAATTTGTCAAAGTTCAGTTTTTATTAGGGCTAATAAGTAATAACTTAAAAACTACAAGGTAACAGGTATAACCAAAAATATATACGGGGTCGAAATGTGCTCATAAGTGCTTTTCATTAGACGTGCCACTTGACTGGATAGTCCCGTTTTGGATTTTTTTACCCCTCTTGAAACCCAATATCTCAGCAACCCCCTCACATTTTAGCTCATTTAGTCACACCATGATTGTGCCAACCCACCAAAGTTCACAATGATCGGATGAACGCTTTGAAAGTTATCCTCGGACAAACAAACATACAGACAGAGGGACAGAGTTCCTTTAGAATTTATCATCTCGCATCTCGTTTCACTTGATTACTCAGAAAGAACTGAATAACTTAAAAAATCAGTGTTTGATCTTTGAGCATTTTTTCACACCGGGCTTGCTTCGAAACTGTAGTATTCGAATAATAATCGATCAATTGGGGGGGGGGGTATTCGTATATTATTCGAAACTTCTAGATGTCAATTTTAACTAGTTTTTACTATAGAAAATCATCACAAAACTGTTTAGGAACACTCCAAAAAATTTTTATGGGGAACCCTTGTTATCAAAACCACAAAATGACCGCTACACACACGTTTTATTGTTATTTTTATTCCTTTTTAGGGTGCCGTACCTCAAAAGATAAAAAAAGGAACTCTTATAAGATCAATCTCTTGTCCGTCTGTCTGTCCGTGTGTCACCACCGATTTTCTCAGGAACGAGTGGACCTAGCAAGTTGAAATTTATACCAAATACTGAGGTCTATAGTTCCTATTTTATTAGGTGTATAAAAATCAAGGTCCTGAGTTAACACGATAAAAAGATATGAGCAAATTTAGATTATTGCAAAATCTTGTAAGTAAAAGTAAGTAAGAAATTTACCTTATACACTCACCGGCAGAAAATATGGCCCAAAATTAAAAATGTAAATTTTTCTATATTTTTAATGCAGTAAGTGCCAATTTCAATAGGGAATGTTTAGTTCCAAATCGTCTAAAAGGCTTGAATTTTGATAAAATAATGGCGTATTAATAAAAAGTAAGAAATTTCCTGATTTGATAAATTTAAAAACAATTATAAAAACATAAAACTGTAACTTAATCAACTTGAAACTTACCTAATAACGCGTATTACGCCCCTCTAGCTGCAATGACGGCCTGCATACGTTTTGGCATGCTTTGCTGTATGTTTTTTATGTCAACTTAAGGAATTTCTTTCCAAGCTGTCTTTAGAGCACACTTCAGCTCATGGACAGTCTCTGACGGATTTGGCTGTGCTCTGTCG
Source organism: Philereme transversata (assembly GCA_963924445.1). Classification (NCBI taxonomy): domain Eukaryota; kingdom Metazoa; phylum Arthropoda; class Insecta; order Lepidoptera; family Geometridae; genus Philereme; species Philereme transversata. The sequence continues at coordinate 22,958,326 of OZ004346.1, forward strand.
TACCTCTTAAGCATGTCCCAGACATGTTCTATTGGATTCATGTCTGCGCTGCGAGCAGGCCATGTCAGTTTTCGAATACCAACATCAGCCAGGTACGATTCAACGCTGCCAGCGACGTGAACTGTTGCGTTATTATGCATTAGCAGAAAATCCTCTTGACAATGCAGTCCTCTAAGGGCACAGCATGATCTTGAATCGCTGATCCACGATGACCAGCTTCGTACGAGCGTCTTAGCACACCCCACCCCATACCATGATAGACCCGACTTGGTAGCTAACGGTTTGGCGTGTCGTAATGGAAAGAAAACGTTCTCGTCGTGTACACACTCTCACGACCATCCGATGCTCGTGAGGCTACTCTGCTTTCGTCTGTGAATATGACTTTGCTCCATTGATGGGTGGTCCAATTAGCATGTTCATGGCCAAATCTTAGTCTCGCAATTCTGTGGTGTCTGTGAAGTTCAGGTCCTCGTGCTGGTCTTCTGGCACGTAAATCACGTTCCTTCATCTTTCGTCTTATTGTTCTCTTGCTTACAATGACACCTCGTGCCGCTTGTAGTCACTGCTTGATCTCAACAGCGGTGAGGAATCGATTTCTCAGTACAATCAATGTAATAAACCGATCATCGCGGGCGGAGGTGCACCTTACTCTGCCACTTTCTAGTCGCCACGTGTGTAGACCAGTCTTTTGGTGCCTCTTGAGACCAAATCTTAAGCTGGTACGAGGCACAATAAGAATTGAAGCCACGTCACGTTGAGTTCGTCCTTGGTCCGTTAACAAAACCCCCTGAGCAACCTAAGCAGCTGTTAATGGCACCTTCTAATCTTTTCTGGTAACGCAATGAATACCAGATCAATAAAAAAAATTAAAAGAGAAATTATTACCCTGAAAAAGTTTGAAAAAAAAAATTACTTACCTTGCTGGTTAGCGTTCGGAACAGTTGTGTTCTTAATTTTCAAAAAATTCAGACATCATACATCCTAATCTCAAATAAACTACTTGAAATAAATTGAACAATCCACTTGACTCCTACCTTAATTTAAACATCCCATAACTAATGCTTAGTTTGTTTACAAATTCTCGATGAGCGTTTGGGCTCAGTATTTCAACTGTTTTTATTTAAAACAACCTGAGTATAAAGTCCTAAAATATGAATGCAACAGCCTGAATAAAATAGGTAAACCAATCATATTCATTCATTATGTAAGTAGGTACCTGTTAAACTGACTAAAGCGGCATCGTTGAAAAGGCGCCGCCGATTTACGTTAAAATTTTTCTATCGGAAATGCATCGATTACTGGATAGATATTCAAGCTACCGATATTAAACAAATTTATAAATTCAGTTAATACGATTCTGCATATGTGTTTTAAATTTATGACGTGAATGCGGTGACAGACTGTATATCTCTAAAATCAGTTAATACTATTCCGGATGTGGGTTTCAAATAAATGTCGTACATAACAAAACAGGTAATATACCTAATATTTAGTCTGTTTGTTACAGTACTGAGTCGAGTTGATAAAAATCTAAAAAATAAATATTATAATATAAAAATGATTAAAAATAATAATGATAATAAATAATAATCATTTTACTTACAAAACTTTCGTGATTTATTTCAACCATTGTTATAAACTAGCTGCTGCCCGCGGCTTCGCACACGTGGTTTGTCAATAAAAAACCTATGTGTTAATTCAAGTCATACTATGTCTATATACCAAACTTCACTGCAATCGGTTCAGCCGTTACGACGTGATTGAGTAACAAACAAATAAACAAACATCTAAACTTTTGCTTGTATAATATTAGTGTGGTACGGGATTTATCACGTACGTTGTCGGTCGAAACACCGATAAGACGGTACGTAATAAATCCCGTATTTATTATAATAAAAAATAATTATGACTGATTTTAACTATACTGATATATTTTCTTTTATTTTTAGAGCAAGAAGACTGAAGCAGTTCCCAGGTCGCCAGCTAAACGGAAGTCCAAGCACTAGATGCGCTTTGTAATAAGAATTTATTTTTATATGGACATTTCTGTGAAAATTCACAACTTGGTAAATATAGCGTTTGTACAATGCCACGCACTGAGCTCTTAAGTGCGGAAATGTTAGTTTTGACAGATTGTTATGTCAGAATTGACAAATGTCACATGTCAATTTTGATAGAACTTTTTATTTCATATTATTTTTCAAACTTTCGCGATCACTGTACTTAACTACTGATTTAAACGAGTATTTATCGTATGTATCTTCTTTATTTGTTATCCCGACGTAGTCTGCTCGCGACCACGGCTGTTGCAACAGTCGAAACTTCAGAATAGCAAATATACCCGTTTAAATCAGTAATTTTCATTTAATATCCTAGATAAATTCGGTCGAAATAGACAGAACAGCGATGTCACTTTTGATAATATCAAATTCAACGATTTTTGCAACAAGAGGCAATATAAAAATTCTGCAACTCAAAAATTCACACAGATAAAGTTCTGTCAAAATTGACAGAACTGTGGACATTTTGTTACAGACATTAAATAATTCTTTCTCGCGATGATGTTATCATTTGACTTATTTACGGTGACATAAATTCTTTGTATTAAAACACATATTCTCTAGGTTTTAAAATACATTTATAAATACCCATATACATATTTCTAAAAAATTATTGGATCTGTGTTTATTTAAATCCATTATTGTTGAACCATAACAGTTGAAAATCCACTTACTCACACATAGCGCAGTCTTTAGACCGTTTATGGGTCGGTGAATTTCCAACTTCTTTAATTGCAGTAATTCCGTTTACTGACAAAAATTTCTTAAAATGTCCAAATTAGCATGACATTAAAAATTACATTTCTTAAATGAAGTTATTCTATACTGACGGTAACTCCGTTTACTGACTAAAATTTCTTAAAATGTCCAAATTAGCATGACATTAGAAATCACGTTTCTTAATTTAAGTTATTCTATAGTGGCGGTAATTCCGTTTACTGACTAAAATTTCGTAAAATGCCCAGATTAGCATGACATTTAAAATGGCATTACTAAATTGAAGTTATTCTATAATGGCGGTAATTCCGTTTACTGACTAAAACGTTTTTATTTTTATATTCGTAAAACGCTATTATTAAAAATAACTTGTCACTTTAAACGACTTGCTAATTTGGTCTTTAGCATGAACCAAATAAGATCGTATTTTACAAAATATACAAATAAACAACAGAATCGGCATGTTGTATTAAAATAAACACAGATTACGGGTACACAAAATACACCCGGTATATGGCATATAATCTGTAGCCTTGTACTTTAGGAGTACAACGTGTTTGGTTATTGTACGACATTAAATGAAAACACGGGTAGGGCTAATGCCTAGTATTGTTGTAGAATAGGGGTTTTTTCAAATTCATTACCATAGAAAATTTAAATTTGAAAACAACCATAATATCATATTAATTCATAATGTAGGTTAAACTGACTAATGGCTGGTTCCTCTATCCGTCGGTAACCAGCTACGACTCGTTTCTTCTTGAAAACTTGTCAAAAGTAGGTTTTGACGCTTTTTCAAGGAGAAACGAGTCGTAGTCGGTTACCGACGGATATAGGAACCCGCCATAAGCGGCATTGTCGCAAAAGCGCTGCCGATTTACGTTAACATTGTAAAAATGTGTCATCAATTACTGGATAAATATACAAGCTACCGGTATTTAACCCACAATACGATTCCGGATGTGTGTTTTAAATTAATGTCGTACATAATAAAACAGGTTGTATAAAATATAGTGGAAAATTAAATTTTGCATGTTTTGGTTATAAATTTGGTTACCTTGCGATTAGTGGAGCTTTGTTCAACATTTTAAAGATGAACCAAGAATTGATTTGAGTTTTGGTAAAACTATTTTGATTTTTTGACAAAACCTTAATATTCTTATGTAACTAGCGATAATTTGTCAACGATTTCTAGAGCCAAAACTAAATTGTGACTCGAGCATTGACTTATATCAGTATTTACATTGATAACTGTTAAAATTTAAAATTTGCTTAAATATGTAATTTTACTGATGACATTGGAAAAAATCTTTTTTAAGATCTCAGTGTTAATCGATGTATATATTGCCGACGCGATTTTAACGAGTTTCAATGAAACGTTGTAAATAACGTATCAGTTAATATAAATTAGCAGTTAATAGGAAACAAAATTTTGAAAAACTGTACAATGTCGGGATGTATTGTAATCGAATTTATTTATCTTTTTATTTAGAATACTTATATCACTGACGAATGAAAAAGAACGCCTCGCCGCTTTTTTATTTTTAAACGATGTAATTTGAATAAGCATACATACTATATGTATAATGCTAGAATTTTTATTTTTATAGTGTTATCGGAACACTTACGGAAAATTCAAAGATTTTAAAACAATCTCAAAAATTTTCAAGCCTAGACGGGGCCTGAACCCGCAACCTTTCTCTTGGTACGAGGATGCACATTAGTTACTAGTTGATCAGCCCGGCTTCGCACGGATTTCAAAATAAAAAATAGCCTTAAAATAGGTTTAAACAAAAATGCCATAGAAAAAAAATTGACACGTGGTAGAAGTGAAACCTTCAAAAATGTTGGTTTCAAGATAATAAGACGAATGTAAAATTTCGGGATGATGATTATTGTAGGTTTTATTAATGATCCATAGTGATGCAAAGTTAGATAATTATTAACTCGAGTGGAGGGAGTACGAATCAAAGCACGAAGAGAACCACGAACATACGAAACACTGTATAATTCCTATCTCATTTTCTCCCACGTTAAATCTTATGAAATTATGTGGATGTCTCTTTATCGTTTAATTTTCATTCATTCTTTATCTTTATCAATTTATACGCTAAGTGAGAACTGTGACGCATCGTGACCGGTGGCCAAGCGCTGCCATTTTGAGGTAATTTTGCTGCGATTCGAGATTTTCATTTGGTATAACCGAAAGACTTCTTAGTGTTCAAGCATGATTATGACATACATAATTAGCGTATTTTATATTTTGTATAGCAAATATTACTTGTTACGTACACGTATTCACCTACAACACACGGCCGTGTCCATGACACTCCATTTTTTAATTCGTCCGTGAACTAAGTATCTATTTTTTTGGATGTTCAATTGTCAATATTAAATAGAACAGAAAAGCTGGTCGATAAAACGATTAGTTTTTAGGTACATTTTCTGACGGAAAATAGTTCGAATTATATCGATTTTTTTTTATTATGACTCGATTATTAGAACTTCCGTATAGTAGTGTTTGTTTTTACATGCTCATCAAAATAACACCTTTCATTTTTGTGCGTATATTATTAAACAACCTATATTATAAAAGTAAATCAATGTTAGGTATGATCAAGTTAATATCTCACGATTAATAACAGTTATAAAAAAAATGTCAGGCTAAATACCAGAGATTAATAAATAAATGTGAGCAACTATAACAATAAAAAACTTCTAGAATTGACATAAAGTTCATTAAGTTATGGAAAATTTCGCTAAAATAATTCGCTTAAGTTCCAATCCATTTAAAAAATGAAACTCTTTGAGATAACTATTTAAAGAAATTAATATTCAAACCATAACCTCGCCGCAATATATTTATGAAAACTTAATGTATTCACATAAAAACAATACTAGTTTTACGAAAAACCCTGATGTGCATTATATAAAGACTAGAAATAAACATAAACAGCACTTCCCCATATTTCGATTAGAAAAAGTAAATGAATAGTGACTATTCCGCAACAATGTAAACTGAGCCTTAGTTTTATCCTCTTTGAAATATCTCAGTAATATTAGTTTACAAAAACACTTAGAAGTTGTGAACATCTCACATATTTTATAAAATATTATATAAAGTTTTTGTTAACGGTTTTTAATTAAATTGCCGTTTGCAGTTTTATTTGAGACTAAATTATTATTAATTGAATCTGGATGTGTTGGAGAGTACTGTATGGGAATGAATGCTATCCAATTTGGTTTTATCATTTAAGTAGATTTACTTATTTTTATCGGCTATCGGGATCCCCTAGTAGAGGATCCTATTAAAAGTAACCCTTGGACAAAAGTAGGCTAAAATTAACCTACTTTTGTCTAAGGTAGGGTTGCCAACTGTCCTGTTTTCCCAGGACGTGTCCTGGGCTAGCCTGGAGAGTTTTCGGTCGAAACCGATTCTTTTAACCTGTCAAAGCCTGGTTTAAAATAATGGATTTACAATGAGGGCTCTTCACGGCCATGTTTTATAACTGCTAATAGATGGCGCTGCTCTGTCATGCTGTGACTAACAAAGAAAGTGAATTGTCACTGTCAATTGCCGTGTCAACATTATTTGCTGAGGAACTTGAAATAAAAAAACAAACATTTGTGTTTGGTTATTTGACGAAGTGAGATTGTTTTAGACAACTTTTGATATTGTGTCTTTGAGTTTTTAGCGGTGTGTCTCCAGACAGCGCCATCTATTACGCTAGTTGGAACTAGTTATTTCTTTTTAAATCGAAAATGAAAAGCCCTCATTTTATCATGAAAGAGCCAATTTTTATTTATACGACCTACGAACCAGCTTATGGCTGATTTGATGTTAAGTGGTAACGTACGCCTATAACTAAGCATTGCCTCGTAGGTCACGCACCTTAGGAACGTGCACTACTATGCACTGCCCTGCGTCCAACAACTGTTCTTATGTACTCTTAAGTTTGTCGAAGTTTTTTCTTTAAAATGTTGTAATGGTATCAAAAATTGTCTTAACGAGACAATTTCAAAAAAGTATATTTTAAAACTAGTATTTTCTATGTGCAGTTTGGTTTTTAACTGATTACTTCTTGGCTAGCATTAATTAATTACATTAAAGATATCAAAAATATAAATGTAAAACTTTGCTATTGTTATCTTGTGTTTAGATGACCTTAAGATTTGTCGTCTCTCTCTTTCCTACGTGTAATGTTCTGGGAGGGAGAGAGACAGCACGTTCTTGAGTGATTGGGACATTATGCTACTAAAAGTACACCATATTCACTTAGAAGTAAACCTTTAGTTTAGATAAAAATTTAGTTTTAAATACATTGTAAATACTTACAATAAAGTTCATAATACAAATAAAACTGCTGTACTTTATTTGAGAATATTTTATAAAAATCATGCTGAAAATAAAATAACATACTGAATAGTACAAAAATTATGTTTACGAACATTTTTCCAATATGTCATTTGCCAAATATTGCAATGAAGTTTTTTTTGGAACAATTCTTCTAGAATCTTCGACGACGTCTATTTCTGTTTTCTTCGGGATACATTTCAAATATACTTCTAGCGCATTCATCTGCTTCTTTTTTAACTAGAAATAAAAAAAACTGTTGTCAAAATCTGTAAATGCGGAAATGACATAAAAAGTTAGGGTATTTCGTTTTATTGTAGCTTCAACGATTTTAGTAGCTGCTTGACCTCAACATTCCATCACACTAATATAAATGTGAAAGTTCGGATGTGTCTATTTATTTTTTTGTTTGTTACTCAATCACGTCGTAACGGCTGAACCGATTTCGATGAAATTTGGTATGTACCTACGTAGATTATCACCTGGCTACTTTTTATTGGCAAACCACCGTGCGACACCGCGGGCGAAAGCTAGTCCTATATATTTTTTACCAACCTAAATCGCTTTCATTTCCATCCATTTGTCTTAACATATTCATGTTAAGTCCGATACCTTGATATTCCACTGGCATTGCACCAGACATAGTGGATTTATTTTCCAAAAATCTGATTGAGCTTCGATTTGGTAAGGGTCCAAAATTCGGGTGGAAAAGATTGTAGTACTCTTGACCCATAAATATCCTGTGGTTTTGTCTATAGCTCTGATCTGGTACAAACTGCTGTATGTTTCTGTAATTTTATTAATATTAAAAGCTAGAACATCCTCGATACCTACCTGTAACACAGGTACAAATATACTATAGTATTTTATATACTATAGTAATTTGTGTATATTTTTGTTTTATACCAATTTTAACAATTCTGGTTGAAGCCTTGGCTCCTGAACTAGCGTGAGCTGTATGTCAGGAGTCAGTTTCTTCACACATTAAATGACAAAAGAAAATACATAAATGGTACAATAGTTACAATGATAGATCAAATTTTGATAAGTACCTAAATTATATTGACTTTTAAAGTCAATATAACTTAGGTAGATGTTATACTAATCCTGGTGTATAATTAAGTGTTTATCTATTTATTTATTGTTAAACTATTAACTTATATAAAATGTATTTTGTGCAAGCAAGTAAAGGTAAAACTAAAAAATTATGAAGTGATTAGTTAAATCTATTGTAAAATTGTTAATACATTTTCTGTTTCAATGTATGTTAATTTACTTAACCATTCTTTAAATTTAGGTTTTAACTGATAGTTAAATAGGTATTTTACCTTATATTTAGGATGGAAATATTTATAATTATATATATACTATCTTCCCAACCCATATCCATTATATCCCTCCGTAGACACATTCTAGTCTACATATATGATCCAGATGACAATTACCTTCGCTAACGCGGAGATTTCAGAGTCATCACGCTTCACAGATACACCAACCTCGCCGGCGAGGTCGACCAGTCCCTTCAGTTACCGCCTACACAAGGTACAGTCCGCGAGGTATAAGCTGAGCTTTGCATTTGTGTGAGTGTACATGGATAGTGTAGGTGTGACAACCGGCCTTAGGCGCGGCGCCATTTTCGCCCGGTAAAAACCGGTTTAAACTGATTTTGGGTAACCGGCCTGAGGCGCGGCGCCATTCTGTCTCGCCGCGCTCCTGCCGCACTTCACCTCTTGTACAGACTGCAGCGTGACGTGTTTAATATTATTTTGTTTTTGTTTGATATAAGTGTTAGTAAAATGGATGCCAACACAAATAAGCGCAAAATACGGAAACCATTAAATAGCCAAGTAAAAGAAATTTTGTGTAATTTAAATAGCTATTTTAAAGACATGTCAAGTGTGACTACATCAGCCCAATTGGTAATAATCACACAATAATATGTACTCATCAGTCAAATACACAGCTGGACTTTATTTTATCAATTTAGTTTTATTTTATTTTAATACTAGAATACTTCTCCGACTTATGTTATGCCTTAAGTACCTACCTAAAATATAATGATATTAATTTTTAAGAGTTTGTTGTCTGACTGTACTTTTGGTGATCACTCACACTAATGCAAAGCTCAGCTTATACCTCGCGGACTGTACAGACATGTCTGGCTGGTACATGTACTAGCCAGCCCCGGCAACGGGCCAAGCCGAAGCTCGTACCTAAGTGGTGCCCTTGCACTAGTTGCCTCATTAATTAATTAAGCGTACTTACAACTGGTTCCTGTATTGAAAAGTTCGCCATCTTTCTATTTCTGACGTTTCAGGGTCATCTCTTTTTGAAATATTAGAGTCAAAACCATTTTCTTGCATGTTAGTTTCAAGATAATTAATCTGTAGTGGATTACTTCTTTCTGTGCAATTTATTAGTATAGTGGGTCCAGCGTCGTTTCTATCTTGAACTATTTTTGGTGTAGAGCCATCTTTATCCGTATTTCCTGGTTCAGGGTTATTAATTTGTGTATGTGCACTTTGATCAACTGTTTCAGAATGTGCACCAGTAATATTGAGGTTACCAGGGCAAGGACCAATATTTTTTTTATGAAAAGTTTTCCTAACATTTCTTAGGCTAGAACCAAAACCGTTTGATGACACTTTGTTGAGTCCAGAATGAGAACTATCGATTCCTGGCCAAGTTATTGGCTTATTACTGGGCCCGGGATCTAAATTATTCCACGTAGGATTTTCTCTTTGTTCAGAACTAAAATTATTCCATTTAAGACCTCTTTGTAATTTATTAGGTCCAGGATTATGGCTATTTCGATTAGGATTTTTGGTATCTCTTTGTTCAGAAAACGGATCTATTACAATTTCAATAGTTTTGACTTTTTTGGATCTCTTTCGCTTGTTGACTTTTTCTTTAGGCTTGTTAGGCTTAATGTTGATGATAAAGCCGTTGCCTTTAGCTTCTTCTTCAGTTATAAATTCAAAATCTGATGAATGGTAGCCGCAGTCGTCATCAGAATCATCTATAGAAATAACTTCTTTTCTAACTTCGTCGTTAATTTCTTTATTTTTGTCAGTTAATGTTGACGATTCGTCGAAATGTATATTTTCTTTATCTGTCGGTTTAACCTTATTTTCTTTAGTGCTAATATTTTCATCGAGCTCATCACTGTTTGCAGAGCTTATTGACCCTTCTTTACTTGCATTTATTTCAAATAAAGAGGTTTTAGAAATCGTGACACCCTCACGGAAGATATTGAAGAATCCTTTGCAAGGAATGAATGAATCCATTTTAAAACTGAAATAAAAACAAACTTGCTTTAACCCAGGTAGGTAAGAGGAATACTTTGTGTTAGATACACTTAGGACAAACCTTCTAAGTTTTTTTAGTATCTATGATTAATTAAAAAAATATCTATTTATTATTGTCATTATCTTTATCTTTTTTTATATATAAAAGCAGTCCAGCAATATTTATTTTATTTTAAGTATATATAAAACAAAGTCGGGTTTGTCCGAACACTTATAACTCGAGAACGGCTTGACCGATTTTGATGGTTTTTGATTTGTCTCCGCCTCGAATAGCAGAATAACTATTAAAATATCGGAAAAACCACGCAAAAAGAAATAATGAAGATAATTAATTTTCCCATACATAGATGCAGCGGGTGACGTACATTGACAGCCCGCGTCATATGCATGTCAAGGTGGTACGAAGTTCGGCGGGACAGCTAGTTTTAAATAAATATTGCTGAAAATTTCACACCTTGCCATATAGCCCCAAACTAAGCAAAACATGTATCTACTACACTATGATAACCACTGATAGAATATCTAAAGGTACAATGTTTTTAAGCTATAACTTCTTTCTTATATTAATGCTACTTATAGGAACACCAAGACCAGGTATACAAATAACTTTAGATCATGCAAAGATCTGTTCTGAGGCGGGAATCAAGCGCGCATCCTCTTGTGTCTCAGCCGACTATTCGCCCGTTGCGCCACGTAGGTCGTGGTGTTGCCTGTATAAGGTACCTACCTAACTTAAGACGGGGTTGCTAAAGCAAAATAATATAATTCAAATTGGCTGGATAGATGGTGCTAAGGGTCTTTGTTTAATGTTAGTGTCGTATCGCAAAATAGTTAGGAAGGAACAGTATCCCGACCGTGTAGGTAGGTAAGGTATCTTTGGAATTTTTATTAAAAATTCTGGTGCGGACGCCCCTTTACCTAGTTTTAGGGTATTTTTCTTTATTATCGTTATTCTAGTTCGATTCTAATTATTTTTTACATATTAAAAATAAAGAATGATTTATTTTCCGTGGCGTAGTGGGCGTAGGCTGAGACGCAGTAAGTAGAGGGTTCGATTCCCACCGCGGAGGAAATGTTTGCATGATCTACAGATATTTTTCCGTGTCTGGGTGTTTTTCTATATATTATAAGTATGTATTTACAAAAAAAAAGTATATAAGTATTCTATCAGTTATCTGGTTCCCATAGTACAAGCTCTGCTTAGTTTGGGACTAGATAGCGCTGTGAGAAATGCCCCGCATTATTTATTTATATGAATATTAAGAAGTTACTTTGTTTTATAATACACTAGCTTATCTAAATCCGTCGTCTTGCGATACCACGAGCTTATTAGGATAACTTATGATACTCGTAACTATTATTCCATTCCCTGTTCGCTGTAGGTACGTTACTTACTCATATTACTCCATTGTCAAATTGATTGCAACAATAAAAGCAATGGACAGCGAACAATGAATGTAATTGATCGAGCGAAGCGAGATCTCTAAATCATCGTGGGCGAATCGGAGTTTTATGTAGGTATGTTTGTTTGTCCCAGGATAACTTTCAAAGCGTTTATCCGAAAATTTTGGTAGGTATATAGGTAGCCAGTGATGACGCAATTTTGGTGTGACTAAATGAGCTAAAAATGTGGGGGGCGGTAGAGATTATTGGGGTTCAAGAGGGGTAAAAAAACAACATGGGAATATCCGATCAAATGGCATGTCTAATTTAAGGTCTTTGTGAGTACATTTCGATCCCGTTTTATTTTTAAGTTAAACTTTGTAGTTTTTAAGTTATTAGCCATAATAAAAACTGAACTTTGATAAAATTCACAGGGTACACCAGTGACCCCACAGTGTTGAAATTTTGTATGCGTGTAGCTTTAGTGACACAAATATAGGGAAAAGTCTGAAATTCAGAATAACTGCAATTTCTACCCCCAAAAAAGACAACCAATTTACATGAGCTCCCGTTACCTGTAATTTGAATGAAACTGTAGGTCAAGTAATTTGGTTTGTCATTTCGTGGCACTATTTTACTAGTCAAAGATTAAGGCTTGCACAACTATAAATAAAATAAATAAATAAATATTGCTGGACACTAAATACGTTTAGGCATCGTCGCGAGTCGCCCTAAGAATATTATTTTGTGTTTGGGGAGACTCGCGAGATCTCAGTTCGGGGCGAACCACTATATAGTAGTAACAAACATGTTCGAAGAAGAGGGCCTCTCGAAATTTGCCTTGCCCACATCAAACTAAGGTCTTGCACCGCCACTGCCGAAACTGCTAATCAGTGGAGTCCTTTAGGCTCACAAACTGAGCGGATGCTATCCACATAATATACTAGACACCAGGCGCTGTACCTACTATTCATCTACAAGATCGAAATGTAAAGGCCTCACTCAGTAGTAGGTAACTACGTAAAATCAATTTTATAACACATTTGCTCGTAAAGGGTCTCTTATTTCACCAATTCAATATCGTATTGTATGTCATTACGTACTTGTGCGTTATTGTAATGTAGAACGCACGAGTTTCTTTTTTATAAGGTAAAACGTACGGTTTATCAAGATGCTCCGTCTAAAAGGTACGGTACTTCTTTAAATTTTAGCAGAGTTTTTATGTCAGAAAAGTGATCAACATTTTATGAATAAAATTAACTTTGGGAGATAAAATATAAAAAATTTAACATTTAATTCTTTAATTTAATTAATTTTGACAATAAATTACACTTATTTATCTGTAACAAAAACAAAAAAATATTAATTTACTTTATTAGTAATACTGGATGTTTTTGGCCTTTACCTTAAAAAAAATGCGGTGATGCGCGCGCATCGTTAATTTGTGAACAAGTAAAAATTATTCCGCGCGCTTTTTCTTTCCAAGAAAGTCAGAGTTTTATTTATTTCCTCGCAAATATGTTATAAAACGTCGTATGACATACGTGCGCTTTGATAATTACAGCCTCTGCTTTCTTGTAGCTCTCGCCTACGGCTCGGGCTAGCAATATCGCCTCGGCTGTAATTTTCAACTTACCGCACTTATATCATAATGTACTAATAGGCACTTTAGTACATACAAAATATTTCAGTCGTAAAACGTTTCTAAAAACAGCACATTTAATAGAACTATGTTGGTACGTACTTACACACACTTTTCAACATAAATCCAGTATATTTATCATTGAGAAACTTCCAAATTGTAAATTCCTTCCAAAAACCACTTTTTCTAGCTAGGTACTGTTCAGTTCAATCTGCTAAAACTTGTAATGTCATTTGCAAAAAGGCGGGAATATTGACGTTTCGTTTTTTTCCGATTACGGCATCAAAGGAATTTACATTCAGCCGTGTGATGGCTGAATGTGTGAAAATTAAAAACAAATTTACGAACCATTTCATTTAATACCAAAATGTTGTTACTATTTTAATATACCTACCTAAATAAATGCAGTAGGTATATTTGCATTAAACTTAAACTTGCATACCTTATGAATGTTTTTCAGCCAAATACAAAAATGGTTACATACAAGATCTTTATTTTTATGTCTTACATAATAATTTGTAGCCTACACGTAAATTAGATACATGGTATAAAAACAAACAGATATCCCATTTATCTAGCTAGTCATTGAAGTTAGCCATTAACTTCAGAGTGGTCTAGAAAATTTTAAACAATATTTAGGCAGCCATTATGAAACTTTTGTTGCAATCGCAATGTTTGAAATCACAAAGGCCTATCGTAAAGTGGCCGCAAGTTCATTGAAGTTAAAATTTCCAGACCCCATTTTCTCCCTTGAAAGTGTCAATTTTTGACAACATTTAACATTTCTTGAAAGTAACTTTGAGCAGTTGTTATGCGTTTTAATTGCCTTTTGGTTATTGTGTGACTTTCTAAATTCAAGGTCAAAATTAATATGACGTTGACACTGTCAAAATGGTTGCCATAACAGAGTTCTCCGTTTGACATGGCTTCTGATTAAAACTGGTATTTATTGCGTATCTACCAATTTTATTTGTTATCCCGACGTTTCGGATGTGTTGCAACAGGCGTGGTCACATCTCGATATCGGATAACAAATAAAATTGGTACATACGCGATTAATACCTGTTTTAATCAATAATTATGTAGTGATCGCGAAAGTTTTAAAAATACTATTTTGCTATTCCTTTCATGTTACAAGCGATTGATCCATAAGAACTAAACTCGATTATAGTTTTGTCAGTTTTATTATTGGACTTAGTTAAAAAATCTGTTTGAAATTAACTTTTTAACATAGTTCTAGAATACGGATCATTCTAGAACTACCCTTATGGATGAATATAGATTCAACGAGTCTCGATTTATGTCCTGTTTAGTTTTAGAATAAGGGTCTGGCTTTGTAACTTAAAAACTGTTGAGTTTTGGGCCATCATGTGAAAATATGTTTTATACCATGCATAGATAGATAGAATAGAAATGTCACTTTTTGCCAGATTTCTTAATGCCGCCTTGTGTGAGCGGGCCCTTCTGTGACGCCTTAGCTTTTGCATCCTGAAATTAATAAAAACTATTTTGTAGGTCTGTACAATAGACTATATATTCATTTATTCTGCTTACATGTACATATATATTTTTTTAGCTTAGATAGTAGGTAGCTTAGGAGTAAGTATATATACCTGTAAGGGCACTGCAAGTTGGATTTGCGCCTTTTCAAAAAGTACAGCAATTAAACATAGAATTAAACATGTCAAATCAATTAAATTAAAATAGTTTATGCGGCATATGTCAAATAATACAGTAGAACAACAAAGGTATGTCAAGCTATCGGGTAATAATAATAATGTCAAGTGGAAATATTCATAATGTCAAGTAATTTCATTGTATAAACGATATCTAAGCATGCTTACATACTACCTTTAATGTGTTAGTGTCAGGTTGGCACAAATGTTTATGTTAACATGTTGCCCCTGTTGGTCCATCATGGTGGCCATCAGCGATATTTTTTATAGACCATTACAAAAAAGTGTAGTTGATCTTACTACCAGTAAAAAATTAAGTAAGACTCCTGAGTGTAATTTTGTTTACTATAGAGACAATTTATAATAATATATTTTTAAAACCTACCTAATTCAATGCAATTCTTTATTTCAGACTAACACAACATTAAAGACAAGGCAGGTACATAGTCCATATTCAGTACAATATAGGTACATATAATATACCTAAATGTATCTAATTTATTTTATTTATGCCTATTGATAAAATCACACTTGTAATTTGTCTTAACCCATTCGACATGTTTAAATAGATATGTTAAAAAGTTATACTAATATAAATAAATAATGCCGGACATTTCACACAGCGCCATCTAGCCCCAAACTAAGCAAAACTTGTACTATGGGAACCAGATAACTGATAGAATACTTATATATAATACATACTTATAATATATAGAAAAATACCCAAACCCCGAACAAATATGTGTAGTCCATGCAAACATTTTTCCCGCAGAGGGAATCGAACCCGCAACCTCCTGCGTCTCAGCCGGTTATTCGCCCACTATGCCACGGAGGTAGTCATAATAAATAAAATATGGATCTTTGACATCTGAATAAAAAATGCATTGAATTTATATATTTACCTGCAATGCTTTCTGCTGCTCCTTGAGCTTCTGTTTATGAGCTAGGTCATCCTCATCCATCTCTTTAGACTCCTTCTTTGGTGCCTTCAATGGCTTCTTCTTACCACCTTCCCGGCCTGACATCTGCAAATAAAAAAACAACATTTAACATTTAATTTAAAAAACAAAAACAACATTTAAGTAACCTGTTCATATAATCGTAATCCAGGTCATAATCTATCTATTGGTATATACCAAACTAGGGATTCGAGTTATGGAGCTCAAATGGTCTTGGGCAGGACACTTAGCGTGACGTGGTGATGACAGATGGAGCAGGGCAGTGACTGAATAGTGGCCGAGGAGTGGGAACTGAAGGGTAAGACGTCCATCAGCGAGATGGGTGGACGACATCGTAAAGGTCGCGGGCCATCAGTGGGTGAGGCTAGCACAGGATCGTAGTGGATGGCACAAACTTGGGGAGGCCTATACCCAACAGTTGGTGAAGTCAGGCTGTGGATGATGGTGATATCAAACTAGCTGACCAGCCTGCAGCTTCACATGCGTGGTTTGTCAATAAAAACATTACCCTCTTAAGTCGGGTTAAAAGTACCCTATATACGTCCGGTATACCTAAACATATACAAACTCAAATGGATCATAGATAGTGATAGATATGGAATGGAAATAAAATAAAGTAGGTACCTACATACTTAATTAACCTAGATTTATTGTCACAAAAAAAAATATTTAGCATGTTTAGTCTTTGGTTCAATGTATGAAAATCTATTGTGTTACGGAAATGAATTTGCGCGCAGATTTCGGTAGTAGAATAAAATACGAGGCCATATCTTTGCCAACTATTGAATGAGTAAGAACCAAAGAACATGTTTTGTTGTACTATGAACAGCTAGTAAATGGATTTTTACTAGTTCCCTGTTCTGAGTACGGTTATTTTAGCACTCTGCTTAAACCACACATTAAGTTTTCACATGCGCAGTTCTGAAAGGGTGCAATTTAGCTTTTCTAGTAAGCGAAATTAGAATCTAACCTCTTCAAATAAATGTAAGATCGTGGATAAAGTGCTGTTGTTAAATTAAAAATACGGCCAATAAAACTTACCCTGCAGATTATGAGAGAAGCGTACAAAAGATGAAAATATGGTTTATTTTGTGCAAATAGAAAACCACACGGTAATTCACGGCACCCTGAAACGAATGGAGTACCGAACGAATGATTGATTTTAGTTTTTGACAATCACTTACATGAATTTGACATTGACATAACAATAGAAAAGAGTAAAACGACATAGATTAAAAACCGATAAAATAAATATTGCTGGACATTTCACACAGCGCTATCTAGCCCCAAACTAAGCAGAGCTTGTATTATGGGAACCAGACCAGATAACTGATAGAATACTAATATACTTTTTTTTTATAAATGCATATTTTTATTATATGTATAGAAATAGTGATTCGCCCCGAAGAGGTCTCGCGAGTCTACCATAAAAACAAAAAAAATGTTATTCGTAATCTTTGACTATCAAAATAGTGCCACGAATAAAAACCAAAATACTTGACCTACAGTTTCATTCAAATTACAGGTAACGGGAGTTCATGGTAATTGGTTATTTTTTTTTGGGGTACAAATTGCAGTTATTCTAGATTTCTGACTTTTGCCTATATTTGTAATAACGCGGTATGCGTATAAAACTATACGCATACCAAATAACAGCACTGGGGTACCCTGTGAATTTTATCAAAATTTTGTTTTTATTATGGCTAATAACTCAAAAACTACAAGGATTAAACTAAAAATAAAAACAGGGTTGAAATGTACTCACAAATACCTTTTATTAAAGGTGCCACTTGACCGGATAGTCCCATTTTGGTGTTTTTACCTCTCTTGAATTCAAATATCTCAACAACCCCCCCGCATTTGTAGCTCATTTAGTTAAGTACACCAAAATTGTGCCATCACTACCTACCTATATAATAAATTTCACGATGATCGGATAAACGCTTCGAAAGTTATCCTCCGACAAACAAACGTACCTACATGCAAACATACATACAACGCCGATTTGCCCAAGTTGATTTAGAGATCTCGCTTCGCTCGGTCAAAAAACTAGGCATTTCTGCGGTGCGGACGGCGCGGATGACGTCAGTCGAGTCACAGATCACTTATAGCGGGTTCTTATATCCGTCAGTAACCGACTACGACTCGTATTGCATTTTTTTGTCAACAACTTTCATTCAAAAGTTTCATGAGCTAGCTTTGAGAAGGTATTGGTGTTCACGTGTCTTTTGTCGTTTTCCCGGCTAAATAATTGTTTTGTCTGATATTTGCTTCCTAAACTAATAATTGTTTATATTAATAATAACTAATAATTGTTTAACTGTATATATTTGTTTGTCTTTCGTCGGTGTGGTAAGAATTTTGTGGGTTATTGTAGTTTTGAGATTGGGTTCGTTGTTTGTATGTGGCCGCCATCATGGAAACGATGGCGGATAGCGATTTATTGGATCCTGGTCCAGAATTTGAACTAGACCTTCCACCAGGATTTAAAGTTCCCTCACCAGAGCTATTCTGTGAAATTCCAGCGACGGATTCTTGTGCGGATGGGGCAATAGCTCCATCCTCCAAGTCCTCTAACAGGTGTGCCGAGTTTCTGAAAGAAAAGAATGATACTCCTACTTGGAAAACAGTTAACAAAAAAAAAGATAAGAGAGCTATGAAAGTTGAAAAACTGAAATCAACATTAAAACCAAAACATCCCATCAACAAAGTGTTAGCTAATTCTAAAATATTACATGATATTAGCACTGTTGCCCCGCGTATAAGCAACCGCATTTTCCCAGCAGTTAATAAGGCAATTCAGCCAGTTAAAAATAAAGTAAAACAGCCAGGTATTCATGCTGTTCCTATGGACCTGACCCAAGTTGATTCCTCAAACCTCTTGACCCAAAACTCTTCTACCCCCATTACTCGAAACTATTATGAGTGTAGTGATCGTGGTCCCTTCTTAATCTATGTAGAATTAGCCAGAGAAAATGCTACACCTGGAACTACCCTACACCCCTTGAAATTCAGCTCATTTCTCTTCAGAAATAAGTTCACTTCCATCTTGAATGATGGTATAAAAAAGATAGGCCGTAATCGCCTAGCGGTTTGTTTCAAATCTGCGGATGAAGCAAATCAATTCTTAAAAAATGATCTGTTGCCCCAAAATAAATTCAAAGCATATATACCGTCACATAACATTTCTCGCATGGGTATAGTCAAAGGTATCCCTTTGGACTGGTCTCATGAGGAAATTATTGATGCAGTTCGCTGCCCTGTGGGTACAGGGAAAATAATTAAAACGCGCCGATTGAACAAAAAAATTATTACTACGTCGGATGGCAGTTCTTGGGTACCTACGCAAACTGTTGTCTTTACATTTGATGGTCAAGTTTTGCCCAAAGAGATAGCTTGTTGCTATACCATGCTGGCGGTGGAGCAGTATATTTTCCCCACTATCCAATGTTACAGTTGCTGTCGATTTGGGCATAATAAAGCTCATTGCCGTTCTAAACCTAAATGCTACAAATGCTCTGACAACCACACAGGAGACTCATGCTTAGTTGATGCAACTGAGGCAATTTGTATGTACTGCTCGGCACATCACTTTGCCACTAGCAAGATATGTCCTGAATATACCAGGCAAGTTAATATAAAACACCATATGGCAAATCACAATGTTTCATACCAAGAGGCAATTAAAGTAATCCCGCAATCTAAGAAGTCCTTTGCAGAAGTTGCATCAAGTCAGCCTGAGTCCTCTCAGCTTATATCTCCATCTTCTAATGTGATACCGTCTTCCCAACCCTCTGAACTTACTCACTCGTACCGAAAAACCATAACTCGCCGTCCACGTCCTCGCCCAGCTATAGTTCCTGGCTATGACCAAAAATCCCATGGAGAATTAATACATTCTTATGATATTCCTGCACCATCAAACGGTTGTGCCATCAATAATAATTTAAATAATACAAGCTCAAACGAAAAAGAAATCTTGACTCCTGAAACAATTAATAAATTACTCTCTTCTTTGACTAATATAATCCTTCATTCTGATCTACCGAACAACGTTGCAATACACATGATTAACACTATATCAATCACACTTTTAAATGCGATCAAACATGGATGTAGTCCTCCAATGGAATTGTAGAAGTGTGGTTCAGAACAAATCTGAACTACACTACTTACTTAATCATCATAAGCCATTCATCTCTGCCATCTCGGAGACATGGCTGGATCCTGGTTCTATTTGTAGAACCCCTGGATACGCCGTTCTCCGGGATGACAGAGGGGATGGTTGGGGCGGTGCTGCCCTTTTTATTAGAAATAATTTATCTTTTACCCAAATTCCCATTAATAACTCTAGTAATTTGTTAAATGTTGTGGCCCTTAGGTTTAATAACATTTCTTATGTCTCTGTTTATATTCCAAATAGAAATATTGCGGTTATCCCTATTTTGCAATCCTACCTTTCAACAGTTCCTCCTCCCTTGGTTCTATTAGGAGATTTTAACTGTCATCATCAATTATGGGGAGCGCCTAATAGTCACCCTTTTAGCTGTCAATTTTTAGATATTTTGGATAACTTTGATTTATGTATTTTGAATGATGGGTCTCCTACGCGTAGAACCCCCCCAGGTGCTAATTTAAGTTTCGTGGATCTGTCTTGTTGTTCCTCTTCTTTAGCTAGTCTTCTTTCTTGGTCCAGGCATCCTACTACTCATGGTTCAGACCATTATCCTATTATCATCTCTTTCCCTTATCAAAATTCTTCTGTTCTTAATCTTCCTCCTCTACTTCCATACATAATTAGTAAAAATAAATGGGAATCTTACTCAAGTCTTTTAGATGAGAAAATAGAGGCCCTGCCTAGTCCTGACCCTTCCAATATTATTGAATGTTGCAATTTTTTAAAAAAATCTGTTATTGATGCTGCAGATGCTGTTTTTAAGAAAAAGAACACCTTCGCTGGCAAAATTCTATCTCCTCCCTGGTGGGATTCTGACTGTACTAAAGCAATTAAACGTCGCAAGGCTGCTGAAATTAACTGTGACACAAAAGTAACCCTAGAGAATTTCCTAGTTTTTAAAAACGTAAATGCTGCTACTAAAAGGCTTTTGAAGAAAAGGAAGTTTCAGGGCTGGCGTAACTTCTGTTCTTCTGTCTCCCCTCAAACTTCCCCGACTATTGTCTGGGATAAAATAAGACGTTTTAGATGTTCTCGCAGACAAAACTATCACACATCATATTCTACATCTTGGACAAATAACTTTATGAGTATGTTAGCCCCCCCATTTGCCCCTAATTATTTTCAGGTACCCAACCCTTACTATTTATCAAATGATGTTCCGGCTCACTCTTCTAATTCTAACTTTTTGCTTGATTCCCCCTTCTCTTACCATGAATTAAAATTGGTTCTGAATAAGGTTAAAGATTCAGCCCCAGGCCCAGATGGAATCCCATACTCCTTATTATCTAATGCAAGTGAATTATCCCTCAATTACTTCTTAATCATTATCAATACAGTTATTAGTTCCGGCCTTATTCCTCAATATTGGAAACATCAAATAATTATTCCCATTTGTAAACCTGGCAAAGATCCTTCAGATTCTTTATCTTACCGCCCCATTGCTTTATCATCAACAATCCCCAAAATTACTGAACATTTAGTTAAAAATCGCCTAGAGTGGTTCTTAGAGCACCACTCCCTCCTATCAACTTCTCAATATGGATTTAGAAAGGGTAAAAGTATCGCTGATAGTCATGCCATATTCACCACAGATATTCATCTAGCATTGACTAGAAACGAGTCAGTAGTTGCTGGCTTTCTTGATATATCTGCAGCATATGATAATGTTGATCTTAGTATTCTTAGGCATAAACTGCATGAGCTAAGAATTCCTAATAAGATAACCTCTTTCATATTTAATTTATTATCTGGCAGACTAATCTCACTAAGATTTAATGGAGTAAACGAGACTGATAGAGTCATCTGGAAGGGTCTCCCTCAGGGATCAGTCCTAAGTCCACTATTGTACGGTGTATATACTATAGATATAGAGCGGTCTTTGACATCAGTGTCCAGAATTCTTCAATATGCAGATGACTTACTTGTCTACACAGCTGATTCTTCTATTACGGAAGCAGCGGGTAGGGTGGAAGAAGGCATTGCCATTCTGTCCACCTGGTTACACACTAACTCTCTTTCCCTTTCAGCATCTAAAAGCAGTATCTGTATTTTCTCTAGGAAAAGAAAAAAACCCAATATTATTATTTCCTCTAATGGCTCAATTTTACCAGTAGTTAATAAAGTTAAATTTCTGGGCAAATTTTTTGACTCTAAATTGAATGGTTTGGCTCATGTTAATCATATGTTGGGTAAAAGTGAACGGGGTATCAACATTATGAGATGTCTGGCCGGAGTTTGGTGGGGTGCCCACCCATTGTCACTTAAAATTTTATATAATGCCATAGTAAGGAGCCACTTAAATTTTGGTTCTTATCTGTTAATCCCTGGAAATAAAGCTGCTATTAAAAAACTTGATGTATGTCACTCTAAAGCGCTTAGAGTAATTATTGGGGCTATGAAATCCACACCGATAAATGCTCTTCAAGTCGAATGCTCAGATCCCCCTCTGAATCTTAGGCGACAATACCTTGCAGATAGGTTTATTTTTAAAATTAGCGTTTTTGCAAATCACCCTTTAATTCCTAAACTTAAATTGTTAGATGTTTACACCCAATCTAAGCCATTCTGGAGACATAAGCTTTTACCCCCCTTAGTCAAGAGCTACAGAAAGCTTGATAGGGTCCGATTTAAAGTGAATAGATTTTCAGTTCACCCTCTTTTTTTGTATGATTTCAGATCCAAAATTTTTCAACCTGATGTTAGGCTATCTCTAGGTATTAACAAGAAAACTCCTAACCCAAATTTGGAATTTAGTAAAGTAGTAGCAGACCTCTGGGGTAACTCTGATTTATTTTTCACTGATGCATCCAAGACTGACCTTCTTGGGTCCTTGGGAGCCGCTTTTTTACATTCCAACTCTAATATATCTCAACTCTTTAAATATCCGCATTATTGTTCAAATTGTTCTGGCGAAAGCCTAGCTATCTTAGAATGCATTCAATTTATCAGAAACAATTATATCCCTGATTCATTTTCCTGATGTAATTTTTTCAGATTCCAAAAGCAGTTTACAGCAAATAATAGCAAACCCTTTTGGCAAATCAGCCTCCTCCTGTCCTATTTCTTTGTCTATCAAACATTGCCTTAGACTTTGCCATGATGATAATTTGAGGGTCACATTGGCATGGATACCTGGCCACAGAGGTATTGTGGGTAATGAGCGGGTGGACAGTTTAGCTAAATTTGCAATTGTTCATGGTAGTAAACGTAATTTTACCACATACCCCCATGACATTATTTCTATTGCTAAGCAAAGTTTAGAAAAATCCTGGAACTCCCACTGGGTGAGTACAGGGCGCACAAAGGGTAATCATCTATATCAGATTCAGACGTTCATTTCTTTCAAACCTTCGTTTGCAAAAATTAAAGCTACTAAGCAAATTACTTCCACAATTTGTAGGATGCGAATTGGACATTGCTCCTCACCGGTTCACCTCCGAAAAATAAGAGTGAAAGACTCATCCCTTTGTGAATGTGGTCTTGATGAAGGGTCTATTAATCACATACTGTACAACTGCCCCAGATACTCCTCACCTTCCCTATATGATATTTTAGTTTACTGTAAAGCTCCTCTTCCATCTAACTTAACTTCCCTTTTATCACTACAAAATAAAAACGCTATACTTATGTGCCCTTACTAAATTTATATCTCATTATGATATTAAATTATAGATTACTAACATTTATATTTATATATATATATATATATATTAATATAATATATTTATTTACTTGATAGTAATAATAACATTTAACTAATGGATGCAGGTTTCAGATAAACTCGCGTCGCGTATAACTTTATACCTATT
This sequence comes from Philereme transversata, assembly GCA_963924445.1. Classification (NCBI taxonomy): domain Eukaryota; kingdom Metazoa; phylum Arthropoda; class Insecta; order Lepidoptera; family Geometridae; genus Philereme; species Philereme transversata. Next base: position 22,982,411 of record OZ004346.1, read on the forward strand.
TTAACTTGATTTTCCATTTAACCGTACCGTGAACATACTAAGTGAAGTTGGCAGGAATGTTCCTCACGCTCTATTAAAGGAATCAGTTGCCATTAAAAAAAAAAAAAGACTCGTATTCCCTTGAAAAAATGTCAAACTAATGTCAAACTTTTGACACATTTTCAAGGAGAAACGAGGCGTAGCTGGTGACCGACGGATATAGGAACCCGGCATTAGATGACATAGTCGACCATCTTTTGCGGTAGTACCGCAGCGGTACCTACTGGTTAGTGGTTACAGGAAACGGACCCCTTCAATGTGCGTGGTCGTTAAGCGCTTGACCAATTAATATATACATTGATTACAATTACTCATTCCACAATAATAGAGATGTGTTTTCAATACATTTCACTCGTATTTTGGACATAGACATAGACGGGCGTTATTTGCAACTAATCTCATCATCATTGTGAGCACTTCTCATCCCACTGCTGGGCATAGGCCTCTCTTCGCTGTGTTATTTGTTATTATAGTACTACTTATTACTCTTAGAAAATAAAAGACGATAAATATTATATAGCTGATTACAATATATAGCCTTTAAAACCTTTGGATTATGGAGTGGGTGGTGTTTCTTTTGTGGGCGATTTTGATCCTGTATCTAGCTTCATGTAAGTAGAGTGTTTTTTTATTTATTTATTATTAAGAAAGAGCTTACGCCCTCGGCCTCACACACAACTTTTTTTTTTGGCTTCGCACGTTTTTGTGCATTTGCCAGTAGCAAATAAAATCCGCTCGAAATTTTTCCATAAAACGTAGCATAAGTATGTCTCCTCCTATCATAAACTATCTATTTTTTTATAAACTATCTTTTCAAACCGGCAATTTCAGGGGGCGCTAAATTCTTCAATAAAAATGTATGAAAAAAAACTTTTTTCCAAAAGTGCTTGGCATCCAGCGCACTATCGATTATTCCACTCTACCTACCACCTATATTGTTCACCTGACTGTTCATTTGATTTGAAACACTTCAAACTTTAACTTTTACGTTTGAGGGGCGAGGGGGAAGAGGGGTGCTCAAACGTTGGAGAGGGGGCGCCACATCAAGTTTCTGCCCCGGTTAGGAAAATTTTTAGATCCGGGGTTGAGTACATTATAACTAACTAATAAATTACCTTCGTACCAGTTCCACAGCTTAAACAGTTATTGTTATCTTGGTCCCAGCAGCATGAATCTCATGATCCTACGTTTGATTTTCAGTTGCAGTACTAAATGAAAAATACAGCTCGTCATCGAAGAAAGAGCCGGATTCGTGCACAATTTTATAATATCGGTCAAGTGCGCATCGCTCGCACAATCGGCGTTTCCCACCCTATTCCGCAAGTAAGTACCTTGAAATCACTCGATGACTAGTATACGCCAAGACACATGGCTATAGATGTAAGGCCGGTTTAAAACCGAAATAAACCTTTTTTTTCGATTTAAAACGGTTGGTGTTGATGGCTAGGTTTTTCTTAATTATAACTACATTTTCTTGATTTTACCGAGGTAGGAATATAGCGGAGTACCTATAAACTGTGTAAAGATTTTTTAAATGTGTGATTATACTGATATTGGTATATTTAGCTTTGAAGACAACGTTGTCTCTTTCAAGCGCAAGTAAAACGGATGGCATTGTGTTATTAACACGTTCGCTGCGGTAGTAGGTCTAAACACCTCTTGCGTGTCCTCGCGCGCAGTGCAGGGACAAAATTCTGCCGTTTCTCTCTGGTGCGGAGCTCATAACTCGGGGATTTATGGGAGTAAGAAAAATATAAGTTTGTGTTTGTGTTTATGTCTGTGACTCGACAAGGCAAAAATATACATAAGATGTCTTTAGGCCCAGCACTGCACTTAAAGGGAAAAAACTTTATTCAGTATGGCTATATGGCTTATAGACCTATCAACCGGGTAAGGTATTTGTACCCCCTACCGCACTTGTTTTACCTATTTTTCTTTCTACGAATTAGTGTTGTACACGCGTCGATAGAAAGTACATGTTACCATACCGTGTCTGAAAAAATTGCATAATGTTTGGACGAAATAAGAGGTGTAAAAGAATATAATTGAAATTACTAAACGAGATAAACATGACATTGTGGAAGACACTTCAGTGCCGAAATACTGTCGTGTTTATCAAAAAAATACTGTGAAATCTGAAAACCAACCGTCGACTTCTACATCTAATAAAAATTCTGGGGAAATGTTTTTATGAATCTCATATGTAAATTATAACTGTTATCATAACTGTTCAAAGTAGAAATTACTAAGTATTGATAAATTGGTTTCATTGTCCACTCAATACATCACTATGTATAAATTAGTGTATAAATTATATAACTATGCATAAATTATGTATAATATATATAAATTAGTGCGATAGCAGGCTTATGTGCCTTTTAAATTTTTTCGTATTTTTCTTTATTTCCACCAGCAGGACCCCAGAGCGAAGCGAAAATTTGATGCACTGAGATTTTTAGAACACTATGGTCATAGTTGTATAAGCAGAAAATAGGTTTCCGCGCAGAAAATACGGTTAGAAGCTATTGATTAACAAAGAGGTCGAAAAACCTTTATAGCACTGGGGAAAAAGTACTTTTAAGGTTTATCAGCCTCCTATCGCACTACGTGAGAAAAAGTCAAATTATTTCCCGCAGCGAACGTGTTAGTGATGTCTTTTAATCTAGTGTGTGCAATATAATATAATACAATAAATCAGTATAGACATACATATACCCACATACATGTACTTACGTTTTCGTGTAGTAGGTAATTATTTTCAATTGATTTTCTATAAACTAATTAAAACGAAACATGACGTCAGGTGACCAAAAATTGCCCACAATGAAGTCTAAAACACAGTTCTTTTATTTTTGTAGGCGAGTTTTCAACCGTTTAAAACGATTTATTTGGGGTTTAAAATTGCAACATTTTATTGAAAACGTTTTAAAATCGGTTGTTTTACATCTATAGCCAAGAATCATGGCAGACGGTCCAGGTTTGTTTCCTTTTCAATACAATTACCTACTGGTAAATCCAGTAATTGTAATACAAGGTAAAACCACATCACAAAAAACAACCAATGTTGGTTTTGAATATCGACTTGGATGATTCACCCACAGGGCATACTTGCAGACTTTCCTGCCTGTCAGGCTGTCAGATTGGGCGTATACGCAAAATTTTAAGTAATAGCCCTACCGGCGTTCTTGTCTATAGCCAAGTGCATTAGTAGGTAGAACAAATTCTAACCCCCCCCCCTCTGTAAAGCTAGACTCAAAAACCTTGAATCTCCATGAAGAGTTGTGATTCATTCCTCTTATCTATATATATTATATATTTGACCACCTCCGTGGTGCAGTGGGCGAATAGCCGGCTGAAACGCAGGAGCTAGCGGGTTCGATTCCCGCCGCGGAACAAATGTTTGCATGATCTACAGATATTTGTTCCGGGTCTGGATTTTTTTCTATATATAATAAGTATGTATTTACAAAAAAAGTATATAAGTATCTATCAGTTATCTGGTGCCCATAGTACAAGCTCTGCTTAGTTTGGGGCTAGATAGCGCTGTGTGACATGTCCAGCATTATTATATAAAAAATTTATTATTAATATGTATGTAAGTACATATTTATTTATTTTATATATGATATTTGTTCGAGCGAAGCGAGATATCTAATTCAACTTGGGCAAATCGGCGTTGTATGTATGTATGTTTGTTTGTCCGAGGATAACTTTCGAAGCGTTGATCCGATCATCGTGAAATTTGATACATAGAATAGAATAGAATAGAATAGAATAATCATTTATTTGGCACACACAAAATGACACATGAAACAATAATAACAGTTGAATCCATTAAGACAGTTCGACTCATGTGTCTGCGTACCAAAATGGCGTTCAGCTCAGCATAATGTTGGATGTTGTGCATCCAACGCTGATTTTCAGCTGAAACCAAAAAATTAAATAAAAAAAAATAAATAAAGAAGTGAATAAATAAAAGGTGTGCAATATTATTAAAATGTAGATATAAAATTCATAAACATACTTTTCTAAAATAATAATAAATAAATATATATATATATATATAAATAAATATGGGTAACTATTTAAAATATATTGACTTAGATATATATATGTAAGAAGAGTAATTGGATGACTAGATTAAAGAGAGGTCGACATTGATTTTACCATGTTGTATTTGGGCTTCCATTAGAAACATTTTTAGTTTTTTTCTAAAGCTGTTGCCACTTTTAGCATTTCTAATTGGTGGTGGCAAATTGTTCCAACACTTGGAAGCCGCATATTTGAAACTACCCCTGAAGCTCTCTGATCGGTGACGTTGAGTAGACAGTTGCTTGGAGCACTGCCGACTTGCACAGTCTCTTCGGCTAGTCATCCAAATTACATAGGTAGGTAGTGATGGCACAATTCTGGTGTGACTAAATGAACTAAAAATGTTGGGAAGTTGTTGAGATATTGGGGTTCAAGAGGGGTAAAAATAAATGAAAATCAGACTATTCGGTCAACTGGGGCGCCAAATGAAAGGTCTTCGGTAGTACATTTGAATTCCATTTTTATTTTTAGTAAGGTTTTTATAGTTTTTAAGTTATTAGCCATAATAAAAACTGAACTTTGACAAAACTCACAGGGTACACCAGTGACCCCACAGTGCTGTAATTTGGTATGCTTGTAGCTTAAGTAACACAAATATAAGCAAAAGTCTGAAATCCAGAATAACTGCAAATTGTACTCCAGAAAAACTTAACCACAGTACATGAACTCCCGTTACCTGTAATTTGAATGAAAGTGTAGGTCAAGTTAGTTGGTTCTCTAATTAGTGGCACTGTTTTGATAGTCAAGATTTTTTGTTTAATCGGAGACTCGCGAGATCTCAGTTTGGGGCGAACTACTAGTTATTTATTTACAATTATTTATGTACTTAATAATGTACCTGTGTATGTGTTTAAGGTTAAGTAATTTTTCTTTATATCTTATTAAGTTTATTCTTTTTACACCTCGGCCAATCTTCCATTAAGCAATGATCCTCACCATCCAAAGGTCGCTTTGTTAAACGATAAGGCCGCCCATTATGCTTACATTTATTTGTGTTCTTTTTATATCTGTTGTGCTATCTAGCTCTATAACTATCTAGTATCTGTCTAGCTTGTAAGGTTTTCATTAATTCTCTCGGTATATAAAGAATTTTCATTCAGTCATACTTTTACAATACCTTGCCAGAAAGGACCGAAACTGGAGTTAGAATTTTTTCTTGACGAGGCTGGAATGGCTTGACAAACTGCTTGCCCAAATACTGATCGCCAATCGACTTTCGTTTCAACGGAAAAAGGACGGGCCTATGTATGAGTTGACGTGGAACTTTCAGTTACTAACGTGTACAAGCTTCACAGATCGTGTGCGTCTCCTTGCGGTTTCCACATGGGAGTACTTTGGCCGCAAGCTCTTATAATACTGGTGCTTTAATGGATCCTGTAACTTTTCAGATTCAGCTGCAAATTCAGTCGAAGATCAAGCGAAGCTAGTATGGAAGTCTCAAAGCTTAATATTTGAGTTAGTAAGGTCGAGCGAGGCCCTGGGTCCAGGAGGTACCGGGGCCCTTCGCGTTTTCAAAATTCATTCTACACTTTTGGATCGAACCGATGCCGACGTTTGATCCAGAGCTGGCTGGGTTATTTGGGTCAAAAGCATTGCGATTCAGCGGGGCAATGCAAACAGTGGACTTGTGGACACTTCCCTCTGTTAGTGATCTGGAGCAGTTGTGTTATCTATAGATCGTCTTTAGATTATTTCCTTTGGTTTTTTTAAGACATGTAATTCATTGTACATTCTTTCTGATCATAAATGTTGTATTATTTTGTATTTTTTAACTATATACCTAGCTCATATTTTTAACCTATACTTAAAAATTACGGCTTTGAACTTAAGCACGCCTATTTTAAGTAGTTGAGTTTTTTTTTAATGCGACCTGGAGATGGAACATGCATAATGGTCCACCTGATGTTAAAGTGCTAACCATCGCCTATAACAAATGTGCTATCTATCGATTGTTTTCAATGATCTCAAAATGCTTAAACTGTTTGATTTGTATTTTTTATAGATACCTATAATATATGTAGGGTACCTAGTTACCTACATATCTTATTTTAATTTGTGATTTCATATATTTCCTTTTAATACCTGAAGCTTGGAAATTTGAAATAAACAGATTTTATTTTATTATTTACTTAAGTACTTACCTACTTATATAATATGTAAGTATGCGTGTCAAACGTTGTTTGGAAACTTTGGACTTGCCTCTGACTACCCCCTACTGGAATATCTTCACGGGTCTGAGTACTGAGTACGAGATTTAAGCTAGGGCTATGCGAATACACAAACCTGCAGATCCTGTAATGAGGCGGCAGAATCGCCCTTACATCTGTTAGACGAGTGTGCTCCACTAATGCGCAAACGTGTATTCATCTGGGCAAACACATTCTCACCTAAGAATATCCTACAGTTTCATAATATACAAAATATAAGTTATTTGTTGAAAAATCACTTTTTCAAAACAAGCTTTTATAATATTCATAATCGGAACCGCAAGCAGATCCAAATGAGCCCAAACACTAGTAGCGTACTATAATCCATTCAGAAGTTCCGTTGTCTAGCATCCGCCTCCATCATGAGACCACCTCCATGGTACCGTATTATTGCATTGTCACCGAAGTTACATAATATAAATGTATTCCAAATTTCAGCTCAATCGGTTGAGGGGAACGGGTTTACAATTCAGTTGCAAGATTCCACCCGGACAAACTTACATACATTGCAAGTGAATAAAAAACTCGTAAAAAAGAGATTCGAGTATGTCATGGAGATTAAATAGTCGTACGCTATATTATTATATTTATATGTAAATAATTGTATAATCTTTCTGTTAATAAAATGTGTTACTAAACGCATATAGATTATTTATAGTATTTACCACGAGGAAACAAAACAGGATAATGGTACATAATGCCTACCAATTGGTTATTTTATGATGTAATTCCTAACTGTGTTGCAATTTGAATCCCAGACGCAATGAGAGACGTTATTTGCATTTTCTGGAATACCCCACATTGGCTTTATTTTTTTTAAATCACTAATAAGACTTAGTTTCATTGCTGCGTAGGGTGCACGTCATCTGCATGGGTCCATTTGTCTATCTGCGTGTGTCCTTTATACTGCGGTTCAAGAAAAAATCATAAAAATGTCCATGAAACGCACACCGCTGAGTGACGACCGACTCTGTTGTCTTGTATTTGGTATAAGTACCTACTTATAACTGTTGTATTCATAGAATGTAAAAATGGACACAAAATAAATATTATGGATAAATACTTAATATATCAGTAAAAAAAATTACAAGAAAATTTATCCATCTCTAGTAAATGCCTTGTTGGCAAGAACTTTGAAATATTCTGTTAAAATACCATTTTTATTATTCCATGACTAATATAAATAAACGTTTTATGTACGTTGTTATATATTCCTTTAGTTTTTATGTAAATAGAGTTTTTACCAGCTACCTTGTAAATCTTGCATACCATTCTAAAAAAATAGGCATCATCGGGACATCCGTCCAACGCAAGAGCTAGCGGTCGACTGAGAGAATTTTTCTCCTGATTCAAACGGACCTTGCCTTGTGTAGTCGATAGCATACCAAATTTGGTTTTTTCTCGAATCGGAGAGACTCGGATGCCATGTAGTCCTAGCCTTATACTTATTATTGATACTTCTGTTAGGTTAGAATTATTTGATTAACGCCGCCGATCTTATTTGTTCACATAGATCCTATCCATTGAAAGGCATGATGAGATCGCTTTTAGCGATAAGCACGCCCATTGGATCTATGATTAAGGTCGCTGTTGTAGTGTGGTCACGCCATGTACCTACACTTGTGGAAATATGCATCTGGAAGATTGGCAGATGGATCTACTCATTCCAACCTCCTCATGAAGAAAGGATTAAAAAGTACATTAGGGGTTGCATCATTATGATTATCCCGAATCCCTAAATCAAAAAATTATTAATATTTTCGATATAAGGTAATATTAATAAAGAAGATGGGACTGATACCAATCATTATATTGTCGTTGTTATAACATAAATTTTTAGCCAAGTTTCACAAAGAATAGATAAAATTTAATCTCTTAATCTAAGTAGATTAGGGACCGTACCCATAATTACGTGACCCCCTCCCCCCCTTCCCGTGTCAAAACCCCCTCCCATATGGTTTTCAGGTAGCATTTCGTAAATATGGGTTTAAATCATTTATTGGAAACAGTAAGTTAAAAAAACTATGATTGGCTCATATTTGTCTATATTAGTACGGCGCCGGCGCTTGACGCGTGACGCCAAGAGTCCGTACATACCTATAATTACAAGTTTAAGCGCTAAACACTGCGCGATATGAGCGCCATATTTCCTTAGAGGATATTGGTGGCGATTCTGTTGTTTACACTTACTAACTAAAATTGTGTAAAATACGAACGGTCATTTTTTTATTCACACTGAAGGTCAAATTAGAATGACATTTAAAGTGACATTTCTAAATTTAAGTATTTTTAAATAATAAGGCGTGTTTGCGGGCTAGTTTTAGTCAACACCAATTTGATTGATAACTAAAACTAGCCTGCAAACACGCCTTCTTATTTAAAAATATGTACTTAAATTTAGAAATGTCACTTTAAATGTCATTCTAATTTGATCTTTAGTGTGAATAAAATAAGACCGTCCGTATTTTATACAATTTTAGTTAGTGTAAAAAACAGAAATGCCACCATTGACTAAGTGACGAACACCTAAGCCCCCCCCCCCCCGTGACCAAGCGTGGTATTTTGAAGACGCCCCCCCCCCTCACCCTTCCCCTTAAACGAGTTACGTAGTATGGGTACGTTCCCTTAGGTACTGTAGGTATTACCCGTGCGCGATAAATTGGGACCTGAGCGCGGTGACGTCATATTGGCGTGTTTGTACCGCCCGCAAAAAAGCGAACATAACAAGCAGTAGGCCAGTACGAGACTAAAAACCCTAGTAAAAAATAGTGATGCGAACGGTACAATACGGGCGCCATCTGGTAAGTGCAGGGGAAGCGGCCGGGGATTCGCATTCCTAGCAGGTCCCAAGTTATCGCGCACGAGTTATACCTACTGCTGTACGTAAAAATATTTTTCGTAACACCATTCAAGGTAAGAAAAGTTTGTCATACGGACACATTGTGTGACTAATTTCATTCTGAAATCGTAGGACTTCTTTAGTGGAGTTGCCGTCGTAGTCGAAGAAGTTGTAGGAAGCGGGCTGGTATCAGGGTATAAATAATCTTGTATGTTATCATACCTGCCAAATAATGGCACTGAAACAAATTAATTCAAATTGTCTAATTTTTTTGGAACACAAAGTAAAACGAAATACCAGTGAAAACGAATCATTCCCCGCATGCAGTCAGCCAGCATTGCGTAGAGTTTCATCAGTGATTACTACAGTTCCGGGTTGAATTACTACCACCATACCTATTTCTGCCTCCAAACAGCATTGCTGTATTTCGGTTTATAAAATTTTAAAGAAAATCGACTAAGTTTAGGTGATTACTTCGATATAAAACTTACCTACTGTTTACTCTTGCAATCGACATCCAAAAAGAAAGGCCGATTTGATATCTCTTTCGGGAATGGCTGCGGGTTTTGGGTTAGAAAGGGACAACAAGAGATATTTCGAGACTTCACCAATACAGTATCTGTGGTTAGATGGCAAACATTATGCAATAGCACAACATAAGTCTAATAAAGTGTTTGTTTTTACATGCCAAATTAAATTTTACATTTCTATGGTAAACTTTTCACAAATGTTTAATTATGCTCATCAAAATAACCCCTTTCATTTTTGTGCGTATTAATACTTTTTTGCATCTAATCACAATGTCAAGGTTATTTATTTATAATAATTACAATTTTTTTTTGCAGCTCTTACCTCATATAAAATTTAAAATAATCCATGGTCAGATCTTTTTAAACTGACGATAAAAATTGTTCTCATGAGGACGCGTTTATTTGTTTAATATTAGTGTCATCTTACGGGTTATAAAATACTTACTATATATAAATACCATCTATCTAATTTTCTATAGTGTAGAAGAGATTTGTGAACACTGTACAACACTGTAGAATATCGCAGCAGGACTAAAACTAATAAAAATAACATGATAAAATTTATTTATTATAATTAAATTATATAACTTCATACTAATAATATGAATGGCGTGTAACCATGGGGTTATGAATAAATTACTGTTATGTATTACTTACTTAAACCGTCATGGTAATCAAATATTGATTCGCCTAGAGGTAAACCAATGAAAACAAAAATGGCTGGCAGAATGTAGAATAACTGCATTGTGATATATTCACAATTTTTTTTAAATTTAGTAAACGTATGTCCCAAACGTTGTCACGAAATGTAATGAAGCAGCCCAGTGTGACCAGATTTGAATGGGTATCATTTAAGCTATCACCTACTTAATCGGTTTTGCACCTCTTAAATACCTAATAGGATTTATCCGCAAAATAGTAGATGTGTCACTAAAATGTAGTGGCCGAACAATACAAATGCAATTCCATATTAAATTACATAAAATCATCGGAATAATTATCAAGTATCAAACACATATTTTTGTATTTAATAGAATAGGTTTGTCCTTATAACTGTTTTATCAAATTAACTGAAATAAATCTGAAATTAAAGAAATAAAATGGGCTGGAAGGGGAAAAACGTTTTCATAGACCACTTTTTTCTCCAACCCCCTGGACTCTGGGTGGGCTCCCGCTAGAAGCTCTTATGGTCGCACCTGAGTGAAGCAAGTCATACGAGGCCAAGCGAAGCGAAGGGGGAGATGGCGAGCGAAGCGAGCCGGCGACCTCCGTAGCGGAGCCGCAAGAACGATGGGACCAAATTTTGTGCTGCGACGAATCTCGATTCGGGTTCAAACCTGATTTTTGATGTGTGTAGTTTTCTTTTAGTTTGTCTTAGAAGTTTAAATTAGCTTGTACCTATTGTATTGTGCAATTTTTTTACATTACACTAATATGATAAATGTGAAAGTTCCGGAACCGATTTCGATGAAATTTGGTATATCTATATGACCTTGATTACCACATAAGCTACTTTTTATCCCATAAATCATTTCCCATGGGATAAAAATGGGGTGTCAAGTCAAGTTGCAACAGCAGGTTTAGCTTTATTTCCAGGTTACCTACACATTTAGTAGTGTAACGCGTACAAAGTTGCGGGCAACAGCTAGTGTATGTCTAAAACGTCACGTCGGTACTCCTAGGTAACTAAAACGTATCCAGAATAGAAGCATATAATAAAAATGAAATAAAAGCGAAAAACATTTATTTGCTCCCTGTTTGGTAGAGGTTTCAGATAATACGTATTAGATGTTCTGGCATTCCAATTCCTTTGAGCACTTTCCACAGGTGCTGCCATTTCACATAGTCAAAAGCTTTCTGGTAATCCGCAAAACATTATCACTTACTTATCATAACATTATCGGAGTGTTCAACTCCTAGCACTTTTCTAATATTTGCCTAATGTAGTTCCGTTAACTTTGTCAAACCCGCCCCCTTATTAAGCCAAAATACCACAGTACTTTGGCGTGTGAAAGGGATGGCCTGACTAGCGACCGCGGCTTCGCACATTACCCTCCTTTAGCGTAGTCGGGCGAAAAGTAGCCTATGTCCAAATCCCGGTGATAAGCGCTGGTTGGGTGCAAAACAATTTTGGTACGCAGACACATGGGTCAAACTGTCTTATGTTAGTAAATTCAATTGTACCTGGAACAATCCCATCCCACTAATATTAACAGTTATATTTAAACATCTGTCCGCACAACAATGCTGATTACTCATTGTGTGGTTGTTATGTACTTAAATTATATTATCAAAAGATGTTTTTATTGTAATTATTTCATGGACCTATTTATAAGTGATTTACGTCGTTATTAATTAGCGTTATAACTATATAAATTATAAAATGTAAATCCTTTATTGGCTGTAAGTTTTATCATAATAAATTATAAATATTGCTGGGCATTTCACACAGCGCTATCTAGCCCCAAACTAAGCAGAGCTTGATATTACATTACAGAATATAATATGCAGAGAATATTATATTATGTAAATCTTGAAATTTTCCGTAAGTGATCGGATAACATTATAAAAATACTGTGGATTTTGATTTACATAAAATAGATATTAAAAAAAAACATCTGTCATTTTGGTGTTATTTTGTATGTAAGTACCCAATAAATGATAACCTATTGTACTTGTTATTGACATACCACGCGTGCGAAGCCGCGTGAGAATGCTTGTTATTATATAAATAGATAAAACTTCGCTTAGTTCAAAGGCTATCAACATTCTACAAGGTATTTGTGTACCTACTTATATTAAAAAGAAGTAAATTTTGTTTGTTAGTTTGTTTATTTGTACGGCGTTATCTCAACTGAATCGATTTTGAACAATTTTTTTTCTGATAGAAAGATATACCTGAGTATAGTAGTATAATCATGCGAAGTCGGGGAGGATCAGCTAGTATAAGATAACGTTAAATTCGAACTCATCGAAGGCAGCTACCTTTTCTTTTGTAGTAACAAAGTAGTGTTACGCCGAGGCTGTTAAACAATGAGTAATAATCGAAACTTCTCGAACGCTTTTGTCTTGCTGTGTTATTGCTGTTATTGTCTGCGGTTGCGCACAATGGGGATTGGTCGTTCTGTCGAAACACCGACCCCTTTCCTGGAACGATCGAGATCGTTCTCGAACAATCGAAATGTGCGCGATATAAATAGGTCGGAGAGATGGCCGGACAGTCAGTCCCTTTGGTACACACCATTCCGGTCTACCCGTTGGATCCGCCCGCCAACAAAATCCTCCGTCGTCCGAGACACGTTCTCGGAGACCCGGATGACGAAATCACCTCCGCTAATGCGGAAGGTGAGTCATCTATATCAGACAGAGCAAACACTTCACAGAAACACCGACCTCGCCGGCGAGGTCGACGAGTCCCTTCAGTCGCCGCCTATACGAGGTACAGACATGTACCCGGGCGTTTCTCTCCTATCCCCACCCCGGCAACAGCCCAAACCGAGGTTCGTACCTAAGTGGTGCCCTTGCGCTAGTTGCCTAAAAAAACTTACTGGGCTGAGCGCCATCTGCGCTCGCCAAAAGTTCGGTTAAGCTGTCACGGCCTCAGAGGCCAACAGCGAGATTAGTCCATTCGAAAAAAAAAAAAAAAAAAAACGGACAGTCAGTGAGTCTCAGCGAGGCCCTGGAGGACTGACGTGGAGAAGGGTCTCGCGTGAACAGTAGTTGCTCGCAAGTCAGTCTGGATTTTGCTATACGTGCGATCATTTCGGTGACTTTAAGTGGTGCAACAGTGGTGTGAATTAGTGTGTTGTGATTACGTGTGACCAAGTTCGTGTATTCATCAAACGATGCTGCACTAAACAGTGCTGAATAAAAGTGTTAGTTTGGTTAGATCGATTCCCATTATTTTATCCCGAACCCTCAGCTCGTAACAGTATGTTGTTATTTTGAAGACACCGCCTTAGAGATGCCAAGGCGTTCAGAGGGTACGTTGTTCAGGGGGCACTGATGGAAGACAGCCAATTCAGCGCTCCGGGCAGGGCAATGCGCGATTTTCCTGAGGTTTGAAGCTCCTGCGGTGTTCTTAGGGCTTGAAAGAAATAAAAAAATTACAACCAAGAAACTGGCATTTTGTCAATAAAAATACGTTGGTCTTAATCGACTATTTCCCATTATGAACACTTTTCCCAAAGAAACTTACCAACTCAAAAAGGTAGTAAGATTTTGCAAAAATAGTAAGATTTGTATGAAGCGCCATTCGCAAGTTCCTTGTGAAAGGACTCGCCCGAGGGGGTACTACCACCATACCCATTCTGCCGCCAAGCAACATTGCTGTGTTTCGGTTTGGTATGGTTGCCGGTGAAATAACAGGCACATGAGGCTTTACACCTGTACTCCTCAAGTTGCTGAATGCATCGTAGAACACGTTTCTAAGGTACGTTACCTACGAGTAACGTTCGTAGATAAAAAAATCGATACTCCGGAGTAAATTCCTGACATTTGAAGAAAACTCCGGACTTTCTTGTAAAGATAAGATTAATGTCGTTGAATGAACGAAGCAAATTCTCGAATTTCGGGGGCAATAAATATCAGTAATGATCAAAATGACAAATAAAATTAGTAATGTTGATTATTAATTTATTTTAATAAAAATATTTGGTTTCTTTTATGTTTTATTTTACTCGTTACCTATAAATTGTAGAAATTCCGGACTGTTTAGGATTCCCCCCGCATTCCGGACAAAGACTATATTACAGGACATGTCCGGAAAATTCCGGATGTATGGCAACTCTACCTACGAGGCAATCAGGAAATACTTTGCCATACAGGTGATGATGGTTACCACTTAACATCAGGTGGGACATATGCTTGTTCCATCTGAAAGACGTATAAAAAAAATGCTTATCGAGCACTTGCCTTTTAGGAAAGGGTGCGTTTAAGTCCCGTCCGGCTCGTAAATTTGTATTGTACGTATTGCGATGATTTTAAATCTCCAGTACGCTAGTTGATCTCCTTTTCTGTATTTTAGAAAGAAGCAAACAATTCGATAGTTACAATTCATTCTGGGTATCTGGTCTATGCGACCTGTGATCCGAGAGCTGGCGCTTATCTAGGTCAACGCATAAGCATTGCAATACAACGCAATGCAGCCAGTGTCTTGGGGACACTTCCGGCTGGTAGTGATCTGGATCTGAGCGATCGTTAGCAACGGTCTTTACATGATTCAACTACTTCTTATGTAGGTGTTCTATAGTCTTGTAAATCATTTTCACACCACCTGCTCGACACTGTCAAATTATATGTCATGTAAACCTCACCGAAAGCAGGTGATTAAATCCGTAGGCTGAGCCGGGAGTAAATTTGTACTGAATTTCATTGTGCGCTCGCGGGCATGTGTTTTGAATTTGGAACCTCATATGTATCAAAATTTGACCCACACAATAAGAACTTATTCGTAAATCGAAGTAACCTCTACACAGAATGCACCTACCTAGATTTGGTTTTTATTGTCTCGCAGAAAGTGTGAAAAGTAGAGTATTCTCCACGTGAATAAAGCTGTCTGCATCTTGGGCGTGCTTATATCCCTCTCTGCACCCAGGATTCTAATGTTATATTACAAGTTCAGGTACGGACGACTTCCGTGGCGCAGTGGGCGAATAGCCTGGTAAAACGCAGGAGGTTGCAGGTTCAATTCTCGCCGCGAATAACGGTTTGCATTATCTACCGATATTTCTGGTTGTCGGGGTGTTTTTCTATATATTGTAGTACTAGCGGACCCGCCCACGGCTTCGAACGCGTGGTTGGCCAATAAAAACATTACTCTCCTTTTGCGCAGTCAGGTAAAAAGTAATCTATGTCTCAATCCTGGTCATAATCGACCAAATTACAGCGAAATCGGTCCAATCGGTCATGTAAACGAAACGTAACAAACAGACAGAGGGGCAGAGTTTTTTTTTATTCATTGTTGATTGTGAAGCGTTTGACCACTACCTCACCTGGTATAGATGGTAAGTGAAGGTGTGATCGAAGATGGAGCACGCTTGCCTTGAAAGAACCTGTTCACTCTAGACTTGAAGACTCCGAGATTATACTGATCCGGAAAACATACGCCGGAAATGAGTTCCACTCCTTACTTGTGCTAACAAGAAAAGTTGAGGCAAATCGTTTGGTACGGCAAGGTGGTATGCCGACCGGTATGGATGATACTCCTCGGTACGTCTGCTTGTCCGATGGTGAAAGGGAAGGAGGGATAAGGTCATGAAGATCTTGCGCACATTCAGCAAAATGAATCTTGTTACGGTAATATTATTGACGCGTGCGTAGCCGCGGATAGAGGCTTGTCTATCATACATAGGTACCTATAATCTACCATTTTATATCGTTAGTCGCTCCAAGAATTTGTACATCTCGGTTCTCTTCAATCTTTGAAAAATGAAATTGTTCTACGTTTTTGTATTTATTCTATTTGTTACCATGGAATTTTGCTTTGGAAGGGGTAAGTAAATAAATACTTTAAAACCTTTATTTTCTTTACACAGTATTTGAATTTACAACATTAGAGACTTAAAATTAATTATTTTGTATGCAAATATCACTTTTAAGGACATAGCACACATATCAACTAGGAAAGGGATCGTCACCGTATAGCCTTTCGCCTCGTCGTCAACCAAGCGTCAACCTAACGTAAGCACGTAATCAAAGCGGGTCAGCAGCTCCTTGGCTACGGCTAGGCGACGCCGCGCTTACGGCTCCCCGCCCGCTGGTTGACTGCTAGGCGGCACCAGTTTCAGCGCACGGTTTTATGTGATGGCTATCATAGGCATAGCAATGTGCTGTAATGTGCTGCAGGCAGGCCGCGGGAGGGGTGAGAGGGGCAAGCGTGGACGAAAAGAGGTAAGCGCGGGTACGGAGAGACGTAAGCGCGGGGACGACGAGAAGTAAGCGCACCGCACCGCGGTTCGTGAGCTTGTTACGATTCCGATGAGTGTGCGGTAGGGAGTTTCATACAAAGAATACTGAACGGCTCGAGTTGATACGGCGACGATCCCTTTCCGAGATGATATGTGTGCTATTACCCTTAGCGGTAAAAGCCTCCTCCAGCAGCGATAAGGTTCTAACTAGCACATACTGAGCTGACGCCATTTTGACGCGACTCTTAAACTTTGTATCTACTTATGATCCATCTATTCACAGCTACCTACTTCTTAGAGCCAAAATTCAAGATCTATCATTAGACACCTCTATTTCACCATCTACTTTTGTGTTTTATTTTTTCTTATGTCGTTTCAAATAAATGTTTAAATATTCATTTTTAAATGTAATTTTTTTAATGTTATCGCTTTTTTTTTTCATAAAGGTACTCGTATGCTCCCTCTTTTACCCCTAGAATACTTCCGTTTTTTGCGATAAAAATATCCTAAATGTTAATGCATAGTTGGTACCAAGTTTCATCAAAATCCATCCAGTATTATCAGTAGTTACAAAGGAACAGATAAAAAAAAACATGAAAATATGGCCTATAAATCGGTTACGAAGTTTTAGTCCATATTAAATATAAATTCTAAGGTAACACTGTGTTTCTGTCAGTCTGTTACGTTTTCACGATTAAACGGCTGGACCATTTTTGATGAAATTTTGTATACCTACAGATAAATTATGACCGGGATTGGGATATAGGCTATTTTTTACCCGACTGCGTAGAAGTAGGGTAATGTTTTTGTCAACAAACCACGCGTGCTAAGCCGCATGCAGGCGCAAGTAAAATTTTAATGCCATTTAAAACCGCCGGCCGCACGCCGGCGTCGTTTGAGCGTATAAAATACATCGTGCGCATAAGCCCTTTAAGTTCTATTTTATTTGATTTTAGATGCAAGATGCGCTTTGCCAGTGGAAGGCGGCCTGTGCTTCGGCAGCATAACTAAGTAAGTACTGTATAGCCGCAAAATACATAGATAGGTGGATAATTCTTTATGTTTACACCAAATTACAACAATTTAATCTAGACAACTTAAAGACTTCACACACGGCAACTATAATGTAGGTATATTACTGTACATTACATTCCGGGATGTATAGCTTTAAATTATCATAACACACCAACAGGTAATGTAATGTATCTTTCGTAACGGTAACAGTGTCGCGAGTTGAACGGTTTTTTCCAATCTCAAAAAATCCCCAAAGTGCCTAAAGAAGTTTTCACTTCAATAAAAATTCCTTTAAGAAACGATTTGCTTCAACATTTCTTGTCAGCTCGAGTAGAGTGGAACTCACTTATTATCTCGAAATCTTTAAGTCTAGAGTGAACAGGTTATTTCTAGGCAAGCGTGCTCCATCTTCGACCATCCAAGACATCACTTACCATCCAAGTGTTCAAACGCTTGACTATCCTTTATCTTGACATAGTATAAAATGAAGTCGCTTCCGCTGTCTGTTCGCTTAGATCTTTTAAACTACGCAACGGATTTTAATGCAGTTCTCAGCAATAGATAGAGTGATTTAAGAGGAAGGTTTATATGTATAATACATACATAACTCTGCTTGTTTGTTTGTTTGTTTGTTACCTTTACACGACTAAACAGCTGAACGGATTGTAATTAAATTTTGCAAAGAGACCTGGGAAAGGACATAGGCTACTTTTTAGCCAACTGCGCAAAATGAGGGTAATGTTTTATTGGGAAGCCGCGGGCGGGTCAGCTAGTCATCAATAAAATAAATATAATGTAGTTTAAACAAATCCCAATAGATGGTATTACAGGTATTGATATAATGTGTATAAATAATAAAATAAATATATCGATAAGACCGCCCATTGTATTTACCTTTATTTTTGTGTATTTAATTTTGTTTTATGTTTAATAATGAGTGTATCTATCTTTCAATATCAATCATATTAATTTCAGATTTATCACTTCGCAAACTTCGGAGATTTTATAGATAAAGATTTATTTATTATGTTACATAAAATAATCTAGGTCATTATACAATTGATCGGCATACAAGCACGCAAAAATAGTTACAGAAATTGTACATTCAATAGGTACTTCATGCTAATATTATAAATGCGAAAGTACCTAACTCTGTTTTTTTGTTTGTTGTGTTTTCACGACTAAACGTGATCGTGATTTTGGCAAGGAGATAGATTATATCCTGGAGAAGGACATAGGACATCTTAATGTGCCAAAAATAATCTTGAAATAAGGGTTGAATGTTCGTATGGGCACTCCATAATTCCTCAAGGATCTGAAAATTCAAATTTATATTGAAATTTTGACCCCCAACATTTTGCCTCTTTTGGCCAGCAAAATGAAATTATTTTTGATTTATTTTACTTTATTATTTATTTATAACTGTTCGATTTCCTAAAAAAAACGAGTGTGCTTTAGATCACACGACTGAAGTAAAACTTCTTTAGCACCTTTCTCTCCTGCCCCTACGAATATATACGAAACGTAACTCTCTCTCTTTCTATCTTTATTTATTTATTTTATTTTATTTATTAATCCACAAAACAGATAATAAAAATAGAAAAAATACACACACAACACATCTTAACTAACTTATATCTCCCTCAACTTCCGTTCGCCTCGCCCGATCACACTTTTCGTAACGCTCTCGTTACGCATTCACCAGCTTACTCCCCAAGCCAAGCGTGCGTAAAGAAGTTTTACTCCTATATTATTATGATTTTTTCTTCTAGATATGCCTTCGATTCGTCCAAGAACAAATGTGTCAGCTTTTTGTATGGCGGCTGCCAGGGCAATGAAAATAAGTTCGACTCTATGGAAGATTGCGAAGCTGTTTGCTGACTTGATACGAGATGGCGCTACTGGTTTTTTAATTTCATGAAATTTTGAAGTAAAATATAACAAATTATAAATATAACTTTTATTAAAGTCTTCCAACAGTCACACATACACAACATCACATGAATCGGCAAATATGTTTGTTTGTCCGAGGATAACTTTCGAAGCGTTGATCTAATTATCGTACAATTTGGTATGTAAAAGTAGGTAGTGATGGCACAATCCTGGTGTGACTAAATGAGCTATAAATGTGGGGGGGGGGGGATTGTTGAGATATTGGGGTTCAAGATGGGTACAAAAAAATTAAAATGAGACAATGAGACAATAAGGTCAAATGGGACGTCTAATGAAAGGTTTAGTACATTTCGATTATATTTTTTGTTTAAACCTTGAAGTTTTTGAGTTATTAGCCATAATAAAATCAGAACTTTGATGAAATTCACAGGGTACACCAGTGACCCCACAGTGCTGAAATTTGGTATGCATATAGCTTTAGTGACACAAATATAGGGAAAAGTCTGAAATCCAGAATAACTGCAATTTCTACCCCCAAAAAAGTTTATCAAAATACATGGACTCCTGTTACTTGTAATTTGAATTAAATACTTGGTCAAGTTAGTTGGTTAAGCATTTCGTGGCACTAAGATTTCAAATCGATAAGTCGCGGGCCGTCAATGGGTGAGACTAGCGCAGGATCGTGGCGGCACAAACTTGGGGAGGCCTATACCCAGCAGTGGGTGAAGTCGGGTTGTGGCTGCTGATGATGATGAAGATTACAAATAATATCTCTCAAATAAAGATCTCAGTTCGGGGTGACCACTAAGTGCTTCACTATATAATTGTATAATTGATTGAGTCAACCCGTGACCACGACTGTTGCAACCATCGATATATATGTACTACGCACTAGATATCGCGATCCGAACACTCACTCTGTTCCACTGAGCTGTACTGCAATCCGTACACCTTACTTCAGTGCGACTTCGACATTCACGCAGTTTGTACGCGTACAGAGCGGCACTAATAATACGAGAATTCGAAGCAAAGTATGAAGCTGGGACATAAATAACAATTCAGTAGTCAAGTAAGTAAAATTATTGGTTGTTCAAGTGAATCAATAGGTCGTAAATATCGTAATACCAGAATAGAAAAAAAAATTGTTTAATTTAACGCCACGCCATCTAAAATCATAGACTAAAATATGCAGATATTCCATTACAAAACCGGTTGTAGGTAAAAATATGTGACTGAACACGGACTTGACGTGGTGTTTTTGAAAGTGTTTTAATTTGTTTAAGTAAATGTTTTCTAGCCAGTTTGGTATTTTTTAATATTTATTTTATGTTCTTTCTTTTTCGTATAAATATCTGTCAAAGGTCAGAAAATATGACGACGTGCCTAATTCGATACTGCAAAAATACATCAAGAAATGTCAGTCAAATGTCAGTTAGTTTGATTTCAAACTATTGTTAACGTACTTGAGCTTAAATAAACGCATAACAATTCATTTTCTTTTACTTTTCTACTTTACCATATTTTCAATTATTTAACTATTATACATTTCGAAATAGAGTATGAATTCTAATGAAGATTTGTAGGTACAAAAGCTGTGTCACGTGTGTGGTGTAAAATCTATAGGGACAACAGGTTGTTACACTATGTTGAACGGAACGCGTAAGCGCCATGTATTTCATGACGCTTACAACGTTTTGGTCACGAGTAAACTAAACTCTTTAAGCGATCTAGCGCTCCATGTTTTAATAGTTTGGTTAGATCACTTAATAATGTTTTAGCGCTGCAGCGAACTTTAGTTCTAACTCACCAGCATTTGAACAAACATTTTTCAAGAATGTTCTTGTCTATCGGTAGAAATTATGTTTATGGTTGCAACACAGCCGAAACGTCGGGATAACAAATAAAATAGGTAGGTACATACGCGATAAATACCCGTTTTAATCTATAATTATTCACTGTATAAGTTGTATAACCGAAACCGAAATGTATAAACACCTCACAGACCACTCTCGATACAGATGCAACAAAAAGTGATATGAAAGAAAACAAAGAGAGTACAGTGGCGTGCATAAACAGTTCGCGCCGCGCTGCACACGGAGTGGACGACATCACACCGAAATGTAATTTAGTGAATAACTACTGTATGGAGGTTCTGATTCTGACGCAATTATTATTACTTTTTCATCGCGCTATTTATACATTCGCCTATTGACGAACCAGCATTTGGACCAAAACACATAACGGTGTTTACGTGAAGTGATGTATCTGTTTATTATAATGATCAATACGCACTATGTGACACATCCGTTAAACGATACACACATTAGATATATGGATATCCATTGAGGCATATATTCTCTTTTCGTTTTTTGCGTACTTTAACTAAGGGCGACTTGCGCAACAATGCCTAAACGTATTTAGCGGCTAAATATGACCAAATCATATAAATACGTCAAAGTTAAACATGTTTAGTCGCTAAATACGTTTAAATGTGATGTTGCTTTCGATAGAAGCTGTATATTTTATGGCATCAAAAAAAAATAAGTAATCTATGTAACATATATGTACTGTATTCACAAAAAATTTACTGTTGACTCACTGAGAAAATCAAATCTAATTAACTTAAAATCACAAAATTTAACTCTCTTGGAGTGATTTTTCCTAATAATAGTTTAATTTAATGAGAGAAAATAAATGTTTTAGCTTATGTAAGCTTGTTAATTAAAAATAAAATGTATTTTAAGGACAAAATAGATAAAGAACCTTCTCTATCCTAGGTTTTTTAGGTATTGATCATTATGCGTATTGGTTGTCATTAAGCGTATTCATACTGAATAATTATTATGATGACGATGCCGTTTTTACTTATTACTTAAAACGTATAATGCTAATTTTGTTTGCCTTGTTTGATTACGGAACCCTTAGTTTCGCCATGTTCGTCCGTCCGTTTGTCCAATTTCCTAGGTTATTGTATGCAATTTCTAAACGATACTAGGAAATAATATACGATAATAGGACGGCTGAGACGCTGGAGGTAGCGGATTCGATTCCCGCCGCGGAACAAATGTTTGCATGATCTACAGATATTTGTTCCGTGTCTGGGTGGTTTTCTATATATTATAAGTATGTATTTACAAAAAAAAGTATATAAGTATTCTGTCAGTTATCTGGTTCCCATAGTACAAGCTCTGCTTAGTTTGGGGCTAGATAGCACTGTGTGAAATGTCCAGAGATATTTATTATTGTTATTATTTATTTATTAAATGTATAAAATTAACACTATACCGTCGAATTTGTGAATATAAAATAAAACACAGCACATAGTGTAAAATTCTTATTCCGGGAAAGCAAATGAAACGCAGTAGTCTGTAACAGGGATATAGATCAGTCGAATAGTCGACTGATTCATATTGCTAAGCCTGCCCTCGACCACGATATATTGTTCTTAATTTCTACCTACAGTACATACACCTTACACCTTTATTAGGCACACTGCGAAAAAGAGCCGCCTTTTTTTTAAACTGGTTAGATCTTTGTTTGACCACAAACTCACTCGATGGTAAGCGATGATGATGATAATTACAATTTAGGTGTCTTCAAGTCGCGAGTGAACAGGTTTCTTCTAGGCTAGCGTGATCTATCGTAGACTGCATCATCGCTTACCATCAGGCGAGATCGTAGCCATCCGTAAGCCAATAATGCATTTAAAAATACACCACACATATATATTAAATTAATAAGTAATAACGCTTCGTTATAAAAAATATCTAACGACCTACTGCTATCTGCCACTGGATGGGAGTGGGTCGTTCTCGTTACACGTTCCACTGTGGGTGGTGATTCGTCTGTGGTTCGTTTGCTGTTTCAAATCTGTGTAAATTCGTCCCACGGGATGAAGCTAAGAGCATGCGGGGAACAGCGAAATGGAATTTGCAACGATTCCTTTGTATCTTCCTTTTTTTATACGACTGGAGATGGAACAAGCATATGGCCCACCTGATGTTAAGTAGTAACCATCGCCATAACAAAGTATTGCCTCGTAGGTCACGCTCCTTAGAAACATGCCCTACTGCACTGCCGTGCGTCCATCAAATTGGGGCGTACAGGTGTAAAGCCTCATATGCCTGTAATTTCACCAGCATACCCTACAAACCGAAACACAGCAATGCTGCTTGGGAGCAGAAATAAGTTTTTGGTAGTACTTCCCCGGGAGAGCTCTTTCACACTCTTCCACAAGGTAGGTTATCTGTATACGTTAGGTGTTAGTTAGACATGTTATGTAAGCATATTACATTTTCTTGTAATTATGCGAAGTGCTAGACTTTCTTACACACGCCTCAGTAAGTACATAAGTAGGTACATAAGGTTAGAATTTTAAAGAGACCACACATAACGCACGCACTTTTCAAGACAGGGCTTGTTTTCATTGACCGAGCGAGCGAAGCGTCTTAGTTTCGAGATTGGCTAAAAAATGCTTTTGTCCGTCTGATTGGTCTCGTCTACAGTTCACATTTTTCAACCAATTTTGACGAAAATTGGGACACAAATTCCTAGATTTATTTAATTTTTTTATTCGATCGCGATTTTATATTGGGGGGAAGTTTGCTGTAGCGTAATTTATCGACGAATTTCAATAGAGGCACACTAAGGACTTTATTCTACACACGATGTTGCAAAAAAACTTCCAAAAGGGGGAGTGGAGAGGGGAAAAGAGGGGGAAGTTTGCTGTAAAGTTATAATATGTGGACGGATTTCAATTTTTTAATTTATTCGGAAATTTGTACCTACCTATACCAATTAGGCTACGCAGGCCCCTCCGCCTTCACGAGACGAACCCGTAGACACTAGAGTAATCGCTAAAACTTATACCAATATCTTGCTCAAAAGTCTACATAGGTAAGCCTATTGTAAAATTCAAGCGCCTGAAGTTCGATTTTAAATAATGTATCTTTAATAATAGAAAGAATATAGGTATAATTATGTACAATAAAATACATAATAAACAGTTGAATCATCAAAAGACCGTTGCAAACGATCTATAGATAGCTCAACTGCTCCAGATCACTACCAGGCGGAAGTGTACCCAAGACACTGGCTGCATTGCGCTGAATTGCAATGTTTATGCATTGACCCAGATAAGCGCCAGCTCTCGGATCACACGTCGCTTCGACCAGACCCCTAGAAATAATTTTGAAAACCCGATGGGCACCAGTACCCCATGGGCCCAGGGTCTCGACCCCAAATGGCTCAAATACGTAAGCTCTGTCGAGACTTCCATATTTGCGCCGCTTGAGATCTTCGGCTGAATTTGCCCCAACTGCTGTACCAGACAGATGAGATGGCGCAAGGGTATCGACGCAGATGGCGTCCCACAACAAAGGCCTATTTTAAATTGGACTTTCTTCGTTAATTTTGTTGCACAAACTTTTTAGGCTTGGGAAGCGAGGTCTACTGTTCTCACAGAACCACCAGTTTTAAATGTAATACGGGTTATTTAATATCACATAAATAACTAAATTTTTAACAACCATTATAATCGACCCACTCTTAAAACACAAATCAAAAATAGGTAATTCAATTTGAGCAACATGTATGAGCCGAGGTTTGTACCAAAGTGTTGCCCTTGTCCTAGACTGCCTAATCAAATCTTACTGGACAGAGCGCCCTCTGTGCTCGCCAAAAGTTTGGTCTCTATCGGCATCAGAAACCAACAGCGAGTTAGTCCTTCAGAAAAAAATAATTGATTACAACTTCATACATAATACACACAAAATACGAAAAGATATAAATAAATATTCTTTTCATTACGGTTAAAAAGTTTTAACGTATCATTTGCTAATGGACACAGTCCCTAGCCATTCTTAACGAACCCTTCCCCTCACGCACACTACGATGCACCCTTACGCACTTTTACGGGTTTAGCCTGCACACACACTAATGCACCCCTGTACGATTCGGTTAGGGGTTGAAATAGGGACCTTTTTGATCTATAGATCGTTTGCAACGGTCTCTAAATGATTCAACTGTATCTTCTGTATTTTAGTCTTGTAAATAATTGTAAGTATGTTCTTTATTTTAATGAATGAATAATTGAATGAATGAACTATTTATTCGCAGAAAAATGGTGTACAATAGTTGTTATCAAAATATTTGTCGTTCCACTAATTTAACTAATATTAGCATGCGAATGATGGCAATACCATCTAAATAAATATATTTTAACAATGATTAATAATAAAAATTCTTATTAGGGCTAGAATCGCCTTTGTGTCCATTTTGTCTGTAATCTCTTTGTATACAATAAATAATAAAAAACGTAGGAGCCAACAGAGTTGAAGTTTTGAATGAGTAAGTCGTTTTATGGGCCCCACGCCCCGCACACGCCAACAATTTCTTTGCGCAAGCTTCTGTGGGAAGAATTTGTTCAAATTTCTAGGCCTACTTGCCCAATACTGCATATTTATAAAAAAAACCCCCCAAGTGCGAGTCGGACTCCCGCACGAAGGGTTCCGTACCTTTATCTATAAAAACGGCAAAAAATCATATATAAAAAAATACTTTTGTTGTACGGGACCCCCTTAAATAAAAAATAAATAAAAATAAAATAAATATTGCTGGACATTTCACACAAGGCTATCTAGCCCAAATTAAGCAGAGCTTGTACTATGGGAACCAGATAACTGATAGAATACTTATATACATTTTTTTTTGTAAATACATACTTATAATATATAGAGAAACAACCAGACCCGGAACAAATATCTGTAGATCATGCAAACATTTGTTCCGCAGCGGGGATCGAACCCGCTACCTCCTGCGTCTCAGCCGGCTATTCGCCTACTGCACCACGGAGGTTATCAAATATTATATATCAAATATTTATTTTATTCTGTTTTTAGTATTTTTTGTTATAGCGGCAACAGAAATATGTACATCATCTGTGAAAATTTTAACTGTCTAACTATCACTGTTCATGAGATAACAGACGGTAATAACTGATAACTGAGACAGCGGAGTCTTAGTAATAGGGTTACGTTTTACCCTTTCGGAACCCTGAAAATGATTATGGAGCCCAACTATTATTTCAACGATTATATTTGTTGTTCCTGTTATATGCTGCCAAATTTTCAGTGGTGTTGTCATAGCAACGGCAATCATTGAAAAAATATTTAATGAATGAATGATTGAATATTCTTTATTATACCCACAGAATAGATAAAACACCAGTAGAAGCGAACGCGTCTAATACTGAAGCGTCAACATCTACTCCAAAGAGAGTAGTTGTATGTACGCCATTCATTAGTTACTCTGTGACCGTCGTCACGCGTGACGTGTTTTACAGTGTTCAATTTAATTAAGTTATGCCTTTTGGTGTCGTCCCAACGTGTAAAAATTTAGCTGGGCTAAAAAAACAAGATAGGATCACATTTCATACGTAAGTAGCGCATTTAGATGGTGTGTTATTTGTTTATTGAATAAATTGTTCGGTTTGTAATTGTCGTAAATAATGATCCTCCATTTTGCTGGTGTTGCCAAATATCGAATGTTATTACTTTCCCTACTCTAGAATTCTGTGATTAAAAACTTTTATTAGTTGTAGTTTTAAATTATATTAGTGGTTAGTCCCGAACTGAGATCTCGCAAATCTCCCCAAAAAACAAAGATAATTGTTTTTAGGGCGATTTGCGCAACGAATTACGATTTGCATATTTGCAAATATGTATGTTTCTTTCAATTATTATTATACTTTGTTATATTTAGTTTACGTAGTCATAAATTAAAACTATTTTAGTCTTGTTTACACCTTCTTACATTATAAACCTATGTTTAGTCCCTAAGCTCAATCAACCAAGCGTTATTTTTGCTTTACAAACAATTGTATCTTTTTAAAAAAAATTATGTGACAGCATTGTATCGGGGATGAAGCTGTCTTCTGTAATACAGTTTTTTAAACTAAAACAGAAGACAGAGAACTCTCTCTTCTTTGTTCCCATGTTTTATTTATAATAAAAAGATTTGATTTGATTTTTTTTTATTTGATTTGATGTTAAACGTATTTAGAGGCTAAATATGATTTAAGGAGTTCTCAAATCAAACAAATGTATCAAACTTAAACATGTTATGTCGCTAAATACGTTTAGGGATCATTTTGCAAACCAACCTTAATATTTGACTAATAAAATAGGGTCATGGTTACATTAGTTATATCTTACCAAAAATATTTACCCCAAAACGGGTATATAACGAATGACTAAGCAATAATGGCATAGCAACATTACGCGGGTGGGAGTGAGGTGGGCGCGGGACGCGGGTTTCGTTTTATGGACACAGCGCACGGCTTGCGATCACAGCTGAATGCTTCTTCTGGTGTTTTATCTATTCAGAGATTATACCTTACAAGCTAGACACAACAGATATAAAGAGATAAAAAAAAACAAATGAATGTAAGCATAATAAGATTGTATTAGTAGAATACCAAAAGGTCATAGTGAAGCGATTAGACTGATTTATATGATTGCGATCGATGCGGCAGCTCCACGTGAAGTCGGCAGATGCAGTCAGCAGCGGCGTTCGGAATAGTAGCATTCCAAAGAGCTGAGTGGCTAAAAGAGCTGAGTGACTCAAAAAGCTGAGCGGCTCAAAGAGCTCAATGCATAGAATATCCCATCCCTATGATTATTGAGTTCGTTTGCTAGCACGGCCTAGTTTGTCGAGAATTCAGGTAGGGGAGCCTACCTAGGTATGCTGGGCCTGGGCCTAGTACTTATGATGTACTACGGACTAAGTATAGCTTCAACATATCGTAGTAACCGGGTATACTCGTATAATATAACCAGGCTTCATTAAGCTATTTTGTATTTTTTATAACAATATTCTTGGAAATCATTTAGCATGGTCCTCACGATACAAGCTTGGCCTAGTGTGAGAATCACTGATACAACATAATATTATTAAATAAGTTACACAAGTAGTACACAAGTTACCTAGACAATATGATTAGAGTTTAAGATGTATGTGCGACTCGGTTGTATATAAAATAATTTTCATTTTCAAATAGTAGCATCATTTGCACTGAGGTCCTCTATAAACAGTATAGTAGATTGAACGAAAGGAACTAACGAACTAGTTCACAGAATTAGAGTTGCTCAGAGTGCAATGGAGCGTGCCATGTTAGCCATCTCGCTGTTGTACCATATACTCAACATCGAAATACGACACAGAACCAAAGTCGAGGATGTGGGTAGAAGGATCAACCAGCTGAAGTGGAGATGGGCTGGACACTTGGCAAGGAGGAAAGATGGGAGATGGATGAGCAGCAACCGAGTGGTGGCCGCGAGAAGGGTGCAGACCAGTTGGCAGACCACCAGCCAGATGGTCGGACGACATCGCAAGAGTTGCGGGAAGGCAATGGATGCGCTCGGCACAGGAGCGGAGAGAGTGGCGTGATAACGAGGAGGCCTATACTCAGCAGTGGGTAGATGTGGGCTGAGATGATGATAATGATGAGTAGATTATTAAACGAGGGGATAAAGCAGTTCTTGCGATGAAAGACATTTATGGCTAATTTTTTTACACCTTGGGTAAAATTATTATACAAAATTATTATTATATTAATAATTATTATTAATATTATTTTATTGGAGTTTTAGTAGGCATCCCTAATTTTTTTCTAGTAATAAATGTAGCTTTTGTTACTTAAGGATAATATAGCATTCTAATGGTGAAATAATTTTTGAAACCAGTAGTTTTGGAGTTAATTCATTACAGACATACAAAAATACAAATCTTTCCTATTTATAATATTAGTACAGGTTTATAGATTTATTTTCCGAAAAATTCGAATGTGACTCAGTCTCCCTTTGTCAGTCTTTATCTGTTTACGTTTTACCGACTAGACAGTTGGACCGATTTCGATGAAATTTGGTACATAGATAGATTATGCTCAGGGTTAGGACACAGGCTACTTTTTACTAGACTGTGCAGAAGAGGGTAAGGTTTTTGTTGAAACGCGTGCGAAGCCGCGAGCGGAAGCATTATATAAAAATAATAAATAAATAAGTGGTAGATTGCAAGTGATGCCACTCTTGGATGTCCTCTGATGGATTCCAGAATCCAATGGAAGCCATCTAATGAGGTATGTATTGTTATGTGTTGCAATACTTGCAATGTTCAAGTGTGGTCGTATTTATAGTTCGCTCGGGGAATGCTCAGAATGTTTTTCATTGGGACCTGTCATAGATAGATAGATAGATACCATAATCTATAATATTGTTACGAGCTGAGGGTTCGGGATAAAATAATGGGAATCAATCTAACCAAAATAACACTTTTATTCAACACTAAAACGATGAATACACGAACTTGGTCACACGTAATCACAACACACTAATTTACACCACTGTTGCACCACTTAAAGTCACCGAAATGTCCGCACGTATAGCCAAATCCACACGGACTGTCCGGCCATCTCTCCGGCCTATTTATATCGCTCACAATTCACTACACTAGAATGATCTCGAACGTTCCAGGAAAGGGTCGGTGTTTCGACAGAATGACCACTCCCCATCCTGCGCAACCGTAGACAATAACACAGCAGGTAAGACAAAAGCCCTCGAGAAATTTCGGCTATTTCTTATTGTGTAACAGCGTAACAATATAAAACAAAGTCGGGTTAGTTACACCATTTATAACTCAAGAACGGCTAGTCTCATTTTTATGATCGTTGGATTTGTCTCCGCCCCGAATAGCAGAATAACTATTCAAACATCAGAAAAGTTCACGCAAAAAATAAATAAAAAAAAACTATTTTGCCATACTTAAATCCAGCTAGTGATGGCCGATTGACAAAGAATTGGCAGCCCGCGTATATGCTTGAATATGCGCAAGGTGCAATGACTTTATTCTTTACTAGCTGTTGCCCGCGACTTCGTACGTGTTACACTACTAAATGTGTAGATACCTAACCTAGAAATAAACCTGAACTCGCTGTTGCAACTTGACTTGACGCCCCATTTTTATCCCATGGGAACTGATTTATGGGATTTATGGGCCTATGTGATAATCCAGGTTATAATCTACTACTTAATTTATAAAAGTTCTATAAAAGTTATACTAAATTTCATCGAAATCGGTTCAGCTGCGGCGTGATTGAGTAACAAACAAACAGACATCCAAACTTTCGCATTTATAATATTAGTATGATTGTACACAAAAAGATTACCTACTGACAAAAACAGCTACAAAATGGGGATGTACAAAGGCGAGCTTAACGCTAATAAGAGTTTTCTTCCAGCAAAGCTTTGAAGTTAGAAATAGTTGATTGTAGTAAGTGCACAGAAAAGGACATTGGAGTAAAAAACTAAAAAAAAAAAATATTGAATTTAACTAAGCAGGATAACACAAAATGTATTGATTCTAAGGCGGTGCGAAGTTCGCGGGGTCAGCTAGTATAAATATAAAAGTAACTTTATCAAAACTAGATAACAAGGCACACGTGCGATTTAAACACAATAAAAATAATTATATTATACAATATTAATGCTTTAACAAGTATACAACATTAAAGGTGTAGTATAATATTTATATAATAATGCCACACAACCAGTGATCGGAGTAGGTAGCTTGATTTTATGTACTTGCATCAAAAACCATGATGATAACATATCATGGGCATGCCTTTTTCCCGGAAATTTCCGATCCTTACGGGATTTAATTAAATATTAAACGAGTTTAGTAACTTCTATATTTGAAATTTAAAGGAAAGTATAGTAAAAAGTTTAAAATTTATTTTTGTTTATCTGTCGAATAATAAAGCTGTTTTTATTCTGTTATCCATAGCATCTGACATTGCATGCCTCACTAGGATAGAACATAATAGATTTGTATTAATTAAGAAAAATAGCGATAAACATAATTTTAATACTAGAAATAAAGATAAACCCGCAGTTGCCACTTGTAGACTCCATAAAGTTAGTAAATTGGTTAAAGGGCAAGGTGTACGTTTTTATAACAAACTCCCAAGGGATGTACAAAAATTGGCCAGTAACAAATTTAAAAACGTAATTAAACAAAATCTTTATAAAAAAGCCCACTATAAAATATCTGATTATTTATATGATAGAGAAGCTTGTTATTGGAATTGCTCAAACTCGTTCAAAAATGTTACAATTTAGACGTAATTTATTTTCTTTATTGGTATGTATTCTAAAATGATCAAAAAAAAATAACCAGCCTTGTTTCTTGCCTTTCTTTCCTGGCTTGGTCGCGAAGGAACAAGCGGTAAAATTGAAGTTTCAA
Organism: Philereme transversata; assembly: GCA_963924445.1. Taxonomy (NCBI): domain Eukaryota; kingdom Metazoa; phylum Arthropoda; class Insecta; order Lepidoptera; family Geometridae; genus Philereme; species Philereme transversata. The sequence goes on from OZ004346.1 coordinate 23,014,230, forward strand.
AGTGATCCATGCGATTTGAATGAATAAAAAGATTTCGAATTTTATTCAAAATTGGTAATTAAAAAAATTCAAATGATTGTTTGTGTAAATTCTATAATTACTAGCTTTCACTCGCGGCTTCCCACGTAGGGTTTGCCCGTAAAAAGTAGACAAGTCATAATCTTTTATACATTTGATTGAGTACCACATAAACATCCAAACTGTCGCATTTATAATATTATAGTACTTTGACGGAATTTTCGCAAAAAATTGTGACTATAGATTAGACCAAAACGTGTATTTCTATATTACCATGGTACTACCTACTCTTTGACGAACCCTCAGTTCAATAAAACTGTAACTCAGGGCTGTCACAGCTTATATGTATATAAAAAAATTTGTAAAATACCCTAGGTACAAAAAATCCCTAAAACCACGTAAAAATTTAATAAACTAGAAGTTCGCCCCGAAAAATCTCGCGAGTCTCCCAAAACACAAAAAAATAATATTCTTAGGACGACTCGCGCAATGATGCCTAAACGTATTTAGTGGCTAAATATGATTTAAGGAGTTGTCAAATCATACAAATACGTAATATTTAAACATGTTTAGTCGCTATACGTTTAGGGATTGTTGTGCAAGCCGGCCTTAATCTTTGACTAATAAAATAGTGCCACGAAATGCACAACCAACTTACTTGACCTAGAGTTTAACGCAAATTACAGGTAACGGGAGTTCATGTTAATTGGTTTAATTATTTTGCGGTAGAAATTTCAGTTATTCTGGATTTTAGACTTTTCCCTATATTTGTGTCACTAAAGCTACACGCATACCAAATTTCAGCACTGTGGGGTCACTGGTGTACCCTGTGAATTTTGTCAAAGTTTATATGGTCAAAGTTTTTATAGTTTTTTATATTGGACAAACAAACATACATACATACATTCAATGCCGATATGCCTAAGTTAATTTAGAGATCTCGCTATAGCTATCTATAAAAAACCGCGTAAATTACAAAAAGTAAAATAAAAAAAGCATAATTTTTTTGTTATAAATTTACTTTATCTGAAGCTTTTATAAAACTCATTATCGGAACCGCAACCAGATTCAAATGAGCCCAAACACTAGTAGCCTTTCCATTCAGAAGTTCGCTGTCTAGCATCCGTCTCCATCATGAGACCGCCTCCATAGTACCTCAATATTGCCATAATTTTACGTTTTTTGTTGTTCCTGTAAATTTGCCCATATGGACTCCCGAATTCTGATAATCAGGCCGACGATATTGTTACTCTCCTAAACGTATTTAGCGACTAAACATCTGACAACTCTCTAAATCATATTTAGCCACTAAATACGTTTAGGCATCGTTGCGCAAGTCACCTTTAGCTTAGACAGTTTTATTTTCACAAAAGACGGAGCATTTACAATGTTTTGTAAATTTTTGGAGTACATATGTATTTCAAGAGTTCCTTGTGAAAGGGCTCGCCATACCCATTTCTGCCACCAATCAGCATTGCTGTGTTTTGGTTTAAAGGGTATGGTTGCCGGTGACATTACAGGCACATGAGGCTTTAAACCTGGATGCCTCAAGTGATGGACGCAGAGTAGTGCATCGTAGGGCACATTTCTAAGGGTTCTATCAGACGGAGAGCGGTCTCGCGGTCAAGCGTGTATTTGCTGACGGATCCCCGATGTTGGACGGTCTACGCGGTACCAATTCTGTCACCGTTTTAGAAGATAGTTCTTCATGAAAAGATGAATTATTGATTTTGTGGTCATTATCAGACGGATAGAGAACAAGATGGAGAATTTCATAGGCTTTTTTCTAAATTGGTTAAAGATGAAGAAATTCTTTATAATTCTTTTCGGATGCATGCTTCGGCTTCTTTGGTTGTAGGGTTTCGTACCCAAAGGGTAAAACGGGGCAGACGGACAGACAGCGGAGTTTTAGTACTTCAATGTCTGTCTGTCTGTCACCAGGATGTATCTCATGAACCGTGATAGTAAGACAGTTGAAATTTTCACAGATGATGTATTTCTGTTGCCGCTATAACAACAAATACTAAAAACAGAATAAAATAAATATTAACTCCCATACAACAACGTGACTTTTTTTGCTCGTTTTTGCTCGATATTGATAACGGCAACAGGTAGACGCTTGAAATAGTCACAGAATATTTAGTTATACATTCACTTTAAAACTTCACTTTCACTTTCCATTGTAATTTTATTTTGTGAAATATTGAAGTTTGTTGTTGAATAAATAAATAATTATTTATTCATTTATTTATTAGTTATTATTATTATTAAAAATATATAATTAAATTAAAATAAAACAAATATTTAAGGGGGGCTCCCATACAACAAACGTGTTTTTTTGCCGTTATTATAGATACGGAACCCTTCGTCCGCGAGTCCGACTCGCACTTGGCTGGTTTTATTATAATTGTTTTCCTTTGGATAGTATAAAAAATGCCTGTCTCGTACTAACATAATTATGGTCGCCGAAACAACAGTAAACGCGCGAACGCGTGAGATCTGGTTGACCGACGCGGTCAGAATGCCCACTATGTGACGTAATACAACACAACGAACATAAAACTGACCTCTTGAACGCTTGACCGCGTGACCGCTCTCTGTCTGATAGAACCCTAAGGTGCGTGACCTACGAGGCAATTCTCTGTTATAGGCGATGGTTACCACTTAACTTCGGGTGGGCTAACCTTATTTCTTCTCGATTTAGGATTTAAAAAAATGTAGTGTGTTATTTCTAGTATCTAGTGTTCGTGACAGCCCTGGCACTAGATCCCCCCACTAGCTGACAATAGCTCCACGGGTTGTAATTAAAAAAAACGCAAAAACCCTCGTAGGGGCGTGAATTTTCACGCGCGCAGTCTGTGTGTGTGCTGTCATGAGCACTATACATTTACACAGGGTGATCTCGTTATCAGTAGGGCGAGGCTCTATAATCGACTTTTACATTCATATACATATATATTTCATCATATATACATATTTATACATTATACATATTTCATCATCATCATCATAATAAATAAATAAATATTACTGGACATTTCACACAGCGCTATCTAGCCTCAAACTAAGCAGAACTTGTACTATGAGATCCAGATAACTGATAGAATACTTATATACTTTTTTTTTTGTAAATGCATACTTATAATGTATAGAAAAACATCCAGACCCGAAACAAATATATGTAGATCATGCAAACATTCCGCAGCGGGAATCGAACCCGCTACCTCCTGCGTCTCAGCCGGCTGTTCGCCCACTGCGCCACGAAGGTCGTCAATCATCATATCCACCACTGTTGATGAACATAGCCCTCCCCATTTCCAGAGCGACCGATCTTGTGCAGTCTGCACCCAACGGCTCCCAGCAACATTTATCAGGGGGCCATTTCCCGTAACTTAATATAGTAATATTCGAGTGTCAATCTAGCCTCGATAAATGTCCTAAAAGGTATTCACGTAACTGAAAATACAATGGTATGAGTTGACTGACATGCGATTATACACTTTATTTATGTAAAGCTAATATTGTAATATTACTGTACATCCAAAGGTTGTCTGGGAAAGATCGCTTTTAGCGATAAGACCACCCATTGTATATTTCCTTTGTTACTGTATTTTTATTTGTCTGCAATAAAGCAAAAATGGAGCAGAACGCTAAAATATATTCAAATCATAATCCAATCTCATTTGGGTCAAGTTTCGTTATGTTTTTAAAATTATATTACGTGAACTGGCCCCCAAGTCGTCTTTCTATCTAGTGGGGGGCCGTCTTAGGCGCGGGACAAATACAAGTGGAGTCGGGCGGAGGTGAGGCGCGGGCGCGGCGCCACTTCTTTGATATTTCATACAAAATGTATAGAAGAGGTGGGGCGCGAGACATACTGAGATGGCGGAACGCGAGCGGGGCGCGGGCGCCGCTTTTTCGCCCTTGGCGCACCCGCAGTTAGCAGTGGCATGCCAATCAAATACTAGAATGCCCCAAATGCATCCACTGTGTTTGCCCGCGCCTCGCCTTTCCGACATACCGTTAGGCTAAGGACTCACGAAGCGGTTTTCACCCGCGCCCGCCGCGGTTGCGGGCCCGCAGCCTTTGTAGAATACAGATATTTATGTAAAAAATTAAAGCACATTTCACGACGCGTTTTACGCCCGCGGCGTGTGCGATTGTTTGCGGATCCCGCTGCACCGGCGGTCATCTTGTACCAGCGGGCGCGGGTCGCGGTCCCGCTGCCGCGGCGGGTTGCACCCGCGCGCTCTGCGATCGGTTGGCGGGCGACCTGGGGCGACAAACTGGGGTATTATAAGTTTGTCCCCTAGGTGTGTATATGTGTGTGTGAGGGTGTGTGTGTTATTATTAAAATAAACTTACATACCTTAATGTTACTGCCAACATTTCCTCTGGTGATGTAGGATCTCGCATATTAGCATGTTGCTTTTGAAGAGCAGTTTCTGTTTTTCTTAAAAGTTCTAAATAGCTAGATCCGGACATTCGAAAAAAATTAGAGAACTTTTCTTCATTCTTCTTTAACTCACTAATAAGAGTAACAAATAATCCATAACGATCTCTTTCCGCAATTAGTGGATGCACCCCCTTTTAGGCCTTCTTTTTTTAATTCTTCTGTGAAGTAAGTATGTGAAAAGCTAAGCTTGTTTACAAAGCTTTACAACAGCTCGTTTCTGGTGTGTGTCCATGGCGGTCTGAAACTCAACTGATCGTTTAACCGCCCGTCTTGCAACCGCCAGTCTTGCGATAATCAACCGCCAAGTTGGCGAGCGATAATCGCAACCGTGACGGCTGCGTAATCGCACAAAACTGCGGTCTCGTGAGTTTTGAAAATAAAACTCCATTCCGCCACCGCAGCGGGCGCGGGTGAAAACCGCTTCGTGAGTCCTTAGCCTTAGCGCGCCTGTTCTGCACTGCACCGGCGCCACGCCCGCACCTCGCCCGCGCTACACCCGCCGACGCCTCTTGTATTTGTCCCGCGCCTTACGCTGCACTTTCTAGTTGGTCTCCATTTGAGAACCTTTCTACTCCAACGGCCGTCAGTTCTTCGAGCTATGCGCCCTGCCCACTGCCACTTCAGCTCTCTAGTCCTTTGTGCTATGTCGGTGGCTTGGTTTCCTCGAAAATGATGTCGAATGTCCATGTGGTAAAGATGAACAACATCCTGTATAAGGTTTGAATGTGAGGGTGGTGTTAGTAAGTTATTATATGATAGAGGGGGTTCACTACGCAATTTTAATTCATATATAGGTACCTACTTATTTCGTCTATTTGTATCTTAATACCTACTAACCATTTTTTTAAATTGATTTACAAATTAGTGATTTGTCACGTACGTTTGTATCAATGTTAGGTCGATAAATCTATACTAATATTATAAATTCGAAAGTAACTCTGTTTGTTATGTTTTCACGACTAAACGGCTGGACCGATTTCGATGAAGTTTGGTATATAGATAGATTATGACCGAGAGAGTAATATGTATTTTTATCGAAACCACACATGTGAAGCCGCGGGCGGGTCAGCTAGTCACACTTCACACTAACACACTAATATTACAAATGCGAAGGTTTGGATGTTTGTTTGTTAACTCAACCATGTCATAACGGCTTAACCAATTTCGATGAAATTTGGTGTGTCGATAGATTATGATCTGGATTGGCACATAGGCTACTTTTTATTGACAAACCACGCGTGCAAAGTCGCGGGCGGAAGCTAGTCAGTTAAAAAACGGTACGTGATAAATCCGGTACCTACCTAATTATAATAATTGTTGAAATCATCTCCCATAGCCCAGCATCCATTCCATAAGCATTTCTGATGCAAGAGACCATTTTAAACCGACTTCAAAAAAGGAGGAAGTTCTCAATTCTTCAGTTTTTCAGGGTTCCGCAGTCGAATTCGGAACCCTTATAATTTCACCAGGTCCGTCTGCCTGTCCGCACGACCCTTTACGGCTGCTTTGTTCGTAATATAGTGTTGTAAAGCTGAAATTTTGAATGATGACGCGTTGACGCCTACTAAGCTATGAAATAAAAAACAAAAAAAAACTTATTTTTTAGTGTGGAAGGTACCCTCATAGAAAATTATAAATGCAACTGGCAACTAAGTTTAACATAAGTAATTATGTTTTATTTTAAATAAATAACTAAATAACTATTTGATTTGATTTGATTTGATAGAAGTTATGGGTGGTTTGGTTATAGAGCTTGTAAATTAAGCTAGTTTATATGATACCCCACTTGAACCTATTTAGAAATTTTGAACCTCATCAGTTTGGTCCCCTTGATAATCAAACTTAAAATACTATTGATTTTTTATTACAGTATTATTTACAAGTCCATAGCTTATGTTATTGCTGAGTGATCTGCTGTGACAGACGGACAGACAGACATATAAAGTAGCACCAGAGTTCCGTTTTACCATTTTGACCCGGAATCCTAAAAAGGAACTTGAACAAAAAATACGTTTTCAGTTGATGTACTTAGCTTTTTTTGACGATTTTGTCTCAAAAAGTAGAAAATACTTTTTAGTTCAATGTACCCCCCTTATTAAGCATGAGAGTTTGCGCTATCGTATTCGTTCTCAAAAGAGCATGCTTCCCACTTCTACCATGGAACCTCCGGCAACGAACTCACCCACATATTGTAGATGCGTGGAGGACTCATACGGTGCATTTCACCCGCTCGTTTCTACCACGCACCTGCAAGATGTAGGATGACTTCCCCCCGAGGCTTTCCCGATGGGCTTCAACATGAACGCCTTCAAGAGAGGTCTCAACGCGACTACAGTACCACGAATCCTGCTGTGCTGGTGACGGTGGCCACTTATCATCAGGAGACCCGTCAGCTTGTGTGTCTAAATGTTTTAATACAAATTTTACAAAAATAAATAATATCTATAAGAGTTGGGCTAAATGTGTAATTGAAGTGAAAAGATGTACAGGGTGAAAACGAATGTTCTTATTATTTCAGATTTATAGATTTTTTTTTAATTAATATCGCAAGAATGTGGTGTAATGATTGAAATTGCATTTGTTAGGTTAGGTTAGTCTAAGTCTCTTAAGTCTTAACTAACTCTTAAGTCAAGAACTACCTCAATAGATACAGGGTGATGTTTTAAATTCAAGATTTTAAACGGACTGAGATGACGGCTGATAGAGAGGTATGGAAGAAAAATACATGTTGTGCCGACCCCACGTAATGTGGGGAAAGGGCAGGAAGAAGAAGAATACATGTCATATTAATCGAGCGAAGCGAGACCTCCAAATCAACTTGGGCAAATCGGCGTTGTATGTAGTATGTATGCTTGATTGTCCGAGGATAACTTTCGAAACGTTTATCGGATCATCGTGAAATTCGATACATAGTGATGGCACAAATTTGGCGTGACTAAATAAGCTAAAAATGTTAGGGGGTTGTTGAGATATTGAAGTTCAAGATAAAGTGAAAATGAGACTATTAGGTCAAATGGGACGTCAAATGAAAGGTCTTCATTAGTATATTTCGATTTCTTTTTATTTTTAGTAAAGTCCTTGTAGTTTTTGAGTAATTACGTTATTAGCCATAATATAAACTGAAGTTTGACGAAATTCACAGGGTACACCAGTGACCCCACAGTGCTGTTATTTGGTATGCGTGTAGGTTAAGTGACATAAATATAGGCAAAAGTCTAAAATCCAGAATAACTGCAATTTGTACCCCAAAAATGACAACCTATTAACATGAACTCCCGTTACCTGTAATTTGAATGAAACTGTAGTTCAAGTTGTTTGGTTCTTTATTTCGTGGCACTATTTTGATAGTCAAAGATTACGAATAATATATTTTTGTTTTTATGGGAGATTCGTGAGATCTCAGTTCGGGGCGAATCACTGGTTATTATGTAACGGAGATGACGGCTGATAGAGAGGTATGGGGGAAAAATACATCTTGTGCAAACCCCACGTAATGTGGGAAAAGGGTAGGAAGAAGAAGAAGAAAAATAAAGTTCAGTAGTTGCTGAGATAATCTGCTGTTACAGACGAACGGACGGACGGACACAGTCACACCATAAGGATTCCGTTTTTACCGTTTTGATGCGGAACCCTACAAAATCATTTGTGTTTGTTTAACTTACGAAGTGAGATTGTATTAGACAAATTTTAGTAGTGTGTCTTTGAGGGTTTGCATATACATACCTAAACCTTATTTTTTTGCAGCTTATCTCCAAACAGCGCCATCTATTACATTAATCGGAACTAGTTTTTTAGAACTAGCGTTAAGAATTACGAATAAGTTTTTCGTTGAAAAATACTTTTTCAATACAAGCTTTTATAAAATTCAAATTCAGAACCGCAAGCAGATTCAAATGAGCCCGAACACAAGTAGCCTATTACAATCCATTCGGAAGTTCCGTTGTCTAGTGTCCGTCTCCATTGCCCACCTCCATCCCTACCATATTATTGCATTGTCACCAAAGTCATTCCACATTTAAATGTTTAAACATAATTTCGTGTCTGTGCTGTTGACCGTTGAGGAGTTGCTCTTTGGAAGCCAACCCTGAGTGCAGCAGCTATGACATGGTGGAACTTTTAATTATCATAATTGTGTACAAAATTTCGTGTCTCTGATGTTGACCGTAGAGGCGTTCCTTCGTCTGGAGCCAATCCAGGGTGTAGAAGAAATTTGATATGAACCAACATATCAAATTTCAACTTCGTAGGATAAGAGGAAGTGGACTAACAAACAAACATTGCAAGCTAAATAAAAGCTTGTAATAATGTGACGTTGTATTAGTTTTCGTGTTCTCCTCAGCAAGCCCTTTCATTTGATACCCATTTTGGTAGTGCAGAAAAAATCATTAGTCCGCCATCTTGGATGATTCGCCATATTGGAATTAGAATGACGTCACATAGCTTAGCATGCATTGTCATCTAAAATAAGCGTGTATACCAAATTTCAGGTCAATCGGTTATAGATTGAAAGAACTGATTTAAAATTCAGTTGCAAGATTCCACCCGGACAAACATAGGTACATACATTGCTAAATAAAAGCTTGTAAAAACAACCATGATTAAATTAATTCATATATAATAAATAAGAAGCAAAGTCCTTTTCAATTGCCTAAGAAACTCGTGCTAAAGCTACAAGGTCCGCACTTGAAATGATACCCATTATGAAAAATAAAGGGCAAAAAAATACTTCGACGGAATTGAGTCGTTGAAAACAAGATGGCGGACGAAAAGTCTTATTTTACTGAATATGCAATACATATTTGCCAGTCTTTCGAACTGTGACATGGAGTAGGAAATATTGATAGGGTAAATGGACGGTGTAGGTAATATTCCAAGCTACACTGCCGACTGCAACATCAGAAAGCAGCAGCATTATGACCTTGAATAACCACGCGTGCGAAGCCGCGGGCGAGTCAGCTAGTTGATCGAGCGAAGCGAGATCTTCAAATCAATTTGGGCAAATCAGCGTTGTATGAATGTTTGTATGTAAATATGTATGTACATATGTAATATGTATGTATGTTTGTTTGTCCGAGAATAACTTTCGAAGCGTTTATCCGATCATCGTGAAATTTGATATATAGGTAGATAGTACTGGCACAATTTTGGTGTGACTAAATGAGCTAAAAATGTTGGGGGTTGTTGAGATATTGGGGTTCAAGAGGGCTAAATAAAAATGAAAATGAGACTATTAGGTCAAGTGGAGCGTCAAATGAAAAGTCTTTAGTAGTAAACTTCAACCTTGTTTTTATTTTTAGTTTAATCCTTGTAGTTTTTGAGTTATTAGCCATAATAAAAACAAAACTTTGAAAAATTTTACAGGGTACCCCACAGTGCTGTAATTTGGTATGCGTGTAGCTTAAGTATCACAAATATAGGGAAAAGTCTGAAATCTAGAATAACTACAATTTCTACCCCTAAAAAAGCAAACCAATTAACATGAACCCTCTTTACCTCTAATTTGAATGAAACTGTAGGTCAAGTAAATTGGTTGTTGCTATTGTAGCACTAATTTATTAGTCAAAGATTAAGGCCGGCATGCACGAAGAACACAACGTATTTAGCGACTAAACATGTTTGAATTTGACGTATTTTTATGATTTGACAACTTCTTAAATCATATTTGGCTACAGGGCTACTAAATACGTTTAGGCATCGTTGTGCAAGTCGCCCTAAGAATTATTTATATATGTTGTTTTTTGGGAGATTCGCGAGGTCTCAGTTCGGGGCGAACCACTATTATAAATTCAAAAGTAACTCTGTCTGTTTGTTACGTTTTCACGACTAAACGGTTTTACCGATTTTGATGAAATTTGCAGATTATGACCGGGATTAAGACATAGGCTGCTTTTAATCTGATTGCGCAGAAGGAGAGTAATGTTTTTTATTGACATATCACGCGTGCGCAATTGAGGCAGAAGCTTCTAGATTATAATGAGGGACAGCACAGCACAGCTCAGTGCAGTATATATAACTCAGTGTTAATAAGTGTTTAAACGAGTACCTAATCTATTCACGGCAAGACGACCTACGTGGCGCAGTGGGCGAACTGCGACGCAGGAGGTAGTGGGTTCGATTCCCGCCGCGGAACAAATGTTTACATGATCTACAGATATTTGTTCCGGGTCTGGTTGTTTTTCTATTTATAAGTATGTATTTACAAAAAAAGTATATAAGTATTCTATCAGTTATCTGGTTCCTATAGTACAAGTTCTGCTTAGTTTGGGGCTAGATAACGCTGTGTGAAATGTCAGCGATATTTAATATGTTTTGTTTATTTACCTATTTATAATATATAGTCGGCATCACATGCTCAATTTACTAGTCTTCTTTATGTACACACGATTACACATCTAGCTATACATTTCCGGTAGCTGGCCTCACATTGTGTAGGCTTTCCGGTCAATGAGAAGTCAGCTTATACAGGAAATGTATAGCTTGATGCGTAGCCGTGCGTACATAGACTGACAAATAATTTAATTCATATTTTTGACGTTTAGTGGGTTAAAAAAATTTACAGTTGATCTCGAAAGAGAGCTAGAAAATTTGGTGGAAATATATTTATTTACTAAAAGTTTACAAAAGGTATAAGTGTAGACTTAAGTTGCTAATGGTCCCCGCACTAGGTCTAGCCTGTATCGCGGGAAACCGGATTACAAAGAAAACGCTTACGGTCTAAAATATAATATATGACTTTAAATATAACAAAAACAAGAATATAAACTACTACAAGAAAATAATAAAATTTAAAATTAACACACAAAAGTAAATACCAAAATATGAAATACAGTAATATAAATACTAATAATAATATAAATACAACAATAATATGTAAATATATGTAATTAATATTATATACATATAATATTTTATATAATATAATTAATATTATATAAATTGGTGGACATTTCACACAGCGCTATCTAGCCCCAAACTACGCAGAGCTTGTGCTATGGGAACCAGATAACTGATAGAATATGTACTTATATACTTTTTTTATTGTAAATACATACATAAAATATAAAGCAAACATCCAGACCCGGAACAAATATTTGTAGATCATGCAAACATTTGTCCCGCGCGGGAATCGAACCCACTACCTCCTGCGTCACAGCCGGCTATACGCCTACTGCGCCACGGAGGTCGTCGGATATATTTTATTATTATAAGCCAGAAAACAAAATAGTAATAACTTATAATGTTGGTTTGTCCAATAAAAATGTGTCAATTATCGTAAAATACTCTATGGCAAAGCATTTGCTTGTTCTCACTGTACGGCTTCCCCCGAAACCGTTTTACAATAATTGTGTCAAGGTTGAGTTTTTTTTCTGATTCCCACGATCTAACACTTTTACCGATCTCATTTATAGATTTCCAAAGACATAATGACACATCCAAAAGCAGACTTTCGTACATCCACAAAGGAAAATCTTCAACTTTACGAAGCATTCTTTATATTTTTTTAATGCACAACATCTAAATAAAGGAGGTCAAGATACGAATCTTGTGGAATGGCCAAAAGCACTCCAGAGGACATTAAAGAAGACCAGGAGAATGTTGTAGGAAATCGTACCTTATAGTGTACAATCATGAGACATGCGTGGGATGAATGAGGATAAAAAATTAATCCAAATAGACTTCAAACGGTCTGGATACTTTAAACGGTCTGGATAATTAAAAAGAAATAGCATTTTTATTAAGTGTTGAAATCTGGAAGATTCTATTTTACGCCGTGTAGCGCTCGTATTGCTCCCCTTTATACCTGTATTAAAAAAAAATCTTTTTATTCATTATTTTATTCATTTATTCACATGGACCACTTTGAAACGTCAATTTTACAGCCTTTTCCTTCGCGACCAAGCCAGGAAAGAAAGGCAAGAAACAAGGCTGGTTGTTCTTTTTAATGATCCTTTTAGAATACATAACAATAAAGAAAATAAATTACGTCTGAATTGGTACATTTTTGAACGAGTCGGAGCAATTTCAATCCCAAGCTTCTAATCTAAATAATCAGATATTTTTATTGTAGGCTTTTTTAAAAAGATTTTGTTTAATTACTTTAGTTTATTAATTGTCAATTTTTGTATATCACTTGAGAGTTTGTTATAAAAGCGTACACCTTGTCCTTTAAACGATTTACTAACTTTGTTTACACACACAGTCCATTCCATCCCCTTTGGATGATCCCCTTTATCTGCTAGAGATCGCTATTTAGCGATAAGACCGCCAATTGTATCACATAGATTAACGTTGTTTTTTATAATTGTATTGTTTTACAGCGTGCAATAAAGAATTATCTATTTATCTATGTTCCGTGCAAATAAATATCTTGTATCTTAAAAAAAGTACGGTGTTTGTAATCTTGGCCGCTACGTATTATAATCGCTAAGACATAAAAAAATTGAACAAAACAAAAACTTTGACACCAGAGTAAGTCACTAGCTTATACGAACTTATTTTTAGTTTTTTTTTTTTTATAACTTATATGCTATGTTTTTACTAATATGCTCGCTTTTGACCAAGATCTCGCCTGATGGTAAGCGATGATGCAGTCTACGATGGAACACGCTTGCCTAGAAGAGTCCTGTTCACTTGCGACTTAAATACCAGTCTCTGTCAACACTTTTTACCCCATGCGCGGTACTCAAAGACGTAGGGTGATATGCAGTGCTCGCCTAGACTAAGAGTAGGCATTTTTCTAAAATAAAATATTATGTTCTCTTATTACGAGCGATGATTCTAGAGTGTCCTTTGAGTAGACATTTTCAATAGATTGAAAAGTGAAGTGTCCGCAAGACATTTATTTACTTTTTACGTTTTCTGGCAGTTTTTATGCTTTATAGCCAATTAGATGAGTGTTTAATTTCGTAAAATTCTGTAAAGATAAAAAAGTTTAATGCTACTTGTCTAACGATGATTATTGGTTGCGTAAATTCTATTTACTAATGCTAAGTTGCATATGTCTCAATCCAAGTCATAATCTATAATGGTCTATGTACCTACTCGTACCTTGCCAATGTTGCGTTAGTGCTAGTCTGAAATAAAGAATTGAACTGAATAATCTATCTTTATACATTTGATTGAGTAACTAAATAAAATCCAAACTTTCACCCCGAATTGAGATCTCTCGAGTCTCTGTCGAGGCGCTGTGGGCGAATAGCCGGCTGAGACGCAGAGGTTCGATTCCCACTGCGGAACAAATGTTTGCATGATCTACAGATATTTATTCCAGATCTGGATGTTTAAATAAATAAATATAAATATTGGTGGAAATTTCACACAGCGCTATCTAACCCCAAACTAAGCAGAGCTTGTACTATGGCAACCAGATAACTGATAGAATACTTATATACTTTTTTTTTGTAAATACATACTTATAATATATAGAAAAACATCTAGACCCGGAACAAAATATTTGTAGTTCATGCAAACATTTGTCCCGCGGCGGGAATCGAACCCGCTACCTCCTGCGTCACAGTCGGCTATACGCCCACTGCGCCACGGAGGTCGAGGTTTTTCTATTAAAAGTATGTATTTACACTTTCTAAAGACTAAAGATAAAAAAAGTATCAAGTATTCTACAGTTTGGGGCTAGATAGCGCTGTGGGAAATGTCCAGTAATATGTATTCAATGTCTCAAATTCATGCGTTCTTTCATGGGCCGCGCCGATATCCATCGAAGCTAGCAGAGAGGTGTTTATATCAACCAACATGTAAGGTAACGTGTAACGTCTAAGGTGATCAAAGCGGTAGGTACTTCACGGCGGGGTAGCGTCATGTGTTCTACAAAGCGCAAATCCGGCCTCACATGGAGTACTGTTCTCACATCTGGAGCCCCTAGACTCCTTGCAAGGCAGAGCTGTTCGTATCGTCGACGACCTAGTAGTATCTAAGGATCTGGAGCCGCTGAGTCTGCGCCGTGACATCGGAGCGCTCAGCATTTTCTATAAAATATATAACGGCGAATGTTCTGAAGAGCTGCTCAATTTAATCCCTGCTTCCCACTTCTACCATCGTACCTCCCGGAACCGGCAACGAGCTCACCCACATGTTGTAGATGCGTGGAAGTCTCACACAGTGCGTTTCACCCGCTCGTTTCTTCCACGCACCTGCGAGGTGTGGAATGACCTTCCTCCGGAGGTCTTTCCAGTGGGCTTCAAAATGAACGCCTTCAAGAGAGGTGAAATAGGGTATTAAGTGCTAGGCAACGCGACTGCAGTACCTCGAGTGATGCAGGAGTTTGTAGATGGCGGTGACCACTTAACATCAGGAGGCTCGTCAGCTTGTGTGTCTGCAAGTTTAATATAAAAAATAATAATAAATGACGCAACATAATAATGACGTGATTCTATTGGTGGTCAGTCATTGACAATGACGTCACGCTGACGGGAACATCATAATAACGTGCTTTTCATACAATTTTCTTTGAAAACGCGTTCTATCATGAATCCTATTATGAAATAGGTGTAAATTTCCAATGCGACACCACTCAATAGCCTATAGGGGTTCCGTATTCTAAAAGGCGTTGAACCATAGACTAGGTCTATTGTCTATGCTTTTAGCAAAGAACTATTGTTCTACTCTTTGAATATATATTTTTAAATTCAAAAAGGATTGCTTTCTAATAAAAAAGGTGTGAACTATTATTTTTTTTTAATTAAAACTCTTTGTACAAGACTTTCTATTGTGCTTAAGCGCGGCTTGCCTAACGATCTTTAAACGTAATAAGCGGCTAAACATGTTTAAATTTGAATTTGTACGTATTTATATGATTTGACTCTTAAACATATTTAAGCACTAAATATGATTAGGCATCGTTGCTTACGTCACCCTTAGTTTTTTAATTAGTTATTACAATATTTTTTATTTTTTATTATTCTTCATATGACACGTAAACTAAGAAGCTTTTAATAAAGCATTTTATGTTATACTAGCTGACCCGCAGAACTTCGTACTGCCTTGATATGCATATGACGCGGGCTGCCATTGTACGTCGCCTCGGTAGAATTGTCAATCGGCCATCATTAACTGCATCTATGTATGAGAAAATGAATTTTCTTCATAATTTCTTTTTGCTTGAATTTTTTCGATATTTTAATAGTTATTCTGCTATTCGGGGCGAAGACAAACCCAACAAATACAATATCATCAAAATCAGTCCAGCCGTTCTTGAGTTACAAATGGTGTAACTAACCCGACATTGTTTTATATATTAGTTTTAGATTATTAGTTTTTGAGTTTCATGTAAGTACTTCACAAATTAATTAGTGACGTACTCGTATATACTAGTATGTTATTTATCTGTGGTGTTTTACTGTTGTTTTTGACAAAGATCAACTTAACGTCAAACTAGCTTGTCTAAAACAAAGAAAATGCCGTGTTTTTGTGTATTGTATGTATTTAGTACAAAAATAAAAACGACTGCTGCCTTCAATAGCCTTACAAAGATAACAACATCAAGTTTTAGTATTAAAAACGTATAAACCCGCGCCAAAATCTACGGCCATAGACATGCACTCTAGATTTTTATTTGTTTTTCAAACAAATAAAAGATATGAATGCACTCCAAGTACAGACTTTGAATTTAGTGTTTTTTGTTTTTTAATTCAATAAGAAAACCGCATATCTAAACGCTACATAATATCCTTTATACATGATGACACGCGCCATATTTCCACTTAGATGACTATAAAACTCCGTTTTTAATAATTTTACTAACAAAAAAAGCGCGCCAGTTCATGTCTACCATAGACTAAAAAGTCTAGTTTTCTAGTGCGTCCAAGAGCAACCCTATTTCATTTGAGTTTCTATTCAAAAGCGGTCAGTGGGGTCCTAGGCAATTTATAAACTTATATAAAATTCCTAAAGCAGCTGGACTATTGAGAGACCCTTGCAGACGTGGGCTCTCAATGAGACCTAAATAATTGATTTGTTTGCTGTGTTTGATTGTATGGTCCAGCGTCATAGAGTAGGGCGGGTAGGACAGATAGATTGAAACAAAATATTTTATGTAGATACACAAGATATTTATTTGCATAAACAAGCGTACAATAAGGTTTTAAAAACAAGGTAATGGCACTTTATGCATCGCAAATATTTTAGACGGTACAAAAAGTGAAATATTATTTAAATAATGCATAGTTTTTGTAACTATATACAATTATGTATTTTGTATTTGGGGGACGTTTGCCAACCCGTATTAATTTATACGACCTCTCTACGTCAACTGACGTCATTGGACAAATTTTAATTCGGCGCCATTTCTGCAGATACCTGTTTAGGATGACCTGTGCCTTGATGTAGGTACATTAATGTTTTTCATGTCTTCAAGAGTCGGGGTTTTAAGCATAATAGCGTCTAACTTTCTACAAATTATTTCTGATATTGAATTAGGAAGGGCGTTAGCCAGTTAGATCATTGTTTCCAGTATTTGGTTATAGTGGTTGGTACTATTGATTTAAATAGAGGAAGGTTTTTGGTTTCCAATTTTTCTATGGTTTCGCGTCGCTCGTATCTATTATTTCGCACGTATGTCTAATCAATTAAGATTAATAAAATCAGCCCAATTATGAACCAGACGTGATTTAAGTCACAACCTAACACTAGATGTTGTGTTCACCTATCTTAGGGTAGGTGGTTGGAATAAAACACAATATTGTTGTCGCTGTTTAGGCGTGCACACGTCCGCCTCGCTCCGCGGCCGATAGTCAAGTAACCAGTGGTTGTTTTTTTTTTCAGATGGACTATTCTTGCTGTTGGCCTCTGAGGCCGTTGCAGCTTAACCAAACTTTTGGCGAGCGTAGATAGCGCTCAGCCCTGTAAGTTTTTTGATGAGGCAACTAGCGCAAGGGCACCACTTACCTACCTACTTAGCTCATGCTGAGCTGACGCCATTTTGGCATGACTCGACTTTGTAATTTTACTTTTTAGAGCCAGAAGTCAAGATTCGACATTACTTGTGTGTCACCATCTTCTTTTGTGTTTATATTTTGTACGTGTGTCGTGTCAAATAAATGTTTTCGTTTTCATTTTCACTTAGGTAAGAACCTCAGCTTGGACCGTTGCGAGGATCGGGATAGGAGAGAAACGCCTGGGTACATGTTTGTACCTTGTAGAGGTGGCGACTGAAGGGACTCGTCAACCTCGCCGGCGAGGTCGTTGCATCTGTGAAGTGTTTGCTGTGTCTAATGTAGATGATTCATGACTATCTCGACCTTTCTGAAGTCCAATTGAAAAAACTTGAACGCCTACAAAATCTTTGTATTCGGTTCATATTTGGCTTGAGCAAGTTGTTCCATGTTTCAGAATTTCGCGCAGAACTCAAGAGGCTCCCTATCCGCCTTCGCCGGAATGCACATATTCTGTCCCTTCTTTTTAACATTATTTTCAATCCTTCTTGACCATCCTATCTAAAGGAGCGTTTTGTGTTCTTGCACCAGGCGCATGATTTAAACCTACGCTCATCTGAAGCTCTAAGTCTCAAAACCCCTGTCCACAGTTCTCAATTTTATTGTGACTTCTTTACAGTTCAAGCTGTGCGGCTGTGGAACGTTTTACCTTTTTCCATTAGATCATATAAATCTCTTCCTATCTTTAAAGCTAAGGTATGCAACCATTTCCTTTCTTTGTCTACGCACTGCTAGTTTATCGTTATGTTTATCTGCTTTAATGTAGTTTATATATAAGTATATATTATTATATTTGTATATATATATTTAGTTTATTAGTAAGTATATGTAGTTTATGTAGGTTTATGAACATACACCGCCGTTTTTTTTAATTTGTTTTGTCCTGTCCATTCAAAGGTTGTCTTTATTTTTGTGAGTTTCTTTGTATTTTTAATTTTATTGGTGTGCAATAAAGAATATTCTATTCTATTCTATGATTCAGAAATCTCCTCCGCGTTAGCGCAGGTGATTAGGCGCAGGCGTCATACGGATCTCCGAGAACCTGTCTCGGTCGACGGAGAGTTTAGTTACCAGCGGCAAACGTGGCTCGCGTATTTATACCAAAACATTTATTAAAAACATCACACTTGATATGAGAAAAACATTTGTAAAAAATCTATTTACAGTTATTCAAATATTCACTATTAAAGTAATTTATTCAACACAATTGCTACCACACCAATATTTCTATTAAAATCGAGCTGCACATGTTACACAAATAAAAATTCAATTTTCCATAATTCGATTTCATTTTACTCTGCAAAATGTAGTGACCTATCTATAAATTCAATTACTCTATATTTCAACTATGGCCGAACGTACGCTGTACGTTGGGCAGATCGTTGATTTTGTCCTTTAAAAAAAAAGACCGGTCAAGTACGAATAAACTCGCGCAACGAGGGTTCCGAACCTTCCTAGATTTTTGTTAATTTGGCAGCGCCACCTAGTGTTTTAATCGTAAATAGGTCTACGTTTGACCACAATCTCACAGTAGCGATATATCATAACTAGAGGTTGCGTTGTGCGCGAGCTGCTCGCAGCTCGCGTGTTTTTCTTTTAGTCGAAAAAGTAATTAAAGAAGATATCGAGCTGTTAAAAGCCATCAAACAGGATATCCATGTGTAAGAAGCAGTCAAAGACGATATCGAAATGGAAGAAGCAATCAAATAGGATATCGAAGCAGCAGAAACAATCAATGAGGAAATGAAAGTTGTGTAAGCAATCAAAGAGGATGACGAAGTAAAAAAAGCAATCAAAGATGATATCGAAGTGGAAGAAACAGTCAAAAACGATATCGAAGTGGAAGAAGCAATCAAAGAGGATATTGAAGTGAAAGAAGCAATCAAATAGGATATCGAAGTAGCAGAAACAATCAAAGAGGAAATTAAAGTTGAGTAAGCAATCAAAGAGGATACCGAGGTGGTAGAAGCGTTCTAAGAGGATGACGAAGTGAATAAAGCAATCAAAGACGATATCGAAGTGGAAGAAACAGTCAAAAACGATATCGAAGTGGAAGAAGCAATCAAAGAGGATATTGAAGTGAAAGAAGCAATCAAATAGGATATCGAAGTAGCAGAAACAATCAAAGAGGAAATTAAAGTTGAGTAAGCAATCAAAGAGGATACCGAGGTGGTAGAAGCGTTCTAAGAGGATGACGAAGTGAAAAAAGCAATCAAAGATGATATCGAAGTGGAAGAAACAGTCAAAGACGATATCGAAGTGGAAGAAGCAATCAAAGAGGATATCGAAGTGGAAGAAGCAATCAAAGAGGATATCGAAGTGGAAGAAGCAATCAAAGAGGGTATCGAAGTGGAAGAAGCCATCACAGAGGATATCGAAGTGAAAATGCTATCAAAAATGATATCGAAGATGAAGACGCAATCAAAGAGAATATTGCAGTGCAAGAAGCAATCAAAAGGAAATCGAAGATGATATCGAATTGGTAGAAACAATAAAAGAGGATATCAAAGTGGAAGAAGCAATCAAAGAGGATATCGAGCTGTTTAAAGTTATCGAAGAGGATATCCATGTGTAAGAAGCAGTCAAAGACGATCGAAATGGAAGAAGCAATCAAATCAAAGAGGATATCCAAGTGGAAGCAGCAATCAAAGATGATATCGAAGTGGAAGAAGCAATCAAAGAGGATATTGAAGTGAAAGAAGCAATCAAATAGGATATCGAAGTAGCAGAAACAATTAAAGAGGAAATTGAAATTGAGTAAAAGACGTCGAGGGCAATGATAAAAATAAAAAACAGTTTCATCAAAAACTTATACTAATATTTTGTAAAAGTTTCCTCGAGCTATCTCTTCCCGTTTAAAAGATACGAGCGATTTAAGTTTTGTATGAAAACCCATAATTTTGTGGAGTGGAAATTGAAGTAAAAGAAGCAATTGAAGAAGACATATAAGTAGAAAAAGACATTAAAAAGGATATCAAAGTGGAAGAAGCAAAAATAGAGGATATCGAGGTGAAAGAAGCATTCAAGGAGGAAGACCAAGTGAGAGAATCATTCAAAAAGGATGTCAAGAGCAATGATGGTAATAAAAAAACTATTCGACCTAAAATTTGTACCAATATTTTGTAAAAGTTTGCTAGGCGTAACTGTTCCCGTTTAGAAGATACGAGCGATTTAAGGTTTGTATTAAAACCCATAATTCTGTAGAGTGGAAATTGTAGTAAAAGAAGCAATTGAAGAAAATATATAAGTAGAAAAAGCAATTAAAAAGGATATCAAAGTGGAAAAAGCAAAAATAGAGGATATCGAGGTGAAAGAAGCATTCAAAAAGGATGTCAAGAGCAATGATGGTAATAAAAAAACTATTCGACCTAAAATTTGTACCAATATTTTGTAAAAGTTTGCTAGGCGTAACTGTTCCCGTTTAGAAGATACGAGCGATTTAAGATTTGTATTAAAACCCATAATTTTGTAGAGTGGGAATTGAAGTAAAAGAAGCAATTGAAGAAAATATATAAGTAGATAAAGCAATTAAAAAGGATATCAAAATGGAAGAAGCAAAAATAGAGGGTATCGAGGTGAAAGAAGCATTTAACGTGGAAGAAGAAGTAAGAGAAGCATTCAAAATGGATGTCAAGGGCAATGATGGTATTAAAAAAACTATTCCACCAAAAATTTGTACCAATATTTTGTAAAAGTTTGCTAGGCGTAACTGTTCCCGTTTAGAAGATACGAGCGATTTAAGATTTGTATTAAAACCCATAATTTTGTAGAGTGGAAATTGTAGTAAAAGAAGCAATTGAAGAAAATATATAAGTAGAAAAAGCAATTAAAAAGATATCAAAGTGGAAGAAGCAAAAATAGAGGATATCGAGGTGAAAGAAGCATTCAAAGCGGAAGACGAAGTAAGAGAAGCATTCAAAAAGGATCTCAAGGGCAATGATGGTATTAAAAAAACTATTCCACCAAAAATTAGTACCAATATTTTGTAAAAGTTTGCTGGGGGTAACTCTTCCCGTTTAGAAGATACGAGCGATTTAAGATTTGTATTAAAACCCATAATTTTGTAAAGTCGATATTGAAGTAAGAGAAGTAATTGAAGAAAATAGAAAAATAGAAAAAACAATTCAAAAGTATATTGAAGTAAAAATGCCATCAAAGAGGACTTCGAAGTTATAGAAACAATTAAAGAGGATATCAATGTGGAAGAAACATTCGAAAACGAAAAGGAAGTGAGAGAAGAATTCAAAATGATGGCAAGGGCGATGATGACCGTAAAATAACGATTTCACCAAAAATTTGTGCTACAAAAAAAAATTGATTTTCCAAAATGATCACAGTGGATGTTGCATAATTAAAAAAAAAATGATGTTCCAAAATGATCACAGTGGATGATGCATAATAAAAACAAAAATAATTGACGTTCCAAAGTGATCATTGTGGATGAGGCGTAATTAAAAAAATTATGTACCAAAATGATCACAGTGGATGTTGCATAATACAAAAAAATAATAATAATTGACGTTCCAAAGTGATCATTGTGGATGAGGCATAATTAAAAAAACTATGTTCCAAAATTATCACAGTGGATGTTGCATAATAAAAAAAAATAATTGACGTTCCAAAGTGATCATTGTGGATGAGGCATAATTAAAAAAAATGATGTTCCCAAATGATCACAGTGGATGTTGCATAATAAAAAAAAATAATTGACGTTCCAAAGTGATCATTGTGGATGATGCATAATTAAAAAAAATGATGTACCAAAATGATCACAGTGGATGTTGCATAATACAAAAAAAATAATAATAATTGACGTTTCAAAGTGATCATTGTGGATGAGGCATAATTAAAAAAATAATAATAATTGACGTTCCAAAGTGATCATTGTGGATGAGGCATAATTAAAAAAAATGATGTACCAAAATATCACAGTGGATGTTGCATAATAAAAATAAAATAAAAAATTGACGTTCCAAAGTGATCATAGTGGATGAAGCATAATTGAAAAAAAAATGATGTTCAAAAATGATCACAGTGGATGATGCATAATAAAAAAAAAATTGACGTTCCAAAGTGATCATTGTGGATGAGGCATAATTAAAAAAAATGATGTACCAAAATATCACAGTGGATGTTGCATAATAAAAAAAAAAAAATTGACGTTCCAAAGTGATCATAGTGGATGAGGCATAACTGAAAAAAAAATGATGTTCCAAAATGATCACAGTGGATGATGCATAATAAAAAAAATAATTGACGTTCCAAAGTGATTATTGTGGGTGAGGCATAATTAAAAAAAATGATGTACCAAAATGAACACAGTGGATGTTGCATAATAAAAAAAAAATAATTGACGTTCCAAAGTGATCATTGTGGATGAGGCATAATTAAAAAAATGTGGATGTTCCAAAATAAACATGATGAACGTTGCATACTAAAAAAAAAAAAAAAATTGGATGTTCCAAAATGATGATGATGACCTTTGCAAAAACTATGAAAGTTATCTCATGTCCCTCCACCACCATTATATAGAATCAAGCAAATTTACAGTAATTTTATAGTACACACAAGCCGTGGGCTCCCTACAAAAACAGTATGAAAATTACGGCAAACGAAATATACGGTTTACGGTATTCATACAGAAATATTTTGTATGGGACAATTTTTTTTTTGTATGAAAGACAATTTTTTTTTCATGGAACCGGATATAAAGAAATGTCCTCTGCAACATTAGTTTTTGCACCAACGCTCTAAGACCTATACTTTCCGAGATACGATGTCGATGGGAGCGAATGGGGGACAAAAGGGGTACTTTAGGATTTATTCCCAACTCACCGGAACTCCCTCTATACGATCCCACCAAACATTTCCCCCCTACGAGGTGGCATCTGGGAGAACAATGATGTCAATCAGTCAGTGAGTCAGTGGTAATCGAGCTTTATATAATATAACTAGAGGTTGCGTTGTGCGCGAGCTGCTCGCAGCTCGCGTGTTTTTCTTTTAGTCGACGAAGTAATTAAAGAGGATATCGAGCTGTTAAAAGCCATCAAAGAGGATATCCATGTGTAAGAACCAGTCAAAGACGATATCGAAATGGAAGAAGCAATCAAATCAAAGAGCATTTCCAAAGGGAAGCAGAAATCAAAGATGATATCGAAGTGGAAGAAGCAGTAAAAGAGGATACTGAAGTGAAAGAAGCAATCAAATAGGATATCGAAGTAGCAGAAACAATCAAAGAGGAAATTAAAGTTGAGTAAGCAGTCAAAGAGGATACCTAGGTGGTAGAAGCAGTCTAAGAGGATGACGAAGTGAAAAAAGCAATCAAAGACGATATCGAAGTGGAAGAAACAGTCAAAGACGATATCGAAGTGTAAGAAGCATTCAAAGAGGGTATCGAAGTGGAAGAAGCCATCACAGAGGATATCGAAGTGAAAATGCTGTCAAAGACGATATCGAAGACCAAGACGCAATCAAAGAGAATATTGCAGTGCAAGAAGCAATCAAAAGGAAATTGAAGATGATATCGAAGTGGAAGGAGTAATCAAAGAGGATATTGAAGTGGAAGAAGCAATCAAATAGGATATCGAAGTAAGAAAAACAATCTAAGAGGAAATTGAAGTTGAGTAAGCAATCAAAGAGGATACCAAGGTGGTAGAAGCATTCAAAGGGAATGACGAAGTAAAAAAAGCAATCAAAGACGATATCGAAGTGGAAGAAGCAATCAAAGAGGATATCGAAGTGGAAGAAGCAATCAAAGAAGGCATCGAAGTGGAAGAAGCCATCACAGAGGATATCGCAGTGAAAATGCTATCAAAGACGATATCGAAGATGAAGACGCAATCAAAGAGAATAATGCAGTTCAAGAAGCAATCAAAAGGAAATCGAAGATGATATCGAAATGGTAGAAGCAATAAAAGAGGATATCAAAGTGGAAGAAGCAATCAAAGAAGATATCGAGCCGTTAAAAGCTATCGAAGAGGATATATATGTGTAAGAAGCAGTCAAAGACTATATCGAAATCGAAGAAGCAATCAAATCAATGAGGACATCCAAGTGGAAGCAGAAATCAAAGATGATATCGAAGTCGAAGAAGCAATCAAAGAGGATATCAAGCTGTTAAAAGCTATCAAAGAGGATATCCATGTGTAAGAAGCAGTCAAAGACGATCGAAATGGAAGAAGCAATCAAATCAAAGAGGATATCCAAGTGGAAGCAGCAATCAAAGATGATATCGAAGTGGAAGAAGCAATCAAAGAGGATATTGAAGTGAAAGAAGCAATCAAATAGGATATCGAAGTAGCAGAAACAATTAAAGAGGAAATTGAAATTGAGTAAAAGACGTCGAGGACAATGATAAAAATAAAAAACGGTTTCACCAAAAACTTATACTAATATTTTGTAAAAGTTTCCTCGGGCTATCTCTTCCCGTTTAAAAGATACGAGCGATTTAAGTTTAGTATGAAAACCCATAATTTTGTGGAGTGGAAATTGAAGTAAAAGAAGCAATTGAAGAAGACATATAAGTAGAAAAAGACATTAAAAAGGATATCAAAGTGGAAGAAGCAAAAATAGAGGATATCGAGGTGAAAGAAGCATTCAAGGAGGAAGACCAAGTGAGAGAAGCATTCAAAAAGGATGTCAAGAGCAATGATGGTATTAAAAAAACTATTCCACCAAAAATTTGTACCACTATTTTGTAAAAGTTTGGTAGGCGTAACTCTTTCCGTTTAGAAGATACGAGCGATTTAAGATTTGTATTAAAACCCATAATTTTGTAGAGTGGGAATTGAAGTAAAAGAAGCAATTGAAGAAAATATATAAGTAGATAAAGCAATTAAAAAGGATATCAAAGTGGAAGAAGCAAAAATAGAGGATATCGAGGTGAAAGAAGCATTTAAAGTGGAAGACGAAGTTAGAGAAGCATTCAAAACGGATGTCAAGGGCAATGATGGTATTAAAAAAACTATTCCACCAAAAATTTGTACCAATATTTTGTAAATGTTTCCTAGGCGTAACTGTTCCCGTTTAGAAGATACGAGCGATTTAAGATTTGTATTAAAACCCATAATTTTGTAGAGTGGGAATTGAAGTAAAAGAAGCAATGGAAGAAAATATATAAGTAGAAAAAGCAATTAAAAGGATATCAAAGTGGAAGAAGCAAAAATAGAGGATATCGAGGTGAAAGAAGCATTCAAGGAGGAAGACCAAGTGAGAGAAGCATTCAAAAAGGATGTCAAGAGCAATGATGGTAAAAAAAAACTATTCGACCAAAAATTTGTACTAATATTTTGTAAAAGTTTGCTAGGCGTAACTGTTCCCGTTTAGAAGATACGAGCGATTTAAGATTTGTATTAAAACCCATAATTTTATAGAGTGGAAATTGTAGTAAAAGAAGCAATTGAAGAAAATATGTAATTAGAAAAAGCAATTAAAAAGGATATCAAAGTGGAAGAAGCAAAAATAGAGGATATCGAGGTGAAAGAAGCATTCAAAGCGGAAGACGAAGTAAGAGAAGCATTCAAAAAGGATGTCAAGGGCAATGATGGTATTAAAAAAACTATTCCACCAAAAATTAGTACCAATATTTTGTAAAAGTTTGCTGGGGGTAACTCTTCCCGTTTAGAAGATACGAGCGATTTAAGATTTGTATTAAAACCCATAATTTTGTAGAGTCGATATTGAAGTAAGAGAAGTAATTGAAGAAAATAGAAAAATAGAAAAAACAATTCAAAAGTATGTATATTGAAGTAAAAATGCCATCAAAGAGGATTTCGAAGTTATAGAAACAATTAAGGAGGATATCAATGTGGAAGAAACATTCGAAAACGAAAAGGAAGTGAGAGAAGAATTCAAAATGATGGCAAGGGCGATGATGACCGTAAAATAACGATTCCACCAAAAATTTGTGCTACAAAAAAAATTGATGTTCCGAAATGATCACAGTGGATGATGCATAATAAAAAAATAAAAAATAATTGACGTTCCAAAGTGATCATTGTGGATGAGGCGTAGTTAAAAAAATGATGTTCAAAAATGATCACAGTGGATGATGCATAATAAAAAAAAAATTGACGTTCCAAAGTGATCATTGTGGATGAGGCATAATTAAAAAAAATGATGTACCAAAATGATCACAGTGGATGTTGCATAATAAAAAAAAAATAATTGACGTTCCAAAGTGATCATTGTGGATGAGGCATAATTAAAAAAAATTATGTACCAAAATGATCACAGTGGATGTTGCATAATAAAAAAAAATAATTGACGTTCCAAAGTGATCATTGTGGATGAGGCATAATTAAAAAAAATTATGTACCGAAATGATCACAGTGGATGTTGCATAATACAAAAAAATAATAATAATTGACGTTCCAAAGTGATCATTGTGGATGAGGCATAATTAAAAAAATGATGTTCCAAAATGATCACAGTGGATGATGCATAATAAAAAAAAAATTGACGTTCCAAAGTGATCATTGTGGATGAGGCATAATTAAAAAAAATTATGTACCAAAATGATCACAGTGGATGTTGCATAATAAAAAAAAATAATTGACGTTCCAAAGTGATCATTGTGGATGAGGCGTAATTAAAAAAATTATGTACCAAAATGATCACAGTGGATGTTGCATAATAAAAAATAAAAAAAATTGACGTTCCAAAGTGATCATAGTGGATGAGGCATAATTGAAAAAAAATGATGTTCCAAAATGATCACAGTGGATGATGCATAATTAAAAAAAAATTGATGTTCCAAAATGATCACAGTGGATGATGCATGATAAAAAAAAAAAAAATTGACGTTCCAAAATGATCATTGTGGATGAGGCATAATTAAAAAAAAATTGATGTTCCAAAATGATCACAGTGGATGATGCATGATAAAAAAATAAAAAATAATTGACCTTCCAAAGTGATCATTGTGGATGAGGCGTAATTAAAAAAATGATGTACCAAAATGATCACAGTGGATGTTGCATAAAAAAAAAATTGACGTTCCAAAGTGATCATTGTGGATGAGGCATAATTAAAAAAAATGATGTACCAAAATATCACAGTGGATGTTGCATAATAAAAAAAAAATTGACGTTCCAAAGTGATCATAGTGGATGAGGCATAATTGAAAAAAAAAATGATGTTCCAAAATGATCACAGTGGATGATGCATAATAAAAAAAAATAATTGACGTTCCAAAGTGATCATTGTGGACGAGGCATAATTAAAAAAAATGATGTACCAAAATGAACACAGTGGATGTTGCATAATAAAAAAAAAAAAATTGACGTTCCAAAGTGATCATTGTGGATGAGGCATAATTAAAAATAAATGTGGATGTTCCAAAATAAACATGATGAACGTTGCATACTAAAAAAAAAAAAAAAATTGGATGTTCCAAAATGATGATGATGACCTTTGCTAAAACTATGAAAGTTGTCTCATGCCCCTCCAAAACCATTATATAGAATCAAGCAAATTTTACAGTAATTTTATAGTACACACAAGCAGTGGGCTCCCTACAAAAACAGTATGAAAATTACGGCAAACGAAATATACGGTTTACGGTATTCATACAGAAATATTTTGTATGGGACAATTTTTTTTTTGTATGAAAGACAATTTTTTTTTCATGGAACCGGATATAAAAAAATGTCCTCTGCAACATTAGTTTTTGCACCAACGCTGTAAGACCTATACTTTCCGAGATACGAGGTGGATGGGAGCGAATGGGGGACAAAAGGGGTACTTTAGGATTTATTCCCAACTCACCGAAACTCCCTCTATACGATCACACCAAACATTTCCCCCCTACGAGGTGGCATCTGGGAGAACAATGATGTCAATCAGTCAGTGAGTCAGTGGTAATCGAGCTTTATATAATATAACTAGAGGTTGCGTTGTGCGCGAGCTGCTCGCAGCTCGCGTGTTTTTCTTTTAGTCGAAGAAGTAATTAAAGAGGATATCGAGCTGTTAAAAGCCATCAAAGAGGATATCCATGTGTAAGAAGCAGTCAAAGACGATATCGAAATGGAAGAAGCAATCAAATCAAAGAGGATTTCCAAGTGGAAGCAGCAATCAAAGATGATATCGAAGTGGAAGAAGCAATCAAAAAGGATATTGAAGTGAAAGAAGCAATCAAATAGGATATCGAAGTAGCAGAAACAATCAAAGAGGAAATTAAAGTTGAGGAAGAAATCAAAGAGGATACCAAGGTGGTAGAAGCATTCTAAGAGGATGACGAAGTAAAAAAAGCAATCAAAGACGATATCGAAGTGGAAGAAGCAATCCAATGGATATTGAAGATGAAGAAGGAATAAAAGAGGATATCGAAGCGGAACAAGCAATCGTAAAGGATATCAAAGTTAAAGAAGCAATCAAAGAGGATATCGAAGTGGAACAAGCAATCAAAGAGAAAAAAATTGGATGTTCCAAAATGATCATGATAATAGTTGTATAAAAAAAATTTAACGTTGCAAAAAAGATCATGATGAACGTTGCATAAAAAAAATCTGGACGTTCCAAAATGATCAGGATTGACGTTGCATAATATAAATGTATGTTGTAAAATGATAATGATCAAAAATTTGTACTAATATTTTGTCAAAGTTTGCTAGTGCTATCTCTTCCCGTTTAGAAGATACGAGCGATTAAAGTTTTGTAAGAAAAATCATAAATTTGTTGATTGGATATCGAAGTGGAAGAAATTATCAAAGAGAATATTGAAGTGGAAGAAGCAATCAAATAGGATATCGAAGTGGCAGAAACAATCAAAGCGGAAATTGAAGTTGAGTAAGCAATCAAAGAGGATACCAAGGTGGTAGAAGCATTCAAAGAAGATGACGAAGTGAAAAAGCAATCAAAGACGATATCGAAATGGAAGAAGCAGTCAAAGACGATATCGAAGTGGGAGAAGCAATCAAAGAGGATATCGAAGTTAAAGAAGCAGTCAAAGATGATGTCGAAGTGGAAAAAACATTCAAAGAAGATGACGAAGTGAGAGAAGCATTCAAAAAGGATGTCAAGGATGACAATAAAAAAACAGTTCCACCAAAAATTTATACCAATATTTTGTACAAGTTTGCTAGGGCTATCTCTTCCCGTTTAGAAGATACGAGCGATTGAAGTTTTGTATGAAAGACCACAATTTTGTAGAGAGCATAATGAAGTAACTGAAGCAATTAAAGAGGATATGAAAGTAGAAGAAGCATTTTAAAGGGATAACGAAGTGGAACATGCAAAAATAGAAGATGTCGAGGCGGAAGAAACAATCAAAGAGGATATCGAAGTGGAAGAAGCAATCAAAGAGGGTATCGAAGTGGAAAAAGCAATCAAAGAGGGTATCGAAGTGGAAGAAGCCATCACAGAGGATATCGAAGTGAAAATGCTATCAAAGACGATATCGAAGATGAAGACGCAATCAAAGAGAATAATGCAGTGCAAGAAGCAATCAAAAGGAAATCGAAGATGATATCGAAGTGGAAGGAGTAAACAAAGAGGATATTGAAGTGGGAGAAGCAATCAAATAGGATATCGAAGTAGCAAAAACAATCAAAGAGGAAATTGAAGTTGACTAAGGAATCAAAGAGGACACCGAGTTGGTAGAAGTATTCAAAGAGGATGACGAAGTGAAAAAAGCAATCAAAGACGATATCGAAGTGAAAGAAATAGTCAAAGACGATATCAAAATGGAACAAGCAATCAAAGCGGATATCGAAGTGGAAGAAGCAATCAAAGAGGATGTCAAAGTGGAAGAAGCCATCACAGGATATCGAAGTAAAAATGCAATCAAAAACGATATCGAATATGAAGACGCAATCAAAGAAAATATTGCAGTGCAAGAAGCAATCAAACGGAAATCAAAGAGGAAGGAGCCCTTACAGAGGATACCGAAGTGAAAATGCCATGAAAGAGGATATCAAAGATGAAGAAGCAATCCAATGGATATTGAAGATGAAGAAGGAATAAAAGAGGATATCGAAGTGGAACAAGCAATCGTAGAGGATATCAAAGTTAAAGAAGCAATCAAATAGGATATCAATGTGGAAGAAGCAATCAAAGAGGATATCGAAGTGGAACAAGCAATCAAAGAGAAAAAAATTGTATGTTCCAAAATGATCATGATAATAGTTGTATAAAAAAAATTTAACGTTGCAAAAAAGATCATGATGAACGTTGCATAAAAAAAATCTGGACGTTCCAAAATGATCAGGATTGACGTTGCATAATATAAATGTATGTTGTAAAATGATAATGATCAAAAATTTGTACTAATATTTTGTCAAAGTTTGCTAGTGCTATCTCTTCCCGTTTAGAAGATACGAGCGATTAAAGTTTTGTAAGAAAAATCATAAATTTGTTGATTGGATATCGAAGTGGAAGAAACTATCAAAGAGAATGTTGAAGTGGAAGAAGCAATCAAATAGGATATCGAAGTGGCAGAAACAATCAAAGAGGAAATTGAAGTTGAGTAAGCAATCAAAGAGGATACCAAGGTGGTAGAAGCATTCAAAGAAGATGACGAAGTGAAAAAGCAATCAAAGACGATATCGAAATGGAAGAAGCAGTCAAAGACGATATCGAAGTGGGAGAAGCAATCAAAGAGGATATCGAAGTTAAAGAAGCAGTCAAAGATGATGTCGAAGTGGAAAAAACATTCAAAGAAGATGACGAAGTGAGAGAAGCATTCAAAAAGGATGTCAAGGATGACAATAAAAAAACAGTTCCACCAAAAGTTTATACCAATATTTTGTACAAGTTTGCTAGGGCTATCTCTTCCCGCTTAGAAGATATGAGCGATTGAAGTTTTGTATGAAACACCACAATTTTGTAGAGCGCATAATGAAGTAACTGAAGCAATTAAAGAGGATATGAAGTAGAAGAAGCATTTTAAAAGGATAACGAAGTGGAACATGCAAAAATAGAAGATGTGGAGGCGGAAGAAACAATAAAAGAGGATGACGAAGTGTAACAAGCAATCAAAGAGAATATTCGAATAGTGGATGTCGCATAATAAAAAAAAATTGACGTTCCAAAATGATCATAGTGGATGAGGCATAAATAAAAAAAAATTGATGTTCCAAAATGATCACAGTGGATGTTGCATAATAAAAAAAAATTGACGTTCCAAAAGTGATCATTGTGGATGAGGCATAATTTAAAAAAAAATTGACGTTCCAAAATGATCATTGCGGATGAGGCATAATTAAAAAAAATTGATGTTCCAAAATTATCACAGTGGATGTTGCATAATAAAAAAAAAGAAATTGACGTTCCAAAATGATCATTGTGGATGAGGCATAATTAAAAAAAATGATGTTCCAAAATGATTACAGTGGATGTTGCATAATAAAAAATAATTGACGTTCCAAAGTGATCATTGTGGATGAGGCGTAATTAAAAAAATGATGTACCAAAATGATCACAGTGGATGTTGCATAATAAAAAAAATAATAATTGACGTTCCAAAGTGATCATTGTGGATGAGGCATAATTAAAAAAATTGATGTACCAAAATATCACAGTGGCTGTTGCATAATAAAAAAAAATTGACGTTCCAAAGTGATCATAGTGGATGAGGCATAATTGAAAAAAAATGATGTTACAAAATGATCACAGTGGATGATGCATAATAAAAAAAAAAATAATTGACGTTCCAAAGTGATCATTGTGGATGAGGCATAATTAAAAAAATGATGTACCAAAATGATGACAGTGGATGTTGCATAATAAAAAAAAAAAATGACGTTTCAAAGTGATCATTGTGGATGAGGCATAATTGAAAAAAAAATGATGTTACAAAATGATCAAAGTGGATGATGCATAATAAAAAAAAAAAAATAATTGACGTTCCAAAGTGATCATTGTGGATGAGGCATAATAAAAAAAATTATGTACCAAAATGATCATAGTGGATGTTGCATAATACAAAAAAAATAATAATAATTGACGTTCCAAAGTGATCATTGTGGATGAGGCATAATTAAAAAAATGATGTTCCAAAATGATCACAGTGGATGATGCATAATAAAAAAAATAATTGACGTTCCAAAGTGATCATTGTGGATGAGGCATAATTAAAAAAAATTATGTGTTGCATGATAAAAAAAAAATAATTGACGTTCCAAAGTGATCATTGTGGATGAGGCGTAATTAAAAAAATGATGTACCAAAATTATTACAGTGGATGTTGCATAATAAAAAAAATAATTGACGTTCCAAAGTGATCATTGTGGATGAGGCATAATTAAAAAAAATGATGTACCAAAATATCACAGTGGATGTTGCATAATAAAAAAAAAAAAAAAAAATTGACGTTCCAAAGTGATCATTGTGGATAAGGCATAATTAAAAAAAAATTGGTGTTCCAAAATGATCACAAAGGATTTTGCATAATAAAAAAAAAAAAAAATTGACGTTCCAAAAGTGATCATTGTGGATGAGGCATAATTAAAAAAATGTGGATGTTCCAAAATAAACATGATGAACGTTGCATACTAAAAAAAAAAAAAAATTGGATGTTCCAAAATGATGATGATGACCTTTGCAAAAACTATGAAAGTTATCTCATGTCCCTCCACCACCATTATATAGAATCAAGCAAATTTACAGTAATTTTATAGTACACACAAGCCGTGGGCTCCCTACAAAAACAGTATGAAAATTACGGCAAACGAAATATACGGTTTACGGTATTCATACAGAAATATTTTGTATGGGACAATTTTTTTTTTGTATGAAAGACAATTTTTTTTTCATGGATCCGGATATAAAAAGATGTCCTCAGCAACATTAGTTTTTGCACCAACGCTGTAAGACCTATACTTTCCGAGATACGATGTCGATGGGAGCGAATGGGGGACAAAAGGGGTACTTTAGGATTTATTCCCAACTCATCGGAACTCCCTCTATACGATGGCACCAAACATTTTCACCCTACGAGGTGGCATCTGGGAGAACAATGATGTCAATCAGTCAGTGAGTCAGTGGTAATCGAGCTTTATATAATATAATTATGTGAGCAGTAAACAAAGAAAATTTTAAGAAAGATACCTAAAGAACTGTTGTAGTTTTTAATGAGTTTATAAATTGCTATCTTCATTTTAAGTAGTAGATAAAGTCATGAAAACTCCCGGTGTAGCAGTAATCAGAATAAATCGTAGTTAGATTTTTGTGTATTTCCATGTTTTATTTATATATATTTTTTTATGTATTTGAGACAGCAAACAATTATGCCTAAATATAACTAGAATGTATTGTCATACATAGCGGCTAAACCATATTAATCCTTCCGAACTAGTTGCATTCACATGTCTAGCACATGCTATGATCACTGTACACATGCCATGTACAATGATCGCGAAAGTTTAAAAAATACTATAGAGTAATGGCCGAAAATTTCGTGCCAAAAATGGCCACTCAGCATGTGCTATGGCAGATTCGCTCTGCCATAGCGCTGGTCTTCCGTGGTCGCCGCATATGCATCTAATTTTCTAAGGAGTGTGACCTAATAGGCTATGGTTACCACTTAACACGGTTTCGTTTTCACCATTTAGCTCCGGAACCCTAGAAATGCATTGTCTATTCTCAATTACTTGGGGCTGCCAACATTTTAAAAAACAAAATCATGTTTTTGGTGCGCAATTATTTTGTGAACTACATATTGTTAGGAATAGTGATTAAAGTTGCTTGACAGAGTTATGAATGAGTTGATTTTAAATATTGACCGAGTATAGTAGCTGACTTGACCAGTAGGGTGGAAAGTTATAAGCAGTTTATTAAACATGGCAACACAATGATAAATTATAGTTTTTTATGATAATTGGCGAGTTTCTAGCAATTATGCACTTAAAAAGTAGTTACTTACAATACTTCAGACAAATTCTATGTTTGAAAATCAAGCACCCCTAAGCCTAAATTCACTTGGGGTTTTGCTTATATTGTTTTTATACTACTTAGCAACTTTTTAACCCCCCTTCCCTCCCCATCTAAAATGTACACAAATGGCAATTGTATCCATAGATTTATGTTGTTATTTTTGAAGTGATAAGTTCTTTAGGCGCATTGGGCATTTTTTGAGATGGGAAAAAACCATTAAATTTGCAGCACCGTTACCATTACCGACACCTCTGTATATAGGGCACAAAAACGAAAAGGGTTATTCTGATAAGCATAATAAATAAATTTGTGAAATGTTTACCTTAATAATGTGAAATTTATTTTGGCATGTAAAAACAAACACTTTATTATACTTATAGATGTTGTGCTTTAGCATAATGCTTGCAATCTAACCACAGATACTGTATTGGTGACGTCTCGAGATATCTCTTGGTGTCCCTTTCTAACCCAAAACCCGCAGCCATTTCAGAAAGAGTAGGCAGTAAGTTATATATCGAATTAATCATCTAAACTTAGTCGATTTTCTTTAAAATTTCATAATATTACTGGTAATTTTTTTGTCGAGAAGTTATTCTTTATGTTTTGAGAAACCGTTACTTGAATATCGTCGTATATTACCTACCAAACACCCTGTATAAGTAGTGAAAACTTCTTTAGGCGCGCTGGGCATTTTTTGAGATGGGAAAAAACCATTAAATTCGCGACACTCTTACCGTTACCGTTACCGACACCTATGTATATAAGTATCTCGTAATTGTTCAAGGTTTCACTTCTGTCGGCAATCCCAGAGTGCTTTTTTTTATTTGTATTTGTTTCATGGAGTGCAATAAAGAATATTCTAATCTAATCTATTTTTTTGGACAAAGCATCTTATAAAATTCAGAATATTATCTTTACATATAGGTATAAATAATCTAATTGATCGAACGAAGCGAGATCTCTAAATCAACTTGGGCAAATCGGCGTTGTATGTATGTATGTATGTATGTTTTTGTTTGTCCGAGGATTACTTTCGAAGCGTTGATCCGATCATCGTGAAATTTGATACATAGGTAGGTAGTGATGGCACAATTTTGGTTTGACTAAATGAGCTAAAAATGTTGGGGGGTTGTTGAGATATTGAGGTTCAAGAGGGGTAAAAATAAATGAAAATGAGACTATTAGATGTGATACAATACAATACAATTATTTATTTATAACGCCAAGTTACAAGTCAAATACAAAAGTAATAAATTCAATACTGAGCATTAATAAATATATCTAATGGTAACATAATTTATTAATTGTAATTATATTAAATTCATTTATATCAAAATTAAATAACAGGCAATGTGTAGAACTCGTCTACGGAGTAAAAAGAACTCTCTATGAGCCATTTTTTTAATCTATTTTTAAATATTATGGTGGAAGTTGCATCCTTTTTAATCGTGTCCGGCAGCCTGTTGTAGACCGATGGACCCATTATGTATACGGACCTCTCCGACTTGCACAGCTTGTGCGCGGGCGTGACGAGGACGTGAGCGAGCCTGTTACTGCGCAGAGCGCGGCCGGTGTTCACACCTCTCCTCTGGAACTCATCGATGTTGTTATGAGTGAAAAGGGCTACTTGATATATAAGTTCACAGGGAAGAGGCATGATATTCAGCTCTTTAAAGAAGTCTCTACACGACACATCGTCATCCACGCCGACGATCGCGCGCACGGCCCGCTTTTGCATGACGAAAACCCGCTCGACATCCGCGGCTCGCGCCCACAGCTCCACACCGTAGGTGAGAATGCTGTGGACGGTCGCAAAGTAACACGACAGTACTACGCTACGAGACGCGGTGTTAGCGAGCCGTCTCAGTGCAAAACAGGTACGACCTAACTTGGAGCAGAGGTCCTCTATATGTGACTCCCAAGTGAGTCCGCTGTCAATGTAAAACCCTAACGGCCTTATTCCAAAACGCAGACTATAAATAGTACTAGGTTTAAATCAGGTTTAGACCAGAGACTAAAATAAACTTTATTACAAAACGAAGTTTAGCACTAAAACCATGGATCATCTATGGTCTAAAGATAAACTCCCGAGACCCCTAGTTTATCTTTGGTTTTTCTTGCTTTGAGGTTAACTTTGATGTTTATTTTGATTTTTGTGTTACATTTTGATAAATAATTTACCGAAATGGGTATTCACATGATCGGCTTGATTGATTTAGAAGATATAGACATGCTGGAAACGTTCCGGTGATCTGATAGACATCGTCTCCGAGTGAATCCTTTACCTATGTGATGAAGATTTTAGTAGATTTATTGCGTGAAGATTTGTCTCACGATCTTGAGCCCCGAAATCCAAGTGATTTGCGCGCTTCACAATTGGGTTCGCCATGAAGTAAGTGCTTATAACCTTGTAATACAAAGTTTTATAAAAACGAATTTAATTAATTTACCTACTAATACATTATTATTTTTCATCCTAGATTCAAGACGATACTGCTGATTTACATGATGTATCTCAACCAGCTGTCAGCAAAACATGATTTATAAAAATGCCTGCAACTTTAGGCCATCAAGAGGAGAGCATAAGAAAATTCCGCACAATAGTGAATTGTGATGTTCTTCAATTAATGTACAGGTAATTTTGATTTTAGTTTGTTACTGTCTAATAAAACATACATACAATCACATCTATTTCATGAACGGGGATTAAACTAATCTAGACAAATCTATAGAATATAGGGGACAAGATATGTAAATCTTAAAAATTTTACAACTATGGTATAAAACAAAACATTATGGAAAGATTATAAGTAGGTAAGTACTAAAAAGTGTTAACTTTTCAGGTAGTTTGTGATGCTGATCTGAAAACTATGAAAATGGTGACCAGGTAGCGTGGCAGTGTGCATGACTCAAGAATATTCCGGGAATGCAGATTAAATCAAGAGGCTGGTGCATTCTTTGAAATATTACAGGGATACCGTGGTTATCCATGTACTTATTTACCATTGTGTGTATTTATTTACCATTGCTGAATCCCGGAAGTCCCAAAGATGAAAACTACAATATGTGGCATCTCCGTACCCGGAACACAGTGGAAAGATTTGGTCTATCGAAGCAACAGTTCCGTTGTCCTTCACAATATTGCCACTGACATGAAAGAAGACCTGTTTCCTGGTGAGGATAGCAGTGAGCTGACTTTTTCAAGGGAACCCATACCGATACCAAGGTATATTCATAACACAGTACAGGGGAATACTAGGAGAATCCAGTTTATTGAAACTCATTTTTAATATAATGTCTTAAATAAATATGTATTTTATTTTTATTCTATGTATGGTAAATTTTAGGTAAATTTTTTAATGATTGTGTCATAATAATAGTCATTTATTCATAATAATAAAAATTATAACGTGTTTTTCTTACATTCTAATAAAGCTATTTCTAGTTCATTTGTTTTTCATTTCCAGCAATTCTGTTTTTTTTTTAAGTCCCTTTGTACTGGCGCATTTCTTCAGTTCTGTAAAACAATAAAAAACATTGTAGAAAATTGCATTATCTAGTTAAAAACGTATGAAGGGAAACAAAGTAATATAGGTACTTATTAGTTATCTAATGTTGCTCACAAGACTTACTTTCTCTTCAAAACTCCAGTTTTCACCCCTTTTTCTTCTTCATCTGTTCCATTTTTTTACCCCAACACGATCTCAACTTAGGTCAATTATGTACAAATGGATATATTGGTGTATTTGTTCAAGCTCAAGGTGAATCGCCTAGGATTCCCCCGTGTGTTAAAAAAGTCTTCAAAACTTTCAAGTGGTTTCTCAACAAAGCTCCATCACAAATATTGTTTTGATTGACATGGCCTGACTGATGGTCTCGAATTTTGCGTGCATGATGAAACTTCACTCCATTACACGCATGAGTTATTCAAGAAATGATAACAACTCTTTTAAAAAAACTTTCAAACAATAAATCGCCTATGTTTGAGAGATTAAAACATATTTTAGTAACAAATAGATTAATAATCTATCATTAAACATATTTCTAATCCTTTTATATCTTAAAGAAAATATCACATTTATCGAAACGGAACGTTGCATGGAATGGTTGCAGAATGAATGAATGATGCATTATCAATATTTATAATATAATCTATGGATTTAGTTAAACCATGGACTATTTCTGGTACTAAGTGATCTTTGGTTGATCTACGTTTTGTAATAAGGACGCATTTTAATCCTGGTACCAACTTTAATACCGAAACAAACCTAGACTTCTTATTTCTGGTTTAAACCTAGACTAATGTACTTTTTTGGAATAAGGCCGTAAAAGTTTTGTATTGTCGACCATCCGCAGTGTGGTGCTCCCGGCAATCACGGTACAGGGTGGCGATGTTCTGCCATTGAGGCGAAAGGTCATGAAGCAGGTCTTTTCACTATTGAGGGCTAAACCGTTTGATTTAAACCAATGTTCAAGCCTTCGAACTACATTGTTCAGCCTACGCTCTAGTTCAAGTGTCGACGGCGCAGTCACAATGGCCGCCACGTCATCGGCATACATGTAGACTTGCGCGTCGCTCACGGACTCGGGTAGGTCGTTGAGCAGTAGGCTGAACAATGTGTTCGAGAGGCAGGAACCCTGTGGTACCCCCATAGTGTTCTCCAGCTCCACTGACCGTAAACGCCCTTGATCGCCAACTACTGTTTGCGTACGGTGCGACATAAAGGAAGTCAGCAAGGACAGCGCCGGGCCGCGAATGCCATAGAAATGGAGTTTGTTGGCGATCAGGTGGTGGTCGGCAGTGTCGAACGCGCGCGAGAGGTCACAGCACAGCAAAGCAACGTGCTGGCCCGCCTCGCGCGCGCTCAGCACGCGCCATAACACTTCTCGCACCAGGTCTGTTGTTGCACGCCCGGCCCTGTATGCGTACTGCCTGTCAGACATTAAGTTACCGTCTCCTATAAAGGATAAAAGTCTTTTATTGAGTCCCACCTCAAATATCTTACTAATTGCGGGTACCAGTGATATAGGTCGGTAGGACTTAATTTCCGACTTCTTACCTTTACCTTTATATAATGGAGATATTTTAACCCGCTTAAGAGTTTCTGGATACACCCCCTCGCGGATGCAGGCGTTGAAAAGGTAGGGGCAACAACGTGAACAAGCGATGTAGCGACGGTACGGAGCAGATCCGACGATATTCCGTATAAATCCGTGCTATTTTTTGGAGGCATGCCTTTTAAGTTTTGTCGTTTGAAGAAAAAAACACATCTAGAACCTTATAGTACTTTTTATTGTTTTTCAAAGTATTCACAACGTAGCTTAAAATACTTTTCCATTCGCTCAAACCAGTTATTATAACATTTATTCCACTCTAAAGTGGGGTGTTCAAAATGGCTGTCTTGAAAGCGTCGACTGCTTCTTCACCGGACTGGAACCTTTGACCACGAAGACTTTTCTCAATTTTAGGAAATGTAAAGAAATCGTTAGGGCTTAGGTCAGGACTGTATGGAGGATGGTCAAGAATTTCTACTTTTTCCTGCTTCAAATACTCAATCGTTTGACGAGCGCTGTGTGAGCTTGCGTTGTCGTGGTGCAGGATGATGCGTCGCTTTGAGTTAGATTTTCGAAGTTCGGCGATGACTTGTGGTAAACAAACTGTAGTATACCACTCTGCGTTAACCGTTCTACGATCTTCAAGTGCAATAGTCGCAACATGGCCGGTTTTTCCAACGAACGTGGCCACCATCTTCTTTGAAGTGCTTCAAGAACGAACAACTTTAGTCGGCTTTGGCTCGTCTTGAAATACCCAGATTGTAGATTGTTGTTTGGAATCAGAATGGTAGGCATATATCCAAGATTCGTCACCACTTATGATGTCGTAGACGTGATTTGACTCCCCTCGGTTGAACCTTTGCAGAGTTTTCTTACACCATCTGACGCGGGCCGCCTTGTGATCGTCGGAAAGCAGATGCGGTATCCAACGGCAAACTAGCTTTCTCACACCAAGCGCTTCATGCAAGATCTTCTGAATGGTTGTCCCTGAGATGCCTAATAGAGCCTCTATCTCTCGATACGTCACATGACGATCTTCGAGAATTAGTTGTCTCACAGCAATGATGTTATCTTCAGTGAAGGCGGATTTTGGGCGTCCTTCGCGAAATCTGTCATTAACACTAGTATGTCCACGCTGGAATTCTAAATACCAGCGTTCGACAGTCCGCAGACATGGGGCTACATCACTGAACACAGATGTTAGCTCTTCTAAACACTGAAGCCGTGTCAGGCCTCTTCTAAAGTTGTAGAAAATTATTGCACGAACATTTTCCTTAGAAAGATTCATTTTCGTACGTGACCTGACAGATTCAAATCGAAACTGTGACTAAACAATAGCATTAATCCTAATACTTTCAACTGTTTTGAGATTCAAAATGTAAACACATTCGAATATAGAACAGTTCCAAATTCAAAATTGCCGGAAAATATGGAAACGACAGAACTTAAAAGGCATGCCTCGTATGTGTAGCTTCACAATTTTTCCGATCTCGTCCGCGGTGAAAAATGTAAGTCGCAGCGAGGAGTCACGTGCTGTTGCGTTCGCCTCAAAGGAAAGGTCTTCATTAGTACATTTTGATTCCGTTTTTATTTTTAGTAATGTTCTTGTAGTTTTTGAGCTATTAGCCAGGATAAAAACTAAACTTTGACGAAATTCACAGGGTACACCAGTAACCCCACAGTGCTGTAATTTGGTATGTGTGTAGCTTAAGTATCACACATATGTATAGGTAAAAATCTGAAATCTAGAATATCTGCAATCTGTACCCCAAAAAAGGGTAACCAATGAACGTGAACTCCCGTTACCTGTAATTTGAATAAAACTGTAGGTCAAGTTGGTTGGTTATTTATTATCTATTTTGATATTCAAAGATTACGAATAATTTATTTTTTGTTTTTATGGTATACTCGCGAGATCTCAGTTCGGGGCGAATCACTAGTTTAATTCTAGAAAATTAAGCACTGTGATAAAAATGTCCAGACAGACATTATATGTAGTTGCAAATCGCGCGTTCAACGAAAAAATAAATACGCGTTATATCTCACTACACCAATATACATTGTTTTTTTCCCGTGTTACTAGATTATGGCCTCTCTCTTTGTCAAATAGAAATATGGATTTGTCATGGAGGTTTCATTTTAGATTTTTTTTTTGTTTTTCAACTAAAAGCAAAGGCAAAGGCCTCCCCCCCGCCCATTGTTTTCCAGGACTTTCGCTCGCGTGCCAAATCCCACCAATCTGTCTCGAAGGCATCGAGATCGTCACGCCAGCGTCTACTAGGCCTTCCTCAGCGCCGTCGCCCGTCTTCAGGCACCCACTTCGTGACGATCGTTACCCATCTGTCGTGCATTCGTCTTGTAAGACCATGTATGGCCCGCCCAATCCTATTTTAGCCTGGCAGCCTTATGTCCTGCGTCAGCAATGCCGGTCTTTAAACGCAGCGTGGTGTTACGGATTTTATCAATCCTCTTTATTCCATGCAAGTGTAAGTATAATTTATATGGCCTCTATCATTTTTAAATAGAAATAAGGATTTGTTTTTATATCTCATTAATTTTTCTAGGATGTATGATAAATGAATTTGTCATGAAAAAGGATTGTATAACCCCCATGACAAATGCTAAGATTAGATAACGTTTGTTTACGAGAGCATAGTAAATTCATCGGTAGGTCTTAGTTTATAAGTTAAGCAAATGTATGTTCTACACTAA
The DNA here is from genome assembly GCA_963924445.1 of Philereme transversata. Lineage (NCBI taxonomy): Eukaryota > Metazoa > Arthropoda > Insecta > Lepidoptera > Geometridae > Philereme > Philereme transversata. The sequence goes on from OZ004346.1 coordinate 23,056,290, forward strand.
CAGGGCATGCAAATGTTCACATTAGATATACAATAATTAAATCAGAGCAACTGAATACAAAATAAATTAGAATAAATTAGATAACATCAAATAAAGTCAAAATATGATTTTATAATGGAATATAATAATTAAAGTTGATGCAATGAGCCTCATTCTATTTTCAAATTTACTTGAGCCATAAATCAAATTTACGGAGCCCTTATCGAGTTTACAATGACGAACTTTCAGAGCAGGAATAATGAAAAATAATTAAATAAAGAATGCATAAATATTTTTTCACCAGAACTTGTCTGAATGAAAAATCCTTCAAATTAAAAACAAAACATTCTACATTCAAACATAAACCTCTATGGTTCCAACTTCAAACTGAATCTTGAACAGACATCTACTCGTACAAAGAGGAAAACTACATATTTTACCTTTTTCACGTGAATAGGAATAAAAAGCACACATCTAAACGCACCAAGGCCTTTCTTTTTTCTTTTTTCTTCAGCAAGTATTCATTGAGCTTGCCTGAAGTGCGCGTAATAGCTCTTTTGCAATATTATTTTTTCACGGTTCATGGTAAGTAGCGGGGTGGCTGAATGTAGTTGCTACCTTTGCCTAGCACAGCGCAATAAAAAAACACGGAAAGTGCGAGACTGACTAGCGAACAAAATATTTTTACTGAATTAAGGTCCGTAATTTTTGTTGTTTAAATGATATACGTATCTGATTTGGTTTGTGATAAATTAATGGTTTTTATATTTTTCCTTTACTTGTGCTGTGAGACCGAGAGAGCTAGATTTTGATTTATTTGCGAGTGTCAAAATATGCGGCATTAATGATTATAGTTATTTATGAAGCTTGATTTTTGTACAGCTATAAGGGAGTATTTGATATTTATTTCAATGTGATATCTACGCGTTCCTGAGAATAAGGGATTGACTTGTGTAGAATAATGTTTCCACCAGGGCGGGTTGCTTCATAAAAACTCCAGATACTTACCTAATAACCTCGCTTTAATCATTATTATGTATTCCACCGTATATAAATAATCAAAAACAGTTTGCCTCCAAAACTCTTCTTTTCTATTTTTATGTCAGAGGACATCCGTCACATAAAACATTTTAAATTTATAATCTATCAAATAAAATAGTCATGGCAAAGCGTGCGTATTCTACCATCTACAAATTTTTTGGTTATGCTTGGATATATAATATGAAAAAACTTAACATTTAACAAAATATATATTATTTTTTATTTTTTTTACACTTCTGACCAGTTGTGTCAGAAATACAAACGGACAACGAAGTGATCCTATAAGGGTCCTTTTTTCCATTTGAGGTAAGGAACTCTAAAAATATTATATGTATTTTCCTTACTACTTCGTGATACTTCTTCTCAATGTTTTTCCTGCTTTCATTAAAATATTTAGACGACCTTTATTGCGCGGTGGGGGAATAGCCGGCTGATATGCAGGAGGTAGCGGGTTGACACTGCGGGACAAATTTTTTCATGGTTTACAAAAATATATGTTCCGGGTTTGGGTATTTTTATATACTTATATCGTAAGCTGTAAGATAATTTCGGAAGAATCAACAGAGAATAGAATAGAATAATGCTATATGAACATCACACTATATTTTAAAAAAATATAAAGAAATGGTTCGCCCCGAACTGAGATCTCTCGAATCTCCCAAAATATATATATATTACTCTGTGGCTATATAGAATTTAAGGAGTTCTGAAATCATAAAAATACGTTAAATTTAAACATGTTTAGTCGCTAAATACGTTTAGTGATCCTTGTGCATGCCGGCCTTAATCTTCGACTAATAAAGTAGTGTCACGAAATGATAATCAAATTACTTGACCCACAGTTTCATTGGTTATGGTTTTTTGGGGTACAAATTGCAGTTATTCTGGATTTCAGACTTTTGCCTATATTTGTGTCACTTAAGCTACACACATACCAAATTACAGCACTGTGGGGTCAATGGAATGAATGAAATGATGTGTGAATTTTGTCAAAGTTCAGTTTGTGTTATGGCTAATAACTCAAAAACTATAAAAAATGTACTAAAAATAAAAACGGAGTCTAAATACACTAAAGAATACCTTTCATTTGACGTCCCACTTGACCTAATAGTCTCATATTCATTTTTTTTACCCCTCTTGAACCCCAATATCTCAACAACCCCCAAAATTTTTATCAAATTTCACGATGATCGGATCAACTTCGAAAGTTATCTTCGGACAAACAAACATACATACATACATACAATGCCGTTTTGCCCAAGTTGATTCAGCAATCTCGCTTCGCTCGATCAATTATGCATAAACAATTGACACGATGCAAGCAGAAGAAAAGAAAAATTGACTAATATTTTTGTTACAAATTATAAAGTCCTGTCTACCTGACGTGACATTAATGCGTGCGTGTGGTCTAATTCAGTACAGCGTCCTTACAACGGCCCCGGGTGTGATCAAAGGGCCTGTAGACTTGAGAAACTATTAGATAAGAAAATAAAAATTAAAAATATTATTGGTCGTGGTTTTCTTGCGTGGGATGGAATAAAGAAAAGTGTTTTATTCGATACTATACTAACTAACTCGCCCGCGGTTTCACATGCGTGGTTTTTCAATAAAATCAATACCCTCTTTTTACAAAGTCGAGTAAAAAGTAGCCTATGTGCCAATCCTGGTCATAATCTATCTGTGTAACAAATTTCATCGAAATTAATTTTCATCGTTTTTTTTGATCGAGCGAAGCGAGATCTCCAAATCAACTTGGGCAAATCGGCGTTGTATGTACCTATGTTTGTTTGTTTGTTTGCCCGACGATAACTTTCGAAGCGTTTATCCGATCATCGTGAAATTTGGTATATAGGTAGGTAATGATGTCACAATTTTGGTGTGACTTAATGAGCTAAGAATTTGGAGGGGTTTTGAGATATTGGGGTTCAAGAGGGATAAAAAAATGAAAATGAGACTATTAGGTCAAATGAGACGTCAAATGAAAGGTCTTCATTAGTACATTTCAACCCCGTTTTTACTTTTAGTAAAGATTTTGTAGTTTTTTAGTTATTAGCCATTATAAAAACTAAACTTTGACAAAATTCACAGGGTTCACCAGTGACCCCACAGTGCTGTAATTTGGTATGCGTGTAGCTTATGTATCACAAATATAGGCAAAAGTCTGAAATCTAGAATAACTGCAATTTGTACCCAAAAAAAGACAAACCAATTAGCATGAACTCCCGTTACCTGTAATTTGAATGAAACTGTAGGTCAAGTAAATTGGTTTTTATTTCGTGGCACTATTTTGATAGTCAAAGATTTCGAACAATATTTTTTTTTTATGGGAGACTCGCGAGATCTCAGTTCGGGGCGAACCACTAGTTATTTATACCTAATACAGAGTGTCCCAGACAGAACTAGTATTTTATGCCTGAAAGTGGTAATTCTGACCGTGAAAGAATTATTCAAGAAATCTTTACCAATGTATTTTTTTTTGTTTTTTCAGTAATGTATTGATGACTAGTTGTTGCCCGCGACTTCGTACGCGTTACACTACTAAATAAATAGGTAACCTAGAAGTAAAGCTAAACTCGCTGTTGACACCCCAGTTTTATCCCATGACAACTGATTTATGAGATAAAAGGTAGCCTATGTGGTAATCCATTTTATAATCTACGTACATACCAAATTTCATCAAAATCGGTTAAGCCGTTACGACGTGATTGGGTAACAAACAAACAATTATATAAACAACCATCCAAACTTTTACATTTATTATATTAGTGTGATGTCTGTTCCTCAATTCGCAGCATTTTTTAAGAATTTATTTCAGCTTGCACAACTATCCTTAAACGTATCTAACGACTAAGCATGTTTAAATTTCACATATTTATATGATTTGACAACTCCTTCAATCATAAACTAAATTCAGCCACTAAATACGTTTAGACATCGTTGCGCAAGTCGCCCTAAGTTTAGGATATATTTTGTGTAGACACGCGATTGAAGTCGCGGGTAAACATCTCGTAATCTGTGTTTTAAATGAGGTTTAACAGACATAAAAGACAAAAGTATTTACCTAGTAACATAAAATAGGCAGAATTCGCAATACGGAAACCCGTAGTAGGATAAACTTTGGTGACCAAATCGGTGGACTAAATTGACGTTAAAGTGGCAGTAGACGGAGCAAATAGCTCGAAGAACTGACGGCCGTTGGCAGAAAGGTTCTTGAGTGGAGAAAAATCAAAATCAAAATATTTTTATTCAATAAAATTACAACAACAGAATTATTAAAACACGTTAGCTTTTCGTGATCGACTGACATTTATTCAATTGGTTACACAAAAGTAGATGGCTCTGCTTGCACCTGACCATAGACAATTTTAAACATTTTGTTACCTACATTCTAACACCCCTACATAACAAAATAAAGGTAAACTTTCAAACAAAACGCTTTTCTTTTATTTAGCCTTAATTCCTAGCATATGCATAAACTTATAATGCTTAGTTGACAAAAGACCTTTGGTTAACAAGTCAGCGGGCATTTCTTGAGTTGAAATATATTCAATACCAATTAATTTGCGTAAACTTGCGGAGTACGCAAGTTGTGTTTGGTTTCCAAACTATATTATATACAATGATAAAGTAGAAAATATTCAACGTAAATTCTTAAGACACCTTAATTACCGAAGTAAAATCTATCGAGACTATGAATCTGGCTGCATTTATCATAAAATGTTGTCATTGGAAGATAGGCGCACATTATTGGACATGATGCTTCTATATAATATTATAAATGGTGGTATTGATTCCCCGGCCCTTTTAGCTGCTATTAACATAAACGCACCTTATAAGCGCACACGTCATACTCGTGGCCTACTCTTTTCTCCCTCTCTTCAAAGCACAAACTACGCTAAAAATGCCCCTATTAATCGAATTTGTTCGACTTACAATAAACGTTTTTCGAGCGTGGATATTATGAGTATTGGCAAATCTTTATTTCGCACCAAAATAATTGGTCAACTGCTTAATGTTGACCAATAATTCTTATGGCAATTAAACGTTACTTACACAGATTTTTTTTAGTTTATCTTGATGCACTGAATGCATGCATGCTTGTATTGTAATATGTATTTACTTAGATATACTAAACGATAGGTATTTGGTGTATCAATGGTAAAATGTATGAGTTGCTTTATTCCGTTTGCTAATCTTATAATAGATATGTTTATTATAATTTATAATTTTTATACACATAGACACATTCCATACTAATAAATACTAATATTATATATACTAAATACATAATATTTATTTAATTTACACAAATATATAACATAATATAATATGTATATATAGTACTTAGTTATTTTTGTTTAATTAAAATATATCTTTATGTACTCATTGACTTTACTTAATTTCACCATCACTATATTTTAAATTATCACTGTCATACGTTAATTGTAGGAACTATCACTGTATTATTTAGAGAGACCTTTAATTGGCTGTATTATCGTAAATATATAATTTTAAAACTGTTATATTTTTGTAGCTGTTGGTCTTTTGAATAAAATAAATAAAAAATAAAATTTATTTTTAACTGCATCTCTAACATAATGAAAACGAACATCTATATGTTTTTGACCTAGTGTGTGCCTGATGACTTGTTGCTAGTTTTAATGCACTTTGATTATCACACTTCAATTTAACTGCACATTGTCTACCAGTAATTTCATACATCAGATTTCTTAAGTAAACAGCTTCTCTAGATGCCTCTGAAAGAGCAACATATTCTGCCTCAGTACTGGATAAGGAGACAGTCTTTTGTTTTCTACTTTGCCAGGAAATCACAGAACCATTCATAACAAAACAGAACCCAGTATAAGACTTCCGATCCAGACTATCGCTCGCCCAATCTGCATCAACAAAACCAGTCAGCTCTACATTTTCCTTATTATATGTTAAACAATAATGTTTTGTTTTCTGTAAGTACTTCAATACTCGTTTAGCATAATTGAAATGAGTTTCATCATAACAATTATTGAACTGACTTAGATAGCTAAGAGAATATGATAAGTCAGGCCTGGTCAAAACAGCCAAATACATAAGGCTTCCTATCAGTCTCTGATAAGGAACAGTTTCCGCACAATTCTCAGCCTTTGTTAAGTTTAATTTACTTTCAATAGGAGTATCTATAGTTCTGCAATTTGACATATCAAACTTCAATAATAATTGCTCTATATATTCCTGTTGATCTACCGTTATAGTTTTACATTCTTTGTTTACATTAATTCGCATGCCTAAGTAACGTCTAACAGGACCTAAATCTTTCAATTTGAATTCAGAATTCAGAACAGATTTCAATTTTTCAGTTTCCATATTACAATTTGAAAATATCAGAAAATCGTCAACATATACAGCCAAAATAATCTTAACATTCTCAGATAACTTTGTAAACAAGCACGGTTCAAATTTACTTATTTTAAAACCATAGTTAAGCAAACAGTCTTTCACTTTTTCATACCAAACCAAAGAAGACTGTTTCAATCCATAAATAGCTCTTTTAAGTTTCAAAACCTTTCCAGTGCTTTTATTTACAAAACCTTCCGGAATTCTCATGTAAATATTTTCCTTTAAATGCCCATTTAAAAATGCTGTTGTCACATCTAAATGTGTAATGTCCATGTCCCACTGAACACTTAGAGCAAATAACATTCTCAGAGTAGAATGTTTTACGACAGGCGAAAAAGTGTTCACATAATCGATGCCACGTCGTTGTGTAAAACCTTTAGCTACGAGTCTGGCACGATACCGCACTTTGTCATTTACATCAAGTTTTTTGTTTAATACCCACTTACACTGCACAATTGACCCATCACTTGGTATATCTACAATTTCCCACGCGTCATTGTCCTCGAATGATTGAAGCTCCTCTCGCATAGCCTGTCTCCACTGATCAGCTTCAGGTCCATTCAGCGCTTCTGAGAATTCTATCTGTTCGACTTCTGGACTAGAACCGGAAATACAGATACTACCATATCCATAACGTTCCGGAGCTTTCCGCGTTCTCTTGCTTTGTTCTGACAGTTCTGGAACTGGTTGTAACTCACTGCTTGAGTTATCAATGTTAGTGTATGAGGATGTAAAAGTATCATCTTCGTTTACATTAGATGGATCAGTATATAAAGATGTATCTGAATCTGAATCATGGAGAGATTCATTCATTAAAGACTCCCCCACTGAATCTCTGCCATCTTTATTTGCTGCTAGCGGTTCATGTGTTACAATTTCAACCTTATCCTGTATCCAATCTGCCGTTTCTTCTGTTTCTGATGTTTTTATTTTTTCTTCCATCACTATGACATCTCTCTTCACAGATATAACATTTTTTTCAAGGTCATATACACGATATCCTTTCACTGTTTCTGAAAAGCCTACAAGGATGTTCATTCGTGCCTTTTTGTCCCATTTTAATCTCTTTTCTTTTGGTATGTGAACCATCACAGGGCTACCAAAAACACGTATGTGGCTCAAGTCTGGTTTCTTTTTATACCACGCTTCATAGGGTGTTTTATTTCCCAAAGTTGAAGTTACTGACCGGTTCTTTAAGTATACTGCTGTATTTGACGCTTCAGCCCAGAACTTCTTTTCTAGCTTAGCATCAAAAAGTAAGCATCTTGCTTTCTCTACAACAGTTTTGTTAGCCCGTTCACATACACCGTTTTGTTCTGGTGTGTACGCATTTGTTTTCTGATGGATAATCCCTTCTTTGAGTAAGTAATTCTTCATTTCGCTATTACAAAACTCACCACCATTGTCTGTGCGTAATACTTTAATTTTTTTATTCTGCTGGTTTTCGACCAATGCTTTGAAATTCTTGAATATATTGAAGATTTCACTTTTATACTTAAGGAAGTATATAAAAGTCATACGACTGTAATCATCAATGAATAAGACAAAATACTGAGCACCGGCAATGGACTTTGTTTCCATTGGACCACATACATCACTGTGTATTACCTGTAGTGTTTCTGTACTCCTTTGTCCAACATGTGGAAATGGTAACCTCATCTGTTTACCTTCGCAACAGGTTACACATTTAGCCTTTGTCATATCACTGCTATCTGGATAAAACAATCCATCCACAATGCCGTTCTTCATTCTGTTTAGATCATTGCTGTTAATATGTGCTAACCGTCTGTGCCAAAGCTCTGCACTTGCTACAGCAGGTGCTGCCAGCATGCAATCTGCTACTTTAATATTGAGCTTGTACACCCCATTTGTCGACGCTGCTGTGGCAACCAATTCATTCTTTTTGTTGCGAATGAAACATTGATTTGCTTCAAAAACCACCTTGTTTCCGTTTTTGATTAACTCGCTTACAGACAACAAGTTCGTTGTTAAGCTTGGTACACATAGCACATTTTTAACGATTACCTCGTAGTTACAATCCGTCGATATCTGTACGTCCCCGGAACACAAAACTGGCACTTTCATATTGTTTGCGACGGTAATCTCTGATAAACATGGCGTAAAATTTGCATGTTTTACCCATTCTCTGTTTGCCGTCATATGTGCACTTGCGCCACTGTCATGTTTACACGAAAAGTCAACAACTTTCGACTGTTTTACACTGATTTAACACTGTATAAAACCGAAAAACTGGATAATGGCCCATAACCTATTAAAACACGTTAGCTTTTCGTGATCGACTGACATTTATTCAATTGGTTACACAAAAGTAGATGGCTCTGCTTGCACCTGACCATAGACAATTTTAAACATTTTGTTACCTACATTCTAACAAGAATCACTTTGAAACGTAAATTTTACTGCCTATTCCTTCGCGACCAAGCCAGGAAAGAAAGGTAAGAAACAGGGCTGGTTGTTTTTTTAATGATCCTTTTAGAATACATAACAAAGAAAATAAATTACGTCTAAATTGTAACATTTTTGAACTAGTTGGAGCAATTTCAATCCCAAGCTTCTCCATCATCTAAATAATTCGATATTTTATAGTAGGCTTTTTATAAAGGTTTTGTTTAATTACGTTTTTAAATTTGTTGTTTGTCAATTATTGTATCACTTGGGAGTTTGTTATAAAAGGGCCCTTTAAACGATTTACTAACTTTATAGAGTCTACAAATGGCAACAACAAGTTTATCTTTATTTCTAGTATTAAAATCATGATTCTCGCTATTTTTCTTAAACCAATTAATATTTTTGTAACGTACTAAAAAGAGCAGCGTCGGATGAACCTTTAGATGGAAGGACGAGCTGAGAAAGATTGCTTCGAGTCTAATTAAGATTGTTTAGCCACTAAATACATTTAGGCATCCTTGTACAAGTCGCTCATTGTTGTTGTCAGTTCTAGTAGATTTGTAATCGTGAGGGTACATGCTCTGTGAAGAGCGCGCGTCAGTAATGGACGTTTAGAGGCACCGCCTTGCATAATGGCCGCTTGTCCTACTGACGGGACATAACAACTTGGGGAAAAACAAAGTTATTCGACGACACATCTTTGATAGTGAATTCATGGGACAAAAACCTAGGGCTTATAGTTAGGACGGTCGATCGTAGATTAAATAAATAAAATAAATTAAACTAGTGGTTCGCCCCGAACTGAGATCTCGCGAATCTCCCAAAATAAATATTATTGTTAGGGCGACTTGCACAACGATGCCTAAACGTATTTAGTGGATAAATATGATTTAAGGAGTTGTCAAATACTTCAAATTTAAACATGTTTAGTCGTTAAATACGTTTGAGATGTTTGTGCATGCCGGCTTTCATCTTTGACTAATAAATTGGTGCCATTGGATACTAATGCGATCCCACCAGGATCCGTCTATGTGAAAGATAATTACTTCTAGGATTGTTTATGTTAATTTGATGTCTGTTATAATTTAATAAATTTCATTTCATTTCATACAAACCGCCAATTTCATATGTAAGGACCTAATACTTTGATATTATTTTTATATTGTTTTTTTTTGTAAATACATTCTTATAATATATAGAAAAACATCCAGACCCGGAACAAATATTTGTAGATCATGCAAACATTTGTCCCGCGCAGAATCGAACCCGCTACCTCCTGTGTCACAGCCGACTATACGTCCACTGCGCCACGGAGGTCGTCGAAGATTGGTTATTAAGATTGTGTATTTTCTAACGAATTATAATCGTGCGCGAAAGTTTAAAAACTTCGCGGCCCAATATTTGATTACGTGAAATTACAAGAAAAAGTAAACCAACCTCTTAATATACCTATAGGCACTTAACCAAGCAACGTCAAATTATGAATTAATATTATATTAGCTAGCTAATATACTAGCTGACCCGCCCGCGGCTTCGCACGCTTGAAATTTCCCGTTTCCGTGGGAACTTCGGAATAAAACTATAAACACACTTGTCAAAGTGACGCGATACTTCATGTAAATGACTTCACGTCAATAAATGCGGTTAAATTATATGAATATTGTTCATACAAAAATACTAAAACTGCGATTAAAAATGAGAGGGTTAAAAATACTTTACGACCAATACCTACCAAATCAACAAAAAAAAATTAAAATCGGTCAACCCGTTTCGGAGGAGTGCGACCACAAACACCGTGACACGAGATTTTTGATCTCACATAAACATAAACATAGGGAAAAGTCTGAAATCCAGAATAGCTGCAATTTCTACCCCAAAAAAATTTCCAATTAACATGAACTCCCGTTACCTGTAATTTGAGTGAAACTGTAGGTCAAGTTTTTGGTTGTTCATTTCGTGGATTAGACTCCTTAAATCATATTTAGCCACTAAATACGTTTAGGCATCGTGGCGAGAGTCGCCCTAAGAACACCTATATACTTTTTTCTGTTTTGGGAGACTCGCGAGATCTCAGTTCGGGGCGAACCATTAGTTATATATTAATAGAAGAACTACACGCAACCTTTTCTTTGTGTAACCAATTAGTATATAAGTAGACATAATTTTTTTCAGGATAAAAATCATGAGTTTCCTATCACGGATGAAATGAAATGTTTGACTTACGTACAAAAGTTTTTAGAAATAGTCTAGTTCTAGATTTTTGCGTGTTATATCCATCCTTCGGCAGTTGGGTAACCGCACAGGTTCGCCACAATAGGCTGGATGTTCGACAGCTGTCAAGCGCGAGTATTTGCAGGACTATTCAATCATTTAGCGGGTTTGGCTGCCTGACAGAATCTTAGACAAATGGTCTAAAACTAGCGCAATGGAAAACTGCGATTATATAAATTGTAGTTATCTAATTAATTTATAAATCACGAATTAACTTATGGCAACAGAACTGGGGGCCAATTCACGTAATAAGTGCAATTTTAAAAACAACGAAAGTTGATCCAAATGAGATTGGATTAAACATATAACTTCTTTTTAAATTAATGATAGTCAAGTGCTTGACCATTACCTCACCTGAAAGTAAGTGATGGTGTGATCGAAGATGGAGCACGCCTGCCTAGAAAGAAGCTTTTCACTCTGGACTTGAAGACTCCAAGATTATACTGGCTCGGAAAAACATACGCCGGAAGTGAGTCCCACTCCTTACTTGTGCTAACTAGAAAAATTGAAGCAAATCGTTTGGTACGGCAAGGTGGTATGCCGACCAGGTATGGATAGTACTTCTCGGTACGTCTGCTTACAATATTAGCTTGATATAAATAAAGTATATAATTGCATGTCAGTCAACTCATACCATTGTATTGTCAGTTACGTGAATACCGTTTAGGACATTTAACATAACGAGACTAGAGCGATACTCGAATTTTACTATTTTAAGTTACGGGAATTGGCCCCCAGAACATTAGTTTGTGGCAACAGAATTAACCTCAATATGGTATTTTATATCTATTTTTTAATTAGAGTTGCTGCAGAGAGCAATGGAGCGTGCTATGTTAGCCATCTCGCTGTTGGACCATATACCCAACATCGAAATAGCACCAGAACCAAAGTGGTGGATGAGGGTAGAAGGGTCAACCAGCTGTAGTGGAGATGGGCTGGACACTTGGCAAGGAAGAAAGACGGGAGATGGACGAGCGCGGCAACCGAGTGGTGGCCGCGAGAAGGGCGCAGACCAGTTGGCAGACCACCAGCCAGATGGTCGGACGACATTGGAGAGTTGCGGGAAGGCAATGGATGCGCTCAGCACAGAGAGTGGCGTGATAACGAGGAAGCCTATACCCAGCAATGGGTGGATGTGGGCTGAGATGATGATGATGATAGCATTTTGACTCAAGCAATCAACAAATGAAATATTAATAAGTTTTTTGTTGAAAAATTACTTTTTCAAAACAAGCTTTTATAAAATTCTTAATTAGAACCGCAAGCAGATTACAATCTATTCAGAAGTTCCATTTTCTAGCATCCATGGTACTACGAGTATATAGGTATTATTGCATTGTCACCAAAGTTAAATATGTGTTCCAAATTTCAATGCGTATACAATGTTTCGTATCTGTGCTGTTGAGCGTTGAGGAGTTCCTTCTTGGAAGCCAATCCTGAGTGCAGCAGACGTTATAGTGGAACTTAGAACAGGATATTATAATTAAATGCGTAGACAAAATTTCACGACTGTGCTGTTGACCGTTGCAAACTTCCTTCTTCGGAATCCAACTCTGAGTGCAGCAGCCATGACATAGTGGAACTTAGAACGGGCTATCACAGTTGAATGCGTATACTCGTACTAAATTTCGTATCTGTGCTGTTTACCGTTGAAGAGTTCCTACGTCTGGAGCCAATCCAGAGAGTAGAATCAGGTCATGCTTACTATAAATATGTATTGTTTTCCAAAATAAGCGTGTATTCCAAATTTCAGCTCAATCGGTTGAGGGGAACAGGTTTAAAATTCAGTTGCAAGATTCCACCCGGACATATCATTATCATATACGAGATTTATCACGTACCAACATACATACATTGCAAGTTAATAAAAAGCTTGTAAAAAACAAATCAATAATTATGCTTAGCGTTTTGGTAAACGGGTTCATTTTGCCAGACGTTTGTCTAAATATCCTGTTTAGTTAGATATGGTTCTGATGTATTTTTAACCCCTAGCGCAAAAAGAGGGGTGTTATCAAATAGTAATATTTGTGTTGCTTGTGTGTTTGTCTGTCTGTGTCATCGTATTTCCCAAATGGATGGACCGATTCGGTCGCGGTTTTTTTTTAAAGATAGCTAGTTTAACTGAGGTGGTTCTTAGCAACGTGTAATGAAGATCAGGACCGCCTGAAGATTTTTTTGAAGTGAATAATTCTTTAGGCGCGTTGGGCATTTTTTGAGATGGGTAAAAACCATTGAACTCGCGTCACTGTTACCGTTACCGACACCTTTGTATATGAAGTGAAAACTTCTTTAGGCGTGTTAGGCATTTTTGAGATGGGAAAAACATTTAATTCGTCACACTGTTACCGTTACCGACACCTCTGTATATGAGTATCTCGTAATTGTTCAAGTTTTCACTTCTGTCGGCACTCCCGGAGTGCCACTTTTTTTTGTTGTGTTTTTTATCTAGCCTATGCTGTCCCACTGCTGGGCAAAGGCCTCCCCTCACCTCACAACTTATCTCGATCCTGTACCTGTACCTATAAAAGGCGTCCAAATCATCGTGCCAACGCTTCTTAGGCCTTCCACGGTGTTGCTTTCCATCCACAGGGATCCATCCAATTACGATCTTGGCCCACCTATTTATTTGCTTGCACCTTGATCCGAAGATTGTCAACACTTTTAATTTTTAGTGAAGTAATCTCAGCTGAAAATTTTAAATTTATTACGAATTTTCTAGGAGTTAGGTGTTTTTAAATTTTTTAATTTATATTTGATTATTTATATCATGCATATACGAACGCATTGTTTGTTAATAAAAACTTTAACCTCCTTCTACGCAGTTAGATAAAAAGGAGCCTATGACCCAATCCCGGTCATAATCTATTTCATCGAAATTGGTCGAGCCGAGTAGTCGTGAAAACGTAAAAAAACAGAAAGAGTGACAGAGTTACTTTCGAATTTGTAATATTATTATAAATAAATAAATGTTGTTGGACATTTCATATAGCGCTATTTAGTCCCAAACTAAGCAGAGCTTGTACGATGGGAATGGGAACCAGATAACTGATGGAATACTTGTCATATATACACATATTTTTTATAAAATATATAGAAAAATATCCATAACCGGAACAAATATCTGTAGATCATGCAAATATTTGTTCCGCGGCGGGAATCGAACCCGCTACCTCGTACGGATAGTATGGATCTCTTCTTCTTCTTCCTGCCCTTTTCCTACATTACGTGGGGTCGGCACAACATGTATTTTTTTTAATTCTCTATCAGCCGTCATCTCCGTTGTCACTTCTTTCTTACCCATATAATTCTTCACACAGTCTATCCATCTCTTCGGCCTTGCTCTACTTCTATATCCATCTAAATGAATATGTAACACTCTTTTAGTCACATGATTTTCTTTCCTCCACATGGTACGATAGTATATGTAGGTAATAAAAAATACTGAAAATTATGGTCAACCAAACTACAAAATAAAAAGTCGTTCGTTATAACCACCCCCATCTAGGCATACTTTAATAACCTAGGAGGGGTGGAACCCTTTGATCTACGAATAGAAAATATGTCACGAGAGGCCGCCATCTTGGAGGGGAAGGGAACGGACAAGGGTGAGTCGTACTCACGCAGAAAAGAGGTTTATGAAGACAGGTTTTATGCTATTACCTACTTCGGTCTAGCTACACATAAAAATGGTGTAATGTGTGGAGTCTGGATGTTTTCAATATGGTATAAGTACGTACAGTAGAATCCCGATTATCCGCACATCCGATTATCCGGACTCATTAATCTCGGCTCTAATTGCCAATTTAATATGTAATTCATTATCCAAAACACATTTACATAATAAACATAGATTAAAATTTAAATATTGTTTGATTTGACTTTGAAATCGATTATACGGATTATACGGATGCTTTTGTTTGATCCGGATAATCGGGATTCTACTGTATTTACAAAAAAATGTAAATATGTATTCTATCAGATAACTGGTTTCCATCGAATAAATGATTGTTCAGACATAGACAATCATTTATTCACTACATAAGCACACAATACAATGACATTTTAAGACAGAGAAAAGACAAAAAAACGATGAAGTATACACGTAAAGCATAGAAACAAGGAAGAACTTGGTAGATACTGTGTGCTACACAAGTAAATGGGACTCGACTCAGCATTATGCCCGCCGTGATGGTAAGCGCTGATATTCTGTCGATACCGCCATTTGTATTATATGTATTCCCATAGTAGCTCTGCTTAGATTGGGGCCAGATAGCGTTGTGTGAAATGTCCAGCAATATTTTTTGATCAAGAGAAGCGAAATCTCCAAATCAACTTGGGCAAATTGGCGTTGTATGTATATGTGTATGTAAGTATGTACCTATAAATAAATAATAAATAAATATGGCTGGACATTTCACTCAGCGCTATCTAGCCCCAAACTAAGCAGAGCTTGTACTATGGGAACTGGATAACTGACAGAATACTTATATACTTTTTTTTCTAAATACATACTTAAAATACATAGAAAAATATCCAAACCCAGAAAAAATATCTGTAGATCATACAAACATTGGTTCCGCGGTGGGAATCAAACCCGCTACCTCCTGCGTCTCAGTCGGGTGTACGCCCACTGTACCACGGAGGTCGTCAAAGGTATGTATGTTTGTTTGACCAAGGATAACTTTCGAAGCGTTGATCCTATCATCGTGAAATTTGATACATAGGTGTGTAGTGATGGCACAATTTTTGTGTCTAAATGAGCTAAAAATGTGGGGGGGTTGTCAAAATATTTGGGTTCAAGAGGGGTAAAAAAAATTAAAATGGGGATTTAGGTCAAGTGGGACGTCAAATGAAAGGTATGAAAGGTACATACAACCTCGATTTACCCAAGTTGATTTAGAGATCTCGCTTCGCTCCATCAATTATTCATAATATAGGAGCATGGATAAAATGTATGTATGATTTGCAAATTCCACCGGGTATTTGAATACCCTTACAATGGCAGCTCACTCCTTTTCAATGTTCACACCTTGAATGCCTCAATCCGACACCTGATACTTGTGGGATGGGTAAAATAAAAGCCTTCAGACCCTCCATCCCCACCCCTCCCCTCTACCATCATGACACTATAATAAGTTAGGTTTAATAATCATTTACTCTCAAAAAGATAATAATTATCACTTAGGTACATGAGAATCAGTAGAAAGAAAAAAATGTTGTATTTCGTTTGAGTTAATTACACAATTAATTTATTAAGTAATCATTTGTTATCTAATCTATAACACCATGTCGGGTTAGTTACACCATTTATAACTCAAGAGCGTCTGACCGATTTTGATGATCTTTGATTTATTGGATTTGTCCGTCCTGAATAGCAAATAACTATAAACTTAAGAGAGATATTCACGAAAAAAAAAATATGATGAAAATTCATTTTCTCATACATAGATGCAGCTAATGATCGCCGATTGACAATTGTACCGGCGACGCTCCGACGTCTATTGGCAGCCGGCTTTAAAAATATGATGTACGAAGTTCGCCGGGTCGGGGAAAATAAATTAAAATAATCTTGTATAAATTAAATTACATATGTCGTTTGGAATAATTTTCAAATGCGTTAAATGAGCTTTTATTTCTGAGTTTAAGTTACGAAAAAAACCGTTTAATTTTTTTACTATTAGGTATATGGATAAAATTAATTATGGTAATTAAAATTGTGATAGTTTTTAGAGTGGCATAAAAAAGTAGCCACTGCTGGGCATAGGCCTCTCTTTGTCTCTTGTCTCTTCGGTCCTGTGCCAGTCTGAACCACGTACGACCCAAATAATAAAAAAATAATGGCGTCGGCCCATCTCGCTGGTGTGAAACATAAACTTTGTTTTTTATCGAAATCAGTTCAGCCGTTACGACGTGATTGAGTAACAAACAAATAAATAAACAAACTTTCGCATTTTTTATATTGATTGATAACTCGCTATTGTCATTCGATTTTTTTTTTGTCAACCTTTATTATCCCACTGGTGGGCAAAGGTCTCCCCCAAGTCTCTCCATCTATCTCTGTCCTGTGCGACACTCCACCACTCCTGCTCGAAGGCAACAAGATCGTCTCACCAACGCTTTCTTGGCCGACCCTGACCGCGTCTTCCATCAGGGCTTCAGGTTGTGGTTAGATTAGCCCATCTATCGGGGTGCATTCTGCTAATGTGTTCCGCCCAATCCCATTTGAGCCTAATAAATCAGCCATCCCCTTTATTTGAAATAAAATTACAAGACTAATAGTCGTACAGCAGGCAGCCTTATCGCTTAAAGCGCTCGCTTCCAGACAACTTTAGGATGGACTGGAGAAGGCAATGTCATAATAAGTTTTTTTTTCAATATTACGCCTTTATAAAACACCATTAAAAATCCAATTTCACACCACATAATCACCAGTAATTGAATATACCGCAGTCCTACAAAAGACTGGAGGTGTGAAAAAGGGTTCCTTACTCCTTTGTACAACATAATAGACCATTGTGAAGAACTATCATGTATACAGAACCGGAATACAAAAACTCCGATCTTACTTCACGAATACTCAGTTCCTATTGAATTTAAAAATACGGGGTGTCAAGTTATAATGGTTTTGAATTATATTAAGAGGGGTTTTGAGTGGTGGAGAATGTGTGAAAAGTGTTTTATTTGTAAGGTCAATGCTCTTCTTAGGGGTGGAATGGTCATGATCTGTCAAATCCCACTATCGTTTGTTTTTTTAATATTTTACTAGCTTCCGCCAGCGGCTTTGCACGCGTTGTTTGTCAACAAAAAGTAGCCTATGTGTTTGTCCAGGTTATAATCTAAATACATACCGAATTTCATCGAAACCAGTTCAGCCGTTACGACGTGATTGAGTAACAAACAAATAAATAAACAAACATCCCAACTTTCGCATTTATAATATTACAAGCTTCCGCCCGCGGCTTCGCACGCGTGCTTTTTCAATAAAATGTAGCCTATGTCTTAATCCAGGTTATGATCTACGACCAAATACCAAATTTCATCGAAATCGATTAAGCCGTTCTGACGTGAAAGAGTAACAAACATCCATCCATACATACTGTTACAAGCTGAGGGTTCGGGATAAAATAATGGGAATCGATCCAACCAAAATAACACTTTTATTCAGCACTAAACGATGAATACACGAACTTGGTCACACGTAATCACAACACACTAATTCACACCACTGTTGCACCACTTAAAGTCACCGAAATGATCGCACGTATAGCTTAATCCAGACTGACTCGGGAGCAACTACTGTTCACGCGAGACCCTTCCCACGTCAGTCCTCCAGGGCCTCGCTGAGACTAACTCACTCAGACTGACTGAGACTGACTGTCCGGCCATCTCTCCGGCCTATTTATATCGCACACATTTCGATTGTTCGAGAACGATGTCGATACTTCCAGGAAAGGGTCGGTCCCTCGACACAATGGCCACTCCCCATTCTGCGAAACCACAAACAATAGCAACAATAACACAGCAAGACAAAAGCGTTCGAGAAGGTTCGATTATTACTCATTGTTTAACAGCCTCGGCGTAACACTGCCCCCTCCTAAAACATGCTCGTCCCGAGCATTCTTAGCCCCATATCGCGGCAGCCGATCAACACGAACAATTTTAGGCGCACCTCGCGCCTATGCAACTATGTAGCATGTATGCGCGATGTAGCAACTAGAGGAGCCACATTGCCGTCTCCAGTACTTCAGGACACCCAGAGTCCCTTTCTCATCAGCGATCCCAATTCCAGCCTCCAAAACACGGCTCTCATGATTTCTATCTGTTCTTTCACTTCCTGGAATTACTTTCCAGATGAACCGAACAATTCCCTCATCAGTCGAGCCCAATTCCAGCCTCCAAAACACGGCTCTCATGATTTCTATCTGTTCTTTCACTTCCTGGAATTCCTTTCCAGATAAACCGAACGATTCCCTCATCAGTCGAGCACGCTCTTATGGCCAACGTCGCTGATCTTCCTGTTGACGACGCTGCTCTTCTTTATCCTGACGTCGCTGTTCCTCTTGCAACCGAGTCTGCTCCACCTGTTCACGTCGCTGTTCCTTCTGCAACCGAGCCTGCTCTTCCTGCTGACGACGCTTCTTTTCTTTATGCTGACGGCGTTCTTCCTCCTGCAACCAAGTCTGCTCTTCTTGCTGACGACGCTGCTCTTCCTTATCCTGACGTCACTGCTCTGCCTGCAACCGAGCCTGCTCTTCTTGCTGACGACGCTGCTCTTCCTTATCCTGACGTCGCTGTTCCTCTTGCAACCGAGTCTGCTCCACCTGTTCATGTCGCTGTTCCTTCTGCAACCGAGCCTGCTCTTCCTGCTGACGACGCTTCTCTTCTTTATGCTGACGGCGTTCTTCCTCCTGCAACCAAGCCTGCTCTTCTTGCTGACGACGCTGCTCTTCCTTATCCTGACGTCACTGTTCTGCCTGCAACCGAGCCTGCTCTTCTTCCTGACGTCGCTGTTCTTCCTGCCAACGTTGCTGCTCTTCTTGTTAACGACAAAGCATGGCCATAATAGCAGCAAGATCGCCTGTCACAGGAGCTTGTCCCACGGATGATGATGATGATGCTCCAAATGATTCGGCGGTGGCTAATTCCATCTCCATCGGCTGACGACTCTGCCGAGCTTCTTGAACCGGAGACTCCCCAAACCGCCTTTCATCCATTTCCTGTTGTCGTTGACCTCTCGTCCTGACACCGTCCACGTTATCCTTTGGTAGAACCGGCATTATTTTATCCCACTTCTGACACCAAATTGTTGAAAAAAGCTGAGGGTTCGGGATAAAATAATGGGAATCGATCCAACCAAAATAACACTTTTATTCAGCACTAAACGATGAATACACGAACTTGGTCACACGTAATCACAACACACTAATTCACACCACTGTTGCACCAATTAAAGTCACCGAAATGATCGCACGTATAGCTTAATCCAGACTGACTCGGGAGCAACTACTGTTCACGCGAGACCCTTCCCACGTCAGTCCTCCAGGGCCTCGCTGAGACTAACTCACTCAGACTGACTGAGACTGACTGTCCGGCCATCTCTCCGGCCTATTTATATCGCACACATTTCGATTGTTCGAGAACGATGTCGATACTTCCAGGAAAGGGTCGGTCCCTCGACACAATGGCCACACCCCATTCTGCGAAACCACAAACAATAGCAACAATATCACAGCAAGACAAAAGCGTTCGAGAAGGTTCGATTATTACTCATTGTTTAACAGCCTCGGCGTAACAATACATACATTCGCGTTTATAATATTAGTGGGTCTTTTTTGTTAATTTTACTTGTAGATGGAACAAGGTTATGCCCCACCTAATGTTAAGTGGTAACCACAACGATCAATAGATTATAATTTCTTTGGGTAACCATCGCCTTTAACAGAGAATTGCCTCGTTGGTCACGCATGTTAGAAATGTGACGTACGATGCACTACCCTGCGTCCATCAACTTGAAGCATACAGGTGTAAAGCCTCATGTGTCTGTAATTTCACCGGCAACCATACCCTTCAAACCGAAACACAGCAACGCTGCTTGGCGGCAAAAATAGGTATGGTGGTAGTACTTCTCCGGGCGAACTCTTTCATAAGATACTCTACTACTCTTTGTATTGGGATTAGTGTGATTAGTGTAATAGTGTGATTGAATTATGACCTTTAGTTATAAATTTTAAATTTTATTGAATTATTATTACTAGTGGTTCACCCCGAACTGAGATCTCGCAAGTCTCCAATAAAAACAAAAAAAAATTATTTGTATGTAATCTTTGACTATCAAAATAGTGACACGAAATACATAACCACACGTCTTGACCTACAGTTTCATCCAAATTACAGGTAACGGGAGTTCAAGTGTAATTGGTTAATCTTTTTTGGGGAAGAAATTGCAGTTATTCTGGATTTCAGACTTTTGCCTATATTTGTGTCACTACACGCATACCAAATTTCAGCACTGTGGGGTCACTGGTGTAACCCTGTGAATTTTATTATGGCTAATAACTCAAAAACTACAAAAATTAAACCAAAAATAAAAACAGGGTTGGAATGTATTAATAGAGACCTTTCATTTGACGTCTTATTTGACCTAATAGTCTCATTTTTATTTTTTTTCCCCTCTTGAACCCCCCAACATTTTTTGCTCATTTAGTCACACCAAAATTGTGCCGTTACTAACTACCTATATACCACATTTCAAGATGATCTGATAAACACCTCGAAAGTTATAAAATAAAATAAATACTGCTGGACATGTCACACAGCGCTATCTAGCCCCAAACTAAGCAGAGCTTGTACTATGGGAACCAGATAACTGATAGAATACTTATATACTTTTTTTTTGTAAATACATCCTTATCATATATAGAAAAACATTCAGTCCCGGAGAAAATATCTGTAGGTAGATCATGCAAACATTTGTTCCGCGGCGGAAATCGAACCCGCTTCCTCCTGCGTCTCAGCCGGCTATTCACCCACTGCGCCACGGAGGTAGTCAGTTATCTTCGTACAAACAAACATACATAGGTACATACATACAACCCCGATTTGCCCAAGTTGATTTGGAGATCTCGTTTCGCTCGATCAATTATTTTGCATGTATTTAATCTGACATTGTCTAAATTTGTAATTATGTTTTTTATATTCTATGGATATTATATGAAATAAAATATTCTGTTCTATTCTAATCTATATCGGGTATAGGATGTCCACTGCTGAACGTAGGGCTCCCCTAGATTTCGAGAGCGTCCGATCTTGTGCACCCAACGGTTCCCAGCAACCTTTACCAGGTCTTTCTATCTAGTGGGGTGCCGTGCTGCGCTTTCCAGTATGTAGTCTGCACCCGAGAACCTTTCTGCCCCAACGGCAGTCCTGGATTAGCCTATAAGCTATTTAAGCAATTGCTTAGGGCATCCCGTCTAGGGGGCACCAGAGACGACCGAGAAAGAAAAACGAGCACACGAACACGTTAGTTGACGTCAGGTTGGTCGGTCGTAAAAATGTAGCCGATTCTTAGGACAACATGTGAAATCATATTGTGCCAACCCCACCTAGAATGGGATAAGGACAAGAAGAACAACACATACATATTCTACTTAAGATACGTATTAACATTTTTTATTATATTGATTCTTTGTAGTTCACTTAGGACATCAAATTACCTTAATCCGGCACTGCCCAACGGCCGTCCATTCTTCGAGTTTTGAGCCCCTGTCCAATCGGGGGTTCAGTGAGCGTTAATTTAGAATTTTATGATATCGAAAATTCACTTCCGGCGTATGTTTTTCCGGACCAGTATAATCTCGAAGTCTTCAAGTCCAGAGTAAAAAGGTTCTTTCTAGGCAAGCGTGCTCCATCTTCGATCAAACCATCACTTACCATCAGGTGAGGTAGTGGTCAAGCGCTTAGCATCAATAAAAAAAACTAATATTTAGAATATCATGGAGCTAAAACTGAATTCCGAATTTTGAAGAAATGCCAATATAAATTCTTCAGCCTAGTTAATTATCTATTCTCCTCAGAGCAATATTAATGTTACACCCGAGGATAACACTTTACTTTTCATCACGAATGCTAGAAAATAAAATCGGTGTGGCTTTTGAACGATCTTGTGGGGGTTGCACCCAACGGCTCCCTGCAACCTTTAACAGAACTTTTTCCAGTGCGTGGTCTCCACGGATCTCCTCATTTCTGATTCAATCTCGTAGAGAAATACCAAGCATAGCCCATGTATCTTTCTTACTCTGGGCTTAAGCCAGCCAGGGTTAAAACCAAGTCTAATACAATTAAAAATGCAATTTTGATCAATTAGTCTGTCGCCGCTCGAATCTAGCGAGATTGTGCTGAGTAGCGGGCCTTAGGGGCCTCACACACCGAACGCGATGCGGTGCGGGCTGCGGCAGCACGGCGCGGCAGTGCGGTGACCGCGGCTACAGTGTTTTTATGTATCAATAAGGTCTTGCAAATTAAACTACAAATAATGACGAAATGAATGAATGAAAACACTTTATTGTATACTATTATCATCATCATCGTCAGCCCTTTTCATACCACTGCTGGGCATAGGCCTCTCTTCGTTGTCGTCATTCGCTTCTATCCTGCGCTATTCTAATCCACATACGACCTGCAATTTTTATAATGTCGTCGACCTATCTTGCCGGTGGACGACCTGCGTTTCTGGTTCCATCTCGGGGCTACCACTCAGTTAGCACCCTGCTCCACCTGTCATCACCGCGCAATGCATTTCTTGTCCAACTTCATTTGAGTTCCAAATTAAGCTTGCTAACGTCTTGAACTTTATCCGCTTGCGAATTTCGGTATTGGGGACTCGGGACTATTGTACACCATACAAACAAAAAATTACAAATAAAATGGAAAAAAACAATACAAATACTTAGTATAATCAGCGGTCTTATCGCTTAGAAGCGATCTTTTCCAGACAACCTTTGGATGGAGAGAATTATGTTATTACGGACGGATGGAGTATATTTTTGAGACCATAAAAACAAATAAATAATGTTTTATTTAACTACAAATAACTTTATTTTTGTGTTTTTGTACATAACCTAACTTACCGCCCTGCCATACGCGCCGTACGCACCCTGTTGACCGGTTGGGTTATTGTCTGGGCGGGTAACTTGATACCTCCAAGCGTTCCCGAGAAAAAGGGTCTTGACAGATAGACAGACGGACAATTACGAAGAGATCCTATAAGGGTTACGTTTTTTCATTTCGGGGGTACGGATCCCTAAAAAACGCACCGGGCCGCTCCCGCACCGCGTTCGGTGTGCGTGTGGAGTTCTTTTGACTTGTGTGGACGGAATATTAGACAGATTTACTTTAAGATGTAATCTTACTATGCTTAATTTTTATGGTAACCTAACCCGTATTTTAGAACTGTGCTCATGCATGAATCGAGACTTAGGCCGGCTTGCACGATCCCTAAACGTATTTAGCTACTAAACATGTTTAAATTTGACGTATTTGTATGATTTGACAACTCCTTAAATCATATTTCTGATTTTATTTTTCCTTAAATTAAATTAAATATTCAACCACTAAACACTTACGTTTAGGCACCTTTGTACAAGTCACCCTTAATGTATTTAGCGACTAAACATGTTTAAATTTGACGCATTTGTATGATTTGACAACTCCTTATGTCTTAAGTAGCAACTAAATACGTTTGGGCATCTTTGCACAAGTCACCCTTAATGTTTTTAGCGACTAAATATGTTCAAATTTGACGTGTTCGTATGATTTGACAACTCCTTAAATCATATGTAGCCATAGCCACTAAATAAGTTTACGCATCTTTGCACAAGTCACCTTTATTCATAGATCTTTGAAAGTATTTTAATTTCAAATCTAGTAGTGGTTCGCCCCGAACTGAAATCTCGCGAGTCTCCCATACAAAAAAAAATATTATTTGTAATCTTTGAGTATCAAAATAGTGCCACGAAATACTAACCATTTAACTTGACCTACAGTTTCATTCAAATTACATGTAACGGGAGTTATGTCAATTGGTTACTGTTTTTGGGGTAGAAATTGCAGTTATTCGGGATTTCAGCCTTTTCCTTATACTCGTATTTATGTCACTAAAGCTACATTAACACGAAATTTCAGCACTATAGGATCACTGGTGTAGGGGAGGGTAGCTCAAAACGGGTAAGCTAAGGACGATGATTCATAAAACAGAATATAGAAGTATACCGAAGTTTTATTTATACTCTGACAATTCTTTACTTCTTCTTCTTAGCGTGTCAAGAGTTCTACGTTTCCAATCATAGTATGGTGGACAGGTGTTTGGCCACAGAAATGGCATCAGGCGAAGCGGCCATTAGGTCCTCCATCGTGCATGTGTTCGGACATAAAGGGCACATTAGCAAGTGCTGCATTGACTGCGTGGGATCACCGCAGTCACACTGCGTCAAGTTAGGGTCCCTGAATCCCCATTTGCACATACTAAGTCTGCAGCGGCCAACCTGGGTGCGGAGCCTGTTTAAGGACTTCCATACTGGCCACTGCAGATCATGCCCGGGTGGTAACTGTTCCTGTGGGGTGGTAAAATCAGGCGGTGGGGAGTTTTTTTTTATCCACAGAGTGCGTCTAGTAGCAGCCGGGTCTTCGCTCGTGGCCCTTGTGAAGCGTTGAAAGCTCTTTCGACTTTTAAGGCGGCCTTGCGGGATGTTATGGTCATATAAGGGGTGTCGATAATCATGCTCTTGTTTGTGCTTTTCAATAGAGCAAGCCACATCTCGTCGCACTCCAGGGGGCGATATGCCTGCCAAAGGGTATATCAGGTTTAGAGGGGTTGGCTTCAGACATCCTGTTATTATCCGGCATGTATCGTTTAACGCGACATCGACGACCTTTGCATATGCGGACCGGCTCCAGACTGGGCAAGCGTATTCGCCGGATGAAAAACACAGTGCCAGGCCAGTAGTGCGGAGTACGTCTGGGGCTGCACCCCATTTGGTAGTTATAAGTCGACGCAGAAGATTGTTTCGGGTACCAACTTTCATCTTAGTTTTATAGCACTGTGCTTTATAGTTCAGTGACCTATCCAGAGTTACCCCCAGGTATTTTGGAAAGGTTTCGTGTTGGATAGGAACTCCTTGCCAGGTTATATTTAGGGTCCGGCTGGCTTGTTGGTTGCGCAGATGAAAGGCACAGGATTGGGTTTTAGATGGATTTGGCTTCAAGCCATTCTCTTCGTAATAACTCTCTAATTCAGCCAAGGCTAGTGTTAGCTTGTCTTCAGCCTCTTCAAAGGTGGAAGTTTGGGTCGTCAACGCTAAATCATCTGCATATAGAAAACGTGTAGTAGATGGACTGTTGGGTTGGTCATTCGTATAAATGTTGAAGAGAGTTGGTGCAAGCACGCTCCCTTGAGGGAGCCCGTTTTTAAGGCAGCGCCATCTACTTTTTTCTGATAGAAGATGTACTTGGAAGCGACGGTTATGAAGTAGTTCACCCAGAATTTGAACGAACCCAAGATCACAAGTCAGGTTTTCGACTTTGCGAAGAAGTCTTTTAACATTAACAGTGTCGTATGCGGCAGATAGATCAACAAGAACCAAACCAGTGATACTGTTTGCCTCAAACCCGTCTTCAATATGCTGGGTAAGCTTGAGCGTCTGACCGCAGCAGGCTTTTCCGGGTCTGAATCCTGCTTGTTCAGGGATCAGCTGAGGCTCTATAATCGGGGTAAGTCGGTTGAGGAGAAGCCTTTCAAATAGTTTATATAGGTGGCATAGGAGGGAAATAGGTCTATAACTTTTAGGCTCTGAAGGGGGTTTTCCAGGCTTCAAAAGTGCTACAACTTTGGCGCGTCTCCACATTTTTGGGATTTTCTTAGTTTCCAGGCAGTTATTAAAGCACATTAGCAGCCAAGATACACCAATTGGTCCGAGATGTTTAATTTGATCAACTAATAAGTCATCTACCCCTGCAGCTTTTCCGTTCTTCAGAGCTCTTATTGCAAGTATAATTTCGGTTAGTGTAAAAGGTTTGCTAATTTCATTTGAGTTGTTTTTATCTGAGATTTTAGTTTTTTGTAGTCTGGGTAGTTGCTTGGGTGGTTTACTATTGAGTAAAAGCTGGTGGGCTACTTGATTAGCTGTAACATGTCCTTGGTTTGTAGCAGTGGGAGGGTTCCCTGTGAGTTTTTGAATTGTCGTCCAGGCCTTTTTACTGTTATGGGTCATGTTGATGTTTGAGACTGTAGACATCCACGTTTCTCTTCGGTTTTCGCTAACCATGAGCATCAGCTCATTACCAGCATTTAATGTTTCCTCCGAAAAAGGGTCATTAGTATACAATTGCTCATAACTACGCAAAAGTGTCGCAGAGTCGTTCGTAAGGCCTGGGATGTATGAGCTACGGCAACCTCTCGGAATATTTTGCCTAGAAGCTTTTCTTATGACCTCAATAAACTTTTCATAGTTATCAGGCACGGGTTCTACCTTATCTAGTCTTGAATCTACGCACTTTGCAAAGCCTTCCCAGTTTGCCTTTGACAAGTTAAACCTGCGCATGAAAGGAACTTGCCTCGGTGTGATAGCCGCGTGGACTTGGCATGCAATAGGTCTGTGTTGTGTGTTGGGAATGGGAGTACAAGTTGATTTTGAGCAAAGGGAACTTATATTTGAGCTCACAAATATTAGGTCAGGGTTGTACCCTTTCTTCCATCGACAGCTGTTAAATGATGGAGGCAGTTTTGGGTCATGTATCAGGGAAAGGTCTAAGGAGTCTGCCCATTCCTCGACAGCAATACCATCAGGGTTCGATTTTCTGTATCCCCAACATAGATTGTGGCTGTTGAAATCGCCGACAATTATTTTTATGACTCGATCGTCGAAATTTGTTGTTTTGTTAAATTCAAAAGGCTGATTCGGTGGCTTATACACAGATGTGACTGTACAGGTACCGATATCGACTGTAATTATTTCTATAGAGTTGTCACTCTTGCAGGATGTGGATGTTACATTTATGTTGGGTTTTGTGAAAATAGCACTTCCGTGCTTACCATGTGGTATCTCAGCCGTAAGGGTCCATCCAGGTATTCGTGGCCTTTGTTGTTCGTGGCCACGGTGGGTTTCTTGGACACATAATATGTCACAATGTGTCGTATTGCCAAGCTCTGCGAGAATTGTTGATTTAATCTCCGAGAATCCTTCAATGTTAATTGAGATTACTTTCAGAGCTGGCTTTGAAAGGGGTGGCTCTGAAAGGTGCCGTTGGTCATATTCGTTGTTTTGTAGAACCATTGTGTTGTAGAGATTAGTCAGCCTAGGCCACTGCGTTACCGTGACTTAGCTGCTTCCAGAATGCGCCGCGGGGAGGCTCTCTACTCGCATTCCTATATATTATTTACTTATTAAGGTACATAAAAACAATCACAAATATAATAGTATTCTACTTAAAGCATGTATAATCAACAAAAAACGTAACCCTTACAATTACCCGTTTTGCCCATAGGGGGGGCCCAAAGCGGGTATGGACTTAGGGCAAAGCGGGTAGTGACTAAATTAATGCTCGAAGTAAGTTTTCCAAGGTCCGTAGACGCACACATCAAGCGGTTGCATACGATGTGTCATGTGTGGAGCAAGAGACAAAAATCACATGATTTTGCGATGCAAACTCCAATGCTTCGAGGTATTTATGGGACTCATGGTTGTCCATTATCAAAATCACTTTTTTTCTTGTGTTGGCCTTGTGATGCCTACAAAGTGTCGCAACCACTCGAGGAACACAGGCCCCTTAATCCATCCATTATCGCTGCAAGTTGCTGCGGATCCAGGTGGAGCCCCATCAAGAAGCCTATCTACCATTCGTTTCCGCCCAAATATTAGAAATGGGGGTACAAAAGAACCAGCTGCATTACAGCAGCACACGACTGTCGTTAGTTTGCCTCGTTCGACGCTGGATATAACACCAACTTGTTTTTTTTTCTGATCTTCATAGGACTCTTGGTGGTTGTTGCTTGTTGTTTGTGTGCCAGTTTCGTCCACATTATAAATTCGCGTTGCATCAACGTCGTGTTTCTCTATTTCTCCTTCAAGCAAATTGAAAAATCTTTCAACTTGGGGTCTATTAAAACCTCTTGCCCGTGCAATTGATGTAGGTTCTGAACGCCGTAGAGTGACATTGGAATGTCGCATCTTAAAGTCGAGGTACCAATCATCACCTGCAGCTCTGTTTTTAAATGGATGGGTAATATTATTTTTCTCTGCATACTACACACTACACTACACACACTACTTGTACACTAGTTGCAAAAATTCTGTTTTCGTCAGTCCAAAAAACTGATTATCCGTATGAAATAGATACTCAACCAGTTCCAATTCTTGAGCTGCTGTAAAAACTGTTGTAAATCTTCCAAGGTTCTTTTCTAGGCATCCTTTCTTTATGTGTCTCTGTAATGTAGACAAGTTGATACCGTATTTTTTCGCGGCACTATTGACGGAAGTTTTGTTAGCTTCTTCCATCGCACGTTTCATAATCTTCACATCCCATGATGCGTTTGTAGTTTTTCGTTTATATCTATTAACCATCTGCAATAGATATATAATTAGCTGAACTATTAAGCCGTTGATGGAAGCATACCCCGTTTTGCCCAAAAGCATGAATTTTATAAACACACTCATAACCTTCAAACCGAAACAAAAGATGCAAAACCATTTCACAAATTAGAGGACCACATTATTGCAAAATAATAACATAAAATTAGTAAGAGCATATCATAAACCATTTTTGAGTAATCGAATGTAATGTAACTTGAAAATATTTAGTGAAAAGAGCAAAATATTTGATTTCGTCTTACCTTGAAACCGCGTGAGCCAAAGAATCGGGCCGACTGTCTATGATTGGCGGGCGGATAAGCTATCGTGTTGAACGCACACATTCTCACTAGCGTTAGAGGCGCGAAAATTCAAACACCTACCCGCTTTAGGAAGGGTACCCGTTTTAGGCTTCTCTCCCCTACTCTGTGAATTTCGTCAAAGTTCTGTTTTTATTATGGCTAATAACATAAAAACTACAAAGTTTAAAGTAAAAATAAAAACGGAGTCAAAATGTACTCATAAATACCTTTTATTAGACGTGCCACTTGACCTGATAGTCTCATTTTGTTTTTTTTTACCCCTCTTGAACCCCAATATCTCAACAACCCCCCAACATTTTTAGCTCATTTAGTCACACCAAAATTGTGCCATCACTTACCTATGTATAAAATTTCACGATGATCGGATCAACGCTTCGAAAGTTATCCTCGGACGTACAAACATACATACATACATCATACTTACATACATACAACGCCGATTTGCCGAAGTTGATTTGGAGATCTCGCTTCGCTCGATCAATAAAGCACTATAAAACCTTAGGCTAAGGATACACTATACCTGCCAAGCTTAGAGCGAGCAAGTCACTCGCTAGGAGACTAACGAAGCACCTAGCTAGCACGTCGCAGTGTGGCCAGCTGCGATATAATGCAATACGTCTGTTCGCTAGGATCAGTCACTAAGCGAGTCTAACTCTTACCAATAAACGAAGCTCTTTGTAGTGTGACTTTAGCCTAAAGGTTTGTCTCGGTGCTTAGAGACACTCGAGCCGCTACACATATATTTGAGCAGAGTACCTGACCTAGCTCTGTTCTAGGTCTCCGGCGAGCCTGTGTTGTGAGGTTACAGTGATTCACTTCTGGCTCTCGTCAAACAACAATAACAACTGATCCATTTTGATTAGCCATGTAATATTAATAATGCTGGCAATTTCACACAGCGCCATCTAGCCCCAAACTAAGCAAAGCTTGAACTATGGGAACCAGATAACTGATATAATACTTATATAGATTTCTTTTTGTAAATACATGCTTATTATATACCTATAGAGAAACAACCAGAACTCGGAACAAATATCTGTAGAACATGCAAACATTTGTTCCGCCGCGGGAATTGAACCCGCAACCTCCTGCGTCTCAGTCATTCTTTCTAAAATTATTTTGCTCGAGACCCGAATCGTTGTTTTGTTTTTACTTAGAAAGAAAGAAAGAAAAAACATTTATTTGTGACAGTATAAAACACACACAGCACACAAGTAAGGTACACACAAGAGAATATATTCATGCACACAAGAACAGCAATACCTAACAAATGTGTGTCTCACAATTACCTATATCAAAAAGACCGACGTCACAAAAGGGAGCCCAACTCAGCATTTGTTGTGCTTTTGGCACAACGCTGAGCTTTCGTTGGAACCATTTAAAAATGAAGATGAAGATATCACGGATGACTGCCCGCACAGTACTACAATTACAAAAAATATGAATATATAGATAAATATAAGTTACCACACTAAGAAAATAATAAACAAATAATAAATAATAGCTATATTAAGTTACAACAAAAAAAAAAACAAAATTGTAGATGATTGGGGAGAACTAAGCGAGAATGTGCATTAACTTCTCACCGGGACAGCTGTTCAGTCTCTACAAAGCACAAGTCCGCTCATGTATGGAGTACTGCTGCCATCTCTGGGATGGCTCGGCCAAGTATCAGCTTGAAGCCCTTGATTCAATTGAGCGATGCACTGCTAGACTCATTGGAGATGACTCCCTAGTGGAAGCCAATTTACAAAGTCTAGAGCACAACCGCCGAGTAGCCAGACTTTCAGCTTCTTACAAGATTCATTTTGGTGAATGTGCACAAGATCTTCATGGCCTTATCCCTCCTTCCCCCTTCCACCACCGGACAAGCAAACGTACCGAGAAGTACCTGGTTGGCATACCACCTTGTCGTACCAAACGATTTGCTTCAACTTTCTTGTTAGCACAAGTAAGGAGTGGAACTCACTTCCGGCGTGTGTTTTTCCGAACCAGTATAATCTCGGAGTCTTCAAGTCCAGAGTGAATAGGTTCTTTGTAGGCAAGCGTGCTCCATCTTCGATCACACCGTCACTTACCACCAGAGGGCTTAGCCAAGTTACAGTCTATTAGCGATGACGCTAGTCGATAAGTCCGAAAATGTATGGGATTTGACACATGCTATAGAAATACCACGTGATACAGCGACAACAAATGTACGTAGAAATCGAATATATTCACAGCGAATGTAATTTGGCTACGGGCCCAGGTGAGGTAGTGGTCAAGCGCTTGGCTATCATCAATAAAAAAAAACTCCAACTTGGTCGCTTTACCATGAAGGTCGATCTAAGAGAGTAATTTGAAAGAAGATCACAATTTGACAGTTTTGAATTTCTTGGCACGCAAAAAAATAAAATCTACTGTGACAACCTCAAATTACAACCAAAATATTTTTTGTTTTTTCAAAATGATGAGCAGAAGTTCATCGAAAAAACCATAATGTCAACGTAAATACAAAAAATTCATGTAAAGTATGTAAAATATGAAATCTAATAAAAAATGTATTTCCAAATCATTGGAATATTAGCCTCCGAACAATATCATTAATTTTTCTCACTCATAAAACTAATACAGCGCCAAAATGGATGACGATGGTAAGTCTTTATTTTTTTGGTTAGGAATAACATCATGCGCCAGAATAGTTTAAAAATGGCTACAGGACTACTAAACCACACAGTCCATTCCATCCAAAGGTTGTCTGGTAGAGATCGCTATTCAGCCATAAGACCGCCAATTGTATCACATAGTTTTACGGTGTTCTTTTTAGTTGTATTGTTTTATAGTTTTGGGCATTATAGAATTATCTAATTTAATCTAATCTAATCTACAGGATAATTCCATAAACACCATAATTCCGTGATATATGAGTAAGTCTACACCAGTGCGCCATCAGTCGTCAAGATTGACGCGTGTGAACTTTTAGCTATCTCATAATTAGTGTCAGCAAAATGCAAGAAAAGAAGAATCTGGATGAAAGATTTGAAGAAACGGAATAACAATCTTCCGCCATTTGTCTGATAAAACGCTCGGAATGTTGTACGCAAACCCATCGGTGCCAAATATCGAACTAAATAGTATACGCTATGGCGCTTCATGCATGCGAAGAAGACGCAAGATGAACATGAAAGCGCACATAGCATATAGGACCCAGGGATTAAAATATGGGGTTCGTCTCAAAGGGATTTATACTACGTGTTTTGTTATGTACGACATTAAATTAAAACACGGGTAGGGCTAATGGCTAGTATTATTGTAAAATAGGGGGTTTCAAACGCATACCATAATCGTTAATTAATTTAAAAATTTCAAAAATATCAGTGAATCAGCCTATATAAAATAAGTAATTAAACAAATCATATTCATTCATCATGCAAGTAGGTACCTATTAAACTTACTAAGCGGCATCGTCGAAAAGGCGCTGCAGATTTACTTTGAAAATTGTTTATTGGAAATGTATCGATTACTGGATAAATATTCAAGCTACCGGTATTAAACCTACCTCTAAAATAAGTTAATACGTTTCCGGATGTGTGTTTTAAATTAATGTCGTTCATAACATAACAGGTTGTACAAAAATTTAAAGGACCGGCAACGCGTGATCGTTGCCTGATTGATACCATTTTAATTAAATCTGATGGAGTAGCTTGGGTTTATTCCAGATCAAGAAGAAGCGGGAACTATTGGAACCAGTAGATACCCTTGCATGCCATCCCTCATAGCGCTGCAGCAGATGAAGAACAGGCTCCACCTGGCCTTCCTCGGCAAGAAGCTGATGAAGTGGACAGCTCAGGCCACGGGCCGGGAACAGAGAAAATTAGCCTGGAATCTCATTGCGTGAGCATAATTTCTTACTTCTTTTCAATTATCATCCGAATTTTTAATCTTTAACCGATTGAGCTGAAATTAAGTATACACGCTTATTTTGGATGACAATGCATGCTTAGCTATGTGATGTCATTCTTATTCCAATATGGCGGATCATCAAAGATGGCGGACTAGTTATTTTTTCTGCCCTACCACAGTATGGATATCAAATGAAAGGGCTTGCTGAGGAGAACACGAAAACTAATACGACGTCACATTATTACAAGCTTTTATTTAGCTTGCAATGTTTGTTTGTTAGTTTGTTTGTTAGTCCACTTCCTCTTATCCTACGGAGTTGAAATTTGATTATGTTGGTTCAGTTCCGATGACAATGTAGTTTTATGTATGCATGATCTAATTCTACACCCTCGATTGGCTCCAGACGAAGGAACGCCTCTACGGTCAACATCAGAGACACGAAATTTTGTACACAATTATGATAATTAAAAGTTCCACCATGTCATAGCTGCTGCACTCAGGGTTGGCTTCTAAGGAAGAACTCCTCAACGGCAACAGCACAGACACGAAATTTTGTTTATGCATTTAAATTGGGAATAACTTTGGTGACAATGCAATAATATGGTAGTGATGGAGGTGGGCGATGGAGACGGATGCTAGACAACGGAACTTCCGAATGGATTGTAGTGGGCTACTAGTGGTCGGGCTCATTTGAATCTGCTTGCGGTTCTGATTATGAATTTTATAAAAGCTTGTATTGAAAAAGAAATTTTTTAACAAAACACTTATTTGTAAATGATATCTGTTCTTAGGACATCTAAAAATTTCTCCGAAGACATGACAGAGGCGTTCATGCTGCTCGCTAGAGGGCGCTACTTCTGTCCTAACCTGAACAAAATGGTCATTGAGAATATCGGACAGGTACCTCCTGTATATTTTTTTATATCATAATAGTTATATAAATAATTCTTTATTTCAGGCAACAGTAGAAAAGTACATGATGTTAAAACTTAATTCTAAGGCCCATATAAATACATATTATATACCTTGGTGACTAACGTACATATTTTACTCTCCAAATCAACTTGGGCAAATCGGCGTTGTATATATGTATGTATGTTTGTTTGTCCGAGGATAACTTTCGAAGCGTTGATCCGATCATCGTGAAATTTGATACATAGGTAGGTAGTGATGGCACAATGTTGGTGTGACTAATTGAGCTAAAAATGTCGAGGGTTGTTGAGCAATTGGGATTAAAGAGGGGTAAAAAAAATGAAAATGAGACTTTATGGTCAAGTGGGGCGTCAAATGAAAGGTCTTTATTAATACATTTCATTCCTGTTTTTATTTTTAGTTTAATCTTTGTAGTTTTTGAGTTATTAGCCATAATAAAAATAAAACTCTAGACAAAATTTACAGGGTACACCAGTGACCCCACAATGTTGAAATTTAGTATGCTAAAGCTAAAGCTACACAGCTTTAGTGACACAAATGTAGGCAAAAGTCTGAAATCTAGAATAACTGCAATTTCTACCCCAAAAAAGTGAACCACATTACATGAACTCCCGTTACCTGTAATTCGAATGAAACTGTAGGTCAGTTATTCATTTCATGGCACTAATTTGATTGTCAAAGATTACAAATAATATTATTTTGTTTTTACGGGAGATTCCCGAGATCTCAGTTCGGGGCGAACCACTAGTTATATTGTTTTTAAATTTAAGTGTGATGTACAATATAGCGTTATTCTATTTTATTCTCTGTCGATTCTTTCGAAATTGTCTTTGCCCCGAGCAGGCTCAACAAGGTTTCTTCTTAGACAAGAGATGGATACTCTGTCTATAGCGTTGTAATAATAATACAATTAATTAAATATCTGACCAAAAATTGTTGGCAAGCACTCGATTGAGAAAAGTGCAAAAGAGACAACTTGAGTAGACGGCGTTGTCTAAGCATTGCAAGACGTTGACTATTTCAGAAGAAAGTTTTCTATTATTAAATTTCAAAGATAGAGAAAATGATGGCTATCGTGCTCGGCGTTGTAGACTACTTTTGAGGAAGTTTCGACAACGTTTCTTCCCGTTCACGCTCGCATTCGCCAGCGCCGTGCTCGAGACGGTCAACAACTGTCTTCTTTCTTCCGAAAAATGACTAAAGGTAAAACCCTTCTCTACAGTTACTGTGCTTGGCCTATTGGAGATGGACAAGCATATGACGGACCTGATGTTAAGTGGTAACCATCGCCTATAACAAAGTTAAAACTTAAAATAACTTAAAAACCAATATTTCAAGTCAATAACACCAATGATTTCGGATTGGACATATTCAGTGGTTAATTGAAATTTAGTTTCCAAATAATCAGTGATGGATATTTCACAAAGCGCTATCTAGCTCCAAACTAAGCAAAAGGCTTGAGATATGGGAACGAAATAACTGATAGAATACATATACATATACGTTTACAAAATATAATACCTACCTATAGAGGAATTGTATATATCAATCAGTTATTTATCGCGGAATTTTAAAATAGTAAAACAGCTTCAGAAATTATCAATTTAATATATCTTTTTATGATTAAATAATCTTTCTCAAATTAACAGGCTTTCCCTAAACGAACAAATAGTAACTTCTAAATTCACGGATTGACGCATGGCCTTCGTGGCGCAATTGGTTAGCGCGTTCGGCTGTTAACCGAAAGGTTGGTGGTTCGAGTCCACCCGGGGGCGCACTTTTTGCACAAAAAATAATTTATACACATTTCCTAATAATGCAATATAAAACTTATCTAGACTTAATTGGGGAATCTTCTAAATAAATGCAAGTTTTTTCTTTTGAAAGTTTTAGAATTTTTGACTTTATTTTGGCATTAGGGCAAATTAACAAAAAACCAGCTTTGTTTTAACACCCCTATATTTTATACTAGCTTCCACCAGCGGCTTCGCATGCGTTGTTTGTCAACAAAAAGTAGCCTATGTGTTAATCGAGGTTACCAAATTTCATCGACATCGGTTCAGCCGTTGCGACGATTGAGTAACAAACAAACATCCAAACTTTCACATTTATAATATTAGTGTGATTTTTCTGATTGTTTTTACCTTTATAACTACAAAATATTAACAGTTTTATTAACTTTTTATCCGTATAATTCGCAACCCTTATCATGGCCTTCGTGGCGCAATTGGTTAGCGCGTTCGGCTGTTAACCGAAAGGTTGGTGGTTCGAGTCCACCCGGGAGCGCACTTTTTGCAAAAAATAATATTTACATTAGTAGGTTCTATATCATTTTATATTTTGTAAGATCATTGATCGAGCGAAGCGAGATCTCCAAATCAACTTGGGCAAATCGGCGTTGTATGTATGTATGTATGTATGTTTGTCCGAAAGTAACTTTCGAAGCGTTTATCCGATCATCGTGAAATTTGGTATATAGGTAGGTAATGATGGCACAATTTTGGTGTGACTCAATGAGCTAAAAATTTTGGGGGGTTGTTGAGTATTGGGGTTCAAGAGGGGTAAAAAAAATGAAAATGAGACTATTAGGTCAAATGTGATGTCAAATGAAAGATCTTCATTAGTACATTTCGACCCCATTTTTATTTTTATTAAAGTTTTTGTAGTTCTTGAGTTATTAGCCATAATAAAAACTAAACTTTGTCAAAATTCACAGGGTAGACCAGTGAACCCACAGTGCTATAATTTGGTATGCGTATAGCTAAGTATCACAAATGTAGGCAAAAGTCTGAAATCTAGAATAACTGCAATTTGTACCACAAAAAAGAGTAACCAATCTACATGAACTCCCGTTACCTGTAATTTGAATGAAACTGTAGGTCAAGTTATTTGGTTATTTATTTCGTGGCGCTATTTTGATGGTCAAAGATTACGAATAATATTGTATTTGTTTTTATGGTAGACTCGCGAGATCTCAGTTTGGGGCGAACCACTAGTTACTGATTTAAACGGGTATTTTTCGCGTATGTAGTTTTTTTATTTGTTATCCCAGACCTGAGTCCAGAGACTCAGTCTGCTCGTGACTGCGGCTGTTGCAACATAGTTGAAACTTCGGGATAACAAATAAAAAACCTACATACGCGATAAATAACCGTTTAAATCAGTAAATAAATACAGTGGTCGCGAAAATTTGACAAATACTTTTTGTAAGATATTTCGAATTCGGTTATACTGATACTCTTGACGCAAAAAGAGAGGTGTTTTATGTTTGACACCTATCTGTCTGTCTGGAGATGGAACAAGCTTATGTCCCACCTGATGTTAAGTGGTAACCACCCAATAACTATACTATAATAAAGTATAGCCTCGTAGGTCACGCACCTTAAATACGTGCCCTACGATGCACCGCTCTGCATCCATCAACTTGAGGCATATCACTGTAAAGCCTCATGTGCCTCAATTTTACCGGCAACCATACCCATCAAACCGAAACGTAGCAATGCTGCTTGGCGACAAAAAAAAGATATAGTGGTAGTATGTACTTCCCCGGGCGAGTCCTTACACAAGGAACTCTACTTACTTTTAGGTTGACGCATATAGACCACTTCCTATATCCGTCGGTAACCGACTACGACTCGTATCTCCTTGAAAAAGTGTCAAAGTAATGTCAAACTTTTGACATGTTTTCAAGGAGAAACGAGTTGTTGCTGGTCACCGACAGATATAAGAACCCACCGTAAGTCTGTCCGTATGTCTAAAAATTAACTTCCTACAAAATTAAAAACAACACGTAAAAAGATTAAAAAAAAAACCATTTAACAGCTGCGATATCATTACCAAAATGGAAACGTCTTCGGACGGGCGCCGGCGGCGGCTGCCCTCCTCATCACACATAGCTGAATAGCTAAACTAGATTTCTATGAAAAAAAAATCGCATCCAAATCGGTCCTGCCACAGACAGACAGACAGGTGTCAAACATAAAACACCTCTATTTTTGCGTCAAGAGTATCAGTTTAACCGAATTCGAAATATCTTACAAAAAGTATTTTTCAAACTTTCGCGACCACTGTATATGTTTACTGATTTAAACGGTTATTTATCGCGTATGTAGCTTTTTTATTTGTTATCCCGACGTTTCAACTATGTTGCAACAGCCGCGGTCGCGGGCAGACTGAGTCTCTGGACTCAGGTCTGGGATAACAAATAAAAAAACTACATACACGATAAATACCCGTTTAAATCAGCAATTATCTTACAAAATATAAAATGATATAGAACCTACTAATGTAAATATAATTTTTTGCAAAAAATGCGCCCCCGGGTGGACTCGAACCACCAACCTTTCGGTTAACAGCCGAACGCGCTAACCAATTGCGCCACGAAGGCCATGATAAGGGTTGCGAATTATACAGATAAATAGTTAATTAAACTTTCTGCTAATATTTTAGTTATAAAATGTAAAAACAATCAGAAAAATTTTACATACATCTTATTCTTCTAATTTAATAAACTCCAACACTAAACATTATGACAATGGCTAGTTTTTTTTTATTTTATTTGAGTTCACTTATTTTTTTTTATGGGTGGGATTTGGCACGCAAGTGAAAGTCCTGGAAGACAGTGGGGGAGACCTTTGCCCAGCAGTGAGATGACACAGGTTAAATAAAAAAAAATTAGTTCACGGCCTTTGGTCCACCTGATGGGATGATGACCAAATAAGACCAAAAATTCAAAAAACATGTAGAGGTTACGTTCAGAAGTTTCCCTATTTAAGTTTAAAGACGTTTTATATTATTATAAGAACTGTGTATGAAAATATTTTTTTGTGCAAAAAGTGCGCCCCCGGGTGGACTCGAACCACCAACCTTTCGGTTAACAGCCGAACGCGCTAACCAATTGCGCCACGAAGGCCATGATAGAGGTTGCGAATTAAACGGATAAAAAGTTAATTAAACTTTCTGCTAATATTTTGAAAAATATAACATACATCTTATTCTTCTAATTTAACTAGTGGTTCGCCCCAAATTAACATGTCGTGAGTCTCCGAAAAAACAAAAAAAAATCTTAGGGCGACTCGCGAAATGATGTCTAAACGTAATTATTTAGTGGCTAATTATGGTTTAAGGAGTGGTACAAATACGTCATGTTTAAACATATTTAGTCGCTAAATACGTTTAGGGATCGTTGTGCAAGCCGGCTAATAAACTTTGACTAATAAAATAGTGCCACGAAATACAGAACCAACTAACTTGAGCCACAGTTTCATTCTAACTACGGAATTAACGTGGGTTCATGTTTGGTGGTTACATTTGTAGGGTAGGTGTTGCAGTTATTCTGAATTTCAGACTTTTCCCTACATATGTATAGATGTACCATATGAACTTTATAAAATTTAAATTTTTATTATGGTTATTATCTCAAAAAACTACAAGAATTAAACTAAAAATAAAAATGGGGTCGAAATGTTCCAATGAAGACCTTTAATTTGACGTCTCATTTGACCTAATAGTCTCATTTTAAGATTTTTTTACCTGTCTTGAACACCAATATCTAAACGACCCCTCAACATTTTTAGTTCAATTAGTCACACCAGGATTGTGCCAACACTACCTACATATGTACTAAATTTGACGATGATCAGATTAAAGCTTCGAAAGTTATCCTCGGACAAACAAACATACATACATACGTAAAACGCTGATTTGCCCAAGTTGATTTGCAGATACCGCTTTGCTCGATCAATAAACTCCGACATTAAACAATTTTATCAAAGTTATGACAATGCCGGGATTTTTTTATTTTTATACAAATAAGATCAAAAATTTTTAAAAATATGTAAGAGTAATAATTTCCGTTCAGGAGTTTCCCTATTTACGTTTAGAGACGTTTAATATTAGTAGGAAATGTTTATCAAAATATTTTTTTTGCAAAAAGTGCGCCCCCGGGTGGACTCGAACCACCAACCTTTCGGTTAACAGCCGAACGCGCTAACCAATTGCGCCACGAAGGCCATGTGTCGAGCGCTGAAATTACAAATTCTTTATCTTGCGAATGGAAATGATGACATAATAATCTCATAATAATAATTGATAACTAACCATGACATATAATAAATGTTTATGAAAATATTTTTTGTGCAAAAAGTGCGCCCCCGGGTGGACTCGAACCACCAACCTTTCGGTTAACAGCCGAACGCGCTAACCAATTGCGCCACGAAGGCCATGTGTGGTGCGTTGAAATTACAAATCCTTTATCTTGTGAATTGAAATGATGACATCATAATCTCATAATAGTAATTGATAACTAACCATTACAGATAATATTGTATTTTATTAGTTAATTAAAATTATTCAATATCAGTGATATGTGGTAAAAATAATAAAAAAAAAACTACTTATCTCTAAGTATATTTAGGTGGTATATTTTGTATACCTAGATAAAAATGTAGCTAGGTAATATGTTTGGATCTTATTCTATACATAGATATAATACATAGGTATAATGAGGTTGTAAGTTTATGAATTAGTCGGTCAAGCATCACAACTATACAAAATGTATTGGCATGATCTTCGGCGGGTTAAGATCTAATAAAAAACTGGCCAAGTGCGAGTCAGACTCGCGCACGAAGGGTTCCGTACCATTAACTATAAAAACGGAAAAAAATCACGTTTGTTGTATGGGAGCCCCCTTAAATATTTATTTTATTTTGTTTTTAGTATTTGTTGTTATAGCGGCAACAGAAATACATCATCTGTGAAAATTTCAACTGTCTAACTATTATGGTTCATGAGATATGTACAGCCTGGTGACAGACGGACAGGCAGACAGCGGAGTCTTAGTGATAGGGTCCCGTTTTACCCTTTGGGTACGGAACCCTAAAATGATAAACTTTACCGTGTTATCGCTCGTTGTACTATTTTTTTTTTAATTCGATTTTGCGGCTGTTGTTTCACTCTCGTTGTACTAAACTTAACTTCTGTAAGATCCTGGTGTGGGGTCAAGACTGTGTACTATGTCTCTGTTGGCTGTACCCGACTGCGTAAGGAGGGTAATGTTTTATGGGTGTATGTACATATGTAATTGTTAATCTCTGTTTTAACCACAGAGGGGGTTAGAATGACATACCAATAATTTTCATTTATTTTAATTGGGCTGGACACTTTGCTAAGAGGGATGACGGGCGTTGGACGAAGGCGATTACAGAGTGGTGGCCAAGGTATACTCGTAGACATAGAGACCACCCGCCCGATGGTCGAATGACATTGAAAGCGTAGCTGGGTGTCAATGGATGAGACTCGCAAGGGACCGGAAAGAATGGCGTTACAAAGAGGCCTATACCCAACAATGGGTGCAGACGCCCTGAGATGATAATGATGATGGTTTTAATTTATTTCATTTTCAGGCGAGTCTCAGGGTTGAAGTGAAGCCGAAATCTATATCTGGTGTCAAAGTACTGAATATGGTGATAGTTGATGTAAGTATTTGTGTATTTATGAGCATACGAGCTGTTGCTCGCGACTTCGTACGCGTTAAACTACTAAATGTGTAATTAACTTAGAAATAAAGCTGAACTCGCTGTTACAACTTGACTTGACACACAGTTTTTATTCCATGGGACCTGATTTATGGAATAAAAAGTAGCATATGTGTTAATCCAGGTTATAATCTACGTACATACTAAATTCAATTGAAATCGGTTCAGCCGTTACGACGTGATTGAGTAATAATAAAGAAACATTCAAACTTTCGCATTTATAATATTAGTGTGATTTAGATATTATTCCGGCCCGCGGATTTTTGATTGGAGGGAAAATAGGGAAAAGGGGGAAGCGTTATTTATCGACGGATTTCAATCTTTGAGAGGCACATTGAGGACTTCATTCTACATAAGATGTTGTGAAAAAAAATCCAAAATGGGGAGTGGGGGGGGGAGGGGTCAGGGCTCGCGAGGTCTACTGTTCTCACAGAACCACTGGTAGTTACTTGTTGTAGTCTAAAACGAAGATTTTTAACAGACCGGCGCAGATGCATACCAACACCTGGGCATAGAGAAAGGCGGTCAAGCTATCCTGGAAGCGAAAGAGGCCTGGAGGAAGCTCCTCAAGCGTCTTATCCTGATGCTCGAACAACGAATCAGCTTCAGTGAGGTCGATATCGCGAATAGGAGTGCTACGAAGTAAGTCTTAGTCATACTACGTGTTTTGTTATGTACGACATTAAATGAAAACACTGGTAAGGCTAATGCTAGTACTGTTCTAAAATAGGTTTTCAAAAAATGTATTACTATAGAAAATTCTAAATATTCAAACAACGGTTATTTTAAGTCCTAAAATATCAATGAAACAGCCTGTATAAAATAGGTAAACAAATCACATTCATTCGTCATGAAAGTAGGCAGGCACCTGTTAAACTGACTATAGGCTGGTTCCTATATCCGTCGGTAACCGACTACGACTCGTATCAACTTGAAAATGTGTCAAACTAGTGTCAAACTTTTGAGATTTTATTGGAAATGTATCGATTGCTGGATAAATATTTAAGTTACTGGTATTAAACCCACCTCTAAAATCAGTTATACTATTCCGGATGTGTGTTTTAAATTAATATCGTACATAACAAAACAGGCTGTATACCTACTGAAATGTCATTGTCAAAACAGCCTCGACTCATTAGCGTCCTCACTCGCGTTTTCTAGGGTGTAATTGATTACTTTCAGCCCTTGTATAACAATAAATATTTTGTTGTTTACGGAAGGGCAATCAAAAAATCGATTTATTATACACTAGCTTCAGCCTAATTCATCTTTAGGGTTCCGTACCTCAAAAGAAAAAAACGAATCACTTAAAGGATTTTTGGATTTCGATTTTTGCTGTCCGTCTGTCAGTCTGTCTGTCAATACCGTTTATCTCAGGAACGCGTGGAGGTATCTAGTTGAAATTAAAACTATATTACTCGGGTCTACAGTCCCTTGAAGCTGTGAAAAAAAACTTCTAAGTTAACGTAAAAAAAAGATATGGCCGTTTATGCCGCAAAAAACGTATATTTCGACACTCTTATGTGAATCAAAATTTAAAGGATACTTTCCGTTGACCTAGAACTATGAAATTTGGCAAGTAATATCGTTTTATACTACAAGTACAGGGATAAATCTGATAACTATACATTTGTAATTAAATCATTAAAAATATAGTCTTTATTTAAAGTACGTAATCAATCGGTGTCTACAAATTTGTACAGAACCTTAAGTGGGCGAGTCCGACTCGCACTTGTCCGGTTTTTAAATAACAAATAAGGATTTTTCATGGATATTGTATTTAATTTTAGCTTATTATGAATGTAAAATGCAATGAGTCTCATGCTATTTTCAAATTAACTTATGGCCCTAGGGCCGTAAATCTCATTTACGGAGCCGTTATCGATGCTTTTGCAGATAAAACCAAACATAAGTGGTTATTATTATTATTTAGAACTGTTTCGCTCATTTCTTTTGACTTTTTATAATATATGATGTAATTATATGACATATTTTATTTTATACTAGGTGACCCGCCCGCGGCTTCGCACGCTTTAAATTTCCCGTGCCCGTGGGAATTTCGGGATAAAACTATATGTATAAACACTCTGGTTAAGTGACGCGACACTTCATGTAAATGACTTCAGGTCATTGAACGACGGTTAAATTACATATATGGATATTGTTCATACAAAAATACTAAAATAGCGATTAAAATTGGGGCGTGGGGTTAGGAGAGTAAGAAATACTTTACGACCTATTCTCATACCTACAAAATATACCAAAAAAAATCATTAAAATCGGTCGACCCGTTTCGGAGGAGTGTGATCACAAAAAACGTGACACGAGATTTTTATTTATTTGATGTAACCTGTCCTTAAGCACATGTAATTTGTCAAAGGTTAAAGGTATTGTCAAGGAATAAATAAAATGAAATCGAGTTAACAATAACAAACTTTCAGAGCATGAGTGAAGAAAATGACTATTTTACTCTATTCTTTCTGGCAAGACAAGGCAGACATTTGATAATTTTGCATCGCAGAATCATCGGGGGCGTAGCTCAGATGGTAGAGCGCTCGCTTAGCATGCGAGAGGTACCGAGATCGATACCCGGCGCCTCCAAGTTTTTTATTATGTTTTTATTTAAAATATTTAAATTAGACTAAACCATTTAGAGTTCAATCAATCAAACATTTAAATTTCTTTAAATATTGGTTACGAAATTCTTAAAATTTTACACTATTTATACTTTCTTATACTTTCCTCTTTATAAACATACAAAAAGTACTGTTCCGATTTCAAAAACTATTTCATCTTTATAATGCTACATTATCTTTGAGTGAGAGGGACAGAGAGAGATAGGGCTACTTTTTGCCCAACTGCGCAGAAGGAGGGTAATGTTTTATTGAAAAACTACGCGTGCGAAGCTACGGATTGGTCAGCTAGTTATAAAATACTTTAATATAT
This sequence comes from Philereme transversata, assembly GCA_963924445.1. Classification (NCBI taxonomy): domain Eukaryota; kingdom Metazoa; phylum Arthropoda; class Insecta; order Lepidoptera; family Geometridae; genus Philereme; species Philereme transversata. The sequence goes on from OZ004346.1 coordinate 23,101,122, forward strand.
TTGTGATTTATTTTGTCCGACCAAGGTAAATATTAAATAAAAAAATAATATGGCTAGACATTTCACACAGCACTATCTAGCCCCAAACTAAGCGGAGCTTGTACTATGGGAACCAGATAACTGATAGAATACTTATATACTTTTTTTTTGTAAATACATACTTATAATATATAGAAAAACATCCAGACCCGGAACAAATATCTGTAGATCGTACAAATATTGGTTCCGCGGCGGGAGTCGAACCCGCTACCTCCTGCGTCTCAGCCGGCTATTTGCCCACTGTACCACGGAGGTCGTCAAATTGTCTCAAATTGAACTTTTTCATCCAAATAAATATAACGATATAGGTAACAAAAAGAAGATATTATGATAATTTCAAAAAATATCCGAAAATTAAAAAGTAGCTACAGTCAGGGTTTTTGGAAAATGGATTATTTTTAAGTATTGCTATGAATTTATTTTTGACTTTGATTTGACAATGACATTTTTACTTAAGATTAATTTGAGTAGGTAAGTACTTATCTTGTATAACATGTAGAGGATAAATGAGATGGTTTTTAAATCATTTTTGCGGAATATTTTATGATTTATAATTTATAAAGCACTAGCTTCCGCCAGCGGTTACGCACGTATGGGGTTTGTCAATAAAAAGTACCCTATATTTTAATCCAGGTCATCATCTATATATATATTACTTTTTATCCAAATCGGTTAAGTCGTTACGACGTGATTGAGTAACAAACAAACAAACATCCAAATTTTCAGATTTATAATACTAGTGTGATAGCTTATCTTATTCAAATTGAGCTGAAATGAATACACTTACTTAAGTGGTACATGCTTAGAATGTCTATTTAGAGCCAAACTGCCGATGAACTCATCCCCCCAAATCTAAGGACTGGACGGAATAATAAACGACAACTAAATTATCTAAATAATAAATAAATAATGCTGGATATTTCACGCTGCGATATCTAGCCCCAAATTAAGCAATGCTTGTACTATGGAAACCAGTATTTTTGGAAAAAACTACAATTTTGTAAATTACCGTAATTACAAATAGTTTCATAACAAAATGATTTTTAATAAATTTTATTTCACGCAGCGCTATCTAGCCCCAAGCTAAGCAGAGCTTGTACTATGGGAACCAGATAAATGACAGAATACTTATATACTTTTTTTTGTAAATACATACTTATAATATGTAGAAAAATACCCAGACACGGAACAAATATCTGTAGATCATGCAAATATTTGTTCCGTGGCGGGAGTCGAACCCGCTACTTCCTGCGTCTCAGCCGGGTATACGCCCACTGCGCCACGGAGGTCGTCAAAATAAATTCACGTTCTTATCAATATTTGTGTTGTAGAAAATTGTAAGTGCCAGCCCTATGGGTAACCTTAATCTCTTATAGCAATATTAAAATAATATTACACTGACATTTCCTACCATGACCCTCAATAAGGAAGCATAATTTATTATTGTATTAGGAGGTAGCGGGTTCGATTCCCGCCGCGGAACAAATGTTTGCATTATCTACAGATATTTGTTCCGTGTCTGGGTGTTTTTCTATATATTATAAGTATGTATTTACAAAAAAAAAGTATATAAGTATTCTATCAGTTATCTGGTTCCCATAGTACAAGCTCTGCTTAGTTTGGGGCTAGATAGCGCTGTGTGAAATGTCCAGCGATATTTATTTATTTTTATTTTTTTTATTGTAAAGGCGAAGCAGTTTTGGTGACGTCACTACATAAATTACATAAACCGTCATTACATAAATCGTTCATTCAAAACGTTTCACATTAGAGCTCAAATAAAGCGTAAAACTATCCTAAAAAGTAAGTAAATCGTGTTTAACTTCGCAATGTTTTATACTGAACGTGGTTTAATCACTAGAAAGCACTAAATATACATTTTTAGGATTATAACAATAATGTTTAAAAGTTTTGTGGTTTAAATCGAAGTAATGTTGCTACAAGCTTGAAACAAAACGCTCCTGAAACATAATGTTTTGATAAAAGATTCTGGTCGGCGCCATGGGTGCGCGCGAGCGCTAATGATAATCAAAATCTGCCCGAACTTTACTTCTGTACCTATTATTTTGTGAAGAATCCATTTAGGTAGTCTACGGGTGGCCCTCAAATTCCATGGCTAGAGTGCACCACTCGCGTATGTAAGAAATATTATGATCACATATTTTGATCACATAAATCTACGAACGAGAAAGGAAAAGATTTTAGTTGTAACGGCTCTTTAGGACTACAAAGCGAAACACAAACACAGGAAAACAGAAAAAACAAATAGAAAGTAAAAAAACATAAAATAACACATACAAAAACTGTCATTATGTTAATGTTGATTGATTGAGCGAAGCGGGATCTCCAAATCAACTTGGGCAAATTGGCGTTGTATGTATGTATGTTTGTTTGTCCGAGGATAACTTTCGAAGCGTTTGTCCGATCATTGTGAAATTTGGTATATAGGTATGTAATAATGGCACGATTTTGTGACTAAATGAGCTAAAATGTGTGGGGGTTGTTGAGATATTGGGGTTCAAGAGGGGTAAAAAAAATGGGACTATCCGGTCAAGTAGCACGTCTAATAAAAGGTATTTGTGATTACATTTCGACCCCGTTTATTTTTAGTTTAAACCTTGTAGTTTTTATGTTATTAGCCATAGTAAAAACTGAATTTTGACAAAATTCACAGGGTACACCAGTAACCCTACAATGCTGAAATTTTGGATGCATGTAGCTTTAGTGACACAAATATAGGGAAAAATCTGAAATCCAGAATAACTGCAATTTCTACCGCAAAAAACAGTAACCAATTGACATAAACTCCCGTTACCTGTAATTTGAAATAAACTGTAGGCCAAGTTAGTTGGTTATTCATGTCGTGGCACTATTTTAATAGTCAAAGATTAGGTACAAATATTTTGATTTTTTTACGGGAGACTTGCGAGATCTCAGTCCGGGGCGAACCACTAGTTTATTATATTTAAAAATAATACGAAGTTCATCGTCAGTGAGGCTTGCGTTATTGAAATAATAAATGCTTAATTAGCAGAAAATGAAGATACTAAGCATATTTTTCGGGAGTGCAAGCACGAAGAATATTAATATTAAAGAAACCCTTAGATTTAAGGATGGGGACATTGGCAGTGAGGTAATAAGAGTTAATTATTAATAACAAATTAAGGGCAACCCTTGTTAACAGGAAAATGAACGTAATAGCGAAAATCGTAATACCAAGAACACATTTATCAATAAAGTACATAAAGGAAGCATTGGAAGAGGTAGCAAGGGAAGAATTTTACCGGCTCAAAATGATTTTGGAACACAAAAAGAGAGCAAGGCGCCTCAAAGCCAACGAAGAAAAAAAGAAAGAGTTAGAAATCAAATGTAGCATTTGCGTCCAAAATCATTCCACTGAAGAACTTCTAAAAATTGTAGATGATGAAACTAAAGAAGATTTAGTAAAGGCAGAAAGCAACGATGACACATTATTAGAGGTATTCAAAGATCATATAAGTGAAATAGTCAAAATTGCTAGAGAAATTTCAAGTAGTGGTTTATTATCAGCAACCGTTGATGATTTCTTGAAATCAGCAGAGGAATTACAAGAAAGCTTGGAGCAGCTAAGTCACGGAATTAATGCAGAGCCTATATCATCAGATTATTCTGTAAAAGAGTTATGCGAAGTTTGTAAAGAGAGATTACAAGAAAATAAAAACGACGTAACTGAATCAACAGAACAAGAACATTGTTGTAAAATACTGAGTGAAGAGGATGATGATTTAGAGTTAGGTATTTTTGAAACTGAGATTCAAGAAATAACCAAAATTGTTAGGGTAATGAATAAAGATGGTACTGTTAATGAAGAAAGGAAAGTGATCAAAATCAAAAAAGAAAAAAAAACTTCTTTGGACCCTAAACAAATGTCTTTAAGTGATTCTCATTTTACTATTAATACATTTACATCCCAAACTTCAGGAACGTCTAAAAAATCAGCTTCGTTTGATGATCATAAAACTGTTGAATTTATAACAGTTAAAAAATCTAAACCCCGAGCAGTTAAAGCTAGATCTGCTTTTATAGACGAACTACCAACAATGGCGGATCCTTTAATAAGAAACTGTTTATCTACAATATGTTTTAGAAGTCTAGACTCAAGCAGTATTAATGATGAAACAATTTCTTTTGAATTTAAGGAATTGGTAGCGTCAAGTCCAAACTTTGAAGAAACTTTGAAGTTATTTGAACAACGTTCTCAGAACAGTGATGAAGTTATCATTAAATATAAAGAAGACGATAGCAAAACTAGTCAGGGTTAGAGAGAAATTTTATAGCTGAAGTAAATTATATTGATAACAAGGGGCACAGCTTATACTGCTTGAGTAGAATAAATTAAAAAAAAACATAAACAAACAAACGTTTAACAGTGGTATAACGAAAGTCGAAAACAGATAACTAAGTATTCTCTATTTATTTACACTGTGGTTTTATTTTTACGAAAATTTAATATAAAGCTTTCTTTACCCTTAAAGACGTTAAAATGTTCTCGAGAAAATCTTATTTCCGATAATTTAAAATACACGACGTTCAGTATTTTATGCCTTTGCCTTAGAAAAGATAGACAGAGACGATATTTACTGATTCAAATTGATTAAAAAAATGGAAGCACATACTATACAGAAGAATCCGATTAGGAAAAAGAATCGCGTTTGCCCGATTTGCTCTCAACCATTAGAATCTCGACCCATTCTTGAAAACGATGAAAACCAAGGAGTACACGATGAAGAAAATATGAATAGGAAATCTTTAACAGGATCTATGCATAAAATGATTGAAACACAACCTTCAAGTGAGTCGCAAAAATCAACAGAAACTATAAAAAAACTATCTATTGACGAAGTTAATACAGAATCGAAAATAGAACTCCTCAAAAATAAACTTAACGATGTCATGTCAATGAGCAAATCATTTTTATCTAAACGCATTGGAAGCGTCAATATTATAGAATTTTTGAAGGCATGCGAAGATGTTAAGAGCCGAATAGAACAGTTCTTCATAACTGAGGCACCAGAAGAAAATATTGACGATAAACCAAAAAATGAAGATAAACCAAATATCAAATTGGAACAACTTAAAGTGCATTTACATGAAGTCATGAAACTTGCTAAACAGTTTCAAAATAACACATTTTTATCACCCAGTGTTGAAAAGTTTATAAGCATTTGCGAACGAGTTGATAAAAAAATCAACATTTGTATGAAAAAAGTGGAGTTCCAACCAGCAAAATTAAATGATGAAGCCAAGTCTTCACGTGACTTCGAAAGCCAAAATAAAGATGAAGTCAAAATAAGTGAAGAATCAGAACTTGTAACCCATTCACCTTATGTGGACAAGTTTCTTTATGCACGTGAAGCAGTCAAATTACAAATAGATATTTTTAATAAAGAGATAATGGAAATCAAAAGACAAAAGCTAGATTATTTGAGAAAACAACTGAAAGATGTGGAAGATATAGCGATAGACGTAAAACATGATGGTTTAACATCACCTAGTATTGACAACTTTATGAATTGTTGTCAAAAGTTTAAATGTAGGTTAGATGACTATAAAGATATAAATAAGAAGCCTGCTATGGAAGGTGAATTACAAAGATTAGTTGGTCAGCTAAATAAAACAATACACCTAACCAAAGAAGCAAAGAAATCTGGCATAGTTATCGACGTCTTTGAAGACTGTGTCAAATCTTGTGAAGGTATGTTAACTAAAATTAAATTAAAGGAACAACAAATTTACAAATCCCAAGAACGAATATTAGATAAATTGAAATACAACATTAAGGATGTAATAAAAATGGTGAATAATTGCCAAGCTCAAGGTTTAGTAACGGAAAGCATAGAACAATTCATAAAATCGCTAGAAATTACAAAAGCGAATATTGATGCTTACAAAATGTGTCCAGTATATCCTGCAGAAGATTCAGAATTAAGAATAGTTTACTCTTCATGCAGTAATAATTGTACTTGCGGAGGTCTAACGGCTCTTTTAGATAAACTATGTATAAAGTGTAAAGAAAACAACGCAAGTCCTTTTGTTAGTTCTACATCACCCCTGCATACTCAAGAAATAATAGAAATAAAGCCTTTTGAATACATAGAAGAGGTAATGAAAAAGTCATCGGAAGAAATACTCAAAGATAATATACAAACCACAATTCCCTTAGAAGCCCAAGAAGGGGTGATAAAAACATCATCAGAAGATTTATCCACAGATATACAAATAGAAAAAACAGTTCTAGATGATATAGAAAAATGGCCAGCGTATGTATCCCCCGTATTTTCTTTGGAAAAATGTAATGTATGCAACAGAAATACTGATAAATGCGTTGACAAATGCAAACCACCAGTGGACAATAAAAAAGCATATCTAAAAAAGCAGTCGAACAGTTGAATCAGAAAACAGTCGCTTAGGTTATTTTGGAAGTGATGTACAAGAAATAACAAAAGTCAGAAGAACAGAAAACTCTGATGATGCGATAAGAGAAGAGAAAGATACAATTACTATCAGGAAAGACAGACATGATCCAGATGAAACGTCGTCAGGCGAAAACGACGTTCATAATACTAAACCATCATCCATTTCTACGAGTACATTAAAAAGAACTAACGAGAAGCATGTTTGAATTCAGAGAAATATCAAAAAGGGTTTTTGAGAAACATGAGGTCACCAGCTTTAAGGCAAAGTATTTCATTCGCATATTTTACATTTACGTAGACTTTTAAATCTATAGCTGTTACTAATCTTTCTTTTGTTGAGTCACTACAATAAATAGTTTTGAATTAACAAATACATCTTTTATTTTAACCAAACAGCATTGTGTACAACATCTTGTGATATCTTCTATGTAGCCCCCTCATTGGCGATGACTCCCTAGTGGAAGCCATTTTACAAAGTCACAAACGCACAGTAGTGTAGTAGAGAGTACCCGAAACCTATAGGGAGTTTCCGGTTGACCTAGAATTGTTAATTTTGGTTAAAATCAAGGTCTTACAGCGTAAAGGAAACATTCCGATAAATAAAAAAAGCTGAAAATTAAGGTAAATTTTGGTACATACATAGCGATAATCTAAATTTGCCCATTTTATCGTGTTGAATTAGGACCTTGATTTTTATACACCTAATAGGGACTGTTGACCTCAGTATCTGGTATAAATTTCAATTTGCTAGATCCACTCGTTCCAGAGAAAATCGGTGGTGACACACGGACAGACAGATGGACAAGAGATTGATCTTATAAGGGTTCCTTTTTTAGGGTTCTGTACCTCAAAAGGGAAAAAAGGAACCCTTATAAGATCACTCTCTTGTCCGTCTGTCCGTGTGTAAGGTAAATAAATAAAATTGTGTGAAAGAAATAAAAGAAAATATTTATTGCAATATTATGCTCGTGTGCAGAACATTTTACAGTAAAGACTAAAGCGATCGTTACACTATGCACTTCACGGAACCCTTCGTGTGCGAGTCCGACTCGCACTTGGCCGGTTTTTTACCTTTTGAGGTATGGAAACCTAAAAACAAACTCATTTACTCATATTTAGCCTGCAGTGACCCACTTGTGTCCTGAGACGGTTGAGTGATTTCCACGTGGGCCAAGGAAGGTATTTTCCGGCAGGCAGCTCCTCAGCAGGCTGTCATTTTGAGAAGGAATCTTTTCCAGTCAAAGCTGTCGGCGGGCTTGGAAAGGGTATTTTGTGAGAGCATAGGTTGACTTCAAGAAGCTACGACGGCTTTTGAGGCAGTGGTTTGGCACTTTGGTACATATCTTTTGATTTTATAGGATGAGGTCAAGTTTTTTTTTATACCACCTGGAGATGGAACCAGCCTATGGCCCGATGTTAAGTGTAAACCATTGCGTATAACAAAGTATTGCCTCGTAGGTCACACACCTTAGAAACGTGATCTACGATGCACTGCCCTGCGACAACAACTTGAGGCATACAAGTGTAAAGCCTATTTCACCGGCATCCATACGCTTCAATCCGAAATGGCAATGCTGCTTGGCGGCACACATAGGTATGATCGTAGTACTTGGTACCCAGCGACAAAATATTACCGCTCTGCATTTAATTCTTACTCCACTTCTTACACAATGTCTGAACTAATTATAGTCTCACCGCCTAGGTAGTCTAGACATTACAATAAGTACTCTCTAGGTACAAATAATTAGGATTGTTCTAATACTTGGCATCGAACACCGAATAATTAGATGCAATGTCATGCAGTTTGTTTTTTCACGTCTACGAGTTTGTATTTTAGGGTTGACAGATGTTTGAGCGCTTTTAAAAATGGTGTTTCAATGGGTCATAGCATTAACGTCATTCTACATTTCATGTCTTATGTATAGAATAACTACACATAGAACTGAAGTTGCAAACAAACCGTTCCAAACGTAGACCACAAAACAACGAATGTGTGCGCGAGTGCCATGTTTTACATTTGCCAACACGCATACAAGCGAACAAATAATGCAGTAAACTGGTAGACATTTTGATATATATATATATTTTGTTCTTCTGACTCACTACCATTTGGTTCTTAGGCTCGAACTATATGGCATCCGGGTCACCCCGATCCTGCGACACCGGAGCATGTCACGGTTGCTTCCAGGTAAAAATCGGAGTCGGATGGCCTCGGATCGTGTGTCGATGCAGGAAACATTCAAATGTTGGATTGGTCCCTGACAAGCCCGGGTGCCATATAGTCCGAGCCTTAGAACTCACAGCACGGACGTCGTTTGGAGCCATATATGCCTTCAATTTAAGGGCCTGTTTTTCGCGCGTGTACTTTGTTTCTATGTGTAGCTTAGTGTTAGTTTTTCTTATGTCACAATTAAGTTTTACCTCAACTACGCGTTTGGTGTTTTAAGGTTGATACGTGTGAATTTTGGCCTACTAGCTAGACGCCGTAGAAACGCCATATAAAAGTTTCTGTCTATGAAAGAACAAGGCATATTACATTTTGGCGTAATCAGTAGAAATATATGCAGTAAACGGCCATGTTTCCTCTGTCTACTCTAAGATGTCATTATACTCTATTCTTCCATACAGATAAATGTTTCTATGGCGGTTATGCCGATGATGAGATGGTGATGATGAATTCCTTGTCAAGGGCTCGCCCGGGAAAGTACACGGCCTGCAGATTGACGTCAATAAGTTACAGTCATAACTCATCGATGACCTCCGTGGTGCAGTAGGCGAATAGCCGGCTGAGACGCAAGAGGTAGCGGGTTCGATTCCCGCCGCGGAACAAATGTTTGCATGATATATAAATATTTGTTTCGGGTCTGGATTTTTTCTATGTATTATAAGTATGTATTTACAAAAAAAACAGTACCTACATAAGTATTCTATCAGTTATCTGGTTCCCATAGTACAAGCTCTGCTTAGTTTGGGGCTAGATAGCGCTGTGTGAAATGTCCAGCAATATTTATTTAATATTTATTTATTATAACCGGTTATGATATGACGTGATATTTCGTATATCCGGTATACAGGTTTCGGTATCAGATGGGAGCTCAATGAAAGTGTGCAATTTTATTGATTTTCAGTTCATGTATTCCTTGTAAATCTAGTACAATGAATGAATGAATGAATGAAAACACTTAACAAACACCATAAAAAAATTAAAGACAAAATACAAGACACAAAGCAAATAGTATTATGGGCGGTACAATGTTCGGTGGTACGGGTTTTATATAAGCGCTAGATTTTGCCTTGCTGCATACAAGTACTACCTATTTTATAACTAGTGGTTCGGCCCGAACTGAGATCTCGCGAGTCTCCCATAAAACGAACAAATATTGTTTGTAATCTTTGACTATAAAAATAGTGCCACGAAATGTATAACCAAGTAACCAACAACAAATTACAAGTAACGGGAGTTCATGTTAATTTGTTACTCTTTTTGGGGTAGATATTGCAGTTATTCTGGATTTCAGACTTTTTCCTATATTTATGTCACTAAAGCTATACGTATACGAGATTTCAGCACTGTGAGGTCACTGGTGTACCCTGTGAATTTTGTCAAAGTTCAGTTTTTATTCTGGCTAATAACTTAAAAACTGAAAATAAAAACGAGGTCAAAATGTACTCACAAAGACCTTTTATTAAACTGCCACTGGACCTAACAGTCTCGTTTTCTTTTTTTTGAACTCCAATATCTCTTCAACCCCCAACATTTTTAGCTCATCTGGTCACACCAAAATTGTGCCATCATACATACATACATACAACGCCGATTTGCCCAAGTTGATTTGAAGATTTCGCTTCGCTCGATCAATAAAAATTCAATGCTGTTTGTTGGTAAGCGCATCACTTGAGAACAGCTGAGCCGATAAGGCTATTTTTCTTAAATGTTCGTAATAATCTGAATAGAAAGAAGAGAGGGAGGCCTTTGCCCTGCAGTGGGACGACACAGGTTAAAAAAAATTAGAATAAAGTTTTTATGGAAAGAAAAATTTGAAAAGTTGATCGTAATTGGAAAATTCTGGAAAAACAGAAAGTGCTTTTGTTTATGGTAATACTACTTTCATAAGCTACTGGTTAACCCTGTTGTCTAACTTTTTAGACCACCCAAAAAACTCGCAATAAGACTTTATGGTAATAACATCGATGCCTTATCCACCACCTGGACCACAACATTGGACTGATTGGACCACAATATGGATGAATACCAATTTTAGTCCATAGACCCTAACCACTAGGCAGTCCTAATTTGATAAAATAAAATTGAAAAAGCTTTTGTTGAAAGTGACTGTTTTATGATTTTTTTAGATATAAAATGATTAATCAAGTAACCTGATTACGGGATTAACAGCGTCATAGAGTACCTAGGTATGTTAATTTGACCGCTGTTTACCAGACTACATACTTGCCATCACGATGATCGAATCAACGCTTCAAAAGTTATTTTCGGACAAACAAACATACATACAACGCCGATTTGCCCAAGTTGATTTAGAGATCTCGCTTCGCTCGATAAAATAAACATGCAAATACAAAACTTTAAAATTAAATTGCCACCGATTTGCCGACATTCGATACGCATGTTTAGACATTTTTTGTATAGGAATCGACTTTATCTTGTTTTAAACAAAAACCGAATACCTACAAAACAATACTCCACGAAACGCCAACCCTACTCGTCTGGCCGTCTGGCAAGCGGCCATTGGGCTATCGCCTATTCTGTGGCGGCGCGTAGTACGCAGACGCGATGTGACGTCACAGGATTCCGTGGCAGCCAGACGTTTATTTATTTGCGTAAATTGGGTTGATCTCTAAAAATCTGGCGGATAACGTGATGCTTTTACTAATTCGACAAAATGATTGCTTGTTCCAATTACATTTAGATTCATTTAGGTAGGTATTTACCTTGAGGACACACAGGAACTTGCAATCGTCATTTGTCAATGTTTTCTAGAGGCAATGAACATGGGCAACTCTGTCCCTTAGTCTTTTTGTTACGTTTACGCGTTTTCACGTCTAAACGGCTGGACTGATTTCAATTAAATTTGCAATTTAAATAAATTATGACCGGGATTGAAATATAGGTTACTTTTACCCGACTGCGCAGAAGGAGGGTAATGCTTTAGTTGACAAAAATATTAATATTATCTAAATATATAAAACAATAGTACATTACACCATTTATAACTCAAGAACGGCTGGAACGATTTTGATGATCTTTGATTGGTTGGATTTGTCTCCATCCAGAATAGCAGAATAACTATTAAATATCGGAAAAACTCACACAAAAGAATGTATGGAGAAAATTAATTTTCTCATACATTGATGCAGCTAATTATAGCCGATTGACAATTGTACCGGCTAGACCGGGAGATGGTGACACAAAATGTCAGGTCATTTGTACCAGTATGGCGACCCTTCAGGGGTCTAACTAACGTAATGACAAAAAGGATTTTTTTTTCTAAACTATTTGTACCACCTTATATATCCCTATATACCCTTCTATTTAAGATCATATAGAAAACTGGTAAAACAAATTATAGGGTGGTACAAACGATTTGATTAAAAATTACTCCTTTGCCACGATATGGCGGCCATTTGGAGCCAGTGGAACCAATTGGAAAAGTATGGAATGGTAATTTTCGTGAATGGCTACTCGACGATGATTAGCTGTGCAAAAATTAGCCTGGTACAAATGGTTAAATTGTTTTTTTTTTTTTAATTAATGTGTTCTCGTTGGTATGGCGGGCTGCAAGTCACACCGGAGAAGTATGGCATTACGCTACAGCCTACTTCTTTTTTTATCGACTATCGGAAAATTGGAAAATCAAGAAGTTTTGTGGAACAAATCGTTCGATACTCGTAATTTATCCGACACGTTCGATTAACGCCCATGCGATTGGGCCGCTGGTACCAGCCCTATGACCATCATTTCCCTTTTTGTCATTACGTAATTAGGCCTCCGAAGGGTCGCCATACTGCACAAACACTGACATTTTGTGTCACCATCTCCCGGTCTAGGCGACGTACATTGGCAGTCCGCGTCATATGCATGGTGTTACTAAGTTCGGCGGGTCAGCTAGTAAAAAAAAAATAGATCCATGGCCAACCATTCAATCCCAAAAAAGAGCAATATTTCGCTATCTTAAAATGGATGACGGTAATAATCAGAGCGTGACCAGTTGTAGGGCAAATGTAGTACAACTTATTGCAACAGACAAATGTTTGTGATTTGTGAGTTAGATAGTGTACTAAACTTTCTAAAGTTTGGACTTGAGCTAATAAATAAAATATGCATATATATTTGCAGACAAAACAAAAACCAAGGTAAATAAAAAAGAGCACGGAGATACCATTAATTAATTTGAATTTGTTTGATGCATAATTCTTTTAAATTGTATTTGTTAAATTGTTTAAATGATGGTATTTTTCCAAACGGCTCAAAGCCAACGTCCAGTGCCATGTACAATTGTACATGTACTTACTTCCTAAGCAATATATGTGAGCAAAACAAATATAATTATGTATATGAAAATATTAAATAATTTCAATTTATTTATTTTAACAGTAAATATAAAAACAATTAAAAACTGAACACAGTTAAAACACAATAATTATCATAGTGGTCGGTTATTGCCAATGGAATTTAAAAACTAATTAAACATAATATGTTTAATGCTGGGGCATATTATGCCCCAGCTACGTACGTACGTATAAGTATTTATTTAAATTGTAGGTATTTCATGAATGAATATGATTTATTTATTTATTGATAATTTATGACTTGAAAATTAAAAGTTTTCTACGGTAATAAATTTGGAAAAAACCTATTTTACAACAATACTAGCAATTAGCCCTACCCGTGTTTTCATTTAATGTCGTCCGTAACAAAACACGTACTATATTATATTAGGTATATAAATATGATTAGTATAATACAGGGTGTTTGGTAATATAGCGACGATATTCAAGTGACGGTTTCTCAAAACACAAAAAAAAAACTTCGCGATAAAAAAACTACTAGATATATTATCAAATTTTAAAGAAAATTGACTAGGTGATTAATTCGATATAAAACTTACTGCCTACTCCTGCAATCGACATCCACAAAGAAAGGCCGATTTGATATCTCTTTCGGAAATGGCTGCGGGTTTTGGGTTAGAAAGGAACAACAAGAGATATCTCGAGACGTCATCAATACGGTATCTTCGGTTAGATGGCAAGAACAATGCACAAAATAAGTTTAATAGAGTGTTTGTTCTTACATGCCAAAATAAATTTCACATTTCTATGGTATCCATATCACAATGTTATTTATTATGCTCATCAAAATAACCCCTTTCATTTTTGTGTGTATATTATCAAACACCCTATATAAGAATAACACAAAGGCAGGTAATTTTATAAGTTCATAGTTTATGTGTTAGTTACAAGAGCTATCTATTAAGACAACAATCGAATCGACTCGATTACCGGTTAGTGCCATAAATCAGTTGACCCGGTTAATATGACTTATTTCGTTTAGTAATGACATAGTTATGTATTTAGAAAGGTTCTCGAATGAATACCACGCACTGGAAAGCGCAGCGTAGAGGCCTCCAATCTTTTTACCCGACTAGAGCAACGCCAAAAGGAAGGGTTATGGTTTTAGCAGATTACGGATTTATGTTCCACAATAGCGCCTAAAGTACTCATCCGATTTTGATGAATGAGTTGTCAATTGATTCGTTATCAAGGTTCGGGTGACATAGCCATCGACTTAGGTATTACGTGGTCGAGTTTCAGTTTTTAAACTTATTGCTTGTTAGTTATTGATCGCGCGAAGCGAGATCTCCCAATCAAGTTGGGCAAATCGGCGTTGTATGTATGTATGTTTGTTTGTCCGAGGATATCTTTCGAAGCGTTTATCCGATCATCGTGAAATTTGGTATATAGGTAAGTAGGTGATTAAATAAGCTAAAAATGTGAGGGGGTTGTTGAGAAATTGGGGTTCAATAGGGCCAGCCAAAATGGGACTATCCGGTGAAGTACGGCTAATGAAAGATCTTTATTAGTACATTTCGACTACGTATTTGTTTTTAGTTTAAACCTTGTAGTTTTTAAGTTTACAGCCATAATAATAACTTAACTTTGACAAAATTCATAGGGTATACCAGTGACCCCACAGTGCTGAAATTTGGTATGCCTGTAGCTTTAATGACACAAATACAGATACAAATACAGAGTCTCTTCTAGTGACGCCTGCACATAACACCGCAGCTTTTCGAGGCAGCTTTAGCTATTGCGCTACGAAGTGTTGGAACAACATCCCTCCACCTCTATGTAATGTTAGCACAGTTAATTTGTTTAGATTAAGACTCAAAGCTGATATTCTCTCATAGCAGCTAAATCAACCGTAGTGGCAGTAGCTGAAGCACTCTCTCTCTCTTTTCAGTAAACCATGGAGTCCAGTGTCTCCATGTTTAGTCTAAAATATACCAGTGAAATGTTCTTGAGTGTGATAGTTAGTAGTGATAGATTTATTGGATTAAAATAGTAGGTATTTAATTGTGTTATGTATGTATTTAATAGGATTTGTGGTATTTAATGTGAGTAAGTATTTAATGTAAGTATTTAATAACAATAGTTGTGTTTTCTTATAAAAACCACCCTTGATTAAGATGAACGTGAGGTAACCTAAACTGGACTCAGCGGAAGACCAGCGCTGCGGCATATTAACATGCCGTAGCATCATGCTGAGCTGAGTACCAATTCATCCCCACACAGAGCTCTTTAATTTGTTAGTTTGTTAGTGCTTAGTTTCGGTTTTATTGTTGTTGTGTTTATTTTTTTTTCTTTATGACTGTGTGGATTTATGAATAAAATGTTTTCTTTCTTTCTTTCTTTCTTTAAATATAGGCAAAATCCTGAAATCCAGAATAACTGCAATTTATACCCCAAAAAATAACCAAATAACATGAACTCCCGTTAATTGAATGAAACTGTAGGTCAAGTTATTTGGTTATTTATTTCGTGGCACTATTTTGATAGTCAAAGATTACGAATAATATTTTTTTGTTTTTATGGGAGACCTGCGAGATCTTAGTTCGGGGCGAACCACTAGTTTAAAAGAGACAAGATATCCACTGTAGAGGTTATAAATAAATAATCTACCTAATTGATACTTATTGCCGTTAATCGGTGAAGTATGTGAAGCATTCATTTCATGTGAAACGTACTCGTAACAACACTTTTAACAAATACATTTCATTGCTTGACATCTTTAACGTATCATTTTACTGGAGGCCGGATTTTCCCTTTCAATTGATTTATTAACCCGCTGATATTTTGACATCTCATTCGTAGGAAATGCCTTTCAATTAGATAATTAACGCATTTAGATATTGCAAGGTGAAAATAGAAATCTCCATCTACTATACCGTCTTTATAAAACGCGGAGATAATTCATATGGATTGGTACGTCTCGTTAAGTTGCATGCGTGTCGATTTTTTACAGGATACATTTATTCTTTGCTAGCTGCCACCCACGGCTTCGCACACTTGTTTTTGTCAAAAAACCATTACCCTCCTTCTTCGCAGTCAGTTAAAAAGTAGCTTATGTTGTTCCCCAGAATTAAGCTATTTCGTTCCCAAACTATTATCCATTATTATCCGTTCAGCCGTTTATTCGTGAAAATGTAACAAACAAATAAACAGTTACTTTCGCATTTATAATATTAGTATGTATTTATATATAGATGCTCAATAACTTACAACCTAAGTCAAAATGTTCTATGAGTAAAAAGGAATCTCTCAAACCCAGTCATAATCTATCTAAATACCAACATTCATTGAAATCGGTCCAGCCGTTTTGTCGTTAAAATGTAACAGAGAGACGTAGTTACTTTCGACTTTTAATTTAGTACTAGCTGTTCCGCCCTCGGCTTCGCGTGCTTTGTTTTTCAATAACAACATTACCCTTCTTCTGCGCAGTCGGATAAAAAGTAGCATATGCCCCAAACCCGGTAATAATCCATCTAAATACTAAAATTCATCGAAATCGGTCCAGCCGTTTATTCTTGAAAACGTAACAGACCGACATAGTCACTTTCGACTTTATATAAAATAGGTACGTGTTTTGTCATGTAAGACATTAAATGAAAACACGGGTAGGGCTAAGGGCTAGTATTTTTGTAAAATAAGTTTTTTCAAATTAATTACCATAGAAAATTTAAAATATTTAAACATCCTTAATATCAAGTACTAAAATATCTATGAAATAGCCTGTATAAAATAGGTAAACAAATCATAATTTATCGTGGAAGTATAATAGTGTACCTGTTAAATTGACTAATGGCGGGTTCCTATATCCGTCGGTAACCGACTACGACTCGTATCTCCTTGGAAAAGTGTCAAACTTTTGACACGTTGTCAAGGAGAAACGAATCGTAGCTGGTTACCGACAGATATAAGAACCCACCAAGCGGCATCGTCGCAAACGCGTCGCCGATTTACGTTAAAAATGGTTTATTGGAAATGTATCGATTACTGGATTTAGGTTACCGGTAACCCACCTCCAAAATAATTTAATACGGTGCCGGATGTGTGTTTTAAATTAATGTTGTACATAAAAAAACAGCCGTTTAGTCGTAAGAACATAACAAACAAACATACAATGAGATAGTTACTTTGGAATTTATAATATTAGTGAGGATTGTTGATGTGCAAAGTCAGTTTTCGAGAGTTGAGTGATTCGAGAACCGTTAGTACCTTCTGTCAGATTAGCGTACGCTCGAGCGGGCTCAGTCGCGTGTCAGGATGTTACGTCGGCCGTCACCGCTACTGTCAGATTTCATCATGTCAAATACTGTACATTATTCTATTATTTCTGGTACCTACCCTAAGGCTCGGACTATATGGCATCCGGGCTGTCAGAGACCGTTTTTAACGGCCCCTGACCAAGCCGTCGCACAACAAACATTTGAATTATTCTTGCATCGACTACACACGATCCGAGGCCATCCGACTCCGATTTTTACCTGGAAGCAACCGGCACATGCTCCGGATTCGAAAATCGGGGAGACCCGGGTGGCATATAGTCCGAGCCTAAGAATTCCTATTTTTAACCTCCGACTCAAAGAGTTTTATGAATGTTACACCTATTTTGACTATTTATCCAAGTCTTGCATGTGCATCCACGACCATATCTTTGATAATAACTAAATCCTCTCCATTCAAGGTTGTCTGGAAGAAATCGTTTTAAAGCGATAAGACCGCCCATTGTCCTATTTGCTTTCTGTCTTCTATTTTGTCTGAAATTTTTATTTATTACTAGCTGTTACCCGTGACTTCCTACGCGTTACACTATTAAATGTGTACTAATGCAACTTGACACCCCATTTTTATCTCAAACAAATGAATAAACAAACATCCAAACTTTCGCAGTTTTAATATTAGTGTGATGGTGTACAATACAGTGTTTTCATTCATTCATTCATTCCTTCTGGCTGTGTGTCTGTGCGTAGTCTGAGGCGTCGTCGTTACTAAGCGGTTGGACCGATTCGAAGTATCTCGGAAAACCGTATCTCAGAAACTAGAGTTCGGAACTATTGACAGCTACATCCCAAATGCAGATCTCATTTGACGACCTCCACTATTTTCATACTCAGTGTGGTTGTTAAAGTTTTTTTTAATGTTTTAATTTGTCACTGTTTTGTCTGTGCTTTGTTGTTCCAAATAAATCTCATTTACTTTTCTCTCCTTTGTGATGATGACTGCTGTTCTGCGGTACCTTGTATAATGTAGACATCAGTTTCACTCAGATTGGCATGGCGTGAATCCTCACGCGAGAGGACTCAAGTTACTAATGTAACTCGATCGTACTCCGCTATTAGTATTAAACTAATGTAAAAACAGAATACTAAAAACAGAATGACAGACCAGTTATAAACCCACTAATACCTCAGATAGCTTTTTAATTTACCTACTTTCCTATATATACCTACGTATATGTTTGCCTACCTAAAGTGTTAGATTACTGAGCATGTTGTGTTTGCCTGTTATTGATTTCACCTGACTTCGTCAGGTCTTCTCGTCACCCATCCCAGAATGCCTAAAAACAAAAGTATTTAACCAGTGCGTCCTACCTGTGATGACCTACGCAGCCGAAACGTGGACACTTACGGTGGGACTGGTCCACAAACTGAAAGTCGCTCAGCGAGCTATGGAAAGGGCTATGCTCGGAATTTCTCTGAAGGATAGAATCCGGAACGAGGTTAACTGACAGAGAACCAAGGTGATCGACATAGCTCAGAGGGTCAGCAAGCTGAAGTGGCAGTGGGCTGGTCATATCTGCCGCAGAACCGATAACCGTTGGGGTAAACGTGTTCTAGAGTGGAAACCACGTCTAGGCAAGCGAAGTGTAGGACGCCCTCCAGCTAGATGGAGTGACGATTTGCGCGCTATGGCTGGCGAGGATTGGATGAGTAAAGCTGAGGATCGGGCTCAATGGCGCACCCTGGGAGAGACCTACGTCCGGACTGTTATTAGGTTGATGATGATGATAAACCATTTAGATAAATACGTTTTTGTAAGTAATCATGCGTTTAACTGTTGGTTAACCTATTAAACTAGTGGCTCGCCCAAAAACAAAAAAATATATTATGTGTAATCTTTGACTATCAAAATAGTGGCACGAAATATTAACCAAATTACTTGAACTACAGTTTAAATTACATTAAATTGCTGGTAACGGGAGTTCATGTTAATTGGTTATACTTATTTAGTGTAGAAATTGCAGTTATTCTGAATTTTACACTTTTCCCTGTGTATTTGTGTCACTAAAGCTAAAAGCCAAATTTCAGCACTGTGGGGTCACTGGTGTACCCTGTGAAAAGTTCAGTTTTTATTATTGCTATTAACTTATAAACTACAAGGCTTAAACTAAAAATAAAAACGGGATTTAAATATACTCATAAACATCTTTCCTTAGACGTGCCACTTGACCGGATATTCCCATTTTGTTTTTTTTACCCCACTTGAACTGATATCTCAACAACCCTCTCACATTTTCAGTTCATTTAGCCACACCAAAATTGTGCTATCACTACCTACCTATATACAAAATTTCACGATGCTCGAATCAACGCTTCAAAAGTTATCCTCGGACAAACAATTACATACATACAACGTCGATTTGTCCAAGTTGATTTGGAGATCTCGCTTCGCTCGTTTAATAAATTGGCAAACGCATAGTACTTACAAAATAATCTGCGCTGAGTTTAGAGTTACCAATGTAACTCGATAGCAACTCGTCAGTCACGCGATTATCTCGTCAACGACCCGATCGAGTGATGTCAAGTGACGGATGAAAATAAATGACCACAGGTTTGTGTGGTAGCGTCTAGCATAGACATGGTGTGGTGGTCTAGTGGACCCCGACTGTTGATTCGGATTGTGGGTTTGAACCCGTGCACCAATTAATTAACATTATTTAGTACTTTTGGGTGAAGGGTGTCGTATTTCGTCGTTTTCGAGGACATCCTCGAGGATGAGGACAACGAAAACCGAGAGCTCAAAATGCTTTTGTAGTATATATATAAGTTTTAATTATAATATGTATTTCAGGGTAAGGTATATATGTATATCTTTATGGGCTTTTGAATAAGTTGATACTATTCTGTAACTGTTTTATTGTTGCCTGAATTAAATTATTTATAGCTAGCTGACCCGCCCGCGGCTTCGCACGGGTGATTTTTCAATAAGACATTACCCTCATTTTGCGCAGTTGGTTAAAAAGTGGCCTATGTCCTTTCCCAGGATATAAACTATCTCCTTGCAAAATTACATTACAATCCGTTCAGCCGTTTAGTTATGAAAAGGTAACAAACAAACTAAAAAACAAATAGTTACTGTCGTAGTTACTATGTATATATTATACATATAAACCTTCCTCTTGAATCACTCTATTTATTGCTGAAAACTGCATTAAAATCCGTTGAGTAGTTTAAGAAGTCTAAGCGAACAGACAGCAGAAGCGACTTCATTTTAAACTGCCTCCGTGGCGCTGTGGGCGTATAGCCGGCTGAGACGCAGAAGGTAGCGGGTTCGATTCCCGCCGCGGAACAAATGTTTGCATGATCTACAGATATTTGTTCAGTGTCTGGGTGTTTTTCTTTATATTATAAGTATGTATTTGCAAAAAAAATATATATAAGTATTTTATCAGTTATCTGGTTCCCATAGTACAAGCTCTGCTTAGTTTGGGGCTAGATAGCGCTGTGTGAAATGCCCAGCAATATTCATATTTATTTATTTTATACTATGTAATAGGGTTCGATTCCCACCGCGGAATAAATGTTTGCATGATCTACAATTACTGGTTTAGATGTGTTTCTATATATTATAAGTATGAATTTACAAAAAAAAAAGTATATAAGTATTCTATCAGTTATCTGGTTCCCATAGGCATTACACCTGTATGCATCTTGATGGACGCAGGGCAGTGCATCGTAGGGCACGTTTCTAAGGCGCGTGACCTACGAGGCAATACTTTTTTATAGGCGATGGTTACCACTCAACCGATCTTCTGAGGTCAGCACCAAAAGGTTCCAACCTTTATCAGGTCGCCCTTCCATCTAGTGGGGGACCATCCTTCGCTACGCTTTCCTGTGCGTGGTGTCCACTCGAGAACCTTTCTGCCCCTCCGGCCGTCAGTTCTTCGAGCTATGTGCCCATCCACTGCCTCTTCAGTTTGCTAATCATCTGGGTTACCTATATCGATGATGATCTCATAGAGAAATACCAAGCCCTCTCCATAACACGCTGAGACCTTGAGTCTTTAAATATTTTTCAATTTGCTAACCATAAACACCTTTACAACTTACGTGATCAAAACGTCATAACATTAGTCCAATAAAAATTTCTAATATTCATCCTTTCTTTGTCATATGTAGTTTATTTATATACTAGTGGTTCGCCCCGAACTGAGATCTAGCGAGTCTTCGATTAAAATAAAAAAATATTATTCAGTTTATCCTGTCCATCCAAAGGTTGTCTGGAAGTGATCGCTTTTAGCGATAAGACCGCTCATTGTACCGTTATTTATTGTTTTTTCCTTTGTTACTATATTTTTTATTTGGCGTGTAATAAAGAGTATATCTAACCTATTGCCCCGGCTTTGCACGGATTTTTATTAACTTCTTTCAGTGGAAGCGGTTTCTGAGTGCGATTATTCTCTGAAAACTTAAAAACATGAAAATATCACTATTTCTACGACGTACGGCGTACCACCAACCCGTGCACCAGTGGTACGAGAATATACTCTTTATAACACGTATTAGTCTAGATTTATAAAGAGAAAAGTTATTAAAGATTATCTCACTATAATATCTTAAGTTTTCTATTTATGATTCAAGTTTTCTTCGAATACAAACCGTAACTCATAGTGTTAAAGTATAAATTCGTCTTCAGACAACACATCACATAAAACAAGGGACGAAAGGAACAAATTTCGCGCGAAACTCGGCAAACTCAATTTCCTGAACGAAGGTATCACTTGGAACTCGTTACTTATAGCGGTAAGACCGAGCGTGCACTTGCGATTTTATACTCCACGCGTTCGAAGAGTGTAACCGTGTTTGAATAATAATTATAAAGCATTTAATTTAGACAACAATAAAATATTACAGGATAGTAGGTAATGAACTAATTCTACGACCCATAGAGATATACCTTAGCTTAGCCTAAAATACATATTACAATAAAAAAATATATTTATGGGTGTAAGGGGTGCCAAATAACATCTTTCGACACTCAAGGCAACTTTATCTGCCCGTGGTGCACCCTACCGATCAACGGTCTGGCGAAAACACCACAAACCCGCAATTGGGCCAGCGTGGTGGGTCAAAGTCCAAACCCCTCAACCATGAATAGACACAACCAACCAAGGCCTTAAGTACCCGGTGGCTCCACCGGCTGTGCTGGCGTTAACGGGCGCCATACTAACCCTGGTATCAGGGGAGCTATGAATCTCCGGGCGAGATCCTACCGTCAAACGATCCCGGCTCACGTTATAAAGGACACCGATACACTCAATATCCTTGCAACGTACGAATGCTCATGGCCAACATCGTAACACCTTGGGTACCGGAGGATGGACAGCGATGTCGGGGTCGGCCGCGAAAGCGTTGGCGCGACGACATCAGTGGATTCGAGAAGGAATGGTGGGAATCAAGGATCGCGATAGGTGGAAGGAGTTGGGGGAAGCCTTTGGCCAGCGCCCAGCAGTGGGAAAATATACATAAACACTTTGGGTTCTCGGTGTTCGGTATCCGTCTTCGGATACGACGAAATACGACACCCATCGGTCAAAAATGTTCCTTCATGAAGGTCGACAGATGTTTTGTCTCTTATAACCCGTTAATTCACGCAAGAGACGAGTGACGAGTAACGAAACTAATAGCAAGTGTGAGATCGAATCAGAAAAGAAGAGATTCATACACAAACCAAGATCACGGACATAGCCAGGAGGTTTTTCCTAGCTGAAGTGGCAGTGGATGTGGCACTAGCTTGAAGAACTGATGGCCGTGGAGACTATTAGATTGAAAGAGCACCTGAAGTGAACACCCGTTTTAAGCAGTAATTATGTACAGTAATCGCTAAAGTTTGAAAAATAAGACCTGATAAAGGTTTCTGGGAGCCGTTGGGTGCCGGCCGCTCTCAAAATATATGGGGGAGGCCTCTGTTTAGCAGTGGACATCTGATATGATGTATAAACGGAGTTCTTAGAATAATTCTTCTATTTTTTTTATATTGTCTTAGACGCGTCTCGAATAGAAAATTACATCTCGCGATAGATCTCGCTATACTTTTTTATACCAGCGACTAAGTCTCCCGTGCGCGGCTAACCTTAAACTTGTATTTGTTTTAACCGCTTCTGAAATAAGAACCCATTTGGAATATAAATTACCTTTGGTACTAAAAGCAAAAATGATTTTGTACCGGAAGAGGCCTTCTTACCCGGGATAGGCAATGATGCCTTTTACAGCCTTGTCACTCAAACATCTGTTATAAAAATAATCACTAATGTTAGAAACTAGCAGCCCTGCCCCGGCTTCGCATGGATTTCAAAATAAAAGTTATCCATACTTCCCACTAATATTATAAACGCGAAAGTTAGTATGGATGTTTGTTACGTTTTCACAACTAAACGGCTGGGCCAATTTCGATTAAATTTGGTATATAGATAGGTTATGACCGGGATTAAGCAACTGCGCAGAAGAGGGTAGCGTAATTTTTTTTTGTAAACATAGTAAAATACCCAAACCCGGAACAACTATCTGAAAACCATACAAACATTTGTCCCGCAGTGGGAATCGAACCCGCAACCTCCTGCGTCTCACCCATCTATTCGCCCACTGCGCCACATTTTCGTCGTATTGGTCATAAAATCATAATGGTCTTGAGTTTATACAAAATCCTATAGAAAAGGGCACTTTCAGGTTTAATGGATATTTCAAATTTTCCGGACAAAAAAAATATTGCGCAATTGTTGGTAAGCGCATCACTTGAGAACGGAATGATGCACTTACCAGCAAACAGCATTTCGTTTTTATTTATGTAGATGTTAAAAAAATATCGATTTATGAGTAGGAGAGCTCCTTGTGAAAAGGCCATACCTATTTCTGCAGCCAAGCAGCATTGCTGTGTGCACCTGTATGCTTTAAGTTGATGGACAAAGGGCAGTGCATCGTAGAGCACGTTTCTAAGGTGACCTACGAGGCCATACTTTGTTATAGGCGATGGTCATCAGGTGGGTAGGCCATACCTATGCTTGTTCCATCGACAGATCGTATAAAAAAATGTTTTTCACTCTCACGACCTCACGACGAAACATTTGAAATAATTTTTAGTATTCCACAAAGAGCACTAAGCCAAAATATAAATCGTTGCTCTTCGTGGAATACACGCTCTTAAAATAGGTAAAATAGGTAAAAATAGCTCGTTTGCTCATTTGCAATGACGAGTTAGCAAATACAAGGCTCCACAGCCTCGAGCATCGTCGAAAGGTTGCAAGCCTCTCGGTTTTTTATCGGATAGATTTCGGAGAGTGTGCTGCGGAGCTTTTCAACCTGATCCCACCATCCTCAGTCTATCATCGGACAACCAGACGCTCCGCGATGCGCCACCGCTACATGGTAGACATAACCCCCCCCCCCCCCCCATATGTACAAAGCGGTACTTTTCCACCTTTATTATGCGCACCGCCAAGGAGTGGAACGCCTTGCCTGAGTGTGTTTCCTGATAACTACAACCTAGGGGTCTTCAAGTCGCGAGTGAATAGGTTTCTTCTAGGCAAGCGTGTACCATCGTAGACTGCATCATCGCGCGCCATCAGGCGAAAGTTTGAGAGTTTATTTGGATCTAGGGGTAATCTCCAGAACTACTGAGCCGATTTTGAAAATGCATTCACTAAAAGAAAGCTACATTATCCCTGAGTGCTACCGGCTATATTTTATTTTGATAAAAATCCATGCGTAACCGGGGCGAGTCAGCTAGTATGGTATTCAGATTCATTAATTCTATTGTTAGTTCATTCATTCACTCAAAATATACTCGTTGGACATTAAGACATGGTAATATCAAGTAAAGTATGGGTTAAGTTATCTGGAGGTCGGTAAATCCTAACTAATGCCAGTCGACGGTAAATATCCGAAAGTAGTTCAAAGCTTTACCCGAGTTAGGGCGGTGGCACACTGCACTAAGCGGGCGATGCAAATTTTTCTCAAAATTCACCAAGCAACTCATGTCTGAACGAATTAGTATCAAAATTAAATTTGAATGCACCTCGACCAATCTTGATATTCCAGAGACTGTGTAAGAGATTGTTTTTTAATCGATAAGCCTGTCCAGTGATCATCCATATTTTATTCATTAATATTGTGTTATTTAAATATGATTAAAGTGAATATTAGAAATGTGCCCTAAAAAATAAAAATACACAAGCGAATTTAATGCTAATTAGCACTTTCTTCCAAATAACGACGCGTCCACTCAAAGTAGACTATTGTTTAATAGTCTAAGAGCCCGTGAGAGATCGACCTTCACCGATCTGATAACTCGATGAAGCTTATTTTTAATCAAATATAATTTATAAACAAATATCCCTACGATAACTTGCCTATCAAAAAGTGTGTGCCTACCTACGCATATTCTTTGTGTTGAAAACTAAAAATTGAGATAAAACTCATTCGTTTATTACAAGAGTGAAGATGATGAAAGAAAATTGAATAAAATAAAGTAAATTAAAAATAGCTCTGAACACTTTTCGATAGGCAAGTTATCGTAGGGATATTTGTTTATAAATTATATTTGATTAAAAATAAGCTACATCGAGTTATCAGATCGGTGAAGGTCGATCTCTCACGGTCTCTTCTACTATAAGCACTATTTGTCTGCATCAGAGAGCTGAGTCATCTTATTTGATAATATATCTGTCGTTGTTATTGTTTGTATTACAGCTGTTTCATAATTGTATTTTATTTATTATTAGTATTTTAATATTATAAAATATTTATGTCCTACATTTATATTAGTTTTACCTACCCTGGTATCTATTTATTTTAGGTATTTTATTTCGCTTATATAAAATACTCAGTTATATAAAAATCTTAAGTTATAAAGCTCCTTTAACGTTCTCGTAAAATCCAGTCCATCCAAAGGTTGTCTGGAAGAGGTCGCTTTTAGCGATAAGACCGCCGATTGTACTGTCACGTATCTAGTTTTAAGTGTTTTAAATATGATTTGTTAATTTAAATGTGGTATCCAATAAAGCGTTTTCTATTCTATTCTAGACTTGGACCGCGTTCTATAATACTTTTCATTGCTACTTGGATGTCAATTGACAAAACAAAATGGCATGAAGTGCAAAACCTATGTTGACTACTTGAAAAATAAAGAAAATGATCTAAGTGAACTATGTTAGTGGCAATCTGAATCAAAGTGAACTAACCAATGCTACTTTGTCAAACTTTGACAAAGCGTACTTTGACCGAGAACACTGGGTAACACCGATTGGTAACAATGTGTCACCATCTTTACAATGATAACATAGAAATTGAGATAAAATGCATTCAGGTTACAAACATTTTACAACTTAAGTTTCGAGTTGTTTGCGCATCTCCAATAGAAATATTTGATTGAAGGTTTTAGAGCAAAGTTTCTGTGAACGGTTTGGAATAGAATAGAATAGAATAATATTTATTTGCAATCACCAATACACTTAAGGTAAGCAACAAAAAATCTGAATACAATATGTCACTCTATATCTAAACCCCCCCTACCCCTTCCTCCCTACCTTTTCGTGGTTAAAATATTGCAAAATACAATGATACAACCATATAAAAAATGATTGGCGTAATCCTTGATGAGTTAACGCCAATAATTGTCATGATGAGTCAAAGTTTAAATTTGTGAGAGACTTTGTCCCTTGATTTACTGGATCAACAGCGCCACCTACCAGGTCCAACTATAGCTAAGAATAATCCAGATGACACCACTGCATTAGTAAAACAAAACATCAAATAAGTCAAGCCGTTTAGAAGGCGATTTACCTACGAACAAATGCAAACCGGAATTTTTATATTTAAAGATAATGATGTGTAGAAGTGTTATACGTAAAAATCATCTTCATAGAAATATGTAGATGTACATAATACCTACACAACCTAGGTACCCATACCCCAGCACGTCCCGATCGATGGTTTTATAAATAACATCTCACAGGGCGGGGAGGGTCATTGACCGCGATTAGGGGTGTCGTGTGATTTTTATGAAACCCTCACGCGTGTTTTAGAATAATTCAGAGGGTTCGTTTCTAATTAAAATGTATTTATGGATGTTGGTTTTTCAGGAAACCTAATCAAAATTCTGAAACGGAAAATTAAGGAACTTTTCTTTAACTTTTGAAAGATTTAGGGCGACTTGCGCGATGCGTAAAAATTTAGTGGCTAAATTTTATTTAAGAAGTTGTCAAATCATATAAATACTTTCGTAAAATATGAACATGTTTAGTCGCTAAATACGTTTAGGGATCGTTGTGTAGCGTAATGTAATAATAATGATTGACTTTTATTGATATTTGAATGCAATAATCCTTACCAATATTATAAATTCGAAAGTAACTCTGTCTCTCTGTATGTTTGTTACGCTTTTACGACTAAACGGCTGGGCCGATTTCGATAAATATAATTTAGTTCTTAGTTGTTTAATTATGTAATGTTTTGTGTAACTGATGTATTTTTTTCAACTTATATCATCCCACAGCTGGGCAAAGGTCTCCTCCACTGTCTTCCAGGACTTTCGCTCGCGTGCCAAATCCCACCAATCGGTCTCGAAGACATCGAGATCGTGACGCCAGCGTCTACTAGACCTTCCTCGGCGCCGTCGCCGTCTTCAGGCACCCACTGCGTGACGATCGTTGCCTATCTGTCCGGCAATGAATGTAAGATTCGTCTTACATGGCCCGCCCATTTCCTTTTATCATCATCACCTTTCATTTCGATAAATCCCATTTTAGCCTTGCAACCTTATTTCCTGCATCAGCAATGCCGGTCTTTAAACGCAGCGTCCTCTTTACTGCTAGCACGCTGCGCTCCATTGCTCTTTGGCAAACCTTGAGTTTGGATTTTTGAGCCTCGGAATCGTAGGTAAGGACGGGCAGTATAGGTACACATGTCGGTGAGTTTGCGCTTTAGTGACATAGTGATGTAATAAAAATAAAAATATATTAACGATATAAAAAATCTATTTTGGAATATGCAAACAAGTCTCTTATAATGACCTCTTGACCTTGTAATGAGATAATCAGCTGTGATAGACGGATGGAAAGACGGACAGATCGACAAAGTTGCACCGTTTTTATCATTATGGTGCGGAACCATAAAAAAGTTATCATCCTTAGCATATTAGCCACAGGACTTCCACCGCTGAACATATGCCTCCTCTATAGATTTCCGGAGCGACCGATCTTATGCGGCTTGCACCCAACGGCTCCCAGCAAAATTTATCAAGTCACCTATCCAAAAAAACAACTAAAAAAGTAATAGTATATGCGAAAGCCTGCAAAGTAGTTTGTTTGTCTTACCATTAAAAGTTCTAAGTTATATAGTAACTTCTAAGTAAACCTTTATCCACGTAACCGATCTCTTTGCATTATTTATATGTAAATTGAGGGTAGTTGAGTGGAGGGAATTAGATCAAATTGGTCTGAGGACGATGACATGGGCTGGTTAAAGTATTAGTACTGGCGAATCGATCTGTGGCTGTATGATGGCTTGGATGAGAAGGGCCTGGGACCCAATTTTGCTAATTTGTATGAAAAAAATGGGGAAAATATTAGTCACATGATACGAGGATACGTGTACGTAACAGGTAATATTTTCTACATAAGCAATCGATAGATTTTGGCAAGAGCTGATGATTTAAATATAAACGAACGTCGTAGCTTCCCCGAGTCAAAAGTTATACTAAATGGAAATCTCGAAACGCAGCAAAATGGCATCAAAATGGCGGCGCTTCCCCCTCCACCACGCGCGATGCGTCGCAGTCCTCACTTAGCGTAACGAATTCTTTGATCATTTAGCTATCCAGTGGTATAATTAAATTTTGGATGGAGATGATAGATATGTAGCTGCAACACCAAACTGTTTTTTGAATTGCCTCCCAAGTTAATGACGTATTCACGTAAAAACATCCTAATCTTGTGACGTTACCATGAATTTCTTTTTTGGAAACCCTTGATTTGGAACCCGCAGAAACATGCAAAATAATCTTTTTATCATTCTAGTATGTACTTAATCTTTATTTTTGTCTTTGTTGTTGACTTATGTCTGTTTTTGAATAAAATTTATCTTATCTTATCTTAAACGATTATGGAGGCATACCATTATTTAACGATTATGTTTGTTGTTCCTGTCATAAGCTGCGAAATGTTCAATGGTGTTGTCATTGCAACGGCGGTCATTGAAAAAATATTGTGTTAGTCGAATATACGACAATACAATTGTCATAGTGAAGTGATTGGTTTCGTAGAATTGGATGGTGATGTGATGATTATGTCGACGTCGTCAACGACGAAGGCCGCCTTGACGACAACGTGTGCTAAGTAGACTTTACTAGTTTACGAGCAGTAGTCGTCCGACTTATGTCTTTAGTTGGGTTTGTAAGCAGTTAGAATGGAATAGAATAGAATAGAATATATTTATTTGACACACACAAAGAAACAGAACGGATCAGAAACAAAAGACAGACAGGAAAAATACAGTAGAATGAGATATTATAACATAGGTAGAACACAGGTACCTACCCAGCCAGTAGGTAGATGCACTAACTAGTCCCGCTCCGTGCCACGCATGGCCAAACAGTTCATTACAATAATGTTCATACAAAATACCAAAAATCTACACCAAATTTAACTTTGTATTTTACTAGTGGTTCGCCCCGAACTGAGATCTCGCTCGACCGAATCGAGAATCTACCATAAAAACAAAAAAAATATTATTCGTAATCTTTGGCTATCAAAATAGCTCCACGAAATAAATAACCAAACAACTTGACTTACAGTTTCATTCAAATTACAGGTAACGGGAGTTCATGTTAATTGGTTAGACTTTTTTGGGGTACAAATTGTAGTTATTCTAGATTTCAGACTTTTGCCTATATTTGTGATACGTAAGCTATACGCATACCAAATAACAACACTGTGGGTTCACTGGTGTACCCTGTGAATTTTGTCAAAGTTTAGTTTTTATTATATGGCTAATAACTCAAAAACTACAAAAACTTTACTAAAAATAAAAACGGGGTCGAAATGTACGAATACCTTTCATTTGACATCTCACTTGACCTAATAGTCTCATTTTTTTTACCTTTTGAACTCCAATATCTCAAGAACCCCCTAGCATTTTTAGCTCATTGAGTCACACCAAAATTGTGCCATCATTACCTATGTACCTATATACCAAATT
This sequence comes from Philereme transversata, assembly GCA_963924445.1. NCBI lineage: Eukaryota > Metazoa > Arthropoda > Insecta > Lepidoptera > Geometridae > Philereme > Philereme transversata. Next base: position 23,131,666 of record OZ004346.1, read on the forward strand.
TCACGATGATCGGATAAACGCTTCGAAAGTTATCCTCGGACAAACAAACATACATACATACATAGATACATACATACAACGCCGATTTGCCCATCATTATTGAGATCGAAATTGATCGAGATCAATAATAACTGAGATGAACCGTACTGACTATAAACCCCTTTACTGTGCTTGCTCGGACACGCGCTTGGCTCATTATTTTATGATGTATCATATATTCCATTATATTTTACTAGAAGTTTAAAGTGATTCTCTAAAACATTTTACTTTTTCCGACTATTTTATATGCCTCCAGTTATAATAATCACAATTACGGCCCTTATAATTATAAATATTCGCTATGATGCCGTGGCCCAGGTAAGACCTTGCATTATATATGTCGCGAGTCGTCTGTGACTGGTATTTCCCATAGGGCATTTACAATCGACGATAAATATAAAGACAATGCAGATAATTTCTAAAACAAGCTATTTTTACAAAGAGGTTCAAACAAAGAGGTTTTCTATGGAAGATTCTATATCTACCAGTCGAAATTTTTTTCAACGTTTCCGCGCACGATGAAATTGGCCCGTTCCCAGTAGTCTTACCACGTAGTAGTCTCTTCATCAAAAAGGAGAAATGCAAATAATCTACGGATCGGATGACCTGATCATCATCACACAGCTAATAACCACAATAGTTAAACAATTAAAAAAAAACGTGTGCCAATCGTTTTATCCTCTTGGAAATCACGATGCCACAGTCAGACATACAGACAACATAGAATAGGTATGGAAGTTAAGCTTTTTGGAACTAAGTTCCTTATCGCACGGTACGGACTTGGAGGATGGGGCTAGGCGAAAAAAAGTGTTCCGTCACGAGTTATCGATCGCGCGTATACTATAAAATAATAATATTATTATTATATTAATATTAATTTAATATTAAATTAAATTAATATATATGTATTTTATTATTAATATAATATATTAACATTTAATTTAATATTAATATTATTACTTCAATAATAATATTCTACGAAAGGAACTTCGTTGCAACCGAGTGTTCCACGACACTCACGCATTTGCGCCACAATAGGCCAGGAGGCCTATTGTGATCGCCACTTGTTTTTATGTCACCAATAGTTTATGGGGGCGTTCAAAGTTCACCACTAAGCCCTACAGCTGCTAAAAACTGTAAAATATTCTTAGGGGTGATAACTGTTAGCTCCTCCGGCCTAAGAATGTGTTTGCCCCGATGTATGCTACGTTTGCGCATTAGTGGACCACACTCGCTTAACATATGCAGGTGCGATTCTGCTGTCTCATTGCAGAATCTGCAGGTTTCTGTATCGCATAGCCCTAGCTTGAACACGTGCTTATTAAGTTAAGCTTAATGCAACGAGTGATAATAGGTGCACATAGATAGTGCGCGCGTACGAGAATCTCGGATCAAGTCGGTCGAACGCCAGCTGCGAGTGACACGCTCTGGCGAGACATAAATCATGTTTTGTATGACATCTTTGTTAGCTGGTTGTTAAATTACTTGTGTTAATTGTTCGTTACAGAATTTTAAGAGAATAAAAGCATTTCTTACGATACTACCTATATTAATATACTTTTTATCTATTGTATTCTCCATTTTAGCTATCTATAAATTAACTTATATATACTTTTAGCATTGTTAGAATAATGTTTTATTTTGGATTAAAAATATGTAAGGTAAGTACTTTTTGCAGCTGTGAACTTTTATTATTGGTTTTTGATTCCACTGTGTTTTTAAAACTAATAAATATTTGATTTTAATATATCAACTTAAAACAAAACACAAAATATTATTATTTTAATTACAATTTTATTTTTATTTATCTTCGCCGCGACATGCTGCCTCACAACCCGTACCACAGCGTTGCTAGCGCTACTGCTTCGCGGCAGAAAATCGTATCGTTACTTCTAAAATCATTGATATTTTACGATTCCCTTTGACTCGGCAATCTGGGCGATTCGATTATGAATATTATATCGATACCACGTATCGATTCTGTTCGAATACTGTGAAATGATGGTATTATTAGTCTCCGATTAAAATGTTCACTTGAGTTCTTGAATTTACGATTTGCTCATATTAACAATATAATTTATTTTAGGCAACATGTGGCAATACAAAAACAAATTAATACAGGGCCCATAACTATAAATACCTTACATACTAACATCTATAACAAAATGCAAATTTATATCGAATTTAAAAAGTTCGAAATTAACTCTTCCTCCCTGTCTCTCTGTCTGTTTGTTACGTTTTCACGACTAAACGGCTAGACCGATTTCGATGAAATTTGGTAAATAAGTAGATTATGACCGGGATTGGGACATAGGCTACTTTTTATCCAACTGTGTGAAGGAGAGTAATGTTTTTATTGACAAATAACGCGCGCGAAGCGGGTCAGGTAGTAATTAATATTAATTATAATTCGTTTATAATTAGCTGTATCTTTAGATGGGCAGACAGGGTCCTGGCGAAACTATAAAGGGTTCCTAATTGAACTACAGAACCCAAAAAAGGTCGCAATTTTCTTTTCTAAAATCTTGAATTGGCTTGGTCGTTATGCAAATAAATCTGAATAATCAAGTCCATGAACTAAGTCTGCATAACAAAGAATGAAAATAATTAATTTTTACATCATATTCTCTATATTCTCTTTCTATTCTTATATTCTTCTTTTCTAACCTATGCCCAGCAGTGGGATATGAAGGGCTGACGATGATGATGATGATTCTCTAAAAACTTACTTTTTAACTAAAATGTAAACGTCTTCCAAAAACTGAAAATCGTAAAATTTCGGAAACGGAAATCTAAAATGAAAAGTGGTTGGTAAATCAATAAATATTGCTGGATATTTCAACAGCGCTATTTAGCCCCAAACTAAGCAGAGCTTCTACTATGGGAACCAGAAAACTGATATAATACTTACATACTTTCTTATAAAACGTATACATACATACTTAATTTTTTAAGGAGTTTTCCAACAACACCACACACACTATTATGTAAAAAAAATTATCCCCTCTTTACTTCAATAGATAGTCGTCTCAAATATAATCTTAAATGAGACCACTTTAATGTTATACTGAATCAATCGCAAATAGAATAATCGGTGTTAAGAGTATACTTATAAAAAAAACCGGCCGCTCCCAGTAGTTTTACCGAGTAGTCTTAGCAGTTGAAATAGGTACTTGGAGTTTCCTTCCCAATAGACCTACTGATATTAAGACTTCGCTGGTGTTATATTTTCCCATTCGTTTTACCATGTCAAAATTTATAAAACGTAGATCTCGTAATTGGTAGTGGAAATTTCGAAAAGGGGACGTTATAAGAAAGCTGACATTTTGGGAAAGTTGACCACATGGTTCGAAGGGGCTTTAATAAAGTCTAAGAAAAAAACCATAAGACTGCATTTTTTCCTAAATGACAAACAAAACAAACACAATAGTATAAGTACTTATATTGAAATAAAAAACGTAAGCCAAACAAATTTTTTATCTTGGGTCATAGATTCACCTTCAGTAGGTTGTCTAGGTCTACGTATGAAACTCCTAATAGTCCTAATTAGGAGTTTCATAATGTTTTGTTTTACTGGTAAGTCTACTGGGATCAACACTCCCAGTAGTTTTACTAGTAGCTCTATTGGGAAAGAAACTCCCAGTAGTTTATTGTTTATGTTTATTCAATATTCAATTATTTTTTATTAAAAGCTACCGTCCTATAACGTTGTCGTGAAATCCAGTCCATCTAAAGGTTGTCTGGAAGAGATCGCTTTTAGCGATAAGACCGCCACTTGTATTTCTGCGTGTGTTGTTAATTGTTTTTCATATTTTTTATAATTTTATTGTGACAATAAAGCGTTTTCTATCTATCTATGTATCTAGTTCAACTGGTAAGACTACTCGGTAAAACTACTGGGAATGCCCGAAAAAAATTACTAATTGAGAACAAGGAGTGTTCTCAAGTGCTCCCAGGCTTGCACAAGGCTTGCGCTACTAAATTGTTGACGTGTGTAGACCCATCAAAGTTGACGAATATCATATCATTTCAAAATGAGCCTTGTGATAACAGTGATTAAAGAACATTTCGCTTTGACGGTATGAAGTAGAGGAACGTTCAGTTTTAGTTTAGACTGTCTCTCTACTATAGATCAAGATATAAGAATTAGCTAGCTAGCTACAACTAATTAATTAGGTTTTGATTTGACTGACATTGATACACTGTTGCCAACTGTACCTACCCTAAACTTTGTGGCTAGATCTCTTGCAATAAGTTGTATAAATTATTGAAATAAATTTTTTATATTCTAAAAAGTTGTTAGAAGTACTACTAGGGCAGGATTTAGCTGCTGTATGCAAACTTATTGTGGTCGTATAATAAAAATGCTAAGGAATCGTAAATAACTAAGGCGTGGCAAATGTTGTCTATGCAGTAAATATTGTTTTTTATCAAACTATTTATTCCCACTGCTGGGCAATGGTCTCTTCTAAATCTTTGATTGCAGAAACAGTTTAAGAAACACATACTGTCTCTTTTGTATAACATCCTTTTTAACCCTTCTTCTCCCTTCTATCTTTAGGAGCGTGTTGAGTTTCTCCACCAGGCTAATGATCGCAATTTGCATTCTTCTGATTACCTCCAACTTAAAACTCATGTCTATACGACAGAGTTTTATGGTCGATCTTTCACTGCAACAGCCGTACGATTGTGGAACGATTTGCCCTTCTCTATAAGAACATCCAAGTCTATTAGATTTTAAACAAAAGTACCTGCACACCCATTATCTGTCCCTGCGTTGAAGTTGTAACTGCTTGTTAATTAATCATTACCATTTTTATTATTGCTAATTTTATAAGATTTGTTAATACTTAGTATTATTTTAGGTTTATGGTATGTTTTTAGTATTATATAGATTTAGTATTATATAGATCGTTTTTAGCGATAAGACCGCCCATTGTAGTAAAACTATTTGTATAAATTATGTTCTGTATTTTACTTTGGTGTACAATAAAGAGTTATCTTATCTTATCTTAATTATACATTGGTAATTTATACCCTGACCAAAACATCAAACAATTACAGCAGCCCTGGACCTAGGGGGGGGGGGGGCAAACCTGGGCACCTGGCCTAGGCGGCGGAACAAGGGGCGCCAAAAACTTCAATAAAATATATGTTTAAAAAAAACTGGTTTCAAAAAGCGCTTGGCATCCAGTGCACGTCGTCGTGCTATTGAGTATTCCACGTCCGCGGTCCACCTATATGTATAGTTCACCTGGCTGGCTGTTCATATTATTTGGAACAGTTTATAACCTATTTATTACAAATTTGATAAACAATTTTACTTTGTAATATTTATTTTATAGCCCTCCCCCATAGATCTCGAGAGCGACAGATCTTGAACTACCTGCACCCAACGGCTCCCAGCAACTTTTATCGTTTTTCCATCTAGAGGGCCGTGCCACTGCGTCGTCTTCACTCGAGAACCTTTCTGTTCCAACGACCGCCAGTTCTTCGGGTTATGAGCCCCGCCCACTTCCACTCTAGCGTGCTAATCCTCTGGGCTAGCCAGCTACTTGTATAAATGTATATAAATCGCTATATTCACGGCCAGCTAACAGTCCTGTCCGTCTGTAAGTCAATTTGGACGGGTCGATGGTAGCCGACTATTTTAGTACCTGGTGGACGTAATCAGAGGTCGGGTATCATTTTGCCTAACATGAGTATAAAAAAAACAAAACACTGACACATACATCCATTTTATACCAGAATTTAGGAAGTAATAATTTATTATATGTATGTACTAGCTGTTGCCCGCGACTTCGTACGCGTTACACTACTAAATGTGTAGGTAACCTAGAAATAAAGCTGAACTCGCTGTTGCAACTTGACTTAACACCCCATTTTTATCCCATGGGACCTGATTTATGGGATAAAAAGTAGCTATGTATTGATCCAGGTTATAATAATAATAATATCGCGGGACATTTCACACAGCGCTATCTAGCCCCAAACTAAGCAGAGCTTGAGCTATGGGAACCAGATATATTATACTTTTTTTTTGTAAATACATACTTATAATATATAGAAAAACACCCAGACACGGAACAAATATCTGTAGGTCATGCAAACATTTGTTCCGCGGCGGGAATTGAACCCGCTACCTCCTGCGTCTCAGCCGGCTATACGCCCACCGCGCCACAGAGGCAGTCACGTATAATCTACGTATATACTAATTTCATCGTAATCGGTTCAGCCGTAAAGTTGTCTCATGTTACAACTAAAGCAGTTAGTTGTAACGAAGACAAAAAAACGGACAAGTGCGAGTCGAACTCGCCCACCGAGGGTTCCGTACAAATAAAATAATAATAAAACATAGCGAATTCGCTATGTAGTAAAAGTTAAAAAAATCTATAATAAGATTTGGTCACCCATACAATTATGACCGCGTATACCGTTGCTTTACCTTGATGATTGATTACGTACTTTAAATAACGACTATATTTTTTATGATTTAATTACAAATGTATAGTTTTGAGATTTTTTCCTGTACTTGTAATATAAGACGATATTACTTACCTAATTTCATAGTTCCGTAGAACTTTTATGAAAAAAAAATACAACCAGCCTTGTTTCTTGCTTTTCTTTCCTGGCTTGGTCGCGAAGGAACAGGCAGTAAAATTGACGTTTCAAAGGGATCCTTGTGATTTTAATGAATTAAAAAAATTTGTTTTGATTTGACTTATATTGAATTGAATAAAAACACAATTTATATTATTATTATAATACGTTTATGAACTAGTCTGTAAATCCGACCCTGTGGCGTTTTCATTAATTTTAAAACCACTGCATCAGGATTTTTAGTATTAATCTAGTTCGTAGTTCGTAGGCGGGGAACGTGCAAATTGAAATAGTAATTAAGAGTGTTTGGTTTTGGATTTAGTTTAGCATAAAGCGATAGTTTTGCAACATGGCGCAGCCAGATGCAGGAGGTTGCAGGTTCGATTCCCGCCTCGGAGCAAATGTTTGAATGTTCTACAGATCAAATATCTGTAGTTCTAGGTCTGGGTGATTACGTATTAATTTATAAGTATCATCTCAGCCTTTCTGCGCCCACTGTTGGGTAATAGGCCTCCTCTTTACTACGCCATTCTTTCCGGTCCCTTGCGAGTCTCATCCATTGACACCCAGCTACGCTTACAACGTCATTCGACCATCGGGCGGGTGGTCTACAAGCATCCCTTGGACACCACTCTGTAATCGCTTTCGTCAAACTCTCATCATCCCTCCTATCCAAGTGTCCAGCCCATTTCCACTTCACCACGTCGATTTATAAGTAAGCACAAACAAAAAGGTATACAAGTTCCGATTTCTGGTTCCCATGGTGCAAGTTTTGGACTAGATAGCGCTGTGTGAAACGTTTCTCCTTCTAAAGTAAATGTGTAGTATGGCCCTGTGTCGTAAGTAAATTTGAAAATAGAATAAGAATTCATTTTTAACTAGCCTACATTTTCACACTGCTGGGCAAAGGCCTCCCTCAACTCCTTCCACCTATCACGATCTTTGGCAGATTCCCACCATTCCTTCTCGAATCCATTGATGTCGTCGCGCCAACGCTTTCGCGGCCGACCCCGACGTCGCTGTCCATCTTCCGGTACCCAATCTGTTACAATGTTGGCCAATTTCTCCGGAAGCATTTGACTCACGTGCCCGGCCCAATCCCACTTGAGCTTCGCGGTTTTGGCTCCCACATCGGCAATGCCAGTCAATGAACGAAGCGTGGTATTCCTCACCCGATCGGCTCTCCGGAATACTAGGACGCTGCGTTCCATTGCCATTTGGCAAATCTTGAGCTTGGACTTCTGCAGCTCGGTCAATGACCATGTTTGCGCACCGTAGGTTAGGACAGGCAGGGTACACATGTCGATGAGTTTGCGCTTCAGACTCACAGGAAGGTCATCCTTCATGTGCGCCTTCATGGACCAGTAGCTCTTCCAGGCATTTTCGATGCGGCGATCGATTTCCTTGTCATGCCTGTTTTCGAAGCTTGCTAACTGGTCCAAGTAAATGTATTCATCCACATATAGTATTTCCTGCCCATCTAACTCGACCCTAGGTTTCGTGGAAGAATTCATAATAAGCTAAAATTAAATACAATCTCCATGACAAATTTATCATTTAAATGAATACTTACTGTTCATTTCCTCATCTGAATGAGTAGCCTCTTAGCTTAGTAAGCTCTTATTTTATTTATTTCTGACATCACACATTCTAAATGCGAAAGTTTGGATGTTTGTTTATTTATTTATTTATTTGTTACTCAATCACGTCGTAAGGGCAGAACAGATTTCGATGAAATATAGTAGATATGTACGAAGATTATAACCTGGAATAACACGTATGCTACTTTTTACTTACGTAGGCTTTTTTTTGGCGACCTCCGTGGCGTAGTGGGCGTATAGCCGGCTGAGACACAGGAGGTAGCGTGTTCAATTCCCGTCACGGAACAAATGTTTGCATGATCTACAGATATTTGTTCCGTGTCTGGGTGTTTTTTTATATATTATAAGTATGTGTATTTACACAAAAAACGTATATAAGTATTCTATCAGTTATCTGGTTCCCATAGTACAAGCTCTCCTTAGTTTGGAGCTAGATAGCGCTGTGTGAAATCTTCAGAGATATTTATTTATCATTTATTTATTTGTCCCATAAACCAGGTCCCATGGGATAAAAATGGGGTGTCAGGTCAAGTTGCAACAGCGAGTTTATCTTTATTTCTAGGTTACCCACACATTTAGTAGTGTAACGCGTACGAAGTCGCGGGCATTTTATATAGTTATTCTTATACTGCGTGTCACCGCATTTACGACATTAATTTAAATCACGCTTAGGGCTGATGGCTGGTATTGTTGTAAAATTACTTTTTTTTCAAACTCAATACCATAGAAAATTTTAATTGTCAATTGTTAAGTAGCAACTCGCACAATTACTTTAAAAAAATGATTTTATTTGAAATAAAACTTAGAATTATTACAAGATACAGAGATGTTTCGAGTTTGAATGCTGAGATTGAACTGAATTGTTCGAATGTTGGAATAGAACTGAACTGTCTGAATGTTGAGATTGAACTGAATAAATTTTCTAACTAACACAAGGTATTTATACTTTTGAGGATCGTGGGATCGCTAATCATAATTAGGGTAGGTTCTTCGAACTATGAGCTGTTTACAGTGCAATTTGTCATAGGAATGGTATTTAGAAAGGGTCGTGAGATAGTTATGTACATGAGTAAGAGTTAAGTTAATGTTTCTAGAACCAATTAGTCATTCACAAAGTAATTTGGGAAAGGATCTACTTAGATTATTCATGTTTACCAATAAGTAAAGTACGTGACACTAATTAGTCATTCACAAAGCAATTTGGGAAAGAACCAACTTAGATTACTAAGCTACTTACAATGTTTATTAATAGGTAAGGTATGTAAGAACTAATAGCTAGAGTATGTGAGATTGCAATGTGTATTAATAGGTAAGGTATGTAACACCTCCCCCCTTAGAATAAAGATTGGGCGTTATCGCCTGATCTTTGAGAGTTATGTGATGCTGTTGAATTGGCGTCGTCCTCGTCGTCTGTTACGCAGGAAGCTGATGTTGTCTGATGCACGTGTCTCATTGGGATAGCGAGCTGAGTGCGTTGTCTTCGGGAGTTGTCGAAGCAGTTGTTGAAGATCTGGATGCACCCACTTTCGTTTGATGATCTTGTTCGATTGAATCTGTTTGGACATCTATTGCATAGTTTAATTAAAATATAGGAAAGGAGAGCGATGCCAGTCATGAAGTAGAACCACGTGAAGATCGGGTTGTTTCGTTCTAAGAATGATTGTGTTTTGTGGTTGTTTTGAATCTTCTTTAGTTCGTCCGAATATCTGTCGAGGTGGCTTTTGATTGTGTTTAGAGAATCTAGTGGCATATCATTAATCTTGATTGGTATGAGATGTGGTGGAGCTTCAATTTTCTTTAGTGTCTCGAAGCAGTCATCCATTCTTATATCGGGAATGATAACAGGATTCGTCGTGTTTTCCTCGATTGATTGGAATGCTGAAAGCGTACTGTAGCCAGTATAGAGTTTACATCCTTGTGGCAGAGTGATAATGCCTGAGCCTTGAAGTTTATGATTTGAGACTTCATCACCGCAATGAAGGACGCAGTTTGTTTCATTGTTCAGGATGTAAAGCCATCTGTTGTGTTTCAGTGGTTGAAACGTTTGGATTTCTGCAGGGAATGTTGTCGTTATGCAGGTTTCAGGAATAGTTGTTTCTTGGCTGAAAAGTAGTTGTAGCTCACAGATGGGTCGTTCCGTAGAATCGTAGACTACGAGGTTCTTGCAGACTCTTCGTTTGGTCGCGAAGATGATGCAGTTATCCAGCGAACTCGTTGACGCATAATATTGCCCACTAGGATCGGTGGCCAAGTATATATGCTCGGGAAGGATTGTGGAATGGAATGAGGAATTGGGATGTTGAATTGGGATGGAATATATATGATACAGTGTTAGTGGATCATTCATGACGAGAGGGAATTCTAAAATGTAGACTAGACGATTTGAGTAGACATATGTAAGCTGTCAAGGAAGAGGAATCCAGAATGGAATGTAAGTTGTTGATCGTTACTGAAGTGACTAACCTTTTGCTGGTTCTGATTTTGTTAGATTTTAGTAGTTCTTCGTATAATTTCTCAGAGTTGATAATTGAAGGATGAATTATATTAGATTTAGCAAAAAGAATACTAGAGAGACAATCGTCGATTTCGTTTTCTAAGCTAGTTACAAGCTCTAGGATTTGAAGGGAGATAGTCGAAATATCTTCGCTAACTTTGATATCGAAAATAAGGGTTTCTGTTTTGTTAAGGTACTTATTGAGACGATTTATATTTTCGTTTATAATTTGTTCGTCAAAAGAGATCTTGATGATAGTTTCATTAAAGTTTTTTATAGTTGAAGATGTTATTTGTAGTTGCTTTTGCATGAGGTCGGTTAAATCTATTTCACTCCGTTCAAGTTGATTGATGCATTCGTCATAGCGTTTTGCGTCTTTCGCATCTGGCGTACCTATGAGCCATTTTAGAACAGAGCCAAGACCATCTAAGAGTTCTCTTTTAGCACGATAATTTTTTTCTAAGTACATATTGAGTTCTGCAAGTCTTAATTCGATTTTGTTTAAATTTACGTTAAGATAAGATTTTGTGGATTGGACGTTAGGATGATGTAGGAATTGAGCCGATGTTGTTTGAAAGTTATTGGAAAGGCGAATTAGAGAATAAAAACAATTAACGGGTTAGAATCGAATTAGAATTTAGTTTATTTTTGATTAAGTGTTTGATACAGTTTGTATATAATAATACAAATGATGAGTTTGATTGTGGAACAAGCATTGAAGTTGTAAATAGAATTTGATTTTAGAATAGGGATGTGGTTTGGGCTGCTGTGTGGCAAACCTTGTAAATATAAGATGTCGACTTAATCTAAACCTAATAATATATTATATCTAAAACTATCTTATGTTATCTAGCTTAGTTTGAATATGGACGCAAGCGATTGGCATGAACCAATTGATTTTTGCCTGCTTTCCGAATTGAATAATTTTCATTAAAACCTACGCGTATTACTTCGTAAGGACCGTCCCACTTGGAATCGAGATTATTTGGATTTGGGACTCTTAACATTACTTTATCACCTATTTTATATTCGACAGTGTTTTTTATTTTACCGTCGTAGCGTTCTTTAGCCTTTTCTTTCATGGTTTCTAAGTTTTTTAATGCGGCATCTCGAGAGGATCTAAGTCGTTCATTGAGATCTTTTAAGTAGTCGCATGCTGTGTAGTCAGGAATTGGTTGAAGAGAATAAAATGGACGAGGTTTATATCCAAAGAGGAGTTCGTGAGGCGTATAGCCAGTGGAAGTGTTAATTGAAGTATTATGACACATGATTGCAAAGGGAATGATTTGATCCCAATTCTTTAGTCGACGATTATGGTACATGCGAATGTGGTCCCGTAATGTGGCATAGAATCGCTCAAGGGCACCGTTTGTTTGAGGATGGTAAGCTGTATTAAAAGTATGATTAGAGCCGAAAACTTAATGAGTTGTTTTATAACATTATTCATAAATTCTGTGCCTTGATCTGAGTGGAATCTTTTTGGGACACCGTAGTGTTGACAAAAGTGAAGTAGTTTTTGTGCTACAGTTATCGCTTCTTTATCTGGGATTGGATAAGCTTGAACATATCTCGTGAGGTCGTCTTGTAGAGTTAGAACATATTTATTATTACTTTCGCTAATGTCTGAATATGAGACTAAATCCATCGAAACTCTTTCGAAAGGTTCAGTGGATTGAGAAGTTATGACCATAGGAGCTTGAAATGATTTTCTTTGAATTTTGTTACGTTGACATATAACGCAAGATTCTACATAGGTTTTTATATCGTTAGTCATTCCTTTCCAAAAGAATTCGTCTCTAATTTTCCTAGTAGTTTCGACTATACCTCGATGTCCTGAAAGAGGTTCATCGTGATAAATTTTTAGAATGTTAGGAATTTCTTCCGGTTTGGGATACTTAACTTTGTTTTCGCAAATTATAATTTCACAGTCATAATATTCAGCCAGGTATGTTGAAATACGGATTTGTTCATTTTTGGCCATTTTACATGTATGGTCATTTTTGAGATCAGGGACAAAAAGATGGGAAACAGTATGTCGTTGAAGACAAGAAAGTAGGGCTTTAAAATAGCTTTCTGAATCCCAAGGATCGAAGTGATTGGGCCTTGTGTAGCAAAATATGAGATTTTGTTTTTCGTTTGAAATTAGAAGATCTGCGTCATAAAGATTTTTGATTTTTTCTATGTAGGGTTCAACCCAGGAACATAAGGTTAAGGCTTCTTTGGTTAGATCATTTTAATCCGAGAGTGTGCAAGACGTAGGAATAAAGACATTTTTATGTCTAGAATCTAGTAATCGATCTGGTGAGAATTTGATTTTAGATGATTCGAAACATTTGCGTTCTGTGTTATCTAAGCCAACGTAATGTTCGTAGTTGACTTGAAGATAGTCCTCTGATGGAGGTTCTTGAGGAGAGTTAGGTGGTGAGTCTGTTAGGTCAACGATGTTAGAATTCATAACAGGTGGGCGAGAAAGAGCATCTGCGTTGGTGTTAGTTTTACCTGACTTATGTTTCATTTCATAGTCGTACTCTTCAAGTTTCAGTCTCCAACGGACTAAACGACTACCTGGATCTTTGACATTCATAAGCCAAATAAGAGGTTTATGATCTGTTAGTATTTTAAACCTTCGACCAAAAAGATATGGTCGGAAATGCTTTGCTGCCCATACTATGGCTAGTAATTCGCGCTCTATAGTTGAATAATTCGATTCGGCTTTATTTAAAGTACGTGAGGCGTATGCGATTGGTAGGTCTTTACCGATTTCACCTTGAGAAAGGATTGCGCCGATGGCATATTTTGATGCGTCAGTCGTTAAGTTGAATTCTTTGCTAAAATCAGGATATTGTAAGATGGGTGTTGTTGTGAGAATATCTTTACAGCTATCGAAAGCGCGTTGTTGTTCTTCACCCCAAATGAATGGAACATCTTTTTTAAGAAGGCTTGTCATTGGTTTAGTGAGTTTACTAAAGTTTGGAATGAACCTGCGGTAATAACCTGCAAGGCCTAGAAATGATTTGATATCTCTGCAAGATTTCGGGACAGGAAATTCTCTAACAGCTTTTACTTTGTCAGGATTAGGTTTTACACCTTCACTAGAAATTATGTGACCTAGGTAAGCTACTTCTTTCCTCATGAATTCGCATTTGTCTGGCTGTATCTTCAGACCGTGTTTTCTAAGGCGATTGAAGATTTCAGTGAGTTTTTGTTCGTGTTTTTGAAGACTGGAAGCAAAAATAACGATATCGTCTAGGTAAACGAAACATCGTTCACCTTGTAATCCATAGAGTACGCTATCCATAGCACGTTGGAATGTAGCTGGTGCGTTTTTTAATCCGAATGGCATTCTTAGGAATTCGTAATGACCGTAAGGTGTGTTAAAAGCTGTTTTTGGAACGTCTTTAGGGTCCATTTCAATCTGATGGAACCCTGAAGCTAGATCTAGTGTTGTGAAATAGATGGAGTGTCCTAGCTTGTCTAGAATGTCAGTTATGTTGGGTAAGGGATAGCTATCTCCTACTGTAATGTCGTTTAATTTGCGATAGTCGATAACTACGCGCCACTTTTGCTTTCCTGAGGCGTCTACCTTTTTTAGTACTACCCAAATAGGACTGCTCCAAGGTGAGGTACTAGGTTGAATTATGTTTTGGTCTAACATTGTTTGAACTTGTGTTTTGACCTCTTGTTGATGTACGAATGGGAACCTGTAAGTTTTCGTATGGATTGGTACATCTGAAGTTGTAGGAATCGAATGTTTAGTATGGTTTGTGAAAGTCAAAGGGTCACCTTCAGAATAGAATATGTCTGAGAATTCGCTGATAATTTGATTTAGAGAATGTCGTTCTTCAGTGTTGAGATGGTCTTGTCGGATGAGTTTATCAATCGAGTGGTTATCGTTAACCATACTTGATAAATTTATTGGACACTTGAGCTCGTTAGTTAATTCGTCATCGTCTGTTATCGGTAAAGTCGCATGAATTTTGGGAATAGTTATGATTTTGTCATTATTACTGGAATTTACACAAGTTATTAAGAATTTGTTATTATTTACTGTTACAAATGCGTTAGGAATGGTGATATCGTCGGTTATTTGTTGTTTTTCGATGATGGCACATCCGTTTTGAATATCTTCGGTAAAACACGTGATAACGGTTTCTGAACGTTGGCCTATGAATTGTTGGTTTTTATCACCGTTTGGTTCCTTTTCATTAATATAGAATAGTTTATAAGAACGATCACGGATTCTCATTGATTTTGATTGGACGTAAATGTTGACATTGAATTTTGACATAAAGTCATTACCTAGAATACCATCGACTTGAATGTTTAGATTAGCTACTTGGAACTTGAATTTAGGGAGATTGTCTAGGGATATTTGAGCTGTGCCAAAGCTTTGAATTGAGGATTGGTTACTTGAAATACCTACGATTGATACGATGTTCGATACATCTAGAGGTGCCGTTCCTATCTTTGCCTTGTTTATGACTGAAATAGCGGCTCCTGTATCAACGAGTAGTATGACCGGTTTACCTTCGATATGGAATTGACAATGCAGAAGATTTTCTGGAGGCACATTGAGTGAGGAGATAGTAATGGTGTCTGGAGATTGGATGTTCTTTGATTTAGGTTTTGATTTAGATTTAGATTTTGATTTAGATTTCGATTTAGATTTTGATTTAGGATTTGATTTCGAGTTTGTGTTTGATTTAGTAGTTTGTATTGGCATTGATTTAAGATTTGAGTTTAAGGTTTTTTTATTTTTATTTGAGTTAACTGGTTGATTTGAGTTTAGAGTTTGTTTAAAACTGTTATTATAAGCGCGTTTCCGGCACTCTGTAATTAGATGTCCCGGTAGCTTGCAGTAGTTGCAGACTTTCATGGGATTGCGAGGCTGTTGCGGGATATTATTTTTATTTAGAACTTGCCTAGCGTCATTTGTACGTATGTACGTGTTAGAGCGTGAGTTGAATGATGGGGCACTGTTTCTATAAAGATTTTGCCTAGCGCTATTCATATTTCGTATTTTTTCTTCTTGAATAGCGATGTTTCCTGCTTCGGTGAGGTTGGTTATTGATCGAACCCGAAGCATCATACCTATATCTGAGCTTAAGCCGTTTACAAAGACGTTAAGTGCTGTCTCTTCGGTTGTGGCAACGCGACCTGGTAATGTTTCGTCATTAATCTCGGTTGTTAGTTTTTCAATGAG
The DNA here is from genome assembly GCA_963924445.1 of Philereme transversata. Taxonomy (NCBI): domain Eukaryota; kingdom Metazoa; phylum Arthropoda; class Insecta; order Lepidoptera; family Geometridae; genus Philereme; species Philereme transversata. The sequence goes on from OZ004346.1 coordinate 23,147,603, forward strand.
TTTGCTCCTACTCAGATCAACTCTATGAAAATAGTCAGTGATGGACTCACTGGGCTTTTGAAATAATGACTGTAGCTCCAGTTGAAGATGTCCTAGAGTCTTTGTCTGGGAATATTTTTGAATAAGGAAACCTTTTAGGTCGTACCAAGTTGCAAATTGTTTAATGTAAACGTCTGATGACCCTGGCCCCGTATTTTATTTAATGTATATGGCAAAAGTATTTGCTTCTGGATAGATGACGCGAGTTTAAAAGCTGCATCGCATGATCGAATGAAGCGATACACTTGTGGAGTTTTTATAGTGTCAAACTCTGGTATTAATTGAAGTAATGTTCTGAGATCGACCTCCATGCTTGATTCAGTTTTCAATGTTTTAGATTCGATAGACATGGTAATTTGGAGTAGTTATAAAATCAATAGAGTTAGATGAATGATCTAGAATTAGGAGTTAGGTAAAGATTTAGGATTTAAGGATTTAGGATTTAGAGCATATAGTAATTGAGCCACTTACCACAGTAACAATATAAATGCTTGGATGCACATCGCCGTCGTCAGGTTCGGCAGGGAAGATTTAAACCCTTCAGGTACCGTAGAAACGTTATCCCCGTCTAATTACGCGACTTGCGAATCCTCTACCGGCTGCGCCAAAATGTTAAGTAGCAACTCGCACAATTACTTTAAAAAAATGATTTTATTTGAAATAAAACTTAGAATTATTACAAGATACAGAGATGTTTCGAGTTTGAATGCTGAGATTGAACTGAATTGTTCGAATGTTGGAATAGAACTGAACTGTCTGAATGTTGAGATTGAACTGAATGAATTTTCTAACTAACACAGGGTATTTATACTTTTGAGGATCGTGGGATCGCTAATCATAATTAGGGTAGGTTCTTCGAACTATGAGCTGTTTACAGTGCAATTTGTCATAGGAATGGTATTTAGAAAGGGTCGTGAGATAGTTATGGGCGATTATACAAAAGTTGGGTAACTTTTCAGAATATTTTGATTATGATAGTTTTTTAAATCAAATTCCTCCAAATTCGTATTATAAGATAACTAATCTAATAAATATATTGCTCAGGATAGGGCCAGTCACTTTTTAAAGTAGATGCGGAGATATTACGATTTTTCCGAATTTGACTGCCAGGGGACTGACGAGGGTGACAAAGTACTGATAAAACACACAACTTCATTAGATATGCAAGAAATTTATTACGATTTAGAAGAAATCTCTCAGAAACTAATAATGTCACATATTTTGAGTCTCACTTTTGATCTAAATTCACTTAAGTAACAATTAAAAATATTTATTTACGTAATAAATAGGAACAACTTTCTCCACCTTTAATGCAGCTTTTTATTAACTTTATTTTACTTAACTACGTTGAAGTAGTTAAAAATATACATTTTCTAAGTAATCAACAAACTATTGAAACAAAAATATAACTCTCTCTGCCTTAAAAGTACCAACTAACATAGTAACAGTTACCAAGTAATATTATCTCAGTCTTCAAAACAGCCTTCTGACATGTTTAATATCGTTATATTCAGCGTCGCAGAAACAACTTAGTGACTTCATTGTAAGATGATTGGAAATGTAAACAGAGCCGGTCATCTGATGTACCAAGAGCGTCTCCTTAAAGGCGATCATTTGAGATGACTTGTCGTTAATCAAGGTATTAGGTATAGGTAAGGAGCAGATGCTCGATATCACAGCATTCAATCACCGTCACTTTTATACCTGGACATCTCTCGCGGATAACAGAAGTAAACTCCGTCAAGTCAGTTATATCACCTCCTGAAGCAATCACTTGATCAGCTGTTCGCTTGCATGGGGCCCCTACACTATCAGGTGCCCCCTTCCCGTGTCCGGCTTCATGAAAGTTCCAGGAATATTGCACAATATTAGGGTACATGTCTTGCAGTTTACAGCCCAATACATAAAACATAGATTTGTTCCTATATTGCGTTACAGGACCATTGCTAAGAAAGTGAATCTTTTGAATGTTTGATGGCAGTGATGTCAGCACAGGTTTTAGAATAGAATAGAATAATCATTTATTTCAGACAGTGTCCGTCCATACAAAATATCAACAACAGGTTTAGGTTAGGGGTATTCACTGTTGTCAGAATATGTGTCTTTTTTAGAGCAGCAAGTTGAAGGTCCATGTTTTCGTGGACCGTGCAAGCACAAGTATCACGGTTTGATAGTTTAGGGGGAACCACCCAAAATGGTCGGAGTCGGGCAAATAAGGAATAACCTATTTTAAATGGAATGGTTTTCAAGAACTTCTCATGAAGATTTTTCATACTGTCTTTATCTTTTCTGTTTTTAATTTGTTTACGAGACACAAATTCTTTCTTGCCTGCTGCTTGGCGGCTGTTAGAATCATCTTCTAAAAATTGCTGAACTAGACTTAGCACTTTAACTGTGACTTGTTATTGCTGGTTATATCCTGCTTTTTATAAGTCACTGCTTTGTTTGGTATTCTCCATATTGTCGTATTTGTCTACCACATTTCCGGATATAGCTTGTTTGAACTTTCTTTTATCTTCATGGCGCTTTATTTTAGTGTAGTTTTCCTCTAATTGAATTTTGATAACTTCTCCGAAAAGGACCTTCTTTACTAATTCCTTCTTTTTCGTTATATCTTTGCTCATTCCTTCAATTCTGGTTTTCGGAGTTTTTTCCACAGATTTTACAATTTTCTCTAACTTCCTTTCGACTCTTCTATATTTTTGACGCTGATTGTTCAGTTTAGTTTTTAGTTTTGAAACCATTGCTTTCATCTCTTTGTTTATTTCTGTACTTTCTGTCTTTCACTTCTCCTCTTTGCTTCATTTGCTCTTCGATCTTCGTTCACAATGGGCTGTGTTAGTTCACCAACTATTGGTTGCGCTTCATCGTCAGCAGTTGAAGGAATATTCTGGCGTACAACATTATCAGTATTATTTTTTATTAGTTGTTTTTTTTTTGCCTGTAATTTGATGAATATTTTTTTCCATTCTTTTCTACTTAATCGTTGCTCCCGAGGCGTCATGTCTTTAATATTTTTTCTTTGTCCCTTTTCTTTTTTTAAGTATTGCAACCTTTGTTTCTTTTTGTATTCATCTAACTTAATGGGGTCGCTTTTAATTCTAGCTAAGCGAGCCTTTTCGGCTTATCTATTCTTATTCAGTATATCTCTATCCTTAGACATGTTTGTTTTTTTTTAGGAGCCATGATGTTTTAAACTGAAATAAGTAAATAAATGCTTAGACACGCTCAAAAAGTCAGTACCCTGGAAACACGTCAGTCCTGTGGCGCAATATCAGACAACGGACTGACGCCAACGGACTGACGGAACAACCATGAATTTGAAATTATCTTTAGAACTAACGTTTATTTTGATATTTTCGAATATCAAGAAGCTACATTTTAACAAATCAAAGTTAACTATGTATAAATTAAAATATAACACAGATTTACAAGGAAATAGCGACTCACCATAGGACTGAAATTTTGTCTGGATCGGCACGTGTTCACACGACAAACACAACTCTAGCACTGGCACAGTAATGATGACCAAATAATGGCGCGGTCTGCAGCTAACTTTAGTACCAACCTTGAATTATTACGTGAATTTGAATTTGAGTCACCGGTATTTAGCGGGAAATTCAAATTCGAACAATACACAACGGACTGACGAATAAAACTGAACACAAAGTTTCTTATTATTTTTACAAAAACTATGAGAATATTATGTTATGAAAGTTGTGATTATAATTATTAGATACATCACAGATTATAGTGAAATAGTAAGTTTAATTATATTAAAAGTAATATTTAATACACAGCTATTTGATTGCGCGGTTTTGAGGTTGTGACACGCCAAAGTACTGACTTTTTGAGAATATATTGTGAAGTTGTACAAATTTGTATTTAAAATGAATAGCTGAAATTGGGTGACCAAATAAAAGGCTTTTAATTGTTTTAAAATTAGTCATAAAATATAAATAAAATATAATTATACATCGTTTTATTGACTGATGACATCGAGTTACCCATTTTTTGTACAACCACCCTTATACATGAGTAAGAGTTAAGTTAATGTTTCTAGAACCAATTAGTCATTCACAAAGTAATTTGGGAAAGGATCTACTTAGATTATTCATGTTTACCAATAAGTAAAGTACGTGACACTAATTAGTCATTCACAAAGCAATTTGGGAAAGAACCAACTTAGATTACTAATGGTTACTAATAGCTACTTACAATGTTTATTAATAGGTAAGGTATGTAAGAACTAATAGCTAGAGTATGTGAGATTGCAATGTGTATTAATAGGTAAGGTATGTAACACAATCAACCATAAAATAGTCTTAAAATATCAATCAAACAGCCTGTCTAAATCAAGTAAACAAATCATATTAATTCATCATGTAAGTAGGTACCTACTAAACTGACTAAGCGGCATCGTCGCAAAGGCGCCGCCGACATACGTTAAAAAATCTTTATTGGAAATGTATAGATTTTAGGATATATATTCGAGTTACCGGTATTAAACTTACCTCTAAAATCAGTTAATACGATTCCAGATGTGTGTTTTAAATTAATATCGTACTTAACAAAACAGGTTGTATATATTATAACGTTTATTTCAGGCAACAATGTGCACATACAAAATATGATTACAAGGTCTATAAATACCTTAAAGACTACACATAAAACCATAAATACTTTTATTTATTTTTTTATGAGATAAAAGACCGAAAAGGAACCATTTCCAATAGCTATTAACTTATTTATTAACAATGCCTCGGAAGCTGTTACGAACCTCTTAGCAACGATAACAATGCTTTGGATTTGCAAACTAATGTACTAGAAATACGATAGGCTCTGTGAATAAATATAAGATTATGTTACCTGGTGTAGGTACAGTTAAAACAGCTGGGTTCATTATAATTCTTTATTGATGTGTAACATCTTTCCTCTCCGGTTGTGGGAGTGGTTTTGGTAAAAGGGACGGAAATGTGTAACAGGAAACCGGGGAAGCGCGCGCTATTTGATTTGACCAACGAGCGCGCGCGGTGGTTAGATGTTACACATTATGCACTGTAAGGTTCGTAGTTTTTTGTTTGTGGATCTGGGTTACAAATTTTAAAAAGTAGGTACAAGATGTTTGTGTTTTTTAGAAACAGTGCCAGATTCTACTTTATAGCAAACAGTTTTAACTGTCAGATAATAATCATCATCATTTTTTACTTATAGCCGTCGTGAACGTCTGTCCCAAAGTGCTACTGAGCTTAATCTTCGAAAATAAGTTATCCAACAAAATTCCTTTGAAGTTTTTTTTGGGATTTTTATACACATGAAAATATATACGTTTTTCACCCCATGACAATGGGTTTTAGCATGTTAGGTAAATAAATATTGCTGGATATTTCACACAGCGCTATCTAGCCCCAAACTAAGCAGAGCTTGTACTATGGGAACCAGATAACTGATTGAATTCTTATATACTTTTTTTGTATATACTTGTCTACTTACTAGTGGTTCTGTGAGGACAGTATACCTCCTCGCGTTCCCTTGGTCCTAGGAGGTCGAATCTGATGTCTACGGGTTCCTCTCGTGAAGGTGGAGAGGACTGCGTCTGACTGACTGATTGGTAAAGGAAGGTATAGATTTTTCAAAAAAAAAAATTAAAACATTGAAATCCGTCTATACGTAACGCTACAGCAAACTTCCCCCTTTTCCCTCCTCCCCCCCCCTTTTGGAATTTTTTTCGCAACATCATGTGTAGAATGAAGTCCTTAGTGAGCTTCTTAAATTTGATTGAAATCCGTTGATAAATAACGGTAAAGCAAGCTTCCCCCTTTTCCCCATATTTTCCCGCCAATCAAAACTCGTGATCGTCTAAAAATTTTCGTCAACGTCAAAAAATGCGGCTTGTAGGCGAGAACAGACAGGCAGACTGGTAGACAGACTGACAGACGGACAAAAGCATTTTTTGGCCAATCTGGAAACTGATACGCTTCGCTTGCTCGGTTAATAATATATAGAAAAACATCCAGCCAGATCCGGAACACATATCTGTAGATCATGCAAACATTATAATAAATAATAATTAAATAAATATTGCTGGACATTTCACACAGCGCTATCTAGCCCCAAACTAAGTAGAGCTTGTACTATGGGAACCAGATAACTGATAAAATACTTATATACTTTTTTTTTGTAAATACATACTTATAATATATAGAAAAACATCCAGACCCGGAACAAATATCTGTAGATTATGCAAACATTTGTTTCGCAGTTGGATTTTAATCCGGTACCTCCTGCGTCTCAGCCATCTATTTGCTCACTGCGCCACGGAGGTCGTCGTTTGAGGAGAAAAATTTAAGATCAGATTTTTATAATGATAACTTTTCTATTATTTATTTCAGAAAGAAGAACGTGCTACAACGGTTAGTAATACCGCGAATTAAACAAAGTATAGAATATATAAATTCTGAACTTGAAGAGCTAGAACGAGAGGACACTTTCCGTCTAAAGAGAGTGAAAAGGACGAAAATAAATCAAGAAGCCGCGAAAACTCACAAGCTTGTTCATGTATGTGTGTGCCTTGAAGAAGAATCATCTAACACTGATTTAGAAAAAGAGCCTGAAGTTTTCTGAACTTGAAGCGCTAGAAAAAGAGGACACTTTACGTCTAAAGAGAGTGAAAAGGACGAAAATAAATCAAGAGGCCACGAAACCTCACAAGCTTGTATACAAGTGTGTGCCTTGAAGAAACATCATCTAACACTGATTTAGAAAAAGTGCCGGAAGTTTTCTGAATTTGAAGAGCTAGAATGAGAGGACACTTTCCTTCTAAAGAGAGTGAAAAGTACGAGAATAAATCAAGAGGCCGCGAAAACTCACAAGCTTGTACATGTATGTGTGTGCCTTGAGGAAACATCATCTAAAAATGATTTAGAAAAAGTGCCTGAAGTTTTCTGAACTTGAAGAGCTAGAAAGAGAGGACACTTTACGTCTAAAGAGAGTGAAAAGGACGAAAATAAATCAAGAGGCCACGAAATCTCACAAGCTTGTACAAGTGTATGCCTTGAAGAAACATCATCTAAAAATGATTTAGAAAAAGCGCCTAAAGTTTTCTGAACTTGAAGAGCTAGAAAGAGAGGACACTTTCCTTATAAAGAGAGTGAAAAGTGCAAGAATAAATCAAGAGGCCGCGAAAACTCACAAGCTTGTACATGTATGTAGAAGAATAATCTAACACTGATTTAGAAAAAGTGCCTTAAGTTTTCTGAACTTGAAGAGCTAGAAAGAGAGGGCACTTTCCTTCTAAAGAGAGTGAAAAGTACGAGAATAAATCAAGAGGCCGCGAAAACTCACAAGCTTGTAGATGTATGTGAGTGCCTTGAGGAAACATCATCTAAAAATTATTTAGAAAAAGTGCCTGAAGTTTTCTGAACTTGAAGAGCTAGAAAGAAAGAAAAAAAGAAAGAAAGAAAGAAAATACATTTATTTGACACACACATAGGACAGACCATTCAGAACATAATAAACATACCTACTTACATAAAGACTATAAATTATTAAAAAGAAAAGAAAAAAAAATATATAAACACAGAAAAAAACACATGATAAAATTTTTGCAGCTAGGTATTACATAGGTAGGTACATACAATATGGTCTTCCGTGCTGTCTAAAGGTCACTTCCCGTCTAAAGAGGGTGAAAAGGACGGAAATAAATCAAGAGGCCGCGAGAACTATGTTTATGGAACCTGAAATTCATCAAAAATCATTAAAGTATGTAGTATTATTATTATTATTATTAAAAGCCTGTAGTGTCCCACAGCAGGGCAAAGGCCTCCCTTCCTTCTCTCCAGTCTTCTCCATTTAGGGCTATTGTGGAGCAATCCTGTAAATGGGCATCAATTTCGTGCTTCCATCTTCGCCGCGGTCTGCCACAAGGTCGTTCCCCGTTTAGAGGCGTCCACTTTGCGCCACTTAGCGCCAGTGATAGCACTGTTGCTTTTTTTTTCTGATGGACTAAACTCGCTGTTGGCCTCTGAGGCCGTGACAGCTTAACCGAACTTTTGGCGAGCGCAGATGGCGCTCAGCCCAGTAAGTTATTTAGGCAACTAGCGCAAGGGCACCACTTAGGTACGAGCCTCGGCTTGGGCAGTTGCCGGGGTGGGGATAGGAGAGAAACGCCCGGGTACATGTCTGTACCTCGTATAGGCGGTGACTGAAGGGACTCGTCGACCTCGCCGGCGAGGTCGGTGTTTCTGTGAAGTGTTTGCTCTGTCTGATATAGATGACTCAGATATCGCTTCCGCATTAGCGGAGGTGATTTCGTCATCCGGGTCTCCGAGAACGTGTCTCGGACGACGGAGCACTGTTGCTACTTTCAAACTTCCTCTAATATACTCATTCCTTATCTTATCCATTCTCGTTGCCTTCATAGGGATTAATATAGTTGTGAGCATTATGTACCAGCGTTAAAAATATGAAAAAACGGATGTTTTAGCAATCATATTTTCCTCAGAACATCAATTCGACTGGTCATCCCTCCTATAAGTTTCAAAAGATTTCCACCCGACAATAGTAGATTATGATTGATTGATGTTTGAAGTGATACATTGCGAAGACGAGATGTGGATGGGGTAAGTTGTTGCCGAGCTCAATATTTACTTATGCGTGATAACGCAGGACCGAGGTGGACCGAGTTCAAATTACATTATGTCATATGTTAATAACGGTTCTTAAAACTGTGTTAGTTCAATCACACAATCAATAATAAATGTGAAAATTTGGATGTTTGTTTATTTTGTTTGTTTACTCAATCACGTCGTAACAACTGAATTGATTCGATGAATTTGATGTCTTGATAGATTATGACCTGGATTTAAACATAGGCTGCTTTATATTAACAAAAAATGCGTGCAAAGCCGCTGGCGGAAGCCTATAGAGTTACAAATAAAATACATAAAATTATTACGTGTTACAAAGCTTAGGTATAAGGGGGTAGGTTACCTACACAGAGCCCCAGAGGCCTAGAAGGAGCCCTAGAGAGGGCTGTCAACGTCATACTTATCCTCAGAGTCAAGCCTACTATAACATATTGGATTATTTAGATGATAGAGAAGCTTGGGATTGAAATTGCTCCAACTCAGTCACAAATGATACTATTTAGAATTGAATTTATTTTCTTTATGGTAAATATTCTAAAAGGATCATTAAAAACAACAACCAGCCTTGTTTCTTGTCTTTATTTCTTAGTCGCGAAGGAACAAGCAGTAACAATTGATGTTTCAAAGTAATCCTTGTGATTTTAATGAATAAAAACATTTTGACTTTGATTTAGATTTTAGTGGTGTTGGTATGCCCGCGTACATAAGTAACGAAACAGCCTTTATCCTCATACAGGCAGCGCTCCCATCCATGCGCGCCTCCGCGATCATACCAGAGGCGCTGCAGAATAACTGCGCTGAAACTGCAATAAGCGGAAGACAGGATTGAAAATGCGCATATATCAAGTCGTATTCGTATGCTCCTACTGGTAGGAGCACGTGGACTAATAAGTCCTTAGCTCCCTATTGTGACGTCATATCCATTAAGTACCTACACTCAAGTTACGAAAAAATATTTTAGTAAAATTTAACTTGTTTTCTAAACGTGCGATTCCAATGTCCAATTGTTTAAACTTGCAAATTACCAAACGTGTCATTAACAAGTATTGTATTACCATTCAACGTCATCAGAAATCAGAAACATTGAAATTTTGAACTGTTGTACAATCGTATCTCATTGTGTACAATACGTACAAGTTACAGTTTATCCATTTCAGGATGTGCATATAACAGTAGGAAGTATAAAAAGCGATTAAGTATAAAACTAATTCTGCCAGATTTGAAACCTTTTAATACTAGAATTAGGTACCAACTTACGTGTAGGTAAATACAAAACATTTACACACAAACAACAAAACAACTTAACTAGGGCAAATCAGCGTTGTATGTACGTTGTATGTATGTTTGTTTATTTGTCCGAGGATAACTTTTGAAGCGTTAATCCGATCATCGTGAAATTGGTGTTACACTGGTGTACCCTGTGAATTTCGTCAAAATTCCGCTTTTATTATGGCTAATAACTTAAAAACTGCAAGGTTTACCCTAAAAATACATACGGAGTCAAAATATATTGATAAAGGCATTTCATTAGACGTGCCATTTGACCGGATAGTCCCATTTTGCTGTTTTTTTTACCCCTCTTGAACCCCAATATCTCAACAACCCCCCCAGATTTTTAGCTCATTTAGTCACATCAATATTGTGCCAACACTACCTACCGATATCCTACCAAATTTCACGATGATCGGATAAACGCTTCTCGGACAAACAAACATACATACATACAACGTCGATTTGCCCAAATTGATTTAGAGATCTCGCTTCGCTTGATCAATTACTAACATAGATATAAACAAATGTAGCACTAATCATATATGGACATAATACGTCTGAAATTAATTGAATTGAATACGTCTTGCTAAAGATTGTGCATATCCATTTTTGTTGACTCCACGTTAAAACCGCAGAGTATGGCAGTTGTCCGATACACCGCTAATGGCTTTGGTTTAGTGATGGACACTCAGGTTCTGCTTTATATCGATGATTCGCTATTGATGGGAGCCTCCAAGTTATAAGTAACACAACAACCACATTGTACCTACAGTACTACGATTTAAGTTAGTGAGTAGACGCCTCGGCAACGTTCGTGTTTTCAAATTACTATAATAAATTATGCAATCAATGTCCGGCCGTCCCGCGGCCACTGTTGCCAACTGGGCTCTGACAAATGTAGCTAACTTCACCTCGAAAAGTTGCTAGATACCTTTATTTTTAGGTAAAATTTTGCTAGATTTTGTTGCTCCATATTTTTTTTAAATCTATACATAGCTACAATTTTTTTGATAGTTTCTCTACATTGTAGTAATTTGGCTCGTAAAAAAACTTAGGTTGTAATTAAATGAAATTTTGTATACGTAAATTAAACATATTTACGATCATAGAACCATCCCCAATAAGTGCGTGAACACCGAGACTAAACTTAAATCCAATTTTTCAAAATAAGCAAGTTAGGGGCGAATCGGATGCAAGTTACCTAGCTTCTAAAGCTTACAAATAAGAGAATTAGTATAAAATTTGACTTGTGAAATCAAACAAATACTAGCTAAAAAGTGTATCTATAAAAAATTCAATTTTCTAGCAGTACTGCATCGAAAAATTGCTAGATCTAGCTACAAAGTAGCTAATTTAGCAGCAGTGCCCACGGCTCGTGGCGGTTCGTCAGTCACTGTTTGGCTTCAAACGTTAAAATTCCGTATTTATATATAGTGTATATATATGGTGATAGGAGAATTTTGTGCAGGCGTCTAACTTAAATCGTAGTATTTATTGTACATTAGGATTCTGTGTAGGGGTAACGATGAACAGGTTCTTCATTGCGCTGATAAAATAGCCCTTTCTCACGGAACTCTACCGTAAGGTGCTCGTACGGTGCAACCCCGGACCTACGATATTTCTGAACCGGGGCAGAAACTTGATGTGGCGCCGCCTCTCCTCCAGCATTTTAGCATTTGAGAGACGGGAGGGGGGGGGGGGGGGGGAATATTAATATGAGACACGCATAACAATTCGCTTTGTACAACAATATTTTCGATAAATTAATATGCAACACTATGTAAATACGCATAAAACGAATTTTGGGCAATCGCTTAACAGCCCCAATGACAGTTCAATATTTCAGGGTTGGTGCTCTTTTGTTAACTTGCATCCATATCTTTTAACTTGAAAAACATCGTAAGTATTCAATTGTTGTTTTTTTGTCGGATCATCAGTTTCTTTGAGTTACGAAGTGTTATCCATTGACGAAGTGTTGACAATGGACCTTTGTGTGAAAAATATATTAATTTTAGCGGCTTGTTGAATGAACTGAGATCTCGCGAGTCTCTTATAAAAATAAAAATAAATTATTATTTGTAATCTTTGACTATGATAATAGTGCCACAAAATGAATAACCAAATAACTTGACCTACAGTTTCATTCAAATTACAGGTAACGGGAGTTCATGTTAAATGGTTATGTATTTTAGGGATAGAAATTGTAGTTATTCTGTATTTCAGACTTTTCCATATATTTGTGTCACTAAAGCTACACGCATACCAAACTTCAGCACTGTGGAGTCACTGGTGTACCCTGTAAATTTCGTCAAAGATCAGTTTTTATTATGGCTAATAACTGAAAAACTACAAGGACTAAAACAAAAATAAAAACGGGGTCGAAATGTACTAATGAAGACCAAAGACGTCCAAATTGATCTAATAGTCTCATTTTGACTTTTTTTCCATTTTGAACCTCAATATCTCTGGAACATTTAAAAAAAATCACAAATTATATTTTTCATAACATCAGGTGAAATTTAAAAGCGAAACTTTAACAATTAAAGAGGATGAAACACATATATTCTATACTAATATTATACCGAAGTAAAATTGATCAGCAGTGCCGGATTAAGGTAACTTGATGCCCATGTGGGCCCCCCTATCTTGCGTGCCGAGGGGTGGGGGGGGGGGAGTTAACCATCTACGAGCCGAGCGAGCGAATAGAAGAGCGAATAGAAGTGAGATAAATAGCTTATAGGCTAATCCAGGACTGTTGATCGGTGTGTTACCAGTGACGACATATGGCACAAAAACGTGGTCTCTCACCTCATAAGAAGGCTCGCGGCTGCTCGCTGTTTCTCTACGAGATTGAATCAGAAATGAGGAGATTCGTAGACGAACCAAAGTCACCGACATAGCACAAAGGATTAGCAAGCTGAAGTGGCAGTGGGCAGAGCACATACCGAAACCACGCACTGGAAAGCGCAGCGTTGGAGGACCCCCCACTAGATGGAAAGAAGACCCGATAAAGGTTGCTGGGAGCCGTTGGGTGCAGGCCGCACAAGATCAGTCGCTCTGGAAATCTATGGGGAGGTCTATGTTCAGCAGTGGACGTCCTCTGGCTGATTTGATAATAATTAAAACTTGTTTGTAAGTTTGTATGTTTTGGGTAATCTTCGGAACTACAATCCGATTCTGAAAACTATTTTACTAGTATGATACTATTAGCTACAAAAAAAACTACGAGCCTTACAATAGTCGCATATTATGTGTAACATCTGACCACCGCGCACGCTCATTGGTCAAATCAAATAGCGCGCGCCTCCCCGGTTTCCTGTTACATATTTCCGTCCCTTTTGCCGAAATCACTCCCACAAAGCAAGAGGAAAGATGTTAGACATCAAAAAGTACTTACCTACAAATTTGACCATGTTACAGTTTTATTATTTAGGGCGACTTTCGCAAAATTTAAACAAGTTTATTCGCTAAATACGTTTAGGAATCGTTGTGCAAGCCGGGTTTAATGCTTTTTAATATTATTGAATGCACAATGAGGAAAATTTATTATAGGAGGACTCAAAGTCAAGGACTGACGTGACTGACGTGACTGACGGCTGGGAACTGGTGGTACGCGAATAATGCCGTGGGCAGTAGCTACTAGGTAGTCATAAAAGTGTAAGACATGACATGGAATGGTTTAACAATAGTTACAGGGAATATAAGTTCTGAACGATTGTCGTAAAATAAAATACTTTACTGCCTCTGTCTAGTTCGCTACTGTAGTGTGGCCCTGATTTAGGTTTTTGAAAGATATTTTTAAGTAGGTACTATCCGTCCATCACTATTGGTATCTCTTTTTTCAACTCTTTATTATTATTAATTACATATACATGGTGTCTAAAATTGGTATCGGGTGTTTGATTCTTGAATAAAATAAAACATATAAATAATAAAATAAGTTATGTTTTATTTAGAACAAATGCTCCAAGATCCGAGCAAGGTAAACCTCGAGGTTTGACTGATGATGAACCAGTCAAAGACCCAAGTTATGACCAATAGCAAGAAACGTAACGGTCAAGGTAAATGAGAAAGAGATGCACTATCAGAGAAGTCTCTTTCAGAGAAACAGCCAAGATCGAGAAGTAGACCGTCATGTCAACAACGCTAGGATGAGCTAATGAAGGGCAACCTACCATTGCCACTTAAATGAAAACTCATTGACATATGTATCTTACCTGTGTATCTTAACCCTACGGTGCTCAGACTTGGTCATTAACGGACTCGCAAAAGTTCAAACTCGGGGTGTGACAAAGAGCGATGGAGCGTAGCATTTTAAGTGTTAGGTGAACTGATAGAATCCGCAACAATACTTCTACGCTCTAAGACCGGAATCATCGATGTGGCCTGCAAGACTCAAATGGGACTGGGCGGGTCATGTCATGCGAATGCACCCTGAAAAGTGGACTAAGATCTCCACCGACTTGCAACCTACAGGACGACGGCAACGAGGCAGATCACGAAAACGTTGGCGCGACGATCTGGATGTGTTCCACTCTAACTGACAGGTTTTTTTTGAGAACGCAAGGAATGAAAGGAATTGGGGGAGACCTTTGCCCAGCTGTGGGACAGTATAGGTTATTAAATTATTTTTTTATTTACAGACATTGAGCTGGAAAATTATTTAGAAAAAAATAATGTTGTCTATATGCCGACCTTCACGATGCTGGCACTCCTCTAACCTCAAACGGAAATTTGTAACATGACTGTATAATATGACTGATTAAAATCTAATGTGTTATATCTATGCATTTTCAATGGCTAACACTAAACACATTAAACAATAACAAATTTTACGACTATATAACTTAATGCTTGAATCACATAAATAAAAATTAATATAATTGTGCTACCAGCCTCTTGTCACATCAGGGATGAAATTAGTGACATTATTCAGATTGCACCACGGAAGACCAGCGCTATACTGGTATAAAATATGCTACTACTCATTTGTCTAAGCTGTAATTTACACCAGTTCATACATAATATGCCTTCGTAAAATCTCTATATGAGGACACTTAGTAAATATACAAACACATTTTTTTAAACAGTAGATTTTTACAATTTTACAAAATCTCAGATTATTTAGAAAAAAAGCAGATCTCTGGATCTACGTACATTTGAACATCGGGTGCTCTACTCATGCATTTGATTTCATTGCATTGAACATTTTCTTTATCAAATGGAGAAATAAAAAGTGGATAGCCGTTTTTCTGGTCATTTTTCATACCATCTATATCTGCTTTGAAATTTTTTTAGATGACACTACAAAAATACTATTTGTCATCGTATGGTTATTGTCCTCGGAATTTGACAGGTGCGTATTTCAGTACTGTATGGTCACCCCAGTCATTTCAAGACGTCAACAAATATCCAACACTCAGCTATTGTTCCTACGCACATCGCCATTGCGCGTGCGTCACTAATAATGTTATCAACTTTATTCCATTCTAAACAAGAATACATTTGCAATAACATTTGGAAGTGCGTAATTTTACGATGCGTACGTTTCAAAGTATTTTGAACCTCATTGGTTTAGAGATATGCATGAATTTGAAGTAAGGTTTCAAGAAACACTGAAAGCTATTGTTTAGGAAAATGTACATCGAATGAAGTCTTTGACAAGTCTGTCGTGTTTACAGAATGCAATCTCGTTTTCGCGAGATCTCGGCCTAGAGAGATTGATCTCGGCCGAAAAATGGGCGAGATCTCGCGAGTTTAATGAGATTGCACTTGTGCACCATAACATGTGGTTCCAACTAGCGTTGAATCCGAAATGGCCTTCACAGCAGCTGGTTATCTGGCCAGCAAAATAAGAAGCCGTTTAGCAGGCGATTAATTGGACATTTTGTGCTTCAAGGAGTTACTTTCAAAATAATTCGTAATAATGGCGTGTGATGTGAACTGAGCAAACCTTTAATTTGATTGGCATATTTTGTTAATTGATCTCTTATTTCTAATATACCTATGAGATCTACCTACCTAAGGTATAGTTTACTTTAATTGATAATAATAATAGTCAACTCAACTTAGTTAGGCAATGAGTTTAATTGTAGTTTTTGACTTCTTGTTGTTTTTTTATAAAAGAACTGTTTTATTAAAAGATTTTTGTTTGACATTAGAAGAGAAGACTGGTTGTTTATTTTATTTCTTATTTGATAAGATACGTCAAAGTTTACATTTTTTAAGTTTATTTAAATAAATGATAGATATGTCAAGCAATGTTAAATACGTAAATAAATTCGTAAAAACAAATGTTTATTTCATAATACCTATACTTTTATTAATAAATTATTTTCAAATATTTTATTTAATATATATTATTTAATTATAAATTATTTGCAAGAATAAACACACAAAACTGCCAATCTCGCAAGATCTCGAAATTGGCGAGATCTCGCGGTATTGTTATTCATAAACTCGCGAGATCTCGCCTTAACCCCAATCTCGCGAGATTGCATTCCCTAGTCGAGTTGTCACTGCCGTCGGCCACCTTGGATTTGACATCCGCAGTTTTAACTGGTAAATACTAAAATAATGACATTTCACACAATGCTATCTAGCCTAAGCCAAACTTGTACTGTGGGAACCAGATAACTGATAAAATACGAACCTACTAAATTTCTTTTTAGGGTTCTGTACCTCAAAAGGTAAAAAAAACTGGTCAAGTGCGAGTTGAACTCGTGCGCCGAGGGTTCCGTACCTGCACATTGTCCTCTAAATTGTATGAGCGCCCATACAGCTCAGAGGACTATCTTAACTGGCGTCAACTATGTATGTATGGGGACACCCTTTAATTTCCCACTTTTTTATTTTTTGGAAGTTTTCCTTGATTTGTGCTGTAAAACCTTGCTTTTTGCCAAATTTCGTGATTCTAGGTCAATGAGAACTACCTATAGGGTTTCGACTCAAAACCACTTCCAGTTGACCTAGAATTGTCAACTTTGGTTAGCACAAGTAAAGGGAAAATTCAGAAAAATAAAAAAAAGTAGAAAATTAATGTGAATTATGGTACTAACAAGTTTTCGCGAAAATCTATATTTACATATATCTTTTTATCGTGTTAACTCAGGACCTTGATTTTTATACACCTAATAGGGACTATAAACCTCAGTATCTGGTATAAATTTCAACTTGCTAGGTCCACCTGTTCCTGATAAAATCGGTGGTGACACACGGACAGATAGACGGACAGACGAACAAGAGAGTGATCTTATGAGGGTTCCTTTTTACCTTTTGAGGTACGGAACCCTAATAATAATAATAATCATCTAAAGACCGTTGCAAATGATCTATAGTTAGCTCAACTGCTCCAGATCACTACCAGGCGGAAGTGTACCAAGACACTGGCTGCATTTGTCCCGCAGAATTGCAATCCTTATGCGTTGACCCAGAAAGCGCCAGTCTCAGATGACACGTCGCTTCGACCAGACGCCCAGAAAGAATTAAGAAAACGCGATGAGCCCCGGTACCCCATGGACCCAGGGTCTCGACCCCAAATTGCTCAAATACGTAAACTCTGTCGAGACTTCGATATTTGCGCTGCTTGAGATCTTCGGCTGATTTTGCCGCCGCACCGGCTCCAATTGCTGTACCAGACAGATGAGATGGCGGAAGGGTATCGACGCACGTGGCGTCCCACACTAAAGGACTACCATTCTCCCAAGGTATAAGCGTCATACCGTCAGGCCTCTTACCATAGTCACGTATTAGCTTACCATAGGTAGGTATCACTGATCTCATTGATACCTACCATTTGCCTATAGACACCGCTAGCCTAGAACGTCTACGTAGCTCCCGAGATACGGCTGATTTAAGTTTGAATTACCCAAACTGGTTGTGAACAATAATAACTTAACACCATCGTTGCCGTTCGTAGAATAAAATTGGTGCTCTTAAAAAAGGTGCGCTAAAAATCGTTGCTCTTCGCGGAATACCTAAATCATTTCATTGCACCTGTTTTATAGATATTCATTGAGGCACTTCCTTAAAAACATTTGAATTTTTCTTGTAAACAAAGAATTTAGTAAATTTACAGAACAACATAGACTTTTTGAAAATACTCTTATTCGGATGCATATTATTCTATCAACAACTTAGATATGAAAGAATGTTTGTTTTTCTTAACTAGATAGGTTTTTTATGCTACATGGAAATGGAACAAGCTTATCGCCCACCAGATGTGGGCCAGGTACACATCAAAGTGATTTCAAACCATAAAATCGGAACTTAGTCAAAACTTGAAAACAAAAAAAATTACGAAATATGTATTACAAACTCTTTGAAACCGCCAAATGAACAAAAAGTTAGGAGAAAGTTGGTATTTCGAAATGTTATTGTTTTTAAAAATTGTGGAATCAAAACAAAAGCCACCCTTTTACGTGACGGGGTAACAAACAGACCGACATTTAATTAGTTTATTAGTGAACGTAATGGGTTGTTGATAACGACAATCCGTTATTTAGCAGATTTTTTTATGTTCTTAGCCATTGTTTTTTTTGTGTAGTTAAAGAGATGAAGCAGTTAATATTCTTTTCGGTACCTTTCTATTAGGGTTTGTCATTTCACATAATTACTTTTACTATGTATCCATTGTTTTATTTCTATTATTCATTATTTAGAATAGAATATAATCATTTTTTTTGTTTGTTCCGCCTGTTTCCCTCTGACACAGGTCAGAGACGTTTTTAGGCATAACATTTTGCACAGGCGGTTTACTTTATTTGGTAATGACAGGGTAATTTGTACATCTGTGGGTCCAATAAATACTTATATTTAATACATGTTTTTTATTTATGTGTTGTGTTGTTTGTTTTTTGTTTATTAAGTTTTTGTCTTAAATTTAAATATACATATTATATATATGTATATGTTTTTTTTTTACTTTTTTTTTAAATTATTATGTACAGAACCTGTTTAGTCGTCATTATAAGTATTTAATATTGTGCTTAATCTCTATTTAACTTATTATTTACTTTACATATCTATAAGTAGGTACCTATTGAGCAAGTTTGAACAGTGTAATTAAATAGAAAATATAATCATTTACGACCTCCGTGGCGCAGTGGACGAATAGCCAGCTGAGACGCAGGAGGTAGCGGGTTCGATTCCCGCCGCGGAACAAATGTGTGCATGATCTAAGTACAGATATTTGTTCCAGGTCCGGATGTTTTTATAGGTACTAGTGTTTCGCCCCGAACTGAGATCTCGCGAGTCTTCGATTAAAATAAAAAAAAATTATTTGTAATATTTGACTATCAGAATAATGCCACGAAATATATAACCAAATAACCTACATAAAATTACAGGTGACGGGAGTTCATGTTTTCTGGTTACTCTTTTTTGGGGTACAAATTGCAGTTATTCTGGATTTCAGACTTTTGCCTATATTTGTGTCACTTATGCTACACGCATACCAAATTACAGCACTGTGGGGTCACTGGTGTACCCTGTGAATTATGTCAAAGTTTTATTTTTATTATGGCTGATAACTCAAAAACTACAAAAATTAAACTAAAAATAAAAACAGGGTTGAAATGTACTAATAAAGACTTATCATTTGACGTCCCACTTGACCTAAAAGTCTAATTTTCATTTTTTTACCCCTCTTGAACCACAATATCTCAATAACCCCCCCACATTTTTAACTAAATTAGTCACACCAAAATTGTGCCATCACCTATATACCAAATTTCAAAATGATCGGATAAACGCTTCGAAAGTTATCCTCGGACAAACAAATATACGTACATACAACGCCGATTTGCCCAAGTTGACTTAGAGATCTCGCTTCGCTCGATCAATTATATGTATGTATTTTCAAAAAAAGCATATAAGTATTCTATCAGTTATCTGGTTCCCATAGTACACGCTCTGCTTAGTTTGGGGCTAGATAGCGCTGTGTGAAATGTCCAACAATATTTTATATATAATTTAGACGACGTCAGTAAGATACACAAAAATTAAATTAATAATTAGAAATACTAATTGTCCATGCCTGTTCAAAAATAATCAAAATAATTATAACAGTTCAGTAAAATTTTAAATTCAAAAGCAAAATGTCATAAATAAAAAAATAAATGGAATGGCAAATTTAATATAAAATAAAATTCATGAAAAATTACAATAGATTTTTTTTACTAACCTATGTTGACCCACTGCTGGGCAAAGGTATCCCCATCTTCCCTCCTTCTATCACGGTCCACAGCCAAAGCTGACCAACCTAGTCAGAGAACCAAAAACAGATTAAATTAATTAAATAATTATTTAAAGAGTTATTCGATATTAATGGATACCTATTATTTCTGTGGGTTCGTTTCTACCAGTAATGAGTACGAAGAAGTAGAGCGGTTTTTAAAATAGAATTTTCAAAATAGCTTTTGTAGGTATCATGGTTATTGAACACTATTTTTGCTATATCACAAATCATCCCGTTTTGAGAGAAAATAGTTTTCAAAATAGGATCAGTAGTTCCGGAGATTACGAGTTACATACAAACTTACTCACTAATTTTATCTCTTTCTAATAATCAGTACCTAGTTAAGAAATATATTTTTCAAATAACTGAACGGGTTAGGAAGGATGGGCGTCCGAGATAGAGGTATTGATTCAAAATTTACCTTGTACAAGAATGAACACATACTCACAATGTTGGATATTCATATCCTGTCCAACCTTTACCATGGCAATATGTGCACGATTTGTAGGTGATTCGGGAAGTGGACGTCAGTTAGTACACTTTGACGCTATGTCATAATGTCATGAGTTGCACACTGTACTTTGTACGAGTATATGGTTAAGATCAGCCCTGGATCTAGAATTGTTTCTAACCGGGGTTAGATACTAGATGTAGCGCCCCTCTCCTCCAGCGTTTGAGGGGGGGGGGTTAAACTTTGAAGGGTTCCAAATCAAATGAACAGCCAGGTGAACTATGTAGGTGGACCATGGGCAGGGAGTGGACTAATGTATAGTACGTCTTACGCTGGATGCTATACATATTTTTATAGAAAAATTTGGCGCCCCCAAGATCCGGGGCTGATTGAGATTGGTAGTTTAATTTTACCAAAGTGCGCATCTATTAAAGGATCACGTTAAGAAAATCATATTGCCATGTACAATTGTAGGTGCAAGGCGATAAGACAGCTCATTGTACTATTTGCATTGTGTTTTCTATTTTGGTAGTAATTTTTAATAAAAAAAAATACTTATGTATTTTTATGGTGTTCAATAAAGTGTTTTCATTAAATTATTAATTGCAGCAAATATATAATTAGCATACGATTTTAGATCTAAAGCGTACTTTCTTTCGTTAAAAGATGCGCGGAAAAGGAATTATTATTATGTTTCATTAGCTTTGTAAGCAGATCATATTGTGTTCCTCTATTGCCCGTATAGTGAACATAGTTTGGATGAAGTGAATCACTTTTGGTTATATCAAATAAATACAAATGTGCTTTGGAACTAGACTGCAAAAATTTGCTAGATTTCAATTACTTATTATTTTTAGTCACATGACATAAGGTAATGTGAAGTAACTCAAGTTACCTTCTCGAATAGAAAGGCTTAGCGGCTATCAATAAAGCAAACAAACATACACAGGTTTTGTGTTACTAATGCATGTGTATAACGTCTGTTAAAAGGTAAACAATGACGAAGCCATTGTGGTGAAAACTTGACAATGTTTGCGAAATATAAAATTATCTTTAAGTTCAACTCTTTGTGATAGCTGATTGAAACGTAGAGTTTGCGGGTTCGATTCCCGTAGCCAAACAAATGTTCGCATCTTCATAATCTTCTATCAGCGATAGGACTGAAACGATTTCGATGATTGTTTGGTCTTAAGATTATGATTATGACCTGGATTGAGATATAGGCTACTTTGTATTGGCATAACACGTGTGCGAAGCCGCGTCCGGAAGCTATGCTAGCTACTATACTCGTGGAACAATAATAGGTAGAATTTAACAGGTATCATTACTACCAAACCATTCAGATAGAATATACTAGAGCCGCAAAGTCTTACAAACAGTTGTGAGAAATACTCGTATGTAACCACTTGCAAGTTCAAAAAACTTAGCTATGAAACCGATATGTCAAAGAAAATTATGTTTGTCTCGTTTCTTCTACAGTCAAACTTATTACGTAAAAATGAGACAACAAGTGTAGCATTAACATCATTGTACCAAACAAACGAACAACATAAACAAATGATAGAACATTGGAATATCGTCCTATCGAAATACTGATCCAGAATTAACTAGTATTTTTGAGTTTAATTTTCAATGTAAAATGTAACTTGGTGTTTATTAATTCTGTTTTATCTTTCAAAAAATCTTTAAAAAAATACGTGTTGAGTTTCCACAAGTTTTCACACGTAGATGGTTGTTCTGGGCCTGGTTTCTAGCAATTTTGTTTTTTTTAAATCTGATTATTTAATTTTCAAAGCTATTTTAATTGTGTCTGTTAACTGTTTTATTTTTTGTATTTTCATGTTTGGATATGTTTTAATAGTTCGTAAGTAGGTACATTAACGAGCCCGTAAGTTTATACCTACTAGTAAAATGTTATACGCTTGCAATCGATAATTTTAAACACAGTTGCTGCCCTGCACACACGGCAATGGCACCACGGAAGACCAGCGCTATAGTAGTATAAATACGCTACTATATCACAATGCTGAGTGGTGACCGTTTTTGCTCACAAATTTGCAATATAATTTACCTATACTCATTTGTCTAAACTGGAATAAACACTTGTGATGCAAAATAAACGTTATTCTATACTATTCAATGAATTATACTCATTGTTATAGTGGCATTATGTGGTTGACTTTTCGATATCTTGTGTAGACGTTCATAATAGTACATTACTAGCTGTTACCCGCGACTTCGTCTGCGTAGAACTACTACTTCGTGTAAATTTGTTTGGACTGAATAGGCTCTGAAACTATAATGAAACGATTCTAATGAAGCCGGCACATTGAATTATTGAGATTAACATAGGTAGACTTTTCCTGACCCTGATCCATGACTTAACTTAGTTTAATACGTTTTTGTATACGACATTTTTTGTTTTTCCTTCTTTGGTCAAAACATGTAGGTTTTGTGGACTCGATACTCGTGAGCACGCCACATACAGTTGCCCATGGGAGAAACAGTTTTTTTCTAAATGAACACCAGCTACTTTGAGTGTCTGTCCTTGAGCTTTGTTTATCGTCATAGCGAATGCTGCTTTCAGGGGAAATTGTACTCTTTTGAATTGGAATGGCAAATCGGTAGGGATTATTGGAATACGGGGAATTAACACTTCTTCTCCCTTTGCTGTTCCTGTCATAATTATTGCTCTCACAATATTGCGTCCCAGGTGTGTAATTTGTAGACGTGTGCCATTACACATTCTTGGTGCGTCAAGATTTCGCATCAACAGGACCGGGACACCTACTTTTAGCCTCAACTTATGGGAAGGCACCCCCGATAATTCTAAGGAGTTAAGAAATTCTACAGGGAACGATGTCACTTGCTCAGTGTCCATGACATTGTCTACGGACAGATACTCAACAAAATCACCTTCCACATCTGACATGATTTGTTCGTTGATCTGCCCCACTACTTCGTTTGTCGGTGCTAAAATTGCCCTTTCGCACAGCCATTGTCTGTTCTTCATATTGGTTGCAAGATCGGGATAGACGTTGTTCTTTAAGTCATCCATGTTACAGACAACATTACAAAATTCACGATTCAATGTAATCATTCCGTCACTATTTGTTTCCATACGGTCTTCTCCGATTTTCAGAAGAGCATCCGCATATTGCACCAATTGTGTATCACTGTGCAGTTGTACTCGCATATTTGTAGTCAGACAAAAATTTTTTACATGCACCCATAATGGAGACGCTTTTAAACATGCATTTATTTCATCTGCCGGCGTGCCTCTAGTAATTACCGGCAGAGTCTGTCTAAAATCGCCAGCTAAAAGTACCACCATACCACCCATGATACTTTGGTTACTCTTAATATCTTTTATGGTCCGATCTAGTGCTTCTATCGCTCTTTTGTGGGACATGGTACATTCATCCCAAACCAACAGCTTACATTGCTGTAACATTCGTCCACGGTCACTATTTTTAGTAATGTTACAAACTGGCATTTCCTCATGAGCTAAGTTCAATGGCAGTTTAAGTACTGAATGTGCCGTTCGGCCACCATTAAGTAACGTAGCTGCTATTCCAGAAGAAGCTACAGCAACAGCAACTCCTTTATCTTTACGAATTTGGGCTAAAAGTAAATTTAAAAGAAATGTTTTACCCGTGCCTCCTGGCGCATCCAAAAAGAATAAACCACCTTCGCCACTTTCGATTTTTTGCACAACATTCTCAAAAACTAATCTTTGTTCTCGGTTTAGACGCGGAACAGACTCAGTTATTTGTTGTTGTAAAGAAGCAGCATCGTAACTCAATTCTCTTATTATATCACTGCAAACTTCCCCAGTTCTTTGCGGCCTGCTCAACCCAAAATCTGACAAATCTTTCCCAGTTATAGTTATGACTTGGTCTTCTATCTTTGTTAGGGCTTCATTAAAAATGAAATCATTGTATGTAACGTTTGGATTATGATGTTGTACTCTGTGTAAAATATCGTCGGCCATTTGAATTTTGTACCTTTCCCACAGTTGTTGAGGGTTTGAAAGCCCACATGTCGCATTCTCACCTTGGCCGCTGATCTACATTGTGCAGCCTCTTCCAGTGTTATATTCCAATGATTGTCATCCTCCAATAATCCTCTTGCCTCACATGCCTCTCGAAATGTTGAAAATTCTTGATTGTTGTATTTTTTGAGATCATTGAAAGAGGTTGGCCCACGCACATGGTGTAGAAGCATCCTTAAACAAAAACATTCCATGTTAGTAACATGGACTGTGTAAACCCGTCCTAAGGCATCTCCAGATTTGACACCAGGCCAGTTCTGAACCGAAGTTCCTTGAATTCGGCGTTTCCAAGTTTTTCTGGTTGCGTCCCATGTGTAATATCTCGGTACCTCAGCATACATAAGAGTTCTTGCAAACTCATCTCTTATGCAAAGTTCAAAAAAAGCTGTAAGGGTGGTTTTTGGTCGAGTAGATAGTCGCTCGTGGAAATTATCTTCTGTAAAATAAACTCGTTCACCGTTCTCTAAGTGTACACTTAGATGTGTAACGGTGGGGTGCCTTTCGTGCAACGGGAACCCTAATAACCGCCACATGGCTTCGTTGCTGCTAACATAACGACCAGATTGATATGTATGTACTTCATTTACGCGATTTGCAAGCTCTGTGCTCCTAAAATTGAAAATAGCTTGGTCACTGCCTTTGTTAATATATTTGCAGATATATTTGATAGCGCGCACTGAACTGCAAGCCTCAACATTTATATGGGCGTTAAATATTTTTAATAGAATAGCGGAATAAGGGACCACCCAACTATTATCAATAGTGACGTAACTCCCATTTCGTAGTTTCACAGATGCCGTTCGACCTCCGTCTGCTGGTGCTCTTCTACGATAGAGTGGGTATCCGTTTTCACTGTGGACAGTGTCTTTGTGTAATTTGCGAGGAAATTTCTTTGTGCATTTTCCATCTTTCATGCAAGGGCACTGAGGATTTTCAGGTCCACATGGACCATGAATCATGTTTTTAACTATAATATCATGAAGTGTCTTGTCAGTGCTTGGATCGGGTATTTCTGCGCTGATAATATTATCAATTTGATCGGGTCTCAACTTGTCTTTTAACCACAATAATATGTGGACATGTGGTAGGCCACGCTTCTGCCACTCTATGGAATACATAAAGCAGATCACTTCTCCAAATATTCTGCCTTTGGAAATAACAGACATAAGTTTTTTAACTTTCAACCTAAAAACTCTTGCGACTACATCATGCCTATCAATCACGCTTTGACCCGGCATTAATTCATTTACTATTTCCGGCCATGCTGGGTTGCAAGTAAACGTAACGAATAAGTCAGGGCGACCATATGTACGTACATAAGCAAACGCATCCTGAGTATATTCGTGTAAGTACCTCGGACTATTTACAAATGAAGACGGTAAAATTATCATTCTACCAATATCATTTGGATTTAGATTAGCGTCATTCGCTACTGCGTCTTGAAGGTGGATATAATTTTCTGCTCTTAATTTAGTTTGATTTAATGTTATGTATCGTAATCGTTCACTTTCTACCTTAACGTACATATCAACATAAAACTGATTGGCCAGTTGCCTGCATCGTGATATAATATTAAAATTATTTTCTCTAATCATGATATGAAAGGCATAAAAGTCCATACATGATACCTTTTTGTTAGGCAAGGGCAGGCCAGTTACAGGATCGACTTGTGGAATTTGAAAGTGATACCCTTCTTGCCCTTTGCTAAATATTAGCGGATATTGTAACGCATCGTAAAATTTATGTGTATCCGGCACCCTAGTTAGTGTGTTATCACGGGCATGTAAAACTATATCACGGGAAGCAAACTGTTCACCACAAACCATGGCTGCGACTTCATTTATTAAAGGTGCATTATATCGTCTTTCGTGTTCCCCACTTGGTGTACGATCTGGGTGAATCACCAACTTATAATCATCTCCCGGCATTCTTTCTAAGGCTGTTGTGAAAGTGTTTATTAGGCGGTTATGTTCATGCAACATTCTCTGAATCTTTAAGACAATATCCTTTTCTACTAATTGAATGTTTTGACACCTGCGGTCAACCTCGTCGTTTTCATTTCCCATAAAATAAATCTGTAAAAATTTTGGTTGCTCATTATTTGTAGGAAGCAAAGAACCAATCCTATGATAGATTTGACCTTGGATTGTAAAAGTAGATGAAAACCCAGGCATAACCACCTCATTTTCTACACCAAATGACGTCATTTGAAAGCATGAATTATATTTCCTTATTTTGATTAAAAAACGCCGCGATTCGTTGTTATCACCTAAAAGTAAAGACTTCAATGGTTCCTCTGGTACTCCAAATATTGGAATTGAAACCTTGCCACCAGAACAACACATACTCGGAGTTTCTTCTTTCCACTTGAGTGCTTCACAATGTATACATTTTTTATCCATTCCACCTATGAGAAGTAATCGATGGTTATTATACTCAATCGATGGGTCATAATCAAAAGCAGCATTGTGGAATGCTCCCCATGTATACATTGTAAACGCATTTCTCCTTTCTGACTGCCGTTCAGCATTTAACACACGTCGTCTTTGGGATTCTTCTGGCATCTCTGCAGCTATCAATGATGCGTGTCGCTCAGCATCTAAAATCTGCCGGGCCTGAGTCTGTTCATAGGTCTCGGCAGCTCTTTGCGTTGCGTGTCGCTCAGCATCTATAATCTGCCGGGCCTGAGTCTGTTCATAGGTTTCGGCAGCTCTTTGCGTTGCGTGTCGCTCAGCATCTAAAATCTGCCGGGCCTGAGTCTGTTCATAGGTCTCGGCAGCTCTTTGCGTTGCGTGTCGCTCAGCATCTAAAATCTGCCGGGCCTGAGTCTGTTCATAGGTCTCGGCAGCTCTTTGCGTTGCGTGTCGCTCAGCATCTAAAATCTGCCGGGCCTGAGTTTGTTCATAGGTCTCGGCAGCTCTTTGCGTTGCGTGTCGCTCAGCATCTAAAATCTGCCGGGCCTGAGTCTGTTCATAGGTCTCGGCAGCTCTTTGCGTTGCGTGTCGCTCAGCATCTATAATCTGCCGGGCCTGAGTCTGTTCATAGGTTTCGGCAGCTCTTTGCGTTGCGTGTCGCTCAGCATCTAAAATCTGCCGGGCCTGAGTCTGTTCATAGGTCTCGGCAGCTCTTTGCGTTGCGTGTCGCTCAGCATCTAAAATCTGCCGGGCCTGAGTTTGTTCATAGGTCTCGGCAGCTCTTTGCGTTGCGTGTCGCTCAGCATCTAAAATCTGCCGGGCCTGAGTTTGTTCATAGGTCTCGGCAGCTCTTTGCGTTGCGTGTCGCTCAGCATCTAAAATCTGCCGGGCCTGAGTCTGCTCCTCAGATTCTTGGGATCTAGCTACTTGCGCAGTTCGAGCTCTTTTAGAGCTACGCGCTAAATTAGATTTACGCTTGCGAGGCATATTACTTAACCAGTTACCTACCTAAAGTAATAAAAACAGGTAAGTACTTATGCAAAAAAAATTCTTTAGCTGACAAAAAAATTTAGTTAAAGGTACTGAGTACGAAACTATACTTAAGGTAGGTACTTATACACATTGCATGAAATAAAACAAAAACAAAACGAATTGCTAAACTAAAACTAAATGTTAAAAAAAATATACTATCCACATGGAATAAAAACAAAATGAATCGATAAAATTATATGCGAAACTACTGGAACTATTTTATTCACAAAACAACATTACTTACCTATTAATACTCAATAAAAACTATGCTGACCTTCTTAGGTACCGTAACTACTTACTAAATGTGAAAAAACTTAAAAAAACCTGCCTACTAATCTACTACAATTTTATACCTATCCTAAAAAATGAATTAAAGTATTTATTTTACCTATTAACTATAATTCTACCTACTACTAACTTATGCTAAACTAATAATAACAACCAAAACAACTAAGTAAATAACACAAAATGCTTATCCAAGAAACCCTAAACACCAATGAAAACGTAAAGAAAGCGAATACGTTGCAGCTCAAAATTGTAGATATCGCATGCGTCCGCCAACGACGTCTGCCCTCACGTGTCTGCCCGTTCGGGTAAGCATACTTTGTGATCTACACTCCTCCCACCGAGCCATCCGCGTCCCCCGCACGTCTTTGCCGCCGCGCCGCGCAGCGCGCCCGCGCCCGCCAGCCCCGCCACACCACACCATGCATCGTCACACTCACACATTCATAGTGTATAGGCCGATGGGCCTGATGGACATGTCAGGCAGAAAGTATTCTAAAAGCTGGCTAGGAGTATTTGAATTATGCGATACATAACTGCACCCCGCGTTTTCACCCGCATAATTCCGGGATCGGGATCGGGATAAAAAGTAAAGATGTCCTTTCCCAAGGTTCCATCTATCTCTATACCAAAATTCATCAAAATCGGTTCAGCGGTTTAGGCGTGAAAACGAAACAGACAGACTGTCTATGTCTTTCCCCAAGGTTCCATCTATCTCTATACCAAAATTCATTTAGTAGGGATATACGATACACAACTGCACTCTGCGTTTCCACCCGTATAATTCCGGGATCGGGATCGGGATCTGGATAAAAAGTACCCTATGTCCTTTCCCAAGGTTCCATCTATCTCTATACCAAAATTCATCAAAATCGGTTCAGCGGTTTAGGCGTGAAAAGGTAACAGACAGACAGACAGACAGACAGAGTTACTTTCGCATTTATAATATTAGTAGGGATGATAGAAGTGCGGTAAGTTGAAAATTACAGCCGAGGCGATATTGCTACAAGAAAGCAGAGGCTGTAATTATCAAAGCGCACGTATGTAATACGACGTTTTATAACATATTTGCGAGGAAATAAATAAAACTCGGACTTTCTCGGAAAGAAAAAGCGCGCGGAATAATTTTTACTTCTTCACAAATTAGAGATGCGCGCGCATCAGCGCTTTTTTTTAAGGCAAAGGCACAAAAACAGCCAGTATTACTAATAAAGTAAATTAATATTTTTTTTCTTTTTGTTACAGATAAATGTTTGTAATTTATTGTCAATATTAATTAAATTAAAGAATTAAATGTTTGTTTTTTATATTTTATCTCCCTAAGTTAATTTTATTCAAAAAAATGTTCACCACTTTTCTGACATAAAAACTCTGCTTAGAGATTTAAAAAATACCGTTCGTTTTAGACGGAGCATCTTGAGCAACCGTACGGTTTACCTTATTAAAAAGAAACTCGTGCGTTTTACATTACAATAACGCACAAGTACGTAATGACATACATTACGATATTGAAATTGGTGAAATAAGAGACCCTTTACGAGCAAATGTGTTATAAAAAGTTATTACGGCATTCAAAATGATAAATGTCAGATCGGACCTATTAGATTTTCTTTAGTTACGTTCCTAATAAAAAAAAATTGCCAAGGGCGAGTTGGACTCGCGCATGAAGGGTTCCGTACCATTATCTATAATAAATTGTATGAGCGCCATACAACTCAAAGGACTATCTTAATTAGCGTCAACTATGTATGTATGTGGACACCCTTGAATGTTCAACTTTTTTTATTTATTGGTATTTTTATTTTATTTGTGCTGTACTTTGCTTTTTGCCACATTTCGTGATTCTAGGTCAACGGGAACTACCATATAGGTTGTCGACCCAAAATCTATAGGGTACTTCCGGTTTACTTAGAACTGTCTATTTTGGTTAAAAGTAAGGTTTTACAGCATAAGTAAAGGGAAAATCCTGAAAAATGAAAAAAGTTGAAAATTGAGGTATATTTTGGTACTTACAAGTTTTCGCGAAAATCTAAATCTATAAAATCTAATCTTTTTATCGTGTTGACTCAGGAACTTAATTTGTATGCACCTAATAGACTTTATAGACCTGAGTATCTAGTATAAATTTCAACTTGCTAGGTCCACCGGTTCCTGAGAAAATCGGTGGTGACACACGGGCATACAGACGAAAAGACGGACAAGAGAGTGATCTTATAAGGGCTCCCCTTTTTTTACATTTTGAGGTACGGAACCCTAAAAAATAGCTGCAGTTTGGGCGCCATTGTCCAATCAAAACTATCTAGGTATAATTGATCCAAATCGAAGCGAAATCTCCAAATCAACTTGGGCAAATCGGCAATGTTTGTCCGAGGATAACCTTCGAAGCGTTGATCCGATCATCGTGAAATTTTATATATAGGAAGGTAGTGTTGGTACAATCCTGGCGTGACTAAATGAGCTAAAAATTGGGGGGGGGGATTGTTGAAATATGGGGGTTCAATACAGGTAAAAAAAATCTAAATGAGACTATTAGGTCAAGTGGGACGTTTAATGAAAGTGATTAGCACATTTCGACTCCTATTGATTTTTAGTTTAATCCTTGTAGTTTTTGAATTATTAGCCATAATAAAAACTGAACTTTGACGAAATTCACAGAGTACACCAGTGATCCTATGGTGCTGAAATTTCGTGTTAATGTAGTTTTAGTGACACAAATATAAGGAAAAGTCTGAAATCCAGAATAACTGCAATTTCTACCCCTAAAAAAGTAACCAATAAATATGACTCCCGTTATACTTGTCATTTGAATGTAACTTTAGGTCAATTTATGTGGTTATGGAGCACTATTTTATGGGAAGTCTTTAATTGTACCTCTAAATAAAATTATGCCAACTAAATTCTGTCACTAATAAACTATGCGCATAACTTTTAAACGATTGCATTTCGAAAAAACCTCTTGTCACTCAAAACAAGCCTAATTAAAAATGTAATAAGTCTTATCAAAAATAGAGGATGTTTTTAACTGAGTGTGCACCAAAAATTTGTCTGATAACACTGAAACACTTACTGCCTTTAAGACAAACATTCTCATGACCCACCTAAAATATTGACTTGCACAGACAATCTGATTGCATTTCCGGCGCCCCCGCGCTGGAGTGGTATCCATGAGGATTTCCCTAGGTTTTTGATCAAATTTTGTTTCATTTATAAAAACAGATGTTCTTACAAGTTTATTAGGTGATTGGTTCTGATTAATTAGGGTTTCGATTTTTGTGGCAAGTAAAATATTAAAAGGGATGCTTTCGAAATATTAGATCATCACGTAGAATAACAGTTTGCATTAGGGTATAAAAAGTATGCAAAATCAGTATGTTTTGGTATGTAAGTTTATTGTGCAATGAGTACTTTTGATGCTAATTTGGATTTTATTGTTTAAAATATGGTATTTATTAGTTATGCGTTTAAATGCCACCCCTATTTTATTAGTCAAAGATCATGAATATATTTTTTTGTTTTTTGGGAGACTCGCGAGATCTCAGTTCGGGGCGAACCACTCGTATTTTAAATTCTTATCGAAATAAGTAAATAACTTTATCTATTAACTAAACATGTTTAACATGATACGAATATAAAGATAACATGTTTGTATATTGAACTTGGGGTAGCTGATACCAAACTATTTGTAATGATTGATTGGTATTTGGTACCCCATTTACAACATTTTAACGTTAAAATTTAGCCATAGATTTTATATTTTTGAAGAGAAAACTTCTTTAGGTGCATTGGGAATTTTTTGAGATGGGAAACAACTATTGAACTCGCGACACTGTTACTGTTACCGTTACCGACACCTCTGTATCTGTAGTGTAGTCTGCTTTTATTCAAGCTTTCACTTCTGTCGGCACTTCAGGAGTGCCAATTTTTGAAGTGTAAACTTCTTTAGGCGCGTTGGGTATTTTTTGAGATGGGAAACAACCATTGAACTCACGACACTGTTACCGTTACCGACACCTGTGTATATAAGTATCTCGTAATTATTCAAGTTTTCCCTTCTGTCGGCACTCTCAGAGTGCTATTTTTTTTAAATTTTCTTTTATGCTACATGGAGATGGAACAAGCTTATGGCCTACCTGATGTTAAGTGGTAACCATCGCCTATAATAGAAAATTGCCTCGTAGGTAATGCACCTTAGAAATGTGCCCTACGATGCACTGCCCTGCGTCCATCAACATGAGGCATACAGGTGTAAAGCCTCATGTGCCTGTAATTTGACCGGAAACCATACCATTCAAACCGAAACAGCAATGCTGCTTGGTGGCAGAAATAGGTATGGTGTTAGTACTTCCTCAGGCGAGCCCTTTCACGAGGAACTCTACTACTCTTTTTAACCGACTTTAAAAATAGGAGGAGGTTCTCAATTACTTGAAGACGCCTTGACTGATTAGAGAAATATTTTTTTTGTTTTAAAGCTTCCCAGGTGGTCCCATTGGCATCAAGCCATTATCTGATGATGGGATCCCAAAAAAATCGAGAACAACCCTCAAATTTTACAGGGACGCATTCAGTTTTAAGTTTTTACCTCAGAATTCCGTCATTTATAAACCGATTTGGAAAATTCTTTTTTTATTTGAAAGGATCATAATCATTGATATATCATAATGGTCTCATACAAATTTTAGCAAAATCAGTTAAGTAAATTGGTTAATTCAGTTATATTTTTGTTAAAAAGTTTGTTACCTCGTAAGAATTTGTTTAATTTAAATGTATGACGAAGTATTCTCAAAAATTGGACCACAGAAATAAGACGTCTTGTTTGACTTACGACTTTAAAAGTGAGTCTAAATAATTCATTAATACTAACTAACCTATGTATCGGTACAACATTTTTATTTTACTTCGTCGCTGCTGCACTACCTTTTGCTCCCGGTTTCAGCTGAAAATCAGCGTTGGATGCACAACATCCAACATTATGCTGAGCTGAACGCCATTTTGGTACGCAGACACATGAGTCGAACTGTCTTCATGGATTCAACTGTTCCTTAATAATTGTTTAATGTGTCATTTTGTGTGTGCCAAATAAATGATTCTTCTATTCTATTCTAAATTACGAATATATTGTTTTTTATTGATGATAGTCAAGCGCTTGACCACTACCTCACCTGACACCTGATGGTAAGTGATGGGGTGGTCGAAGATGAAACACGCTTGCCAAAAACGAACCTGTTCATTCTGAACATGAGACGTGTAATTTTGAATCAACTAATATGGAGTAAATTATGAGTAATCATTTTTAAGGTTTTCCTTCTCAGGAACGGGTGGACCTAGCAAGTTAAAATTTATACCAGATACTGAAGTACATAGTCCCTATTAGGTGTATAAAAATCAAGGTCCTGAATCAACACGATAAAAAGATATGTGCAAATTTAGATTTTCGCGAAAACTTGTAAGTACCAAAATTTACCTTAATTTTTAATTTTTTTATTTTTCGGAATTTTCTCTTTACTTATGCTGCTTTTAACCAAAATTAACAATTCTAGGTCAACCGGAAGTACCCTATAGGTTTTGGGTCAAAAACCTATATGGTAGTTCCCGTTGATTTAGACTCACGAAATTTGGTAAAAAGCATCTTACCGCATAAATAAAGGAAAAATTTAAAAAAATTTAAAAATTTAACATGAAAGGGTGTCCATACATACATAGTTGACGCCAATTAAGATCTCTGAGGGACAATGGGTAGGTACGGAAACCTCCGTGCAGAAGTTCACCTCTCAGTTGACTGGTTATTTATTTGGACAATGAAGCCAAAATCAAGTGTGATTTCGAACTACTTCATTAAACCTCCACCACCTCCGACTCTGACTCCGAAATACCGAATTTAAAAATTTCGGACTCTAACTTGGGTTCCGTTAAAGCAACGTAACATCCCTACTACAGACACATACAAATAACATATAAAAAAAAATCTAACTTGATGGATATGATGTGCCGTAAAATCTAGTTTCCCACGTGACAATTTGCATTAAATTTCCCAAAACGCCTTGTATTTTTCCTAATTGGACGATGTCCAGTAATTGGATTTGTCCAATAATATTACGTACGCTGAAGTCAATACGGTATTAAGAACTAGAGCGGAATGGTGTCCAAGAATTTGATGTTTTTAGGACAATCAAAAACAAATATTATTTCTATTTTTATAGTGTTATCTGAACATTTACGATAAAATTCCAATACTGTTAAAACCATCTCATCTCAACCGTATAGTCTTGAACACTTTTGAGATGGTTTTAAATCTTGGAATCAAAAACAAATTATTCAACTTACCTTGTTAGTTACTTTACGCAATACAATATCATTCTCGATTTTATTTTTACTAATAAAATAATGAAATAATGCTGGACCTTTTATACAGCGCTATCTAGCCCCAAACTAAGCAGAGCTTGTACTATGGGACCCAGATAACTAAATATAAATAAATATAAATATTGCTGGACATTTCACACAGCGCTATTTAGCCCCAAACTAAGCACAGCTTGTACTATGGAAGCCAGATAACAGATAGAATACTTATATTCTTTTTTTTTTGTAATATAATATATAGAAAAACACCCAGACACGGAACAAATATCTGTTGATCATGCAAACATTAACAACTACCTCCTGCGCCACGGAGGTCACCCCACACAGTTGTCGAAATTCGTGCGTTTATTTTAGCTTATTTTTAGTTTTCCTTCCCCATCAAATCTCACACTTTCCGTACGCACAATAATCTTAAAAAGAGGTAGGTACCTATAAAGTTTTCTCTTCACATATAGGTACTATATTTACAGATCTTGTGTTTTTTGTTTATATTTTTTTAAGGAGTTTTGAGTCGTTTTCGACGATGTCAGCTCCATAGCGGTTTTTATGTTTTTTGTGAGAAAACAGGCGTACGGCCTACCAGGAGCACAATTCTACTAAACCAATCGCTTCACTATGACAATGGTATCGTTGGAAAATGGCCTCTATAGATACCTTTTGGTATTCTCCAACACAATCTTTTCCAATGACCGCCGTTGCTATGACAACGCCATCAAAAATTTAGCAGCTTACGACAGGAACAACAATGATAATCGTTAAATAATTGTATAGCTCCATAATCGTTTTTCATATAATTTTGCAGAATTGGGCCCCTGATGGTAAGCGGTCACCGTCGCCTATTGACACCGGCAACACCCGCGGTATTGTCGATGCGTTCCCTGCTAGCTGCAACTGATGATTGTTCATCTAACATGATGTATGTCATAATCTACGTACATACTAAATCTAACATTCAATATGTACGTAGATAATAACATGGATTAACACATAGGCTGTTTTTTATCACATACATCTTACATACATTTTTATCCCATGGAATAAAAATGGGGTGTCAAGTCAAGTTCATCAAGCTTCGAGCATCGTCGAAAGGTTGCAAGCCTCTCGGTTTTTTATCGGATACATTTCGGAGAGTGTGTTGCGGAGCTTTGCGACCTGATCCCACCATCCCCATTCTATCACCGGACAACCAGACGCTCCGCGATGCGCCACCGCTATATGGTAGACATACCTCCCATACTCGTATGCACAAAGCGGTACTCTTCCACCTTTATTATGCGCACCGCAAAGGAGTGGAACTCCTTGCCTGAGTCTGTGTTTCCTGATAACTACAACCTAGGGGTCTTCAAGTCGCGAGTGAATAGGTTTCTTCTAGGCAAGCGTGTACCATCGTAGACTGCTTCATCGCTTACCATCAGGCGAGATCGTGGTCAAACGCTAGCCAATTATTTATTAAAAAAAAATGTTGTAACAGCGAGTTTAGGTTTATTTGTAGTTTACCTACACATTTAGTAGTGTAACGCGTACGAAATCGCGGGCAACAGCCAGTTGATAATTATAAAAAAAATAAAAAAGTTATATGCTGCCAAAAACTTATCAATAAAACTACTTTGATTATTACTTGCTTTTATTTTTGTATTATTCTTTTTGTCATTAAGATCATTAAAAAGAATAACCAGCCTTGTTTCTTTTCTTGCCATATTCTTTCCTGGCTTGGTCGCGGAGTAACAGGCGATGAAATTGACGTTTCAAAGAGATCCTTGTGATTTTAATGAATATTGAATATTTGTTTCACTTTGTCTCATGTCGCTTTCACCAGAATGGCCACCCTTATTTTGCCTGAAACCGTATTACTAATTAGCAAGCATTTAGTTGTATTAATGGAAGTTAGCAGTCGACTACTAGATGCTGGCAGTTATTTGATTATGTGCTTATTACAAAGTTAATTGCGATTTAAGAATGATAGATCTACTTACAGAATGCCCCTAAAACTTAATGGGGAAAAGATGACCATAAGACGTATTGCATTTACCAGAGAAATTGTGTTTTTAAGGCACCTCAATTCTTTAGATTTTTTAAAACTACCGTATCGACCGTACATAATTAAATCGTATTAATTGATTTTAGAGGTGGGTTTAATACCGGTAGTTTGCATATTTATCCAGTAATCGACAAATTTCCAATAAACAAATTTTAACGTGAATGGGCGGTGACTTTGCGACGATGCCGCTTAGGCTCAGCGCATATTGGAGTCACGGCAGTTTTAAGACAGACTTTCTTCACTTAGACAAGTCTGCCTTAAAACTAAAACGAAATTGTTTTGCCTATGACACGTCGCACACCTAAAACGAAACTGTTTTGTCTACTACGACGACGCGCACCGTCTGCGATAATTCTTTTTCAGTATCAAAATGGACTTCATCGGTATTGTTGTATTAAGCTTCCTAATTACGCGTTCACTTGCAAAACGGCGCAGACGTAAATATTGGGTGCATCCCATTTATAGTGAAAGACTGATAAAATGAATATTTTATACACGTCACCTGACCGTTTTGTCTTTGATGTGCGCGCCCGCATACATACAAAAAGGAAGCCGATAATCGTTAGTCAGACTGGTCGCTGTGCATTTCTTGTAGGTATTAGACAATTTTGTCTATGAGACGTTTGGTTTGAAGTTTGCGCGTCTTCATAATTTTTGTAAAGCAATAGTCTGTCTTAAAACTATCGTGACTCAACTCTGCGCTCAGCCTTAGTCAGTTTAACAGGTACCTACTTACATGATGAATGAATATGATTTGTTTACCTATGTTTCATTGATATTTTAGGACTTGATATTAAGATATTGTTATATCTTAATACCAAGTCTTCAATCTTAATATCAAATTTGATCTTTAGTGTGATCAAAATAAGACCGTTCGTATTTTACAGAATTTTAGTTAGCGTAAACAACAGAATCGCCACCCTTGTCTGGATTTTAGTTTTTATAAGGACTAATCAGGCCTCTTACTAGTTGGCTTCGGCCCCGGTAATGCCTTTGTAAAGGTCCAGGCCTATAACCTGAGTTAAGAAAAAATACGTGGAATAATAATAAAATCAGTGATAAACAAATTCCAAGGATAACTTTAAAACAATTTCGTTTGCATGCATTGAATGAAGCCTACTTAGTCCAGCCCTTTTTTGGTTTGACCAATGAGGGACATTAAGTCTTGTTATTTGGGTCATTTGTCTAAAAACATTTATTAAATAGCGTAATATAGTTAGTGGCTCAGTTGCAACTTTGCTTTACCGTGTGCTCTTAATTTCTCGTTTCCAGTGTCGATTGCTATTTTCATAGCCATGAGTAAATTACCCGTAAATTTAACAGAAATGGAACGCAATAGAATAATTTTCCTGAGGGATTCGGAGATGAATATTTCTCAAATAGCGGAAGAATTAAAGATGTCGGTAAGTCATTATTTTAATATATAAATTACTAGGGTCAGAAATTAATATTTCATTACAGTCGTGGACTATATCATCACACTAATATTATAAATGCGAATGTTTGGATGTTTGTTTATTTGTTGAACCAATTTCGATGAAATTTGATATGTAAGTACATTATGACATGGATTAACACAGATTATAACATGATGGATTATAACATTCACTTTTTGTTGACAAACAACGCGTGCGAAGCCGCTGTCGGAAGCTAGTGATATATAAAAACTAAACTTGCCCTAAACTAAATACCTATAGCTAAGAACACTCTCGATCAAGTCACTTTTCAAACAAATAAAACCAAATCAATATCGGTTGATCCGTTTGGAAGCTACGTTACCTCAAAGAAGGACGGATAAATTAGTCTTTGTTTTATCAGTTTTTAAGACCCCGTTGCAAAATTAGTATTTTAGGGTTGGGGGTATAATAAATTTTGTAAAAACTCGTCAGTATTGATAGCACAATTGAATTTGGTAGACATACCTCCCATACGCACAAAGCGGTACTCTTCCACCTTTATTATGCGCACCGCCAAGGAGTGGAACTCCTTGCCTGAGTCTGTGTTTCCTGATAACTACAACCTAGGGGTCTTCAAGTCGCGAGTGAATAGGTTTCTTCTAGGCAAGCGTGTACCATCGTAGACTGCATCATCGCGCGCCATCAGGCGAGGTAGTGGTCAAACGCTAACCTATAATATATAAAAAATATATTATATATATTCGTGTGATACGAGTAATTATTTGGATGACCTCTGTAACGCAGTGGGCGAATAGCTGAGACGCAGGGGGTAGGGGGTTCGATTCCCACTGCGGAACAAATGTTTGCATTATCTACAGATATTTGTTCCGGGTCTGTATGTTTTTCTATATAAGTATTGTATGTACATATTTACAAAAAAAAAGTATATAAGTATTCAATCAGTTATCTGGTTCCCATAGTCTCCGCTTAATTTGGGGCTAGATAGCGCTGTGTGAAATGTCCAGTAATATTTATTTAATTATTCTGAAAATTAAAATGCTGGTGTAAACATGAGAAGCACTCCATTGATTGAACGTCTCGTAAAACTAACAGAACGCCAGAACACGTGTTGTTTGTTTTACTGAGTATCTGCATATTATAGAAGCATTTTCAGTATGCAGTGAAGATTATTGTGCCGTTTTTTCATTCAATATTGGATTTAACATAATACTAACTAGTTGTTAGCCCCGAACTGAGATCTCGCGAGTCTCCCATAAAAACAAAAAATATGATTTGTACCTAATCTGTGACTATCAAAATAGTGCCACGAAATGATAACCAAATAGTTTGACCTACAGTTTCATTCAAATTACAGGTAACGGGAGTTCATGTTAATTGGCTATTTTTTTTTTGGGGTAGATATTACAGTTATTCTGGATTTCAGACTTTTCCCGATATTTGTGTCATTAAAAGATACACGCATACCAAATTTCAGTACTTTGGGGTAACTGGTGTACCCTGTGAATTTTGTCAAAGTTCATTTTTTATTATGGCTAGTAACTTAAAAACTACAAAGTTTAAACAAAAACTAAAAATGAGGGCCAAATGTACTCATAAAGACCTTTTATTAGACGTGCCACTAGACCAGATAGTCCCATTTTGTTTTTTTTTTACCCCGCTTGAACTCCAATATCTCAACAACCCCCCAACATTTTTAGCTCATACTCGTATGGTCACACCAAAATTGTGCCATCACTACCTACCTATGTATCAAATTTCACCATGATCGGATCAACGCTTCGAAAGTTGTCCTCGGACAAACAAACATACATACTTACATACTTACCCTTTTTTTTTACATACATACATACAACGCTGATTTGCCCAAGTTGATTTGGAGATCTCGCTTCGCTCGATCAATAAGAAATATAAGTGTGTAAAACAATAACAACAACAATTTTTAATACATCATCATCATCGTCAGCCCTTCTCATCCCATTGCTGGGCATAGGCCTGTCTTCGTTGTGACCATTCGCCTCTGTCCTGCGCTGTTCTAACCAACGTACGACCTGCGATTTTTATAATGTCGTCGACCTGTCTTGCCGGTGGACGACCTGTGTTCCTGGTTCCGTCTCGGGGCCACCACTCAGTCAGCACCCTGCTCCACCTGTCATCACCGCGCCTGGCCACATGCCCAATTTTTATTTACTTATCTTTTTTAATTTTTTTTATTTGATGATAGGCAAGCGCTTGACCTCTCCTGACGGTAAGTGTGATAAGTTATCGTTTTCAAAATATTATTTCACTACAAAATCAACCCTCAGCCCTTAAATCTATAAATATAATAAGGTAAATCCATCATTAACATGTTACAAAAAATAAATGGGTCTAGCAGTTTTAAGAGAACGGCCGCTCTGAGACACTTAGGCCCACTTGAACAACAAACTCTAAATGTGTTTAGTGGCTAAACACGATTTAGAGTTGTAAATTCATACTAATATAATAATAATAAAATACTTTTGTTACTGCGTCTTTTGCTTTTGTTTTGTTTCTAATTTGATGTCTTAGTTTACATACAAATATTCGGTAAATTTAAAAATGTTTAGTCGCTAAATC
Source organism: Philereme transversata (assembly GCA_963924445.1). Lineage (NCBI taxonomy): Eukaryota > Metazoa > Arthropoda > Insecta > Lepidoptera > Geometridae > Philereme > Philereme transversata. The sequence continues at coordinate 23,188,443 of OZ004346.1, forward strand.
CGTTTAGGGATCGTTATGCAAGCCGGCCTTAGAAACAAAAAACTTAACAAAAAAACAAAAGTAGGTACATAACATAAATTAAGTAGGTACAAAAATGACACAAAATTTATTAACGTAGGGGAAGGTGGATTTTATGTTTTGGATACCTAGTTAGATTATCCATATAAGTAGGTGTCGAAATATCGGCTCAGATTTTTGATCGAGCGAAGTGAGGTCTTCAAATCAAATCAAAGGTTGTCTGGAAGAGATCGCTTTATTAAGCGATAAGACCGCCCATTATGCTTACATTAATTTGATTTATTTTTTATTTTTATATCAGTTCTGTTTAGCTTGTAAGGTATAATAAAGAATTTTCATTCATTCATTCATTTGGCAAGTCGGCGTTGTATGTAAGTATGTATGTATGTTTGTTTGTTTGTCCGAGGATACCTTTCGAAGCGTCGATTCGATCATCGTGAAATTTGATACATATGTAGGTAGTGATGGCACAATTTTGGTGTGACTAAATGAGTTAAAAATGTTGGGGGGTTGTTGAGATATTGGGGTTCAAGAGCGGTATAATGAAAATGAGACTATAAAGTCAAATGGGACGTCAAATGAAAGGTATTCATTATACCATTCAACTCTGTTTTTATTTTTAGTTTATTCCTTGTAGTTTTTGAGTTATTAGCCATACTAAAAAGAAAACTTTGACAAAATTCACAGGGTGACCACCACGATACTGAAATTTGGTATTCGTGTAGCTTTAGTGACACAAATATAGGCAAAAGTCTGAAATCCAGAATAACTGCATTTTGTACCTACCCAAAAAAGAATAACCACATTATATGAACTCCCGTTACCTGTAATTTGAATGAAACTCTAGGTCAAGTTAGTTAGTTACCTATTTCGTGGCACTATTTTGATAGTCAAAGATTACAAATATTTTTTTTATGAGAGACTTGCTAGATCTCAGTTCGGGGCGAACCACTAGTTATTTGTACGTTTCACAAAAACATAGAGAAAAAAAACAAAAATTTAATGCTACGTAATTCTCTCTCTCTCTTTAAAGATATTTTATATATTTTTTAAACTACATGGTGATGGAACACACTTATGACCAACCTGATGGTAAGTGATAAGTGTGATAACCATCGCCTGTATATAACAAAGTATTGCCTCGTACGTCACGCACCTGCCCTACGAGGCACTACCCTGCCTCAATCAACTTGAGGCATACAGGTTGAAATCTAACATAGGGTCTCGTCAAGAAAAATAAGTTAGTAAGTAAGTGAATTAATATCGCTATTTGTTAAATGAATAGTTTAATTAACTAAGTTGGTATATTATCGATAATGAAGTTACAATTCATAAATCATTAAATTCAATCACTCACAATTTATAATTCAAGAGCTGATCAAAAGCTAAAAATAAGTAATTTAAATCCTTCAGACCTAATTTAATGCGACTTAAAGATCTCCAATAAGTGCATCATTCATTAATGCAAGGAATTATCATAAAGTGCAAAGCGCAAGCATAATCAGAATCATCGATACGCAGACCAGTCTTGCTGTTTTGTTTGTGGCTGGCATCTTTTTAAAATGGCAGCTTAAGATGCGTTCACACATTCCCAAAAGCTCCTACCAAAACTTTTATTGAACACTACTAGACTCAACATTTTTTTACAAAAAATAACCTATCATTAATTGCTCTAAGATGTATGTTACGAAAATCAAAATGTTTTGTGAAAATGGTTCAAGATAAATTTCAAAGCAAAACCATAAAGGGAGGACAGAAACAAAATGGCGTCGTTAAAAGCTTTTGTAAGCTCGAACGCAGCCGTAACGCGGTGCGAGGGGAGCGGTGCAAGTTGAGGGGGAGAGGTGCCGCATGCGTAGCTCGCTCCGGCCACATTCCAGTAGTTTGCTGAGACCGCGTCGCGTACGTACCGCCCGACCGCGCGCGTCACAATACAAAGAACACCTCACTGAAGCAAAAAAATATGTGATGTATCGATTATTTTCACCATCAAAGCATACATAAGTGATCGACAAACGTTTTCACCAAGAACGGGACTGTATTTCATTGGATAAGTTCAGTTTTAACGCGTTTTGAGGCGGGCCACGTCCTATGGAATTCCATTATCGATGAATAGAATCTAGCGTGCGGGAGAAACATGGTGGATTCGTCGTGTCGAAAGTGAACGAAAATTTCGTGTTTTCTGTGTGAAATAGTTGACTTTACCATCGGATTTACATGGAAGTGTGATATTTTACACTATGGATTGGTGCGAGTGTGTGTGAGTTCGTGTGCGCTTCGATCGGTATGAGAGTAGCTTGAAAAAGCCAGAATGGTGTCCCTAGCGTATTTCGGCCTTAGGCACACGCCTTGGACCTTGTTAGTCCTTATTTTCTTCATTGAAAGCGTTATGGGGAACTACGCAAAGTCATTCTACATCCATTGGAACACCACCAACAGCATATTTAGAATAGACAATACCGATCACGTATTCGACTTGAATAAAGGCAACGCTCAGTTCGAGTACGACCAAGTGAACATAATCTGTCCAGTGTACACTCCAGGGACTTTTGAAGAAGACACGGAAAAATATATAATTTATAATGTTAGTAAAGAGGAGTACGATACGTGTCGAATAACAAATCCAAATCCACGTATTATAGCAATATGCGATAAACCGCACAAATTGATGTTTTTTACCATAACTTTTCGGCCGTTCACACCTCAGCCGGGCGGGCTGGAGTTCCTACCCGGTAAAGATTACTTCTTCATATCCACGTCGAGTAAGGACGATCTGCATCGGCGCATCGGCGGGCGCTGTCTCAGTCATAACATGAAACTAGTTTTCCGTGTTTGCTGCAAACCTGAGGAGCAATCCCCTGCTCCACCACCCCAGCCGACATTACCCCCACCTCCCCCACCGCCTACAACCTCCACCACCACGACGACCACAACTACTATGAAGCCGGTGACGAAAAAGACTCACAAGTACGACAAGACGCCTAATGAGGTTATCAAGAGTGAGGAGTTATCTCATTCTCGAGGAGCGGCGTTGGCCTCGTCTCTGGCACTCGCTCTGGCAGCGACCGCGGTGCTGGCACCTCTGGCTCGGTGAATGTGCGCCAGGGCTGCGAGACCTCCGCGCCCAGACCTGGCGAAACCAGGACCGTCCCAGACTCTGCAAACGTTGCAACTCTCAGACACTCTTGTCTTCGCGTGAAGTGACTCGAAACTATGAAATGTGTAGAGTTAGTGCTATGTGTTGCCCCAAGGATTTTGGATTTGCGAATGGAAAGTGTAAGTACTGTGGAGTGATGGATTGTGAAGTTCCAGTATTGTAAGGAACCTAAGAGCCTAATTTGTATGTATTATCGGGCCTACGAATAATCGAAGTAACAATAGTTTAATATTTATTTTCCAATCTTGGAAAAACTGCAAACAACGTAGTTGGTTATTATAATATGGAGAATAACAATATGTATAATGGTAAATTAGGTTTCTTAAACCACTAGGAATTAAATTTTTATATTTTTCATTATTGCAATCAAGGATTTTTGACTAAAACTAGGATTCGTCGAACAACAGTAAATATAGGGGAAATTATAGAGAACATAGTACGTAGTTTTAATTTAGTTCAAAATACACGTTTATTTTTCCCAACAGCTTATGTACAATTATATTTTATTTATATTTAAAAAGAAATTGGGGCGAGTTAAAAATCTTGTCCAGAAACACTGTGATTTTTGGTTTATTTAGAAGTAATTTTTCTCTTATATGCTTTTATTGTGATATAAAACAATACATAAAATTGACGCCTCTTCAAATCATTAAAATTTCCACTTGACTGATTTGCATTTTTGCTTTTTCTATTATTTATTAATTAAGATAAAGAAACGTCCATGACTTCTAACAAAATGGCACTAAATTGCAGCTTTTAGGAAAGAATGCTGCTATGTCAATGGCTTTAAGTCTTATGTCAATGACTATGCTATGCCTGTCAGAGACCTTGACTACGTCTTTGACGCCTACACCTTACACCTTCACATAATGATCATTTACCTTCGACATATGAAGAGTTTTTGAACTAAGCACTTTATTTGTGCCATTATTAAATGTGTGAGCGAATTTTAACATTAAATAGTCAAATAGTTAACTAATGTAGCAAATAGACCGGTTTCAGTTAGCCATATGCATTTAGCGACAGTCGGAATATATTTTAGGTAGATTAAGAATGATTGAGTTTCAAAATACTGCGCGGACTAAAACCAGAAACAAAAAACTAAATATCCCTTCCCAGAACTTTTAATCACAATCTTAATACTAAGTTTACCACTAAACGAAAATATTAATCGCAATTAAGACCATTGTTAATGCAATGCTTTTTATTATTGACCTAAACTTCTTAATTTTTACATGTTTAATACGCAAATGACACTAAAAATAATTCCCCAATAGATGACTCAAGTTGTCATCAATTAACATTTAACATCATTAACTAGCTCAAAAGCTAATTACATATTTGATAACCAATTAACTAATGAAGTTTCAAATTATTCACCATCTTTGCTATCGAATGTAAAAGTAGTATTGCATGGGCGATCTAAGTAATTTTTCATTGAATACGCCAAGCAATATACGGTGATTCCTAGAAAATGTCAATATGCTATGGCAATCAGAAAATATTACTCTGGCTGTTAAACCTGTCCGGCAATTAATTTCCCGTGTGTGACCGATTTATTATCGCTTGCAGTTATATGAGATGACAATGAAAATAATTCTGATCTCAATATATCATCAAGGTAGGAATCAATTTAATAAATATTAGTTGCTTACAAATTAATACCTAATTACTTACTTAAACGGGTATTTATCGCGTATGCACCTTTTTATTTGTTATCCCGGGGTTTCGACTGTAAATTTAACTTGTCATTTAGGGCAGATTATTTGCCGTATTTAAAAACGAGTGTTTTTTATTATCTTATAAAACCACTTTTCGGATTATGTTCATAAAACAAAGGATTATGCAAAGCTTTTTATCTCCAAACATGCAGAAATGCTAATTCTTTATAATCAACAAATCTTTAACGAGAGATACTGATTTGCATACATTAAGTCGAATTCTTTGAGCTGCCATAAAACTTCAATACAGTAGCTATTTTAAGTATACTCGTCTCCCTCATTTCAATATAAATTGACTCTCATACGATAGTGGCCGATATATAAAGCTGTAATAGCCAAAAGCTAGAGCATAAACTTAAGGAATATTCCAAAGCCAACTTAAATCAAGACCAATCACACAATACGATTACTAGAATCGTGTAGCCTAGATATTTTTAGTGACACTGCATTAAGGCTTGTTGACAATGACTTATTTATTCATTAAGAAAACACATTATATGCTTATGACTGCTAGGGATATAACTATGTGGTCGACAGGTTCGGTGCACACATCACAAAAATCTCATAAAAGATTTAGACGTCTTACAAATCACACATCAAAAAGAGAAATGCACAATAAACAAAATGTCTGCCCTAATGCATTGTTTTCTAAACATGAAAATATATTTTTTGTTCTGGCAACTACCTAGCCCTGAGTGGTTCTATTTTTACTACAAACTCCAAACCCACCTTTCTTAGTAGTTAGCTATTTTAGGCCGAAAGGGATAATCTTTTCAGTCTGTTTGTAATAATTTAAAAAGAAACTAAACAACGACGGTACTGAAAAATAAAAGTAACCAGACTCAAAAATGATTTTGAAACGAACTAGGCATACACAACGTCATGACTGTTTTGAAAAAGGATTTTGAGAAGACTTTTTAAACATGTATAAATATTACTTTTGAGCAAATCAAAAAAGATCCTAATGCAAGATATAAAAATACAAGCCTAGTTTAATGTTTGAGTTGCACGTACATACTAAAGGTTTGCCAAACTTTCAATCCATGTTATATCCAATTACAAACAAACAAATTGTTGGAGTCCATAAATTAGTTTAATTTGGTAATTTGGTCATCAATCTCTTGATTATCCGGGCCGATTATTTTCAATGCGACATGTAGTGCAACGCGAACGTATATAGGTACATACAATAAATAAATAAATAATGCTGGGCATTTCACACAGCCTACAAAGAAACGTATTTAACCAGTGCGTCCTACCTGTGATGACCTACGCAGTCGAAACGTGGACACTTACGGTGGGACTGGTCCACAAACTGAAAGTCGCTCAGCGAGCTATGGAAAGGGCTAAGCTCGGAGTTTCTTTGAAGGATAGAATCCGAAACGAGGTTATTCGACAGAGAACCAAGGTCATCGATATAGCTCAGAGAGTCAGCAAGCTGAAGTGGTAGGGGGCCGGTCATATCTGCCGCAGAACCGATAACCGTTGGGGTAAACGTGTTCTGGAGTGGAGACCACGTCTAGGCAAGCGAAGTGTCTAGTCTACGCCCTCCGTCTAGACGGAGTGACGATTTGCGCGCTGCGGCTGGCAAGAATTGGATGAGAAGAGCCGAGGATCGGGCTCAATGGCGCACCCTGGGAGAGACCTACATCCAGCAGTGGACTGTTATAGGTTGATGATGATGATGATTTCACACAGCGCTATCTAGCCCCAAACTTAGCAAACCTTGACTTTGGAAACCAGATAACTGATAGAATACGTATACTCCTCTCCATCAAAGAACAAGCAAGTATACGGCTCAGTACCATCCGTACCTAGTTAATATACCAACCGCACACACCGTTTTGGTTCTACGTTCTTGATACAGCTAAAGTATGGAACACTTTACCGTCGTCTGTTTTACCTAAAGAATACATTCGAGCCTCTTTAAGGTAAGATTGAATAGGTTGGTTTTAGATCTTCGTGCTTCATCTTAGATCACATCATCGCTTACCATCAGGTGAGATTGTGGTCAAACAAATTTCTATCCAGTTAAAAAAATTTTGTTTGTAAGTAAGTACTTATGCACATACATATATACATACTATTATGTATTATATTATGTACTTATATACATACTATATTTAATATTATAGAATCCTAAAGCATAAGCTTTAGGAATTTATTTACAAAAGCCAGGATAAGAGTATCCTAAACGGACGAGCATGTATGAAGACTGTTATGAGAGTGAATGAGGCAGAAGAAGAATGCCAGGATCGTAGCAAGCGAAGATCAGTCTGGAAGTCTTGCCTACCCCTCCGGGATAAAGGCGTGACGTGTGAATGTATATAATATACAGAAATATACTAATGACCTCCGTGATGCAGTAGACGAATAGCCGGCTGAGACGCAGGAGATTGCGGGTTCGATTCCTGGCGCGGCACAAATGTTTGCATGATCTACAGATATTTGTTACGTGTCTGGATGTTTCTCTATATATTGTAAGTATATATTTATAAAAAAGTATATCAGATATTTGGTTCCTATAGTATAAGATTTGCTTAGTTTAGGGCTAGATGGCGCTGCGTGAATTGTCCAGCAATATTTATTTATTTTATCCAAACCAGGAACAAAAATCTGTAGACAGCAATAACAGTTGTTTTTAGCGCGTTCGCATACACATTAAAATATATGGGAAATGTTCCATTGCACGTTGTATTACAAAAAGGGTTTACCATAAGAACTATAGTCACAGTTTCCAAAACTTTCACATTACCCAACTAGGTTAGGATTTCATTTGAAGTATATTTTTGATAAATCGCCTGTATCTTCATGGCTAACACGTTATGCTTGTAAATTATTATTATCACTCCTCATTGTGAGTCAAGTTTCAAGGGCCATAAATCAAGTATTGTATCAGCTCAGGTAGACACCGAATTCAGAATGGACCCTTACTTTGTTCAATCAAAATCTACCTGGACCACTTTAGATAGTTTCAATATTCTTCCAAAAGTGAAAAGTCGATTGTGTTAAGAAGTTCTTACATGGATAATTGCTTTACTTAGGGTAATATTGACGGCACTCCAAGCTTTAGCAATATTTTTATTCACTTATTAAATTTTCAGATGGGTAAGATCCATATTTGTTAGTAAAAAACTTAATGTCAAATGGGTTAGTACAAAGCATAGGCATAACAAAACAAACAAAATTTTAATAATATGTAATATAATACAAGATTAAGTTAAAGTCCCTCACTCAGGTCCTGAGCCAAAAATCTCACAAAGACTATTCGATCCCGATTGAAGGACTTCATAATTTTTATTAGTTTTACATGTGTACAATGTTTTCCCAAACAGGGGAATTGTAGTTTCGATGTGGCCCTCATGTCTCTGTAGCTCCACAGCAGACCAAAAAAAACTAGGGATAAACAAAGTACATACTTCTTTTTAATTTCGTTCTTTGTCCAGTTTTGCATATACATTTCTCAGTAATTTGGACCCGTAGAATGTCGGAATGTCTTTTAATACTATTTTAAAACTATACAAGGCTTAAAAGTCATATTACATAAAAACATAGTTAATTTTGTGTTTGGTAAAGCAACTAGTTAATTTACCTGGTGTTCTTGTTAAGGAAACTTGGCTATAATCTTCGAGTTTGGTTTTTATGGGACTCAGTACTTGTTTCTTTGTTTTAGTTTTCGTTCTCTATATTTACTGGCTTATTTGTATTTGAAGATACTGATTATGGATTGCTCTTAGATTTTATCAGTGAGTCTGAATTCGGGGTTTCATTTGAATTTACTGGTGTTTTTGCGCCGGCAGTAAAGCATCCAAAGAGACTTAAAGATTGGATGTAATGTTTCGCAAGACTTAAAAAACATATGAAGTGTAAAAGCCTTAAATTTTTTATAACTTTAATATATATTTGCAGTTTTTTCTACCCACAATGGATTCCAATTTTCATTAAACTCTGTGACACACCAAATTGCACTTCGAATATAGATTTTTAGGCGATTAGGTCATCTGATAAAAAGTTGGCAAAGTGGGCAGGGTCGGACTACTCTTTGTCCATTTATCGAGAAATGCAATTGTGTTTTTTCCATTAACATCGTCCACAACTTTTTTATTTCAAATCTCTATTTGGGTGTTAGTAATTTTTACTTATTCCACGATTCTCTATCATCTGTTCTCTATGTTGCGTTTTTAATCCAGTCTTTCCCAGCAAATTGGGTTACAATCTTCAGCCCACCGTCTATAAGGTCTGCCAACAGTTTTTACAAGGTTCATTTTGGTGAATGTGCGCAAGATTCCCCCTTCAACCACCAGGCAAGCAGACGTACCCAGAAGTACCACCCATACCTGGTCGGTATACCACCTTGCCGTACCAAATTATTTGCTTCAACTTTTCTTGTTAGCACAAGTAAGGAGTGGAACTCACTTCCGGCGTATGTTTTTCCGGGCCAGTATAATCTCGGAGTCTTCAAGTCCAGAGTTAATAGGTCCTTTCTAGGCAAGCGTGCCCCAACTTCGATCACCCCATCACTTACCACCAGGTGAGGTAGTGGTCAAACGCTTGACTATCATCAATAAAAAAACAGTAGATTCAAAGACTGAGATTGCTAGGATAATCAGCGATTAGGTCGCCCATTGTATTGCCTGTTTAGTTTTATTTTAGTGTGGTAATGGTGGCGATTCGGTTGTTTACGCTGACTAAAATCGTGTTAAATACGAACAGTCTTATTGTATTCACAATAAAGATCAAACTAGAATGACATTTAAAGTGACATTTTTAAATTTAAGTATTTTTAAATAAGAAGGCGTGTTTGCGGGGTAGTTTTAGTCAACACCAATTTAATTGATCACTAAAACTAGCCCGCAAACATGCCATCATAACAAAAATTACTTAATTTTAGAAATGTCACTTTAAATGTCATTCTAATTTGATCTTTAGCGTGAACAAAATAAGACCGTTCGTATTTTACACAATTTTAGTTAGTCAGCGTAAACGACAGAATTGCCACCATTGTTTCTATGTGGTAATTACAATAAAGAGATAACTTAACTTATTATAAAGTTCTGTAAAAACAGCCACCGTAAATATCATAAACAAAGCAATTAAGCTATTTATGTTTATCTGTTTTCGCACGTCCATTCAAAACAGATTTACTCGTGAATAAAACAAGAGCATTAAATTACAAGCTAAAATAGATAATAAATCATACGAGACTACTCATCTTGTGAATCAAATATCTTGTTTCGGCCGACTACAAATATGGCTGAGAATAGATGAATTAGATATACAACTTTTTAGCAAAAGGTTGGTTGATTGATTGCATTTCTTTCAGTAATAAAGACTACGGGTAGTTATATATATATTTTTTATTAATATTGGCTAGCGTTTGAGCACGATCTCGCCTGATGGCGCGCGATGATGCAGTCTACGATGGTACACGCTTCCGTAGACCTATTCACCCGCGACTTGAACATCCCTAGGTCGTAATTATCAGGAAACACAGACTTAGTTTTTAAATGATTCCGTAAATGAATGCCATGTAAACCAAATCTTAGAATAACCTGTGAGTTAATGTGTTTTTGAGATTTTGGCATATAAACCATATTTTTTATGCCGGCTTATCTCCACAGGTACGAAAGTAGAAACTAGTTTTTTTTTAATTGGAAAAGTATATCAATATTTCCTGGACACCAAAAAGTTAAATATCTAGCAAAAATTAAAATTGATAAAAGTATTTAATTAGGAACCAAAAAAATTACACAACTGTTGCTCAAAGCAATCGGAGCAACTAATCGTTTTTCGTCTATTTTTGGCCTTAAGTTATTTTGGAACAATGAAATGTGTTAGTTTTTCAAACAGAGAGATGAAATGGTCCAGTTTAACTAATCGTTTTCCACAATATCTTCAAAGGATTCAGTTGAATTGATGACATCACATTTGACAAAACTATTTCCATTTTTATGAGCGGTTTTTAGTTTTTGAGCGCTTTGATTGTTATTTTGGTTTAGAACTTTGTTCTATAGGATTTTTTGATATATTGATTTATTAGTTTTAAAACAACAAAATTATTGATTCATGTAAAAACAAACGATGACAGACCACAAAAAAGCTATCATGTTTATCCATTAATAATATTCGCTATAATCACTTCTTTTTAATCCAGTCCTGGAACAGGTTGCCTAGAAGAGGTCGCTTTTAGCGAAATGGCTGCTTGTTGTACCGTGTTTTGGATTCTATGTTAAATTGGTGTACAGTATAGGTACGTACTCTTAGATAACTCGAAGTCCAGAGTGAACAGGTTTTTTCTAAGCAAGCGTGCAATCTTTGACCACACCATGACTTATAATCAGATAAGGCTATTTTTAAATAAAATAAAATATGTTTTTCTTTATATTCGGTAAAAAAAAAATATAAACTTTTCTGCTTTTGAAAGCCTGGCTGGACACAAAACTTATCGAGTGCATATTTCAGTGCGTAACTCATGCATAAAATGCTATAAATTTAAATGAAGTGAGTCTGCAACTTATTGAAATCGCCTAGCTTAGCTGTTGCCCGCGACTTCGTACGCACTACTAAATGTGTAGGTAGCCTAGAAATAAAGCTAAACTCGTTGCAACTTGACACCCCATTTTTATCCCATGTGACCTGATTTAGGGGATAAAAAGTAGTCAATATGTTGATCCAGGTTATAATCTACGTACATACGAAATCTGTTCTGTCGTTACGACGTGATTGAGTAACAAATAAATAAATAACAAACATCCAAACTTTCGCATTTCTAATATCAGCGTTGGATGCACAACATCCAACATTATGCAGAGCTGAACGCCATTTTGGTACGCAGACACATGAGTCGAACTGTCTTAATGGATTCAACTGTTCCTTAATATTGTTTCATGTGTCATTTTGTGTGTGCCAAATAAATGATTATTCTATTCTATTCTATTAAGTGTAATATGATTAAAAGAGTTGTCATCATCATTATATCAACCACAGGATATCCACTGCTGAACATAGGCCTCGCCCATAGATTTCATAGAATTTTACTCTACGTTGTATTTCGATATCTCGTCCTCAAAAAGTTATATGGCAAAATATACTTTTCGAGTAAATTTTGTCACGTTGCGCATGTCAGCTCTGCATAAATTATCCATACCTAATATCATAAATTCGAAAGAAATTGTCTGTCCGTTTGTTACGTTTTCACGACGGCTAAACCGATTACAATGTTTGATTGATAGATTATGATATGGATTGAGATAAAGGCTACTTTTTATTGAAATACCGCGCGTGCAAAGCCAGGGGCGGAAGTTTGTCTTTATACGTTTAAAAGTCTCGGTAAATCGATAGTGCATTGCACCTCAAGTTTGGCAATAAAATACTAATGTGATTTTCACACGAGGATGTTAAGGCATAATCAATTTTGACGTGGTATATGGCCATTTTAAAGCCAACAGTTTTTGTGCTAGGCTATAAATTCTTAGTCATAGACTGACTTACCAGAAGACGATGTCTAACTTAATAAAATTATAGGATCACGCCTATACATTTTGTATGGTTGTGAGGCCTGAGCAGATCAACATTTCTAAAGCTTAGTGATTATAGGACTAAGAGAGTAGCAGTAATGCTCGAATTGCTGTGTTCCGGGTATGATTCAAAACGGGCTAGTTTTTACGGGAGTAAAACAACAATATATTTTTTCTCACAGAGCTATCTAGCCCCAAACTAAGCAAAGCTTGTTATATGAACCAGATAACTGATACCATACTTATTTTAAATTTTTATTGTAAATATATACTTTTAACATATAGATAAACACTCAGGCCGAGCAATATTGTCGTAAATAAGCGTTTTTGATGAAAAAAAAACTTTTTCAAACGAACCTTTTATAAAATTCATAATCGTTCATAATTCTGACTAAAATCCATTTAAAAGTTCCGTTGTCTGTTACTGTAACTGAATATGTAATATAATATATCAAAATCAAATCAAAATATTTATTTGGTTCAAAAACACATGGAATCAAGAACAAATATTGAACGTTGACAGTTGCAAAGAGTTAGAAATAACTGTGTAGCAGCGTCAGCGGCCGTCTCCTAAAGCAATACAATTGTTGTTCCGTACTTACTATTTTATTACAAAATAAAACATTTTGAAAAGTCACAATAAGAAAATAAAAAATTAAGTTTATTTATAGATAACTAAAATGCACAACACAAGAGATAAAAGGTAAATGAATGAATGAATGAAAATACTTTATTGTACACCACACAAGAAACAAACATAAAAATTAACAAATCAATAAGTACAATGGGTGGTCTTAACGCTTAGAAGCGATTTCTTCCAGACGACCTTTGGATGGAGAAGATTTATAATTTATATAAAAGGTATATAAGCTAAAATGTTATTTAAGTTAAATACGGCTTAGACTACTGAGTGTACATGATATTGTGACATATTATGTATTCTAAATTTCAGCTCAATCGGTTGGGAAGAACTGGTTTTAATGGTAAAATTTAGTTACAAGATTTGACCTAAACATATTTAAAAAATAAGTTTTGCGAATAATAATTTTCATTCCTTCATGCATAAGATTTTAGCTAAGTCGCATGTACGACCTAACAGCTAAGACATCGTTTTCTGGTACAGAGGAATGTCTAGGTCTCCAGTTCGTTGCACCATTAAGGTCAGGTTATAAATCCCCGATAGATATTTTATTTGTTATTCATTCGATCGAGACATAAAACATACTTTTTATGATTATCTCGTCAGTTCTCAAATTTACAGCTGGGACTTGATATCTTTACTTAATTTTTAAAAAGGAATTTTATTGGCATAAATGGCCTTTGTGAGGCGTGTTTTTTCACCACACTGGGTGTCTTCTAGCCTTCTTTTCCCTTTCAATTTGAGTATCAGCTGTTTAAGACTTGTGGTCGCGGAGAAACAAGCAGTAAAATTGGCGTTACAAATCCTTGTGATTTTGATGAATGAATTAATCCAAGAAAGAGTTGATTTTGTGTCAAAGATTACGAAATTTTGCCTTTAGATTTTTTTAATGTTGGCCTAATTTTTTGTAAATTGTTCATTTTTATGAGTAGATCAGTTTTCCCCCATAACTCATAAGTACGAGTTCTATTCCCAGCGTGGAACAAATGTTTGCATGATCTACAAATATTTGTTTCGATTCTGGGTATCTGTATGATAAAAGTAGATATTTACAATAAAAGATGTAAATAAGTATTCTATCAGTTATCTTGTTCATTTAACAAGCTTAGTTAGGGGTTAACGCTGTGTGAAATGTCCAGCATTATTTATTTATAACACCAAGTACAGAAAAATAATACAAATAGACGGTCAAGTTTACTAACATAAGTCCATAGATGCGCGCGATAAATATAATTCCTCTTAGTCGGGTAAAAATGCATCCTCAGAGTGAAAATGACTTGACATAAAAACAGCATTGCAATGTTCAGTTTTTAACATCTCATGGTAATTTGAAGTCTATGATAATAAGGGTACAGAGTAATAGAGCAGGCTATAGCACATTGCAAGTATGAACATGTAATCGGTCGGACACCAAAATCATACAAAAATGTATTGGCGTGATTGTGGTACCTGACCGATTAACTGGGCCGATTCTTAGTTGTGTCAATTTTACGTGGCTAAAATAATAAATAGTGCTGGACATATCACACAGTGCCATCTAGCCCCAGTCTAAGCAAACCTTGTACTATGGGAACCAGATAACTGATAGAATACTTATATACATTTTTTTTTGTAAATACATACCTACTTATAATTTATAGAAAAATTGTTAAACCAGGAACAAATATCTGTAGGTCTTGCAAATATTTGTCCCGCAGCGGGAATTGAACCCGCAAGCTTCTGCATTTCGACCGTTTAGATCAGGGCGAGTGCGATCCGCTCCGCACTGCGTCTCGTCTCGCTCTTGCATTGTCGGTCCTAATACTGATTAAACGGTACGTGATAAAACCCGCATTTATAAAAATGTATAAAATAAATCACGAAAGTATTCTAAGCCACTAAAAGTTCTCTAAGTTTTCTCATTAAAAACTTTATGCTTACTTTACGGCTACGAATTAATAAGACATTGCTACAAAAGTGAACATTATGAGACTTTCACTGTGTGATGTAGACATATCAGCAATAATACTGTTCGTCTATCATTACCATCATCCACAGCCCATAAGTACCCACTGTTGGGTGTAGGCCTCCCTTTGTAAACGCCACCCTTCCCGGTCCTGTGCTGCGCGCATCCAGGACTTGCCCGCGGCTTTCTTTATGTCGTCGACCCACCGCGCCGTCGGACGTCCTGGACTTCTTAGGTCTGTTTTTGGCCACCATTCGGTCAAAGATTTACTCCACCTGCCATCACCTCGTCCAGCCAAGTGTCCTGCCCAGTTCCACTTGAGTTCCAACACCCTTGTTCCGACGTCTTGGACTTTCGTCTGGCGTCGGACTTCAGTATTATGAACTCGATCCAGCAGGTTGATGCCTAGCATGGCGCGCTCCATGGCTCGTACTCTGTACACAGTTTCCTTAGTGAGCGCCCATGTTTCGGCACCGTAAGTCATTGTTGGCAGGACACGTTGGTTATACAGACGGGTTCGTTTATAAACAAAATAAATAAGTAACTATTTGGTTCATACCATCTTACCTGCCTACGTTCGCATAGTGTCAATGCATCTTTGGCTTATATCTAGCTAATTATGGCTCTGTTCAGGTACTTATTTCCCTTGTCAATGCTTACCGTAATTACGTACCTATGTTAACTTGTCAAGTTTGCCGCTACACTAGTTTTTTTCTGTTTTTTTCATTCTCGTTTGCCGCCCTTGAAAACTTGATGAAATGTTTTATTTTCGTTTAAGAGGAGGATATAGGTTCTGGATAAACATCATCATTGTATCAGCGGTAAGACATCCACTGAACATAGGCATTTATTCTATCTGTTATCTGGTTGCCATCTTTGCTTGGTTTGGGGCTAGATAGCGATGTGTGAAATGTCCAGAATTATTTATTTATTTCCTAAAGATTTCCAGAGTGATCGATCTTTGTACTCATCGGCTCCCAGAAACCTTTATAAGTACGTCTTTTTTTACTGCCATATGGTGCAAGCTAAGGCCCACCTAATGTTAAGTGGTAACCATCGCATTATAACAAAGTATTGCTTCGTTGGTCACGCACCTTACGAACGTGCTCTATGATGCACATCCCTGCGTCCATCAATTGAGGCATACAGGTGTAAAGCCTCATGTGCCTGTAATTTCACCGGCAACCGTACCCTTCAAGCCGAAATACAGCAATGCTGCTTGGCGGCAGTAATACTTCCCCGGGTGAGCCCTTTCATAAGGAAACTCTACCACTCTTAATAATCGTCTAGTGTGGTTGAGATAATGCGCTGCGTCAGTGTGCGGTCGTCACTCGATTATCTTTCTGCCCCAACGGCCATCAGTTCCTCGAGCAATGTGCGACTTATTTAATTGCTTCGAACAAGCATAGATCCCAATTTATGGTTGGAGGTTACCGTGACCTACCATCGACACAGGGCGTGACCCGCGCCGCTGATTTTGAAAGACTACTGTAGTCTCTGATTTCAATATATCGTGTCCCAAAACATGCAGGCATGTTATTTGGAAAGAAAATACTCAAAAAATACATTCTTTGAAATGTTTCATATCTTTTTAATAAAATTTCCGTATGCGTTTGTTCGTAATGCTTCTAAACGGCTTGACCGA
Source organism: Philereme transversata (assembly GCA_963924445.1). Classification (NCBI taxonomy): domain Eukaryota; kingdom Metazoa; phylum Arthropoda; class Insecta; order Lepidoptera; family Geometridae; genus Philereme; species Philereme transversata. The sequence goes on from OZ004346.1 coordinate 23,205,086, forward strand.
TTTTGATGATTTTCTTTTTGTTACCTGGATAGCGGACGAAGTCGCGGGAATTTAACAAGTTTGTTATAAAAATCTTAAGATTCGAAATATCTCTTGGTTTCCGAGAAAATTGCTTTGCCAAGTTTTACTCAGAATAAAACGAATCAACTCATCAAATTATTAATTACTTACAGAACAATGAATCATTATGACTAATTTGAGAAGAAGTGATAACTGTCATTATGTTGTTGCAATACATTTTAACCGAGTAGGTGTTTTTTATTAACATTTGTGTCATATCTAATTGGACGGATTTGGCATTTGTCAAAATACTAAGATTGAACACCAACATCATCATATACAACATTGGAATATCGTCCTGTTTTAAATTGTTCCAAGATTAACTAGTGTTTCCGAGTGTAATATTTTCAATGTAAAATGAAACTTGGTGCTTATTAATTATACTCATTGTTATAGTCTATGGATAAAATGATAATTATTATTTGTCAATATATAGTTGATTTATCGATTTCTTGTGTTCGTACAAAGTTATCTATTACTACATGCAAAATGATAGACGTTAGTTTAGGCCCTCCTCATTTTCCTCATGATATCAGGACGTCCACTGCTGAACATTATGCAGATCGATCTTGCGCGGCCTGCACCTAACTTCTCCAGCAACCTCGTATTTATGCGTTATGATGATGACCTGGGTTGTCTGCTCGACCCATTTTCTCACAGCAACCTCGTTTTAAGATGTCCTGGGTTGTCTACTGGTCCATTTAGGTTTGTTCCAAGACATGGTAGACTAGCAAGTAGCTGAAGGGCGTCACATTCTTCTGTTAGGACTAAAACTTTATTCACAACATGGTCATCATCTATCTATCTATCCAGCCTCCAGCACCCACTGTTGGGTATAGGCCTCTCTATGTCGCCAGTCCAATCGGTCTTGAGCAAGTCTCATCCAGTGCTGTCCCAACTTCAACTACGAGATAGTCAGATCATAGGGTCGGTGCTCTGCCCTACGGTCGACGTCCATCTCTTGGCCACCACTCTGTGACTGCCTTGGTCCACCTATTGTCATTCCGCCTAGCCAAATGTCCTGCCCATCTCCACTTAAGCCTCCCGATTTGTATACCTACATCGTCGACTTTAGTTCGACGTCGAATTTCGACGTTTGGTATACGATCGACGAGGTGGATTCCTAGCATGGCCCGTTCCATTGCTCTCATCATCACATAAAAGAAAGAAAGAGATTGATAGAAGACATTTATACATGTGGCCGTACCATCATAAACGTTTTTGGTGTACATGTATGGAAGTTTTTTGTTCTTATAGCGGTAATTCTGTCAAAGTTTAGTTTTTATTATGGCTAATAACTCAAAAACTACAAAAACTTTACTAAAAATAAAAACGGGGTCGAAATGTACTAATAAAGACCTTTCATTTGACGTCTCACTTGACCTAATAGTCTCATTTTCATTTTTTTAACCCTCTTGAACCCCAATATCTCAACAACCCCCCCAAATTTTTAGCTCATTGAGTCACACCGAAATTGTGCCATCATTACCTACCTTTATACCAAATTTAACGATGATCGGGCAAACGCTTCGAAAGTTATCCTCGGACAAACAAACATACATACAACGCCGATTTGCCCATGTTGATTTGGAGATCTCGCTTCGCTCGATCAATAATTATAGTGCTGTTTACTAGCATACTAAACAAACAGTGTTTTGGCTCTATGATCTTGCCCAAACGGTTTTTTAAGTAATATCTATTAATATTCTGCGAAATATTTTGAAACTCAATCATCAACAGAACAATTTCTTAGTATTATTCTCTCATGATTAGTTTTCATTAGTTGTGCTGTGTACTTAGTATAATAATTGCCTGATTATTAATTATGATTATTATTATTATGACCTCATTTTGAATCTCGAGAATCAGTCCGCTAGTATATTGAATGAAATAATTTTATATTATCGCTTGGCGGTTATCCAACTGGGCGATAAATGTCATTTTAAACGTCAAATTACATTTTAGTGAATTGTCAAATTGATTTAGTTGAAAATGAAAGTGTGTTTCTAAATTATATGTGACATCCAACTTGGCATTTATATTTCTTTTGATATATTACAGTTGATTTATAATATTATTTAAGAATCAAATATTTTCATAATATCTTTAAATTCGTATATAAGTTGCAAATGATACTGATTAAAATGAATAGGTTCAATATTAAATAATTACGTTTCTCTTTATCCAAATAACTGATAAGTAGCAGTTCTACTATTAATCATGAGTTTGGTGAAATATCTAGTTGGATGATATATTTAAAATCGCTACATAATTTCTGTAGTTTTCTACACATGGAGAGCAATGACTCTACAACTTCCATGCCAATTACAAGGTGATACTTATAATGAGAAAACACATACTTCACATGCAATTTTTTCAATGATACTGCATTTTTATAATCGGCGTTTTTCTATGTTAATACAAAATACCTCATTCTAGAATTATGCTCAAGCGATCGAGATTTAAGCGTGTGATTTTTGACAATTTTCGATGAAAGTAAGTCGATACAGTCTCAAGTTTTGAGTTTAATTCTGACAGGCCTAAGATTAAGAAGACATTATTTTATCAGTTGATTAAAATTTGGGCTAAATAATACACGCTAAGTTATGTGTAGTTGATAGATGAGTTTGGTTAAAATTTGGCCTAAATAATGAAACACGCTAAGTTATGCCTAATTGATAAATCAGTTTGGTTAAAATTTGGCATAAATAATAATACACGCTAAGTTACGCCTAATCGATAAATCAGTTTGGTTAAAATTTGGCCTAAATAATACACGCTAAGTTATGCCTAGTTGGAAAACACCAGCAAATAATGTTAAGCTTAAAATTAAAAATATCTGTGAAAATTATATTTCTTTTTATAGTTATAAATGAAATTGTGAAAACGCCGAATAGTGACAACGATGGGTTAGGACATCCTATAACACGTGCCTATTTTTATCAAAATTTTCATTGAAGTTAAACTATTGCAAATGAACTGTGATCCGAGGGACTAATGTTTGAAAGATTTGCAAATATTTGTTCCGGTTTTGGGTGCTGGTACCGTAGTACTCCCAGCTCCTGTGACCCACAACACAGAATCCTAACGTGAGTCATAACTTCGATGAAAATTGTGAATAAAATGTGTTTATTTGCTCAGATTGTGGTTGTAAAATTAAAAACTACCCCTCATACGTTAATTTTGTAATTTTATTTTATAATAATTTTAATGCAACGGTTTTTTAAAGCGATTGAAGTAATGCCCTTGTAAAAACATTTGCAAAAGTGCTTAATCAGATGAAAAACTTTTGAAACTATCATGGTTATGAGCACTGTTTGTACCAAAAACGGGATATTTATGCGCCATGATCCCGTGATACTTTGTGTGTAAGTTTACCCGGGATCATGGCGCATGCAACTGCGTCGAAATATCGTGATACTCATAAACTCACAAATCATGGTAAATATCCCGTTTTTAATACAAACGGATGCAAAAGGTTTCGCTTATATTTTAATCGCTTTATTATCCCTGATTATTTTTAATTTTCTTCCTAATTACACATTGGTGCTATTAGCATTTGCTAAAAATGATTTTTTATACTTATTTCTTAAATGTCAGGTCATAATCATAATTATTAAATGCCAAGTTCAGTGAACTCATTAATGATATAATTAGACATTCTTATTTTGTATCATTAATTTGTAAATAATTTTAGTTATAAAAAAGTTTCCTAAGCTTTTCTAATTATTATCGACTCGAAAAGTTTGGGTCTAAGTTTTTTGACAGTGTCCAAGTAAAACGATTTGGAATTACAGAACTTATCGTTTCGTAAAAGTAACTGCAATTTGGCCACTTTAGTAATTGGTGATAATGAGACGACCTATAGATAAATTATCACTGAATTGTATCGTATTTTTTTATTATCAAGCGATTAATAAAAATGGAACTCTAATGATGCTCTTTTGTGCATTCATAATAACAAAAAATGTGCTTAAATTGCTTAGCTAATAATCTAATAATGTGCATTTCTAAATAACTTTTTACCATTGAAAGATAAATCTGTTATAGCGCCTTAAAAGGATGGATCACTTCATCAAAATATAATGACTAAAATGTTAGAAACACCTGAGATGTTAAATGTTACATTTAGATTTATCTGCCAATGGATAAAATAGACTGACACAATTTCAAGTATTTTTTTTAATTTATGTACTTAATTTTTAGAAGTATAGATTTATAAAAATTGTACGCTCGAGCTACCTCTTAAAATTTCTAAATCTATTTTTATATAATAACTAATCATAGCTTATATAAATCAATCGTTGTTACTATCGGCAAAACAAAATCCTATTGTGAATTTTAATCCTCATTTCTTAAATGGTTGAAATAATTAATGATAGGTTTTAGGAGTCGGTCGTTTTTTTAGATAGTTTAAATGATGTATATTTTTTGCAATATCGTTATGTATTTGCTAATTACTGCGGCCATATTTTTAAGTCTGGTATGATTTTTGAATGTAATAGGTAGAGGCAGAGATCGGAACTTGATTTTTATTCCAATTTTAACAATTAAATACTCTTAAAAATATTCACTTACACAGTTCTGAAATACATTCATTTTTTTATAAATATCTTGTTCAAAATATACCATTGATTTGAATTCAAAGATTAAATTGTCCTAGACAGGTAGAGTAAATCCAAGATTTTAATTTCAGCAGAAATATGAATGCCGTCTCTTTGGCAGGTGTCATATTTATAACAGTATTTTAAATGATTTCACTGTGTTGGAGACGTTTATTTTTACTTGGAGCCAATATATTTATAGTTATTAAAAATAAGTTACGTGTACATTCATCGCCCATAACTTATATACTGGAACAGGAATATTAAATGCTAGGCTTAATGGTCTAATGTATCTTGGATCGCAAAATTACTTTTGTGAATTATATGAAGTTTTTAGTGGCGTGTTTCTGGGTCAAATCTGTATCACCACATTTGTTTTTTGGCAACGGATTTGCTTTTACAGATACATAATTATTTGGCATAAAACAAACGATCTTTAAAATGTATTTTCATTGTAGATATTATTCGGTCTGAATGCTCTATTTATGTGCACATTAGCACTGTGTGTCACGCTAAATTTCTCGTTTGACAGTTCCTGTCAACTTTAAAATATGATAGTTATTAATAAAATTATTCCACATGTCATCTGAAAATAAATAGATTTATATGCGTGTACAAAATTTCGTGTCTGCTGTTGACCGTTAAAGAGTTCCCTCTTCGGAAGCCAACCCTGCGTACAGCAGCCACGTCATGGTGGAACTTAGAAAGGGCTATCATAATTAAATGCGTACACATAATTTCGTGTCTGTGTTGTTGACAGTTGAGGAGTTCCTTCGTTTAGAGCCAATCCAGGGTGTAGATTCAGGTAATACTTACCATAAATTGTATTGTCATTAGAACTGAATCAATGTGTCAAATTTCAACTCCGTAGTATAAGATAAAGAGTTTCAAATTCAGCTTGCAAATTTGACCTAAACCATACATTGCAAGCTAAATTTAAGCTTGTATTCTTTAACACTGTATGGTAATCAAAATTGACAAAATATCGGTCATAAAAAGACTTGAGAATTCTAAAATCAGATAAACTCTAATGTATTTAATTAATTAATAAACTAATATTTTTATTATACGCAGAACCACCAAAAACATTCCTTATCTCTTTTTTGGAATATATAAGCTGCATGTTTCAATAAATTTAGCTTCAAAATAATTATTTTGTATCCAAAAACTGGTTTGTTCGCTTTTTATTATTCCTGATCTTGAGCATCGCATTTTTCAGTTAAGGTATTCTATCTACTGGGCGTAAGATATGTACAATTTATTCCGAACAACCGAGTAACGTTAATTTATCAGGAAATCATTTGCATATCATTTTACTAAAGCATTTTACGTGATAATGAAATTTGCACAAGAATTTACAAGTTTAATTATTTTTTACTTTGTTCGCGTCGATTTTATTTCTTGCTCAGCCTGTGTCAACCTGTACCTAAATTCTCGTAATTTAACTACAGTCCTGTCATCTCAATCGCATTACGATTTATAGAAACAACCTTATAGTGGTCAAATCGTATCAAGATTACGTTAAAATTTGAATTGACAATTGTTTTAGAAAAAATCTTAGAATTTTTATATCTTTAAATTTACCAATGTGGTAATAAGGATTCAGAGTTCACGTTTCAGTGTAGTAAGTGAATATATTTCAAACGAATCATGATATTTTAATAATCTTATGATAACAGTCAAATTTTAGGCCTAAATGACTAACGAATAAATCTGTGTAAATTATTATATTTGAAAAAAATGTATTATTTAAAATAATCTGGCTCAATACTGTAATTTGTAAATACCTATTCGGTAAACCTTTTGCAATTTTGTAAATTTAATAATAATGTTTTGCAATGTGATTAATAATAATTGTATGTACTCTATGACTTTAAGTTATTAATAATAATAATATTAGTTCTACATGTATACTGAGTTCAAATTGTTAAATAAAATGTATGTACTTAATTTAATAATGTACTTACAATACTAATTATATTATTATTTTTGCAATCTCTGCCTCAAAACCTGAATAACGAGACAAATAGAATTATAAAAGTGAAATGTTAATAAATTGGATAAGATGGAACTGTATAAATAGTAAGGGAAGTAATACCTACCTACTATTTAATAAGAGAGGGACATTGCCCACTAAAGCATTGATTTATAGATGCGTCCACGGATTTTCACGTCATATTGACAGTTCTTAAATAGCATAATCAAAAATATGATATGCGTTTATACGGAAAATATTGTATACGTCAGTATTCTCAATAATGTTTTACCCGTCAATATTTCAAGTTTTTATCATCATTATCATTAACCTATAGCAGTCTAATAAAGTTTCATTTATTACCGGTTGGTATTCTTATAAGTGGTGATGGGCTAACTATAAAAAGTGGGCATATACAAATGTAATGATTCGACTCAGACTGACCTATTGGGATATCTTCACGGATTTGCGTACTGAGTGTAAGAACTGAGTAGATTGTTCTGCGGGGTGTAAAGCGTGGCGTGCGTGTTAAAACGCTTAAGCCTTCACTCAGACTATTTCTATGCATTTGTGTAGCGTTGCCACGCTTCACCCCGCCTGATCGACTCGGGCACTCAGACTTTGACCTAAGGTGCAGCCCAAATAGAAAAGACGAAGGTGAAGACATGGAACATTTACTGTACTTTTATATAAATAATAGAAGTATCGCGCCTTCATATCAGTTTCAATTTATTTATTAACTTAGATATAAACATAACAGCTAACAAGATCAAGAATAAAATAGGGCCGCCCTATTTTTAGGGTTCATACCTCAAAAGTAAAAAAGAATCCTTAAAGGATCACTTCGTTATCCGAAATTAATATTTTTATATATTGCAAGCTACAAAATCCCGTGTACAAATTTTTGCTTCGATGCTTTAGTGGACAGTTTCCCGAAGTGTAAATACGTTGTTATGTTAAGTGTAGGACCTGTAGGTATTTATTTGTACTATTCTGGCCTTTGTTGATATCCAAAGTTTTTAATTTATTTTTCGACCAATAAATGTTGGAGAGAACTATGTTTGAAGTTTTATTTATGACATTGAAATACAATTATGAATCCAAAAAATGTAAATAGCTAGATATTGCCTACGGCTTTACTCGTGTGAAACCTACAGGGTGCCTTCGTATTAATTTAACCTAAAAGGAGTCGCATGCAACTGCGTCGAAATATCGGGATACTCAAAAACTCACAAATCATGGTAAATTTTTAGTCTTATTTAAAGTTTTAGTCATTTTTAGTGAAAATAGTGTGACAGTGACAGACATTTCATTAAAGTAGCAGGTGTGACGTATGATTAAACATTACATTCGATTTTTCATATGCTAAGATTATTTTCTTGTTAGCACAGAGTGGAACTCACTTCCGGCGTATGTTTTTCCGGACCAATATAATCCAGTATAGTCCAGAGTGAATAGGTTCTAGGCAAGCGTGCTCCATCCTCGATCACACCACCATTTACCATCAGGTGAGGTAGGTTGCCGACATAAGTGAAAACTTGAACAATTACGACATAATGTACAGAGGTGTCGGTAACGGTAACAGTGTTACGAGTTCAATGGTTTTTTCCCATCTCAAAAAATGTCCAGTGCTTAAAGAAGTTTTCACTTCAACAATACTACTTGTGAAATGTTCCATCCTCTTAATCCATGTGGCTGTTAAAACTTGAAAATGCTCTCCTACAGTGCAAAGTATCTAATCACCATTATTTAGTTAATCTTCTGGATCGTAATCAATGGTAAGTACTTTTTACCCGACGGCAAGCACAAAGGAAGGTAATGTGCTTTACATTTATGTATGTTAACCACCGCCCACGGTTCAGCTATGTTAATTGTGAATTAATTATACAAGTGGGTAGGTTTATCATCATTAATTGGAAGAAGTTCACAAATATTATATAGGTTTTGCAATATAAATAACAAATAATGACGGAGTATTTATACTATTTTTATACTAGGAGATGGAACAAGCATATGGTCCACCTGATGTTAAGTGGTAACCATCGCCTAAAGCAAAGTATTGCCTCTTAGGTAACACCCGCGAACTAATAAAGGTTGCTGGGGGTCGTTAGGTGCAGTCACACAAGATTGGTTCTGGAAATCTATGGGGGAGGCCTACGTTCAGCAGTGGACGTCCATAACTATTATAATGATGATGATTGTCTCTTTCTGGGTTCTACAACAGCTGTTTCCTTGCAAACTTTTCCACTTTAGCTTGCCACCAGAGATACACAAACAATTGATCAACCACTGTTAGGCACTTGTCTCACCGCCGACGATGAGCGAGAAGCGAGTAGAATTAGAAACGAGTTGGCGAGCAGCGAGAACCGAGTGTGTAGTTCCTATAGTTGTCTCGCTGGACTAAAGCGAGTGAGCGAGTGCGGCGGGCGATACTCATCATCTCACGGCGTGTGTTCTGACCGCCAAACGAGCATCGCTGAACGAGTATTGTAGTCGCTTCGACAAAATAGTAGAGAGCGAGTTCTCGCCGGCAGCGTGAACGGCCAGCGACCAACTATTAATATACGTGTCTCTTTTACTGACACGAAATCTATATCTCTTCTTCGTTTCTTGAGCGAGAAAATAGTTGATAGCTAATCGCTTACTCGCCGGCGGTGAGACAAGCCTTAGATAGATAGATAATTCCTTTATTGCACACCATTTAAATACAATCATTTATAAGAAAATACACTCTTAAACAATAGGTACACAGGGCGGCCTTATCGCTAAAAGCGATCTCTTCCAGGCAACCTTTAACCTTAGAATGACCGACAAAGAGTTAAAAGCTTTGAGTTTATAAAATATATTTTTGCAGAGTGGTCTAAAAACCAGATAATTAATGCTCTATCACAAACTACATAATAACACAGTAAAGGCCTTGCTATGTTGACATTGTATCAACGGCCTGTTAGAAAGTAACAAACAGTATTGTGCAACGCACTAACAATACTTACTGTGTTAGATCATGGAGTATAGAGAGCATATTATAGATCAGCGATGGCCAAGCTTTTGAGGTATTTTTTTATTTGATTTATGGAATAACAAACAACTATAATATACAGTAAAATCTGGATAAGTGAGATCTAAAGGGACCTATTTTTTATAACTTATAGAGGCTTTTTATTTGTCCAGTTTCCTAAATAGGCAGGTTAACATGACAGTTGTCTTATTTATAGAAGGTTTTCATATAAAGAGGTGGAAATATACAAGCTCTTAGATAGTACTGACAAACTGTTAAATTGTCCCACTTATACGGGCTATTGAGCTACAAAGTCCCAAGTATAGAAATAAACATCGAAAAAATCTAAGAAATCAAGTCTTAGTTACAAAAGCTTGAAAATTCCGAGTTATCCAGGATTCACTGTATATGCAAAGATACAGTCATCGAATCCTCATCTGCTAACACCACAACAACATCCACGAGGATCTTGGAAAGCTGCATCCATCAACCCAAAGTACTGCTCCCTTACTTTAAAGAGTTATGATGGCTGGGGCAGGTTAGAAGGGAGGTAATACACAATGCACCCCAATTCGGGACGTCACTGCAGACCTTAAGGGCTGACGATGATGAATTTTAATATTACCTATATCATGCACATTTTTGTGGTTATAATTTTCTTGAACCTTCTGATGTTAAGTGGTGGTCGTCTTTAATAGAGAATTACCTCGTAGGTCACGCACCTTAGAAATTTGCTCTACGATGCACTGCCTCATGCGCCTGTAATTTCATCGGCGCCCATACACTTCAAATCGAAACAGCAATGCTGATAGTATTTTTCAAACTTTCGCGATCACTGTACATAACCACGGCTGTTGCAACACAGTCGAAACGTCGGGATAATAAATATAAAAGGTACATACGCGATAAATACCCGTTTTAATCAGTAATTCAGCAATGCTGATGCTTGGAGGTATAAATAAGTATGGTGGTAATATGGTACAAAGAGAGAGAGAGAGATGTACTGCTGAATTTTACTCTGCGGATAAAATTAGGAAATAGCTAGTTTAGCAAGCTTTTGTTTGTAAGCCACTGATTTACTTCCTTTCTTAGTACAATGGGGTTAACTGGAGCTAACAAAATGCCTATTTTAGCGAATAAAAGCTTTTTAGCAGTTTCCTATAACCACAGCACTGTTTTAAGGGTTATTAAAACTGTTATTTGTTATAACACTGTTATTAAAATCATGCCAAATGGCCTGCGTATAAATAAATATTGCTTGACATTTCACACAGCGCTATCTATCCCCAAACTAGAGCTTGGTACTATGGGAACCAGATAACTGGTAGAATACTTATATACTTTTTTTTGTAAATACATACTTATAATATATAGAAAAATATCCAGACCAGGAACAAATATCTGTAGATTATGCAAACATTTGTTCCGCGGTGGGAATCGAACCCACTACCTCCTGTGTCTCAGCCGGCTATTCGCCCACTGCGCCACGGAGGTCGTCATAGGATGTCCACTGTGGAACATAGGACTCCCAATTTCATTTTCAGATTTTCAGATCATAGTCATAGATCGAGTGAAGCGAGATCTCCAAATCAACTTTGGCAAATCGGCGTTGTATTATGTAAGTATGTTTGTTAGTCCGAGGATAACTTTTGAAGCGTTTATGTGATCATCGTGATTTTTCTTTTCATTTTTTATTCCTACCTCCTTTTACTCCTAATCCGAACATTTCTTCTTTTTTACAATCAAAACTTTATGATTATATTATATACTGGGTGTCCCAAAAAATAATGTCAAGCGAAAGACCAGAGATAGAACACCCCTTGGGGTACCCGAATCACCCCTATGCATGTTCCGTGATTTTTATAGTTTTCGAGTTATTAATTTTTTTCCGAATTTTTGAAAATTTTAGACTTGAACAACTTAAAAAATTCTTTGAAAAAATAAAAAAATTTCTTTAGATTTTTTTTTGCTACTGAATTTTTATGAGTTGTTCTTTTATGTATAAAATAATCAGCTACGTGACTTTGATCAAAACTATGAAAATGTTGGTGTAAAGTCAAAAAATTACATTCGGTGAATTATAACTTAAATTTTCAACTTTAAATTAAAAATCTTAACAAGTGATTTTATGGTTCTTAAATATGTAAATACATAGGTGCAAAGGTAGGCCAACAAAGGCAGGACAACTACGTCAATTCAGCGAATTATAAATTAGATAGGCGAGTAGGTACGTGTCTAACAATATACGTTACAATATAACCGACTCATCAAACTACTGAACTGATTTTAATGATTTTTTTTATGAGACCAATGTGAAAGTATCCTCTACTTCTAGATCCATCCACACTGATATCTAAATCTTTTAGTCACATGATTTTCTTCCCTCCGCACTGCCAACACATCCATCTCAACATTAGCATTTCCGCCGCGTGCACTTTTCTTTCATTCGTCCCTTTCGTGACCTAACATTCAGAACCATACATTACGACAGGTCTTATGATCGTCTTGTAAATTTTCCCCTTAAGTTTAAAGAGCATTCGAGGATCACACTGGAGGAGGTGAAAATAAACCCTAACTTGAACAATTGCTCAACTTCTACAGAATTTGCAAACTTCGATAAACAAGAGGTCATCGAGCAGATATGCAATCTCTTACCACAAACAAATCGATATGAAAACTTTGCAGACGAATTTCGCTAAGGATTAGATTTATCTAATGACTTACATTATGTACACCGCTTTTCTTGTAAGTACCCGTTGTTATACTTAGTTTATTGATCGAGCGAAGCGAGATCTCCAAATCAACTTGGGCAAATCGGCGTTGTATGTATGTATATATGTATGTTTGTTTGTCCGAGGATAACTTTCGAAGCTTTTATCCGATCATCATGAAATTTAGTATATAGGGTAATGATGGCACAATTTTGGTGTGACTGAATGAGCTAAAAATGTTGGGGGGTAGCTGAGATATTGGGATTCAAGAGGGCTAAAAAAATGAAAATGAGACTATTAGGTCAAGTGACACGTCAAATGAAAGGTTTTCATTAGTACATTTCGACCCCGTTTTTATTTTTAGTAAATTTTTTGTAGCTTTTCAGTTATTAGCCATAATAAAAACTAAATTTAGACAAAATTCACCGGGTACACCAGTGACCCCACAGTGATGTAATTTGGTATGCATGTAGCTTAAGTATCATAAATATGGGTAAAAGTCTGAAATCTAAAATAACTGCAATTTATACCCCAAAAATGAGTAACCAATTAACATGAACTCCCGTTACCTGTAATTTGAATGAAACTGTAGGTCAGGTTAGTTGGATATTTATTTCGGGGCACTATTTTGATAGTCAAACATTACGAATAATATTTTTTTTGTTTTTATGGTAGACTCGCGAGATCTCAGTTCGGGGCGAACCACTATTTAGTATAGGAAGTTTTATGTAGGTTTATGAACATAGTAGGTACACCGCCATCTTTTTGATTTTGTTTTGTCCTGGCCATCCAAAGGTTGTCTGGAAGAGATCGCTTTTAGCGATAAGACCGCCCATTGTACAAGTTACCTTTATTTTTGTGTATATCTTTGTATTTTTAATTATGTTGGTGTGCAATAAAGACAGGTTACTAATAGAATCATCATCATTATTTAAGTTCATCGTCACATTATACACGTAGGTACATTATTGTCGAGCTCTAAAACATGGCAACCTTTCATGCTCGTTATATGGTGTTAAAGAAAAGATAAAAAAATGGCTACTCACTCTCGATTACGACGAAACTGAAAGTCTCTTGTAAATCATTACATAACAATCTTACCTTTTCCCTCGTCTAACTAACCCCCAAGCCCTTCCTCAAATCCTTCTTACCATTCCCCATTATTACCATTGGATGTGTGACATCCATTTACACCCACAGAAACACATACATCCACCCCCTCACCCCTCACACACATACACACACACACACACACACAACCCACTCAGAACCTAGTAAAAGAGCACTAAGTAGTAATTTTGTATTAAATATATTTTCTTATTTGTTATTGTATGTTCATAAATAATTAATATTCTTTGATACAGGCAAGTCCTAGTCGTGCCACCAGTAAAATTTAATGTAATATGTAATTTTTCGGTAAATAAAATATTTTGTATATGTATACTAGCTACAAGACGTCCACTGCTGAACATAGGCCTCCCCATAGATTTCCAGAGCAACCGATCGTGTACTGCCTGCACCCAACGGCTCTCAGCTCGCTGCGTTTTCCAGTGCGTGGTCATCACTCGAGAACCTTTCTGCCCCAACGGCCGTCTTCGAGCTATGTGCCCTGCCCAGTGCCTCTTCAACGTACTGATAGGATACTTTTGCATAAATCCATACTTATAATATACAGAGAAACACCTTTAAACGAAAAAAATATCTATAGATCATGGAAACATTCGTTTCGCGTCGGAGGAACCTGTCAGCCGGCTTTGCGGCTACTGCGCCACGGAGGGCAATAATAAGTAGGTATTTACAATTAAATTTGATTTGTTGTTCTGTGATTGAGTTTTTCTTGAATTGTTATTAAATTGTAATTAAATTGATTATACTTACTTTGCCTTGTTTTTTGATCGTTTGTCTGTTATCTTTATTTCTCTACTAGCTTTCCCCCCACGGCATCGCACGCGTGGTTTGTCAATAAAAATATTACCCTCCTTTTGCGCAGTCGGATAATAAGTAGCATATGTCTCCATTCATGTATAATCTATCTATATACCAAAGTTAATTGAAATTGGTCCCGCCGTTTAGTCGTAAAACGTAACAGAATGAGACAGAGCTACTTTCAGATTTAAAGTATTAGTATATATGGATATAAGATATAAGTATTGCAAAAAAAATGGATTGAACTTCTTACTAGTACAAGTAAAAGTAAATTTAAAAAAACCTGTGACACTGAAAAAACAAAAAAACCGCATTATAATTGGTCCATCCGTTTGGAAACTACGATGCACAGGCAGACAGACAAAGTCAAAAGTCAATCAAATCAATACTTTTCCAGAATATGAAAACTATTTAATATTGTAAATAGTTATTTAGCTTGACTTGCACAACTATCCTTAAACGTATTTAGCTACTAAACATGTGTGAGTTTGACGTATTTGTATGATTTGACAACTCCTCAAATCATATTTAGCCGTTTCCATCCCAACAGTGGGAAGTCTGCGGTAGAATTCCCATTATCGCAATGCATTCAAACTTGGCTCAACCAGTCTGGGAAGTTAGCGGGTCGATTTGTACGGCATTTAGTGAAGCTAAAAATAAAAGTCTGGAGGAAGTTATCCACTAAAGTGCTAACTCATCACAATATTTTTAGTATTTATCTCGATTTTAGAGAAAAACTTTTAACTCCCGTAGATAATTATCATATTATGATTTTGACAAAGCCAGTATACAGCCGCAACTAAAATGATTTTGATGTGTAGCATCTTTCCTCTCGGTTTGTGGAGTGATTTTGGCAAAAGGGACGGGAATTTGTAACAAGAAACCGGGGATGCGCGCGCTATTTGATTTGACCAATGAGCGCGCGTGGTGGTCAGATGCGACTACTGTAAGGCTCGTATTTTTTTGTATTATATTAGACAAGCTGACCAATCCGCAGCTTCGCACACTTCGTTTTTCAATAAAAACATTACCCTCCTTCTGCGCTGTTGTGTAAAAGTAGCATAGTTACTCAGGGATAATGTAGCATTCTGATGGAAAAAAAGTTTTTGAAATCGGACTAATCGTTTTTGAGTTTATTCGTTACAAACATACAAAAATACAAATCTTTCCTCTTTATAACATTACTAGCTTCCGCCCGCGGCTTCGTACGCGTTCTTTGCCAATAAAAAGTAGCCTATGTGTTAATCCAAGTTATGACCTACGTACACACCAAATTTCATCAAAATCGGTTTGGCCGTCCCGACGTGAAAGAGTAACAAACATCCATACATTCGCATAACAAACATTCGCGTTTATAATATTAGTGGGACTAGCTGGCCAATCCGTAGCTTCGCACGCGTAGTTTTTCAATAAAAACATTACCCTTCTTCTGCGCTGTTGGGTAAAAAGTGGCCTATGTTACTCAGAGATAATGTAGCATTCTAATAGTATAAGAATTTTTTAAATCGGACCAGTAGTTTTTGAGTTTATTCGTTACAAACATTCAAAAATACAAATCTTTCCTCTTTATGTACAGATAGAATAGAATAGAATAATCATTTATTTTGACGACCTCCGTGGTGCAGTGGGCGAATAGCCGGCTAAGATGCAGGAGGTAGTGGGTTCGATTCCCGCTGCGGAACAAATGTTTGCATGATTTACAGATATTTATTTCGTATCTGGGTGTTTTTCTATATATTATAAGTATGTAGTATTTACAAAAAAAAATCTATATAAGTATTCTATCAGTTATCTGGTTCCCATAGTACAAGCTCTGCTTAGTTTGGGGCTATATAGCGTTGTGTGAAATGTCCAGCGATATTTATTATTATTATTATATTTATTTATTTGGTACACACAAAATGACATATGAAACAATATTAAGGAACAGTAGATACAAGAAGACACATGAAGATTTGCTTAGGTTGGTGCTAGATGCCACTGTATGAAATGTCCAGCAGTATTTATATAATATTATATTAATAAAAACTCTTTTAAATGGTAATTAGTGATCCATTGGGCAGTCAATTTGGCATAATCGCTTTTGCCACACGGTCGGCATATTTAAAAGGATGCCATTTTGAAATGGTAAAAAGTAAAGACCATTTATTTCATTGACAAACTCGCAATGCTAATGAGGCGTTGTTAATGAATTTAGAGTTCCGTAAATTACGTGAAGCCTTGGTTCTGTATTTATTATGTTAGCACCGCTATGTTTCGGTTTGAAGGGTATGGTTGCTGGTGAAATTACAGGTACATGAGGCTTTACACCTATGCTTCAAGTTGATGGACGTAGATCAGTGTATTGTAGGGCATATTTCTAAGGTACTTTACCTACAAGGCGTATGCTTTGTTAGAGGCGATGTTTACCATTTGTTATCAGAGCCCGTAGTCAAATTACATTCGCTACGAATCTATTCGATTTCTACATACATTTGTTGTCGCTGAATCACGTGGTATTTCTATAGCATGTGTCAAATCCCATACATTTTCGGACGTATCGACAAGCGTCATCGCTAATCGACTGTAACTTGGCTAAGCCCTCAGGCAGCAGGTCGTATAAAAAAAATGTTGTAGCGAAATAGGTGAGTATAGTATAATTCAGAATCACACTAAGTGGGAATCTTTGGTTAACCCTCCGGGCAAAAAGGCGTGTTTATTTATTTTAATTAAAAATAGAATTGATATTAGAGAGACTCATTGTCTTACCTAAAAATTAAACTACTTTAGATAACTTTACTTAGAAAACTTTTGTGATTGATTTCAATCATTATTGTAAATACGGGATTTATCAGGTACCGTCTTATCGGTGTTTCAAACAACAATGTTTCGGTTCAATTCGTGAACCATCAACATGGTGAGTGCGATCCGCTCCGAATAACGTCCGAACCACCGATAAGACGGTACGTGATAAATCCCGTGTTTATAATATTTTTGATAACGTTACTTACTGTCTTTTCGGATTACCAGAAAAAAAATTGTTCACAAATAGATTACAGGCAAAAAAGGTTACAAAAAGTACATGAACAAAAGAGTTCCCTTCCAGCAAACATTTAAAGATAGGAATATCCCAGTTGTTATTTTTAGGCAGAATTATTCTAAATTTAAGAGTAGGTAAGTACATATTTAAGTATAATTATGTCATTACGAATTTATGCACTTTGCATTATTAAACAACTAGCTGTTGCCCGCGACTTCGTACGCGTTTTACTACTAACTGTGTAGGTAACCTAGAAATAAAGCTAAACTCGCTATTGCAACTTGACTTGACACCTTATTTTTATCCCATGGGACCTGATTTATGGACTAATAAGTAGCCTATGTTTTAATCCAGGTAAGTATCTACGTACATACTAAATTTCATCGAAATTGGTTCAGCCGGACGTGATTGCGTAACAAACAAATAAATAAATAAACAAACATCCAAACAGTCGCATTTATAATAATAATTGTGTAACACATTTTTAAGGCATCAAAAATTTTCATTAAATTATTTGTTGGACCTAGTATTTTTCATACTTTCGCGATCACTGTACATAATTACTAATATTAAATGGGTATTTATCGCGTATTTACCTTTTTATTTGTTAACCCGACGTTATTCGAGTGTTCCTTTTTATTTGTTATTCGAGTGTGTGGCAACAGCCGTGGTCACGGGTGGACTGGAGTACTTGAAGCAACCGTCGAGAAGTGATGGCAGCTGCAGCAACTACCCTCACACTACACTAACCGTATCTACGCACTGAGACGACCGATCACGACGCGCACACCTAGTAATCACCGGGTTCCAGGACGCTGAGAGTCTATAGCCATCTTCGCGATTGGAATTTAGAAATTTCTTGATTTCAATCGTTTCACGAACCATTCTCTTGTAATAATGGCGTTAACTAGAGAGAACCTTACGATCATGAAGTTCAATCCAATGATTTGGTCCCGAGCCTACCGATGCTCTACTATCGCTGACTTGTTTACCTGGCGATTTTTGACAGCTGTGATATGCTCTTTGAAACGGTTGGCTATGGCACTTTTGGTTTGTCTATGACAAATAACAATAAAAAAGTGACACTTCGGGAGTGCCGACAGAAGTGAAAATTTGAACAATTATGAGGTGTCGCTAGTTCAATGGTTTCTTCCCATCTCAAAAAATGCCCAACGCGCCTAAAGAAGTTTTCACTTAAACAAACGTTTGGATGTTGGAAAATGATTATGATGGGTGTCGCATAAACATGAAAATTTATTAAGAAAATTGTCTTATGCCCCTCCACAAACTAAAAAAAACATATTATATACCGAGGTGTCGGTAACAGTGTCGCGAGTTCAATGGTTTTTTCCCATCTCAAAAATGCCCAGCGCGCCTAAATAAGTTTTCAATTTAACAAATAAAAAAGGTATAACGCGATAAATACCCGTTTAAATCAGTAATTATATAGATAGATCGTTACAAAGTAGACTTCGGGATTCAGCAGTCGGTTAAATGCGGCAACGCCTTTGGTTTCAACTTTACTTAGTTGGGAGCAAGTTATGCATAAACCAGTAAGGTCTTAAACTAAGCAGATTGGCCATATACGAAGTGAGGATTGTTTTTTTTATTATGCTCTTTAGAGTCTACGATACGATTAAATAAATAAATAATGCTGGGCATGGTAATAACCTAGGGATGGACATTTAAAAAACATTGATATTTGCGATACATACATCGACTGTTTTTTAGGGTTCCGTAACTCAAAAGGAAAAAACGGAAAACTTATAGGATACTTTGTTGTCCGTCTGTCTGTCAAGACTTTTTATCTCAAGAAAGCGTAGAGGTATCGAGTTGAAATTAAAACCGTATACTCAAATTTACAGTCCCTTGAAGCTGTGAAAAAATCAAAATTCTATGTTAACGTAGAAATAAGATACGGCCGTTTATGCCGCACAAAACGTATATTTTGACACTCTCAAGGGAATCAAATTTTATAGCGTACTTTCTGTTGACTTATAACTATGAAATTTGGCAAGTAATATCGCCTTATACTACCAAGTACAGGGAGCAATCTGAAAGCTATGCATTTGTAGTTAAATCATAAAAAATATAGTCGTTATTAAAGTACGTAATCAATCATCGAGGTTAAGCAACTGTATGCGCGGTCATAATTGTATGTAATCCTCGGTGGACGAGTCCGACTCGCACTCGTCCGGTTTTTATGTTTCTGTTTGTTATGATTATGGTTAAAACTTGCTTGAAAATATAAGAGAAACATGCATTAGATCCTAAACGATAGAAAACTTATATTATCAAAGTACTATTCTCATACCAGACCCTTTGATTGTGTTAATTGTATTTTATTTTATGTGTGTATTTTTGTGAATTTAACGAATATGATTCAAATACTACTTGAATATATAAATAAATTAAATAAAAAAAAAATACCCTTGGTACAGAATTTTAGATTTAACATTTAATTCTGCGCTTAAACGGAGGCGCATCGTTTAGGTTTGCGCTATCACGTGCTTTTAACTTCCTCCACCTATAAGTTATATTTTTTATGGGGGCTTTACGAGCCCTAATTGTCTCTTGAAAGAGCCGCATGTTAGGCTGCATATGGATCGCGAGCTGCGGTTTGCCGTCCTAGTAGGAAGTACCCACATCCAATACTAATCGTTTCCGAGGACGGATACCGAACACCGAGAACTCACTACTAAAATTGCAGTGCTTATGTAGTCAATATATATAAGTTTTTATTATAATATGTATTTCCGATTTCGGTTTAACATTATTTAGTTCAAAAATCTAAACTCAAGGTTTGCCAAAGAGGAATGGAGCGCAGCGTGCTAGTACTAAAGAGGATTGCCAGAATCCGTAACACCATGCTGCGTTTAAAGACCGGCATTGCTGACGCAGGAAATAAGGCTACCAGGCTAAAATGGGATTGGACGGGCCATGTAAGACGAATGCACCCGGACAGATGGGCAACGATCGCCACCCAGTGGGTGAGGAAGTCCTAGTAGACGCTGGCGTGATGATTTAGATGCCTTCGAGACAGATTGGTGGGATTTGGCAGGGGAGCAAAAGTCCTAGAAGACAGTGAGGGGCACTTTTGCCCAGCAGTCTCATAAGATTTACAAAAGAAATCACTCATTGAGAAACATTATTATTCTACGTATTCAAATTTATGATGCAGTGAGCTGTAAAATTTTACTATACAATCATTCATACAGCCTTTATGATACTTTAGTTTACTAAATAATAATATAAAGAATTTATCCACCAAAACGAGGGTAGTTTAACATAAAATCAGACAGAACGCTAACGCCCTTACGTAAACAAAAACTGCCACTACTTTTGGTCATTTTTGGCTAGGGTCATCTTTATGGGCCGTATAAATAAATAAATAAACTAAATATTGCTCGACAAATCACACAGCGCTATCCAGCCCCAAACTAAGCAGAGCTTGTACTATGGGAACCAGATAACTGATAAAATACTTATATACTTTTTTTTTGTAAATACATACCTACTTATAGAAAACCATCCAGACCCGGAACAAATACCTATCTGTAGATCATGGAAACATTTGTTCCGCGGCGGGAACGAACCCGCTACCTCCTGCGTCTCAGCCGGCTATTCGCCCATTGCGCACCGGAGGTATAATAAGTTATTTACTATCCTATAATTATTTTATTGTTGCTTAATTTAAATAATTTTTTGATATTATAAATACAAAGAACGCGGAACGCTTTAACACCTGACTGCGTTCTTAAGCAAAATTCTTTGGCAAGGTTTTGTAATGTTTCCAAAATCGTGTCGGATATAATAAGGGTAACTATTTGAAAACCAGTATCCTACAAAAGGCGCGTATGGTAATTTGCAAAGACAATTATTAATAGACACGGGCTAAGTAATCTTGCTAAAGGCAACTGTCTACCAAAGAGTCGCTAAAAAATTTTAGGTATACCATTACAAGCTTCCGCCCGCGGCTTTTCACGCGGTTTGTCAATAAAAACATAACCCTCCTTCTGCGCAGTGTGTTAAAAATTAGCCCATGTCTCAATCCCGGGCATAATCTATCTACATACCAAATTTGATCAAAATCGGTCTAGTCATGAAAACGTGACAATCAGACAGACTTTTTGAATTTATAATATTAGTTTATAACTTATTTGATTAGTTATTATTAATTTATATGGATACGTCTGTTTTTATGTGATGTTTAATAAACAGTTTTATGTTTATCAAATTCTATTGTTAAAATATTTAATATATAAAAAACACAGCTTAGAACTTAGAACACCCCAGTTAAGTTTGCATGATCTACAGATATTTGTTCCGGGTCTGGATGTTTTTCTATATGTTATAAGTATGTATTTACAAAAAAGTATACATATAAGTATTATATCAGTTATCTGGTTCCCAGAGTACAAGCTCTTCTTAGTTTGAGGCAAGATAGAGCTGAGTGAAATGCCGAACAAAATGTATTTATTTACTAGTTAAACTAGCTATCTACTAAAAAAAACGCGTTCAAATCGGTCCATCCGTATGGAAACTGCGATGCCACAGACAGACAGACATAGGCGACAAGATTATAACACCCTTTTTTCCGTAGGGGGCTAAAAATAGTTGCCATGGATGCTTTTGGCTGTAGTCAATGAGATTCCTTGAAAACCATAAACGTCCATCCTGTCAACAAAGATAAAATTCAATATTTCAAAACATCGGCATTACCCAGAAATGTATGTGTGTCATATGAACGTGATCTGACTCAATTTAATACCTATATATAACCATCAGCCGTGCGATTCGGGAAGATACTATTAGTTGCATCACGCGGGAATGGAAATCGGCTATTTTGTAAAGGGTTGTACGAGCTATCGTGCGAATCCGTAGCGACGAATCTGCAAGACCACATTTTAGGAGTCTACGTTTTAGTGGCAACCTACGTAAGAATCTACCTGGACACTTATGGAGGATCGGCACAGGCTCGAGTCGATGTCGAGAACAAATCGTAAATCGTCGAAGCTAACACGTGTCATGGGTCCGGGCATCCTTACACCGTCACGCAGGCTCCTAAAGAAAACAGCAAAGAAAATATTGTCGGTCGAAACACCAATAACACGGTACGTGATAAATCCCGTATTTATATTAATGATAGATAAGAAAATACTTTTATTCGTACCATCACAGAGAACAAGAAAATATATAATTAACAATTAAAATAAACTTATTTACATTAAATCTAAAACGACAATTACGTAGGCACATTAATAATCCTAGCTTAATTATTTTCAAAAAATAATAAAATGCTGGCTTATTGATCAAAACTTTTACGAGTACGACGAGTTTATAGCTCTTAAATGGCCAGGTTACCATAATATTATTTATTTTGTATAAATTAATATTTATTACTGTAATTAGGGATCCGTACCTCAAAAGGAAAAAAAGAAACCCTTATAAGATCACTCTCTTGTCCGTCTTTCCGTCTGTCTGTCCGTGTGTCACCACCAATTTTCTCAGGAAGGGGTGGACCTAGCAAGTTGAAATTTATACCAGATACTGAGGTTTATAGTCCCTATTAAGTGTATAAAAATCAAGGCCCTGAGTCAACACGATAAGAAGATATGGGCAAATTTAAATTTTCATGAAAACTTGTAAGTACCCAAATTAACCTTAATATTCAACTTTTTTTATTTTTCGGAAATTTTTCTTTACTTGTGCTATAAAACCTTGCTTTTAACCAAAATTGGCAATTCTAGGTCAACCGGAAGTACCTTATAGGTTTTGGGTCGAATTCAAATTCAAATTCAAATATTCATTAAAATCACAAGGATCACTTTGAAACGTCAATTTTACTGCCTGTTCCTTCGCGACCAAGCCAGGAAAGAAAGGCAAGAAAACAAGGCTGGTTGGAAAACAAGCGAAAACCTATATGGTAGTTCCCGTTAACCTAGAATCATGAAATTTGCCAAAAAGCAAGGTATTACATAACTAAAGGAAACATTCCAAAAAATAAAAAAAGTTGAAAATTAAAGGGTGTCCCCATATATACATAGTTGACGCCAATTAATATAGTCCTCTGAGTTGTATGGGCGCTCATACAATTTATTATAGATAATGGTACGGAACCCTTCCTACGCTAGTTCAACTCGCACTTGGCCGTTTTTTTTTCATATAATAATTTTATTTTATTAAGTACTCGTTGTATGTAGATACAAAATATGTTAACGTATAATGATTATCACACTTATATTATAAATGTGAAAGTTTGGATGTTTGTTTATTTATTTGTTTGTATGTTTGTTTGTTTGTTACTCAGTAATGTCGTAACCGCTGAACCGATTTCGATGAAATTTATTCTATGGAGATTATAACCTGGATTACTACACAGGCTACTTTTTATCCCATAAATCAGTTCCCATGGGATAAAAATGAGGTGACAAGTCAAGTTGCAACAGCGAGTTTAGCTTTATTTCTAGTTTACCTACACATTTAGTAGTGTAACGCGTACGAAGTCGCAGGCAACAGCAATCAATAAATTACTATTATGACTATTATTATTGAGTTTGGCCTGGACATACTGGAAAGCGCAGTGCAAGATGATCCTGACGATGGAAAGACGATCTGATAAAGGTTGGCCTTTGGGGCCTTGGGGCCGAAAGGTTGTAGAGAGGAGACCACGCACTGGTAAAGTGCAGCATAGCACGGCCTCGCAGCCTCGCACTAGATAGAAAGACCTGATATAGGTTGCTGGGAGCCGTTGGACACCGCACAAATAGGTTGCACTGGAAATCTATGGGAGAGGCTTATGTTCAGCAGTGGACGTCCTGCGGTTTATAATGATGATAATGACAGTGTCAAAGACAGATACGAAGAACCAGGGGTTAAAAAAATCACATCAAGATTGATAAAGAGGCACCGAATTTCACCGAATTTAAAATTTCAATGCGCAACGGGACGATCTGACAAAGGGTCATGTGAAGTGTCTCAAGGCAGCTTCTTAAACCGCACCACAGCAATCGACTTGAGTTTGAATTAAAATTAAAATGTATGGATTTGATTCATCTGTTTATCGGTAAGAAGTGCGCGCCAAAATCAATATCAATTTAAAAATGTATTGAAAATTGATTGATTGAAATTGTCAGCTCAAAATCAGTTCGGCGTGATATTTGGTTTTATAATCGTAGCGATTTCATATCAAAGCAGTCCATAGGGAACTTTAGGAACCTTTATATGCCTGTAATTTCACCAGTAACCATACCCTTCAAATGGATATACAACAATGCTGCTTGGCGACAAAAAAACGCAGCATAGGTAAGTTTATTTGACGACCTCCGGGGTGCAGCGGGCGAATTTATATTACAATTGGCTGAGACGCAGGAGGTTCGATTCCCGCCGTGGAAGAAATGCTTGCATTATCTACATATATTTGTTCCGGGTCTGGTTGTTTCTCTATAATATTGTAAGTATGTACATATTTACAAAAAAAATGTATATGTAAGTATTCTATCAGTTATCTGGTTCCCATAGTACAAGCTCTGCTTAGTTTGGGGCCAGATAGCGTTGTGTGAAATGTCCAGCAATATTTATTTATTTATTTAATTTTTTTATTTGTAAGTAGATAGATAACGCTTTTTTGTACATCACACTTAAATCAAAATAAATACAATATAAAAAACAAATAACAAGACACGCAGAAACTCAAGTGACGATCTTATTGCTAAAAGTGATCTTCCAGACAACCTTTCATGAGAACGTTATAGTACAGTAGCTTTTAATAAAAATAATTAAATATTGAATGAACAGTGTATACAATAAGCAAATATATAAATATATTATATAAGATAAGTATATTATATAATATATTATATTAGTATATATCTATGGATTAAGTACATAATACTAATAGCATAGCATATATTATTAAATATTAAAACCATAAGAAAAAAAAGGACATAAGTATTGTATCAGTTATCTGGTTCCCACAGTACAAGCTCTCCTTAGTTTGTGGCTAGATAGCGCCGTGAGAAATGTTCACCATGATTTATTATTATACCTACTCACTACATAGTATAAAACAAAGTCTCTTCCCGATGTCTGTCAGTCCCTATGCATGCTTAGATCTTTGAAATACGCAACGGATTTAGTTGCGGTTTTTTATAGATAGAATGATTCAAGAGGAAGTTTTTTATGTACAATACATGCATAATATACTCACAGAAACACTGATAATTTTAGAGCTTTTTTAGTTAGTTGTATAAAGACGTGCTTGGAATATCTACACGTCTGTATGCCGAACTGGTCATCATCCGATGTCACTGGGTTTACCCGGTGGTACTTTCGATGATGTCATCATGGTAGACCACACAATAAAGTTGACCACAAAGTCAACATTCACTCATTAGACGACCTCCGTGGCGCAGTGGACGAATGCTGGCTGAGACGCAGGAGGTAGTGCGTTCGATTCCCGCCGCGGAACAAATGTTTGCATGATCTACAGATATTTGTTCCGGGTCTGGATGTTTTTCTATATATTATAAGTATGTATTTACAAAAAAAAGTATATAAGTATTCTATCAGTTATCTGGTTCCCATAGTACAAGCTCTGCTTAGTTTGGGGCTAGATAGCGTTGTGTGAAATGTCCAGCAATATTTATTTATTTATTACGACCTGCGACGCACTGGTCGAGCCGGCTGAGACGCAGGTGCAGGTTTGATTCCGCGGAATTCACGGAAGTTAAACACACAAGTCCAAAGGAATTAAAAAAGAAAATTTGAGGACATACATACTTTGGCATTATTAATTTTATAAGCTAATATTTGCTTCAATTTGAAAATAAAATAAATATATTGATTCTTTCATTCATTAAAACACATAAAATAATACGCGATAGGTGGGGCCGAGCAAGTCGAATTCGCGTAAATCGGGGTT
Organism: Philereme transversata; assembly: GCA_963924445.1. NCBI lineage: Eukaryota > Metazoa > Arthropoda > Insecta > Lepidoptera > Geometridae > Philereme > Philereme transversata. The sequence goes on from OZ004346.1 coordinate 23,231,302, forward strand.
CAACTTTGCATGTAAATACATTCAGTTAACACTCCAAAGAGAGTGTTTGTCTTTTCTTTTTAGGTTTAAATGGCTGATTTTATGTTCTTTTGAATGACATAATAACGAGGTTATCAATAAAACGCATACTAACAGGGCGGAGTGGGAGAGCTGATGCGCGCGGCCATCAAAAAGAAAATCGCGTATCTCCGAATTCGCGTAAACTGCTGGTGGTAAAATACTGGTCGCGTGCCGACCAGGTATGTGTGGTGGTATTTTATCAAACCAAAATACACTTAAATAAGTGTACCTAAGTGAAATGGGCACTCTGATGGCTAAAAGCGATCTCTTCTAGACAATCTTTTTATGGACAGGATAACACCAATCAAAACTAAGCGAATTTTATTTTTTATTAATTGTATATAAATCTGAAAAAAACTGCCTAATTTTGCTTTACAAATCGAATAATTTTAGATTATCTTCAGAATTCACGTCTCGTTAATTTCAGTCGCCTACGCCTAGATTGGCATTGTTGGGAGGCAGGCATTGAGGTCGATCACAAATTACTCGACGCAGTGATTTACGACCTAATGCCTAGATTTTTGCGGCGACCTATAAACTTGAATGGTAATTTGCGAAGGCATTTGAGTGGTATTTTTTTAGTTATTTTTTACTTTTAATTGCTTTGTAAAATTCATGTACATTATGATAAGTATTATAATCACTATCCATGTTACGTATTATATCGTTATAACAACTAGCTGTTGCCCGCGACTTCGTACGCGTTACACTATTAAATATGTAGGTAACCTAGAAATAAAGCTCAACTCGCTGTTGCAACTTGATACCGCATGTTTATCCCACGGGAACTGATTTATTAGATAGAAGGTAGCCTATGTAGTAATCCAGGTTCTAATCTATGTACCTAAACACTAAATTTCATCGAAATCGGTTCAGCCGTTATGACGTGATTGAGTGACAAACAAACAAACAAATAAATAAACAAACATCCAAACTTTCACATTTATAATATTAGTGTGTGATACGGGATTTATTGCGTGGGTACGAGGCGAGAGGCAGTACGGAGCGGCTCGCACTTACCCTGAAGGTTCACGATTTCGGAACACGAAACGGTACGCTATAAATAGGTACAATTTTTTGATTTTTTTTTTAGTTTGGCCTTTGACCTTCATGTAAACTTTAACTATTTCAAATCTCACACTCCTCCATGCGCGCAATAAGTTTCATAAAGGGTATTTTCTATTTTCTTTTCACTTACCTACCTATACAGGTTGTTTGGTAATATACTGACGATATTCAAGAGACGGTTTCTCAAAGCATAAAAAAAGACTTCTCGAAAAAAACTCTAGTAGTTATATTATTAAATTTCAAAGAAAATCAACTAAGTTTAGGTAATTAATTCGATATAAAACTTAATGCCTACTCTTGCAATCGCCATCCAAAAAAAAAGCCCGATTTGATATCCCTTTCGAAAATGGCTGCGGGTTTTGGGTTAGAAAGGGGCAACAAGAGATATCTCGAGACGTCACCAATACAGTATCTGTGGTTAGATGGCAAGCATTATGCAATAGCCCAACATAAGTTTAATAAAGGGTTAGTTTTTACATGCCAAAATAAACTTCACATTTCTATGGATTTCATTTCACAAATTTATTTATTATTCCCGTCAAAGTAACCCCTTTCATTACTGTGCGTATATTATCAAACAACCTATATATTATTAGATTCTACAATGTCAAATACGATGTTTATCAGTATGGAGACGTCTTGGTAAAATTATGCTATTTTTGGGGTATGAGTGAGTACAGAAACCTGGTCTCTCACTATGACCTAATAAGAAGGTTCGAGGTCGCTCAGCGTGCTATGAAGAAGCTTGGTATTTCTCTATCGAACAATGAGGAGATTTGTAGAAAAACTAAAGTCACTGAAGCACAGAGGATTAGGAAGCTGAATTGGCAGTGGGCGGGACACAGCTCGAAGATCTGATGGCCGTTGGAGTAAAGAGGTTCTTGGAGACCACGCATTAGAAAGCGCAGCGTAGGTCGGCCCCTCATTAGGTGGAAATCAGGCCCGATAGAGGTTGCTGAGTGCAGGCCGAACTAGATCAGTTGCTGTGGAAATCTATAGTGGAAGTTTATGTTCAACAGTGGACGTCTAATGGCTGATATCATGATGATGATAGTGACGAAGGTAGGCACAGGTAACACATATTTTATTATGTAAACTCCAAATTCGATCGGTGGCGAGGCATAATGCTGAGCAGAAACCCATTTGCTTAGCACATTTGCTTAATACAATGTTAATTTTTCTCTAAATATTATATTATAATACACATAGCGGTACAATACACAGGTGACCCTAAACTATTGCTTAATAATCTTCAAACATCTCTAGATGCCGCGGAATTAGAGAAGAAAGAATATCCATCAATACAAGAAAAGTACAACCTATTACTAAATCAACTAAAAACAGTAACCAGAAAAACAAACAAAAATATCAAGAAAGAAGTCTCATTTACAATCAAACAATTATTACAAGAACGGAAAGAACTTCTACAACAAAAGAAAAATAAAGAAACCCGCCAAAAAATAACAGAAGTAAGCAAAAAGATCAGCGAACAACTTAGAAAAGAAAGGAAAACTAAAAGATCTAATACATTGAAAAGTTACATAGAAAAAACAGGAGGAATAAAAAAGGCATTGAAGGAATTAAACTACAAAAAGGACTGGATACCAAGTATGTAAAAGACTCGAGATATTAAAAATCGCTACAAAATTCTACCGAAACCTATACCAAAGTCAAAAAGAGAAAGAAACTATAAAAGAAAACGACGAAACAACCGATAAAGAATATATACCGGAAATAATGAAGGAAGAAATCATAAAAGCAATAAATTCACAAAAACTCGATAAAGCCCCTGGATCTGATCTTGTTACAAACGAACTTCTAAAAGCAACGTTACCAGTAATCGCTCCAAAACTTACAGATATATTTAATGAAATTATCAATACAGAAAAGATACCAGAGGATTGGACAAAATCTACAATTATACTACTACATAAAAAGGGTGATAAAGGAGATGTAGCAAATTACAGACCAATTAGTTTAATGTCCAATATTTACAAAGTGTTTTCAAAAATAATATTATCTAGAATCACAAATACACTCGAAGCAAACCAACCCACTCACACTCGTAACAATACAATATGTGTATCCTACCATGCTTACTATATGGGTGCCAAACATGGGCACTAACAGAAGAACTAGCAAGAAAAATAAAAACTTGTCAGAATGGAATGGAGAGAAGCACAATAGGAGTTAAAAGAAAAGACCGAGTTAAACTGAAATGTATCAAAAGTAAAACAAAATTTAAGAATGCATACACGACATACAGGTGCTTAAAGTGGAGATGGGCTGGGCATATGATAAGAGAGAAGAAGGAGAAATGGACGAGACTAATAACTCAATGGCAACCACGAGATAGCAAAAGAAAAAGAGGCAGACAGACTAGAAGATGGGAGGACGACATCAGAAAAGTGGCGGGTCCAATATGGACCCGCATAGCGAAAGATAGAATAGAGTGGAAATCTTTAGAGGAGGCCTATGTCGAAAGACAAGCTGAAATACAGAAACGACCGTTTACCGATACTTAATTTATGTAAGAAGATAAGTAATTGTTATAAAGTAAGCATATTTGTAAGAATATAGAAATAAGAAGACATTGTAAAAATTAGTTCAGCAATAAAGGCTATTTTATTTAAGTATTTATTTTATTTATTATATTATAATGATTGTTTTGTTCTAGTGTTCCTATTTTTGTTGTATGTAATTTTCTGTTTTAACTTACACTAGCTGACCCGCCGAACTTTGTACCACCTTGACATGCACATGACGCGGGCTGCCAATGTACGTCGCCTGTAGAATTGTCAATCGACCATCGTTAGCTGCATCTAGGTATGAGAAAACGAATGTTCTTAATAATTTTTTGAGCGTGAATTTTTCCGATATTTTAATAGTTATTCTGCTATTCGGGGCGGAGACAAATCAAAGATCATCAAAATCAGTCCCTCCGTTCTTGAGATACTAATGGTGTGACTTTGTTTTATATATATACCAGATTATTTTGTGCCTGCTTTTGTATAATGTTACTTATACCTTTTTATTGTATTGTATGTGTTATGGTGGTAAATAAATATCTGTCCAAATTTGAAAAATAGGCATTAGCAGTATTCAAATTTTATTCATTTTGCCAACAATCTATCGCTTTTATAATATAAGTGGGTTTTTTTAACTCGTGTGTCAGGTATTAAATCATCCATACCTCCTCCGCCTTGTAGGTACATAACTTGTTTTATGATAATTCTGCTAGGAACTGGAATATTAGCTTAGTATCTATGTTACAGTCGAAGTGCGAATCACATGATATTGAAGCTTGACTGAGAACTTATCAATTGAATGGAGGTTATCGCGAGTACTGTTGAGATATTAAATAAAATTAAATAAATAAAATGAAAGAACGAGGGAGATTAAACTAATTAAATTATTCACATGTTTGTACAGTTTGTAAGTACTTAAAGAATAGTAGGCAGAAAGGTAAAATTACAAAATATTTATAGGATAGTTTTCTTGTAAGTATAATTTATGGTAGATTATTTTAACTTTATAGATCTCTCACCTGATGGTAAGCGATGATGTGGTCTAAGATGAAGCACGAAGATCTAGAATAAAACCTATTCACTCTTACCATAAAGAGGCCCGGATTGTATTCTTTAGGAAAAACAGACGACGGCAAATTGTTCCATTCTATACCTTAGCCGTACGCATCAAGAACGTAGAACCAAAACGGGGTGTGCGAATGGGTGGTATATCAACTAGGTACGGATGGTACTGAGCCGTGCGCTTGCTTGTCCTTTGATGGAAAGGAGATGGCGGAATCAGATCGTAAAGTTCCTGGGCACATTCCCCGAAATGTACTCTGTAAAAGATCGATAGGTTTGCAACTTTACGGCGGTGTTCGAGACCTTGGGTTGTAGTCTCCGCCATATATTGCTCACCTATAGGCCTAGAAGCCCTACGTTCTATCGAGTCTAAGGTAGCGAGCTGGTGTTAGGCCGAACCATCTACGATACCTACTATTATAACTTACCTGTTTATGGAAGTAAGTACCAAATTTTTGTAAAAGGTCGAGGACTCAGCCACGCTGCTTTTTAGATCACCTATATAGAGTGTTTGATAATATACGCACAAAAATGAAAGGGGTTATTTTGATGAGCAAAATAAATAAATTTGTGAAATGTTACCATAAAAATGTGAAATTTATTTAGGCATGTAAAAACAAACACTTTATTAAACTTATGTTGTGGTATTGCATAATGCTTGCCACCTAACCACAGATAATCGGCCTTTATTTTTGGATGTCGATTGCAAGAGTAGGCATTAAGTTTTATATCGTATTAATCACCTAAACTTAGTCGATTTTCTTTAAAATATGATAATATAACTAGTAGTTTTTTTTCGAGAAGTCTTTTTTTTATGTTTTGAGAAACTGTCACTTGAATATCGTCAGTACTAAACACCCTGTAGTGTCTACTTTTGAAGATTTAGACAAGATGTCAAAATGTTTATGGACATAGGCCTCCCCCATAGGTTTTCAGAGCGGCCGATCTTGTGCGGCTTGCGCCCAAGTCCCACCAATTTTTATCGGTTCATTTTTTCATTTAATTAGGGGCTGTCCTACGATGCGCTTTCCAGTGCGTGGTACTTATCCCCCCAAACTTTTAACAAATGAAAAAAAAAATATTTAAAAATATATTTGTTTGCTGTAAACACACATTAAACCAATAAATTAGACAAATAACTCAGTTGGATATATCAGTGTGTTAAGTGGATATACAGAGTAAGTAAATATCCATTCAAACTAAAAATATTTAGTGATCACCAGGCACGCCTGTATCGTGGAGATTATGTCAGCGAATATAGTAGCTTTAATTTAAACCTGGAGACTGATGTTAGCTAAATGATCTAATATGTAGTTATGATTTTATTTTATAATAATTTAGAATTAATTATTTTATTATTATGTATTTAATTAATTATTATATTTTACAGTTGGCGCTCCTTTACAGCTAATATTACTTTTATGATTCATTTATTGACTAATTTTTGAAATGTATTGAGTTGCCTGTTATGTATTATGTTTAATGTTAATTCTAACAATTTTGTTATTTGATACTGACGAGAGACTGATTTTTTTTTCCTTTTTTCATTTTAACAATCGTTGATAGACCTGAATAAATAAAAAAAATGTAACCAATTTATTTGTTCTTGTCATATCTTGAAATTACCATCTTTATACGTTGAACTACAACATCCAGCTTAGTGTCGCATTAAGATGTTAAGAATACAATGTTAAATGCTAATTTGCAATGACAAATTATTATGTTATGCATTGTTAATAGCTTTTTGTAAAAAAAATATATGCTTTGACTTAAGAGGAGGATAATTTTTTTTTTTATAAAAAAGACATTAAGTTTTACTCCTTAATATTATTATTATCAGCAACTGTGTCCCAGTGCTGGGCAAAGGCCTCCCCCATTCTTTCCGGACACTTCTTTTAGGCGCTAAGATGGTCCAGTCCGCTTTTTCCTTAATTTTAAAATAAAAAAATAATTACTTAGAGGTAATAATAATATAATAAAAAAGGTGTGTGTGTGTACTAATGTACGCTCGTAAGAAGTTATACTTCAGTTATCAGCTAACTTCATCATGTCGCTTTTTGGGTGTCGGTGTGCGCGCGCATGAGACATTATCAGCTAACTTCATCATGTCGCTTTTTGGCTGTCGGTGTGTGCGCGCATGACACATTATCAGCTAACTTCATCATGTCGCTTTTTGGCTGTCGGTGTGCATCGTAAAAATTTTACTCTCTGTTTTCCAAACGCGCCAAAAGAAGTATAACTTCAATAATAACATAGCTCACTAATTTATTAGGGGGTTTCCATGGTCATGTTTTTATAGATGGCGCTACTCCGTCATAAGAAAATAAATGTTGACACGGCAATTGACATTGACAATTCACTTTCCTTTTATAATCTGTATAAAAGGAAAGTGAATTATCAATGTCACTGGCCGTGTCAACATTATTTTTTGAGGAACAAAATAAAATGTGTTTGTGTTGTTTTTATGTGAGATTGTTTTAGACAAATTTTGATATTGTTTCTTTGAGATTTTGGCATTTATACAATATTTTTAGCGGCTTCTCTCCAGACAGCGCCATCTACATCACGCTAGTTGGATCTAGTTTTTCCCCAGGATAGATATTATCGGATTTCATTTATTGTATCCAGTTTGTAAGGTATGAAAATAAATAAATAAAGTAATATTGCTGGACATTTCCCACACCGCTATCTAGCTCTAAAACAAGCAGAGCTTGTACTATGGGAACCAGATAACCGTTTTTCATTTTTAAGGTTCCGTAGTGGATCTAACTCTTATAATTTTTAGGGTTTCGTACCCAAAGGGTGAAACGGGACCCTATTACTAAGGCTCCGCTGTCTGTCTGCCTGTCACCAGGCTGTATCTCATGAACCGTGATTTTAAGACAGTTGAAATTTTACGGATGATGTATTTCTGTTACCGCTATAACAGCATATACTAAAAACAGAATAAAATAAATATTTAAGTGGGCTCCCACATCAAACGTGATTTATTCGTTCGTTTTTGATCGATATTGATAACGGCAACAGGTAGGCCCTTGAAATTAACACACTTCAAAAATAAATAATTAAATATAAATCAAACAAATATTTATGGGGGGCTACCATACATCAGACAGGATTTTTTACTGTTTTTATAGATACGGAACCCTTAGTGCGCGATTTCGACTCGCACTTGGCCGTTTTTTTATTTATAATATATTGAAAATTAGGTGTGGTAAACCGGTATGCCAATTAGCATGGAGTCACTTGGTAGACAATCCTTATGAGCAAAATATGTTGTGTCAGAAATATACAAAAAAATATACATAATGATTTCTTTTAAGAACCCATTAATATTGTGTTAAGTGCCGATTAGGCGAATTAAGTATCTAATTTAAACAAGTTAAAATTATGACAGAATACTATTGGTTTTATACCTATTAGTTATATTATTTTATTCTGTTGGCAAAATCGAAATCAAAATATCCAGCATTATTTATTTAATAAGTAATACATAATACTGGACATTTCTCACGGTGCTATCTAGCCCCACTCTAAGCAAAGCTTGTACTATGGGAACCAGATAACTGATATAATTTTCTATAAATATATTTTGTAAATAGATAGGTACTTTTATGAAAATACCCAAACCTGGAACAAAAATCTGTAGAATATGGACACATTTGTATCGCAGCGAGAATTGAACGTGAAGGTTGCGGCCTTCTGTGGCTCAGCCCACTGCGATTTTCCTTAAAACTTATTGTACCTATTGGGCGAGTTTTTTTCTCTAGACAGTATGGGGGAGATTATAATAATACTAATATTAATTTTAAAGATAATAAAAATGGCCTTATCATTTTCCATCTATATACCAAATTTCATCGGAATTGGTGGACTAAACGGCTGGAGCCGTTTAGTCGAGAAAACGTAACGTAACGTAACAAACAGACAGAGAGACAGTGACTTTTAAATTTATCATACTAGTATGGATAGTATTATTATATATTATACACCAACAGCAGTTACATGATTCGAAGTGTTTTTTTTTATCTTTTTATTATATAAAAACCTCGTGTACGGTTTTAGTTATCGCACTCCTCCGAAACGGGTCAACCGATATTATTGATTTTTTGTACATAAGGTAGGTGTAAGAATAGGTAGTAAAATATTTATTATTGATATTGCAAAGTAAAACATTTTTATTAATTAAAATCACAAGAATCACTTTGAAACGTCAATTTTTACTGTCTGTTCATTCGCGACCAAGCCAGGAAAGAAAGGCAAGAAACAAGACTGGTTGTTTTTTGTAACATTTTTGAATGAGTTGGAGCAATTTCAATCCCAAGCTTCTCTATCATCTGAATAATCCAATATTTCATAGTAGGCTTTTTTATAAAGCTGTTGTTTAATTACGTTTTTAAATTTATTAATTGTCAATTTTTGTACATCTCTTGGGAGTTTGTTATGAAAGCGTACACCTTGCCCTTTAAACGATTTACTAACTTTATGGGGTCTACAAGTGGCAACAGCGAGTTTATCTTTATTTCTAGTATTAAAATTACGATTATCGCTATTTTTCTTAAACAAATTAATATTTTTGTGAACATATATCAGATTTTCATAGATTTATTGACAAGGATATATAATAAATATACGAGCTATATTTATATTAACATAAAATATTATATCACCTTCAACTTTTGTGACGCGCTTTACTTTAACGGCGCGTGTCCTGTCGCCATATCCCGTCCAATATTGACTTAAGTTATTTGTTTTAAATACGTTACAACGTCTTAACTCTCCAAAGTGTGGGAACCTATAGTGTTGATTGCGAACAAACTATAGTATTTTTACAAGACATTTGTGGGGAACTATATATTTTGTATGTCTGAGATATTATTTCTCGGAGTCGGAGTAAAACGTTTGGAACTTTAAGGCGGCTTGCATAACGATCCCTAAACCTATTTAGCGACTCATCATCATCATCATTCTCAGCCCGCGTCGACCCACTGCTGGGCATAGGCCTCTTTGTTTCTGCCGTTCGTCCAAATCCTGTGCAAGTAGCCCTCTGCCCCTCCGGAACCGTGACCACTGCCAAAGAATAACGGGGCTGCTGGGGACTGAGGGCTGGGGCTTTATGGCGTCAATCATGAACAAAAAGGAGTTAGCCTTAAAACGCTGTGCCGGGAAAAAAGTCGCCACGACGCACTGGGCCAGTGCGTCGTGGCTTTTTTCCCTTACTTTTTTCCCGGTTACGTTATTTACCAGGGGGGGGACCACGCGGAGGTGTAACTTGGAACTGGTATAGCAAAGCCCTGTGCTGCAAAATTGCAACTATTTACACAACAAAACTTTACTTCGTTGATATTATAAACGAGAAAGAAACTCTGTTTGTTTGTTATCTTTTCACGACTAAACGGCTGGGTATCAAATTTGAAAAGGAGATTATATCCTGGGGAATGACATATGCTATTTTTTACACGACTACGACAACGACCGTGGTTTTACTAGCTAAAACGCATGCAAAGCTGAGGGCGGATCAGCTAGTATTAAATATTTTATTGTTATCAATATAATAGCAATAAGGATTTAAGTCTACGTGAACGAAGTCGCGGGTAAACAGCTCATCATACTAATATTATAAATGTGATAGTTTGGATGTTTGTTTATTTATATGTTTGTTAGTCAATCACGTCGTAACGGCATGGCTGATTTCGAATAAATTTTATAGGCTACTTTTTATCCCATAAATCAGGTCCCATGGGATAAAAATGGGGTGTCAAGTTGCTACAGCGAGTTTAGCTTTATTTCTAGGTTCTACGCATTTAGTAGTGTTACGCGTACGAAGTCGCGTATGTATGTATGCGTTTGTCCGAGGATAACTTTCGAAGCGTTGATCTGATCATCGTGAAATTTGATATATAGGTAGGTAGTGATGGCACAATTTTGGTGTGACTAAATGAGCTAAAAAGGTGGGGGGGGGGGAGGGTTGATGAGATATTGGGGTTCAAGTGGGGTAAAAACAGATGAAAATGTGACTATTAGGACAAATGGGACGTCAAATGAAAGGTCTTCATTAGTAAATTACGAGTCCGTTTTTATTTTTAGTAAAGTTTTTGTAGTTTTTGAGTTATTAGCCATAATAAAAACAAAACTTTGACAAAATTCACAGGGTAGGTACACCAGTGACCCCACAGTGCTGTAATTTGGTATACGTGTGGCTTAAGTGACACAAATATAGGCAAAAGTCTAAAATCTAGAATAACCGCAATTTGTACCCCAAAAAAGTATTACCACGTTACATGAACTCCTGTTACCTGTAAATTGAATGAAACTATTGGTCAAGTTATTTGGTTATATATTTCGTGGCACTGTTTATATAGTCAAAGATTACAAATAATATTTTATTGTTTTTATGGGAGACTCGCGAGATCTCAGTTCGGGGCGAACCACTAGTTTTTAGGTTACCTACACATTTAATAGTGTAACGCGTACGAAGTCGCGGGCAACAACTAGTATTATATATTTTAATAAACGATGGCAGTAAAAAACACGTCCAACAACCAAATAAAAAATAAAATTATCAAGCAAGCACTGGCCGCCAATAAAAATATGCTTCAATTTTCTAAATTGGAACACGACTAGCGATCGTGAATGGAACGAAATTCCCACCAATCAGCAGGCCGTAACGTTCGCGCCTAAAATATATTTTTTAATTTGACGTGACCCTAAACGTCACGATGTCAAAGTTTCACACGGGTCAGTCAAAAGGTCATTGTCACGATTTCATTTGATTTTGGAATGTTTATTTTTTTATTTTTGATTGGTGCTGAGATTCGAATAACTACGCACAGAGCGCAGCGTAGGACGAGATGAAATCCTGGGAGATTTTGGGGCACCCAACGGCTCCCAAGAACCTTTAAACCACAAGATCTGTAAATAATCATAATGTGTGTGCAGCATGATGTTTAAGAATGATTATGGTATTGACGTTTTTATTTAATTTGTTACGAAAAATGGATATCTTTCGATTTGGTATAGTCTGCCTGTCCGTCCAAAATTGCTGGTTGGTTAGAGACAAAAAGTTCCCATTACTTATTTGGTTTACGACTAATCGGATTTCGAATTTATTCATTGAAGACTCCCTTAGTAACAAATTAGTATCACAGAAAAACAACTTTTCGGGATAACATGCATATCTAGCAGATTGGATGTAGCTTAGCAGTTCGTGTGAATAATTAATGCACATTCTCGCCTAGTTTTCCACAACCATCTACATTTTTGTTTTTTGTTGTCACATAATATAGCTATTATTATTAATTTAGTGTGGTAACTTATATTTATCTATATATTCATATTTTTTGTAATTGTATTACTGTAAAGCCAGTCATTCGTGATTTCTTCTTTATTAAAATGATTTAAACGGAAGACCAATGATTCAAACGGAAGACCAGCGTTTGCCAAAAGCACATTGTAATCGTCTTCGTCCAACGCCCGTCATCCCTCCTAGCCAAGTGTCCAGCCCATCTCCACTTCAGCCCTGCGATACTCATACCCACGCCAACAACCTTTGTGCGACGTCGGATTGGTATATGGACATTGGGTACGTGGTCCAAGAGTGACATACCGAGCATGGCACGCTCCATTGCCCGTTGAGCTACTCTAATCTTATGCATGTTCCTCTGTGAACGGCCATGGCTCGGAATTGTAAGTGAGAATGGGCAGGACACATTGGATAAACACCCTGGCCTTGAGGCATTGAAGGATTTTAGACTTTAGGACGTCTTCTAACTTACTAAAGACGGCCCGTCCTAGCTGGACTCGTCTCGAGATCTCTTGTTTCTGGGAAAATGAGCCAAAGGGTAAACAGTGTCCAAGATAAATGTAGTTGTTCACTGCCTACGATTATGTTAGGTTTTGGCCCAGCAAGATTGGAAATAATTGAACTGTATTAATTAACCGTATTTAATTTTTTATTTTATTTGTGATAATACTATGCCTATTTATTTTAAGTGTTTATTGCTAAATTTTAAGATTTTGTGTTAGTTTTTTAAGGATTATGTAATTTATGGATGTATTTTATCTGAATTAAATAAATAAATTAATAATATACTAGTGGTTCGCCCCGAACTGAGATCTCGCGAGTCTACCATAAAAACAAAAAAACATTATTCGTAATCTTTGACCATCAAAATAGTACCACGAAATATGTAACCAAATAACTTGACCTACGGTTTCATTCAAATTACAGGTAACGGGAGTTCATGATAAGTGGTTATCATTTTTGGTGTATAAATTGCAGTTATTCTGGATTTCAGACTTTTGCCTACATTTTTGATATTTAAGCTACACGCATACCAAATTACAGCACTGTGGTGTACCCTGTGAATTTTGTCAAAGTTCAGTATTTATTATGGCTAATAACTCAAATACTACAAAAAATTTACTAAAAATAAAAACGGGGTCGAAATGTACTAATAAAGACCTTATATTTTACGTCTTACTTGACCTAATAGTCTCATTTCATATTTTTTTACCCCTCTTGACCCCTAATATCTTAACAAACCCCCCCCCCACATTTTTATCTTATTTAGTCACACCAAAATTGTGCCATCACTACCTACCTATGTATAAAATTTCACGACGATCGGATCAACGCTTTGAAAGTTATCCTCGGACAAACAAATATACATACATACATACATACAACGCCGATTTGCCCAAGTTGATTTAGAGATTTTCGCTTCGCTCGATCAATTAGATTTTATCAGTTCATACTTTGTACATGTTAATTCGAACTACCCTAAATACTCAGTAATGGTAGAAACATTATACTTTTTATTCACTTGTCAAAAGGGGTAGGAAAGAGCGCAGATTTGTAGATATCATGTTAGCAAATAACCGAATTTGGTCCAGCGAGGGTGAGTAGGGCTGCCAATTCATTCCAGCGATTAAAATTAGGTAGATTCGTGTTTTAGGGGTTTCCGATTCTATGATTAAACATATTTTATTGATTGACGCTCTCCGTGGTGCAGTGGGCGAATAGCCGGCAGAGACGCAGGAGGTAGCGGGTTCGATTCCCGCCGCGGAACAAGTGTTTGTATGATTTAGGTAAGACCGCATTAGAGCGGCGCTGCGCGGTGCTGCACGCCGCGCCACAAAGCGTCAAATATTGTTTTAATGATTTTGAATGGCGCATATCGCACTAGAGCGGCGCTGCAATAGGCGTAGCTCTAAATTTGTAACGTGCAGCGCTGCGCCGCGCAGCGCCGTTCTAATGCGGTCTTACCTAAGATATAATATTGTTACGAGCTGAGGGTTCGGGATAAAATAATGGGAATCGATGCAACCAAAATAACACTTTTATTCAGCACTAAACGATGAATACACGAACTTGGTCACACGTAATCACAACACACTAATTCACACCACAGTTGCACCACTTAAAGTCACCGAAATGTTCACACGTATAGCTGAATCCAGACTGACTGTCCGGCCATCTCTCCGGCCTATTTATATCGCGCATATTTCGATTGTTCGAGAACGATCTCGATCGCTCCAGGAAAGGGTCGGTCCCTCGACACAATGGCCACTCTCCATTCTGCGAAACCACAAACAATAACAAAAATAAAAGCGCTCGAGAAACCTCGATTACCATTCATTGTTTAACAGTCTCGGCGTAACAATATATTATATGTTCCGGGTCTGGATGATTTTCTATTTTCTTTTTTTTTTATAAGTATGTATTTACAAAAAAAAGTATATGAGTATTCTATCAGTTATCTGGTTCCCATAGTACAAGCTCTGCTTAGTTTGGGGCTAGATAGCGCTGTGTGAAATGTCCAGCCATACATACTTACATAAATTTTAAAAGGTGTATTGTGATTACCTGCGTGTGTTTGCTTGATTATTTGTCCGTTTTGAAAATCCGTCCATTAAATTAAACAAATCTGTATTGAATGTAAAAAACTTTGGTCTAAATGACGTCCATTAGTATAAATAAACTAGCTGACCCGCCCGCGGCTTGAACGCGTGGTTTGTCAATAAAACATTACCCTTCTGCGAAGTCGGGTAAAAGGTAGCCTATGGCTCAATCCCGATCATAATCTATCTATGTACGAGTATATACCAAATTTCACAGAAATCGCTCCCGCCGGTCTAAATTTATAAATGATGTAACTAACCCGACTTTGTTTTATATAGTTAGATAAATAATGCTGGACAATTTACACAGCGCTATCTAGCCCCAAACTGTGCAGAGCTTGTACTATGGGAACCAGATAACTGATAGCCCCCAAAACAATAAGTGTTTTTAAAATTTTGACAAATATTTAGTTTTTTCAGGTGGCATTAAAAAAGACTCCAGTTTTCGACATTTCTAATATGTTTTCCACATTACACATAAGTTAACTGGAAGATAATGCATTAATTTCGTCTATGCACAAATATATTAATTTTTGGGCAATAAAAAAATATCAATCAATCAACGCCTTTCCTGAGTCTGTGTTTCCTGATAACTACGACCTAGGTGTCTTCAAGTCGCGAGTGAATAGGTTTCTTCTAGGCATGCGTGAGCCATCATATACTGCATCATCGCTTACCATCAGGCGAGATCGTGGACAAACGCAAGCTTAAAATGTATTTAAAAAAAATTAGTAGCACTCCGGGAGTGCCGACAGAAGTGACAACTTGAGCGGACTACACTACAGATACTTATACGAGTATACAGAGATGACGGTAACGGTAACAGTGTTGCGAGTTCAATGGTTTTTTCCCATCTCAAACAGATATTTATATACAGAGGTGTCGGTAACGGTAACGGTAACCGTGTCGCGAGTTCAATGGTATTTTCCCATCTCAAACAGATACTTATGTACAGAGGTGTCGGAATCCGTAACGGTGTCGCGGGTTCAATGGTTTTTTCCCCATCTCAAACAGATACTTATATAGAAAGGTAACGGTAGCAGTGTCGCCAGTTCAATGGTTTTTTCCCATTTCAAACAGATACTTATATACAGAGGTGTCGGTAACGGTAACAGTGTCGCCAGTTCAATGGTTTTTTCCCATCTCAAACAGATACTTATATACAGCGGTGTCGGTAGCGGTAACAGTGTCGCGAGTTCAATGGTTTTTTCCCCATCTCAAACAGATACTTATATACAGAGGTGTCGGTAACGGTAAAAATGTCGCGAGTTAAATGGTTTTTTCCATCTCAAAAAATGCCCAACGCGCCTAAAGTTCACTTAAAAAAAAATTAAATCAAACAGTTCAAACTTGTTGACAGCCCTAATGGAATGAAGCGGTTCGTACGATCCGTCCGGGGACGATTCGATTACATGGATTTTACGGATCACAGACTGTTCTCAACTATTTAGTGGATTAGTATACCAACATTATGTAACTCTACTTATGATGGCCGGTTTATTTGGGTATCCTTTTTATACTTCTAATATTATTAATGTTTTAATGGATTTTCTGTTACTAATTGAATATGTAAATCACAATTTTTGTTATTTTAAATTTAGGGAAACGGTTTTGAAAGCTTTTGACATAGTCCTGATCCGCCATTTGGAGTGTGAGATTTGGTAGAGTTATATTTTATATGGAGAAGGAGGGACAAATGCTAAAATTAACCAAAAAATAAATAAATTACAGTTGTATTTCGTCCAAATCAAATTAATCATTTATTTGCATCAAATAGGGTTTGAACAAAGTTTTTAAAATTATTGATCAAACGAAGCGAGATCTCCAAATCAACTTGGGCAAATCGGCGTTGTATGTGTGTATGTATGTATGTTTGTTTGTCCAAGGATAACTTTTGAAACGTTCGTCCGATCATGGTGAAATTTGGTATATAGGTAGGTAAAGATAGCACAATTTTGGTGTGACTAAATGAGCTAAAAATGTGGAGGGGTTGTTAAGATGTTGGGGGTTCAAGAGGGGTAAATGGCACGTCTAATAAAAAGTACATTTCGACACCTAGTTTATTTTTAGTTTAAACTTTGTAGTTTTTAAGTTATTAGTCATAATAAAAACTGAACTTTGACAAAATTAAAACCAGTGACCCCACAGTTCTGGAATTTGGTACGGGAATAGCTTTAGTGACACAAATATAGGCAAAAGTCTGAAAATCAAAATAACTGCAATTTCTACACCAAAAAAGAGTACCAACTCCCATTACCTGTAATTTGAATAAAATTGTAGGTCAAGTTATTTGGTTACACATTTCGTGGCACAATTTATATGTCAAAGATTAATGCCGGCTTGCACAACGATCCCTAAACGTATTTAGCGACTAAACATGTTTAAATTTTAAGGATTTGTATGATTTGACAACTCCTTAAATCATACTTGGCCACTAAATACGTTTAGGAATCGTTGCGCGAGTAGCCCTAAGAATTTTTTTTTTGTGTTTTGGGAGACTCGTGAAATCTCAGTTCGGGGTTATTATAAAATAGCTTCCGCCAGCGGCTTCGCACGCATTGCTTGTCAACAAAAAGTAGCAGTTGTAATTTCATTTCATTTCATTTATTTTCCACTGTAGGTAGGTACATTATAGAACACTAAGTTACGTCAAATTTAGAATATAACAATAACAATTGTTATATAACTAACATTATTGTAGCTCAAACAGACAGGTATCGGGACTAATTAAGTTAATATAAAATAATGTCAACTTAAAATAATAAAAACAAAACAAAAATCAATAGAACACAGAGCAAAACAATGTCAAATAAGTCAATCAATCAATGTCAATACTAAATCGATAATTAATGTTTTGATGTCACAAAAAAATAGTAAATAAGGAAAAACCTTACAAATTGCGGCTGTAAAGGAGCTTTGTCATTACGGTAAATTATAATAATTGTAAAATGTCAAAAATATATAATTAAAAGAAAATAATTGTTAAAATAAAATAATAAAATGAAATAATAAAATAAAATAATAAAATAAAATAATAAAATCTACGTACATACCAAATTTCATCGAAATCGGTTCAGCCGTTACGACGTGATTGAGTAACAAACAAACATCCAAACTTTCGCATTTATAATAATAGTGTGATACGGGATTTATCACGTACCGTTTTATCGGTGTTTCGACCGACAATGTTTCGGTTCAATTCGTGAACCTTCATCAACGTGAGTGCTATCCGCTCCGAACTGCGTCTCGCCTCAAGTCGCCTCGCACTGAAATCCCGTATCACACTAATATTATAAATGTGAAAATTTGGATGTTTGTTTACTTGTTTGTTACTCAATCACGTCGTAATGGCTGAACTGATTCGATGAAATTTTGTAAGTATATACGTAGATTAACCTATACCTGATATACCTGAATTAACACATAGTCTACTTTGTATCCCATACCTATGGGGTATATCTGGTCCTATGGGATAAAAATGGGGAGTCAAGTCAAGTTGCAACAGCGAGTTTAGCTTGATTTCTAGGTTACTACACATTTAGTAGTATAACGCGTATGAAGTCGCAGGCAACAGCTACTTTATAATCATGGTTGAAATAAATCACGAAAGTTTTCTAAGTAAAAAAATTAACAGAATCTATTGCGTAGAGAAACATTTCGAGGGTGCTACGATGCTACTCTAGGTGAGTGGTCTAATCTCTGCTGAGGGCTTAAACCCATCACAGACGTAGCTATAAAATATACCAATATAAATAAATAAAATAAAATGTATATTATTATTATCTAGCCCCAAACTAAGCAGAGCTTGTACTATGGGAACCAGATAACTGATAGAATACTTATATACAATTTTTTTGTAAATACTTACTTTTAATATATAGAGAAACAACCAGACCCAGAACAAATATCTGTAGATCATGCAAACATTTGTTCCGCGGCAGGAATCCAACCCGCTACCTCTTGCATCTCAGCCTATTCGCCCGCTATTTCATCCGCTAATCATAGCAAGGCATAGCGCGATATATCTTCTGTACAAATTTTCGAGTGATCACACACGCAGTTATTAATTTATATTTCTATGACGTTACCAAGCTATACTGTAATTTACATTATTGCATAGCTTAGTATATGCAGACCATCGTGAAATGAAGGCAAATTATATATTATTACATCGTCTCAGCTTGCTGTAATATACATTATAGAATAGTATAGCACGGTATATTGCTATATATTATAGCTAAGTCTGTAATGGGCTTTAGCCAAGTTACATTCGATTAGCGATGACGCTAATCGATAAACCCGAAAATGTATGAGATTTGTCACATGCTATTGATAGATTAGATTAGATAATTCATTATTGCATACCATAACACAAATATAAATAAAAAATAACAACGTAAATCTATGGATACAATTGGCGGTCTTATCGCTAAATAGCAATCTCTACCAGACAACCTTTGGATGGACTGTGTGGACATTACCTGGTGGGTAATGGTGTACCTAACATACTACATGTACATACATACTAATAATATAATAATAAAAATTACACGAATGAACCAAAATATAACCACTCACGTGAAATATCACGTGATATATCGACAACAAACCTATGTAGAAATCGAATCGATTAGAAGCATAGGTTTGTTGTCGATAGATCACGTGATCTATCCATAGCATGTGTCAATCCCAGACATTTTCGGCCTTATCGACTAGCGTCATCGTTAATCGAATGTAACTTGGCTAAGCCCTCTGATCTCTAGACAGACGGTGAAACTTCACTATTTAGGTCACTGCATGATACATTATTCAGACAATAACGATCTGCAATTGACTGATGTAACACATGGAAACATACAGGAAGAAATTCGGCATAGTTAGAATTACCATATAAATACTAATGCTGGACATTTCACACAGCGCTATCTAGCCCCAAACTAAGTCAAGTACATATTATAAGAACCAGATATACTTAATACTTAAATACTTTTTTTTTGTAAATACATACGTTTAATATATATTATACAGTCTGTCACCGCATCCACGACATTATTTTAAAACACATATGCAGAATCTTATTAACTTATTTTAGAGATTGTTTTAGTACCGGTAGCTTGAATATTTATCAAGTAATCAATACATTTCCAATAAACAATTTTTAACGTAAATCGCCGGCGCCTTTGCGACGATGCCGTTTAATCAGTTTAACAGGTACCTACTACTTACATGACGAATGAATATGATTTGTTCACGTATTTTATACAGGCTGGTTCATTGATATTTTAAGGACTTGAAATTATTATGAAAATTAAAAAAATCCATGGTAATGATGAGTAACTTCCGTGGCGCAATGGGCGAATGGCCGGCTGAGACGCAGGAGGTAGCGGGTTCGATTCCCGCCGTGGAACTAATGTTTGCATGATCTACAGATATTTGTTCCGGGTCTGGTTGTTGTTCTATTTATTATAAGTATGTATTTTACAAAAAATATTATATCAGTTATCTGGTTCCCATAGTACAACTCTGTTTAGTTTGGGGCTAGACAGAACACAGGCTGTTAAATGTCCAGCAATATTTATTTATTATTGTCCAACCAAATAAATGTGTGTGAAGCCGCTTGCGGAAGCTTGTACTTGTATTAAATTATTATTATATACATATATTATAAAACGGATGGATCAATTCCGGCGCGGTTTTTCTAATAGAAAGCCGTATAGCTGTGTTGGTTTTAACTAGGGTTAGGTCTTTATTAGTACATTTCGTTTTTATTTTTAGTAAAGTACTTGTAGTTTTTGAGTTATTAGCCATAATAAAAACGGAACTTTGACAAAATTCACAGGGTACACCAGTGACCCCACAGTATTGTAATTTGGTATGCGTATAGCTTAACTGATACAAATATAGGCAAAATTCTTAAATCCAGAATAACTGCAATTTCTCCCCAAAATAGACAACCAAATAAGATGAACTCCTGTTCCCTGTAATTTGAATGAAACTGTAGGTCATGTTATTTGGTTAGTGTTTCGTGGCACTATTTTGAGTCAAAGATTAAAAATAATATTTTTTTTGTTTTATAGAAGACTCGCGAGGTCAAAGTTAGGGGCGAACCACTAGTTAAACTAGTGGTACCTACTGGCCCGTATGTTTGTCACAACTAATCAACAATAATTATAATGGCACAACAATATAATTAAATTACCGTCGACCTTGCGTTCTAATTTACGATTGTGACATCCATTGTTAAACACTGACCGAGATAATGTTTATCATACATCAACATCATACAGTCTTTGTACAGAGCGAGTAGGGGTCATTTCTACTAAACTCGCTTCACTATGAAGCCCAATGGGGTTTATAAAGTTTAAACTAGTGGTTCGCCCCGAACTGAAATCTCGCGAGTCTCCCATAAACGAAAAAAATATTATTCGTCATCTTTGACTATGAATAGTACCACGAAATGAATAACCAACCGTCTTGACCTACAGTTTCATTCAAATTACAAGTAACGGGAGTTCATGTAATGTGGTAATACTTTTTTGGGATACAAATTGTAGTTATTCTGGATTTCAGACTTTTGCCTATATTTGTGTCACTAAAACTACACGCATGGGGTCACTGGTGTACCCTGTGAATTTTGTCAAAGTTCAGTTTTTATTATAGCTAATACCATAAAAACCACAAGGTTTAAACTAAAAATAAAAACAGGGTCAAAATATACTCATGAAGACGTCTTTAGATGTGCCACCTGACCGGATAGTCCTATTTTGTTCTTTTTACCCCTCGTGAACCCCCCCCCCCATTTTTAACTCATTTAGTCACACCAGAATTGTGCTATCACTACCTTCCTATAATATACCAAATTATCCTCGGACAAACAAACATACATACCTACATACAACGCCGTTTTACCCAAGTTTTATTTTTCCTTGAGAATGCTACATTATCCCTGAGTAACTTAGGATATCTTAGTTACTAGAAAAAAAATAGGGATCCTCTACTAAAACTTCAATAACCCAACCCAATGTGTAAAATAATAGCCATAAATGTCCACCCATGCGAAGCCGGGACGGACCGGTAGTCAATCATAATATCATAATATATGTACCAAAAAACAATTTGTGCTTTACAAATTGTTTTTCGATTTCAAATACAATACAACATTATGAGTAACTTTAGTTACTTAAAACCTGTTTGTTCGTAAACCACAATATAACCTATCGATCCGTTTCGAACTATTATATAATTTGGATGTATCATTTCATTACTGTATCCTTGGGCGATCTTTAATGCTGGTGTGCTACGAATGTGGTAGAGGCGGCAGAAATATTAAACTCTACAAAAACCAACTATTGAGAACATTATACACAAGGAGAAAGAGCTGCTCATTTTATTTTATTTTGTTGAAAAGAGAGTGTTACAAATATAGAACAGATTTAAAATTATGTTTTTAAGATTATCAATCTCTTTAAAAGTAATATAGTTCATGCAATTAACCTATGAATGAATGAATTATTTATTTGCAGAAAAAGCGTGTACACTAGATGTTATTAGAATATTTGTCGTTCCACTAATCCAACCAACATTGGTATGCGAATATTGGCAATACATAATCAAAACAAATCTAATTTTAGCAATGAATAATATTAAAAAAGAATGATTCAGGTATCACATGTCAAAACAATCACACTAATATTATAAATGCGAAAGTTTGTTTGGTACTCAATCACGTCATAACGGCTGAACCAATTTCTAAGAAATTCGGTGTGTCGATATTGATAGATATTTTAAATCATGCGTATATATGTATATTTGCGTATGTTTATATTGCAGGTTCGCGAGGTACGTCGTCTACAGATAAGTTATGACCTGGATTGGCACATAGGCTACTTTTTATTGACAAACCACGCGTGCAAAGCCGCGGGCGGAAGCTAGTTAGTAATAAAATAGAAAATGTCAGTTATGAAAGTGTGAAATTGTAAATGTCAAACTCAGATTTTTTTTTATTTTTTAAATTGGATAGAACTTCGTTTGACCACAATCTCACCTGATGGTAAGTGTAATATAATTATCGATTTTATTATTTACCATGGCGATTATTTAGTATTTCAAATAAATAAATAAATATCGCTGGACATTTCACACAGCGCTATCCAGCCCCAAACTAAGCAGAGCTTGTACTATGGGAACCAGATAAATGATAGAATACTTATATACATTTTTTTTGTAAATACATACTTATAATATATAGAAAAACACTCAGACATGGAACAAATATCTGTAGATCATGCAAACATTTGTTCCGCAGCGGGAATCGAACCCGCTACCTCCTGCGTCTCAGCCGGCTATACGCCCACTGCGCCACGGAGGCAGTCAAATATGAAATATATTAAAACTCATTAACTGAATAAAAGCACTTCGATGAAAGCCATAGCGCGGTTTTAAACTTGATAAATACGAAACTTGATAAATACGATATTTATATGTTTAACAGTGAGAATTTCTAACATAATATCTAGTGGTTTGCCACGAACTGAGATCTCGCGAGTCTCCCAAAAAACAAAAAAAAAATTTCATAGGGCGACTCGCGCCACGCATTTAGTGGCTAAATATGATTTAAGGAGTTGTCAAATCATACAAATAAGTAAAATTTAAACATGATTAGTCGCTAAATACGTTTGGAGATCGTTGTGCAAGTCAGCCTTAATCTTTGACTAATAAAATAGTGCCACAAATGCGCAACCAAATAACTTGACCTACAGTTCTATTCAAATTACAGGTAACGGGAGTTCATGTAAATTGGTTACTTTTTTTTTGGGTAGAACTTGCAGTTATTCTGGATTTCAGACTTTTCCCTATATTTGGTTGGTGTTGGTAAAGCTACACGCATACCAAATTTCAGCACTGTGGGGTCACTGGTGTACCCTGTGAATTTTGTCAAAGTTCAGTTTATATTATGGCTAATAACTTAAAAACTACAAAGTTTAAACTAAAAATAAAAACGGGGTCGAAATGTACTTACACAGACCTTTTATTAAACATGCCATTTGACCGGATAGTTACATTTTATTTTTTTATACTCCTCTTGAACCCCAATATCTCAACAACCCCCCACATTTTTAGCTCATTTAGTCACACCAAAATTGTGCCATCACTACCTACATACCTATTTACCAAATTTCACGATGATCGAATAAACGCTTCGAAAGTTATCCTCGGACAAACAAACACACATACATACGTATATACATACATACGTATATACATACAACGCCGATTTGCCCAAGTTAATTTAGAGTTCAAAAAATATTACTTATTTAATAATTAAGATATCATAAATATAATCCGTTATTATTTGTCGTTAAAATGGCAACACCTTATATTCGCGAAGAATCCACAGGGGACACCATTTGTCAGTTAAGAAAGTATTTCGACGTGTCTATGACTTTGTAACTCTACAAAATCAGTCCCAAAATTACATACAATTATCTGTGGCACGATTTTATTAATGCGTAGGATATGTTATAATAACAACGAATGTCTAGTAATTACTGTCCAAACACAGCCGTATTCATGTACTAGGTATTTTATATGTTTATTTATTACATCTACCTATTTATTTTCAGCCATTTGTGTCCCACTGCTGGGCAAAGGCCTCCCCCCATTTCTTCCAAAAATTACGATTCTAATGCCATGTGACCCAGCCTATCAGAAACTTATCCAATTCGTCCTGCCTGCCATCTTATACTACGTGTTTTATTATGTATTTAAATGAAAGCACGGGTAGTAATGGATAGTATCATTGTAAAATAGGTTTTTTTCAAATTCATTATCCCAGAAAATTTAAAATTGTCTGAGAACCATAATAATATCAAGTCCTAAAGTATCAATGCAGCAACCTGTATAAAATAGGTAAATAAATCATGTTCATTTATCATTTCAGTAGGTACCTGTTAAACTGACAAAGCGGCATCGCCGCAAAGGCGCTGCCGATTTATTTTACGTTAAAAATTGTTTATTCCATATTAAATCCACCTCTAAAATCAGTTAATACGATTCCGGATGTGTGTTTTAAATTAGTGTCGTACATAGAAAAACACGTACTTACGAGGGCATTTTATTAGACGGGCCAATTGACCGGATAGTCCGTTTTTTTACCCCTCTTGAACCCTCATCTCAACAACCCTCCCACATTTTTAGCTCATTTAGTCACACCAAAATTATGCCATCGCCTATAGGTATGCCAAATTTCACGATGATTTAGAGATCTTGCTGCGGTCAATCAAAAAACCGAGAGGCTTGCAACCTTTCGTCGATGGTCCAGGCTGTGGAGCCTTGCTCATCGTTCTCATTTATTTCCCAATCAAAAAGAATAAAACTGCCCATAACATGGTACAAGAAGGTTTAACATGATTCTTTAAAAATAATAAAAATGTCTGACATGCTGCAACCGGTTTTGCACTGCGAAGATTTCGATATAAGATTTTTCAGATATTTTGCTCACAATTTTACTAGTAATTATTCCATAAGGAATAATATGGAATAATTTCTCATAAATATTCAAGAAATAGTTATTGATTTGATTAATATTCACGATATCATAGAATAAGCATTCCATACTTTTCATCACAAATGCGAGGAAATTAAAGTCTTTTTCATAAGTATCCACCTGTTGTGGCCTCGTTAATTTTTAAATACTTAGAAATAATGAGAAATAAAGATTTGTCATGGAGATTGTATTAAACAACCTGTTTTGTTATGCACGACATTAATTTAAAACACACATCCGGAATCATAGTAACTAATTTTAGAGGTGTGTTTAATGCCGGTAGCTCGAATATTTATCCAGTAATCGATACATTTCTAATAAATATTTTATAACGTATTTCGGCGGTGCCTTTGCGACGATGCCGTTTAGTCAGTTTAACAGGTCCCTGCTTACATGATGGATGAATATAATTTGTTTACCTATTTGATACAGGCTGTTTCATTGATATTTTAGGACTTGATATGCAGGTTGTTTGAAAATTTAATATTTTCTATGATAATGAATTTGATAAAAAAACCTATTTTACAACAATACTAGCCATCAACCCTACCCGTGTTTTCATTTAATGTCGTACATAACAAAACACGTACCTAGTATAATGTTGTGGCTTCTTTCATATAAAAATACTTATATATAAGGATTTGTCATGGAGATTGTATGACAGAACATTTTATGAAAGTTTCGCTGTTGTCGAGCAATAAAACAAATATTTACTTACCCAGTAACTTTGAGTCATCATAAACATAGAGAACAGACTTTACAAGGTATTCAGATGTTATCAAGACCAGCCACCCATTCCGGGCTTTTGGAGACTAAGATCATCACACTTACATATGTTATATTTTCACTAGTTGCGCGACAGTGTGCGAAGAGTACGCAGTACGATGGGTCACGCCCTATTCGCGGCTTTTGAGGCTTGGATCATCACACTTATGTAAGAAACAACAACTTCCATGGGGGATATCGTATTTATTTCACATTATTTTTACATCAATCTTGTTCTACATGGATTTATTTAATCATCAATTTTATACACAAATAAGAACAGGACAAACACAATGGCTACAGTAATTGAATTTACCACCAACGAAGTTACATGTGTATCATGTAAGTACATATATGTACGTATATGTATCATGTATGTCAATGCTTTAAATAGTCCCGCGGTGGTAGCGCGACTTGAAAGCCGACACACAACACAAAAACGGCGGTTAGTTTATCGATAGCGACTTCTTTTAAAAATTAACATTAAACAAGTAAATATTGCTGAAATAATCATAAAACTAGTCAATTTAGTATGTAATTACAAATAATCGCTGACACTTATAAAGTTTTTAATTTAATTTAAAATTATCTCAAAAACGTTCAAGCCTGACTGGACTTGAACCTGTAATTTTCCTCTTTCATTCTATATGTGCTGATCAAGCCTCGCGAAGCACGCTTCTGTCTCGCTCTGCCTGCGTCACTTCTCACTATCTAGCTAGACTGAGATAGAAGCATGCCTCGCGGGGTGGCTAGGTCAGAGAGTACTATTACTGCTTATTTGTATCGCCTTCCACTTGATACGAGCATGCACTGCCAATTGTGCTACAAACTCTTGTCACGCCCAGGGTCGAAATTAGTGAGATGATTCAGATTACGACTCAAAGCGCCGTTAGCTTCGATTTGATTTGATACTAAAGAGGAATCTTTGAGTTGCGCTTAGGTCAAACGTACTAAGGTGTTTTTAAGTATATTATTTTTAGAAGTATGTAAACCATACAAAATTAAACCTTATCAAGTTATCAGGCACCAGCTCTTCACAATACAGGTTCACATGTGTGATAATGCTTGTAAGAACCTACCCTAATGATGAGCTTTGTGAAGAGTAATAAACGATATTTAGATTTTTATTATTATATATGTTATGATTATTTTCACACAACAAAGTAACGTGAACTTTTTTTTATACGACTTGGAGATGGAACAAGACCCATGGTCCACCTGATAATAAGTGGTGTTAACTATTTTAGCTAAGCCTTTTGTAGTTAACTTCTGACAAAGAGGTGTTACTTATCAGCAATATCACCTATGATTAATCTAAATGCGTATCGCACAAAAAGTGACATAAACTTAACCAAAATTCATGATCATAGTAGGAGATCCAGCATTCCCAACAATTAACCCGGCAGTATATTTAGCGCGCAACTCGCATAACATGACATAGTCTCGGGATGATCAATTCCACAGTAGTCCTAAATAGCAGTCATGGCATTCGTACGGTAATGTATTCCGGTTTGAAGACTGTGGAACAGGGATATGTCTCAACATACCAGCTCGTCTCATCTATGCAAATACTCTAGGGCGGATCATTTGACGGTTCTTGTTATTTATTACTGATATTGTATTAATATATATTAGAAAGACGACCTGATAAAGATTGCTGGGAGCTGTTGGGTGCAGGCCGCACAAAATCGGTCGCTCTGGAATCTATGGGGGAGGCCTATGTTCAGTAGTGGACCTCCTGTGGCTGATGTGTCTTACGTGAAGCACGATGCTATGCTATACTTTACTTTAGCTTATGTAGGTGTCAATAAAGCGGTATTCTAATTTTCCGTTATAGCTTCACTAATATCGTTCCACCCAATGGTTGCCTGGACTAGATCACTCTCAGTGATATAAACAGTGATGTCTCTCGAGAGGCATATTAAGGACTTCATTCTACACAAGATGTTGCGAAAAAAATCCAAAAGGGGAGTGGACGGGGGAAAAGGGAGTTTGCTGTAGCATTATATGGACGGATTTCAATTTTTGAATTTTTTTTTTAATTGTATACCTACTTAAACCAATCATACTACGCAGTCCTCTCCGCATTCACGAGACGAACCCATAGACACCAGATTCGACCTCTTAAGACCAAGGGAACGCGAGTAATCGCTAAATCTTAGGTATATCAATGTTTTGCTCAAAAGTCTACATAGGTAAGGCTATTGGAAAATTCAATCACCTGAAATTCGATTTAAAATTGGACTTTTGTCAATTTTGTTGCGCAAATTACTTTTTCGACTTGGGACGCGAGGTCTACTGTTCTCACAGAACCACTAGTCTTATATCTATTCTATTCTTCGAAATCATACAGTTTTATCGCCTTAAAACATCCTCGTAAGACTTGATCTTGCGGTCATACCCAGAAAGGAGTAAAAAACGTGTAACTGCGGGACGCCCTCACAGAGGGATACCTTACAACAATCTAAACATAATGACTGGTAATGGACGCTGATGGCATTAAAAAAACAAAAACAAAACATGAGAATGCAAGCGTAAAACGGAACGGAATTTAAAATTAAAACGATATAATTCCATCGTTTTTCGCATTCGGCTGCCGCTGGCCATTGATAGGAAGAAACGATTTTGAATTAAGAAACGATTTCGAATTAGGAACGTATCATTTGTATTTGGAACTTTTTTCGCTGAATTAAACTGTTTGATCCGTAGCTTGGTGGTAAAATGAGACAAGACACGTTTTTGAGATTTTAAACTAAACAATTCACGGGACTCTAGCAATTGATTGGTGAAACTACTTCCTAGACTTAGACAAGTTTGTAATTGAGGTACTATTACACAACCTAGCTAGGTAAGTAGATGTTAAGTAGATGATTGTGATGCCAATTTTTATAAATAATTGGATAGATTACAATTTCGCCTGATAGTAAATGATGAAGCAGTCTACGATAGAATACGCTTGCGTATAAAAACGTGTGTTTGTACTTATGTACGCACGTAAGAAGTTATACTTCTTTGGCGTAACAGAACAAAAATATGTAAAGATCTCGTATGCTACAACTCTTTGTTTGTAGCTAACTTCATTATGTCGCTTTTTGGCTATCGGTGTGCGCACGCCTTAGACAGTAATCAGCTAATTTCTTCATGTCGCTTTTTGGCTGTCGGTGTGCGCGCGCATCGTAAAAATTTACACTCATATTTTTATCCAAACGCGCCAAAAGAAGTATGTATATCTAACTTCAAAAATCCTTTCGCTCTCTACTTGACCGGAAAAATTACTAATTCTGAGTTACACCAATTTATCTAAATTTCAAATCGAAATAATCAAAAGATTTGCAAACATTCAAAATCGTTTTGACTTTCGGGAATTTCGTTAAATTGATGGCGATGATGTATCATTTATTAAAAACATTCAACACGATTCCCTTATTATGAGACTACTGTTTTTCGGTTCTTATGCTAATTTTTGGTAAGTATTCACTTAATTATACATCTTTTAAGATCATTTGATAAGATTTAAGAATCGAATTCGAATAGCATTTATAGTGTTCCGTTTAAAATTCGAACTAAAATTTCCGATTACCATTTGTATAATGGCGGTGTCTGTTTGATACCCTACATTCGCTGGCTCAATAACTAATTATGTAAAGGCTTAGGATATAAAAATAAATAAAAGGAATAAATAATAAATATTGCTGGACATTTCACTCAGCGCTATCTAGCCCTAAACTAATCACAGTATGTACTATGGGAACCAGATAACTGACAGAATAATATAATTTTTTTTGTAAATACATACTTATAATAGAATGAATGAATGACAATTCTGTAATGCACAAAATAAAAATAATCGGTACAAAGGCGTACTTAATGTTAGATAGCATTATCTTCCAGTTAACCTTTGAGTAATGCGGACAAACAGATGTACCTACCTAGGTAGTGTATATTTGGTATGAGGTTTTTTTTATAGACTTAATAAATCGTTACATATCGTAACAAGCTTTCTTACTGATAAATTATACACGCGTGTTTAAAGTAAAAAAGTAGCTCCAGGTAACTTTTTATCTTTATACTTACCAAATGTCGTCGAAATCAGTTCAGCCGTAACGTCGTGAAAGCGTTACAAACAGACAGACAGAGTTACTTTCAAATGTATAATTTGTGTGGATAATTGAACTAGCCTATTTTAAGAGAACAAATAAATAAAAAACACGATTTCAATGATTTTTCAAAATTTTTAGGGTTTCGTACCTCAAAA
Source organism: Philereme transversata (assembly GCA_963924445.1). NCBI lineage: Eukaryota > Metazoa > Arthropoda > Insecta > Lepidoptera > Geometridae > Philereme > Philereme transversata. The sequence goes on from OZ004346.1 coordinate 23,261,489, forward strand.
GGAAAAAAAGGAACCCTTATAAGGTCCGTCTGTCTGTCTGTCAATGGTTAATTTGTAGTTATTACTTTTAAGAGTAGTAGAGTTTCTTGTGAAAGGGCTCGCGGGAAGTACTACCACCTTACCTATTTTTCCTGCCAAGTATTGCTGTGTTTCTGTATGAAGGGTAAGGTTTCCGGTGAAATTACAAGCACACGAGGCTTTACACCTGTATGCCTCAAGTTTTGGCAGTGCATCGTAGGGCACGTTTCTAAGTTGCGTGACCTACGAGACAATACTTTGATATAGGCGATGGTTACCACTTAAGATACCTAAAGTGGGCCATAAGCTTGTGTCATCACCATGTAGCATAAAAAAACGTGTGCGTGTACTTATGTACGCACGTAAGAAGTTATACTTCTTTGGCGTAACAGAACGAAAATAGCTAAACATTTCATCCCGTATGCCACAACTCTGTTTGTAAAAGAAATGATAAATTAATAAATATAGTATGAGTTTTCACGGAAACTTGAGAGACAGTTATCAGCAAACTTTATCATGACATTTTTTGGCTGTCGGTGTGCGGGCGCATGAGAAATTTATAAGCTTACTTCATCATGCCGATTTTTGGCTGCTGGTGTGCGCGGATGAGACATTTATCAGATAATTTCATCATGTCGTTTTTTGACTGTTGGTGTGCGCGGATGAGACATTTATCAGATAACTTCATCATGTCGTTTTTTGACCGTTGGTGTGCGCGGATGAGACATTTATCAGATAACTTCATCATGTCGTTTTTTGACCGTTGGTGTGCGCGGATGAGACATTTATCAGATAACTTCATCATGTCGTTTTTTGACCGTTGGTGTGCGCGGATGAGACATTTATCAGATAACTTCATCATGTCGTTTTTTGACTGTTGGTGTGCGCGGATGAGACATTTATCAGATAACTTCATCATGTCGTTTTTTGACTGTTGGTGTGCGCGGATGAGACATTTATCAGATAACTTCATCATGTCATTTTTTGACTGTTGGTGTGCGCGAATGAGACATTTATCAGATAACTTTATCATATCGTTTTTTGACTGTTGGTGTGCGCGGATGAAACATTTATCAGATAACTTCATCATGTCGTTTTTTGACTGTTGGTGTGCGCGGATGAGACATTTATCAGATAACTTCATCATGTCGCTTTTTGACCGTTGGTGTGCGCGGATGAGACATTTATCAGATAACTTCATCATGTCGTTTTTTGACCGTTGGTGTGCGCGGATGAGACATTTATCAGATAACTTCATCATGTCGTTTTTTGACCGTTGGTGTGCGCGGATGAGACATTTATCAGATAACTTCATCATGTCGTTTTTTGACCGTTGGTGTGCGCGGATGAGACATTTATCAGATAACTTCATCATGTCGTTTTTTGACCGTTGGTGTGCGCGGATGAGACATTTATCAGATAACTTCATCATGTCGTTTTTTGACTGTTGGTGTGCGCGGATGAGACATTTATCAGATAACTTCATCATGTCGTTTTTTGACTGTTGGTGTGCGCGGATGAGACATTTATCAGATAACTTCATCATGTCATTTTTTGACTGTTGGTGTGCGCGAATGAGACATTTATCAGATAACTTTATCATATCGTTTTTTGACTGTTGGTGTGCGCGGATGAAACATTTATCAGATAACTTCATCATGTCGTTTTTTGACTGTTGGTGTGCGCGGATGAGACATTTATCAGATAACTTCATCATGTCGCTTTTTGGCTGTTGGTGTGCGCGGATGAGACATTTATCAGATAACTTCATCATGTCGTTTTTTGACTGTTGGTGTGCGCGGATGAGACATTTATCAGATAACTTCATCATGTCGCTTTTTGGCTGTTGGTGTGCGCGGATGAGACATTTATCAGATAACTTCATCATGTCATTTTTTGACTGTTGGTGTGCGCGAATGAGACATTTATCAGATAACTTTATCATATCGTTTTTTGACTGTTGGTGTGCGCGGATGAAACATTTATCAGATAACTTCATCATGTCGTTTTTTGACTGTTGGTGTGCGCGGATGAGACATTTATCAGATAACTTCATCATGTCGCTTTTTGGCTGTTGGTGTGCGCGGATGAGACATTTATCAGATAACTTCATCATGTCGTTTTTTGACTGTTGGTGTGCGCGGATGAGACATTTATCAGATAACTTCATCATGTCGCTTTTTGGCTGTTGGTGGGCGCGGATGATACATTTATCAACTAACTTCATCATGCCGCTTTTTGGCTGTTGGTGTGCGCGGATGAGACATTTATCAGATAACTTCATCATGTCTTTTTTTGACTGTTGGTGTGCGCGGATGAGACATTTATCAGATATCTTCATCATGTCGTTTTTTGACTGTTGGTGTGCGCGCATGACACAGTTATCAGCTAACTTCATCATGTCGCTTTTTGTCTGTCGGTGTGAGCGCGCATCGTAAACATTTTACCCTCATACTTTTTTTCCAAACACGCCAAAATATGTACCTATACCTAACTTAAAAACAACAAAGAATGTTTTTACTTATATATCGCTTTTAAAAACTAGTTTTGAGATAATAATCTAATCTTTTTAGCATCTCTGATATTTCCAAACCAGTGTAAAGTTATTGCAAATTATATTAGAATTGTCAAGGACTCTGCTAGTTTATTGATTAGATAATATTATTTGATTATGTTAATGATTTTAAATTATTTGCTAATTAACGTATATGTATATGGTGAGGAGGTCATATTTAATACGATACCAGACATGTGTTAGGATATTGGGGACAATTCCGTTGGCATAAATATAATTAATATCGAAGGCCTCCGTGGCGCGGTGTGCGAATTGGAGGGCTGAGACGCAGGAGGTAGCGGGCTCAATTCCCGCCGCGGAACAAATGTTTGCATGATCTGCAGATATTTGTTCCGGGTCTGGATGTTTTTTATAAATATTATAAGTATGCATTTATAAAAAAAGTATATAAGTATTCTATGAGTTATCTGGTTTCCATTGTACAAGCTCTGCTTAGTTAGGGGCCAGATAGTGCCGTGTGAAATGTCCAGCAATATTTACCAGCCAGAGGGCGTCCACTGCTGAACATAGGCCTCCTCCATAGATTTCCAGAGCGACCGATCGTGTGCGGCTGCGCGGCACCCAACGGCTCCCACGGCTGTGGCATCGTAGTTTCCAAACGGATGGACCGATTCAGGTGCGGTTTTTTCAAATAGAAAGCTAGTTTAACTTGAGTAGTTCTTAGTTTTGTTTTACGTGGTTCTATGAGTCAGGAGTTTATTATCTATACTAATATTATAAAGAGGAAAGATTTGTATTTGTGTATGTTTGTAAAGATTATACTCTAAAACTACGGGTTCGATTTCAAAAATCCTTGCACCATTAGAATGCTACATTATCCTTGAGTAACATAAGCTACTTATTTCCGACTGCGCATATATTTTATATTTTTATACAAATATGAATATAAAACCTTAATTTATTGATCGAGCGAAGCGAGATCTCCAAATCAACTTGGGCAAATCGGCGTTGTATATATGTATGTTTGTTTGTCCGAGTATAACTTTCGAAGCGTTGATTCGATCATCGTGAAATTTGATACATAGGTGATGATACATAGTGATACATAGTGGTGATACATAGTGGTGATACATAGTGATGGCACAATTTTGGTGTGACTAAATGAGCTAAAAATGTGTGTGTGTGTGGGGGGGGGGGGGGGGTTGTTGATATATTGGAGTTCAAGAGGGGTAAGAAAAAATTAAAAAGATACTATTAGGCCAAATGGGACGTCAAATAAAAGGTCTTTATGCCCCGTTTTTATTTTTAGTTTAATCCTTGTAGTTTTTGAGTTATTAGCCATAATAAAAACAAAACTTTGACAAAATTCACAGGGTACACCCCACAATGCTGAAATTTGTGTAGCTTTAATGACACAAATAGAGGCAAAAGTCTGAAATCCAGAATAACTGCATTTTGTACCCCAAAAAAGAGTGTATGAACTCCCGTTACCTGTAATTTGAATGACTGTAAGTCAATTAAGGTGGTTATTATTTCGTGGTACTATTTTGATAGTCTAAGATTACGAAAAATATATTTTTGGTTATATGGGAGACTCGCGAGATCTCAGTTCGGGGCGAACCACTAGTATCCTTACAATTATCTCTCTGTCTGTTTGTTAAGTTTTCATGTATTACCTATTAATAATATGTAACCTTTTGTCGAAAATAGATATATGTGTAAATAGATGGTGACCTGGATTGGATAATATTGTACTTTTAATAACAAACAATGCGTGCGAAACCGCTGGCTGGAGTTTGTAACTAAAACATTATCGTTTGAATATCGACAAAGTTTCGTTCGGTAACCTCCACCGCTTTCGTTCAGAAACGCGTATTCGAGGTTAATGTGGTAGAACTAATCGTTTGAATAGACGCTTGATAAGAGTAATTACGGGACATATTCAAATTAAATAGTATTTAGGAGGCTTCTCTCTAATAATAGTCAATGGCAACCAGCTGTTTACCTGCGACTTATCATTCCTAATTATAGGCACATTTCACGTAATACAATTTTAAAAACAATCGACTGTTGACCTAAATGAGATTGTATTATGAGTTGAATAAGGTAAGAGGTAAGAGTAAATAGGTTTCTTCTAGATCTTCGTGCTTCATCTTAGATCACATCATCACTTACCATCAGGTGAGATTGTGGACAAACGAAGATCTATCCAGTTAAAAAAAAAATTGTATGTCATTCTGCTCAATTGATATTACATTCCGCCAGCGGCTTCGCACGCGTGGTTTGTCAACAAAAAGTAGCCTATGTGTTAATCCAAGTTATAATCTACGTATATATCAAATTTCATCGAAATCGGTTCAGCCGTTACGATGTGAAAGAGTAACAAACATCCATACAAACATTCGCTTTTATAATATTAGTGCGATTAGCTTAATATACCTAAATAAACTGTTTAATTGCATGTCGGTTAACTCATACCATTTTAGTTGTCAGTGAATACCATTTAGGACATTTAAGACTAGTGGCGGGTTCCTTTAAACGTTGGTAACCAGCTATGAATCGTTTCGTGTCACAAGTTTGACACTTTTTCAAGGAGATACGAGCCGTAGTCGGTTACCGACGGATATAGGAACCCGCCATAAATCGATACTCGTATTTTACTATATAAGTTACGTGAATGGGCCTCCTGTATGCTTCAAGGTGACGGACGCAGGGCAGTGCATCGTAGGGCACATTTCCAAGGTACGTGACCTACGAGCTAATACTTTGTTATAGGCAATGGTTACCACTTAACATCCGGTTTTTTCTGAACCATTATATTCAAGTCCAGAGTGAACAGGTTATTTCTAGCGGGCTCCATCTTCGATCACACCATCACTTACCATCAGGTGAGTGTGCTATTCTTTTTTTATTATAAATAAAAAAATGAAGTTGACAAGCTTGTTCCATATCAAGGAAATGTAACATAAAAAAAAAACATTATATTGAATGAACTCATGATGATAAATAAATATATAATATTAATCACACTAATATTATAAATGTGACAGTTTGGATGTTTGTTTATTTGTTTGTTACACAATCACGTATGTACGTAGATTATAACCTGGATTAACACATAGGCTACTTTTTGATGACAAACAACGCGTGTGAAGCCGCTGGCGAAAGCTAGTGTTATATAAATTTGAAGCAAGCTGAAATGGCAGCGGGCGGGGCACAGCTATAAGAGCTGACGGCCGTTAGAACATAAAGGTTCTTGGAGATCACGCACTGGAAAGCGCAGCGTAGGACGGCCCCCACTAGCTAGAAAGAACACCTGATAAAGGTTGCTGGGAGCAGGCTGTACAACATCGGTCGCTTTGGAAATCTATGGGGGAGGATGTCCTATGGCTATAATGGATGATGGTAGAACTGTTTAATGGAGGATGCCCAAAATCGTATAAGATCTAATACGGCGTTTATCGCACGAGTGTCTAGACGATCAGCGAGTAAACACACAACTAGGGGCCCAATTCTGCTAATTTATAAGAAAAACAATTACATACTATACCATTATTTATAGATTACTAGCTGTTGCCCGCGACTTCGTACGCGTCCACTACTAAATGTGTAGGTAACCTAGAAATAAAGCTAAACTCGCTGTTGCAACTTGACTTGACACCCCATTTTTATCCCATGGGAGCTTTTGTATGAGATAAAAAGTAGCTTATGTGCTAATCCAGGTTATAATCTACGTACACACTAAATTTCATCGAAATCGGTTCAGCCGTTACGACGTGATTGAGTAACAAACTAACAAATAAATAAACAAACATTTAAACTTTCGCATTTATAATATTAGTGTGATGATTGTTGTTCCAGTCTGTTGAAAACTGCTAAATTTTCAACAGCGGTCTTTTTTAAAAGATTAAATAAATAAATAATGCTGGACATTTCACAGAGCGCTATCTAGCGCCAAACTAAGCAGAACTTGTACTATGGGAACCAGATAACAGATAGAATACTTATACGCTTTTTTTTGTAAATACATACTTATAATATACAGAAAAACATCCAGACCCAGTACAAATATATCTGTAGATCATGCAAACATTTGTTCCGCGGCGGGAATCGAACCCACTACCTCCTGCGTCTCAGCCGGCTGTTCGCCCACTGCGCCACGAAGATCATCATGATTGAATGAATGAATGAAAATTATTTACCTTACAAGCTAGACACAAAATTTAAATCTAAATAAAAAAACATATTAATGTAAGTATAATGGGCGGTCTTATCGCTTAACAAAACGATCTCTTCAAAAGATTATTTAATAGAATCCCAAAAGATATCTTCAGTGGCCATTTTGTGACGATACCATTGTCATAGTGAACCGATTGGTTTAGTAGTCATTGGTCACTCGTCTAGCTCGCGAGTTACGAGTGCGACTTACATAATGTCACTTTCACCGAGTTCTTAGTTTTTCTGTCTCGTGACATCTAACAATTTTCCGAGTCAGTGCGTGTGTACACGGCATGACGGAAAAATGCTGACAAAACTATGTATATCTACTTATTTAAGGCGGGTGTTATCATTTTGACTGGAGATAGAACAAACATATGACCCACCTGATGTTGTAAACTCGTTTACGATACGTGCTGAGCTCAGGGCTTTTCACGCCTTTACATCCAAATAGGTACACACGACTACACCTCAAGCTATACATTTCCAGTATAAGCTGAACTCGCATTGTGTAGGTTTTCCGTACAATGAGAGGTCAGCATAGACTGGAAAAATATAGCTTGATGTGTAACCGTGTGTATAAATATTAGATATATTATTTGCCGAAAAAATATTTAAACATTATACACTACAGGATGTCTGGTAATATACCGACGATATTCAAGTGACGGTTTCCCAAATCATAAAAAAGGCTTCTCGAAAAAAACTACTAGTTATATTATCAAATTTTAAAGAAAATCGACTAACAATAAGTTTAGGTGCTTACTTCGATATAAAACTTACTGCCTACTCTTGCAATCGACGTCCAAAAATAAAGGCCGTTATCCACAAAAGCGTAGATTTGCTACTAGTACCGTAGATACTACTTTTTATTTTTTATTTTTTTTTCGTGGAGGAAATCTGCATCCAGATACCCGTATTGCATGCAGGGTACAATACGGGTTATGTGAGGTTGTCGGACTCAACGACCCACTAAAACCTCCCCGGTGGCCGGCCTCAATGCATGTCAAAGGGTTCTGGGATCTCGCAAGAAACGCACCAGCCCCCCTCATGCATATCGCCCATAAAGAGCACGTCCCAGGGGCTGTCGCCCCCAGCACCCTCGCGGTGCGTGCACAGCAGCACATGCCACATTGTGCGGCTGCCTTCCCTGAGTCCGCTATCCAGGTTGGCCTTTTGATATCTCTTTCGGAAATGGCTGCGGGTATTGTGATAGAAACGCGAGACGTCACTAATACAGTATCTGTGGTTAGATGGCAAGCATTATGCAATAGCACAACATAAGTTTATTAAAGTGTTTGTTTTTAAATGCCAAAATAAATTTCACAATACAATTTCTATGGTAATTAATTCACAAATTTATTTATTATGCTCATCTAAATAACTCTTTTCATTTTTGTTCGTCAAACACCCTATATAGGTACATATAATACTATACTGTATAACATTATACATTAAACATATTGAAATGTCATTCAAAAGTCATTTTTTTTCGAAATATTATGTATAAAATAGGGAACATCCTCAGATCTCGATAGACAGTCTTTTATGAATGTCAATTTTCAGGCATTCTCTATACGGTGGTCGATTTTTTTAACTTGTCCTTATTTCCTTATCGAGATCTGAGGATGCCCCCTATTTTTTTAATTACCCCGTTTCAAAAAAAATTATATTATACTCACTTTTTAATCTCTACCTTACCCGATAGAAAGTGATGGTGTGGTCGAAGATGAAGCACACTTAGTTAAAATAAAACAGTGCGGTTTATCTAATTCTAAGCTTAAATACCGCCTTAACTAATTCCACTTGCCAAAAAGCGGTTCCAGTTGACCGCACTGATAGTCTAGTAATGTTAGTCGAGTAACTCGGCCGAGTGACTTGCCTATTCGCAATATTACCAGTCACGCTTGGCTGAATGTATGCTTCGGAGTGGTGGTGACGAAGCTTTAGGTATCAGTAAGGGTATGAACGCGTAGGCATGCATCAATAACAAAATAAAAATGAAATAAGGAAGGGTTGTAAGGATCAATTAAGAACACCTAATCGACATGACATGTATGTTTGATCGCTTCATCTTCAATTGACAAATTTATAAGCTTCAGTACAAATACTTAGTACTATGTATGTAATAGTCCCTATAGCCAGGGATGGACAGTATTTGAATTACTTGTAATTAAAATACGTAATTGAAATACAAATACCTGTTTGTAATTCAATTGCTTTGTAAAAATGTAATTTGTAAAAGGTATTTCAAATACCTGACGCTGAGGTATTTTGTAGTTAGTATTTAAAATAAATCTGAACATAAATACATTTAGCGATCTTATTAATGGTGCGTTTAACAGGAAATAGCGCTCGATAGTTTTCGTAACTATTCATAAGCAAAATGGCGACCGCTAAAAAAGTGAATCTTTCAAGCCGCGTACAGACATCGCGAGGCGTGCGTAGCGAAACTAGCGAATGGTACGTCTCTCATGCCTCGGGCTGTGTGGACGTGTCTGCTCAGTGATCATTTCATTCGCGTCATACGATCGTTGCGAACGAAAGCCGCCTCAGTGCGAGCCGTGCGCTCCGTGTGGACGGACGGGTGTTATTTGCGTTGCGCGCTCATGCGTCATGGAGGCCGATACCGAATCGCTGCGTGAACTTGTCCAACTTTATGAAAATAACAGAGTATTTTGGGACTCTAAACCTTATCCTTCTTAATCCTCTTTTTTAATACTGAATGAATCACTATACCTATAGGCCGCACCTGCAAACCGCACGTCTCGCCTTGTCGGAGCCATTTTTCTACTGACGAACACCGTGCGTGGTTGTTTGCGTGCTCAGCTTTAGCATGTGTCGTTCGGGGCGCATGCATAAATGTACCGTCGTATGCCTCAGGTTGAGGCATGCGTGACGAACCATTCGCGACGCACGCCTCGCGATGTCTGTACGCGGCTTAAAGTCGGAAACACTGCACCTGTACTGTACGTCAAACTGTCAAGTACCAACCATTTGTACTTTGTGTTTTAAATAAACATAATTAAAATACAGTTTTTTGTATTTTATATTTCAAATACACGACTTAAAAATATTTTGTATTTCGTATGTAAATACGTGTGAGATAGTATTTTGTAATTTGTATTTTAATTAACGCAAAACATGTATTTTGCCCAGCTCTGTCTATAGTTTGATCCATTACTCTGCCATAAAAAGTATAAATAAGTGTATTGGTAAAACACTTGAAAAAGTACTTGAAAGAGAAGTAGAAACCCGAGAAAATGGAAGAATAAATTTGATTTTTACCGAAATTATATTGGCAAAGGCTTTTTAAGGAGTAATTTCGGCTATTACCTATTTGTCTTTGAGACCTAAAGGTTGGAAACGGTATAAGGTTGTTGTATGTACCTACTGACATTTTTACTGTAAGTACGTCCTTGAATTAAAAGGGCAATCCAACATAGATAGGTAAAGAAGTTAAGTTTAGTACGAGTAATACAAGAAGAACGCGCGCGTACGAGGAACTTAGATTAAGTTGGTAAAATTTATAAAAAAAAGTAAAAATTGCTCCCATAAAGCAATAAAATATACAATCAAATTCCAAACCAAATAGTAGAACTTTAGAATCAATATTAATAAATTGTATAAAATAATGATTTATAACAAAACTAGCTGTTGCCCGCGACTTCGTACGCGTTACACTATTAAATGACGAATGTAACCTAGAAATAAAGCTAAGTTAGCTGTTGCAATTTGACTTGACACCCGATTTTCATCTCATGGGACCTGATTTATGGGATAAAAAGTAGCCTATGTGTTAATCCAGGTTATAGTCTACGTACATACTAAATTTCATTGTAATCGGTTCAGCCGTTACGACGTGATTGAGTAACAAACAAACAAATAAATAAATAAACAAACATCCAAACAAACATATAATATTAGTGTGACTATTAACAAACTGGTTATGGATGTTTTTCTACATATTATAAGTATGTATTTACAAAGAAAAAGTATATACATCTACAAATATTTGTTCCGTGTCTGGATGTTTTTCTATATATTTTATGTATGTATTTACAAACAAAAAAGTATATAAGTATTCTATCAGTTAACTGGTTCCCATAGTACAAGCTCTGCTAAGTTTGAAGCTAGATAGCGCTGTGTGAAATGTCCAGCAATATTTATTTATTTGTAAATATGAAAAACAGGTGCAATGTGTTATATAAATATCTATAAGTACCTCGGTAAAGTTGAACGAACTCATTTATAGTATTTATTGAATGCTACGCGTTTATTGTAAGTTTTGAACGTGACTTTAGAATTACTTTCCATTGAGAAATTTGAGAAAACTGTTTTCGCTACTGCGTTTTTTTTCGTTTTTGTCTTTAGCTGGCATCCTAGACTTTTACATATATTTATTACAAAGTAAATGATGCAGTATCACTAATTACTGACTAAAACGGGTCTTTATCGCGTATGTACCTTTTTTATTTGTTATCTCGAGTGACGTTTCGGCTCTGTTGCAACAGCCGTGGTCACAGGCGTCGGGATATATAAAAAAGGTACATACGCGATAAATACCCGTTTTATCAATAATTATGTACAGTGATCGCGAAAGTTTGAATAATACTGCAGTATTACTAGTTAAAATATGGATTCTTAACGTAAGTTTCACATGTTTTTGTTAATTCAAATCACAATCACTTTGAAACGTCAATTTTACTGCCTGTTCCTTCGCAACATGTTCACGACCAAGCCAGGAAATAAAGGCAAGAAACAAGGCCGATTGTTCTTTATAATGATCCTTATAAAATACCTACTTATCGATAAAGAAAATAAATTACGTCTAAATTGTAACATTTTTGAACGAGTTGGAGCAATTTCAATCCCAAGCTTCTGTATCATCTAAATAATCCGATATGTTTTAATAGGCTTTTTATAAAGATTTTGTTTAAATACGTTTATAAATTTGTTTGTTGTAAATTTATAAATATCCATCACATGAGATATGGATGGCACTGAGCCGTGTTTCTGCTTGTCCTTTGATGGAAAGGAGATGATGGGATTAGATCGTATAATTCCTTCCACATTCCCCAAAACGTATTCTGTAAAGGTCGATAGGCTTGCTTTACCCAGCGTAGGAGCCGTTGGGTGCAGGACGCACAAGATTAATCGATCTGGAAATCCCTTTATTCCTGGCCTATGTTCAACAGTATCATTAAAGAGAACAACCAGCCTTGTTTCTTGCCTTTCTTTCCTGACGTGGTCACGGAGGAACAGGCAGTAAAATCAACGTTTCAAAGTGGTCCTTGTGATTTTAATGAATAAAAATATTTTGATTTTAAGTGGTCCTATAGTTGATATGATGCTAATGATGTAATGCTAAAAGAGGGGGTGAGAGGGACTTATAACAGCCCTTTATTCGTATCTTGCTGTGGCATCTTAGTTACCAAAAGGATAGACAGATGGTTTTTTTATATATAAAGCTAGTTTAACTAGGGTTCTTAGCAATGTCCATTTTTAACATCCATGGCGAAAAAAGAGGGCGGGGGGTTTTTTAATTTTTAATTTATACTACCTACGTTACGTACTAGTTCTTCTTTACGAGTACAATAATAACGTAGACTAAAAGGCTCTAAACATGTTTAAAAACTTCAACATTCGCTATTCGCTTTAAAAAGACCTCAAAAGCTCTCAAACGATGTGTTCTCTTGTACTCACGTAATAAAAACCTAACGAGAACGGTGTGAGTAATTAAAGCTTATAGAATCTAAACTCCCGACGTATAACAAAATAAAACTTCGTAAGTAAATACTTTTGGATTAACGGTGGGGTTGCCAACCCTATGTTCTTTAGTGTGGTATTTTTAGGAATAAAAGGTTAAAACTAATTTGTTCAATGAAATTTACAAAAACACTAAAGGAGACTTGTGCATTGATCCCTAAACATATTGAAATTTGACGTATTTGTATGATTTGACAACTCTTTAAATCATAGCCACTAAATACGTTTGGCATTATCCGCCCGTGGCTTTCCACGAGTAGTTTGTTAGTGAAAAGCGTATATGCCAATCCAGGTCATAATCTATCGACACACCAACTTTTTCATTGAAATCTGTTCAGCCGTTACGACGTGGTTGAGTAACAAATAAACAAACATCCAAACTTTCGCATTTATAATATTAGTGTGATATTAATGTGATGCGCTCCTTTTATTTTCATCATCTGTAGTCGGCATACTATGGCCGTTGACGGATTTGGTGTATTCGAGCCGGAAGAGTTTCATATCTACCCGTTACAATGACTCACCAGCTAGGAGTTTTGGATACTTTAGTACAATAAGCAGTAAAAGTAATCGGCTATTGTTTAAGAGTGCTTCGGGCATAACCGACATATTGTTTACGAAGATCTTATCCAATGGAAGGGTTGCACGCGTCAGATAACTTTGCGTCTGTGCTATACAAATTACATTTCTAAGCGCACATTACAAATTCTAGTATTTTCTAAACTTTCGTGATCACTGTACATAATTACTAATATTAAATGGGTATTTATCGCGTATTTTACTTTTTATCTGCCCGCGACCACGGCTGTTGCAATATAGTCGAAACGTCGGGAAAATAAATAAAAGGTAAATACGTTATAAATTAATAATAATGTTACGAGCTGAGGGTTCGGGATAATATAATGGGAATCGATCCAACCAAAATAACACTTTTATTCAACACTAAACGATGAATACACGAACTTGGTCTCACGTATCACAACACAATAATTCACACCACTGTTGCAGCACTTAAAGTCACCGAAATATTCACACGTATAGCTAAATCCAGACTGACTCGGGAGCAAGAGCAACTACTGTTCACGCGAGACCCTTCCCACGTCAGTCCTCCAGGGCCTCGCTGAGACTCACTCACTCAGACTCAAGACTGTCCGGCCATCTCTCCGGCCTATTTATATCGCACACATTTCGATTGTTCGAGAACGATGTCGATCCTTCCAGGAAAGGGTCGGTGTTTCGACAGAACGACCCATCCCCATTGTGCGCAATCGCAGACAATAAAACAATAACACAGCAAGACAAAAGCGCTCGAGAAACTTCGATTATTACTCATTGTTTAACAGCCTCGGCGTAACAATAATAACGATTAAAATAATAATATTAATTAAAATAATAATAATAACTTGATAATAATTACGCACGGATGATAACCTATAATGTGAGTCATCAACATTAAATTATTTTTTGATGTGCAGGCACGGGTAACTATGCAGCTAAAAATGATTTGATTTGAGTGGCATGCTAAATGCTAACAGCATGCGTGGAGATTATGCTACAGATTTCTACGTAGGGTTTATAGACTATGAACTCTTTTGTACGTGTAGACTCTTTGGCGTGTGAACTCTAAACAAATAAACTCTTTCGTGTTGAATGGACTCTATGCCTCAAAAAGCGTATGCGTTGGTTTTAGCTTTGTATACCTACTCTAATATTCCTGTAAAAATTCAGCCTTATAAACAAGGCTAGACTCTGTATTATACAAAAGAATTTATCGAGGCAGTCTAACCTTCAGGTTATGCATGCTTATGCTCTTTAATTTGCGTGGACTCTATGTCTCGTAAATTAAGAGTGCATTGAATTCTTTATGACGCTTCCAGTCCATTATACAATCTTCATCTATGTACACCAACTTTAGTTCATATGAGTACATAAATGTACAGCCTTAAAAAACAATACAATACTGTCTATATGCATTTTCTCTGCTTACCGATAAAAAAAACAAGTTGCCATCCATTTTTAGGGTTCCGTATCCAAAGGGTAAAACGGGACCCTATTACTAAGACTCCGCTGTCTGTCTGTCCGTATGTCTGTCTGCCTGTCCATCTGTAACCAGGCTATATCTCATGAACCGTGATAGTAAGACAGTTGAAATTTTCACAGATGATGTATTTCTGTTGCCGCTTTCACAAAAAATACTAATAAAAGAATAAGGAAAATATTTAAATGGGGCTCCCATACAACAGACATGACTTTTTTTGCCGTTTTTATAGATAATGGTACGGAACCCTTCGTGGGCGAGTCCGACTCGCACTTGGCCGGTTTTTTATCTACCAGCTGTTTACCAGTGGCTGATTTTCTCAACTGATTCTTATATTGTGCATCCTGTTTACCTGAGTTGGTAAAATTCGTAAATTAAAGAAGGGTTTTCTCTGTTTCAGGCCGTCGGTCGTTGACCACTAATTATAGATGGTAAGTGATGTGGTCGAAAATTAAACATGTTTTTTTACTACCTGGAGATGGTACGAGCATATAGCTCACCTGATGTTAAGTGGTACTTAATACTCATTTATTATATTCCACAGTAAACGTTTCTAAGGTGCGTGACCTACAAGGCAATACTTTGTTATAGGCGATGGTTACCACTTAACATCAGGTTGGTCATATACCCATTCCAGGTACAAAAAAAACTTGTGATGACCAACCAGCGGGGATTATAAAGTAAATAAAAGATAGATCCGTCAAAACTTCTCTATTGCAATTTACATAATATACATATTTCTTCAGAAAACGCGATCTCACTCAAAACTCACTTTTTCACCGGGCACTCATTATCCTTCACATCAGAAAGTGGTGAGGGTAAATCACACGAAATCCTTTCTCTAAAATTAAATATTTTATTACAGTAAAAGTTGTATAAAGAAAGGCCCGTTTTCCCGGTATAGTAAAAAAAACTCCTGAACGCCTCGTCTGTTTCCTCTGGGAAGCACAGCGCTCCAGTTGCGAGCACACCTAGACCAGAGGAAAATATTTTTGAGGGTATACCTCTTGCTCTGGCTAAGTAGAGCCCTAGAAACCCCCCTAAGGTTACCACTCCTTGCCGAAGTTGAAGATTCTTAGGACATCGCATGTAGTGTATAAAATCGATCTGCTTTTTGTTTAGAGCGCTGCATATATCCTTTTTCATGGCGTCCAGTTCGCATTTGAACTCGCAGGAACTTTCTTGGAGTGAGGTTCTGAATGAGCTGAAATGATGGAATGCAATCCTTACTAATGCTATTTCGAATGTTAACCTGTCTGTCTGTTTGTTACGTTTTCACGACTAAACAACTGGACAGTTTTCGATAAAATTTGGTATTACTCAACTGCGCAGAGGAAGGCTAATACTTTTATTGACAATACATGCGTGCAAAGCTGCGGGCGAGTCAGCTAGTAAGAGATAGGAAATAGCATCCAACAGTTTATTCCACATATGTATATTTGCAGGTGATGCAAACGTTTCTGCGGTGGCGGGAATCGAACAATATTCGTCTCAATTGGCTACTCATCTCGCCTCAGAAATCATCAAATATTTTTTAACAAATTCCGCGCAACACGCTAGTCCCTTTATGGTTGTAAGGAACTCAAGATAATACCAAGACCTTAGAGCAAAGTCACGAACACCCAATACTTCTTTCCTGCACGGTTTGCCTGGAAACAGGCTACTGGAGGCCATTCCTACACCATTCTCCAAAATCCTCCACAATCACTAGTCTTCTTCTTCCTGCCCTTTTCTCACATTGCGTGGGGTCGGCACAACATGTAATTTTCTTGCATACCATATCAGCCGTCATCTCCATTGTCACTTTTTTCTTACCCATATCAGTCTTCACACAGTTCATCCATCTCTTCTTCGGCCTTCCTCTACTTCTATATCCATCCACATATCTAACACTTTTTTAGTCACATGATTGGCTTCCCTCCGCATGTCCATACCATGCCAGAACCGCTAGTAATGTTAAAAAAGTAAAAGTTCTCTTACGTTACATATGGAAGGAGAAATGATTGAGCTAATTTTACATTTGCTTTTGGACACTTGTTTTTGTCTGCTATATGATCTTCGTACTCATAATGTGGACTTTTGTATAGAGAAAGGTCTTTGTATCTAAAAAAATAAAAGAATAATATTATTTTGGTAAATTAGTAGCACATTGTAGAAATAGAATTCGAAAAGTCTTAGTATTTCTATCGGGCAAACCAAACGTACTGTTACGCCGAGGCTGTTAAACAATGAGTAATAATCGAAACTTCTCGAGCGCTTTTGTCTTGCTGTGTTATTGTTGTTATTGTCTGCTGTTACGCACAATGGAGATTGGTCGTTCTGTCGAAACACCGACCCTTTCCTGGAAGGATCGAGATCGTTCTCGAACAATCGAAATGTGTGCGATATAAATAGGCCGGAGAGATGGCCGGACAGTCAGTCTGAGCCAGTTAGTGAGTGAGTCTCAGCGAGGCCCTGGAGGACTGACGTGGAGAAGGGTCTCGCGTGAACAGTAGTTGCTCGCGAGTCAGTCTGGATTTAGCTATACGTGCGAACATTTCGGTGACTTTAAGTGGTGCAACAGTTGTGTGAATTAGTGTGTTGTGATTACGTGTGACCAAGTTCGTGTATTCATCGTTTAGTGCTGAATAAAAGTGTTATTTTGGTTAGATCGATTTCCATTATTTTATCCCGAACCCTCAGCTCGTAACAGTACCATAGCCGAGCTTGTCAAAGAGCAAATCACAGCTGACACAATCGCCAGGTAAACAATTCAGCGATAGCACAGCATCTGATAGACTCGGGACCGAATCATTGGATTGAACTTCATGATCCTAAGGTTCTCTCTAGTGAACGCCATTATTACAAGAGAATGGTTCGTGAATCAATTGAAATAAAAAAAAGTCCAAATTTTAATCGGGAACATGGTTATAGACTCTCAGCGTCCTGGAACCCGATGATTATTAGGTGTGCGCGTCGTGATCGGTCGTCTCAGTGCATAGATACGGTTAGTGTAGTGTGTCGTAATATGAACGAGGACATTTCTAATTCTGAAGATCAAGTGAGGGTCGTTTCTGCAGCTGCCATCACTTCTTGACGGTAGCTCCAACACAGTTGAAGCGTCGAAATAACAAATAAAAAAGGTACATATGCGATATATACCCGTTTTAATCAGTAATAGTGACGTCTTCTCATCCAAAATACCTCATGTGTCTTAAGACGAAAGTCTTTGATCAGTGTGTGTTACCAGTGATGACAATACAGAACAGAAACGTACAGAAACGTGGTTCACTATGTGCCTTATGTGAAGACTCAAGGTTACTCAGCGTGCTATGGAGAGGGATATGCTTGGTGTTTCTCTACGAGATCGAATCAGAAATGAGGAGATTCGTAGATGAACCAAAGTCACCGACATAGCACAAAAGATTAGCAAGCTGAAGTGGCAAGGCGCATAGCTTGAAAAACTGACAGCTGTTGGGGCAGAAAGGTTCTCGAGTACCATGCACTTGAAAGCGCAGCGTAGGACTGTCTCCACTAGGTGGAAAGAAGACCTGATAACGGTTGCTGGAAGCCGTTGGGTGCAGGCCACCCAGGGTCAATATAAAAAATAGTCTTTATTAAATGTACAACTCCGACTCGCATTTGTCCGGTTTTTAATAATTAAATTTAATAATCATAGATACCATTTATATTGTTAATAATGCATGCATATTATCCGATTATGGAGGATCTGAGGAATTTTATGTTGATTTTATCATCTGCTGCTATTTATTGTTATTTTCAAATATTAATTTTAAAACTCGTTTATAACTAAATAATTTTTAACTACAAAGTATCTTACAAAAACATATTTTTGTAAAAAATATATTTATAAAAACGGTAAACCACCGACCGCGAAGCAAGGCCCAAGCGATCGGTGGCTAGGGCTGCAGAGACAGGAACCTCCTGACTACGCGTGCCGAGTCCAGAAGTACCGCCTTCTGTATCTGACCCTTGATCCAACTACCTAGCGAGAGCCTCTTATGGTCAAGGCTCTTCACCATCAGTCCGTTGACCGACACAACTATCAGAACGATAATCGTTGATTCCACATCCCACATGGCGGTAATCTCATGGGCCAAGTCATTTGTTTAGCTTGTCCTTCTCGTCCTTCACGAGATTAGCATCATGTGGGATAGTAATATCAAAAAGTATTATATGACTATGTAATACCCATTTACGCATTGAATAAATGAATTGAATTGGATTCTGTTCCTAACTATTTTGTGTCAATAGTTCCAATTTACCCGAGATAATCTTACTTACCTCATAAGGGGAGGTTTTTGAGGGGTTGGGGGAGGTTTTTCAGCTTCTACCACTGGTATTAGATTCCATTTCGACCCTACGAGACCAGTTTTCAAAGCATTTATCCAAATTCGACCAATTATATATAGATCTCCGTAACATAGTCTAGATAATGATTTTCTCATTTCTTCTTCACTTGCGAAGATCTCGTTTTGATCACAAATTTGGATTTCTGAGTATTTTATTTGATTATTGGACATTTTATTGTTAATTTTGCCGGGTTTTCGAAAACTTTTGTGGCATGACAGCGTCAACGTCGGTCGGTCGTGGTGTAAAAGGAGGCAAATTTAAAAAGGTTAGATATAACTTTGAAGTCGATTATTACAAAATAGTTTGTGTTGTTTTCGGTATTGTTATTTAATTCTATTTACACAAAATTTAATTTAGTTTGACACAAAATACACATGAAATGTTCAAAAAGAAAATGCTTTTATCACTAAGCCCACCAAAACAGGTTCGTATTATCACAGTATTTACAAATAAAAAATGCCTAATTATTTTATCAGATATCGGATATCGGGTTCCCATGAAGTGTAGTGGGCCGGTCATATCTGCCGCAGAACCGATAACCGTTGGGATAAACTCGTTCTGGAGTCTGGAGGGGAGACCACGTCTAGGCAAGTTGTAGTAGGCAAGCAGGCAAAGTTGTCTTAATCATCTACGGAATCTCAAAAAAAAAATGTATGTTTCAAAATGATCATGATGGATGTCGCATCAACATGAAAATTTACTAAGAAAAATGTCTTAATCCCCTCTAGAAACTAAAAAAAAAAATTTGGATGTTGCAAACTGATCATGATGGATGCCGCATAAACATGAATATTTACTAAGAAAGTTGCCTTTTATGCCCCTCCACAAACTAGAAAAAAATCAAATTATATAGAGAGGTGTCAGTAAAATGTCGGAAGTTCAATGGTTTTTTCCCCATCTCAAAAATGCCCAACGCGCCTAAAGAAGTTTTCACGTAACCGTGGACACTTACGGTGGGACTGGTCCACAAACTGAAAGTCCTCAACGAGCTATGGAAAGGGCTATGCTCGGAATTTCTCTGAAGGATAGAATCCGAAATGAGGTTATCCGACAGAGAACCAAGGTGATCGACATAGCTCAGAGGGTCAGCAAGCTGAAGTGGCAGTGGGCCGGTCATATCTGCCGCAGAACCGATAACTGTTGGTGTAAACGGGTTCTGGAGTGGAGACCACGTCTAGGCAAGCGGAGTGTAGGTCGCCCTCCGGCTAGATGGAGTGACTATTTGCGTATTGTGGCTTGCAAGGATTGGATGAGAAGAGCTGACGATCGGGCTCAATGGCGCACCCTGGGAGAGACCTACGTCCAGCAGTGGACTGTTATAGGTTGATGACGATGATGATGATGATGCAGCCAGTGTCTTGGGCAAACTTCCACCTGGTAGTGATCTGAAGCAGTTGAGCTATCTATAGATCGTTTGCCACGGTCTTTCAATGATTCAACAGTTTCTTCTGTATTTTATTGTAAATAATGGTATACTCTTTCTGTTATTAAAGATTTAACTCACATTTGTACCTAATTTTGTTCTTTTCCTGTTTTCTGTTTCCTGGCAATATTTTTAGTACCATCTAAGCCCTCAAAGAGTCAAAACATGAACACATGCAATAACAACTAATATTCATAAAAGAAATCCTACAAACGTTGAAAAACGGCAATCGACAGTTAACTGCAGCGCGATAAAAACAAACACACCCTGTACATTACACGCCAATGTTACCTCAATTTTCAACCTTATCCCCCTAGAATAAGAGCTAGGTTAGTAATAGTGAGGGGAATTACACTTGTCGATAGGAATTGAGATCGCACGGAATGTCCATAGACGATCTTTCGATTGCGCAACCTATCGAACTCTAATCGAATTGTTAGAATGATTTTCTCTGTGTTTCAGTCGATTTCATGCCGATTGCTCTTGTTAGGTACATTCCTGGTTTTTCGGAAGATCCTGGAAGAATGGACTATGCATGTTTTAATAACATTTTTGAACCCGGATGCAAAAAGAGGAGGAGGTTTTCATATCGTCGGATTTTTTATGTACACTTGAGAGCAATAAAATCGCACATCCGCACATTTTTACAGAGCAGTGGAGTGCAGTCCTGTTCTCTGATGAGTGCAGGATGTGCTTGCATGGCAACGACGGACGGGGGAAGGTGTATAGAAGATCGGGAGAGCGATTTGCCCAATGCTGCATAACAGAACGTGTCGCCTATGGCGGTGGATCAATCATGTTTTGGGGAGGCATGTCTATGGAAGCAAAAACCGAGCTTGCCTTCATCACCGGATCGAATACTGGTCGCCAATCAAGAGGATTGACTTCCATACGATACATTGAGGAAGTACTCGAGAGCCACGTCGTACCTTTTGCTGGGTTTATCGGCGAAAACTTTCTGTTTATGCAAGATAATGCAAGACCGCATACTGCTGGCATAGTGATCGAGTACCTTCAAGAGGTGGATGTGACCGTTATGGAGTGGCCAGCTCGAAGCCCAGACCTCAATCCCATCGAACATCTATGGGACGAGCTGAAAAGAAGAGTTCGAGGCCGAGATGCTCCTCCATCGACTCTACAGGAGCTGCAACAGGCGATCGCAGAGGAATGGGAGGCTATTCCTCAAGACTTTATCAAAAGTCTAGGAACATCAATGAAAACACGGATGGAGTCAGTGATTCAGGCTAGGGGAGGGAACACTCGGTATTAATAACAAACTTTAAATTAATTTTATCTTTTAATTTCATAACTTTGACACCAATACTTGAATAAAGAATTTTTTACTAAACATGCATTTTTGTTATTGATCCACAAAAGCATTTTTATGTAATGATTGAAAGACAAATCAGATACCACTGGATAGGTATTAAAATAGACTATGAATCTGCATTACAGAAACATAATATTTTTTGTTTTTTTTTTAGTTATGTCAAAAAATCATGATGTGCGATTTTTTGCTCTCAAGTTTATTTTCCCCGATTACTCCAAGACGCCTGGACCGATTCGAGAAATTCTGTTTATGTATAAAAGGGTATACTTCTCAGGTAGTCCCATATTTTAACTTTGCACTTTTTAACTTGTAAAATTTTTATAACTTCGACGACCATAAATGAAGCTCAGAAATGAAGGATTATTTATTTTGTATTAATTAATTGTTATAAATAATAAATATAAATAAATATCGCTGGACATTTCACACAGCGATATCTAGCCCCAAACTAAGCAGAGCTTGTTCTATGGGAACCAGATAACTGATAGAATACTTATGTATATACATTCTTTTTTTGTAAATACATACTTATAATATAAAGAAAAACACCCAGACACGGAACAAATATCTGTAGATCATGCAAACATTTGTTCCGCGGCATTACCACACTTTAAATACCTTTTTTCCTGTGTCACACCTTACCTTCTTTTAGCACGGCCAGGATGACTGGTAGATAATGCTATTAGCATTAAGTCCTCCTAGCACTATTCTGTTTTGTGTAAAAGTATTAAATAAATAATAAATAACTTTCATTACTTCAGAATGAAAAAAATTTGGGACCTGAGTTGACTAACCCTATTGTATTTTTATGCACCATTACAATGCGCAACACATGACAATAATGATACAAGTTTATGTGAAGAAACTTAGACAATATTCGTATTTACAGCCACAGCGTCTGTTTTAACCGACTTCAAAAAAAGGAGGCTCTCAATTCGATTGTATGTTTGTTACGCGATTACTCCGCCAATTCGACGACCTCCGTGGTGCAGTGCGTGGATACCCGGCTGAGACGCAGGAGGTAGCGGGTTGGATTCCCGCCGCGGAACAATTGTTTACATGATCTACAAATATTTGTTCCAGGTCTGATTGTTTCTTTACATATTATAAGTATGTATTTACAAAAAGAAATGTGTTTATGTATTCTACCAGTTATCTGGTTCCCATGGTACAAGCTCTGCTTAGTTTGGGGCTGTGTGAAATGTCCAGCAATATTTATTTATTTAATTATTTTGATGATTCTTTTTGTTTGGTAGGTCATACTTCAGAGGTAGTCGCATATACATTTTATCGAAATCGGTTAAATAGTTTGATTTTTAAATCAAAATAAATAGTTTCGTTTTCCTTTTTTCTGAAGTCGGTTTTACAAGAATTTGTTGTGCATGATAAAGTCTCTAATAATTTAGCGCTAAAACGTATGAGTCAGTTTACGACACCAATATTAAAAGGGGTCTTTGTTAAGTAAAACAATGCTATCTTTGGCCCCGCGGCCATTTTGCTACAATATACAAAATGTTGCATCATTGTATGGCATGTTTATTCATGATTCTAAGTTACGTGTTATGTTTAAAAACAATTTGAATAGTAGCTTAGTTGTTTTTTTACTTTCATACAGGATATAATATATCATCATCATTATATCAGGAAGTTCACTGCTAAACATAGGCCTGTTTGGCCCATACAGCACGGAATAAGTAAGTATTAGAAGTAAGTTTGTTTGTAAAAAAGAATATAAACCTCTTTGATCAATATTCCCGCCCGCGAAACCTCCGACCGCATAACAGATTATTAATACCTTTTTCAAAACTACAGATATTTCACTCCGGCCCACATGCCATGTCAGTTAAAGTCTTCAATAAAATTCCACAAGAAATACAAAACTGAAGTAATTTAAATTAATTTAAAACGATGCTAAAAATATATTTAGCTGAACGTAGTTTTTATTCGCTGCAAGAGTTTTTCGAGGATAAATCATAATACGGATTTAATTTTATGTATACCTACATTAAATTAATTATTAATTAAGTATTAATAATTAATACATTAATTAAAATAAGTATTTAAGCAATTCATTTAATTTTAATAAGTTAGAGTTATAAGTAGATTTTTACCAGCTGACCTGTTTATATTTTCCATTTTTATTGATTTTATTGATTTTCTTTTATTTTTTATACTATTAATTTCTTGTAAACCTTTAATTAATTAGAAAAATTGCAGTGCCCTTGCAGGCTTCATGTTTGAAACTAAAATACTTATAAGATATGTAAAACAACATGTATGCAATAAATGTTTGACTTTAACTTTGACTTAAATACATATACCATATTATATCTGTACCTACCCATGTATACATTTTTTTTAACCTATACTTTTCCACTGCTGGGCAAAGGTCTCCTCCATGTTCCTCCACATCTCACGATCACTCGCCACGTCCCACCAGCCATCTTGGAATACATCGAGGTCGTCACGCCAACGCTTCCTCGGCCTGCCCCGGCTTCGACGCCCATCTGCAGGCACCCATTGTGTGACGACTGTTGCCCATTTGTCTGTGACCATACGACTGACGTGACCCGCCCAGTCCCACTTCAGCCTGGCAGTCTTGTCGCCAACATCTGCGATGCCGGTCATCGCGCGCAGTGTGGTATTGCGGATCCTGTCGATTCTCTTTACCCCGAACACGCTGCGTTCCATGGCTCTTTGGCAAACCTTGAGTTTGGACTTTTGAGATTCCGTCAATGACCAAGTTTGGGCACATGTACATGTATACATATGAACTAAATTTTTATAATGTGTTTTTCCTGTGTTTCTTTAGATTAGATTAGATAATTTCTTTATTCTTCTTCATTAATTCTTTATACCATTATATATAAACATATAAAAGAAAATACAATTTTAAATCATAGGTACAATGGGAGCACTTATCGCTAAAAGCGATCTCTTCCAGGCACTTTTTGGACGGACAGGATCTATGTGAACAAATAAGGACGCCGTCCTTATTTGTTTAGATAAGTAAATCAGATATTATTAGAACAAGTATATATGTATTACAATTTATAAAAAATATAGATAATTGATCGAGCAAAGCGAGATCTCCAAATCAACTTGGACAAATCGGCGTTGTATGTATGTATGTTTGTTTGTCCGAGGATAACTTTCGAAGCGTTTATACGATCATCGTGTAATTTGGTATACCTATGTACCAAATTTCACGATGATCGGTAAACTTACCAAAATTGTGCCATCACTACCTACCTAGGTAGTGATGGCACAATTTTGGTGTGACTCAATAAACTAAACATTTTGGGGTGTTGTTGAGATATTGGGGTTCAAGAGGGGTAAAAAAAACAAAATGAGACTATCCGGGCAAATGTCACGTCTAATAAAAGGTATTTGTAAGTACATTTCGACGCCGTTTTTATTTTTAGTTTAAATCTTGTAGTTTTTAAGTTATTAGCCATAATATAAACTGAACTTTGACAAAATTCACAGGGTACACCAGTGACCCCACAGTGCTGAAATTTGGTATGCGTATAGCTATAATGACATAAATAAGTGAGATTTGTTGTTGTTTATTTTATTGTGTATATTTGCGTCCTGGATGGGGAATGTGAGACACTCTAATATTATGTTATAAGATCTACTTATGTAACTAAACCACATTGACGCCAATGAAATGACTAATTATTATATCAAGGTTTTTGCCGCCCTAGTGGGATGTACCCTGACTGTCGATTCGGAGGTAATGGTTCGAATATTAGCCGTGCACCAATGATTTAGATAGGCGGTAAAATAATCCTCGTGATTTTAATGAATATTGAATATGGTGTTATCTATACTGGTGGTTCGCCCCGAACTGAGATCTCGCGAGTCTCCGATTAATTCAAAAATATATTATTTGTAGTCTTTGACCATCAAAATAGTGCCACGAAAAATAACCAATTACCTTGGCCTATAGTTTCATTCAAATTACAGGTAACGGGAGTTCATGTAAAATAGTTACTCTTTTTTAAGGTACAAATTACAGTTATTCTTGATTTCAGACTTTTGCCTATATTTGTGTCACTTAAGCTACACGCATACCACATTACAGCACTGTGGGGTCACTGATGTACCCTGTGAATTTTGTTTTGTCAATATGGCTTTTTTTAACTCAAAAACTATAAGGACTTTACTAAAAACAAAAACGGAGTCTAAATGAACTAATGAAGACCTTTAACTTGAAGTCCCATTTGACGTAATAGTTTAATTTTCATTTTTTTTTACCCCTCTTGAACCCCAATATCTCAACAACCCCCCCCCCCCCCACATTTTTAGCTCGTTTAGTTACAGTAAAATTGTGCCATCACTACCTACCTATGTATCAAATTTCACGGTGATGGGACCAACGCTTAATTACTTACTAACAGGCCACCCTACATTATTACATTTTGTAAAAACACGTAAAACACTTATTTCTTCACGGTCCACCACTTCAAAGTCTGTAAACCAGTGCCGTGGCCATAAAAACGGCCAAAAACCACTTCCAAAGATAGCTCCGGTCCATTTCACGTTTGTAGGCACAATAAAAGTGTACTTCATTTCTTATCGTAGATTAAGCCGTATGATAGATGATGGGAGAACAATATAGGTTTTTTTTTTTATTTTGGTTAAGTTTCACTCGTTGCGTTGAAATAGTCCGCCCGCGGCATCGCACGCGTGGTTTGTCAATAAAAGTGGCCTATGTGCTAATCCGGGTTATAATCTACGTACATACCAAATTTCATCGAAATCAGTGCAGCCGTTAGTAACAAACAAATAAATAAACAAACATCCAACCTTTCACATTTATAATATTAGTGTGATTTTGTTGTATTTGTGGTGGAATATTATTGAACGCTCAAGGTCACTTTTAGTTTGTATCGTAAAAATAAGGTTTCATTCAACTAAATTTAATTCTGGCAAATAATAATTACTGAATACATTATGTTACTCGATAAAATAAAAAAGTGGCACTCCGGGATTGCCGACAGAAGTGAAAACTCGAATAAAAGCAGACTACACTACAGAAACTTATATACAGAGGTATCGGTAACGGTAACAGTGTCGCGAGTTCAATGGTTTTTTCCCATCTCAAAAAATGCCCAACGCGCCTAAAGAAGTTTTCACTTCAAAAATAAATATACACATCTTTGTTCAATCAAAACAAGAAAAACGCGTTAAAAACTGACTATCTTACAAAACTGGATCTAAAGCCAACAAAATAAAGCTCATTATACATTAAAAGCTTCTATAGAGAGACATAAACCTTGTATGACGACATCGAGCTCAACTGGTCACCAAACCAAAACCTATTGTAAACTTTACGATGTTTTTATAACTTTAAAAATAGCATCCAGCTTTTACTGTTTGTCTTTTATTGTCTCAAAAATAACGTTGATTCACTACACTACTCTATAAAGCTTTATATAGAGTAGTGTAGAATGCATTTAATATCTCTATATCTTAACATTACTCTGTTTCGTTACACTACTCTGTAAATAAATAAGTAATAAATAATGATGGACATTTTACACAGCGCTATCTAGCCCCAAATTAAGCAGAGCTTGTACTTTGAGAACCAAATAACTGATAGAATACTTATATATTTTTTGTAAATATATATTTATATGGCCTGCTGGCCTTTGCCCAGCAGTGGGACACGAATGGCTGATAATAATAATAATAATAACATATTTATATATAAAAACATCCAGACCCAGAACAAATATCTGTACATCGTACAAACATTTGTTCCCCAGCGGGAATCGAACCCGTTCCCTCGTGCGTCTCAGCAGGCTATTCGCCAACTGCGCCGCGGAGGTTGTCTCTACATCTTTACACTACTCTTTATTTTAACAAATTTCGGTTTATGTATTAGAGCTCTCTGCGAAAGAGTTCGTCTGGGGATGTACTACCCCCGAACCTATTACTGCCGCCAAGCAGTAAGCCTCAATTTTCATTTACATATCATTACATAGTTACGTACCTAATTGTATTTAAATTATGTCCATGAATAAATCATAGGCTACTTTTACCCGACTGTGCAGGTATAATTGATCGAGGGAAGCGAGATCTCCATATCAACTTGGGCAAATTGGCGTTCTATGTATCTTTGTATGATTATGTATGTATGTTGGTTTGTCCGAGGATAACTTTCAAAGCGTTGATTCGATCATCGTGAAATTTGGTATACAGGTGATGGCACAATTCTGGTGTGACTAAATGAGCTAAAAATGTGGGGGATTGTTGAGATATTGGGGTTCAAGAGGAGTAAAAAATAACACAAAATGAGACTATCCGGTCAATTGGAACGTTTAAGGAAAGGTCTTCATGAGTACATTTCAACTCCTTTTATATTTTTAGTTTAAACCTTGTAGTTTTTAAGTTATTAGCCACAGTAAAATGTGATCCCATAGTGGTGAAATTTGGTATGCTGTAGCTTTAGTGACACAAATATAGGGAAAATTCTGTAATCCAGAAATCAAGCAATTTCTACCCCAAAAACGGTAACCAATTAACATGAACTCCCGGTACCTGTAATTTCAATGAAACTGTAGGTAATTTTGATAGTCAAAGATTATAAATATTTTTTTTTAAGGGAGACTAGCGAGATCTTAGTTCGGGGCAAACCACTAAAAGCAAAGGAAAGTTTGCTGTAACGTTATTATTGGACGGATTAAATTTTTTTTTAATTATGTAATCTACCAATACCAATCAGACTACGCAGTCCTCTCCGCTTTCACGAGACAAATCGTAGACACCAGATTTGACCTACTAGGAACAAGGGAACGCGAGTAATCGCTAAAACTTTTACCAATATTTTGCTCAAAATCGTAGGTAAGCCTATTTTAAAATTCAAGGACCTGAAATTCGATTTAAAATTGGACTTTATTCGATAATTTTGTTGCGCAAATTACTTTTAGGACTTGGGACGCGAGGTCCACTGTTCTCACAGAACCACTTGTTTTAATTTGACGTGTCTGCCATTGACAAACTGAATGACATTTGTTTTTTTTTATTGTCGGTTTCTGTGGCAAAGGTCAAAGGTTTATTCAGAAGGATCGTGGGTAAAATGTATGGTAGATATTATGACCGTGTGGTTGAATCACGTTAATTCTTCATAGCGGAAATATTGTATATATTTTATGTTTTAGAATAGAATAGAATACTCTTTATTGCACACCAACAAAATTAAAAATACAATAAAAATACACAAAAATTAAGGTAAGTACAATGGGCGGTCTTATCGCTAAAAGCGATCTCTTCCAGACAACCTTTGGATGGACAGGACAAAAGAAAATCAAAAAGACGCTGATTTTACTAGCTGATCCACCTAACTCCGTACCGACCGTACCGACATGATAAGCATGTGACCCGAGCTGCCAATGCCCCGGTAGAATTGCCAATCGGCCATCAATAACTGCATCTATGTATGAGAAAATAAATTTTCTTCATTATTTCTTTATGCATTAATTTTTCCGGTATTTTAATAGTTATTCTGCTATTCGGGGCGGAGATAAATCCAACAAATCAAAGATCATCAAAATTGGTCCAGCCGTTCTTGAATTATAAATGGTGTAGCTAACCCGATTTTGCTTTATATATAATATAAATGAGTAGTAGACTTCTTTGTGAAAGGACTCGCCCGGGGAAGAACTACCACCATACTTATATCTGACGCCAAGAAGCATTGCTGTTTCAGTTTGAAGGGTATGGTTGCCTATGAAATTACAGGGATATGAGGCTTACACTTGTATGCCTCAAGTTGATGGACGGAGGGCAGTGCATGACGAGACAATACTTTGTTAAAGGCGATGGTTACCATTTAACATCAGGTGGACTTATTGTAAACACTTGTTGTATCTTCAGGTCGTATTAAAAAAAAACAGGCGTTTTTTTTCCGTGCCGCCTCAGAACTATCGAGTTATCAACACACTGTTAGCGATTTTTAACTATATTTTCTTAAATCTACAAATCGCTATGCAGACTTAGCGTGGACGGACTATGAGTCAAGGTAGTTAGTTGAACCTGTTTAATGTGAAAAATCTTGTCTAAAGGCTCATGAGTTCTTTGAATTAATGTTTATGACGATATGAGTATTCAGTATTCACTGCAGATGTGGTTTTGACCTTAGAGCAAATAAAAATAAAAGTTTTTTTACGTATTTAAGTACAAACAGCGTCGCCTGAACTGAGATCTCACGAGTCTCCTATAAAAACATAATAAAAATTAATAGCCAACTTACATGACCTACAGTTTCATTCAAATTACAAGTAACGGGAGTTCATGTAATTTGGTTCTTATTTTTAGGGTAGAAAAGTAGTTATTCTGGATTTCAGACGTTTCAATATATTTGTTTCACTAAAGCTACACGCATACCAAATTTCAGAATTGTGGGGACACTGGTGTACCCTGTGAATTTCGTCAAAGTTCAGATTTTATTATGACTAATAACTAAAAAACTACAAAGCTCAAACTAAAAGTAAAAATAGGGTCACAGTGTACTGATGAAGACCTTTCACTACCTACCTATAAACCAAAATTCAAGGTGATCGGATCAACGTTTCGAAAGTTATCCTCGGATGAACAAACAAACATACATACTTACAACGGCGTTTGGTCCAAGTTTGGAGATCTCGCGTCGCTCGATTAAAAACTTGTAAAAGGTGTTTAGTGTTTAGAAATACAATCTAAATTAAACTTTTTGGGTATCATACTTTTAGGTTACCTGAGTGCTGTGTGAAATGTCCAGCAATATTTATTTTTTTATTTATTTATCTCTTACGCTAGTTGGAAGGCCTCATTGCATTTCTTAACAGCTAACGTCCGACAGGCTTATATGGTAGTACTAACATCTCAGATATGAACCACTTAAACCCTTTTTACATTATCAAATTACTTTGACATAATAACTTATTGTTTTGATAAGACAATCATTTATTTGCAAAGATGATTCATTGGAACATTTTTGCGTTTTTATCAATAATGATTTATTGTATTCAATCTATTGATATTTATTTTATAAATGCATTTTGTCCAGTCGACCTCCGTGGCACAGTGGTCGAAACTCGACCGTAATTCATGTTTTGAAGTTATACTTCTTTTGGCGCGTTTGGAAAAACTATGAGAGTAAAATTTTTACAATGCGCGCGCACACCGACAGCCAAAAAGCGACATGATGAAGTTAGCTGATATCTGTCTCACGCGCGTACACACCAACAGCCAAAAAGCAACATGATGAAGTTAGCTGATATCTGTCTCACGCGAGCCCACACCGACAGCCAAAAAGCCACATGATGAAGTTAGCTGATATCTGTCTCACGCGCGCGCACACCGACAGCCAAAAAGCGACATGATGAAGTTAGCTGATATCTGTCTCACGCGCGCGCACACTGACAGCCAAAAAGCCACATGATGAAGTTAGATGATAACTCTCACGCGCGCGCACACTGACAGCCAAAAAGTCACATGATGAAGTTAGCTGATAACTGTCGCATGCGCACGCACACCGATAGCCAAAAAGCGACATGATGAAGTTAGCTGATAACTGTCTCTCAAGTTTCCGTGAAAACTTATACTATATTTATTAATTTATCATTCCTTTTACAAACAAAGAGTTGTGGCATACGGGATGAAATCTTTAGCTATTTTTGTTTTGTTACGCCAAAGCTTTTACCCCTCTTTCTCCATAGAAACTTTAACTAGGCCAAATCTCACAATCCTCCGTACCTATAAACTCATAAAGGGCTACAAAACGTTCTCTTAACGTATTAATAATAGATTCTGTGATGTCTGGCCAAAACAATCGATTAAAAAAGAAAAAAATTAACAAAAAAATATGGTCACATGATAATGAAAACAAATTAAGCAATATGGCAGAATAATAGGTATATTTTGTTAACCAAGAGAAAAACAGAATGACGAATCTCACTCACACGCGGCATTTAAAAAGAAACAATTACTCTTCTTCAAACCATAATACAAAGTAAAGAGTCTAATTTGTATTTTGTATTTAATTTTTTACATTACTAAATATTTTAAACCCAGTGACATTACGTATTATTATTATTACATTGATAATTTTGAATTTTTATGTTGATTGGTGATTGACAGAATCTCAAAAATCTAAACTCAAGGTTTGCCAAAGAGCCATGGAACGCAGCGTATGGTAAAGAGAATCGACAGGATCCGCAATACCACACTGCGTGCGAAGACCGGCATCGCTGATGTTGGCGACAAGACTGCCAGGCTGAAGTGGAACTGGGCGGGCCACGTCAGTCGTATGGTTACAGACCAATGGGCAACAGTCGTCACACAATGGGTGCCTGCAGATGGGCGTCGAAGCCGGGGCAGGCTGAGGAAGCGTTGGCGTGACGACCTTGATGTATTCCAAGATAGCAATACCTTTGCCCAGCGGTGGGAAAGTATAGGTTACGAAAAATAATTGTTGATTAAGTGGTACCTAGATTTTTATAATGTTTTATTTAATGTTAATTGATTTATGCCTAATTATTATCTTATTTTGTTTAAATTCACTATTTATTGTATATAATTAATTTTCCGCACACAAGTAATGTAATTTTGTTTTTGAAATAAAATATATTTCTTATCAAAAGAATCAAAACACCTAGATAATTAGCGAAATCAAAATAATTACAAGCATAGCCAAAGGCCACTACAATAAATTAATCTTACAAAGATAATCTCAAAAACTATAAGTAACGTTTTTGCCGCCTTTTTATCCGCCATTTGAAACTCTAAATGTCATTAGCAGTATAAATGAGTTTCGCGCCATAACGAACGCAATGCTGCCACAATGGAAAATCATAAATCAGCTGTCACTTTGACAGCCGCTGAAAGGAACAACATCAATGCATCGATACCAACTTTTAAAAGTATTACAAGAGGCAAAGGCAGGCTTTTTTTCTGCCCGTTTTGATTAATTGTAAAAAAAGGCGTGCTTATATTTTTTTGTTGGCCTTTAGTTTGTATGGAGATCTTAAGATGTTATTATGAGATTTCTGACAGATGTGTAGGTTGGGTATTTTGAACTTTAAGCGTAGGTATATCTTTTTATTCGCGTTATTAAGGAAGAGAGTATGTAGTGTGCCGGTATGGGGTCCTTCAAAAAGGGTGTTTTGAAAATGTTAAAGGCTCGGCAACGCGCGAGTGATACCTTTGGTGTTACAGTATAAAAAAAGTGGGACTCCAGGAGCGCCGACAGAAGTGAAAACTTGAACAATTACGAGATACTTAGTATATACAGAGGTATCGGTAACGGTGACAGTGTCGCAAGTTCAATGGGTTTTTCTCATCTCAAATAATGCCCAACGCACCTAAAGAACTTTTCACTTCAAAATATAACTTCCTGTTGATGGAACAGGCTTATGTTATGACCCACCTGATGTTAAGTGGTAACCATCGCCTATAACAAAGTGTTGCCTTGTAGGTCACGCAACTTAGAAATGTGATGTACTGCCGTGCGGCCATCTACTTGAGACAATAGTTATTTTTATGGTTACGGACAAAATGGTAAAAACGAAAATGATCGGACTTTGTGTATTCTAGGTAAAGGTGGCAATGTACAAGACAAAAAAACCGCTGCGTGCACGTTTACGTCACGAACACGCCACGCGTTCGGTTTGCACAGGTCTTAGTGATTCCTAGTTCGACTGCGGAATCCTAAAATCCTACAGACATTTAAAATTGAGAAACTCTTTTGTTTTTGGTTAAAAATACAGGATACGGTACAATTACCAACAAAACAGTAATGGGATTCGAATAATGCACTTTCGAACGATACTGTACCTATTGGAGGTAGACAAAATATTTTGTCGTGTGCATCGTTTTGTACCAAAATCACAAAATAAAGAGAATACAGAAGGCCGGTGTGTGTATTTTTACTTTAATTAAAACTATCAATAAATAAACAGTGAGAGTTAAATTGTGACAGATTTAATGACATAGAGTCTTATATGTAAAAGTAGACAATTTTCTATTGTGATACTTAATTTATGACATTTTATTATTATTAAATATTTTTTGTATTTCTTTTTTATCTATGATTTTATTTATTGTTTTTAAATTGTATGAATATGATTGTACTATTGTGTTTATTATTATTGATGTTATTGTGATAATTTTAAATATTGTAATTAGTAAATTATTTAAAATACGATTGAATCAAAATTAAACCTTTTTATTTATTAAAATCACAAGGATCACTTTGAAACGTCAATTTTACTGCCTGTTCCTTCGCGACGAAGCCAGGAAAGAAAGGCAAGAAATCAGACTGGTTGTTGTTTTAATGATCCTTTTAGAATACATAAAAATTACGTCTAAATTGTAAAATTTTTGAACGATTTGGAGCTATGAAATTGCTTCAACTTCTCTACTCTCTCAAATAAATAATGCGATATTTTATAAAGATTTTGTTTAATTACGTTTTTAAATTTGTAATTGTCAAATTTTTTGATGATTTTTGATGAATGATGTTATGAATAAATAAATAATACATTATTTACGTGAACACTATTTTGTAAACTGTCAAACTTGAATCAGTTTCGAAAAAGTATCCGAGCTTTATGGTCAATCCGAAATAGTTTTAACGTTTTGGATTCGAAATTGACGATGACCAAAACCGAGGTTTCTGACCCGATAGTTTTCCGACATTTTGATATAGCCCCCGGGGGTTTCGAACGTAGTTTTTTTGTGTCACTTGTGGGGAAACAGGCTTACGGCCCACCTGATGGTAAGCAGTCATCGTCGCCTATTGACACCGGTAACACCCGGGGTATTGTCGATGCGTTCCCTTCCCTGTACTAACCTTTTTACATTTCTCTTGAAGCGTACCATGTCGTAGCCTAACGGGAAAACCTCAGATGGTAGCTCATTCCACATCTTGCAAGTATGGGATAGAAAAGATCGCGTGAAGCGTGTGGTGCGCGATACTCAATTGTGGACGATATGTGGATGAGGTTTTCGAGAAGTGCGGTGGTAAAATCTCGACGACGGGATGAGATCGAATAGTTCCTGAAAATATTCCCCATTATACAGCTGGTAGAATACCCTGAGCGATCCGATGTCACGGTGTTGACTCAGTGGTTCCGGATTCAATCAATTCCTGTTGTCCCCATTGACGCTGTCCCCATTGTGGGGACAACGGGAAGTCATAAAATTTGACGCCGAATCACGCCGATGATTCTAATGGTTCTTCTCTGAAGGGAGTCAAAACGAAGGAACTTGGGAGCTCTGTGCCAAAGATGGAACATTTTTTATTGAAGTGAAAACTCCTTTAGGCGCGTTGGGCATTTTTTGAGATAGGAAAAAACTATTGAACTCGCGATACTGTTACCGTTACCACCACCCCATAATTGAGTAAACAATAAACTACCAAGTATCTCATAATTGTCCAAGTTTTCACTTCTGTTTGCACTCCCGGAGTGCCACTTTTTTATTTTTTATTTATTTTATTCATAATTTCATTTATTTATTTCAAGCTTACACCTAATAACAATTTTAAATAATATAATTTACGAAGATTTATATATTTTTAAACAATGGCTCATAATCTGTATTATAATTTTAAGCAGAGCATACACTAAGACGACGTTATTCTACGCTTTGTTGTTTTGCCGTAAAATACGGTTTGGCACGGTTCAGGACTCCAAGATTTTTGGATAACGGACTTCTGTACGTTCTACATTTTGTGCTAGCGAACTATGAGGATATAAGCCGGTTAGGGTTGTCACAACTATTAAATTGAAATTTTATAAATTATTTTTCTATTAAAAAAAAACATGCATGTTGTTTCAACGTTTATCACTGTCATTTGAATAGGTAAGTGTTAAGTAAATAGGATCTGTGTGCGTAAAATTCTATCCATACCTACTAAATTTTCTATGGTTATGAATTTGACGAAAAAATATATTTTACAACAATACTACCCATTATCCCTACCCGTGTTTTCATTTATTGTCGTACGTAACAAAACACGTAGTATCAATGTTACGTA
This sequence comes from Philereme transversata, assembly GCA_963924445.1. Lineage (NCBI taxonomy): Eukaryota > Metazoa > Arthropoda > Insecta > Lepidoptera > Geometridae > Philereme > Philereme transversata. The sequence goes on from OZ004346.1 coordinate 23,297,185, forward strand.
TGATCGCAAGATCACGCATCGTAAGAGTTCGAGGCGAACTACTAGTATAGTATAAATAAGACATACTGATTTGATCGTGATGAACGAAGCCGTGTGCAAAAATTATGTAAATTATTTTATGGTCTTTCGTTGGGATGTCTACCAACCCTAACTCTCTAGCACTCAATATGAACACGGGAAATCTCAGAGTAACGCAATGTCAGCTATAGCTATAACCACAAGCGTGTGACAATTTTAAAATACTTATAATTATTTACTTATATTCTTTTTTTCATTTTCTAAGTTGTACATTTTCAAGAGTAAGGTTTTTTCACTCCCAAAAACTTTTTAGGAAATCTCTTCTTACACCCTTTCTTATACACCACTAATTATTAGGGGTTTCTCTACTATTCCGACTGGTATAAATAGTTTTAACGTTGATTGATTGATTGAAAATTCTTTATTGCACAAAATTAACATAACTGTACAGAGGCAAACTTAATTCTAGTAAGCAACACCATCAAAACTAAAAAACTAATTAACTCTAGAAGTACGACTAGCTTCCACCCACGGTTTTGCACGCGTGGTTTGACTATAAAAAGTAGATTATGTGTTAATCTAGGTTATAATATACGTACATACCAAATTTGATCGAAATCGGTTCAGCCCTTACGACGTGATTGAGTAACAAACAAACAAACATCCAAATATCGCATTTATAATATTAGTGTGATATATGTATAAGATAGATAGATTAGATTAGAATATTCTTTATTGCACTAATCAAATAATTCATAGGCGAACTTAATGCTAATTAGCATTTTCTTCCAGCTAACCTTTGTGTTTACACTGTGTATGTTTAGTTGGAAACACCACTAGATTCATCTCATCATTCGGTCACCAACCTATTCAGGTTGATCCGCAAACATGCTATACTTAGGCTTTACTACTCTGAGAAAATGGACCATACGTGTTTTTGAATTCCGAATTCGAACATACTTTTCTATAGGCACTGCATAAAAGGTTCTTTTTTTAAACTTCGCGGCAATACTCGAACGATATCGTTTTAAATTTTAAAATCCTGGGCGTGGTTCAAAGAGTTTTTATGGAGTTGAGAAATTGTAAATTTGTTTTGGGTGTACTGTGAAGGTTTTATTACTAGGGATCTCCGCCTTTGTAAACAGTGAATCATATCGTTAAAAAATGCTTCATTTTAAGGGTTCTGCAGTTGAATTCAAAACCCTTTGAAGAAGAGTGCACGCGGCTGAAATTCGAATGTTGAGATGTATGTGTGGGGTAACGAGAATGGTTAAGATAACGAAGGAGTATATTAGAGGAAGTTTAGTGATAGAAAAGTTGAGGAGTAAAAGGCTAGCGAGGTATGGACATGGCATGCGGAGGGAAGAAAATCATGTGAATAAAAGAGTGTTAGATATCAGTGCAGATGGATATAGAAGTAGAGGAAGGCCGAAGAAGAAATGGATGAACTGTGTGAAGAATGATATGGGTAGGAAAGAAGTGACAACGGAGATGACGGCTGATAAAGAGGTATGGAAGAAAAATACATGTGCCGACCCCACGTTATGAAAAGGGGAGGATGAAGAAGAAGATGAAAGACCTAAATATATGTTTGGAGACGCCTAGTAAGTAAAAAAAAGTGTTTGTGTGACTGGAGTTTACTCCTTACGAACGATTATAAAATATATAGATTAGTAAATGAGGGTAAATGAACGCATTTTTTATATTACTGAAAGCATGCATTATATATTTATTTATAATAATTATATAATTTATATTCATCAAAATACATTACATAGTCATGGAAACAAAAAACCAAAAAGTTGTTGCAAAATGATTATGATGGAATTCATGTAAAAAAATGTGTGTGCTTTAAACCACACGACTGAAGTAAAACTATCTCCCTCGCAACTTCCGTTCGCCTCGCCCGATCACACTTTTCGTAACGCTCTCGTCACGCATTCACCAGCTTACTCCCCAAGTCGAGCGCGCGTAAAGAAGTTTTACTTCAAAAAACAAAAAGATGTTTCACAATGCTCATGATGGATGTCGCATAAACATGAAAATTTACTAAGAAAGTTGTCTCCACAAACTAAAAAAAAAAATTGTTCAATAAGTTGCGCACGAACATAATGTCACGAAGAAAGTTAGTTTGATTTTATACTCCATACATTTTCATACCCCGGGCTTATATATGAAAATCGATTCGTAAGGAGTAAACTCCAAAACAAATGTATCTGAGGCAAAAAAAAGCTGGACTGGTGTAACTAATGAATACTCAAATTAACAAAACATAGAATCTATTTACATAATGAAAAAGATAACTAAAAAACTAAGTGCAAACGTGCTATACAATATTTAAAATCTTACTTTATTACGGTTATTAACTCCTCAGTTTAATCGTATGATAGATTGGATAGAGCAGACTGTAACGCTCTTTTACAGTTTGAGAAATTCATTGAGTGGATGCTTAATTTACGATTTATCCTGTTGTACAGGTATGGTCCTAGGAACATTAAAAATCTGGATTTGGAGTTGGGGTTATTGAGTATATTTTTTCTCACGCACTATCCCAAGTGAATTCACATTAGCGGAGCCGTTATCGAGTTAACAATGACCAACTTTCAGAGCATGAATGATGAAAATAAAATAAATACTGTTCTATTTTTTTTTGTTATATGTAAGTACTCTTATTATAAAATTAAGTAATTAAGTGGGAGATCGAATCTGGGGCCAAACATCTTTATAATAAATTTCACGGTGCACAGACAATAGTCAAAATGATCAGGGGACGACAACATTTTATAAAACAATTTTTTTATTTTATTAAGAACGAACATTAAAACTAAAATTTATTTATTTATATTTATACCAGATTTCAAATAGGTAATTGTTTAAATAAATTAATATTTTAACTGAGCAAACCTTTTTTAAAATACATTATGTGGTGAGAAGCGTGAAGCGTTGACGCGATGATTTGGACCCTTTTTATAGGGACTGGCGGGATTTGGTACAAGATTGAGATAAGTGGAGAGATGAGGGGGAGGCCTTTGCGCGGCAGTGGGACAGCATAGGCTAGATAAAAAAAAGCACTTAATTGATTTTGTCTTTGGCTATTTGAAATCTGAATTTGGAAGCTGCGTTTCATTAAGTTTCCTGAATAAAATATATTTTTTTAAACGGTGTTTGTAAGAACATTTATTTTTATTAAAACTAGCTGTTACCCGTGACTTCGTACGCGTTACACTATTAAATATGTAGGTAACCTAGAAATAAAACTAACCTCGCTGTTGCAGCTTGACTTGATACCCCATTTTTATCCCATAGAACCTGATTTAGGGGGAAAAAAGTAGCCTAATTAATAAATAATAATCTACGTTATCTTCAGGTTATAATCTACGTACGTACTATATTTCATAGAAGTCGGTTCAACCGTTACGACGTGATTGAGTAACAAACAAACATCCACACTTTCGCATTTATAATATTAGTGTGATATAGATAAGGCTGACTTCTGCATATGTCTCTCCCTGCAAAACATTTTACAGCAGATAGAAAAAGACAAAGTTATTATGGTTAAATAAATTTTTATAAAATATTTACTTACCGATTATCATCGCTAAGTTACTTGTATTTACTTAAATACTTATTAAACTATTTTAGATAAGTATATATACCACTGTTTTAAGGACATATGGGTATATTTTTTTTAAAGAAGGCCTTATTATTTATTAATTTGCTCATTATACTGTAATACAATGAGAATGATTAACTGAAAATTATAAAATTATTTTTGCATATATCTTTTTCATATATAAATAAATAAATAAAATAGATATTGCTGCATATTTCACACAGCACTATCTAGCTCCAAACTAAGCAGAGCTTGTACTATGGGAACCAAATAGCAGATAGAATACGTAAATACTTTCTTTTTTTTTTTGTAAATAAATACTTATTATAAATAGAAAAACATCCAGACCCGGAACAAATATCTGTAGAACATGCAAACATTTCGTCCGCGGCGGGAATCGAACCCGCTACCTCTTGCGTCTCAGCCGGCTATTCGCCCACTGTGCCACGGTGGTCGTATATAGGTACATAATTATGTTTACGAAATGTAATCTTTCTCTTCTTGTGTTACCTACCTAACCTACCTTTGTTTTTTGGTTAATTAAGTATTTTGTGGTCTGTTCTGTGTGTAAAATAAAGGTATTATTTTTCATTTAAACAAATTTTTGCACAAACATTTTTTTGATATAAAATGTTGACGACCGCTTGCTAAGACTCCGTTATAATTGAGTTACAAGTAATTAAAGTTGTATACAAACCACCACAATCATTCTGAACCTTATTATCATACATTTAAAGACAATTTTCCGCGTAATACATCTGAATACTCCTATATTGATTAATGGGCATAAAAACCCGCCTTTTGTTGTAAATTATAATTTTCCTATATATAATTATTACGTTCAATGTTTTGTGATTTTTGGTTAATTAATCATAGTTTCTGCAGTTTTACCACAAGATGAATCGATACAGAAAACCAGCTCGGGCCGATCTTGTTGATAAAAGCGTTTTTTTTTTTATACCACTTGGAGATACAAAGCTCAAGTCCGGTCTGGTATGGAGTACTGCTGCCACCTTTGGGATGGTTCGGCCAAATACCAGCTCGCTACCTTAGACTCGATAGAACGTAGGGCTTTTAGGCTTATAGGTGAGCAATATATGGCGGAGACTAAGACCCAAAGTCTCGAACACAGCCGTAAAGTTGCAAGCCTATCGATCTTTTACAGAATACATTTTGGGGAATGTGCCCAGGAACTATACGATCTGATCCCGCCATCTCCCTTCCATCAAAGGACAAGCAGGCGCACGGCTCAGTACTATCCGTACCTAGCCAATATACCACCCATTCGCACACTCCGTTTTGGTTCTACGTTCTTGATGCGTACAGCTAAGGTATGGAACAATTTGCCGTCGTCTGTTTTTCCAAAAGAATACAATCCGGGCCTCTTTAAGGTAAGAGTAAATAGGTTTCTTCTAGATCTTCGTGCTTCAGCTTAGACCACATGAGATTGTGGTCAAACGATGTTCTATCCAATTAAAAAAATAAAAATAAATAAAAGATGGTACAAACTTATGCGCCACCTGATATTAAGTAGTAACCCTCGCCCATAACAAAGTATTATCTCTCGTTTTTTTGGATGGACGATTCTCGCTGTGGGCCCCTGAGGCCTCTAAGGTCTCTGAGCGCGGATTACGCTCGCATTCAATCCAGGTCATAATCTATCTATATACCAAAAAATTCATCGAAATCGGTTCAGCCGTTACGACGTGATTAATAAACGAACAAGCCTCCAAACTTTCGCTTTTATAATATTGGTAGATATGATTATGAATGGATTTCCATTTTTCTTTCTTGTACAATGTTTTAAGACACCGTTCATAATATCTAAGACAGGATCCAAAAAGGTATTAAGAGCCTATCTCATCAAGATTACGACGGAGTACACACTACACCTTCGGCTTAGGGCTTTCACACCGCATCAGTTATTCATGTGTGCGCCGATGGGAAGGGGAGCTATTCATGGCCCAACTTGCTGAGCAACAAGGATAAGTTGGATGATGAATTATGGCGAAAATACACATGTCAGTAGCTTGTACAGACAGCGTCGCGTCGCTAGCTGGTATCCCCATGCATATTTATAGATTGAAATAATTTCATCATTTCAAAAAATAAAAAAAATATCTAAAAATAAAATCTCTTACGGGTTGGGATCTCATCTGTTAAGTTGCAATAACCAGCAGTCTCCTCTTTCTTACGGTAATATTTACAAACATTAAACTTAGGTATTTTAGTAAGAATTAACAAATAGTAAGACACATCATTATTGGACGTATTTAAAGATAAATAGAAAAATAATAGAATACAAATATAAATGATTACAAATTTATCATATAAATGAATACATGAGCCGTTCATTTTCTCAAGCTTAGCTCTTAGCCTCTCTGCTTAGTTGTAAATAAATTAATTTTAATTTATTTACAACTAAGCTAAGTTAACTGACATTTGATATATATTTTTGACATGCCAATATTATGAATTGGTGAATAAATGAATACTGAATAAAAACGCGTAAACGGATGATTTTGTACATGGCATACAAGCAAGCATGCAATCAGCTACACATGTATTTTTTAAACTTTTGCGATCACTGTACACACGGCTACACCTCAAGCTATACAATTCCAGTATAAGCTGACCTCGTATTGTGTAGGTTTTCCGTACGACGAGAGGTCAGCATAAACTGGAACTGTATAGCTTGATGTGTAGCCGTGTGTACATAATTACAACATTAAACGGGTATTTATCTTTTTATTTATCATTCCGACGTTTCCACTGTATTGCAATAATAAATAAAAAGGTAATTACGCGATAAATATTTGTAATTACTAACACGTGTATAAATACCTATATCAAAAGTCATGCCTGATAAAGGCAAGCAAGAATCTTCATCCAATATAATTGGCATGCAACGTGCGGGGGTAGCGGGGAGTGTAAACAACATACTAAAATTATTAAGAAGTCATGCAATTTTTATTATTATACGTGATCTCTAATTCAACTTGGGCAAATCGGCGCGGTACGTATGTATGTATGTTTGTTTGTCCGAGGATAACTTTCGAAGCGTTGATCCGATCATCGTAAAATTTGATAAATAGGTAGGTAGTGATGGCACAATTTTAGTGTGACTAAATGAGCTAAAAATGTTAGGGGGTTGTTGAGATATTGAGGTTTAAGAGGAGTAAAAAAAATGAAAATGAGACTGTACGGTCAAGTGGGACGTCATATGAAAGGTCTTTATTAGTACATTTAGACTACGTTTTTATTTTTAGTAAATTCTTTATAGTTTTTGAATTATTAGCCATAATAAAAACTAAACATTGACAAAATTCACAGGGTACACCAGTGATCCTACAGTGCTATAATTTGGTATGCGTGTAGCTTAAATGACACAAATATGGGCAAAAGTCTGAAATCCAGAATAACTGCAATTTGTACCCCATAAAAAAACCAATTAACATGAACTGCCGTTACCTGTAATTTGAATGAAACTGTAGCCCATGCATTTCGTGGCACTATTTGGATAGTCAAAGATTACAAACAATATTTTTTTTGTTTTAATCGGAAACTCGCGAGATCTCAGTACGGGACGAACCACTAGTTATTATCAGTCCACTGTGTCCCACCGCTGGGCAAATGCCTCCCCCCATTCTTTCTAGACACTTCTTTCAGGCGCTAAGATGGTCCAGTCCGTTTGGGAATTAGTGAGCTCGTCCTTCCATCTTTTCTTTGGTCTGCCACGACGTTTGGTCATGTGTGCCGTATGTCGGGTGATCTGCGATCTAAGCTCACCACAGAGTGGAACCCCGACAGAGCCCTAACATGTAATTACTATTGAAAAAAATTAGTTTCTATGCTATCTACCAGCATGCCATTTTTTGCAAGCAAGTTACTTACCAATTTAAAATGGTATGTGTAATATTATCTTAACTGTGAAATAATGTTTCAGCTATATATTTCTTTTTTATTTATTTTTTGAATACATTCTGGTTAATGTAGATAGATGAACTCTTTATTGTACAAAACATCAGTACAGTACACTAGAAACAAGGTTAACTTGTGACTTTACATTTGATAGAAATTCATAGCTCAAACAGTAAAAATATAAATAAAAACAGATGAAAATGTTTAAAAGAAACCTTATTCGTTAAAAAAATCTTGCACCTAGATAGAATTTCAAATATGCATGACACTGAATAGCTAGCTTTACACTCTGAGCAGAAGTTACCAGCCACGACAGGCTATCATCTTAATATTATTTACTAGCTCTAACACTCGGCTTTACTCGTATCTGGGGTGTTCAGCTCTTTACGCATATAAAGTTTTCGTGTTTCTACCTACATAATGTTTTAGCTAGAGGATTATGAACTTGAGTTTTTAACTTTTAAACCTAAATTCAAACCTAATTAATCGAGCGAGCGAAGCGTCTCAGTTTCGAGATTGGCCAAAACATGCTTTTGTCCGTCTGTCAGCCTGTCTATTGTCGCCTACAGGTCGCAGTTTTCAACCGATTTTAACGAAAATTGACACAAGTTTCTACGTTTATTTAAATTTTTAGTTGATCGCGACTTTTAATTGGGGGGGGGGGGGGGGGATAGGAGGGGGAAGGGTGGAAGTTTGCTGTAGCGTTATTTATCGACGGATTTCAATTTTTGATTTTTTTCAGAAAATTTATACCTAACTATATCAATCAGACTACACAGTCTTCGCTCCATTCTCAAGACGAACCCAAAGACACCAGATTCGACCTCCTAGGACTAAGGGAACGCGAGTAATCGCTAAAACTTATACCAATATTTTGCTCACGTCTACAGAGGTACCTAAGACTATTGGAAAATTCAAGCACCTGAAATTCGATTTTAAATTGGACTTTCTTCGTTAATTTTCGTGCGAGGTCTACAGTTCTCACAGAACAATTAGTCTTAGGCTCGGACTGTATGGCATCCGGGCTTGTCAGGGATCGTTTTTTAACGGCCCCTGACCAATCCGTCGTACAACCAAACATTTGAATTTTTCCTGCATCAACCTACACACAATCCGAGGCCATCCGACTCCGATTTTTATCGAGATATGCTCCGCATTCGCAGGATCGGGGAGACCGACAGCAATTTTGCTATCGCTACTCAGGCCATCCCTTTCACACGTGAGGTACGTACTGTACATGTGAAAGGGATGGCCTGAGTAGCGATAGCGAAGCAACAGCAATTTGGTTTAGGTAATAAGGGGGCCGGATCCGAGCGTTATATTTGTGTTACTTACATGTTTTTTTTAACGTGATTTGGACCATCGCATAAAACTATCTGACCTAGATTTCCTTTTTACAAATTTATACTACTGGCTGACCAATCCGCAGCTTCGCACTCGTTATTTTTCAATAAAAACATTACCCTCCTTCTGCGCAGTTGGGTAAAAAGTAGCCTATGTCACCCGCGGATAGTGTAGCTGTGTGTAGTGTAGTGTAGTGTGTGTGGTGAAATAGTTTCTTAAATCGGTCCGGTAGTATCGGACCTATGCAACCAAACAAACAAACAAATCTTTCGTCTTTATAATATTAGTATAGTGTTTTTCCGTCGGGGGCTAAAATTAAGCCAATTTTAACGTTAAATCGATACAGATTAATCATTAGCTAAGTTAATTAAATGTCCCTGTTGGTTGATCGGGAATCGAACCCTGGAGAGTGAACGTAATGTTTTATTAGCACGGCCGTGTTTAGCTAATTCTAGGGTATATAATAGTTGCTGGGAGCCTTTGGGTGTAGGCCGCACTAGTCGTTCGCTCTGGAAATCTATGGGGGAGTCAGGTATGGACTGCGCAGTGTAATACATTTAATACTCTGTGGTATTTTTAGCTGCGTCTTAAATACTGTCAAAGATAGGATAAGATAAATATTTATTTTTTTTCTCACAAAAGGCTACAAAAATTTAAAGCATTTGGGTACCCCACTCCATTAGAAATTATTGAGTCAAGGTAATTTTTTTTATATATAGGTATTTACAAAAAAAAAATATTACAAGTTAATCAGTTATCTGGTTCCCTTAGTACAAGCTTTGCTTAGTTTGGGGCTAGATAGCGCTGTGTGAAATATCCAGCATTATTTATTTATTTATTCCACTTCGCCACACGATTATATATATTTAAATTTAATTAGTAGATTTGTTAGTCCCAACTGGGGCCAAGCTGTTTTGAACTAGGCCTAATAAAGTTAGCCCATTTTATCGGCCCACAAAAATCGATTGTCGCATAAAGCACTCATCTCTCTAATACTGAATTTTGTTTTCATCTATAAGTTAAATTATAAGTGTGTACGGTTGGCAAAATAATAAAAATAAAATCTCAAAGAAATGTAAAAAGTCAAATGACAAATTAATCATATAATCATTAAAAGATTAGGTACGGAACACCTAATTAAAAATAAACGAAAAAAATATTACAATAGTAAGACACACGCTTAATTGTACGCGCAGAAGTAGATCAACAACGTATGCGGTCAAAAACAGATACACAATGATCACAAGAATCTTCACACTTTGTATTGAGATGAAATGAGAAGCTTAAACAGTTGACGCAATTTGGCTGGACCCACCAATGTAACATCACGAACTGACGCACCCAACCAGTAAAATAATAATTACGGTAGAACCGACAGCACCCGAACAGCCTACACACAATGCAATATGGTGACGTTACATTGGGTGGTTTGGTCCTTCTAAACTGGGACATCTGTTAATGATTTTATGCTTTAATCAAAGTATAAAACCAAGTCGGATTAGTTACACCATTTATAACTCAAGAACGGCTTCTCCGATTTTGATGATCTTTGATTTGTTGGATTTGTCTCCGCCCTGAATAGCAGAATAACTATTAAAAAGAAATCTGGGCTGCGTTTCGTCCATACAAACGTAGTCCCCTGTTTCCTCTCTGGATAAAATATTTTTTTACCATACAATTTACACCACCACAGTACCACGGTCATGTCCCTACGTTTAGTTTTTCTCCATAAATTATTTATTACAAGAACTAGGAACCTTCTAAAGTCACAGAAATTGCTAATTTTTACTGCCAATTTTCAGACATCCATCAAACAAATTTGAGGAATATAAATAAAAAAAACGAAACGTACAAACATAGCCAAAGTCTTTTTTATTACATATTTGAAAAAAAAATTAAAATCCGTCCGGTTTTGGAGGAGTAAACAGGGGACTACGAAACAGTGATTTCGTCTATTTTAAATAGGTATAATCAGTCCGACCTGCAGTTGTCTCTATCGCACGCACATAGGGCATATAGGGCACAGCGCGACTGCAATAGATTTGTTAAATACCTATTTTCCAAATGTCTTGCTTCCCGGATTTCCTCTTAAAATATTGGAAAAGTTGGACGTGGGGAGTAATCGTGAGATATGGAGGAATATGGGGGAGATTTTTGCCCAACAGTGAGAAGCAGTGAGAGTTAAGTGAAGAAAAAAAAAATTGAATTGCAAAAAAAAAGTCAAACATTGGTAAAAATAAAATTTTTCTAACGTTACCGCCAAATGAATACATAGTCAATAATTTTATTAATGTTTGTCTTCGAAAAGCTGTTGGGTTTCTTATAAATTTATTATTATATCACATACTTATGGTAATGATATGATGATCTAACGTTTTCAGATTTATTATTTAGTGTTATTGGTATAAAGCTGTGTTTTCAATGTTTTAAATTCAATTCAACATATTTATTTCTTGAATTTTACATCCTTAATATCAATTCAAAAATAATAGTAGATTATTAAACGAGGGGATAAAGCAGTGTCTTCCGTCACGGGCGCTATATTGGATCCCGAACGTAACGTAGGATTCTAGAGTTACTCGTAACTCACGGGAAGAGCGAAGAAGTTACTAAAATCCTGAGAGCAAAGAGGCATATAAGCACGCCCAACATGCAGACAGCTTTATCCACGAGGAGAATACTCTACTTTTCACACTTTCTGGGAGACATTAAAAACCAAATCTAGGTTGGTGCATTCTGTGCAGAAGTTAGTTCGATTTACGAATAAGTTCTTATTGTGTGTTTCTCTTTGGTTCAAATTTTAATACAGATGAGGTTCCAAATTCAAATCACAGCATAATGAAATTCAGTACAACTTTACTCCCCGCTCCCGTAATCACCTGCTTTCGGTGAGGTTGACATGACATATAATTTGACATTGTCGAGCAGGTGGTGTGAAAAAAATTTTAAAACTATGTTAGTAAAATTGTTCGTTACACAATTAATTTAATATTTTAGGTCCAAATTATCAATTAAGGCAATTAAATAATTTAGGGTCAAAAGGTAATAAAATCCAATATACAAAAACAATTTTAAATATATTTTATTTATTAACTAGCTTCCGCCAGCGGCTTTACATGCGTTGTTTGTCAACAAAAAGTAGCCTGTGTAATCCAGGTTATAATCTAACATACCAAATTTCATCGGCTCAGCCGTTACGACGTGAAAGAGTAACAAACATCCACACATACATCCATACAAATTTGCGCGTTTATAATATTAGTGGGAAATGGGATGGGATTAGTATTAATGTGATACATAAATTCACAATTAAATTACCGTATATTATAAATTATACTAATACTATACTTTCGTGTTCGTAAATAGGTGATGGTTACCACTTACCATCAGGTGGGCCATAAGCTTGCTCCATCAACAGGTAACATAAAAAATAAAATGGATGCCGGTAAAATTACATGAGATTTTTAACTTCTACGGATGACATTATTACAATTGCATGTAGTTAGACGTAACCTAGAATGCAATTTATAAATAAGTTCTTGTGAAAAATTACTTTTTTAAAACAAGCTTTTATAAAATTCATAATCGGAACCGCAAGCAGATTCAAATGAGTCCAAACACTAGTAGCCTACTATAATCCATTCAGAAGTTCCATTGTCTAGCATCCGTCTCCATTATGAAACCACCTCCATGGTACCATATTATTGCATTGTCACCGAAGTTACATATGTATTCCAAATTTCAGCTCAATCGGTTGAGAGGAACGGGTTTAAAATTCAGTTGCAAAATTCCACCCGGACAAACTTACATACCTAGTCAGGTCATAAATTCTGTCACATGTTTAATATAAAATAATTGAAACAAGTTTATTCATTATGTAACCATTTATATACCAAAATGAACTTAACAAAACATAGATTGTTATGGCACTAAAGTTTATTCAAAATGACCTCCGTGATTTTGAATACAGGCCTTCAATCTGCGCGGCCAGTCGTCTATCGCAGCACGAACGAGGTCCATGTCAATATCGGCGGCTGCCTTAATCAAGGATGTCTTGAGTGACTCCAAATTGGGATGAAGCTTTGAGCACGCCTTTTCCTCCAAGTGTTGCCATATCTTGTAATCTAACGGATTCAAATCTGGACTGGAGGAGGGCCAGTCTTCGTGCCGGATGAAGTCGATTTCACGCGCCGCCAGCCAGTCTTGTGTGCTCTTCGCTCTATGAGCTGGCGCCGAATCTTGTTGGAATACCCAGTGCCTGTTATTGAACATGGTATGAGAAACAGGTTCCACAAGGTTCGTCAGGACTGTATTTTGATACACAACTGCATTCGTTTTTACACCTTTCTCACAAAAATGTACCTCTGTTAAGCCCCAATAAGAAACTCCCAACCATACCATGAGCGAGGATCGAAAATGAACTCGTTGGACACGCGGAATACGGTTGCTCGCTTCTTCACTACTGTGTGCGTACACCTTATCATTTTGTTTGTTGTAGCTCTCTTCTACGGTAAAAATTTTTTCATCCGAAAAAAGAATTTCCCGATATTTTTTTCCCGCGTACCGCTTCAACAAAGCGCGGCATCTCTTCAGTCTCAGGTCCATTAGACGAGCATTCAAACGATGTCCTATTTTTCTTCGATATGCCCGAAGCCCTAAGTCTTCATTTAACACCCTTTTCACCGTGGTTCTGCTTAACCCCATCTGAAGGGCCAACAGTTTCTGCTTACGTTTGGGATTTCTTTGAATTCGCGCCTTCACAGCTTTTATCACTGCTGGAGTCCTAACAGACCGAGGGCGACCACTTCTTGGCCTGTCATCTACACTAGAGTCTTCATTGTATCGTTTGATGGTGCGATAAACGAATCTTTTGGTTATATTCAAATTTTTCAGTATGTCAAAAATTTGAATTGGCGCGTAACTGCAACGATGCAACGCAATAACTGCAACGCGGTCTTCTTTAAGCGTCCACTCCATATTTAAAAATGAGTAAAATTCTAAAAAGTATACATTTTTATTTTCATGAACAATTCTTAATTCGAATTCTATAATTTTTTTTGTGGCCAGCATTCTAAAAGAAAAGTTTTTACTGTGTGACAATACTTATGACCTGACTAGGTACATTGCAAGTTAATAAAAAGCTTGTAAGATGGTTCACATGAAAGATCATGCCGAAAATCCATGAAAAAAATAATATAGCTACCAAAACACCTGAACACCTAGCGGATTATTTATAAAGGTACAATCAAATACGAAAGTGTTTTTAAGACATAATATACGATATTCAATTCCGTACACGATTTCTATTTTGACGACTCCGAGGCGCAGTGGGCGTTTAGCCGGCTGAGACGCAGGAGGTAGCGAGTTCGATTCCCGCAGCGGAACAAATGTTTGCGTTATATACAGATATTTGTTCCGGGTCTGGATGTTTGTCTTTATATTATAAGTTAATTATAATTAACAAAAAAAGTATATTAGTATTTTATCAGTTATCTGGTTCCCATAGTACAAGCTCTGCTTAGTTTGGGGCTAGATGACGCTGTGTGAAATGTCCAGCAATGTTTATTTATTTTATTTCTGCCACCAAGCAGCATTGCTGTTTCGGTTTGAAGGGTATGGTTGCCGGTGAAATTAAAGGCATATGAGGCTTTACACCTGTATGCATTAAGTTGACGGACACAAGGCAGTGCTTCTTAGATCACGCTTCTAAGGTGACTTACGAGGCAATACTTTATTATAGGCGATGGAGACCACTTAACATCAGGTCAAGCATTAACATCAAGCAGCGTCTTTCTTCTACTGTGCAATCTCGTATCCTCACGTTCTTCGGGCATGTGTCGCGGCGTGGAGAGGTGTCCATTGAGCGCCTTGTGGTGCAGGGAAAAGTTGAGGGTACGAGACCACGCGGTAGATCACCAATGAGATAGACGGACTAAATCAAAGCAGTACTTGACGGTCCTCTACACGAATGCACCAGTGGGCCTAGAATAGTAACTATAGAGAAGGGTTTTGACTTGAGTCATTTTTCGGAAGAATGAAAACTCTTGTCGACCGTCTCGAGCACGGCGATTGCGAGAGTGAATGGGAAGAAACGTTGTCGACACTTCCTCGACAGTAGTCGCCGAGCGTGATATCCATCATTTTCTCTATCTTTGAAATACATATAAGGATAGACAACTTTCTTCCGAAATTGTCTAGGTCTTGCGATGCCGTCTGCGTCTTGCCGTTTTGCGATGAACGCTAAGAATGCTAAAGAAGTTTTCGGTTCAAAAATAACAATACACGCAGAAATACAAGTGGCCGTCAGAGCCTTGTCGTCTCTTCGACGAGTAGACAAGGAAATCGCTGTGCTAGCCTTGAAGAAAAACGGCAATACGAGAGTGGCGAAGGATTGTCAAACGCGCCACTACCCCCGAAGTGACGACCACGACCACTCTGCCAAGAGTGTAACGTCTGAGAAGAAGAGAGTAGAATGTTTATATTTTAATTCTAAATTTGATATAGTGAACACAGCCTTATTTTGATTTGATACAAGATAATTTTTGAAGCGATTGATGACCCCCCACAGCTCCATCCCATCTAATCATATACACAAACATATCTTTCAACGAACGTTATAAATACGAAAATACCATCAAAAATAGTCGTCCAAACGAGCCTAATCAAATAAAGTAGCAGGGAACGTATTTTAGATAACAGTTATGTATTTATTAATAATCAATTTTTGAGTAATAAGTTATTAAAAATTATGAACGATTAGGAAATATTTTTGAAACCCTCTTGTTAAGTTACAGATATAATATCAAAACACGGTTTTTTAAATAGGTATTAATTTTATGGGTTATTATTTTTTCTTACAAAAGGTACTTTGCTACTATCTACTTATCTTAAAGTTAAGTAGGTATATTGTTAGTTAGATAGGTCTAGCCCTATTTCAATCAATCAGAAAATCAATGAAATGAAAAATTATATTTTACTGCGTGAAATCTTCATAACTACAAGTTTCAATTTAATCTCAATCCATGTCAATAATTACGTCAAATAAGCTTATGGATTTCATGGATTTATAATCATCTTTTGCCACGTGAACAAAGACGAAAAAGATAGCTAGTTTAGCAATAACTTGGAATTATCGACGCCAAATCCAAGCATTGATGAGTATTTATTCGTAACTCATTGTAGCATAAGTTAAGGATAGGCGCAGAGCAGAGACTAGACAGCTATTAGACAAACAATCGCTTTTAGCATTAGTGTTTTTTAAACGTTCGCGATCACTGTACATAATCATTAAGACGGGTATTTATCGTATGTATGCGTATGTAGGTACCTTTTTTTGTTATCCGACGTTTCGGTTGTGTTCCGCGACTTAACTAGGTGCCAACTTTTGATGTTTTGACGCATAAAGGGACAAAAATGGACTCTTAACCAATTCTTTAGAGGAAATCTGGGCTGCGTTTCGCCCATACAAACGTAGTCCCCTGTTTCCTCTCTGGATAGTGATACTAGAGCAAATATTTGTTTACCATACAATCTACAAGTACCACGGTCATGTCCCTACGTTTAGTTTTTCTCCATAAATGAATTATTATATGAATTATTATAGGAACCTCCTAAAGTCACAAAAATTGCTAATTTTTACTGCTTCTTTTCAGACATCCAGCAAACAAATTTGAGGAATATAAGTTAAAAAAAAGAAACGTACAAACATAGCCAAAGCCCTTTTTATTACATATTTGAAAAAAAAAATTAAAATCCGTCCGGTTTTGGAGGAGGAAACAGGGGACTACGAAACAGTGATTTCGTCTATTTTAAATAGGTATAATCAGTCCGACTTCTAGTTGTCTCTAACGCACGCACATAGGGCATATAGGTCACAGCGCGACAGCAACAGATTTGTTAAATACCTATTTTCCAAATGTCTTGCTTCCCGGATTTCCTCTTTAGATTGTCCAATTGTCAAGTAAAGGTACAAGAGGTTAAAACTAAATTCTACAGCTCATATAAATATATACCTTAGGGACTACCATACTATAAAGGTTCTCAGCGTACCTATCTTTTAAATATTCGCGCGCACACCATATACTATATAGGATACTGACAGAGTCACATGCCGCTTACTAGTTGGGCTATCGTGATTGGCTAATGAGAATAAAGGAACGGTATGCGATCGATTGGACTGCGTGGCAAAAGAAAGAATAGAGTTGACTGAACAAAGGCTTTGTGACAAAATAAATAATCACAAAGATTTAACACTTATCTCTCTTATACAAATTATTTGGTTTTATATTTAAACCTTCCGGAAATTGTGAAGCCCCAAATTGGGATTCATCCTACCGGCAAGTACACCGTCGAAATTCTTCAGCACCAAGTCATTCATCATCATCATCATCAGAGCCAGACTTGGAAAAGGAGACCGACTCCCAGTCTTGTTAAGTTCAGTGTCATACTAAGTGGTTGCTTGACGTAATTTGGATACGACCTCACTCACCCAACCCTGAGATCTTTGTAGGTTGTTTAATTTATTTAAAATTAACCACTACTTTTGTTTAATTCCTAAATATAAATTCATCTCGCCTCATCTCGCTCGCAGTATAAACCTGTAGAAATGTTTCAATACATTTATAACTATTTGCTGACACGTAGTGACGTGTGACGCACACACAGACAGGACAGTCCTGTCTTAAGCTTGCGCACAACCTTAAACAAATTCTCGTTTGCAACACATTGTGTGGTATTTTGTCAATCCTAAACCGGATACCGAATAGGTATCGTTTATTTATGTCATAATCCGTATTTACGAGACGCCGCTGTCAAAATAACTTCGATGACAATTCGATTGTGAAACACCTACGCTGTATTTTAACAAGGAAATAACAGGTGGCTTATATTTATGGTTCAAGAAGGCGAAGTCTCGAGAAACCATATACCTATGAAAGTAAATAAATAATAAATATTGCTGGACATTTCACACAGTGCTATCTAGCCCTAAACTAAGCAGCGCTTGTACTATGGGAACCAGATTACTGATAGAATACTTATATACTTTTTTTGTAAATCATGATTATAATATACTAGTTGACCCGGCGATCTTCGTACCGCCTTGACATGAATATCGAATCCGCTACCTCCTGGGTCTCAGCCGAATATTCGCCTGCTGCGCTACGGAGGTCATCGAGTAGTAGACTTCTTTGTGAAAGGGCTCTTCCGGGGAAGTACCGCCACCGTACCTATTCCAGCCGCCAAGCGGCATTGCTGTGTTTCAGATTGAAGGGTATGGTTGCCGGTGAATTTACAGGCACATGAGGCATACAAGTGTATGCCTCATGTTGATGGACAGTGCATTGTAGGGCACGTATCTAAGATGCGTGACCTACGAGGCAATACTTTGTTACAGGGATATGGTTACTACTTAACACCAGGTGGGTCATAAGCTTGTTCCATCACCAAGACATACAAACCAAAAACTACGAGCCTTACAGTAGTCACATATGATGTGTAACATCTGACCACCGCGCGCGCTCATTGCTCAAATCAAATAGCACGCGCCTCCCCGGTTTTCTGTTACACAATTCCGTCCCTTTGTCAAAATCACTCCTACAAACCGAGAGGAAAGATGTTAACATCAAAAACTTTGATAGTTACGAAAATATAAAAACACTAGCTACCGCCCGCGGCTTCGCACGCGTGGGTTGTTAATAAAAAATAGCATATGTGTTAATCCAGGTTATAGTCTACATACATACCAAATTTCATTAAAATCCATTCAGTAGTTTTTGCGTGAATGAGTAACAAACATCCACACAGCATCCATACAAACTTTCGCGTTTATAATATATTTTAATATTTTACTTTACTGAAATTTATATTCTTTTATATTTCTCAAATAAAACTATAAATTGTTTATTTTTATTAATTTAAAAAATTACTAGCTGTTGCCCGCAACTTCGTACGCTTTACACTACTAAATATGTACTAATTTACGAGTATCACAACATATCACATTAATATAATTGAATAGAAACTTTGACACCCCATTTTTATTCCATGGGACATGATTTAAGGGATAAAAAGTAGCTGATGTGTTAATCCAGGTTATAATCTACATACATACCAAATTACATCGAAATCAGTTCAGCCGTTACGACGAAATTGAGACAAACAAACAAAAAAATCCAAACTTTCACGTTTATAATATTAGTGGGATGTGATGTAAAAATATGGTTATCATCATCATCAAATCAGCTACAGAATGTCCACTGATGAGCATAGGCCTCCCCCGTAGACGTTGAAGGCAACCGATCTTGTGCGGCCTGCACCCAACGGCTCCCAGCAGCCTTTATCAGGTCGTCTTTACATCTAGTGGTCTCTACTCTAGAACTGTTCTGCCCCAATTGCCATCAGTTCTTAGATCTATGTTAAAAATAGCCTTTTTTTAGTTTCTTGACTGGCACTTGCCATTTTTAATTTTCCCCTTGACTTGAGCTGTAGGTTAATTTTTTTTTATTTACTCTAATATCTTTTGTATACATGCCTGTTATAATTTCCGTGCCAGTAAGACTGTTGCAGGGTAAGCGATGGTGACTTAGCGACATTGACGACTTGACGACCTCCGTGGTACAGTGGGCACATAGCCGGCTGAGACGCAGGAGGTAGCGGGTTCGATTCCCGCCGCGGAACCAATGTTTGTATGATCTACAGATATTTGTTCCGGTTCTGGATGTTTTTTACAAAAAAAGTATATAAGTATTCTATCAGTTATCTGGTTCCCATAGTACAAGCTCTGCTTAGTTTGGGGCTAGATAGCGCTGTGTGAAATGTCCAGCCATACTTATTATTTATTATTATTCACACATATTTATTTTAAAACTCGTTTATTATTATTATTATTATTCATCATACATATCAACTTGTATACGCAATGTAATGAGGGCTTTTCATTCTTGATTAAAAAAAAAAGTAGTTCCAACTAGCGTAACAGATGGCGCCGTCTAAACAAGCACCCGAAACATGCTCCGTTAAAAAATATATTTCTGAACTTGCCAAACTGTCAAAGTCGCAAAGACAACATCAAAATTTCTAGAGAACATACTCACTCGGTTTTTGTTTCGTCTTGTGTGTGGCAATCAATGTTATTTTATTCTCGTATTATTTTTTAGCCCTGTGTGGAATCTGATTAATCGATACACTGTATCTTGAATGGATGTTGATGGTTGTTCTGGAGAAGCTTTGTTCCTTATGAACACTGAAGATATAGCAGTTTTCTTCAATATTCTTCATGCAATATCTTTTAAAAAAAGGTACCGACCACACCAACTAACTTATAAGTACCTAGGTAGATAAGTACGTAATATATCGCTAAAATAACTTGCGGTAATTATTCCAATATGATTGCGTCACAGACAAATCAGTTTACATGTTTAATTGCTTGTACTTATGCTTGTCTGCCATTGTTTTTGCAATAGGAGACAACGCACGGTTTAGTCATCTCTTCTATACATACTCTCCTGTTTGTAAGCATTATATGATTTTGTTCTAATTCAAGTTTTGATTGATACGGCAATTGACATTGACAATTCACTTTCTTTTGGAAAAAGACAAAACACACAAGTGCATGTTAGGCATGGAAATGATTGCTATTTATACATCATTTTCATAAGATCAAATTATTGTTACGCCGAGGCTGTTAAACAATGAGTAATAATCGAAACTTTTCGAACGCGTTTGTCTTGCTGTGTTATTGTTGTTATTGTCTGCGGTTGCGCACAATGGGGATTGGTCGTTCTGTCGAAACACCGACCCCTTTCCTGGAACGATCAAGATCGTTCTCGAACAATCGAAATGTGCGCGATATAAATAGGCCGGAGATATGGCCGGATAGTTAGTCTCAGTGAGGCCCTGGAGGACTGACGTGGAGAAGGGTCTCGCGTGAACAGTAGTTGCTCGCGAGTCAGTCTGGATTTTGCTATACGTGCGAACATTTCGGTGACTTTAAGTGGTGCAACAGTTGTGTGAATTAGTGTGTTGTGATTACGTGTGACCAAGTTCGTGTATTCATCATTCTAGTGTTAAATAAAAGTGTTATTTTGGTTAAATCGATTCCCATTATTTTATCCCGAACCCTCAGCTCGTAACATTATAATTTTTTATCACTGCTATTTCACATGTGAAAAATCACAGGCAATGATTTTTCATTATAATCCCGTAATGTCACACTCGCTATTCTGGTTAGTGTTATTTCACATGTGAAAAATCACGGGCAACGAAAACGCCTGATGAATTCCGAAGACAGGCGAACGACTGATTTGTAGCAGACCTGAATGACAACAACCGATATATGATGAATACCGAAAGTGATTTAATTTGAATGAGTTTTAACAGGTTATGCGAAGGAAATTAACAGGTGTGATGTGACATCCCTAGTGCTTGATACAGCAGCGCCATCTATTGGCAGTTCTCAAAACATGGCCGTTGGTGGCGCCTACGGTAGTTAAATTAGCCCATGCCTTTCAAATATATTTTCTACCTATCAAAATCCATTCCCTACCCGTAATAATTGAAAGAAGAGTAAAACAGTCGTCGCTAATTCGCATCTCGCAAAGCGAGCAAAACATTCTATATCGGCGGTCTTATGACCCTTTATGCAGTTTATTAGAGGACGTGGCCACGGTGATAATGATATTAATTGTGAAATCGAACTGTGAAATCCAACAATCTCTAGTGCCTCTGGATTGCGGTGAAAGAACAACGGTATACAGTCAGATACAGGTCAGTGGAGTGCAACCTACCTTATCCCTCTATCCCTGTTTTTGATTGGGTATCCCATTCCTCTAAAGGTTTTAGATTCTGTTTCCTGCCGGTCCTTAGGTTAATCTCAAATTAAAATACAGTCCACTTAAAAATACACTACACCAGCCGTGAAACCCCCTCATTATAAAAATAAGAAAAATATAGTTTATAAATCAAAGAATGCATATTAATTCAATCATTAATTTTACAAAGAATTAAGAATGACCGGATGTCAAGCACATTTTGAGATTAGAAAAACTGAAAAACACTTTTCTTCCCACCAGTACAAGTCAGTAAGTTCCATGATTGATAATGACAGAGCGGCCAAGTTACAATACGGGTATTTACGCGATTGTACTTTTACTAGCTAAGTAACTAACTAGCTAGTTTAGCTAAGTAGTTTTATTTAGCTACTAGCTTCCGCCAGCGGCTTCGCACGTGTTTTTTGTCAACAAAAAGTACCCTATAATATATCAACACACCAAATTTCATCGAAATTGGTTCAGCCATTGCGTCGTGATTGGGTAACAAACAAACAAATAAATAAGCAAACATCCAAACTTTCACATTTATGATATTAGTGTGTGAAAACCTGTAATGATCAATCTATTTTTAAGCTAACGCAATGTTTTAATGTTTCACTAACCTAACACTTTTTTATACTACTGGAGATGGAACAAGCCTATGGCCCACCTGATGTTTAGTGGTAACCATCGCCAATAACAAAGTTTTGCCTCGTAGGTCACGCTCCTTAGAAATGTGCGAATAGCGAAGTACCAACTTGAAGCTCTGGAATCAATGGAGAGAAGAGCCAGAAAGCTCATAGGCAACGATGAGCTAGTTAATGCAAGGCTCCTCAGCCTGGAGCATCGACGAAAGGTTGGTAGCCTCTCGGTTTTTTATCGAGTACATTTCGGAGAGTGTGTAGCGGAACTTTTCAACCTGATCCCACCATCTCCATTCTACCATCGGACAACCAGACGCTCTGCGGTGCGCCACCGCTATATGGTAGAAATACCTCCCATTCGCACAAAGCGGTTCTCTTTGACCTTTATTATGCGCACCGTCAACGAGTGGAACGTCTTGCCAGAGTCTGTGTTTCCTGATAGCTACAACCTGGGTATCTTTAAGTCGCGAGTGAATAGGTTTCTTCTACTGTGTACTATCGTAGACTGCATCATCGCTTACCATCAGGCGAGATCGTGGTCAAACGCAAGCCTTAATAATATAAAAAAAAATCATGATTTAAAATTAATAAAGAGCACACAATTCTTAGCGTGTAATTGTAACATGAGCTACCTACAGCGATTGACCTAAATACTTACATTGGAGCTACACACGCGAATTAAATCTTACATTTTATTAAAGGTTTAGTTCTGTGTTGATCACTTTATTATGAAAGCTTACTTGTATCATTTATAATTTATCGAGCGAAGCGAGATCTCCAAATCAACTTGGGCAAATCGGCGTTGTACGTATGTATGTTTGTTTGTCCGAGGATAACTTTCGTGGCGTTTATCCGGTCATCATGAAATTTGGTATATAGGTAGGTAATGATGGCACAATTTTGGTGTTAATTAATGAGCTAAAAATATGGGGGGGGGGGTTCAGATATTGGGGTTCAAGAGGGGTAATAAAAAAAATTAAAATGAGACTATTAGGTCAAGTGGGACGTCAAATGAAAGGTCTTCAATAGTACATTTGAACTTAGTTTTTATTTTTAGTTTAATTTTTGTAGTTTTTGAGTTACTAGCAGTAATACAAACTGAAATTTGACGTAATTCACAGGGTACACCAGTGACCCCACAGTGCTGAAATTTGGTATTCGTGTAGATTTAATGACACAAATATAGAAAAAGTCTGAAATCCAGCATAACTGCAATTGATACCCCTAAAAAAGTTACCAATATAAATGAACCCCCGTTACTTGTTATTTGAATGAAACTGTAGGTCAAGTTATTTCGTCGTGCATTTCGTGGCAATATTTTTTTCTTTTTTTTTTTTTAATTGGATAGAACTTCGTTTGACCACAATCTCACCTGATATTTTATTAGTGAAAGATTATGAGTAATACATTTTGTTTTATTTTTAAAACTCGCGAGATCTCAGTTCGGGGCGAACCACTAGTTTAAAGTTGTCTATGCACCTAAGCTAATGTGACATTATTCAGTCATTTGACAGATGACATACTAAACTCCTTTAGGGAAGGAAAAAGCACACCCCTTTCACAGGGGTAAAAGCGACATTGATAGATCGCCAAAAACAATATTTTGTTTGTGCAGCGCGGTGCTTCAATTAAATTGTGAATTATTTAGCTTGCGGTTGTACACGGATTAAAAAACCAATGGAGAGGCGTAGAATAAACAACTTACTTAAATACCTAAAAATGTTACTCCGGTAAGTCAACCATTTTTTTTTTAATTTCGTATTCATCACATTAATATTATAAATGTGAAAGTTTGGATGTTTGTTTATTTATTTGTTTGTTGGTTACTCAATCACGTCGTAACGGCTGAACCGATATCGATGAAATTTAGTATATACATAGATTATAACCTGGATTAGCGCATAGGTTACTTTTTATCACATAAGGTTTCTTGGTTACCTACACATTTAGGAGTGTAACGCGTACGAAGTCGCGAGCAACGCCTAGTAATTTATAAAACAATGGAGAGGCGTAAAATAAACAACTTAATTAAATACTTACTAATATTACTCCGGTAAGTCTACAATAAAATGTTTTAATTTCGTAATCATAATCATTTATGTATTGTTTTTTAATCTCCAACCGAAGATTGTCTGGAAGAGATAGCTTTGTTTAACGATAAGACCGCCCATTATACTTACTTATATTTATTTGTGTTTTTATTTTTATAAACAAATTAATAAAACCATGCAATCAAATTAATAAATATATACCTAATAATATAAATTGAATGCACTTATCGGTAACATTATATTCGGTTACCTTATCCCTCCTTCTCCCTTCCACCACCGGACAAGCAGACGTACCGAGAAGTATCACCCATATTGCCGTACTAAACAATTTGCTTCAACTTTTCTTGTTAGCACAAGTGGAACTCACTTCCGGCGTATGTTTTTCCGACCTTGTATAATCTCCGAGTCTTCAAGTTCAGAGTGAATAGGTTCTTTCTAGGCAAGCATGCTCCATCTTCAATCACACCATCACTTACCACCAGGTGAGATAGTGTTCAAACGCTTGACAATAATTTTTTAATTTTTTATTGATAATTTTTTATCAATAAAAAAATATATTTTCAACCTCTCCATGTATTTTTTTTTGCTAGAATATTTAGTATTTTTACATGATAAATATTATTTTCTACTTTATCAAGTGTATCTCTGCGGTAATTTTCCAATTAGTTATAGCAGTTAATATAAAACCAAATTTTATTGACAATTCGAGGGGCACACTAAATGTTTCCGGAATCAATAATAAAAAAAAACTATTAATGGTCAAAAATGAATTTATTGTTTCTCAAAACCACCCTTTGCGTCAATGCACTTTTTCATACGATTGAACCAATATTGAAAACATTTATGACACTCCTCCGTGGTGACGCCAGATATGTACATGTTTTTCATACTCTTCGACAGCCTCTTCTGGTGAAGAAAACCGTTGATCGCGTAATTGGTTCTTGATTTTTGGGAACAGAAAAAAGTCTCACGGTGCCAGGTCAGGACTGTAGGTATGCTGGATGACTTGTAAGTTGTACGTTTTTCACCTTCAAAAACTCATTTGTCTATCTGGTCGTGTGGGAACTTGCATTGTCGTGGTGCAAGATGATACGGCGTTTACGGTTTATTTTCACGGAGTTTGTCAATAAACAAACTCAATCACGTCGTAACGGCTGAACCGATTTCGATGAAATTTGATATATACGTAGATTATAACCTGGATTACCACATAGGTTACCTTTTATCTCATAAATCAGTTTCCATGGGATAAAAATGGGGTGTCAAGTCATTTAGTAGTGTAACGCGTACGAAGTCGCGGGCGTAAGCTAGTTTATAATATTAGTGTGATTAGGTTTACAGTTAAACACATGATTGTTTAAAAAAACGTATTATCTAAATGCTTTATGCCACATGTGAAACCAACAACAGGCAAATACAACATGCTCAGTAATCTAACACTTTAGGTACATACACGTAGGTATTATAAATATTAAAACATCAAAAATTAACCCGCAGTCACGATGACTAAAAGTTTAATGAAAACTGAAAAGTTTAAAGCGTGTGGGTAATTTCGTCACCTTTCAACTGGCAACTCCAAATTGCAGGGTGACGCGGCCAAAGTAGAATATAATTAAATATTTTCATAACACGGCTACACTGGGCGCTGAGCCTATAAATCACAGAGATTGTGCGTTTCATTGTGCAACACGATACGATAATAGTTAGGTTGATTAATCAACATCTCAGGCAAGGTTAGGCAAGGACTCAGGCAAGATGTATTCAGTATTTATTTATTCACCATTTAATTACATTGCAAGCTAGCTGTTGCCAGCGACTTCGTACGCGTTACACTACTAAAATGTGTAGGTAACCTAGAAATAAAGCTAAACTAGCTGTTGCAACTTGACTTGACACCCCATTTTTATTCCAAGGGACCTGATTTATAGAATAAAAAGGAGCTTATGTGTTAATCCAGGTTATAATCTACGTACGTAGTAAATTTCATCGAAATCGGTTTTGCCGTTACGACGTGATTGAGTAATAAATAAACAAACATCCAAACTTTCGTATTTAAAATATTAGTGTGATGTCAGATAATAAATACATTAATTTCTTCATTCAAATTTATTAAATTATTATTTATTACATTTTTCCAGCTTGTGCAAATATAAAATATATTTTCCACATTACGCAAAGGTTGAACTGGAAGAAAATGCTTACTATCATCAAGTTGGCCTATGTACAGATATATTATTTTTTGTGCAATAAACAAATTGCATTTGTGCAAAACATTGGAAAAACAATTGGTTACAGTTACAGCAGATACTACTTATGCAGATGAAAAAATGTTTTCAATTCTTTGGCGGTGCGCATAATAAAGGTAAGAGAACCGCTTTGTGCGTATGGGAGGTATTTCTACCATATATAGGTGGCGCACCGCACGTCTGTCTAACCAACGAAAAAAAAAAAATAAATAAATAAATCGCTCGCCGGTCCTCGCACCGGCAACACGTCTGCTCCGCTCCGCTCGCGCGCTCCCGCCGGCCCACGTGCCGCCCCGCGCCCCGCGCCCCGCGCCGCACTTGGCATCCGCCATTTGCTCTGTTGTGTGCGCTCGCTTGCGAGTACACCTCAGAAGAGTCCTTTATTGGACTTTGTCCTTTTCAGGGCAAACTCTTGTTTCTTCTCATTAAGCGTCCAAATCCACGTTTAGTGGTCGGTCTGGTGGATACCTTGCGGTGTTAACACAAACCAGACTGGGCGTGGACCCGGAACGCCAGCTTTCCTCTCCTCAGGAACGCTACATCCGGCTGGGCTTGGTACCACCGGCCTTGGGGGCTTCCCTCGCCGACACCAAGTATCGGTTAGGACACACCCCTCATACCCCGTAAGAGCGGTAAAGGGACACACTTTAGGTAGGACACTTAGGCCTCACCCCTCCTGTCTATCCCGACGGGAGGATCACGCACCCCCTCACCTCTCCGGGTGTTCTCCCCCGGAGAGCTATGATGGACATCGCCGGGGACGACTTCGTTCAGTTGCCGGGTTCCGTAATCCGGTTACTGCTCGAGAACGTTCCCGACAATGTCCGACAACGTATTATGAGGGAGCAACAATCGGTTGCCTCCCTCCCGCGTCTAATGGACGTCGTCACGTCCACTCCGGCCCCTCTGGCCAAAAATGTGGCCCGGAAGCCCGTGCCGGCCCCTCTGGCCTCCCCAGCGGCTCGAAAGCCATCCCCGGCCCCTCAGGCCACTAACGAGGCCCGGAAGCCTCTGATAGCCCCTCTGGCACCCCCGGCGGCCCGCATGTCTGCCCTGGCCCCTCAGGCCACTAACGAGGCTCGGAAGCCTCAGCAAGCCCCTCAGGCACCACCGGCGGCTCGTAAGCCTGCCCCCTCCCCTCAACCTCCTGCCTCAGCGCCTCCCTCGTCATCAAAAAAGCCCGACTCTCGAGAGGCCTCACCTCGCAGAGTCTTTTTAGACTCTCCGGAATCTCCGGACCCACCCTCCCCCGAGGACGATATGGAAATCGACCTCCTTCTACGCCCCGCGTCTTCCGCAGAGGCATCAAACTCCTCTTCCTCCGACTCGGAGGAAGAATTCACCCTCGTCACGGGTGGTAAGAGGAGGAAGCCCTCTTCGAAGAAGACCTCTTCGTCGAAGAAGGTTTCCTCCGTTTCCCCCCCAGCCAAAAAGGCAACCCCTCCCTCGGCCTCGCAGCCTGCCCGCTCCGCCTCGCCTCCCACGGCTTCCACTGCCGCGAGGAAGGAAAGGCCTCCCCCGCCTCTTTTCATCCGCGAAAAAGGCAAGTGGGACAGAGTTTCCTATCTGTGTAATGAGCATAAGATCTCATTCACAAACGCCCGCAATACTAAGGACGCTATTAAAGTCCTACTCCCCACTTCTGACGACCATCGTCGCCTCACGTCCCTCCTTCGTCAAGAGCACATAGGCTATCACACCTATGCTCTCGAAGACGAAAGGCTCCTTCGAGTTGTGATCCGCGGCCTCCCTGCGGAGCACTCCACTGACTCCATAAAGTCAGATTTACTGGCTCAGTCCTTCCCGGTCAAGGAGGTCTACCGTATGCATAACGGTAAGACCACCTATAACCTAGTACTTGTAGTACTAGAGCTGTCACCGGCAGGAAAGGCCATCTTCAACCTGAAGATGGTCAACAACCTCTCCGGCCTCCAGGTAGAACCCCCCCACCGAAATGGCACTCCCAGCCAGTGTCACAGGTGTCAGTTATACGGCCACTCGGCCAAAAACTGCCACGCCCGCCCCCGTTGCGTCAAGTGCCTGGGTGACCATGGCACCTCTGACTGCAACCGCACAAAGGACACCATAGAGCCGCCAAGCTGCGTGCTTTGTGGTGCCGTGGGACACACCGCAAATTATCGTGGTTGTCCTTCGGCGCCCAAAGTCAGCAGGGTGGTGGCTCGTAGGAGTCAACCCCGACTTTCTCCGCAGTATACCAAAACAACTTCAAAGTTGACCATGGTACCCTCGCAGGAGGCGCAACCTCCCAAAAGCTCAGCATGGGCCAAGCCCTTGCCATACTCGAGCCTAGCCCTTAAGGCAACGACCCCCCCTCCGCGCTCTTCTGAGCCAGCCCCCCCTTCTAAAATGGGCAAGTCGGACTTTGCTGCCGACTTGGCTCTCATCATGGAGTTCTCCTCCATCGACCTTGCCGAGGTTCGCGTGCTTGCACAAAAACTTAGGCAAGCAAACTCCACCCTCGAAAAGCTGATTGCCCTCGAGGCGCACTCAGCTCTTCTCGCCGCCGTTAAGGCAGCTTCGTCCTCCTCCAAACCCTTTTAGGCCCCAAAATGGTTGTACAAAAGGAAAGGAAAAAACCGCGTTCGTTATCACTAGCGTTCTTCAACGCTGACGGTCTTTCAAGGCAGCGTTCTATTATCCAAGATTTCCTGAATAGGCACCAACTTGACATCTTGCTAGTGCAAGAGACTAATTTAAAGCCCGGTCATCGGGACCCTAAAATCCCTAACTATCAAATTGTTCGCAATGACAGACTGCTAGCTCAAAAGGGCGGCACTGTCATTTACTACAAGAAGGCTCTACATTGCATGCCTCTTGATCCCCCTTCTCTGTCTTACATAGAAGCCTCCGTCTGCAGGCTAGCAATGACCGGGCATTCCTCGGTCATTATTGCATCCTGCTATGTCCCTCCCGGCAAGCCTCGCTCACCTCAATTCGAGAGTGACCTGCAAGCCCTTTTCAGTCTAGGAAGCTCCGTCATATTGGCGGGTGACTTCAATTCCAAAAACGTCATATGGAATAGCACCACGACGAACTCTAAAGGCAAACAACTAGAAAGCCTAGTTGAACCCCTTAATTTCGACATCATTGCCCCTAGGGGCATGACTCGCTTCCCTACTTCCACTCCCCCCGAGCTCCTTGACATTGCACTTCTCAAAAACGTAGCCCTTCGGCTACGCTTAATCGAAGTTATTCATGAGCTCGATTCCGATCATCGACCGGTAATGCTCTTACTCGGCCCTCCCACTGACCAGCCCCCTGCCACCAAGACTGTGGTAGAGTGGCATAAACTTGAGAAAGCCCTCAAGTCTGCGCACTCGACTGACCTAGATAGGATCCCTTCTGTCATTCGGACATCTGGTGATATTACGGTAGCGGTTGACGCCCTTACCACACATATCACAAACTCAGTCAGAGACTCATCAAAGCAGGTGCCCGTAGTGGATGACCACCGGGGCCCCCTGCCAGATGATATCAGACGGCTGATGACTGAAGCTAACGCCGCAGTTAGACTTCATAGTCGCTGCCCCACTAACGACAATCGAGTCTTGATGCGCTCCCTGCACCGGGAGGTGAGAGAGCGCATTAAAGAACATCGCAATCGTGAGTGGGAGAGCCTGCTCTCGGAGATCGAGCCTAGCCATCTGGCCTACTGGAGGTTAGCTCGCTCCATGAAAGCAGACGCTCTCGCTCCGATGCCTCCCCTTATCCGACCCAATCACCCTCCAGCATTCGAAGACGAGGAAAAAGCCGATTTCCTGGCTGAAACCCTCGAATCTCAATGCTCGCCCAGTCTCGAACCCGTCGACCCTGTTCACCTCCATACGGTGAACAGTGAGGTTGACCGCTTAGCCTCCCGACCCCCTACTTCCCCACTTGATCCGATTGAGCCCTCTGAAGTCTTTGACACTATCAAGGCCCTACACCCAAAGAAAGCCTCCGGCCCCGACGGCATTTCCAACAGAGTACTCAAACAGTTCTCTGTTCCCCTTATCCATATCCTAGTCTGCATCTTCAATGCGGCTATGGAAACTTGCACCTTCCCTGATGCTTGGAAGGAAGCCAACGTCATTGGCATCCGAAAACCCAGCAAACAGGCAAACGATCCAACTAGTTATCGTCCCATTAGTCTACTTAATAGTCTAGGCAAGATATATGAGCGTCTTCTAATGAAGCGCCTCTGGGCTCATGTCAATGAGTTCAAACTCCTCCCCGACGAGCAGTTTGGCTTCCGTGCCCAACACTCATGCCCACAACAGGTGCTCCGCATAACGGAGCGTGTCCTCTCCAATTGGCAAAGTACCTGGCCTTCAGATACTGGTGCCGTCTTCCTCGACGTAGCGAAAGCTTTCGACAAAGTCTGGCACAACGGCTTGATCTACAAGCTTTTCAAACTCGGAGTCCCAGACAGACTCGTGCTCATCATACGAGACTACCTACAAGGTCGCAGCTTTCGCTACACCGTGGAAGGCACTCTCTCTAGTCCTAGACCAGTCAGAGCAGGAGTCCCTCAAGGCTCCGTTCTCGGCCCCCTCCTGTTCACGCTGTACACCAGCGATATCCCCCGCACTCCTCAAGTGGAAATAGCCCTATACGCAGACGACACAGCCTTGTACACATCCAATCGGAATCCTGATCGGGTGGGTATAAGGCTGCAGGCTGCCCTTCATTCATTAGCCACTTGGTTCCGCAAGTGGCGGATCGAGGTAAACCCGTCGAAAAGTACAGCAGTGTACTTCTCACGGAGAAACCCCACTCCCAAACCGATCTCTCTATTTGGCCAGCCCATTCGCTGGGCCCCATCAGCCAAATATCTGGGTGTCATCCTCGATAGGCGTCTTTCCTTTAGGTTGCACATCACTAAGAGGTGCAACCAAGCAAAGTTCACCCTAGGACGATTGTCCTCACTTCTAGGCGCGAAAAGTAAAATGTCCCTTAAAAATAAGGTGACCCTTTACAAAGCGTGCATTCGCCCCATTATGACATACTCATCTGTAGTATTTGCCCACTCTCCCAAAGTTGGTGCCATTCAGGTTATTCAAAATCGCTTCTTGCGAAAAGCCTCAGGCTCGCCCTGGTACTTTCGCAATAACGATCTACATCGCGATATGAAATTAGAGTCAATAGCCAGGCTCATGAAGCTCGCTTCCAAGCGGTTTTATGAACTTGCCTCTAATCATCCGAACCCTTTGGTACACACCATTCCGGTCTACCCGTTGGATCCGCCCGCCAACAAAATCCTCCGTCGTCCGAGACACGTTCTCGGAGACCCGGATGACGAAATCACCTCCGCTAATGCGGAAGGTGAGTCATCTATATCAGACAGAGCAAACACTTCACAGAAACACCGACCTCGCCGGCGAGGTCGACGAGTCCCTTCAGTCGCCGCCTATACGAGGTACAGACATGTACCCGGGCGTTTCTCTCCTATCCCCACCCCGGCAACAGCCCAAGCCGAGGTTCGTACCTAAGTGGTGCCCTTGCGCTGGTTGCCTAAAAAACTTACTGGGCTGAGCGCCATCTGCGCTCGCCAAAAGTTCGGTTAAGCTGTCACGGCCTCAGAGGCCAACAGCGAGATTAGTCCATTCGAAAAAAAAAAAAAAAAAAAAACTGTCTTACCAACCATCTGGTTGTCCGATGATAGACTGGAGATGGGAAGCTACAATATTTATATATCCTCATTTTTTTAGACGACCTCCATAACGCAGTGGATGAATAGACGGTTGAGATGCAGGAGGTTGCGGTTTTGATTCCCGCTGCGGAATAGATATTTGCATAATCTACAGATATTTTGTTCCGGGTCTGGTTGTTTGTCTTTATATTTAAAAAAATGTATTGACAAAAAAAAGAATATTCTAGACTGTGATTCTGGCTCTAGAAGAGGTGGAGGCCTTTGCCCAGAAGTGAGACAGTATAGGCTAGAAAAAAAAAATGGAAAGTATTCTTTCAGTTATTGTTCCCATAGGACAAGCTTTGCTTAGTTTGGGGCTATATGGCGCTGCTGTATGAAATGCCCAGCATTATTTATTATTTATTTATTTTTGAATTGGCTAAGTATTTATATTATTTGTAAGAGTTAATTGAATGTATTGCGTTGAATCTCGGAGTTTTCAAGTCCAGAGTAAATAGGTTCTTTCCAGGCAAGCATGCTCCATCTTCAATCTCACCATCACTTACCACCAGGTGAGGTAGTGGTCAAGCGCTTGACTATAATCAATAAAAAAATGAATAAAAATACAGATTCCTAGAGGAAACTGACATGGTCATGACAAATCGACGCCGTTAATCGAAATTCACGTGGCAGTCCGTCAAAATATCGTAGTACAATGGACGCGCGCGCTCATAAGTGCTGTATTCATATTAAAACGAGCTTACTTGGAGTAAACTCGGGCGTCTATTATTATGAAACAATAGGCCCGTACTTTAATTAATCTTTTGATCGAATGGCGACAATTACCTAAGATTTCAAGGAAAAATTGAATTTTAAAATACTAACGACCTTCAGCCTAACGGAATCTACACGGGCAATTTATAAGCAACTGTTGTCGAACAAAGTGATTGCTACAATACAAATTGAAGCAATTGTTTCGGTGCTTGTTTTAGCCCCTTTCTTCTTCTTCATTCATCCCTTTCTTCGTGTCGATATGAACGAATGAATGAAAATTCTTTATTTTTTTCTTTTCTTTTCCTTACAAGCTAGACACAACAACGGTTAAAAAGAAATAGAAAACAACTAATGTACCTAAGCATTATGCTTAGGTACATTAGTTGTTTTCTATTTCTATATTTTATATTTCTATTCGATAACCTTTGGGTGGAGGATATGGTTCATCATCATCATCTCAGCCCACATCCACCCACTGCTGGGTATAGGCCTTCTTGATATCACGCCACTCTCTCCGGTCCTGTGCCGAGCGCATCCATTGCCTTCCCGCAACTCTCGCGATGTCGTCCGACTATCTGGCTGGTGGTCTGCCAACTAGTCTGTGCCCTTCACGCGGCCACCACTCGGTTGCTGTCCTCATCCATCTTCCGTCTTCCTCCTTGCCAAGTGTCCAGCCCATCTCCACTTCAGCTGATTGATCCTTCTACCCACATCCACGACTTTGGTTATGCGTCGTATTTCGATGCTGGGTATATGGTCCAACAGCGAGATGCCTAAAATGGCACGGTCCATTGCTCTCTGAGCATCTCTAATTTTGTGAACAAGTTCGTTCGTGAGTGGCCATGTTTCAGCACCGTATGTGAGGATAGGCAGGACACATTGGTTGAAAACCTTTGTCATAAGGCATTACGGAATCTTAGACCTGAAGCCGGAATCAAGATTTCCTAAGGCAGCCCATCCTAACTGCCTGGATATTTCTTTCACCTGAGATCCCGGACCCAATGATAGACAATGTCCAAGATAAACTTACTCCTTAACCAGATGCAGTTATTGATTACCCACTTTAATATTAGGTTCTTATAATAATTACAAAATTAATTTTTCTGGTTTAAATAGTGCAAGTTCTGTTTAGTTTAGAGCTAAATAGCGCTGTATGTAATTATTAGCTTTGTATAAATACAAGGTGTTTGGTAATATACCGACGATATTCAAGTGACAGTTTCACAAAACATAAAAAAGACGTCTCGAAATAAAAAACTACTAGTTATATTACCAATTTTTTAAAATCGTCTATGTTTAGGTGATTAATTCTATATAAAACTTACTCCCTACTCTTGCAATCGACATGCAAAAATAAAGGCCGATTTGATATCTCTTTCGGAAATGGCTGCGGGTTTTGGGTTAGTAAGGGACAAGAGATATCTCGAGACGTCACCAATACAGTATCTGTGGTTAAATGGCAAGCATTATGCAATAGCACAACATGAGTTTAATAATGTGTTTGGGTTTACATGCCAAATTAAATTTCACATTTCTATGGTAAACATTTCACAAATTTATTTATCATGCTCATCAAAATAACCCCTTTTATTTTTGTGCGTATATTATCAAACACCCAAAATATTTAACCTTCTTTTTCCAAAAATTGCAAATTGTAACAAGTGATTTAACATCGAAATTATATCCCTGTTGAGGACAATAAACTTGTATAAGCAAATAAATATCTTGTATCTACTTAGATACAACATATTTATTTGCACAAACAAGTGTACAATAAGGTCTTAAAAACTAGGTAATGGCACTTTATACCTACTTGTTTGCACTTATTTCGAAAATTACTGATATCTGAGGGTGCTTTTTTACAATAAAAAATTACCCATTTAAAAAAACTAATCAATTAACAACATGTATTCCCAAACATTCTGTATTTTTGAAAGAGAAGGGCCGTATCACCTTTAATTCTACAGGTTGCTAAATTTATTTTGATTCATAGTTACATGAACCAATGGTTGTCTGGAAGAGATCGCTTTTAGCGATAAGACCGCCAGTTGTACTATCGCGTATCTAGTTGTATGTTTGAAATATGAGTTGTTAATTTAAGTGTGGTAAGTATACAATAAAGCGTTTCTATTCTATTCCATCCTAATAAAATAACTATACTAATATTATAAAGAGAAAAGATTTGTGTGTTTGTAACGAATAAACTCAAAAACTACTGTTCTGATTTCTAAAATTCTTTCACCATTAGAATGCTACATTATCCCTGAGATAGGCATCTTTTTACCCAACTGTGCAGAAGGAGGGTCATGTTTTTATTCAAAAACTACACATGCGAAGCTGCGGATTGGTCAGTTTGTATTCGTTATAAACGAATGAATATAGGACTGAACTTAGACCTAATTTAATCCACATTAAGTAATGCTAAAACGTTTATAATCTTACGTGGCAAAGTAGTATATACACAGGGTGTGTGGAAGAAGCGAAAGGTTAATATGAAAGGTCCGAAACAGCCTGTATTCTATACAAGGTATATACAGGTGTGTGAGAAGCGAAGGGTCGTATGAAGTCGCAATAAAGAATACAGTCGTCCGCGTGCGGCGGTGTTGAGCTCCGAACGGGATCCGATGATTTCACACTGTGCGATACTGCACGATGGTAGGGTTGCCACTTGATATCAAGTTTTTTTTAAATTATGTTTTAATTTGCGCGCTTGGTCACTAACCTCACTTGATGGAAAGGGCCAATCATACGGTATATTTTAAAGACTAGCATACATTAACACAATATAATGAATAAATTAATATTTTTACGAGCTGAATATTACTATAATTACAGGTGAACGCGAGAAAAACACAAAAAATTAAAAATAAAAAAAATACCCCGTGCACAAACTAAAACCAAAACTCATCATAAATCAATAAAATATACACTTAAAAGAAAAATAATAAAATTAAAAAGATTAATTCTTATAAACTAAAATAATAATTAGAATTAATTTTTTTTTCCTAACCTGTACCTACTGTTCCACAGCTGGGCAAAGGTCTCCCCCAATTCTTTAGAAAGAATTTAATTAGTTAATTAAATTATAAAACAAATCAATATTTTAAAGATTAGAGCATAATTTATTACAAATATGCTTAAAGCTTTCTCATTTTGCCATTGTAGAATTCAATTAGACTTGCGTCATATTTTAATTCAATTCGTTTGCAAATATTTTGGCAGCCCTAACCTCTCAGCGGCTACTCATGTAGCGTCCATGTTCCAACTTATTTTATTTCGACGAATATTATATTTTTTTAGATTTTTTAACATTCTTATCTTTTGCGAACTCTTTACATTACAATATGAAAACATACGTTTTTTTTTTAAATAACACGAGTGTTCCGTATTTTGAGCTGAGCGCTTGAGTGTTTCAGATAATAAAGTGTTTCAGTTTGTATTTTACATATATACTAAAATAAAAGTTTTTTACCTACATTAAGTACATTTGACAACCTCCGTGGTGCAGTGGGCGAATAGCCGGCTGAGACGCAGGAGGTAGCGGGTTCGATTCCCTCCGCGGAACAAATATTTGCATGATCTACAGATATTTGTTCCGGGTCTAGTTGTTTCTCTATATATTATAAGTATGTATTTACAAAAAAAATGTATATAAGTATTCTATCACTTATTTGGTTCCCATAGTACAAGCTCTGCTTAGTTTGGGGCTAGATAGCGCTGTGTGAAATGTCCAGCAATATTTATTTATTATTATTGTTATTAAGTGTTTATTCCATCGAAGTCTCAAAATTGCTTAGCGTGCTATAGAGAGGGATATGCTTGGTGTTTCTCTACGAGATCGAATCAGAAATGAGGAGATTCGTAGACTAACCGAAGTCACCGACATAGCACAAAGGATTAGCAAGCTAAAATGGCAGTGGGCTGAGCACATATCTTGATGCATTGATGGCCGTTGGGGCAGAAAGTTTCTCGAGTGAAGACCACGCACTGTGACTAATCCAAATTTCATCGAAATCGTCTCAACCGTTTAATCATGAAAACGTAACAAATAGATAAGCGACAATGTGACAATAGACACAGTTAGTTTCAAATCCATATAATAAACGCGAAAGTAACTGTTTGTTTGTTTGTTACCTTTTCACGACTAAACAACTGAACGGATCGCAATTAAATTTGGCAAGGAGATAGATTATATCCTGAGGAAGGACAAAAGCTATGTTTTGTCTCAAAAAATAATTTTAAAGGAGGTAAAATACGAGTAGGGGTTGAAAATGTGTATGGGCATACATAATTATGAATAATAATAATAAATTAATATTGCTGGGCATTTCACACAGCGCTATCTAGCCCCAAACTAAGCAGAGCTTGTACTATGGGAACCAGATAACTGATAGAATACTTATATACTATTTTGTAAATACATACATATAATAAATAGAAAAACACCCAGACAGGGAACAAATATCTGTAGATCATGCAAACATTTGTTCCGCGGCGGGAATCGAACCCGTTACCTCCTGCGTCTCAGCCGGCTATACACCCACTGCGCCACGGAGGCAGTCAAATAAAAAAAAATCCTCAAGTTAGGTATCTCAAAATTCATATTTGTGATTTGGTAAGAAATAAAGATCAACTTTTTTGCAAAATCATCCCTAAAAGTATGAGGTATTCTTTAGATGCACTCCCTATGTACAGTAGGTATATAGATAGATTAAGACCGGGATTGAGGCAGGCTACTTTTACCCAACTGCGCAGGAGGGTAATGTTTTTATTAACAAATCACAGTGTGGTGTGTCAGTTTATAATATTAGTGTGGAAGTTGATATTAAATAAATAAATACTTTTAAAACTATCCTAAACCCAATGCCCATGGCTTGTAATTCCAACAAACAAACAAACAGTTTGACGACAGTTTACAAACACATTAGTTTAATAGTGGTTCCGTTGTAAGGCCCTGTTTTGCATAGGTCAAGTAAGGGACTCGATGGTCGCACATTCAAAATACCCCTATCCATACTTACACTCATATTATAAATGCGAAAGTTTGGATG
Source organism: Philereme transversata (assembly GCA_963924445.1). Classification (NCBI taxonomy): domain Eukaryota; kingdom Metazoa; phylum Arthropoda; class Insecta; order Lepidoptera; family Geometridae; genus Philereme; species Philereme transversata. The sequence goes on from OZ004346.1 coordinate 23,335,288, forward strand.
TTTGTTTGTTACTCAATCATGTCGTAACGGCTGAACCGATTCCGGTACGACGTAGATCATAAACTGGATTAACACATAGGCTACTTTTTGTTGACAAACAACGCGTGCGAAGCCGCTTGCGGAAGCTATAATAAATACAAATACAAATACAAATGTTTTATTTCGATAACTTTTGTTTACAATATCTTAACTAGTAGTTGAAACCTCCTTTTAAGTAAATAATACCTGTATTAGGAGTATTCGCTCTTCCGTAATATAAAAAAATAGACATAGCTTAAAGAAGCTAGTATTATAAATGGAAAAATTTGAATGTTTTTTTTTTTTTTTTTCTCTAACCTATCTCGTCCCACTGCTGGGCAAAGGTCTCCCCCAAGTCCCTCCAAGTATCCCTATCCGTCGCTATCTCCCACCATCTTCTTTGGAAGGTGACCAAATCGTCCCGCCAACGCTTTCTCGGCCGACCCCGACGTCGCCCTCCGTCTTCAGGCGTCCATGGTGTCACAATATGGGCCCATTTCTCAATGTTTATTTATTTATTTTTATTTGTTTGTTTGTTACTCAATTACGTCGTAACGCCTGAACCGATTTCGATGAAATTTAGTATGTACGTAGACTATAACATGGATTAACTTGTGATTTTAATGAATAAAAATATTTGACTTTCACTTTGATATGTTTGTAAGTTATACCGGCTTAATCGATTTGGATACAACTTTGACTAGGATACGTGACCGTAGGTCTAATGTAGCCACCGCAGTTAAGTAGTAACTTTTTTACTAATACAAGTTGTAATAACCTATCTATATACCAAATTTCATAGAAATATATCCAGCCCGTGTGACAGAGAGAGAGAGTTACTTTTGAACTTGTAAATTACAAGCTTCCGGTGGAGGCTTCGCATTGTTTGTCAATAAACATTACCCTCCTCCTGCACAGTCGGGTAAAATGGTTTGGTTCTAAGAAAAATAATGAAAAATGGTATCTAAAGTAAAGTACCTAAGTAAAAAGAAAATAATATAAAGTTTAACACTAAGAAAATGCAAAACACACAGCTAGTAAAGTAGTAAACCCTAGAAGGCAAACACTTAACGGTTTTCTAGATAAACCTAACTTAAGCTAAAGCCGAGGTGATGAACTTAACTCCTAAGTCCTGACTTAGTTATATCTTCATCGTTATAATTAATTGCCTCTCAGACAAAATGGAGTGTTATTAGTTTCTCCATAAATTTCCAGAGTATCTGATCTTGTTCGACCTGTACCCAATGGCTCCCAGCAACCTTATCTTTATATCTAATGGGAGCCGCTCCGTTACGCTCTCCAGTGCATAGTCGCCACTCGACCCCAACATTAATTGTAATAATGCTGGACATTTTACACAGCGCTATCTAGCCCCAAACTAAGCAAAGCTTGTACTATGGGAACCAGATAACGGATAGAATACATATATAGGTATAAGTGCTTTTTTTGAAAATATACAGGTTGGTTTTTTGAGAAAGGCGGTGATGGCCAAGTCCGAAATCACAAGAGTTAGAGAAAAGTCGTGAAAGGAGTCATGCCCTCGATTCATAAGAAAACAGTAACTGCATATTTAGTTTTTTTTTAATTTTTTACATTATACATATAGACGGAAATCGACCCGAATGATTTAAAAAAAAGACACCCTTTATTATTGAACCAATGGATTCTGTTGCTGATAAGGATCAATCTGCAGGAAAATGTTTGCATGATCTACGGATATTTGCTCCGTGTCTGGGTGTTTTTCTATATATTATAAGTATTTGCAAAAATAAGTATATAAGTATTCTATCATTTATCTGGTTCGCATAGTACAAGCTCTGCTTAGTTTGGGGCTAGATAGCGCTGTGTGAAATGTTCAGCAATATTTATTTATTATTTATTTATTTATCTTAGTAAAGAAATGTATCACTAAAAATGAAAGGAAATAGCAAATTTTTGCATTGAAAATATAATTGAAGAAACCACGCGTGATGACGCGGGCGGGTCAACTAGTCTATACTAGGGCTGCCATCTCCAAATTTAGAAATTCAGGATTTGAAGGTAGAAATACTTTTCAGTTTTAAACCAGGACGCACTCTTGTGTTTGGAATCCTCATGAGAGCTCATATAAGCTTATATTGGAAAAGGTACGGAAAGCTTTCAAAAAGTGTCAATGACCACACAAGAGAAGCGCGGGCCCAGTGAAAAAAAGGATTGGATGTAGTAGTGGCACGTGAATTTTACACAAAAACCTTTAAAAACCCAGGACGCTACTTAAAAATCATCCAGGACAGCCCAAGACGCCCCAAAAAGCAGGACATGTCCTGGAAAAATAGGACGGTTGGCAACCCTAGTCAATACTAATATTATAAAGAGGAAAGATTTGTATTTTGTATGTTTGTAACGAATAAACTCAAAAACTACTGATCTGATTTCCAAAATTATTCAAACTTTCACCATTAGAATGCCACATTATCCCTGATGTATATCCCTGATATATCCATGAGTAACATAGGCTACTTTTTACCCAACTGCGCAGAAGGAGGGCAATGTTTTTATTGAAAAACTACTCGTGCAAAGCTGCGGATCGGTAGGCGAGTATTATTTTTAAAACAATAGGTACATATTAATAGTGTGACGTTTAGTCGATTAATGAGTAAATCAAATCAAAATCTTTTTATTCATTCAAATCACAAGGATCACTTTGAAACGTCAATTTTACTGCCTGTTCCTTCGCGAGCAAGACAGGAAAGAAAGGCAAGGAACAAGGCTGGTTGTTCTTTTTAATGATCCTTTTAGGATACCTACGTATAATAAAGAAAATAAAATAAATATAATAAATTCTTATGACCTACATTTTAACTAGTAACAAAAATTTCATCAATGAGGTACTAAAACCAGACTTATTAATTCAACACCACTCACTAAATTAAAACCCCATCAAAAAACGTCCAGTTAACACATTTACCCGGGACAGTCGATAAAAATTAAAATCGATCTATAATATTCAAGAGCACAGATTAGATAACATTAGTTTTTAGAAGTATCACTCCAAGCTTACAAAAAAATACCGTAATAAATCGTTGTTCTCAGCGATAAGGCCGCCTATTGTATTGCCTGTACCGCCTGAGTCACAAAAGTTAAACTTTTTTTTAAAATATGACTTACCTATACAAGCTCACGAGCTTACAAATGGCACACAGATATTATTGATTAAATTAGGTAAAATCAAATGTATATACATACTTAATAATAGAAAAAATAAACAAGAGAAGATACTTAAATAATAATTAATATTAATCAATAATGCGTTGAAATATCTACCTTTTTTCCTGTGTCACGCCTTTTCTTTTAGCACGACCAGGATGACTGGTAGATAATGCTGTTTGCATTAAGCCCTCCTAGTTCTGTTTTGTGTGAAAGTATTAAATAAATAAATGAAATACTAGTAATCAGTTTCTTTATTTTAAAAAGTTATCAAAAAGAAGTTTGTGGGTTCAAATCCCGACCCGAAAATTTAGAGTTTATTTTTGAAAGTATTCAATTTGAATCTTAAAGTTGTGATATAAAGCACATTTTACATTGCGCGCTGATTTAAAGTGGTGTACGATGAAAGGCATTCGTGCTAGAGTGAGACGGCTGCAAGGTGCATCGTGAAGGTGTAAAGATGAAACACGAAGTGACGCCTATAATAGGGATGGGACATGGTGGCGAAATTTACGATTAAACGATGAACGAAAGTGTACGATCCCAGTTAGAAGCGTATATTAAAGTTAGTTAAGTAGTAAAGAAAAGTCACTTTTACTTGCACTTCCGTATTTCCGTTAGTTATCAAAATCAAAATCTTTATAATCATTAAAATCACAAGGATCACTTTTAAACGTCAATTTTACTGCCTGTTCCTTCGCGACCAAGCCAGGAAAGAAAGGCAAGAAATAAGGCTGGTTGTTTTTTAATGATCCTTTTAGAATACATAACAATAAAGAAAATAAATTACGTCTAAATTGTAACATTTTTTAATTAGTTGGAGCAATTTCAATCCCAAGCTTCTCTATTATCTAAATAATCCGATATTTTATAGTAGGCTTTTTTATAAAGATTATGATTAATTAAGTTTTTAAGTTTGTTAATTACATTTACAATAAAGCGCGCGGCTGTCTTGCGCGGTCAGATAAGTATGACTAATATTATACATCAATAAACACTTGTTGAAATAATAGATAATAGGTTAATAATAATACTAATACATAGTTTTAAGGGATTAGATTAGACAATGTCTTTATTGCACACCATTAAAAATGAGGTTTTAGATTATTAAACCTTATTTTTAATGGTGTGCTTATTTTAATTTATAAAATATAATAATTATAATAATTATCTCAAATATATAATAATTATCACTTACATGAGAATCATCATCATGTAAGAGATAAAACCGCGAAGCTCAAGTGGGGTTGGGCTGGGCACGTAAGTTATTTGACTTCTGGAGAAATGGGTGAACATCGTAACACCCTGGGCACCTGAGGATAGACAGCGACGTCGGGGTCGGCCACGAAAGTGTTGGCGCGACGACATCAGTGGATTCGAGAAGGAATGGTGGGAATCTGCCCAGGATCGCGATAGGTGGAAGGAGTTGGGGAGGCCGTTGCCCAGCAGTGGGAAAATGTAGGCTAGGAAAAAAAAATAACAATCGATGGACATAAAAAATATTATGTAGTTCGTTCAATTTTTTGTAGGTAGGTACTCAATTAACGCATGCAGGTAGATCGTTCGGTAGTTATATAAATACTTTATTTAGTAAACATTAGTTATATGTTAACCAAGTTTAGTTTTAAATGTGTTAAATGAGTTTCCATTTTTTAAATCATAGGGTAATTCATAAAGCTGTGCGCCTTCGTAAACTATTGTTTTTTGGCATAGTTCGTACGACTTTTAATTGAAATAAGAAAGCTAATGCGACGCGTACCTGCTTAGCTTTGTCAATTCCTTTACTTTAGTGAACGTTACGTTACGAACGTGACAAAAATAAACAGATGAAAGAAAATACACTTATAAATGATAGGTACAGTGGGCGGCCTTATCGCTAAAGGCAACAATACTACATACACTTATAAGATATATAGATAATAGAGACTTTTCTATTTGCCTAGCCGAACAGGATTCGTGACTTTTTGTATTATAATGATATCTATGTACAACCTATCATTCTTGCAACAAACATTATTTGATTTGATTAAAAATTTTCAAAATGGGCATGGCATGACAATGTACAAAGGTGAGCTTAACTCTAATAAGAGTTTTCTTCCAGCAAACCTTTGAAGAAATAGATAGTTGATAGCTCTGATTAGTTTGGAGCTAGAGAGCATTGTGTGAAATGTCCAAAAATATTTATTTACCAACTAGCTTCCGCCAGCGGCTTCGCACGCGTTGTTTGTCAATAAAAAGTAAGTACGAATAGTGTTAATAACCATGATAGTTTCAAAAGTTATATAATAAAAAGTAGCCTTGTACTAATCCAGTTTATAATCTAAATACATACCAAGTTTCATCAAAATCGGTTTAGCCGTTACGACGTGATTGAGTAACAAACAAACATTCAAAGTTTCGCATTTATAATATTAGTGTTATTTTTTATTTACTTGTTCCAGGTCTGGGTGCTTATCTTAAAAACCTTTTCATCGAAAGATCGGCAGGTTTTTATCGATACAATGGATTATATGCAAAGTAGACGGTTCCCATCCCTAAAGGTCACGGCCCAAACGCCGGCTCGGAACGGGTTCCGTATATACACCTCAATAATAATATCCCACTTCGCTTCGGAATAAATCCATACAATAGCTGCTTATCAGTATGTAGCGAAAAATCAACCTTTGAATACTAACTTTAGCTTCAATTCAGTGTTTTTAAGAATCTTTCTGCATATTTGTAATCATCCAACATTAAGCTGATCTGAATGCCATTAGGGTACGCATACACATGAGTCGAACTGTCTTAATAGATTCAATGATATCTACTGTTCCATTTAATTGTTTCATGTGTCATTTGGCGTGTACCAAATAAATGATTAATCTATTTTATTCTATTTTAGTAGATTAAGGAAATATTTTTAAAACTGTACCTACCGGCTGAAATCTATATTCTATTTATCGGTAAATAAATCACACTAATATTATGTATACCTAATATGTACCTAGATTAGTTTTAGTTTTTAGATATACCATTAATTTATTATTATTTATTTATTATTATTACGATTTTTTGTAATTTAATTGTGTACCAAAAATTTTTGTTCATGTATTTTATTTTGTGTTAGTGTTAAGAAATTATGGATAATCTGAAATAAATGAATTAAATTAAATATAAGAGTTTGGATGTTTGTTTATTTATTTGTTTGTTTGTTTGTAACTCAATCACGTCGTAACGGCTTAAACGATTTCGATGAAATTTATAGATAGGTTATAACCTTAATCGATAGAGTATAACCTGGATTAACACATAGACTACTTTTAATTAACAAACAAAGCGTGCGAAGCCGCGGGCGGAAGCTATTAAATAATAAATATTGCTGTACATTTTACACATCACTATCTAGTCCCAAACTAATCAGTGCTCGTACTATGGGAACTAGAACACTAATAGAATAGGTACTTATTTTTTTTTGTACAACACTTAGATACTTATATATACTAGCTGTTGCCTGCAACTGCGTGCGCGTTACACTAATAAATGTGTAGGTAACCTAGTAATAAAGCTTAACTCGCTGTTGCAACTTGACTTGACACCTCATTTTTATCCCATGGGTCCTGATTTATGGGATATAAAGTAGCCTATGTTTTAATCCTGGTTGTAATCTACGTACATACAAAATTTCATCGAAATCAGTTATGCCGTTATGACGTGATTGAGTAACAAACAAATAAATAAATAAACAAACTTTCATATTTATAATATTAGTGTGATGGACCGAAAAAACATCTGTAGATCATGGAAACATTTGTTCCGTGGCGGGAATCGAACCCACTACCTCCTGCATCTCCTGCTATTCACCCACTGCGCCACGGAGGTTGGAGGTATATTAATGAATTTTAATAATGTTTTTATGATCAGCCTGGCTTCTCACGCATGGTTCGTCAATGAAAAGTAACTTATGTAGATTGCTATTATATAAATATATTATATTATATAGGTACATATATGATATTGTATGTATTCAATCCAGGTCTAAATGCTCTTGAAGCAAAATACAGAAAGAAAGATATAAACATTTTGATTCAACACCCGAAGAAATTTAATTACATTGAAATCGGATCAGTTGTTACGTGATTGAGTAAGATACAAACAAACATCCAAACTTTCGCATTTATAATATTAGTGTAATGGACGTCTCTGGGTGCGGCCGCCAGTCCTTTATCCGTGAACGTTGCGATTTAATACGACAAGTGTGAAAGTTTAAATTAAGGGGGCTTGACCTCTATAATGATGGCTGGTCGTACGTGAAGTAGGGGGGAACTAGTCCGGCCATTATGCTGTGTGTCCGGCTAAACTGGTGGAAATATATAGGCCGGATTTGAAGGGAAATACTACCAACAACTAGAACCAAACTGCAACTGAATTTTAAGCCCGTTCCCCTCAACCGATTGAGCTGAAATTTGGAATACATATTATGTAACTTCGGTGACAATGCAATAATATGGAGGTGGTCTCATGATGGAGACGGATGCTAGACAACGGAACTTCTGAATGGATTATAGTAGGCTACTAGTGTTTGGGCTCATTTGAATCTGTTTGTGGTTCAAATTATGAATTTTATAAAAGCTTGATTTGAAAAGTAATTTATCAACAAAAAACTGATTTACAATGATATCGTACCTATGGCTTTCGTAACATAAGCCTTAAAAAATACCTAGTTTATCAGGTTAGGTTAAGTTCGAAAGCTCTCCGACTTCTCACAATTTAGATTGGAGGTTTTCAGCCAACCCTACCGAACCCTGATTTATGTGTAGTGACTCGTAATTTCGGTATTGTACCGTAAGTTTTGAAAATTGCATTTGGCATTTTTGGCATAATCGTTTTGAATAAAGTACCTAATATCTGTGAATTATCGGTAAATATAAAAATATTCACACAACTCAAAGAAAATATCATTAAAATTGAATCAGCCTTATTGAAGTAGGTATATTTAGTTATTAGAGAAAATAAAAATCCAAGGAAGAAAGTATTGTTTTCCAACTTTAATTAGAAAAAAACCTTTAAAATTAATAGGAAAAACACAAAACAAAAATTGTAAAGTTACGCTAATCTTTTTTTTGTTACCTCTGAGGTTGGCAGGTAGACAATGCTTTAGCATTAAGCCCACCTATTGTACATTTTAATGTGTATATATTAATGATCAAGCGAAGCGAGATCTCTAAATCAACTTTCGGCGTTGTATGTATGTATGTTTGTTTGTCCGAGGATAACTTTCGAAGCGTTTATCCGATCGTCGTGAAATTTGGTATATAATCGTAGGTAGTGATGGCACAATTTTGTTGTAACTAAATGAACTAAAAATGGGGGGAGGTTGTTGAGCTATTAGGGTTCAAGAGGGGTAAAAAAACTAAAATCTAACTAAATAAAACTATCTGGTCAAGTGGCACGTCTAATAAAAGGTCTTTGTGAGTACATTTGACCCCGTTTTTATTTTTAGCTGAAACCTTGTAGTGTTTAAGTTATTAGCCATAATAAAAACTGAACTTTGAAAAAAATCACAATTCACCAGTGACCCCACAGTGCTGAAATTTGGTATGCGTGTAGCTTTAGTGACACAAATATAGGAAAAAGTGAAATCCAAAATAACTGCAAGTTCTACCCCAAAAAAATGTAAACAAATAACATGAACTCCCGTTATCTGTAATTTGAATGAATTTGATCAAGTTAGTTGGTTATTTATTTCATGGCACTATTTTGATCGTCAAGGATTACGAATAATATATTTTTGTTTTTATGGGAGACTCGCGAGATCTTAGCTCGGGGCCAACCACTAGTGCATTAAAGTATTCAATAAATAAATAAAAATAATCCGTAGGTAATTTCTTGGACGAATATTTTTACACCCTGTATGTGTATGTCACGTATGTACGTATGACGTATGGCATTATGCACGGCCTTCCAACGTGTTATGAGCGTATGAAAGGTTCAAGCAGTTAATCAGTAAGCTTGAAATACATTTAAAAGCTTGTATTTATTTTATAACCTGTGGTTTAAGTTATAAAAACTAATCTTCTAATGTACATAGGATTTTTTATTAGAATAGAATAGAATACTCTTCATTGCACACCAACAAAATTAAAAATACAATAAAATACACAAAAATTAAGGTAAGTACAATGGACGGTCTTATCGCTAAAAGCGATCTCTTCCAGACAACCTTTGGATGGGCAAGACAAAACCAAATTAAAAAGACGGCGGTGTATGTTCATAAACCTACATAAATTACCTATACTCACTAATAAACTAAATATATATACAAATATAATAATATATACTTATGTATATATAAACTGCAATAAAGGAGATAAACATAACGTTAAACTAGCAGTGCGTAGACAAAGAAAGGAAATGGTTGTATACCTTAGCTTTAAAGATAGGAAGAGATTTAGATCATCTAATAGAGAAAGGTAAAGCGTTCCACAGCCGCACAGCTTCAACTGCAAAGGAGTCACCATACAATTCAGAGCTGTGGACAGGGGTTTGGAGACTTAGAGCTTCAGATAAGCGTAGGTTTCTGACTGGGGCGATGCCAATCTTGTCAAATTCAATGCTTCAAAAACGCAAGCACGTCTCTTCTCGGCGAAAAAGAGTCCGTTTACCCAAGTTCCAATTTTCCGAAGTGTACCGTTATCTGTAAAAGGTCACCTCGAGCTCCTAGGGGTCTCGCTCACGCCTACTCTCAACTTTAGCTCATACATCGAGTCTAAGGCTAGAACAGCTGCTATGAAGCTGGGCATCCTCAACAAGGTCAGGAGATACTTCACACCAGGACAGCTTCTTAGTCTTTACAAAGCTCAAGTCCGGTCTGGTATGGAGTACTGCTGCCACCTTTAGGATGGTTCGGCCAAATACCAGCTCGCTACCTTAGACTCGATAGAACGTAGGGCTTTTAGGCTTATAGGAGAGCAATATATGGCGGAGACTAAGACCCAAAGTCTCGAATACCGCCGTAAAGTTGCAAGCCTATCGATCTTTTACAGAATACATTTTGGGAAATGTGCCCAGGAACAATACGATCTGATCCCGCCATCTCCCTTCCATCAAAGGGCAAGCAGGCGCACGGCTCAGTACAATCCGTACCTAGTCAATATACCACCCATTCGCACACACTGTTTTGGTTCTACGTTCTTGATGCGTACAGCTAAGGTATGGAACACTTTGCCGTCGTCTGTTTTTCCTAAAGAATACAATCCGTGCCTCTTTAAGGTAAGAGTAAATAGGTTTCTTCTAGATCTTCGTGCTTCATCTTAGACCACATCATCACTTACCATCAGGTGAGATTGTGGTCTGACGAAGTTCTAACCAATTAAAAAAATAAAAATAAAATAAGCCATGTGCAAGAACGCAAAACGCTCCTTTAGATAGGATGGTGAAGAAGGATTGAAAATAATTTTAAAAAGAAGGGGCAGAATATGTGCATTCCGGCGAAGACGGATATTTTATTAATATTATTTATTTATTTAATTAAATATACACCAACAGTACACATATTTAATACTGACACAGTTTTTTCTATGTTACTTGTTAATTGTTTGTTAGCTTTTGAAAATAAATGGTTAGAACTTTTGAAACTTTCTTGGTAAAAACTGAAATTTGGTATGCGTGTAGTTTTAGTTACACAAATATAGGCAAAAATCTGAGATCCAGAATAATTGCATTTTGTACCCCAAAAAACAAACCAGAACTCCCGTTACCTATAATCTGAATGAAACTGTAGGTCATGTAAGGTGGTTATTTATTTAGTGGCACTAGGTTAATACATAGTCAAAAATTACGCATAATATATTTTTGTTTTTATGGGAGACTCGCGAGATCTCAGTTCGGGGCGAACCACAGTTATTTTGTATATTTTTAATCTGACATAGGCTTAATTTGTTTTTTTATGTAATATATTTATTTATTTAGTGTCTGAAATAAATTATTCTATTCTATTATCCAATAAAACCAGATATTTCCTATGATTTGTGAGTTTTAAGTGTTCAGTGTACCCGTGATAAAAATCAGTGTTCAAAAACTCATATCCCATTTTTAGTAAAAATAGTGTTCCATAGTCCATTAGAAACTCGTATAGTCGCCATTTTCTGTATCTTTGTCCGTAGTTACTCGACCATTAGAGCTGTAAAACTGAAATTTGGGACGATCGACTGTGATATTGCTATCTCGCTCTTGCAGCCCTTACGGGAGACGTTAGTGATGTTCCGATAACACTATCGATAACACTAATTACCAGTCATTGTATTGAAGATACAAACATGTTTATTTGTTGGCCCCATCTGGCATGAGTCTTGGCGTAGATATACAACGTGTTTTGTTATGTACGAGTACGACATTAAATGAAAACACGGGTAGGGCTAATCGTTGTAAATAGGTTTTTTCAAATTCATTGCCATAGAAAATTTTAAATTTTCAAACAACCGTTATATCAAGTCCTAAATATGAATGAAACAGCCTGTATAAAATAGGTAATCTAATCATATTAATTCATCATGTAAGCAGATACCTGTTACACTGACGAAACGCCATCGTCGCAAAGTCGCCACCGACTTACGTTAAAAATTGTTTATTGGAAATGTATCGATTTCTGGATAAATATTCAAGCTTTCGGTATTGAACTCACCTCTAAAATCATTTCGATTCCGAATGTGCATTTTAGATTAATGTCGTACATAACAAAACAGGTTGTTTAATACAATCTCCATGACAAATCCTTATTTCTCCGTGTAGTCCGCTTTAAGCACGTTGATAAGCGTATGACTTAAACTCCGCAAAAGATTAACTTTACTGATAAAAAATGCCAACACAATCATCTCGGCGTGAATCATCGCGATGAAATGGGTATCGATAGCCTTGGCAGTTGTAGGCTGTAGGTAGTTGGCTCACTTAAATACTTACATACATTTATACTAGCGCATACCTTGTTAATAAATAAAATAAATATAGCTGGACATTTCACACATCGCTATCTAGCCCCAAACTAAGCAGAGCTTGTACTATTGGAACCAGATAACTGATAGAATACTTATGTACATTTTTTTTTGTACATACATACTTATAATATATTGAGAAACAACCAGACCCGGAACAAATATCTGTAGATCTTGCACACATTTGTTCCGCGACGTGAATCGATCCCGCTACCTCTTGCGTCTCAGCCGGCTATTCGCCCACTGCACCGCGGAGGTCGTCGAATCATTGAAGAAATTATAATATTCGTTGACGAATCAAAATCACAGATATAGCCCAGAGGATAATCAAACTGAAGTGTTTATTCTTTATTTTTTTATACTACCTGGAGGGCTAGCACACCAAATTCCTTGTCTACTCTTCGAAGAGACGACAAGGCTCTGACGGCAACTTGTATTTCTGCGTGCATTGTGTTTTGTTTCTTATATTGTTTTTTAATTTAAGTGTGTGTGATACAATAAACCGTTATTCTATTCTATTCTGAGCGCAAGATCTTCACGACCTTATCCCTCCTTCCCCCTTCCACCACCGGACAAGCAGACGTACCGAGAAGTACCAGCCATACCTGGTCGGCATACTACCTTGCCGTACCAAACGATTTGCTTCAACTTTTCTTGTTAGCACAAGTAAGGAGTGGAACTCACTCCCGGCGTATGTTTTTCCGAACCGGTATAATCTTGGAGTCTTCAAGTCCAAAGTGAATAGGTTTTTTTCCAGGAAAGCGTGCTCTATCTTCGATCATACCTTCACTTACGATCAGGTGAGGTAGTAGTCAAGCGCTTGGCTATCATCAATAAAAAAAAACTCTGTCTTTTCTTCCGAAATTGTCTTTGCCCCGAGTAGGCTCAATAAGGTTTCTTCCTAGACAAGAGAAGGATACTCTGTCTATAGAAACGTACGTTGTACTCGTATATGTATCATAAATTAAATATCTAACCAAAATTGTTAGCAAGCGCGCGATTGAGAAGAGGTGAAAGTGACAACTTGAAAAGACAGTGTTGTCTAGGCATCGCAAGACCTAGACAGTTTCAGAAGAAAGTTGTCTATCCTTAAATGTCAAAGATAGAGAAAATGATGGACATCGTGTTTGGCGTTGTAGACTACTGTCGAGGAAGTGTCGATAACGTTTCTTTCCGTTCACTCTCGCAATCGCCGTGCTCGAGACGGTCGACAAGTGTCTTTTTTCTTCCGAAAAATGACTCAGGACTAAACCCTTCTCTACAGTTACTGTGCTAGGCCTAGAGATAGAACAAGATTCTAACCCACCTGATATTAAGTGGTAACCATCACCTATAACAAAGTATTGCTTTGTAGGTCACGCATCTTAGAAACGTGCTCTACAATGCACTGCTCTGCGTCTACTTGAGGCATACTGTGTCAAGCCTCATGTGCCTGTAATTTCACCGGAAACCACTACCCTTCATACCGAAACAGCAATGCTGCTTGGCGGCAAAAATAGGTATGGTGGTAGCACTTCCCTGGGCTAGGCCCCGGGGTAGGGGCAATGGGTGGGCACATAGCTTGAAGAACTTACTGCCGTTTGGGTAGATTCTCGTTTGCACCATGCACAGCACGCATGATGTTGAGTGATGATGCCGGAAGTAACAATACTTGGAAAGCCTTGAGACCTATCAGGTCAGCACTCCTACCATTAAATACACCGGCATTCATCAACATCAGCATGGTAGTCAAGCTGGGCAAACGTATTTAGATACGAAATACAAAATATTTTTAAGTCGTGTATTTTAAATATAAAATACAAAATACAGTATTTTAACTATTTTTATTTACAATACAAAATACAAATTACAAACAACAGTCAGGTATTAAGTACTTGTCAATTTGACGCACAGTACAGGTGCAGTGTTGCCAACTTTGAAGATTGACATATTTAGCTGTCGCCATTTTACTTACGAATAGTTACGAAAACTATCGAGCGTAGTTTTCTGTAGAATGCACCATTAATAAGATTGCTAAATGTATTTATTGTTGAATGAATTTATGTTCAGATGTATTTTGAAGTAGGTATTTGAAATACTAACTACAAAATACCTCAGCATCAGGTATTTGAAATACCAATTACAAATTACATTTTTACGTAGTAATTGAATTACTAATACAAAATACGTATTTGTATTACAATTACGTATTTTAATTAAAAACAATTCAAATACTGCCCACCCCTGGTGGTAGTTTCAAGTGTTTGGCAACGAAGTATTGGAATGGAACAATATTCGTCCAATACGCAATTTCAACACCAAGTTTACTTTCAAAGTACGTTTCAAATCCTTAATTTTATTGCAAAATCTGAATGAGGGTATTCCTAAACACTTCATTTGCCAACTTTAAATGAGATGGCCACTGCCACTGATTTATCGTCTTTTTTTACCCATATCATTTATTTTTTGTTTTTGGCTCACCCAGGGAAGTGCTACCACCATACCTATTTCTGCCGCCAAGCAGCATTGCTTTGTTTTGGTTTGAAGGGTATGGTTGCCGGGGAAATTACAGGGAAATGAGGCTTTAAATCTGTATGTCTCAAGTTGATGGACGCAGCATTTTATTGTTATGTTCTTCTTAGGGTTCCGCACCAAAATAGTATAAACGGAACCCCCTATGGTGTGATTTTGACCATCCGTCCGTTTGCTACAAATACAACTTATTATCTCAGCAACCCCGGAACCTATCAGCTTGAAATTTGGAATAATTATAAATAATACTGAACTTCCTGTCTAACAAGTAAACAAATTCAAAAATATTTTCATTTTGATGGCCAATAGAGCCATTATTGTGAGGATAAAATTTTAAAAATATGATTACTACATCAAATGGGGGTATCATATCAAAGAGATTGATTTACACAAAACCATTTTTTTATTTTTATTTTGTATTGTTCCCACCCTTTATCTCCGAAGTTTGTGAACTGAAATATCCGAAATTAATATGATTGATATATATGCAAAGATGACAAGAAAATTATAACGAAGTCTCTATCAGAATAGTTTTTAGATAACTGGTTAAAAGTTTGCTTGGTTTACCGGTCACATAACTAGACGGCGCTGCTTAATTATTATAAACTAGCTGTTGCCCACGACTTCGTACACGTTATACTCCAATGTGTAGGTAATCTAGAAATAAAGCTAAACTCGCTCTTGCAACTTGACTTGATACCCCATTTTTATCCCATTGGAACTGATTTATGGGATAAAAGGTATCCTATGTGGTAATCCAGGTTGCTACGTTACGACGTGATTACGTAACAAACAAATAAATAAATAAACAAACATCCAAACTTTCACATTTATAATATTAGTGTGATAAACCTATATAGGTTCGGAACCCGCGGTGCGCGAGTTCTACTCGTACTTGACCGGTCTTGTTTAATATACTTACCTAATCTTTTGTCTGTTTTGTCCTTTTTTGTGTAATTTATATTCCTAAATTGTTTGTAATAATAATATATGTGTGTGTTCGATGTTACAAATACATGCTATATCTATGATGATCACAAAATAAATTTCCGTTAATCTTTCCACAAAATCCGATATAACCATTGATATTCATAACCAATCCTCGATCGATAATCTATCTTGTAAGTTTAATTGTTCGGGTAAGTTTTGGGTGGCATCCATGTTGCCACTTGAATATTGAGTGGTCGTCAATTGTTTTAATTTGGAGTTCTGCCTGCGGTTATGATCGCGAGCTGGTCTGATTAAAAGTTATAGCATTTCAGATTATATCAGTCTTCGTTTTTTAACCCTGAAGAAAAAAGAGTGGTGTTATAATTGGTCAAGCGAAGCGAGAACTCTAAATCAACTTGGACAAATTGGCGTTGTATGTATGTATGTTTGTTTGTCCGAAGATAACTTTCGAAGCGTTTATCCGATCATCATGAAATTTTATACATAGGTAGGTAGTGATGGCACAATTTTGGTGTGACTAATGAGCTAAAATTTTTGGGGCGTTCTTGAAATATAGGGATTCAAGTGGGGTAAAAAACCCCAAAATAGGACTATCCGGAGAAGTGGCACATCTAATGAAGGGTCTTCATCAGTAAATTTCGATCCCGATTTTATTTTTAATTTAAACTTTGTAATTTTAAAGTTATTAGCCATAATAAAAACTGAACTTTGACAAAATTCACAGGGTACACCAGTAACCCCACAGTGCTGAAATTTGGTATGAGTGTAGCTTTAGTGACACAAATATAGGCAAAAGTCTGAAATTCAGAACCACTGTAATTTCTACCCCAAAAAAGGATACCAATTAACATGAACTCCCGTTCCCTGTAGTTTGAATGAAACTGTAGGTCAAGTTATTTGATGATGCATTTCGTGGCACTATTTTGATAGTCAAAGACAACGAATAATATATTTTTGTTTTTATGGTAGACTCGCGAGATCTCAGTTCGGGGCTAACCACTATATAACACTATACTATAACCGGGGTTATATAATTTATTTCAATCAACTTGAAAAGGACCCATAACTATAAATTCCTTACAGACTAAAAGACATAATACAAAAATAAGTACTAGGCTAGAATAAATAAGGCAATATTGCGGCCTTATTGCTGAAAGCTATCTCTTCAAGGCAACCTTTAGATGGAGCGAAGTTTACAAAGATACGGAGTGCGGTGTATTTTGGAGGATACATTTACACATATATTCTTGGGTAGGTATAATCAAAAATAAGATAAAGTTTTTAGGATTAGCAAGCTGAAGTGTCAGTGGATAGGGCACATAGGTCGAAGAACTGACTGCCGTTGGGGCAGCTTAAGATAGCCCCCCCACTAGATGATAATACGACCTGTTATAGGTTGCTGGGAGCCGTTGGGGGCAGGCCGCACAAGATCGGTTGCTCTGGAAACCTATGGGGAGGTCTCTGCTCAGTGGACGCCTTGTGGCTAATAAGATGCTGATGATGATGATAGTGTGACTGGGATGTTTTTTTTATTTTTATTCTTAATTGATGATAACCAAGCGCTTGACCACTACCTCACCTGATGGTCAGGGCCCGATTAACCCTATCGGGGCCCCTAGGCAATGTAATTCTCGGGGCCCCTTTTCTTTACCCTTTTCTTACTTTTTAAAATATATTTTTTCTATTACAAAAGTCGAGTCGATCAGATCGACTCCTACTTTTTGCTTTCATTGAAATGATCTTAATGAAGAATGTCACGAATGAAACGTTTTTTTTCTTGGTGCAAGGCCTGCATCGACTAGACCCCCGGGGGCCCCCTAGTCGGTGCGGGGCCCCTAGGCAGTTGCCTAATCCGCCTTATGGATAATCCGACCCTGCAGATGGTAAGTGAAGGTGTGATCGAAGATGGAGCACGCTTGCCTAGAAAGAACATATTCACTCTGGACTTGAAGACTCCGAAATTATACTGGTTCGAAAAAACATACGCTCGAAGTGAGTACCACTCCTTGTGCTAACAAGAAAAGTTGAAGCAAATCGTTAGGCACGGCAAGGTGACCAGGTATGGGTGGTATGTCTGCTTATCCGGTGGTAGAAAGGGGAAGGAGGGACGGTTCTTAAATATATCAGTTTTGTTTTAATGTGTTGTAAGTTTTTTTAAATATTGCTTTTTTTATAAAATAATGTTTTAAACATAAAAGGGTTTTTCAAACACAGAATTCCTTTCATATTTATCAAGACTTTTTGTAAAAGAGCTGTCTAAACTTAAAGCATGCCAACACATTAACACATGCAAATGATGTTATGTCAGGCTGTTTGTAGCGCCGCACTTGTCCGTTGTTTTAGGACAAACAAAAAATCCTCGGTTTCCTTCGTTGGGTAAAAAAACCCGCCAAAGAAATTCCGGTTTGTATAGGACGAAATTTTTTGAATAAACTAATGGTGGTAAATATTGAATTGGTATTTATGTGCTTTATTTCTGTTTTTTAACCCCTAACGCAAAAAAGAAGAAGACAAGGGCTCGCCCTTTCACAAGCCCTTTTTTAAGGGGTTAATAAAATGGAAACAATTAGATAAACAAAGCTAAAACAATTTATTTATCAAAACAATTGAAAATTCCGTCAATAATAAACGTATGTACGATACTTTTCAATCAATACTTCTTACGGAGACGTGTGATATTTCTACCGCTTTTGATAAAGTTTACAACATCCTGAAAGATAGAGTTTCTAAAAAAGCGGTGTACGTTTTATGACGGACGTAATAGTTCAGCTAAGATCGTTAGCAACGTCAGATATAACAAACCTAGTTTGTGTCATACATATTCACATAAATAATAAAAAAAGCTTGTGTGCAATTCACACGTGGTAGAAGTGAATCCTTTAAATTTTTTTTTTTTAATTTTACTGCCTCCGTGGCGCAGTGGGCGTATAGCCGGCTGAGACGCAGGAGGTAGCGGGTTCGATTCCCGCCGCGGAACAAATGTTTGCATGATCTACAGATATTTGTTCCGTGTCTGGGTGTTTTTCTATATATTATAAGTATGTATTTACAAAAAAAAGTATATAAGTATTCTATCAGTGGTCTGGCTCCCATAGTACAAGCTCTGCTTAGTTTGGGGCTAGATAGCGCTGTGTAAAATGTCCAGCGATATTTATTTATTTTGGTTTCAAGATAATGACACGAATGCAAAATTTCGGGAAGATGATAATTGTAGGTAGGCTAATGATCATAGTGATGCAAAGTTAGTTAATTATTAACTCGAGTGGAGGGAGTACGAAGCAAAGCACAAAGAGAACCACGAACATAAGAAACACTGTATAATGCTTTCTATCTCATTTTCTCCCACGTTAAATCTTATGAATTTATCTGTCTGTCTCTTTTTACTGTCGCTTTTTCCTTTCATCGTCTTTTAAATCACAACGATGCTAAAGAAGTTTTCACTTCAAAAATAATAAAAAATACCTTGTTATACAATATTTAATATAATATACAATATAAATACGATTGAAATAGAATATAGCACCCTTGTGTGTACTAAATATTTTAGTATACTATAAAATATTTATGCTTTTTGATATGTATGAATTTATTCTGTTTGAGAATATAAATAATCGTAACTTATATTAGTTTACAAACGCCAATTAAAATTTCCGTCAACGATACGGCAATCAAATAGCGGTCTCCGTTATCTCGGGTATCATTTTACCATCATGTTGATTAGCACATAATAAAATGGCGCCTAAAAGACGGCGAGTTTTATGAATGAATCGGAATTCTATTACATTAACTGACTTTAAAAATAAATGGAGATATAATTTTATTGGTTGGGTCAGAATTTGATAGTGATATGTGAAATTGATGATCAAAATAATAGAGAATAATACTTTAATAACACTAGCTGTTGCCCGCGACTATTAAATGTGTAGTTAACCTAGAAATAAAGATAAACTCTTGCAACTTGACTTGCCACCCCATTTTTATCCCATGGAACCTGATTTATGCAATAAAAAGTAGCCTTTGTGGTAATCCAGGTAAAATCTACGTACATAGGTACTAAATTTCATCGAAATCGGTTAGCCGTTTCGACGTGATTGAATAACAAACAAACAAATAGATAAACAAACATCCAAACTTTCGCATTTATATTATTAGTGTGATGATCTTCGTTTGACCAAAATCTCACCTGATGGTAAGCTATGATGTTGTTAAAGATGAAGCACGAAGATCTTGAGTAAAAACAGACGACGGTAAAGTGCTCCATACCTTAGCTGAGCCTGCACCCAACGGCTCCCACCAACCCTTAACAGTTTAAATTCAGTTCTTAATAATTCAGAGAGCTTTTATATAAAAATCATTCAATTCAGATCCAATTTTAGTTTTAAAATTCCATATTTGTACAGAAATGTTTGCATTCATAACGTGGGCTGATTGCTTTGCAAGTACAAACAGACAGTTTATTTATATATTAATAGTGAGCTGTGGACGTTTCTGTGCATTAATTGTGGGAATGTGTGTGACCCCCATTTGAGGGTATTTTGTTTTTTTAGCCTCAAAGATTTCGTAATCATCATTATTAAAATAGCCAGAAGGCTCGCGGTCGCTCAGCGTGCTATGGAGAGGGCAATGCTTAGAGTTTCTCTACGAGGAGATTCGCAGACGAACCAAAGTTACCGACATAGCATAATAGCAAGCTGAAGTGGCAGTGGGCGGGGCACATACCTCGAAGAACTGAAGGCCGTTGGGGTATAAAGGTTCTCGAGTGGAAAGCGCAGCGTAGGACGACCCCCCCACTTGTTGGAAAAATGCCCTGGTAAAGATTGCTAGGAGCTGTGTGGTGCAGGTCGCATCTCTGGAAATCTATGGGGGAGGCCTATGCTCAGCAGTGGACGTCCTGTGGCGACCTCCGTGGCGCAGTGGACGTATAGCCGGCTGAGACGCAGGAGGTAGCGGGTTCGATTCCCGCCACGGAACAAATGTTAAAATGTTTGCATGATCTATAGATATTTGTTCTGTGTCTGGGTGTTTTTCTGTGTATTAAAAGCTGGTTCCCATAGTACAAGCTCTGGGGCTAGATAGCGCTGTGTGAAATGTCCAGCAATATTTATTTATTTACATGATGATGATGACCCTCGTATCAAGAGAAAGGTTGCAGGTTCTAGTTACATCCGGCTCGTAATGTTTTGCAATGATTGTAAAATCTTAAGATTTTCCCGTAATTGTCAAATAAGATTTTAAAATCACAAGTTATTTTTACAAAATTAAAAAAAATATCAGCTCGTCTTTTTGGGTTAACTGATGTAACGTAGATCTACTCCAGTTAAACTAGCTTTCTATTAAAAAAAACCACGTCAGTATCGGACCATCATCCGTTTGGGATACACGACACACTCAGACATTTAACTTATAAAACACACTTTTCCCAATTTATCCTTTTCCATGTTCCATATTTTTTCCATATATAGTGGTTAAAAAATATATCACATTCAATTAAAGCATAAATGGGGGCAAAATATAAAAATGCCTTTTTAAAAATAAATATTTACATGAGTAAAATACAGAACAAACAGTTGAATCATCTAAAGACCGTTGCAAACGATAGATAGCTCAACTGCTCCATCCATTGAATTTGGATGATGTAAGGGGCATCTAAGATCAGAGATAGATTAAATACTGGGAGTAGTTAATTCAGAAAGCGAACTAGGCTGCCCTAACGAGTCTTACGTTAACGGTCGTCAAAGGAATTGAACGACGGATTGACTAATCAATCCTGAGTTAATTGAAGCGAATGAAACCTGGTAGCTTACAATAACTAGACATAGAACAAATACAAATGTTCTGTGTATTTTCTGGTGCTAACACTCATCTTGTCATTTGTTTTTTTTAAATTAAGTTAACGTGTTTTTTCATTATCTGTATTTACATATCCACCGTTTTAGTTTCTGTGTGTTTGTTACTTGTGCTGAAATAAATGTCTGTATCTATCTATCTTATCAACACAACACAAAGGTTAGCTGGAAGAAAATGCTAAATTAGCCGAATTAATAGTTTGGCCATAAATGTACACCCCCGACCATTATCTTTGTTATAACGAAATCCTCTCCTTCCAAAGGTTGTCTGGAAGAGATCGCTTCTAAGCGATAAGACCGCCCATTATACTATTTGCTTTGTGTTTTCTATTTTGTTTGTATTTTTATTTGTTTATATTGTGTACAATAGTGTTTTCATTCATTCATTCATTCAATTAGCATTAAGTTCCTATGTATTAAATAATAGTGCAATAGATAATTTTCTAATCTAATCTAAATGTTTTTATTATAATAACTTGTGTTTACAATAGCGTAACTACCAGTTAAAACCTTTTAAGTATAAAATACCTGTGTAGGAGATTTGGCTCTTCTATATCATATCGTTTTTTTTTTAAATAAAGGTGTCACTTACATTGCGTATCAGAAGAGAAGGCAAATTGACGTAATTTAAAAGAGAAAAATTTAAGCTTCGATCTAGTCTCGATAATTATGTTAAACTAGCTGATCTGCCCGCGGCTTCGCACGCGTTGTTGGTTGATAAAAAATATTACTGTACATCTGCGCAGTAGGGTAAAAAGTGTTTTATATCTCAATTCCGGTCACAATCTATCTATTATATTATAGGATGTTTGATAATATACGCACAAAAATGAAAGGGGTTATTTTGATATTTTGATGAGCTTAATAAATAAATTTGTGAAATGTTAAATTTATTTTGGCATGTAAAACAAACACTTAAATTTATATTGTGCTATTGCTTAATGTTTGCCATCTAATCAGAAAGACTGTATTGGTGACATCTCGAGATATCTCTTGTTGTCTCTTTCTAACCCAAAACCCGCAGCCATTTCAGAAAGAGTAGGCAGTAAGTTTTATATCGAATTAATCACCTAAACTTAGTCGATTTTCTTTCAAATTTGATAATTAATAAGTCGTTTTTTTCGAGAAGTCTTTTATTATGACTTGAGAAATGTCACTTGAATATCGTCAGTATATTACCAAACACCCTGTATACCAAATTTCATCGAAATCGGTCTGGTTTGGTCGTGAAAACGTAATAAACAAACAGACAGAGGAACAGAGAGACAGAGTTACTTTCGAATTTATTATAATTAGTAAGGATGTTCTAAATGGTATTCACCTAATGCCAATACGATGGTATGAGTTAACTGACATGCGACTATAGACTTTAATTATATCAAGCAAGATGATATTGTAATATTAGTGGATCAGAATGCCAAAATATATTCAATTCATAATTCAATCTCGTTTCCGTTCGAATCTCCGTCCAATCTCCGTTCAAAACGCTTAGGCCAAAAAACCAGTAAAGTGTGCGTGAGTGCCATGTTTTACATTCGCCGACACGCACACAAGAATACGGGTAACGCATCAAACGGATAGACATTTTCACCGCACAAACAGTTTTATTTTTAGATTTTCCGAGATCTGCACTCACTACCACCTGCCCTATAAAACTCTATGGCTCCAATTTAATGGCCTATTTTTCGGGCATGTACTTCTTTGTGTAGTTATTCTAAGCCTGGCAGGTATGAGAAGATTTTTCACGTACATGTTATAATTTGTTACAGGGTATTGAAAGAGCTTTGAAAATAATACTTTGTAAAATTTATAGACAAATTTGTAGCTTTATATTTCGTACAACCCATCGTTTTTCTATTAAATGTAGTTTATGGCTCATTGAAGGTCATCATCCTATTTATATACCTACCAAATTTAATCAAGAATGGTCCAGCTGTTTAGTCGTGCTAGATAACGTAACAAGCGTACAGATAGACAGAGGTACCTACAGAGCTTTGTTATATAACTGTTATTATAAGTATTGATAAGTTTAGTAACAGGTAAATGAAACCTGGGAATGTGTTGCTATTGCTTCATCATCATCATCATCATCAACCTATAGCAGTCCATTGCTGGACGTAGGTCTCTCCCAGGGTGCGCCATTGAGCCCGATCCTCAGCTCTTCTCATCCAATCCTTGCCAGCCACAGCGCGCAAATCGTCACTCCATCTAGCCGGAGGGCGACCTACACTTCGCTTGCCTAGACGTGGTCTCCACTCCAGAACACGTTTACCTCAACGGTTATCGGTTCTGCGGCAGATATGACCGGCCCACGTCATCATCATTAGGGGGCGTTAATTAATTACGTGAGGTGTCCAAGAGGGGGGGGGGGGTCGAACCGAATCTCGCCCAATCTCACGTGGGGGAGAGGAGGGGGTCTCGGCAATATCACCATTTTCTTTTTGTTTTTTAATTTTAACAAAATGATTTTTTTGGTTTTTTATTTTATCGTCATAACGCCTCACGTAATTAATGGACGCCCCTCTTATCGGCCATAAGAGAATGACATGAGAGAATTCATTTAAACTAAAAAAAAATATTGATGGACATTTCACACAGTGCTATCTAGCCCCAAACTAAGCAGAACTTGTACTATGGGAACCAGAAAACTGATAGAATACTTATTTACTTTATTTATACATATAAACATTTGTTCCGCGACGGGAATCGAACCCGCTACCTCATAAGCCTCAGCCGGGTATTCGCCCACTGCGCCACAGATGTCGTCAGAACGCAATGAGCCTCATTTTATTTTCAAATTAACTTAGAGCCGTAAATCGCATTTACGGACCAACTTTCAGAGCATGCGTGATGAAAATATATTTTCTCGCTTCTTCTCGTTAACTTTTTGAGTTAAATTCATTTCGATGTGATAAATAAAACAAACCCACAGTTTGTTTAATTTCGAGATGTTTGGCAAGTTTTCACGGGAATTTGAGTCTTATTCACTTGTGATAAGTATTAGGAGTTATCTGTAATGGGTTGAAAGCAATCTAAATTTTGGGCGGGAACGCCATTCAGAAAATCGCAAGCCGCGAGTATAGCCCAAGAGATGTCAGGAAAAAACATACAGATGCATTTATTTGTTATATTTTTTTAAAGTCATCATTATTATCAAACTATTTTTTTTACTAGCTTACATATTTCCACTGCTGGGCAAAGGTCTCCTCCAACTTCTTCCAACTATCGCGATCCTTAGCATTCCCACCATTCCTTCTCGAATTCTCTGATGTCGTCGCGCCAACGCTTTTGCGGCCGACCCTGACGTCGCCGTCCATCCTCCGGTACCCAAGGTGTTATGATGTTGGCCCATTTCTCCGGAAGCATTCAACTACGTGCCCAGCCCAATCCCACTTGAGCTTCGGTTTTGTCTCCTACATCGGCAATGCCAGTCAATGAACGAAGCGTGGTATTCCTCACCCGATCGGCTCTCCGGAATCCTAGGACGCTGCGTTCCATTGCCCTTTGGCAAATCTTGAGCTTGGACTTCTGCAGCTCGGTCAATGACCATGTTTGTGCACCGTAGGTTAGGACAGGCAGGATACACAGGTCGATGAGTTTGCGCTTCAGACTCAGAGGAAGGTCACCCTTCATGTGCGCCTTCATGGACCAGTAGCTATTCCAGGCATTTTCGATGCGGCGTTCGATTTTCTTGTCATACCTGTTTTCGAAGCTTGCTAACTAGCCCAAGTAAATGTACTCATCGACATATAGTATTTCCTGCCAATCTACCTCGACCCTACGTTTCGTGGCATTGGTCATTATTTGAGTCTTCGCTCAGTTCTTGCAGCATTTTTTGTAAGTCATGTGCTGATAATATACTATAAAAATATAAATAATGCTGAACGTTTCATAAAGCGCTGTCTAGCCCCAAACTAAACAAAGCTTGTACTATGGGAACCAGATAACTGTTAGAATTTAAGCCATATTTTGATATAAATAATAAAACAAACAGAAAGTATTATTTGGGATAAGCATAGTTTTTCCTATGAACGACCTTTTTACCTCTTATCATTTTAAATGAGACTTTTTTACCTATCGCTGGTTATTATACAAAGGAAATATCAAACAAGAAAGTTTTCTCTTAGAGAGATCTCATTAGGTACCTTCTTGTTCGTTTTTATATTCTTGTATTGTAAGTTACTCATTACATATAGTTTAGACGTGAATACGTTTTAAAAATTGCTTCCATAATGGGAGGCAATTCAAAAACGAATGATAACAAAATCGGGGTATACTGTTTGGTGTTGCAGCTACATATCTTTCATCTCCATCCAAAATGTAATTACATCTCTGGATAGCTAAAGGATCAAATAATTCGTTACGCTAAGTGAGGGCTGTAACGCATTGCGCGCGGGGTGAGGGGGAAGCGCCGCCATTTTGATTCTTCATTCTTAGTGTTCAAACATGATTATAACATACATAAAATAGCGTATAATATATTTTGTATAGAAAATGTTACCTGTTACGTAGGTACACGTATTCACAGCCGTATCCATGCCACAGCCATACTCCAATTTTTTAATTAGGAATAGTCACACGCATCGTCAGATATCTTACTCAGAACGCAAACCTTGCAGATATTGTAGAAGGCAGTACTCAGAGGCAAATTCAAACATTACGTTTGATACATGCCTACTTTGTGCATAGAAGTTATGCATTCACGTAGCATTTTACAAGTACATTGCCACTTATTATCATATAATATATTAAATGTACATATGTGTTTAAGAACTGAAATAAATAATTTTAACTGAACATAGTTGAAGTAGAAAGTAGGTTTTGTTTTTTTTTTTAATTCACACAGCGCTATCTAGCCCCAATCTAAGCAGATGTTGTTACTATAGGAACCAGTTTTTTTTGTAAATACTTATATACTATCGGAGGGGCGTCTGGGCAGGAGTCTCCATCAGTCATGGTAGTCCATTTCCTTGTGGGCGTATAGTGGGTAATGTCAGTTCAAATGATACGCAGACAAATTACAGAAACAACGTCTAATCGAAGCTTTACAAAATTAACACCTCACTAATCACACTGTATAACTAAGTACGCATAGCTAGAGCTACAAGTAGGTAAGACACGGAACGCGGGCAGTTCCTACAACTGTAGTGAATGGCTGACCAACAACGATTGTGTTTCGCTTTTTTTTTTCGAATGGACTAGACTCGCTGTTGGCCTCTGAGGCCGTGACAGCTTAACCGAACTTTTGGCGAGCGCAGATGGCGCTTAGCTCAGTAAGTTATTTAGGCAACTAGCGCAAGGGCACCACTTAGGTACGAGCCTCGGCTTGGGCAGTTGCCGGGGTGGGGATAGGAGAGAAACGCCCGGGTACATGTCTGTACCTCGTATAGGCGGCGACTGAAGGGACTCGTCGACCTCGCCGGCGAGGTCGGTGTTTCTGTGAAGTGTTTGCTCTATCTGATATAGATGACTCAGCTTCCGCATTCGCGGAGGTGATTTCGTCATCCGGGTCTCCGAGAACGTGTCTCGGACGACGGAGAATTTTGTTGGCGGGCGGATCCAACGGGTAGACCGGAGTGGTGTGTACCAAAGGGTTCGGATGATGGGAGGCAAGTTCATAATACCGCTTGGAAGCGAGCTTCATGAACTTGGCTATTGAATCTAATTTCATATCGCGATGTAGATCGTTATTGCGAAAATACCAGGGCGAGCCTGAGGCTTTTCGCAAGAAGCGTTTTTGGATGATTTGAATGGCACCAACTTTAGGAGAGTGGGCAAATACTACAGAGGAGTATGTCATGATGGGGTTGTGTTTCGCTTCGGTAAAACCGCCGTTTAAATAGTAGACTGCGTGGCGTCGCGCGATCACTTGCGTTCCGTTCCAACCAATCACAGCCGACTGCTGTTATTTCGTTTTGTGTCGCTATTCACGACGGGATGCGACATATAAAAAAACATCCAGACCCGAAACAAATAACTGTAGAACATGCAAACATTTGTTCTGCAGCGGGAATTGCACCCGCTACCTCCGTGTCTCAGCCGGCTATTCGCCTACTGCGCCACGGAGGTTATCAAAATACCATAATATTATACCAAAAATTGCATTGCAATCACAATAGCATAATATTACACTATAAAAAGTAAATTTCGATTCAACTTAAAAATCAGTGCCAACATTCCAAAACCAATAGACATTTCCCGAAATCCAATTAAATGGGTACTTAATGTCGTGAATTAATTGCCACTTAGCTTTTGGACTATAAAATGGCCGTGTTAATAGTAATTTTGGTTTTCGATTGATAGTCAGCATTTAATTGGGTTTTGCTTGATGTATTTATAAATATGTTTTTAGGGATCCCTAATATTTTGCAAAAAGGCCAGCTGTTTAGATCGTTAAGCTAAATGTACTTTTTAGCTCTTTTTATTTTAATATACAGAATAAGAGAGACAGAGGACATATCTCTATCTACTTTTAGTTTTGAAAATGTGTGTAATTTTTAACTTTTTTATTCAATACTCATTCATTACACTAATATTATAAATGTTGGATTGATTGTTGGTTTATGGATGTTGGAATAAAAACATTCCAACATATGTTTGGATGTTTGTTTATTGTTAATCACGTCGCTGAACCGATTTCGAAGAAATTTGGTTATTGGAATTTGATAAATGATGATCTGAATTCAAACATATTTACATTGATGAACAACGCGTGCGAAGCCGCTGGCGGAAGCTAATCCGACTAATATTATACACGCGAATGTTTGTATGGATGTTTGTTACTCTTTCACGTCGTTACCGCTGAACCGATTTCGATGAAATTTTGTATGTACGTGGACTATAACATGAATTAACACATAGACTACTTTTTGTTGACAAACCACGCGTGCGAAGCCACTGGCGGAAGCTAGTTTTTAATATTCCACAATGTAATAATAGGTGGTAATTGATAGGTACATGAACATTATGGACCCTGTTGGGCACAACAATATTATGGACAGAGGAGGACATCATTGCATGCCTCAAGTTGATGGACGCAGGGCAGTGTATCGTAGGGCACGTTCCTAAGGAGTATGACCTACAAGACAGCACTTTGTTATAATAAATAAATAATAATAGACATTGCTGTACATTTCACACAACGCTATCTAGCCCCAAACTAAGCAGAGCTTGTACTATGGTGACCAGATAACTGATAGAATACTTATATACATTTTTTTATAAATACTTACTTAAAATACATAGAAAAACATTTAGACCCGGAACAAATATCTGTAGATCATGCAAACATTTGTTTCAGCGATGTTTAACATCAGGTGGCAAGTTTGGGGGTGTGGAACTGTGTCATGGACACGGCCGTGTGGTGTACGTGAATACGTGTACGTAGCAGATAATATTTTCTGTACAAAATATAAAATATGTATGGTATAATCATGTTTGAACACTAAGAAGTCCTTCGGGTCATACTAAATGGAAATCTCGTAAATAAATAAATGGAAATTTAGCTATCCAGTGGTGTAATTACATTTTGGATGGAAATGATAGATATGTAGCTGCAACACCAAACTGTATCCCCGGATTTTGCATTCGTTTTTAGGGTTCCGTATCCAAAGGGTAAAACGGGACCCTATTACTAAGTTTCCGCTGTCTGTCTGTGCTCTGTCTGTCTGTCTATCCGTCTGTCACCAGGCTGTATCTCATGAACCGTGATAGTTAGACAGTTGAAATTTTCACTGATAATGTATTTCTGTTGCTACTATAACAACAAATACTAAACACAGAATAAAATAAATATTTAAGGGGACGTAATAAATATTATTACGCTTGAGTCATTCACAGAATGTTTAGTTATATATTCACTTTAAAAATATATAATTAAATTAAAATAAAACAAATATTTAAGTAGGGGTATACAACAGACATGATTTTTTTGCCGTTCTTATAGATAATGGTACGGAACCCTTCGTGCGCGCGTCCGACTCGCACTTGGCCGGTTTTTTTGAATTGCCTCCCACTATGGAAGCAATTTTAAAAACATATTCACGTCAAAACGAATTGGAACCCTTAATATTGAATCCAACACACACTTGGCAGATCTGTATTTATTTAAGTAAGTTCTGAGATATATCTGATCTTGATAAAGTGATAAGCTTAAACCTGGAGGCTTTCATTTGCTTTTCAAATCCATTATTTCATAAATCTCTGTTAATTTATTTGACTACCTACCTACCACTAAATTAACATTTCGTCGTCATGGGTTTTTAGTAGGAGTACTCCTTGGCTGGGGAAGTACTACCATCGTACGTAATTCTGCTGTATGAGAGGCATGAATTAATTTTGCATGGGGCAAGTTGCAATTGGTTATATTTTCTTTACATAGTATAAAATTAAGTCGCTGTCTGTTACCTTACATCTTTTAAACTACAACGGATTTTAATATAGTTTTCAACAATAAATATAATACATACATTGTAACGGACGATCAAAGACGGGGAAGGATCGAATCTAGATTTGAAATGTATATTAGGTAGTTTTAAGATCGAATCAGATTCAAATGTTAACAGGTAGCTAAGATTGTAACAGTTTAAACTTGTAAAGGTCAAAAGAGTGAGATAGCTACATGTAAGTCCCCGTCTAACTTTGCTGGAAGCTTCGATGTATTAGGAATTATATAAAACGATTTGTGAATGCGTGAATTACGATCCCCGCACCATGGCTAGGGCGAGGAGTAGATTTGTATAAAGCTAGACCGTTTTCAAGCAGAAATTTGTGATCATTCAAGAACGCGATTTATACCTTGTAAACTAGCAACTAAGAAGAAAAATAAATACAGTCCACTTTTGCACCGAGTCTATCAATGAAGCCTGGGTAGGACCTCTACAAGTTTTTGGTCCTCCGACCCGGATAAGCCGTTCCTGCGACGACCGGACCAGTTGTTACTGCGGAGCCGACAAGACCCGCTCCACTGGGTTTCAAGAAACAGTTACATCGTATAACCACTGAAGAGACGGCGCGGGCTTGAAGATCACCCAACGGTGCGACGAGCATCGTTGTCAAGACCGGCGCAAGGGCACGGGGTGCCTGAAGATCACCCAACGGTGCGACGTGCGACGTTGTCAAGACCGGCGCAAGGGCACGGGGTGCCTGAAGATAAGCCCGCGTCCGTTGAAGACAACCGAACGAGGACGTCACCCGAAGAGTGAAGACCCCCCGCCCCCTCACGTGGCTGGTCCACGGCCCGTTTATTCCGGCCACCTAACGGTGCCAAACGGTCGGAATAGCGGGTAAACGCCTTAGGGCGGTTTTAGTGTTAGTGTTAGGGACCGCTAGGTAGGTAGGGGCATCAAGTGCTGAAGAAGATGACCACCAGGAGCCCACCAGTGACGAGGGGGAAGAAGGCTGCACTTCGCGTCTACGAAGACTACCCCGCGTCCCCGTCCGAACCCGCGCTTCCGAATGCTCCCGTTGAGCCGCGACCCGCCGAAGCGGGACCCTCCTCCGCTCGCGTAGCGTCAGAGACGACCGCGCCCGCGCCCGCGACCGAGGTAGCACCGCGAGTGACCGCACACGCCGAGCCCGAACGCCGGCGTGCCCCGTCCGTCCGCTCGCAACGCTCCACCGCCAGCGCGATGGCAAGGATACGGCAAATTGAATTTGAAGCTGAAGAACGACTTGCCGAGATTAAGAGGCAAGAGCTCCATATTCAAGCGGAACTTATAAGGAAGAGGTTGATTGCCGAAGTCGCTACAATACGGGAAGAAGATGAACAAGAAAGCATCCAGGGCACGGGTGCACGGAACGGAGCCCTAGACACAGAACACAGAATAGAGGACTGGCTCCAACGCCATCATAAACGGGGGGAGCCAGAACAAGTGACGGATCAGGATACCAGGTACCTCTCATCGACCACGAGAGAACAGAATACGGAGCGGTATCCTCCGATTACGAACAATCGGGTCACTTTTGAACCACGAACACTGCGAGACAGATCACTCACGCCGGACCGAACGCGAGACAGAGGGATTGATCGGTTAACGGAAGCCATAGAGAAGATGGCTCACCGTAGACCACCTCCGAGACAGACGTACGACCTACCTGTATTCGGAGGTGCTGCGGGGGATTGGCTACCGTTCAAGGCAGCCATGAAGGAATCGACGACCATCCACAAGATCTCATCGGCTGAGAATCTAGCGAGGCTTAGAACATGCCTGAAAGGCGAAGCCCGTCAAGCAGTGTCGGCTTTGTTATACACTGCAACCGAACCGGCAGTTATAATGAAGACTTTGGAGCAGTGTTACGGTCGCCCAGAGATGATTATAGACAACGCGTTAGAAGAGATTAAGAAGCTACCGCGACTGGGCGCGACCGCAGGCGAGTTAAACGCTTTCGCCATCAAACTACAGAACGTAGTAACCGCCATCTCTTGTATGGACCAACGCGGCTACCTGCAGAACCCGATGTTTGCGCGACAGGTAGCCGAGAAGTTGACACCGCACATCCGATCAAAATGGTGTGACTATGCAGAGGAATTTGGCAGCCGAAATGAACCAGAAATATTGACGCTGTCCCAGTTCCTGATGAGAGAGGCAGATCGCGCAATGCGATACGCGTATACAGCTACGCCTTCGCAGAGCACCTCAAAGGCCCGACCTACAGAGCAGCGACCCAGGGTGAACGAACGAAATCGTGGGTCGGTGTACGCTACACAGAACGCGGCATCGGAGAAGGAAGCCTCAACGAGTAAGAACGCAGCAACGGACAAGAACGAGTGCCGTTGCTGCGGGGGCGACCATAGAACCGTCGAGTGTAGAAAGCTCACGGCGATGCCAGTAGACAAGAGATGGGAATGGGCCAAAGAGACAGGCATATGTTTTCGCTGTCTGAGCAGCAAACATAGACGCTTTATGTGCAAGAGCAAGCGATGCGGAGTAGGTGAATGCACACGTCCGCATCACGCACTGTTACATGCGCCGAAAATAAGGAACGAGGGTGCCAGTGAGCAGGGCCAGACCGAAGAATCAGCCATCACTGCATCTGCGCATGTAACAGCAAAGAATGAAGTCCTACTGAAGGTGTGTCCAGTCGTGATTAAGGGCAGTAACGGCATGGAAATGAATACGTATGCGTTACTGGACGAAGGATCAACGATAACTCTGATCGATGAAGAGATCGCCGCGATGATCGGAACGGAAGGCCCGACAAAAGCCTTGAACATCGTGGGGGCTACGACTAGTCAGAGGGAACCCGAGAGCCGGGTAGTGGATATCGTGATCCAAGGACACAAGTCGGACGCACATCGGATCACAGCGCGCACTGTGAAGAACCTGACCTTAGGAAATCAACTCGTCAGTACCGATGTGTTAAAATACGCGCATTTGAAGAAACTCCGTCCAGAAGCCGTGTGCTATACGTCAGCGAAGCCACGCATACTCATCGGGGCCGACAACTGGCATCTTATTGTGACGAGGAAGCTTCTGACAGGGAAGAGAACCCAGCCAGCTGCATCACTAACGCAGCTGGGATGGGTTATCCATGGATCAATCCCCAGGAGCACAATAAGACAGCAGGAGACGGTACTACACGTCCATACGTGCCAAGGTGTCCAGAACGGACATACTTTGAACGACCAAGACGAGGAATTAAGCAAGCTCGT
Organism: Philereme transversata; assembly: GCA_963924445.1. Taxonomy (NCBI): domain Eukaryota; kingdom Metazoa; phylum Arthropoda; class Insecta; order Lepidoptera; family Geometridae; genus Philereme; species Philereme transversata. Next base: position 23,368,419 of record OZ004346.1, read on the forward strand.
GAAAGCACACTTTGAGATAGATGCTTTGGGCGTTTCAATTAAAAGAAAGCCAAACGCAAAAGATGAGCGGGCTCAAAGCATTTTCGACAGAACAGCGAGACGAGTAAACGGTCGTTTTGAAGTGGGACTACCTTGGGCCAGCGATGAGGTGAAGATGCCGCCCAGCTACGACATGGCCATACGACGCTTACATGGGATCGAACGTAAGATGGACAGATCGCCGGAGTTTAGAAGTGCATACACCGCGCAAGTGGAGAAGCTGCTAGCAAAGGGATATGCAGAAAAGAGCGAGGAGGACCAGAGTCAGAACGAACGTCTCTGGTTTCTCCCTCACTTCGCGGTGACAAACCCCAACAAGCCGGGGAAGTTTAGAATGGTTTTCGATGCAGCCGCGCGCGCTAATGAAACATGTCTCAATGACGCGCTGCTGGACGGACCAGATCTACTACAGACATTACATGGCGTCTTGTTTCGCTTCAGAACGAAGCCGATCGCGGTCACTGCGGACATTCGGGACATGTTCCTGAGGGTGACCATAAGACAAGAGGACCGTACAGCCCAACACTTTCTATGGCGCGGCGACAACCGAACAGATCCACCGCAGAAGTACATGATGAAGTCCATGATATTCGGAGCGAGAAGTTCTCCATTTCTGGCTCATAGCGTCAGGAACAGGAACGCGAAAGATCACGAGCGGACACACCCGCTAGCGTTTGACGCTATAACTCGGAACCACTACATGGACGACTGGGTGGACAGCTTTGAAACGGAAGAGATAGCCGCCAGAACTATAGCACAAGTGCAAGAGGTGCATCAACAAGCGGGTTTTGAACTTGCAAGCTGGAGCGCAAACCGTGAAGGCTTACTGGATAGTATTAACCCGGAGAACCGAGCGCATGCACCAAAAGAGCTAGCGGCCAATGCACATGTATATGACAAGACATTGGGTATTCTTTGGATTACCGACACGGATGAACTCACCTTTAACACTGCCATGCCTCGCGTACCTGAAGATGTTAAGAATGTGGCACGAACGCCAACGAAGCGGGAGGCATTGGGTGCAGTTATGTCGTTGTTCGACCCACTAGGCCTGCTGAGTCCATACACGATTACGGCGAAGATCATGTTACAAGAGTTGTGGAAAAAGAACGTGGATTGGGATGAACCTTTGCCAGCCGAGGAGGCGGCGACATTTTTTGAATGGCAAAATAATTTACGCTACGTCGCCGACCTAAGACTGCCGCGATGTTACGACGCAAGACCAGACATAATACAGCGACAACTTCATGTTTTCTGTGACGCCAGCGAGCAGGCGTTCGCTGCGGTCGCGTTTTGGCGAAATGTCAGCCAAGACGGCGTGAGCATCGCTATAGTAGCAGGAAAGGCAAAGGTTGCGCCACTAAAGGCACAGAGCATACCACGAATGGAGCTGCAGGCTAGCTTAATCGCCGCTAGACTTGCCGCGGAGATTGTCAAAAGCCACGACTTAGAAACAAATGTAACATTTTGGAGCGACTCAAAGACGGTGCTACATTGGATTAGGAACGACGAAACGAGATTCACTCCGTACGTGGCGCACCGACTCGGGGAGATAGCAGAGTTAACTCGCCCAGAACAATGGCGGTGGGTGCCCACAGCGCTCAACGTAGCAGACGACGCAACGCGATCGGGGAACACTCAGCTACGGAGCGACGATAGATGGTTTACGGGACCGGCGTTTCTATTTGAAGACGAAGAACGTTGGCCTGTAGAGGTTTCATCGCCACCAGAACAAGACGAAGAGAGAACATGTGCAGCGCACGTGAGCCAGGGATCAACGCTCATCGACATGAGCAGGTTCTCATCCCACGAACGGTTAGTTCGCACGCTGGCCCACGCGCTCACATTTTTAAAGAAATGTCGACGACGCGGTGGGCAGCTTGGGATGGGAGAACTGCGGGAGGCAGAACGCCTGCTCATCAGAGACTCGCAGCGAGCATGTTTCCCTGACGAAGTCCAGCGCCTGAAGAAAGGTATGAGCGTCGATCGAACGAGCAGGCTGTACCAACTCGACCCTAAGTACGGTGACGATGAAATAATAAGGCTGAGCGGTAGGATCAACGCCGCTACAGTACCGGATCACCTGAAGGATCCACCCATTCTGGACGGAGCGCACCGCTTATCACGTCTACTGATCAGGCGGGAACATGAGAAGAATAAGCACGCGGGCAGAGAACAGATCGTGAACAATCTGCGCCAGCGATTTTGGATACTGCGGTTGCGTCCGGCGGTCAGAACGGTTCTGAACGATTGTACGCTGTGTAAGATAAGGAGAGCGAACCCAAAGAAGCCAGTAAAGGGCGACTTGCCGAAGATTCGCCTAGAGATGAACACGAGGCCGTTCACTAACTGCGGCATCGATTGTTTCGGCCCTATGTGGGTAGCGATCGGGCGGCGCCGTGAGAAGCGATGGGGTATGCTCTTTACGTGTCTGGTAACGAGAGCTATACACGTGGAGCTTATAGCGAGTCTCAGCACCGACTCGGCTATTATGGCTATCAGGCGAATGGCTGCCCGACGGGGGACTCCTAGTGCAATCGTATCAGACAATGGAACGAACTTCCACGGATCGGAAGTGGAACTAAGAAAGGCGTACGAAGAATGGCTCCCAGGCCTAAAAGAGTACGCACTCAAACAGCGGATCGAGTGGCGGTACATCGACCCTGGTGCGCCAAACCAGGGGGGAGCCTGGGAGCGAATGATAAAAACGGTGAGGAGAGCCCTAGCCATCACCTTAAATGAACGTGCCCCGCAAGAAGAGGTATTGAATACGCTAATAACTGAAATTGAGCACACCGTGAACTCGCGGCCTTTAACGCATGTACCCGTGGACCCAGAGGAAAAGGAAGCTTTAACGCCGAACCACTTTTTATTGGGGACGGCAGTAGGTTTGCCATATGTGGGAGACTGCGACGTAGCCGACAGAAGAACGTGGCGCACCGCACAAGCTCTGGCAAACTCTTTTTGGAAGCGCTGGATCGACGAGTACTTGCCTACGTTGGCGCCGCGAGGCGACGTCAGAAGACAGCAAGAGAACGTCAAAGAAGGGGACGTCGTCATAATCGCGGACGGTTTGCTACCTCGGAACGTATGGCCGCGGGGCCAGATCGAGCGCGTGATTACGGGTCCGGACGGAGTAGTTCGGAGCGCTGAGGTGCGGACGCGGGGAGGCGTTTTCCGGAGGCCAGTGAGAAGGTTGATCGTCCTCCCGATTGAATAAGAAGGCTGCGAGGATCTGCGCCGGGGGGAGACTGTAACGGACGATCAAAGACGGGGAAGGATCGAATCTAGATTTGAAATGTATATTAGGTAGTTTTAAGATCGAATCAGATTCAAATGTTAACAGGTAGCTAAGATTGTAACAGTTTAAACTTGTAAAGGTCAAAAGAGTGAGATAGCTACATGTAAGTCCCCGTCTAACTTTGCTGGAAGCTTCGATGTATTAGCAATTATATAAAACGATTTGTGAATGCGTGAATTACGATCCCCGCACCATGGCTAGGGCGAGGAGTAGATTTGTATAAAGCTAGACCGTTTTCAAGCAGAAATTTGTGATCATTCAAGAACGCGATTTATACCTTGTAAACTAGCAACTAAGAAGAAAAATAAATACAGTCCACTTTTGCACCGAGTCTATCAATGAAGCCTGGGTAGGACCTCTACATACATAACTCTGTTTGTTTGTTAGTTTGTTTATTACCTTTACACGACTAAACGGCTGAACGGATAATCAAATTTTGCAAGGAGATAGATTATATTCTGGGAAAGGACAGGCTACTTTTAGGCCAACTGCGCAAAATGAGAGTAATGTTTTATTGAAAACCCACCCGTGCGAAGCCGCGGGCGGGTCAGCTAGTAATTTATAATCGATAAATAAAGATAAAGATAAGATAATATGGTTGATTTAAATTGGCTAGTACTTTTTTAGGTTCCTTTCTACTACTAATACTTTTTAATTGGGGGGGGGGGGGGGGGTTATACTACTTGGAGATGGAACCATCTTGACCCATCTGATGTTAAGTGGTAACCATCGCCTATAACAGAGAATGGCCTGGTAGGTCACGCAAAATTTCAAAGTGCACCTTAGAAATGTGTACTACGACACTACCCTGCGTTCATCAACTTGAAGCATACAGATGTACAGGCTCATGTGCCTGTAATTTCACCGACAACCATTCCCTTCAAATCGAAACACAGCCATGCTGCTTGGCGGCAGCAATAGGTATGGTGGTAGTACTTCCCGAGCGAGCCCTTTCACAAAGAACTCTACTACTCTTAAACTCTACAACTCTTAGTTATTAATAGTAGATTATTAAACGAGGGGATAACGCAGTGTCTTGCGTCATGGGCGCTTTAGTAAATACCAAACGTAACGAAGGATTCTAGAGTAAACTCACGAGCGGGGCGAAGGAGTTACTAGAATCCTGAGAACGACCACGACAGAGCCAGGAGTAAAGTTGTATTGATTTGAATTTGGAACCTCATCTGTATTAAAATTTGAACCAAAGAGAAAACAATAAGAACTTATTCGTAAATCGAACTAATCTCTGCACAGAATGCACCAACCTAGATTTGGTTGTTATTGTCTCCCAGAAAGTGTGAGAGTAGAGTATTCTTCCCGTGGATAAAGCTGTCTGGATCTTGGGCGTGCTTATGCACTCTGCATTCAGGATTCTAGTAACGCCCTCGCTCCGCTCGTGAATTAACTCTAGAATCCTTCGTTACGTTCGGGATTCAATATAGCGCCCGTGACGCAATACACTGTTTTATCCCCTCGTTTAATAATCTATTATTAAAGTACTCTAAACTTAAAACTGGGTTTGTTTTTGACTGATTGAAACGAATTGTAATAAAGTGACACAACCCAATGTCTTGTTGTGGATGATTTTAATACTTTAAACTAAAATCATCACATTTAAATAAAATATGCATTTTTTAAACTCTGAGTATGTAAGGGTATGTTGGAATTTTAAACTAACGTGATAATGATTAATAAAATACATAAATGTCTGATAAAATCCCTAAAAAATCTGTCCAAATGTAAAAATACCTAAAAGTATTTGCATAATATTTAAACAAGAAGGTAATATTGCTACCTAAATTAGGTACTTATGTAATTTGCTCCTGCATAAATTTGGTACCAAAATAATGTAAGTATTTACGATAAAATCGCCTAAAATATTTTATTTGAATATTTCACATTCACATAAAACACATTGTAATGGTGTTATTTTTTGAGGACAAGAGTTTTTGAAGTTAAAACTTCTTAGGCGCGTTGGGCATTTTTGAGATGGGGAAAAAACCATTGAACTCGCGACACTGGTACCGTCACCGACACCTCTGTATATGAAGTGAAGGCTTCTTTAGGCGCGTTGGGCATTTTTGATATGGGAAAAAACCATTGAACTCGCGACACTGTTACCGGCACCTCTGTATATAATTTGATTTTTATTTTTGTTTGTGGAGGGCGTTAGACAACTTTCTTAGTTAATTTTCATGTTTATGCGATATGCATCATGAACATTTTGCAACATCCAAATTTTTATTTAAGTGAAAACTTCATTACGCGCATTGGAATTTTTTTGAGATGGGACATAACAATTGAACTCGCGACATTGTTACCGTTACCGACACCTTTCCTGACGATTAAAAACATACACACGTAATTGTTCAAGTGTTCACTTCTGTCGGCACTCCCGGAATCCCACTTTTTTTACTTAGATAGATTTTCGTTTGACCACAATCGCACCTGATGGTAAGCGATCTAAGATGAAGCATGAAGATCTAGAAGAAACCTATTCACTCTTTTAAAGATCCAAGTTTTCACATCACATTTCACACTAAATTATAAATGAGAAAGTTTGGATGTTTGTTTATTTATTTGTTTGTTACTCATCACGTCTTAATGGCTTAACCGATTTTGATGATATTTAGTGTTGATAGATTATGACCTGGTTTTTTGACAAACAAAGCGTGCGAAGCCTCTGGCAGAACCTAGTTATTAATATTAGTGTGATTGAAAAACATTTTAGCGTTTAAAAAGTTAGTCTACGAAACGTATTCATTTTATTTAGATATATATATTTCACCTTATACCACATAAGTTGTTACAAGCATTTCAATTTTCACATTATTTCGTAATTATAGGTAGGTAATAATTAGGCCAAAAATGAAACAGATGCCTCTACTAACAGAGATTAAACTATTAGTTATAAGTATATATATAACATTAGTTACACCATTTATAACTCAAGAACGGCGGCACCGATTTTGATGATCTTTGATTTATTGGATTTGTCTCGGTCCCGAATAGCAAAATAAGTTTTAAAATGTCGGAAAAATTCACGCAAAAAGCAATTATGAAGAAAATTCATTTTCTCATACATCGATGCAGCTAACGATGGCCGATTGACAATTCTACCCAGGGTAGAATTGTTCTACTTTGGCAGCCCGCGTCATATGCATGTCAAGGCGGTAAGAAGTTTGGCAGGTCAGCTAGTTTACAATAAAATACAGAGGAAACAGGAAAAGACCGTTGCAAACGATCTATAGAAACTAGAAACTGTTGGCCTAAAAGTCCAAAGATGTGAAAACCATGATGTGATTATGACGTCAATATTCCTAAAAATCGTTTTGTCCCTGTACATTACAAACAATGACATCTTAAATGGTCTAAATAAGGCGCCTTATGAAGTTAAAAGCAAGAAGTTACTGTTATTTGACGCGAGCCATAAATGGTCCAAAATACAAGCGGTAGAGATAAACGATGTTTTAGTCATTTATTTATGGCGAAGCAACTCGTTATGAACAACAGGGCTGTCAATAATGTTCCTAAAAATTTAACAGTGGTCGAAAGTTGGTCATACACTCGTCTAGTTTTAAGCGAGTTATAAGCCTTGCAGAAATTTCATGGGATACATAAATGGGTAATATCCTGCCACGCGCTTATATAGGGTGTTTATTAAACTTGTGTTTTATACAAACACTTTATTAAACTTATGTTGTGGTATTGCATAATGCATGCCATCTAGCCACAGATACTGTATTGGTGACGTCTAGAGATATCTCTTGTTGTCCCTTTCTAACCCAAAACCCACAGTCATTTTCGAAAGAGATGTCAAATCGGACTTTCTTTTTGGATGTGGATTGGAAGAGTAGGCAGTAAGTTTTATATCGAATTAATCACCTAAACTTAGTCGATTTTCATTAAAGTTTGATAATATAACTTAGTTTTTTTTTCGAGAAGTCTTTTTTATGTTTTGAGAAACCGCCACTTGGATATCCTTAGTATATTACCCTGTATTGTAGAGGTGTCTTAGAAATGTTTTTTTAGAATGTCTTATAATGTTCATTAAAAATATAAAATACTTCTACTTACCTACCTGACGCGCTGCGTGGCGCAGTGGGCAAATAGCTGTCTGAGACGCAGGAGGTTGCGGGTTAGATTCCCACCGCGGAACAAATGTTTGCATGATCTACAGATATTTGTTCCGGGTCTGGTTGTTTCTTTATACGTATAGGTGATACACTTTGAAGATAAGATAGAAGTTATTTATTTAACCATGTGCTTTATTTTGACCAACTATTAATGTTAGAAATCTTGAGGAGCCGCGTCGTGTCTAACGGTAAGTTCGCAACTACCACTCCCTCTGTGTAAAACAATTATCAAGCCGGTCTGCATCCTTCAAACTTGTCTCTATTAACAAAACATATAAAAATCGCCAACAGATGGCGTGACATGTATCGGAATGCAACAAAATAAAATACAATAACAGCGTGTGTCGTCTACAATCCACCCTCTTAGTGCTGAACTGAGCCGACAAACATATTAGAAATCAAATGAATACAAAAAGTGTCAGATCAGCACTAACATTCCGTTGGTGCAAGTAGTGCGACACGCGTTACCGGGCGGCGCACCAAACCAGTGCGGGTGCGCACGTCCACCATTCGCACGCGACCATCATCACCCGCATGGGTCGCACTCACCACTCCGTGCCGCCAACATCCACGATCTAAATTAGGTTCCATTATTAGAACATAGTCCCCATCTCGCAATGCTCTCTGATCCCTAAACCATTTCTGCCTCGGAATTAAAGTAGGGAGATATTCTTTAACCCATCGCGCCCAAAACATATCGGTCAACCTTTGCGCTAGGCGCCATTGTTTTCGCAGACATAGATCGTCGTTATCATACCTACCAAACACGGGACCGTTCGATGACTTACCTAACAAAAAGTGATTAGGCGTTAAAGCTTCAGGGTAATTAGCGTCACATGAAACATGTGTAATAAGGCGACTATTAACTAGGGCTTCTACTTCAGCGAATAAAGTAGACAGCGTCTCAGGGTGTGGAGCGCGTTCCTTAAGAACGACTTTCAAGGCCGTTTTCACCGTGCGTATCATACGTTCCCAGGCACCACCTTTCTCAGGGGCCCCAGGGGGTATGAACCTCCACTCGATACCTCTTACGGTACCGTCTTCACGGAGTTTACTCTCATTGAGTTCGGATAGACTCCGCTTTAACTCGTTATCTGCGCCGCGCAGGTTCGTCCCGTTATCTGAGTAGATAACGCTGGGCGTACCGCGGCGAGCTATCATACGTCTGAGCGCCATGATGGTGGAGTCTGTACTCAGACTCTCACTAATTTCCAAATGAATGGCGCGTACCGTTAGGCACGTAAATACGCACGTAATTACACATTACGCCGTACCTTTTTACTCTTTTTCGTCCGATAGTGACCTCCATCGGTCCGAAAAAATCCACCCCCGTGAACGTGAATGGGTGTCGATTGTGCTGCAGACGAGCAGCTGGCAGGTCCGCCATACGCTGTGGCTGCGGTGTCGCGCGCCGGTATCGGCAGAACAGGCAGCGCGCTGCGACCGTGCGTACGGTAGGACGCAGCTTCAAAATCCAGTAGCGTTGTCTTAACTCGTTAACTACAAGTTCGTGGGCACCATGCATAGCTTTCTTATGATAGTATTCGACTAATAGACGAGTTATTTTGTGACGACCATCGAGTATGGTGGGTCTCATAGTCAAGTGGGATACACCTTCGACTTTATCGATTCGACCGGCTACTCGTAACACATTAGTGTCGTCTAAATAGGGTGTCAATGTTAACAAACGACTGTTTGATAACAAAGGCTTATTTTGCTTGATAAGCGCAATGTCTTGTGCGAACGAATCCTGTTGAGATTTACTCAGCAGAAGAAGTTCAGCTTCGTTCATGAGTTCAACATTCAAACAAGTATCAATTCGTCGACATCGTCTGATAAACAATAAAATTCGAGCGGTTACTCGGACGAGTCGTAACCAAGACGAGTAGTCATTTTCGTTAGGTAAGGAATATTCAACGACCTGAGTCGTGACCACATTCAAGCTCCTTTGTTCGAAGACTACATCTGGTGATGGCTTCTTTGTGGACTTACAATCCTTAGGCCATGCATCTTCAGGTTGCCGTAAGAATTGTGGTCCTAGAAACCATACGCTATCGTATGTCAGAGGCGGCGTGTCGTCTTTGGTAGCTATGTCAGCTACATTCAACTTAGTTGGGACGTATCGCCACTCTGATAACGTCGTGAGCTCATCAATTTCACCTAAGCGATGAGCTACGTACGGCTTATAGCTTCTTGGATCGCTACGGATCCATTGTAAAACCGTTTGTGAATCAGTCCAAAAGTACCGTTTATCAGCCTTCATATTTTTATGTTCCCGCTGCAGTGAGTTCGCGAGGCGTGCGGCTATGAGCGCGCCTTGCAGCTCCAGTCGAGGAACTGACACAGGCCGCAGTGGGGTCACTCGGCTCTTACTGGCGGCTAGACAAACCAATACATTCCCGTCTGCTCGAGTAAAACGCCAATAAATAACTGCGGCGTAAGCTTTAATAGAAGCGTCACAAAATATGTGCAGTTGTTTATTTACAATAGACTCGGCACTTCTATCTATACCTATCTCTAACTGATAGCACTGAGTCCAACTATCAGTATTGTTATACCACCTAGGTATACGTAGAGATTCTAAAAGTTTTAATTCATCGAGCCACTTCACCCATTTGGTGTGCTCATCAGAATGGATGCGGCATTCCCAATCAACTTTAGATCTGTGCACGTCTTGAAAAATGATTTTACTTTTTATAACAAATGGCGACAAAAATCCGTGTATGTCGTAAAGAGACATAATAATGCTAAGCATGTTAGCTTTCGTAGGTGGCGTAGAACCATTTAAAATATCACTAGGAATTCTGTCAAGCGAAATCTGAAACCCAAATGAGTCGTCCGCAGGATGCCATATCAAACCTAAAGTGCGCTCACTCGTATTCATGGCTCCATGCTTAAACTGCACAGCTGTGTGCGCGAGCGCTTCCGTAGGAATTGAATCTAAAACCGGTTTGCTATTACTCGACCAACCTCTTATTTCAAAGCCACCTTTAGCGTGAATAAAAGTTATGTCTTTTATTAATTGAATAGCCGTACTCTCATCACACGTAGAATAACAACAATCATCCATGTAGTGGCTATTCACAATTACATCTACAGCCTCAGGATTTATATCCTCGTATTTCAAGGCATTTTTATTTTTGACATATTGGGCAATGAAAGGCGAGCATGTTGCACCGAAAATTAAACTTTGCATAAGACAAACTTTAATCGGACCATTCGATTCTTGCCACAAGAACCGAAGAACATGCTGGTCTTCAGGGCGAATTTTAATTCTGAGAAACATATCACGAATATCCCCAATAATTACAATTTTATTCTCCCGAAATCTTAGCATAATTCCGTATAATGAATTATACAAGTCCGGTCCGGTTAATAAATAATCATTTAGGCACACACCGTCTACCTTAGCGGCGGCGTCAAACACTAACCGTAACTTATCTGGTTTATTAGGATTCTGAACACCAAAATGTGGCAAATACCAAACATGATCAGCTGAGAGGCTGTTATCAGTTAGTTCTCGAGCGTAACCATTATCTATCAATTTAGATATTTCTTTCTTATACCTATCAGCGTAGTCAGCATTCTTATGGAATTTCCGTAACAATAACTGCTGACGCGAGTAGGCATTGTTGTATGAGTCAGGCATCATAAAATCATCCTTTTTGAACGGTAAACCTACTTCCCATTGATTACCTACCTGACGGGCTGTGCTATCTAAAATATCAATAGCGCGAATATGATCTGTATTTTCACGAGATACGGGTGAAATACCAGTCAAATCAAAATTAAAGGAATTCTTAATCAGGTCATTAAGTTCGCTGAGTTCAGACATATCATTATCACGAGAGTGTGCGAGATGAAACACATTTTGTTCACTTACTCTGGACTTGGTGGAGGAGTGAGTGCGGCCACGGTGGAAACCGTGGATGGTCCATCCCAACCGACATCGTGATGCGTACAGCGAGTCCCTGTCTCCATGTATAACCTCGAGAGGAGCTATTAGGAAATAATTATCCTCACCAATTAACATTTTTGGCTTTGCACTTGCATTGGTGCAAATCATATGTTTGATATGCGATAAGTGCGTGCTATTTACACTATTCAAGATAGACAAATTTTGTGAACACAATTTTAACTGAGCACATCTACGTAACTTACAGTCATAACTAATATTGTCCTGTCCCGTTATTTTTACTCTTACACTAGGCACTTCTGATTGGTACACTGACAAACCGAATGCATCAGTAAACTTTATAGGACGCGCACTAACACACTCTAAGCCTAGGGTATCTGCCAGCTCGGCATCGATCACTGACACTTCAGCACCATCGTCCAGAAGTGCGTAGGTATTCACTACACCTTTAGGGCCACGTAATTGAACCGCGATCACTTTCAACAGTGCGAATTCATCCGGGGCGATGCTCACGTCGTCACTATCTCGAGCGAAATGCATCATAGACGCATCGGGTGCAGTTACAGGTACAGGTTCCGGGTTTACGGTCATCTTATCAGTCGATTGTGACGTCATCTCGGGTTTCGTCCAGTGTAGCAGGCGGTGGTGTGCCATGCCACAGTTATCGACGTCACACATTGGTGCGGGGCACGTATCTTTATTGTGTCGAGTTAGTAGACAACAATAACATAGGCCGCGCGTTTTTACAAATCGCCATTTATCTCTTCGCATTGCTCGTTTGAATATGCGACACTCTGGTAGGGTATGAGTGCCCTTCTGGCAGAATCTACATACATTATTATCAGCTGTTGCAGCGACAGAAGATGTGTAGACAGTACGATGACGATACTTGTCTTCAGTGCGCTTTGTAGGAGCGTCCATCGGCTTCTTGTCTCGCGGAGGTATACATCCGACGACTGATAACATTTCAGCTTCTATCTTTAAGAACATAGCTAGTAGTTCGAGCTTCGATCTGCCTTCGCGTAGACGATTGTAGGCAAACTCCGTCCATCTACCTATCAGGGTGCTCGGCAATTTTGATATTATGGCTGCAGCGAGCTCTGGACTTCGTAGGTAGTCATTCTGGTGTAGTGCGCGTATTGTAGCCACGCAATTGTTGACTTTGACGGACAAGTTTATCAAGTCATGTTGATAACAAGTAGGTAACGAAGGTAGCTTTTTCAATTGCATCGTTATGTTGCTAATAATAATATCAGCTCGGCCAAACCTTAGTTCAAGTGCTTCTATAACTGCTGACGGCGGAGTGTTGCCGATCAGCAAGTCAGTCACTGCTTCCTTGGCTTCACCTCGTAGAGATTTACGGAGTCTCCACAGGTTCTCACTATCACTGAATCTACACACTCGTGACGAATCATCATAGGCACTTTTAAAATGTAGCCACTCAATACAGTCACCACTGAAGATAGGTAGCTCTCGTGGCGTGGCAAGGCGGCTCAAAAGTTTATCTTCGTGCTTTGATGAAGACTGGGTCATCAGATCCTTCAACGTGTTAGCTAGTTGTTGGATACTGTTGTTGTGCTGGACTGGTGATGCACAGTTCGTGTCCAGCCATTTCTCCACGTTATCGTGCACTTCATTCTCGCTGGGGAGGGATGAACAATAGGTACCAACTTTTTCATCTGGAGCTACATCAGTGCCGACATGATGAGCTTTTTCACTCTCCTGGTCGACTTTGGCAAGGTCAGCTTGTAACTTCTTGTCAATTAACTCCATCTGAATCTTGGCTTTTGCTTCCGCAGCTTCTAACTCGAGTTGTTTACGACGTGCAACTGATGACGTAGTAGATTTCTTAGTCTGAATAGTCGTTTTTGAAGCACATTTCGAATGCTGCTCAGTGTCACGCGCTGACATCTTGCACGGTACTGGCGTCGATACGTGTCCTTCCCGCGACGATAAGAGATCATTGGTGCCGCTAGGAAGAATCAACTTCTTCAACTCTTTCTTCATAGGTGTGCCTTCCAACTTGTTGGTTTTCATATGTTCCTGGCGTTGACGGCGAGTAAGAACCTTCGATAATGGCGTCACGCCCGACATGATGGTATTTCGCAGTTCACTGATTTTAAATCTGGCTCTGAAGGACCATATTATAGGTGATACACTTTGAAGATAAGATAGAAGTCATTTATTTAACCATGTGCTTTATTTTGACCAACTATTAATGTTAGAAATCTTGAGGAGCCGCGTCGTGTCTAACGGTAAGTTCGCAACTACCACTCCCTCTGTGTAAAACAATTATCAAGCCGGTCTGCATCCTTCAAACTTGTCTCTATTAACAAAACATATAAAAATCGCCAACAGATGGCGTGACATGTATCGGAATGCAACAAAATAAAATACAATAACAGCGTGTGTCGTCTACAATACGTATGAATTTACAAAAAAATTTATATAAGTATTCTATCAGTTATTTGGTTCCTATAGTACATGCTTTGCTTAGTTTGAGGCTGGATGGTGCTGTGTGAAATGTCCAGCATTATTTATTGATTATTATTTATAATGTATTAATGTACGTATCCTGAATGATATGAGCTACCATCTTATTTTTCGTGAAGTCCAGTCCATCCAGAGGTATGAGTCAATCAGATGATCTAAAAAAACATCTGATTGGTAGGCTTCAGTAGCATTCAATCGCCACCGCTTACACTCGCACCACACTCTCAGCTCGCGTGGGTGCCACTCATTACAATAACAGACTATTGTGCGGTTTATGATTATGTAAACAGCTCGGGCCATAGTGTGGATCGGCCTTTATTTCTTTAATATTCGGAATTTGAAACACTAAGCGGTCAATGATTATGACAATACTTGGGCATTGAAGTAGTTCTCCTTTATGATACAGGGTGCCCCTGAAATTAGATTGATGTTATACGATTAAACATAGTTTTTGCGAGTTTGTCATTATCTGAATCTGAATAAACATCTAGGAGGTCACTTTTTACTAAATATTAATAATAATATTTATTATTATTATCAAGCCTGTAGAGTCCTACTGCACGGCAAAGGCCTCCCTTTCCTCTTTCCACGAATCCCGGTTATTGACTAATTGGGGCCACTCTTAATAATATGCATCCAGTTCATCTCTCCCTCTCCGCCTGGGCCTACCGCTCGGCCGCCGCCCGTTTGGAACCCATTCTGTAGTGGTGTTCACCCATAGCTCCTCGGGCACACGATAACAGCCCAGTCCCACTTCAATTTAGCGGATGTCAGAGCCACGTCAGCTATCTGTGTTTTGGAGCGCAGTGTTGAGTTTCATATACGGTCTGTGTGAGCCTCACTCCGAGGATACTGCACTCCATAGCTCGTTGACAAACACCGAGGCGGGACTTTTGAATATTGGTGAGGGACCAAGTTTGTCCACCGAATAATATTCATATAACTTTATTCCAGGCAATATATAGGTAACAGTTAAAGATGTTATTTTATGTACCTAATCTACGACTCATATGGTATATATATGGTACAGATATGTAGCTAACATTTCACGTCTTACTATTCCCGCAAAAACAACAAAATTGCACACTTTAATTCATAAAAGACGCTAGCTGTTGCCCGCGACTTCGTACGTGTTACACTACTAAATGTGTAGGTAACCTAGATATAAAGCTAAACTCGCTGTTGCAACTTGACTTGACACCCCATTTTTGTCCCATGGGAACTGATTTATGGAATGAAAGGTAGCCTATGTGGTAATCCAGGTTATAATCAACGTATATACCAAATTTCATCGAAATTGGTTCAGCCGTTACGACGTGATTGAGTAACAAACAAACAAATAAATAAACAAACATCCAGACTTTCACAGTTATAATATTAGTGTGATATTAATATGAAAAGAAACGTTTAATGACATTTCGAAAACTAACATAAGGGAAAATTATAAACATTCAGATATCTATAAATTAAAGTGCTCAATTTTATTGATTTGTCGACGATAAGACGTAACTAATTGGATACGCATAATGTTTACATGTGTATATGTTTAATAATAAATAAATAAATAATACTTTTATTTGTAAATACATACATAAAATATATAGCGAAACAACCATCCCCGAAACAAATATCTGTAGAACACGCAAACATTTGTTCCGCGGCGGGAATCGAACCCGCTACCTCCTGCGTCTCAGCCGGCTATTCGCCCACTGCACCACGGAGGTCGTCAAAATAACTTACGCATTAGAAAAATGTAGAAAAAGTACCACCCATACCTGGTCGGCATACCACCTTTCCGTAAAAAACGATTTGCTTCAACTTTTCTTGTTAGCACAAGTAAGAAGTGGAACTCACTTCCAGCGTATGTTTTTCAGAACCAGTATAATCTCGGAGTCTTCAAGTCCAGAGTGAATAGGTTCTTTCTAGGCAAGTGTGCTTCATCTTCGATCACACCATCACTTACCACCAGGTCAGGTAGTGGTCAAGCGCTTGAATCAATAAAAAAAAATCATCAATTGTATAGAAACACCCCTTCAACAATTAGCTGTTTAAGCCTTCACTTGAAAGTGAAAGGACTATCGATAACTTTCATGTCAGTAGTGAGTATTTGCAGATACGTAAAAAAAAATTATAAGTCGTATCCACAATTCACTACATACAGTAAAATATGCCTGTCCGTGCACAATAGAGTTGCTTCCGACACCCGACTCCGCCTGTGCCGCCTACAACACTACTTGTTCTGCATTGTATTGATGACTAACAATGTCACTGATCGTTTATTTTATGTATACAGGTTGGTTGGTAATATACTGACGATATTCAAGTGACGGTTTCTCAAAACATAAAAAAGACATCTCGAAAAAAACTGCTAGTTATATTATCAAATTTTAAAGAAAATTGACTACGTTAGGTGATTAATTCGATATAAAACTTACTGCCTACTCTTGCAATCGACATCCAAAAATAAAAGCCGATACTTTCGGAAATAGCTGCGGGGTTTGGGTTAGAAATGGACAACAAGATATATCTCGAGATGTCACCAATACAGTATCTATCGTTTATAATATCTGTTTAATAAAGTGTTAGTTTTTTAAATTTCACATTTCTATGGTAAACATTTCACAAATTTATTTATTACGCTCATCAAAATAACCCGTTTTATTTTTGTGCGTATATTAACAGCCTATACGTAAGAGTTCGACTATTTTGCTGATTTTGTTTCCTTTGTTAAGTGACCTCGTCTGTAACAAAGTATTGCCTCGTAGGTCACGCTTCTAAGAAACGTGCCCTACGATGCAATGTTCTGCGTCCATCAACTTGAGGCATACAGGTGTAAAGCCTCATGTGTCTGTGAATTCACCGGCAACCATACCCTTCAAATCAAAACAGCAATGCTGGCGGCAGAGATAGGTATGGTAACTTCCTCGGGCGAGCCCTTTGATTTGAGATCTCGGGAGTCTCCTATAAAAACAAAAATATATTATTCGTAATCTTTGACTATCAAAATAGTGCCAAGAAATAAAAACCAACTAACTTGGCCTACAGTTTCATTCAAATTACAGGTAACAGAAGTTCATCTCAATTGGTTAATCTTTTTTGGGGTAAAAATTGCAGTTATTCTGGATTTCAGACTTGGATATATTTGTGTCACTTAAGCTACACGCATACCAAATTACAGTACTATGGGGTCGCTGGTGTACCCTGTGGATTTCGTCAAATTTTAGTTTTTATTTTGGCTAATAACTCAAAAACTACAAGAACTTTACTAAAAATAAAAACGGAGTTGAATTGTACTAATGAATACCTTTTATTTGACGTCCCACTTGACATAATAGTCTCACGTTAATTTTTTTTACCCCTCTTGAATCCTAATATCTCAACAACCCCCCCCCCCCCTCCCCATTTTTAGCTCATTTAGTCACGCCAAAATTGTGCTATCACTACCTACCAATATATAAAATTTCACGATGATCGGATCAACGCTTCGAAAGTTATCCTTGACCAAACAAATATACATACACACATACATACAACGTCGATTTGCCCAAGTTGATTTGGAGATCGCGCTTCGCTCGATCAATTACTGATTAAAACGGGTATTTATCGCGTACGTACGTAACTTTTTACATGTTATCCCGATGTTCCGATTATATTGTAACAGTCGATAAATACCCGTTTTAATCAGTAATTATGTGCAATGATCGCGAAAGTTTGGAAAACACTACCTAGTTTTGCCCTTACCACAAAAATATTAAACACGCGTTGAACACCTATTTAAAAAATTCGTTATGTATTTTTGTATAGCATTGCTTCAAACACGCGCTAAGCAGTGTTTAATTTTGTAAAGACCCTTAATTTTAGCCTTGTTTACCAAACTATATTTTATGAATGACCTACCGTCAAATTTCAACCACAGTGCACTGAGACCATAGTTATTATAAATGTATATTATTCCTGGAAGTGGTTAAACATATTTAATAAATTACTTACGATACTATGGTTAAATTGTATCAAAATTTTAATAATTATTTTAAAATTCATATTCGGAAATATTATAAATAGGTACATCATTTTTTTAAATATTCGGATGGACAAGATTGAAAAGAAAACGAAAAAAGCTGTCTTCAAGATACAGAGTATACCTAATCTATACATATAAAACAAAGTCGGGTTAGTTACACCATTTATAACCCAAAAACCGCTGGACAGATTTTGAAAATCTTTGATTCGTTGGATTTGTCTCCGCCCCGAATAGCAGAAGAACTATTATAATGTTGGAAACATTCACGTCAAAAGAAAAATCATTTCTCATACATAGATGCAGCTTATGATGGCCGATTGACAATTCTACCGGCGACGTACATTGGCAGCCCGTGTCATATGCATGTCAAGGCGGTACGAAGTTCGGCGGGTCAGATTAGATTAGATAATACTTTATTGCACACCACGAAACAAATACATTTAAAAAAAAACAACTACGTAAATCTATGGATACAATTGGCGGTCTTATCGCTAATTAGCGATCTCTACCAGACAACCTTTACATAATCAAGCTCAGCTAGTACATAATAAGATAAATTCGAAAGTAACTCTGTCCCTCTGTCTGTCTGTTTGTTACGTTTTCACGACTAAACAGCTTGGCCAATTTCGATGAAATGTGGTACACAGATAGATGATGCCCGGGGTTGGGGCATAGGCTACTTTTTACCCAACTGCATCGAAGGGTAATGTTTTTATTGTCAAACCACGCGTGCGAAGCCGCAGGTGGGTCAGCTGGTAGGACATAATTTCGTAACAACCCAGAAGTGTCTTGTTCACAGTAACGCCACATAACGTCTCTGTAATTTGACCTACTTAACGGCTAGAATTTGCTCCAAATCGATTCAGTCACGCACGAAGATCAATTTCAAAATCGTGTAACGCTAAGTCTGCGTAACGGTAGAAATTGTAAGTTTAAAGATTTTTAAATCGTCGGATTATAATATTAATTATTTTATTTCTTCAAAATGGCGTTGTTTAATGTGTTTTTTGTATACTTATAATTAATCGAGCGAAGCGAGATCTCCAAATCAACTTGGACGAATCGGCGTTGTTTGTATATACAATATGTGTTTGTCGGAGGATTACTTTCGAAGCGTTGATCCGATTATCGTGAAATTGGGTATATTAAGGTAGGTAGTGTTAGCATCTTGATGTGAGTAAATTACCTAAAAATGTTGCGAGGTTTTAAAGATATTGGGGTCCAAGAAGGGGTAAAAAAAAACAAAATGAGACTATTTAGTCAAGTGGGACCTCTAATGAAAGGTCTTTACTAATAGATTTAGTTTAAGCCGTGTAGTTTTTAGGGCATAACAAAAACTGAACTTTGACGAAATTCACAGGGTACACCAGTGACCCCACAGTTCTGAAATTTGGTATGCGTGTAACTTTAGTATCACTTTTATAGGTAAAAGTCTAAAATCCAGAATAACTGTAATTTCTACAATAAAAAAGCTGATCTATTTAACATGAACTCCCGTTATCTGTAATTTGAATGAAAATGTAGGTCAAGTAAGTTGGTTATGCATTTCGTGGCACTATTTTGATAGACTCGCGGGATCTCAGTTCGGGGCAAACCGCTAGTATATTTAGCGATAAATTATGACAGTTAGGACGAAATTTTGTTCTGACCCCACGTAATGTAGGAAAAAGCAGAAAGATGATGATGATCTAAAAATGAGATTATTGCTATACAAGCAGTGATCCCACAGTACTGACAGTGTGACACAAATATAGGGAAAAATAATTAAATCCAGAATAACTCCCATTTTTACCCATAAAAACGGTAACCAATTAACAATAAGGAACTCGGTTTTTTTTATTTTCACTAACTGGTTACATAAAACTTTACTTCTGAAGACGAAACCCTAATAAATTTAAAGGTACCACACCTTTTATGAATCCCGCTGCAGTTGGCAAAAGGTACATAACTCTAAAATACGAAAAAAACTAAACCTCACCCGGTCGACACCTACAATTATATTTTCAAGATATTTTATATCTTTTGCGCCGTAATTTATGAGTTTTGTGGGATACTACCATTGTTATTCGACAGATTTGAAATTATAAGTCGATATTAAGATAAACAAGAAAAGGAAATTTAATAGTAGCGCCAGTGATAGAAAAATGAGGAGTAAGAGGCTAGCGTGGTATGGACATGTCATGCGGAGGGAAGAAAATCATGTGACTAAAAGAGTGTTAGATATGAGTGTGGCTGGATATAGAAATAGAGGAAGACCGAAGAAGAGATGGATGGACTGCGTGAAGAATGATATGGGTAGGATGGAAGTGACAACGGAGATGACGGCTGGTAGAGAGATGTGGAGGAGGAATACATGTTGTGCCGATCTCGCGTAATGTGGAAAAAGGGCAGGAAGAAGAAGAAAAGTAAGATAAACAAGACCAGTCAAGTCCGGTCAACTCGCGCACCGAGGGTTCCGAACTTAATAGGTTTATTTATGTTAATTAAGCAGCGCCATCTAGTTATGTGACATGTAAACCAAGAAAACTTTTAAGACAGAGACCTAAAAAACTGTTTTAAATAGAGACTTCTTTATAATTTTCCTGTAATCATATTAATCATAATATATTAATGTCTGATTTTTTATTTTGCAAACTGTGTAGTTAAGGTATATTTTTAAACAGTTTTCGTAACTATCATTGTTATTATTCACACATATTTAAAGTTATTTACAATTAAGTTATAAGACTACCGTCCTTTGTCGTTCTCGTAAAATCCAGTCCATCCAAAGGTTGTCTGGAAGAGATCGCTTTTAGCGATAAGACCGCCAATCGTACTATTGCGTGTCTAGTTTTAAGTGTTTCAAATATGATTTGTTAATTTAAGTGTGGTATACAATAAAGCGTTTCCTATTCTATTCTATTCTATATTTATTATAAAACTCAAACAAAAAACAAACATTATAGTGAATAATAGTAAAAAATATATTTAAAACCGGTAAACCACCCACCGCAAAGCAAGGCCCAAGCGATCGATGGCTTGTTGTGTCCCACTGCAGGGCAAAGCCCTCCCCCCCTCAAGTGGGACTGGGCTGGACACGTGTGCCGTATGTCAGACATAATCTGGGCGAAGACCACTACAGAACGGGTCCCAAACAACGGACGACGCTCGTGTGAAAAGCCCATCACACCTATAAAAAAAAAGTGGCACTCGAGATCATAAGATACTTATATAAGTACAGTGGTGTCTGTAATCGTAACGGTCAACAGTGTCGCAAGTTCAATGGTTTTTTTTCCAATCTCAAATAATGCCCAACGCGCCAATGAAGTACCTATTCACTTCAAAGAAAATGTTTTGTTATGTGTAAATCTTCTTTAATTAATGATACCCTATTTGACCTAGTAACCCTAGCAAACCTAATATTTTTTTTTTATTTACACAAAAGTTTATATCAAATACACATATTCACCTCTAAAAACCATTCGAGATAAAACAATAGTAGGAACTCCCGCCGAAAACCCATAAATAACAGTTTTGCGGTCTGTACCGGACTTCATTTGCGTTATAACGTACAAAAACAATAAAAGTCAGGAGAGAAATACGTACGAGGCGAACAAATAATTGAGTAATAACTTTATCTAGTTATTGAGTTACCCCCTTTCAGTGTTAAACCGTCGACACCAAATACTACATGAATAAATTATAA
This sequence comes from Philereme transversata, assembly GCA_963924445.1. NCBI lineage: Eukaryota > Metazoa > Arthropoda > Insecta > Lepidoptera > Geometridae > Philereme > Philereme transversata. Next base: position 23,390,010 of record OZ004346.1, read on the forward strand.
ATTTAATAAACCCCTGATCTTTTTGCGTTAGGGTTAAAAACTGATACAGCTAAGAGTTTTCAATAAAATACTACGTTGCCACAGACACATTTTTTTTTAAGTACTTACTCGTTGTTGGCCTCTGAGGCCGATGCAGCTTAACCGAACTTTTGGCGAGCACAGAGAGCGCTCAGCCCTGTAAGTTATGAAGACAACTTAGGAACGAAGACAGTGACCACATAGCAACGAGCCTCGGCTTGGGCCGTTGCCAGGATGGGAATAGGAGAGAAACGCCCAGGTACATGTTTGTACCTTGTGTAGGCGGCGACTGAAGGGACTCGTCGACCTCGCCGGCGAAGTCGGTGTATCTGTGAAGTACTGTAAGCTTATAACTCCCCTCTCTTTGCATCGGGGGACACAAGACCGGTCAAGTATGAGTAGCACTCGCGCACGGAGGGTTCCAAATCTAGATGGCTTTTTTATGTTAAAGCAGCGCCATCTAGTTATGTGATCGGTAAAAAATAAATTATCTCAAAAACTATTCTAGATTCGTTATAATTTTCCTGTAACCTGTTTTGTTGTGTACGAAATTAATTTAAAACACACATCCCGAATCGTATTAACTGATTTTAGATTTGGGTTTAATACCTGTAGCTTCAATATTTATGCAGTAATCGATACATTTCCAATAAACAATTTTTAACGTAAATCGGCGGCGCCTTTGCGACGATGAATGAATATGATTTGTTTATCTATTTTATACAGGCTGTTTCTTCGTCAAAACTATTATATAAGCTGTGAGACGGCCACTACTAAACTCAAATTATTTTTCCGCCAAAACCAGAAAAAAACCAGTGGCCCGTACTTGCATGATTTATTAACAATCAATGTCTTAAAAACATCAATTTACTACAAAAATTTCAAGTATTGTTGTTAGAAACGAAATAAATACAGCTTTACGAGCCATAACTTACTATCTCTCGAAACGTAAAAATCCCATCAAAATGTTATAAAACTTTGTATATTTTCTTTAATTCCGAAATAATCGAGGATTATCTCTTTGATGATGTATTGGTACACGAGCAATTTTAAGCAACTATTGCTCGACAAATGTGGAGTTGAAACAGCTGAGTGTTACAATACATTTTTCAGATTGTCACTTTGTCCTAACGCAAACGTTCGATTAAAAGCGGCCGATTTGAGTCTAATTACTATTCATTCAAACAGCACCACACTATTATACCTGACGTTTTGTCTCGTAAGTCACGCATCTTAGGAATGTGCCCTACGATTCACTGAGTTCATCAACTTTAGGCATACAAGTAAAGCCTCATATGCCTGTAATTTCACTGAAACCCTTGGAGCCGAAACAGAGCGATGCTGCTTGGTGGCTGATATAGTAGTACTGGACAACTACCACTAAATCTAGCCTAAAGTTAAATGGTTCAGAACTTGAAATATATCTTAGAAAATTTCGTAATTTATTTCAATCAGTAATTATTTATTTCAAACAACGTTGGATTATCTATCTCATTCTTCGACTTACTCCGTTTTAGCCGGTAACTTAGTGAAAGAGCGAGCTGGCAACGAGCGAGTGAACGGTTAACTACAACGAAGCGTTCATTCATTCGTTCTTAGACGATGCGATTCGTTGTGATGCATGCAAAGTAGCAAATTAGTGGATCGCTTTACATTTTTCTTTTTACCTCTACTTATAGGTACTTGGCTACATTGATGGCGTCAGAAGTCATTTTCAACGGACTTCAAAAATGGAGGAGGTTCTCAATTCGACTGTATTTTCTTTTATTTTTGTTACCCCAGAACTTTCGACTGGGTGAACCGATTTTGATGACTTTTTTATTTGAGAGCTGGTGATTCCCGTGTGGCCCCATTTCAATTTGGTCCAGTTCTGACAGTGGTATCCATGAGAAAACCATATAAGTCTTAAATTTGCATTGTGCGCGACAAATGGACGAATAACTCAATATCACGCCCACCGATTTCGATGATTCTTTTTTTATTGGAAAGGACTTCAAGGGTAGTTTGATGAGAGTTTGGTTAGTTTAACCGACTTCAAAAAAGGAGGAGGTTCTCAATTCGACTGTATTTTTCAGTGTGAGTATTCCAGGTAACTTTGAAGTAGGTTGTTAGATTTTAAAAATTTTATTATTAAGTCTTCCATCGTGCAGGTGTTCGGGCACAAGGGGCACAATAGTTTTTCATCGACTGTGCATGATCACCTCGACCTGTGGAAGTCGCGAGTGAATAGGTTTCTTCTAAGCAAGCGTTGCCATCGTAGACTGCCATCAGGCGGTCGTGGTCAAAAGCTAGCCTATTATTTATTTAAAACAAATCAGTCGCATTGATTACGGCTAGGATCCCTGAACTCTCATTTGCACACATTGACTCTGCAGCGACCAACCTGTGTGCAAAGCCTATTTAAGGATTCCCACACTGGCACTGCAGTTATGTTAAGCTTTAGAAATTACGAGGATTATTGTCAAACCTGCTACCAGGACATCCTGTGACTGATATGATGATGAAACTGACCTTATAAAAGGTGTTTCGTAATATACTGACGATATTCAAGTGACGGTTTCTCAAAACATAAAAAAAGACTTCTCGAAAAAAAAACTACTAGTTAAAATTTGAAATTTTAAACAAAATCAACTAAGTTTAGGTGATTAATTCGTTATAAAACTTACTGCTTACTCTTGCAATCGATATCCAAAAAGAAACGCCGATTTGATATCTCTTTGCGAAATGGCTGCGGGTTTTGGGTTAGAAAGGGACAACAAAAGATATCTCAATCAATATCTGTGACATCACCAATATAATATCTGTGGTTAGATGGCAAGCATTATGCAATAGCACGACATAAATTGAATAAAGTGTTTGTTTTTACATGCCAAAATAAATTTCACATTTCTATGGTAAACATTTCACAAATTTATTTATTAAGCTCATCAAAATAACCCCTTTTATTATTGTGCATATATTATCAAACACCCTATATACAAAGGCAACACTACTAACACCTTTTTTGCGTCAATAATTAAAACTATAGGTTAAATGCTGTGCATGTCAGTATGCAAATTAAGAGGTAATGCTGTGGCTTTAGTAGAGGCGGACGCTTCTACCCATAAACTTACCTACACTAGACTCACCCTGGCTTCTATTTTGGTCAAAAAAAAATAGCACTCAAGGACAATGTAGCTTCCTATTAGTGAAATAATTATCAGAATCGAATTAGTAGTTCTGGAAATTCAAAGAACGAAGAACGGAAATCCAAAAAAAATTAAAAATTTTAAGTAGGGTTTTATGTATAGTTAAACGTACAAAATATAGCTAAATTAAAACTAAAGTAAAATAACTAAGAAATTACCCCTTTATTAAAATACATTCAAAGTTTGTCTAGAAGACATTGCTTTTAGCAATAAGACTCATTGTACCTTTATTGTGTATTCCTTTATTACCGGACAAATGCAAGTCAGAGTCGCACACCGAGGGTTCCCTACAAAGTACCGACAGTTTCGGACGAAAGTGCGGGGACGACGAGCCGTAAGCGCACCGCGCCGCGGTTGGTGAGCTTGTCCCGATTCGAGGCGATTACGTTACGATTCCGATTAATGTGCGTTGCAAGTTTCATACAAAGAATACTGAACTCAAATTGATACGGTGACGATCCTTTTCCGATTTAATAGTGTCCTATGACCTTAACTCAGAATGGTGCTTTGTGCATTTAAGTACACAGACAGGACTTTGTCGTTAAAAATGAATAAACGCTTTCTTCCTCACTGTAGACTCCTCCAAAAAACATGGTAATTATGACAAAATAATTAATAATTATGGCCAACGATTCAAGTTGTATTGTAATTAGCTAGCACCTTCGTGGCGTTTTTATGGCAAAGGTTGATGACATATTAAACGTTTTGGACTTTCGTGTGGACCCTTATTAATGTTGAATTATAGGTAGGTATAACCAACGGTTAAAAAATCTTAGTTAGTAACTGTGTCACCTGAAAAGCCGAAAAAACGCACATCGAGAACTATATCGAACCGTTGCTTCGATCTGCATAAAATTCAGTAACTCATTCAGAAGAGAAAACATTGCATGCACAGAGGAGTATAGGGTTAGACATACTTCAAGATTTAGATGGAACAGGGATGTTGCGAATATTCGCATCTGCATCGATTTGGACATCCGCATCCGCAATAATCAATAGGTTTATTATCACGGAACGCCACGTAAGTATAATTCATACGCTGACCGCACAGGCACCATGGATCATTTATGCGCCAACAGCGCAACCGGTCTTCGCTTGGTAATTATCAAATCTTGGTGCAGCAAGTGTAGATAGTGATGCAAGGGCACCCGCGCTTCCGCAGAAACCTCCGCAAGGGTCGCAAGGTCCGCAAGGTCCGCACATCTTGGGTTGTGTACAATTAAAGTTCTAAAACATGTCAAAAGACCTAAAGTTGCGATTGAACAGTCAATGAACAGATAGACTGCAATTTTATGTTTTAGACTGATTTAGGTTTTTTGATATTTTTTGAAGTTTTTAGTGTGTATATCAAAGAATTTGAGTGTACATGTCAATCGATGTGGATATTTATGCGGATGCAGATGCACCGCTGGAAATAAATAAACAATAGGAACGAAGATTTCGGTAACAAGATCCAACGCATTTATTATTGTTTATTAATTTCTAACTCGTAAATCAATCATAACGTGTTTTCGCTTATCGTATGAACATTGTCGTTTTTTAGTATTATTGTGCGCGTATACAGTGAGTGAGATATGAGATCTGTTAAGCGAGCTTTTCTTCAGTTAATAGTTTGTATGTTTATTTTATCTCTGCAGCAAAACGAAATTTCTTAAAAAAATCTTAAGCTCCGCACCCGCACCTTCATCCACGTATGCGAGCCTTCAAAAATTTGCAATTTGCATGTGCATCCGCGTCCGCAGATGTCAAAAAATCTGCATCCGCAACATCCCTGACGTGGAATATGATAATCAACTGCTAAAATTAAGCTAAAAAAAAGTATTTAATGAATTACACTCTAATTTCGATCACTGCGCACCGGAAATTAGTTCATATAAAATAGATCATATAGATCACATTAATAGATCAACAACCCCCCCCCCCCCCCCACATTTATAGTTCATTTAGTCTCACCAAAATTGTGCCATCACTACCTATGTATCAAATTTCACGATGATCTGATCAACGCTTCGACAGTTATCCTCGGACAAATAAACAAACATACATACTTATAACGCCGATTTGCCCAGGTTGTTTTGGAGATCTCGCTTCGCTCGGTCAATTATTCTATGATTTTGATTTTTGAATTATAAATATTGTGTGTTAGCGTTTAAGATTTTTGTATAATTTATGAATCTGATGTAATGTAAATTAAATAATAATAAAAGCATTGATAGATAGATAATAGGTACTTTATTGCACACCATCAACAATAATACAATCAAATTAACATTATTATCATTATTCAAATGAATGTATACAACTGGCGGTCTTATCGCTAATTAGCGATCTCTACTATATAACCTTTGGAGCATAGTTGAAGTCAGACGTAAACTGAAACGTACACTAGTGGTTCGCCCCGAACTGAGATTTCGCGAGTCTCCCATAAAAACCAAATAATATTATTCGTAATCTTTGACTATCAAAATAGTGCCACGAAATGAATAACCAACCAACTTGACCTACAGTTTCATTCAAATTGCAGGTAACGGGAGTTCATGTTAATAAGTTATACTTTTTTGGGGTAGAAATTGCAGTTATTTTGGATTTCAGACTCTTGCCTATATTTGTGTCACTAAAGCTACATGCATATGCAATTTCAGCACTGTGGGGTCACTGGTGTACCCTGTGAATTTTGTCAAAGTTCAGTTTATATTATGGCTAATAACTTAAAAACTACATGGATTAGACTAAAAATAAAAACGGGGTCGAAGTGTACTCACAAAGACCTCTTATTAGACGTGCCATTTGCTCCTCTAGAACCCCAATATCTCAACAACCCCTCAACATTTTTAGCTTATTGAGTCACTCCAAAATTGTGCCATCACTACCTACCTATATACCAAATTTCACGATGATTAGATAAACGCTTCGAAAGTTATCCTCGGACAAACAAACATACATACATACATAGAACGCCGATTTGCCCAAGTCGATTTAGAGATCTCGCTTCGCTCAATCAATAAATTGAATTACCTCCGCACCACACCGGACATCAAACGAATTATTGCTTGAAAGTGGTACAACTTAATTAAGTATTTGATAGAATTTCCCCTGACATTTAGGAAAAAAGCCATTTTTATGTAGTTGAAGTATGTTACTGATGTGGTCGCAGGTGAGGCCAGATAAAACGCACGAATTAATTATAACATTTATTTAGAGGCGCACATACGCTGCCTTTGCGTGGAACTTTTCTCTTGACTACTTGACTACTGACTACCCACACACATTTATTTAATCTACCGTAAAAATACTAAGGTAGGTATGAGCGTCGCTAACACTCCCACCCCTAGTGCTGAATCAGTACTCATCATTCCCCATAATAGTTACAGCCGTTTTATTTTTAGACTATTATTGCTTTATGGGGGTTCGATTCCTGTACAAACAATCAGTGCACATTCACTAGATAACTGAACAGTACAAATTTCTAAACATATGCATATCAAATTAAGTTAGATACGTCTTGTTAGTTTCGGCCAATCGGTGTTTGATAATGAAAATAAAATGAAAGGGGTTATTTTGATGAGCATAAATAAATAAATTTGTGAAATGTTTACCATGGAAATGTGTAATTTATTTTGGCATGTAAAAACAAACATTTTATTAAACTTATGTTGTGCTATTTGATAATGCTTGCCATCTAACCACAGATACTGAATAGGTGACGTCTCGAGATATCTCTTGGTCTTTCTAATCCAAAACCCGCAGCCATTTCCGAAAGAGATATCAAATCGGCCTTTCTTTTTGGATGTCAATTGCAAGAGTAGGCAGTAAGGTTTATATCGAATTAATCACCTAAACACAGTCGATTTTCTTTAAAATTTTATAATCTAACTAGTAGTTTTTTTACTGTTTTTTTACACTTGAATATCGTCAGTATATTACCAAACACCCTGTATACTGCGTGTCATCGCATTTGTGACATTAATTTACATCACAGGTAGGGCTGATTTCTAGTATTATTGTAAAATTGTTTTTTTTTATGTGTAACTTCTTTCCTCACGGTTTGTAGGAGTGATTTTGGTAAAAGGGATGGAAATGTGTAACATAAAACCGGGGAAGCGCGTGCTATTTGATTTGCCCAATGAGCGCGCGCGGTGTTCAGATGTTACACATCATATGCGACTACTCTAAGGCTCGTAGTTTTTTCTATTCATTACTACATACTTTAAGTATAGTTCATATTAGTTTTGGGTATATATATTTATTTATGTTTTTGTACACTCACCTACCCTTAAAATCATCTCTCGTTCTAGCCTCAAAGGTTTGCTGGAAGAAAACTCTTCTTAGGGTTAAGCTCGTCTTTGTGCATGACCTCTATTTCTGTATTTTTAAATGTATTTTCTTGTGTGCAATAAAGAATAAAGAATGGTTTTTATTTTTCCATTTTCAATTTACCTAAATTTCCAATCCTTAAATATCAATAGCCTGTATGAAATAGGAAAACAAATAATATTAATTCATCATGTAAGTAGGTACCTGTTAAACTAACTAAGCGACATCGGCGCAAAGGCGCCGCCGATTAACGTTAAAAAAATTTCATTGGAAATGTATCGATTATTGGGCAAATATTCATGCTATCGGTATTAAACCAAACTCTAAATTCAGGTAATACGATTCTACATATGTGTTTTAAATTAATGTCTTGAATGCGCTAACAGACTGTATTATAGAATACGAATTGGATTAAATAAAAATAAATAATGCTGAATTTTTCACACAGCGCAGCGCCATCTAGTCCCAAACTAAGCAAAGCTTGAACTATGGCAACCTGATTACTGATAGAATACTTAAATACGTTTTTTTATAAATAGAGAAACAACCAGATTCGGAACAAATATCTGTAGATCATGCAAACATTTATTCTGCGGCGGGAATCAAACCCGCAACCTTCTGTGTCTTAGCCGGTTATTCGCCCACTGCGCCACGGAACTCGTTAAATTTGAAATGTAGTTTACTTTTTATTGACCACGCGTGTGAAGCCGCGGGCGAACCTAGTCTTCTACAACCTGTAATGTTAAATACGACATTATTTTAATACACACATCCGAAATGATATTTACAGATTTTAGAATAATTTATAACGTAAATCGGCGGCGCCTTTGCTGTGATGTCGCTTAGTCAGTTTAACAGATACCTACTTACACGATGAATTAATATTATTTGTTTATCTATTTTATACAAGCTGTTTCGTTGATATTTTAGGGCCTGATATTAAGGTTGTTTGAAAATTATAAATTTTTTATGGTAATGAACATGAAAAAACCTATTTCCGTTTCATTTATTGTCGTACATAACAAAACACGTTGTATATAAAAGGTAGGCCCCAGAAGTTTTGACCATCCCAAATGAATTACCCATTTTCAATTTCCCTCTTGGGGATAAAGGCTAAAGTACTTGGTGTACGTACATGAGGGTCTAATTGCATGTGCGAGTGACGTCACCGGAAGTGATAAACCATTCGACTCCGGACGAATTTTAGGAGTCGCTGCTATGAATATCTGATGATGTTGCATTGATGGGAATTGGCCGTTGTTTTTGAATAAACTGTGGACCCTATGACATTTTTTTAATACTAGCTTCCGCCCGCTGCTTCACACGCGTAGTTTGTGTATAAAAAGTATAATGTGATAGGATTATCACATTATAGAGTAAGTGCGCCAATTATGGACCACCATAAGGATTTTGTGAAATAAAACTCAGAATTATAAAGATTAATCAGCCTTGTATATTTTGAACAGTTCGATAATTATTTGGTATCAAAAACGAATATCAGAATTCTTAAGAAACATGAACATCTTAGAAATAAGCAACATTTTCTAAAATATAAGATTATTTTGCATTTGAAAAAAGTGGACAAAATATGGACCACATGGTTTTAAATATGGACCACAGTAAATTGGGTTCAAAATTATATTAAAAAAATGGACGTGTTGCCTAAAATTAAATCAGTCAAACTATTCGATAAGATTTAACTAATCGCTGGTACAGAATTCGCACACATAGTAATCAACCATATCTTCTATGCCAGCACAGTCTTCATGAGCCCACCGCCTACATGATGCACATTGGATCCATGAACGTCTCAAACCTTTACCATTTTGATTTTGGGAACGATCAGGACTCATCGGTACTATCCATGACTGAATAATCACTTTTATCAGAACTTGCAGCTATTTTCTTTGTTTTGAGATCTTTCTTTTCTTTAGGGCTGTTTTTTTTTTGGCATTTTCTTTGGGGGTTTTTTGGCGCTGTCTTTGGTGTGTTCTTTTTTATGTTCTTTTGTATCGACGTTTCTAAATCTTGTTTATAAGGTGATGATGTCAAAATTGTGGGCTTGGTGGCCTTTCTTCCTCTGTTGCTGACAGTTTTCCTTAAACGCGGTATAGGCTGCAACTCCTTTGGCGAAAAATATGATCTAGATGACGTAGAGGGACTAACTATTGAATCAATCATAGTCGGCGTTGGCACTCCTGGTTGTGCGGTTGCTTGATGATGTCCATCAACGCTCTGGGGTAATGGTTCATTCACAGATTGAGGTTCCGGAGTTACAACAGCCCTTGGCTCAGGTATCGGGTTATCGGGAATGATATTAACTGGTGTCGTCATATCGCGCGCTGGATCATTAGTTTTTTTTAATTGCATTTGCCATTGCATCTTTATCCCATGTTTGTCTGATCTTGCCTTTAGCTGTAGAATTTGTAGATGCCATCCTAAAACAATAAAAATAAAATATAAGTGACTGTTTGTAATATGGACCACTAGTCCATATTCAAAACACGCCAGTGGTCCATATTATAAGACATATATTTCTAGGTTAATACTGTTGCTAAGAAAATTATAAAAACTATTGGATATTGCAACTTAATATGAATAATTTTAAAATAACTCACCTTTCCCCTAGTTTAATCCACTTTCCCAAACAGTAATATTTGCTGAAATTATGAGCTTACGAAATTAGGTAAAAAATTACATCGCGCGTTGATAAAAACGAAAAATGACTGCAGTGAACACGCGCGCTCTCTCTGCCGACCGGCAAGCGACTAGCGAGGCGCGGGAGGGGTGGAGCTTAGCGCGCGGCGATCGGTGGCTTAATACGACGGACGGTTTCTGAGAAATGAAGGTAGTCCATATTACAAAACCAGTCCATATTTGGCGCACTTACTCTACTTTTTATACACAACCTGGATAGGTTTTAATGTACATACCAAATTTTATCGAAATCGGTTCAGCCGTTACGACGTGATTGAGTAACAAACAAACATCCAAACTTTCGCATTTGTAATATTTGTGTGATTTTAGGACAGGTATTCGAAAATGAATAAAATTATTCTTGTTTGAAACTAACAAGTAACTTTAAAATTAGCTTCAGGAAACATATAATTAAAAAAAATCATAAATCTAAAATTTAAAGTAGATTATTAAAATCACACTAATGTCTGTATACACCAGAAGCTCGGTATAAAACAGCGTCTCTCAGCTTTAGTACAAACTCGCGTTCAGAAGTTCTTCGGCTAAGTCTGGAGGCGGGACACTGACTCTATTGAGCGTCTTGTCGTACAAGAACCAGTGGAGGGCATCAGACTGCGCGGAAGGTCGCCCATGCTGTGGACTGATCAAATAAAAGCTGCAGACGGCGGCCAACTGCATGAATGCACGAGAATGTCTGTCAACAGACACAAATGGTGAGATATCGTTAGGCGTGCAACATCTGCCCCCAAAACCAATGATACAACATGGTGATCACGACCGCTCTGTCAAGAGCGTTACGATTGAGAAGAAGAATGTTTAAAATGGTTTCCAACAATACCACCCACACTGCAAAAAAATCACAAACGCACAAAGTTTTTTAGTCAAAAAAAGAGTGGGTTCCCAACGAGTCACACTCAAACGTGTCACAGTGTTACTCGTTTGGAATTATTTTCCTCCTAATTAAAAAAAATCCAACGAATAACAGCGTAACTCGATGGGAAGAAAAAATCCCAACCTAAAAGGCTAGAAATAAAGCTAAACTCGTTGTTGCAACTTGAATTGACACCCTATTTTTATGCCATGGGAACTGATTTATGAGATAGAATGTAGCCTATGTGGTAATCCAGGTTATAATCTACGTATATACCAAATTTCATCTAAATCAATTCAGCGGTTACGACGTAATTGAGTACCAAATAAATAGACAAACATCCAAACTTTCATATTTATAATACTAGTGTGATTAGTGTGATGGGAGTACATTTTGTTGTCGTCGAGTATTTTTTTTAAGTTGGAAGAAATGTTTATGCTTTGTTACGCCACTAATAATGTGACACGAACTCAACAGCCAATTCGCTACTATCCGACTCCATCTCGACATCACAGTATGGTTTGCATATTAACTGTTTGACTTCCTACGGTCCCGATTACCGATCGACTCATATCGACTGACTATAGAAATAGGGTCGCGGAGTGTAATAGAGGAATTAATGTTAGAAAATTAATAAACTTAAAACATAAACATAACAAACTTTGTTAATACAGGGTTATATTATATTAGGGTAGTGGACGTACTATGGCCCATATGATCATGACATCATATGGGCCATAGTACATCCACTTAACATAGGACTCCCCAATAGATTTCCAGAGCGAACGATCTTGTCCCAACGGCTCCCAGCAACCTTTATCAAGTCGTCTTTCCATCTAGTGGGGGTCCTAAGCTGCACTTTCCAGTGCGTAGTCTCCACTAGAAAACCTTTCTGCCCCAACGGCCGTCAGTTCTTCGAGCTATGTGCCCCGCCCACTGCCACTTCAGTTTCCTAATCCTCAGGGCTATGTCGGTGACTTTGGTTCATCTACGAATCTCCTCATTTCTGATTCGTATTGTAGAAACTGATAGAATAAGTACTTAAATATATTTTTTTTACATACCTGTGATAGGACCTATATAGAAAAACATCTAGACCTGGAACAAACATTTGTAGATCATGTTCCTTAACCTCCTGCGTCTCAGCCGGCTATTCAGCCACTACGCCAAGGGAGCCTTGAATGATTATTTTATTTAGTGTGCAATATACATTAATAACAACCTAAACCTGAATTAATTAGACCTAAGTTTTTTACCTGTAACAGATGACTGTTAGAAAATGCTTTTCACAGCGCCTGCTCGACAATGTCAAATTATATGTCATGTAAACCTCACCGAAAGCAGGTGATTAAATCCCTACGGCTGAGCTTGAAGTTGTACTGAATTTCGTTATGCCCGCGAGGGCATTAAGTGACTTGAATTTGGAACCTCATCTGTATTAAAATTTGAACCAAAGATACACAATTAGAACTTATTCGTATATCGAACTAACCTCTGCTCAGAACGCACCAACATAGATTTGGTTTTTGTTCTCTCGCAGAAAGTGTGAAGAGTATTCTTCTCGTGGATAAAGCTGTCTGCATCTTGGGTGTGCTTATGTTCCTCTCTGCGCTCATTCAATGATTCTAGTAACTCCCTCGCTCCGCTCGTGAGTTAACTCTAGAAAATCCTTCGTTACGTTCGGGATTCAATATAGCGTACGTGACGCAAAACACTGTTTTATCCCCTCGTTTAATAATGTACTATTTTGCATTAAATCATCCATTCGTAATAATGTTTGTGCGAAATATCTTTTTAATTAAAAGCATAAACTTTTACGAAATACTCACACGGTAATTATAATTATCAACGACTTTAACAAAGAATTATTTTATGAACCGTCTAACCCGTTACAAATCTATAATAATATAATACACACAATAAAATATTCAGAATATTAAAATGGATGACCGCTAAATCAGTATTACCGCCTCATCTGCATATACTGGCGTGTGGAAAACTGTATATACCTTTTAATTTAATTACTCAAGAAGTTTAATTATTTTATTTTACGACGATCTCCGTGAGGCAGTTGTCGTTCGAGACGCAGGAGGTTGCGGGTTCGATTCCCGCCGCGGAACAAATGTTCGCATGATCTACAGATATTTGTTCCGGGTCTGGTGGTTTCTCTATATATTATAAGTGTGTATTTACAAAAAAAATTGTTATATATATATAAAAGTGTTCTATCAGTTATCTGGTTCGCATAGTACAAGCTTTGCTTAGTTTGGGACTAGATAGCGCTGTATGAAATGTCCAGCATGATTTATTATTTATTTATTATTATGCTTTAATATCGCTTGATTCAAATCCTATAAAATTTAAGGAATTTATTGCCCACCTAATGTAAAGTGGTAACCATTGCCTGTAATAAAGTATTGCCTCGTAGGTCACGCACCTTAGAAACGTGCCCTACGATGCACTGTCCTTCGTCCATCAAAGTGTTTTTTTATTTTTCATGGAGCAAGCTTAAAGCCCACCTGATGTTAAGTGGTAACCATTGCCTATAACAGAAAACTTCCTCGTAGGTCACGCACTTCATAAACGTGCCCTATGATGCCCTACCCTGCGTCCATCAACTTGAGGCATAAAGGTGTAAAGCCCCATGTGCCTGTAATTTCAACCATACCCTTCAAACCGAAACACAGCAATGTTGCCTGGCGGCAGAAATACATTAGATTAGCTTAGATAATTTCTTTATTGCACACTATTAAAAATAAAACAAACATAAAAGAATACACAATTAAATCAAAGGTGCAATGGGTGACTTTATCGCTAAAAGCGATAACTTCCAGACAACCTTTGGATGAACAGGATCTGTGTGAACAAATGAGGTCGGCGGCGTAAATCAAATAATACTTAACAGTACAAGTATTTATGTTACTAAAATAATATATATAATTATAAATACATATAAATACTAGTTGACCCAGCGAACTTCGTACCGCCTTGACATGCATATGACGCGGGCTGTCAATATACGTCGGCCATCATTATCTGCATCTATGTATGAGAAAATGAATTTTCTTCATAATTTCTTTATGCGTGAATTTTTCCGATATTTTAATTGTTATTCTGCTACTCGAGACGGAGACAAATACAACAAATCATAAAATCATGAAAATCGGCTCAGCCATTCTCGAGTGTTCGAACAAACCCGACTTCGTTTTATACAGTGTGTCCCTGGATAAAGTGCAACCCCGAAAGGGGGTGAAACTAGATCAAAAATTATCGACAAAAAAATAGAAAAAAAAATTAAAAAAAAAATCGTATATACTTTATTGATGAATTAAAATTTTTATTGCTCACTAATGACTCTATTTAATAAAAAAATTATTTCTTCCAAAGTAGTAGGTCTATTTTGTTAAAATAAAAACCATAATCATGTCAGATATGTGACGATGACGATAAAATAACAAATAACTCACAAACAAGTGGCTATCGTGACTTAAAGTTTAATTTTTGTATTAAAATTACATTTTTTAGGCTGTTTTTTTCCAATAAACTCCAAAAATCTTAAAATTAAGCCTATAATACTAGAAATTTTTATGACTTTTTATTATTGTCTATCATAATAGCTTTTAAATAAAATAAAAACCTACGTTCTAACATAAAAAATGTGCTGGCGTGTCAACTTTAAATGCTCCTAGCCAGCACATTTTTTATGTTAGAACGTAGGTTTTTATTTTATTTAAAAGCTATTATGATAGACAATAATAAAAAGTCATAAAAATTTCTAGTATTATAGGCTTAATTTTAAGATTTTTGGAGTTTATTGGAAAAAAACAGCCTAAAAAATGTAATTTTAATACAAAAATTAAACTTTAAGTCACGATAGCCACTTGTTTGTGAGTTATTTGTTATTTTATCGTCATCGTCACATATCTGACATGATTATGGTTTTTATTTTAACAAAATAGACCTACTACTTTGGAAGAAATCATTTTTTTATTAAATAGAGTCATTAGTGAGCAATAAAAATTTTAATTCATCAATAAAGTACATACTAAATTTTTTTAATTTTTTTTTTCTATTTTTTTGTCGATAATTTTTGATCTAGTTTCACCCCCTTTCGGGGTTGCACTTTATCCAGGGACACACTGTATATTCAATAACCTACTTCTAAAAACATGAGTAAAAAATTATATAACAAATAATAGGTATGGTGGTAGTACTTCCCCGGGCGAGCCCTTTTACAAGAACTCTACTAGTCTACTGAGTACCTGTCCGGGTACAGAAATAAAACTTTTATGCCTGTCTGTACAACATCGTCTCCCACACAATTGTTCGACTCACATCCATCATACTATTATCAGGCCATACATACATACATATAGAGCATACATTATAATTATTAGATAGATTAGCAGGTATGGATTAAACTATTTTGATACTTGATGAATTGCATTTTTCATTTATTTCTTTATTGTAAATCTAGGTACAGTATCATGTGGTAGTGGCTTTATATAAAGTCTAGACTATAGATAGACTAACGACCTCCGTGGCGCAGTAGGCGAAGAGCCGGCTGAG
Organism: Philereme transversata; assembly: GCA_963924445.1. NCBI lineage: Eukaryota > Metazoa > Arthropoda > Insecta > Lepidoptera > Geometridae > Philereme > Philereme transversata. The sequence goes on from OZ004346.1 coordinate 23,405,667, forward strand.
ACGTAGGACTTAGGACGTTACGGGTTCGATTCCCGCAGCGGAACAAATGTTTGCAAGATCTACAGATATTTGTTGCGGGTCTGGTTGTTTTACTATATAATATAAATATGAATTTACAAAAAAAAATAAAGTAACATATAAGTAGGCCTATGCTATCAGTTATCTGGTTCCAACAATGGTATAAGCTTTAGTTAGGTAGGCGCTGTGTGTAATGTCCAGTAATATTTTTTAATTTTTAGTTGGGGCGCAAATTTAGCCGAAGATCTCAAGCGACGCAAATATGGAAGCCTCAACAGAGCTACGTATTAGAGCCATTTGGATTCGAGACCCTGGTTCTGTATTTATGATATAAATCATTTGATCAAGATTTTTTTTTCATAAAGTAGGGAAAACCGCAGTATTAAACAAGTATTCTATCAGTTATCTGGTTCCGATATCACAAGCTTTGCTTAGTTTGGGGCTAGATAACATAGGGTGAAAAAAAACATGAAACACCTTTCTTTAACGTCAATGGTGGTTTGTTTCTCAAGACACTGTTATTAATTCTTCAAACAGACAAACGTAATGAAAGGGGTATTGTTAGCCGATAGATGTTATGTCCGGGGGAGGACTATATGAAATCTTACATCATCGAGTCCCAGAGATATAAATGTAATGTATATTTTTTTGTTTATTTAAATTACTAAATCAACAAAAATAAATTATACATTTTGAATGTTCTCTAATTTAATTACAATCTAGCCAAGTAGGCTAAAGAAGCTAAGTTAGTTTTACAATAGCACTTTTCTTATAGTTGTAAGAATTACATATACATGAATCTTCTTAATGTATGAAGCAAAAACGATAACTTGGACATAAGGTAAGAAAGAAACAAAAAAACATTTTATTCAAAACCATACAGTAAACACAAAACAGAAAAATAAAACACACGAACAACTTAAAAACCCTGTGTGAGGATGAATTGGATTGAATTGGATGATTAAATTCATAAAACATATAAATCAAATGTATTTTATTACACAAAAAATGTCCCTTAACACCTTTTTAATACCCATATGTGCAGGTAATGCTATATTCAGCGTATAATGTTTTTTGTATTTAAGGACAAAATAAATTATGACAGTTATAGGCATAGAATAGGCGAAATTTTGTTCTGGCCCCACGTAATGTGGGATAAAACAGAAAGATAATGATAATTGAAAAGTTAGATTATTGCTAAACAACATTTTGAAATTCATATTATTTTTAAAAGAAGAATAGAATAGAATAGAATAATCATTTATTTGGGACACACAAAATGACACATGTAACAATATTAAGGAACAGTAGATACAATGAAATCCATTATGACAGTTCCACTCATGCGTCTGCGTACCAAAATGGCGTTCAGCTCAGCATAATGTTGGATGTTGTGCATCCAACGCTGATTGAGCTGAAACCAGGAGCAAAGGTAGTGCAGCAGCGACGAAGTAAAATAAAAATAAATAAAAGGTCTGCAGTTTTATTAACATGTAGATATAAATTTTATAAACATACTTTTCAAAAATAATATATATATATATGGCTTTTGAATCCAAAGGTTATGAAGGTAAATGGTTATATATTAATAAATATGGGTAACTATTTAAAATATATTGATTTAGATATATATATATGTAAGAAGAGTAATTGGATGACTAGATCAAAGAGAGGTCGACATTGATGTTACCATGTTGTATTTGGGCTTCCATTAGAAAGATTTTTAGTTTTTTTCTAAAGCTGTTGCCACTTTAAAAGGCCTTTCACATATCTTAACTAATAGTAGATTATTAAACGAGGGGATAAAGTAGTGGCTTGCATCACGAGTGCTATATTGATTCCCTAACGTAACGAAGGATTCTAGAGTTAACCCATGAGTGGAGCGAGGGAGTTACTAGAATCCTGAGAGCAGAGAGGGAATTAAGCACTTCCAAGATGCAGACAGCTTTATCCACGAGGAGAATACTCTACTTTTCACACTTTCTGCGAGACAATAAAAACGAAATGTAGGTTGGTGAATTATGTGCAGAAGTTAGTTCGATTAACGAATAAAATCTTATTGGGTCTCTTATGTATATATTTATTTATATTATGTATTTATCTCATATGTATATTATATTATATTACTACTTATTACTAATATTATATTATTTTATATACACTACTTACGGTAATAAAGGTACCTATAGATACGTAGGTATAGGTACCCTTCATCATATTTTGAGATAAAATGTAATATTCTCTCCCTGCTCATATTAAAAGAGCGCCTGGTAAACTAGTTTTCAAACGACTCGTCTACAAGCATTTCTTGCTGAAGTCCTCTGAAGCCTTTAATAATAATTTTGTGTATGTGTTTATTAATATAAATGTAGTTTTTTTATATGTAATATGTATTTTTTCAAATTATTATGTCAAGCAGGTCTATGTATTTATTCTTTGTGATTGGAGTTTAATGTTATCTGTGTTTCTTAATATCAACTTATTATCTATTAAGCTAGCACGTTAATCTTTTTTGCTACCTCTGAGGTTGGCAGGTAGAAAATGTTTTTAGCATTAAGTCCACATTTTACGGGTATTTCGTGCAATAAACTATCAAATAAATGTCTTACTACTTTAACATAAAATGTCTGTAAGAAACAATAACTTCCATGGGGATATCGTATTTATTTCTCATTATTTTATAACATCAATCTTGTTCTACATGAATTTATTACTTAGTCAACAATTTTATATACAGGTTTTTTTTTAATAAATAAATAAATAAATATCGCTGGACATTTCACACAGCGCTATCTAGCCCCAAACTAAGCAGAGCTTGTGCCATGGGAACCAGATAGCTGATAGAATACACATAACAGAATAATAAGAATAGTTATGAACAGCATAAACACAAGGGCTACCGTAATTGGATATACTCCAACATACTTACATGTGTACAGCGTACATTGTAATTACATGTGTGAGCCCGGACCTTTTTTTTCGAATGAACTAGTCTCGCTGTTGGCCTCTGAGGCCGTTGCAGCTTAATCGAACTTTTGGCGAACGCAGATGGCGCTCAGCCCTGTAAGTTTTTTGAAGAGGCAACTAGCGCAAGGGCACCACTTAGGTACGAGCCTCGGCTTGGGCAGTTACCAGAGTGGGGATAGGAGAGAAACGCCCGGGTACATGCCTGCACCTCGTATAGACGGCGACTGAAGGGACTCGTCGACCTCGCCAGCGAGGTCAGTGCATCTGTGAAGTGTTTGCTCTGTCTGATGTAGATGACTCAGAGATCGCTTCCGCGTTAGCGGAGGTGATTTCGTCATCCGGGTCTCCGAGAACGTGTTTCGGACGACAGAGGATAGGTGCTGAGCCCTGACCGACAGCCGTCAACGAATTATATGTCTACTAATAATACTAATCGTCGCACCATGGTGGCGTGAGTCAGCGCAAGCCGGCAAACACTCGATGACGGCAGTTGGTCAATGAAAGGTCACTTCTGTTTTATAAAATAAATAACAAAATAGTAAATATTGCTGAAGTAATATTAAAATTTATATTTGGTACAAATAATCGCTACCATAACCTATATTATTTCGTGTTCTCTTTCAACTCAGGTACTCGATAAAGTTAGGCTTTCATATAGTATACTCTTGCTCTAATACTTATCTATGCAAGAAGTTATCCATCACAGAGGTAAACAGAAACCTATCACGGGGACTATCTTTAAGATAACCTATGATATCGGAGTCCATAAGATTTTTAAAGGAGAAATATAAATGTAATGAAATTTATTAAATTAGTTGTTTGCCCCGAACTGAGATCTCGCGTACTTTTTTCAAAGTTTCGGATCCGAATTGAGTTTATTTGTACCTAATCTTCGACAATCAAAATAGTGCCACGAAATGCATAATCAAATAACTTGACCTACAGTTTCATTTAAATTATAGGTAACGTGAGTTCATGTCAATTGGTTACCCTTTTTTGGGGAAGAAATTTAAATTATTCTGGATTTCAGACTTTTCTCTATATTTGTGTCACTAAAGCCACACTCATACCAAATTTCATCACTGTGGGGTCACTAGTGTACCCTGTGAATTTTGTCAATGTTTGGTTTTTATTATGGCTAATAACTTAAAAACTACAAGGTTTACACTAAAAATTAAATGGGGTAAAATGTACTCACAAAGACCTTTTATTAGACGTGCCACTTGACCGAATAGTCCCATTTTGTTTTTTTTTTACCCCCCCTTTAACCCCAATATCTCAAACCTCCCCCTCCCTTTTTAGCTCTTTTAGTCACACCAAAATTGTGCCATCAGTACCTACCTATAAGTAGGTATACCAAATTTCATGATGATCGGATAAACGCTTCGAAAGTTATTCTCGGACAAACAAACATGCATACATACAACGCCGATTTGCCCAAGTTGATATAGAGATCTTGCTTCGCTCGATCAATTACTAGCTGTTGCCCACGACTTCGTACGCGTTACATTACTAAATGTGTAGGTAACCTAGATATAAAGCTAAACTCGCTGTTGCAACTTGACTTGGCACCCCATTTTTATCACATCTGATTTATGGTATAAAAAGTAGCCTATGTCCAGGTTATATTCTACGTACATACTAAATTTCATCGAAATGGGTTCAGCCGTTACAACGTGATTGAGTAACAAACAAAGAAAGAAATAAATAAACATTCAATTTTACGCATTTATAATACTAGTGTGATAATGATAACATTAGATGCACATGATTTTTTCTTCCATACCTCTCTATCAGCCGTCATCTCCGTTGTCACTTCATTCCTACCCATATCATTCTTCACACAGTCCATCCATCTCTTCTTCGGCCTTCCTCTACTTCTATATCCATCCACATCCCTTCAAAAAAAAGTGGAGGTTCTCAATTCGTCGGAATATTTTTTTTGTAACCTAGCTGTAAGTTATCCTAAAATTCTAACAATAAAATAGGCTACATTTTACCCGACTTCGTAGAAGGAGGGTAATGTTTTTATTCAAAAACCACGCGTGCGAAGTCGCCGGCGAGTCAGCTAGAAGTTATTATAGTAACACTTACTAAGTAAGATCTAGTAGAAAATTATACAGGGTGTTTGGTAATATACCTTCCTGACGATATTCAAATGACGGTTTCTCAAAACATAAATAAAACTAATAGTTAAATTATCAAATTTTAAAGAAAATTGACTAAGTTTAGGTGATTAATTCGATATAAAACTTACTGCCTACTCTTGCAATCGACACCAAAAAATAAAGGCCGATTTGATATCTCTTTCGGAAATGGCTGCGGGTTTTTGGTTAGAAAGGAAGGGATAACAAGAGATATCTCGAGATGTCACCTATTCAGTATCTATGGTTAGATGGCAAGCATTATGAAATAGCACAACATAAGTTTAATAAAGTGTAAATAATTTTACATTTCTATGGTAAACATTTCACAAATTTATTTATTATGCTCATCAAAATAACCTCTTTTATTTTTGTGCGTATATTATCATATCAACCACCCTATATAAGGTTTTTAAAAACGTAACTTAAGTTTTAGCAACCCACTAGCTTAAGTGCTCGTACCTACTTGTAAGTCACCGTGAATTTACATCAAAACAAACTACGTCAAAGGGTTAGGGTGTGGTCGTACTGCAAGAGACTGCGGGTAGAAAAGAGTATTGGAGAGAGAAATGATACTGAAAAGATAGTTGTTAGTTTTACATGTTCCATAAAATAATTCGTACCTATTTAATCACTCGCACTCTTTATTTTGCAACATGTACATCATCATCATCATTGGTAGCTTAACTGATAGCCCCTGCTGGGTATAAGTATCCTTTCTCAAACGCCACTCATACTCATTTATTGAAACTGTAGGGACACAATAGAACATTTGCTGTATCTACCTAGTAGCTTATTGCACCATAATTTTGGAGGTGCTAGAAACACACAAGCATTTTATAATAGACATCTAATGCTGTTCTATCTCTATTTCTAATCTAATTAATAAGTACTTAAGAGTATAGCTGCCGTAGCTGGGTATTGTCAAATAATTTATTATATAACTCATTTAGATTCTAAATTGCTATGAATGTCATTAGATAACAATTATAAACACTAAATTGAATTATTCAACTCTAACCGACCTTGTGCTATTCGCATACAGGTTTTACTCTCTCCGGCCTCTATAATGTCTACCTACTGGCCTGATGGTCTTAATGCTAAAAGGCGACATGTACTTAATGTAAATAAAAAAACAAACATAATTACCATACATATTTTTTTCTTAAATCGCTCTTTACTTGTACTTGCGCCTCCTATAATATTTTCGTGCTTAATCTGTCACTTTATTACGATTCGCGAAATGGCAGTCTATCCGCTACTTACTAACATTGCCACTACACTCGTTTCCCGCTAGACTACCAACACACACAGCGCTTACATTCGTATCTTACCCCACAGCATCAGCCACACTTTAAAAAGGCAGTTTATCCACTAGTCGCTAACACTTCCACCATACTCGCTCCCCGCTATTAGTACCACCATACCCATCGCTAACACTCAGACCCCACACCTCCAGCCTAAGCATGAAAACTTTAAAATGGCAGTCTATCCGCTACTCGCTAACACTGCCACCACATTCGCTCCCCGCTAGTAGTACCATCACACCCACCGTTAACACTCGCACCCCACAGTACTAGCCTAAGCATGAAAACTTTAAAAAGGCAGTCTATCAGACATAAATTGTACAAAATGGTTGCGTCTAACAACGTTAAGTGAAAACGCGTATAATGTAGAGATACTGTAAAAGCTGTAATTTAGTTACGCAGATCTAACTAGAAGCACAAACTAGAAGGGATAATGGCAATGAATAAATCTATCGCCCGGGCTTTTTTTTTAATTGAAAACTTCTTTAGGCGCATTGGGCGTTTTTTGAGATGGGGAAAATCCATTGAACTCACAACACTGTTACCGTTACCGTTACCGACACCTCTGTATATGAAGTGAAAACTTCTTTAGGCGCGTTGGGCATTTTTTGAGATGGGAATAAACCATTGAACTCGCAACACTGTTACCGTTACCGACACCCGTATATAAGTATCTCGTAATTGTTCAAGATTTCATTTCTGTCGGCACTCCCGGAGTGGCACTCTTTTTTAAATACTTTTTAAGATGGAAGAAGCTTATGGCCCACCTGATGTTAAGTGTCAAAAGTGTGTTCAGTGTCAAAATTCCTTTGTTCTATAAAATCATTCGTAATTTTTACAGAAAACCTTTTTATTTCACTTTATTTCAGCCCCTACTGCTTCATATAAATAAATAATAGTAAATATATATTGCTCGACATTTCACACATTGCTGTCTATCCCCAAACTAAGCCAAGCTTGTACTATGTGAACCTACTATAGAAACTATGGAAGTATTTTAAAATAGATGTAAGTGCCAATGAATATATACTAAATACTTTTTTTTTCAGAATTTTTGAATCTGATGTCACTTCTAGTAGATATACGTCAACTTGACGCTTATAGCAAACGATCTCGTTAGACGCAATGAGAGTACACTTTCTACGCGCAATTACGTATTACACATGTATTATAATGTGTGTATGTATGTGTGTATAATTGTGTATGTGTATTTTATTTTGTGTGTCGTAATTCAAAGTTATCTGTGAATCTGTGAATCTGACGACCTCTGTGGCGCAGTAGGCGAATAGCCAGCTAAGACGCAGGAGGTTGCGGGTTCGATTCCCACTGAGTGACAATTGTTTGAATGGTCTACAGATATTTGTTCCGGGTTTGGGTATTTTTCTATTTATTATTAGCATGTATTTACAAAACAAAGTATTTTATCCGTTATCTGGTCCCCATGGTACAAGCTTTACTTAGTTTGGGGCTAGATAGCGCTGTGTGAAATGTCTTTCATTATTTATTATTATTAATGTAGGCACCCCAACGGCTCCCAGCAATCAGCACTTTTTTACATCTTCAAGATGGAACAAGCAAAATGGTCCCAAGATATTAAGTGGTAACCACCGCCTATAACAAAGCATTGCCTCGTCGGTCACGCTCATTAGGAACGTGTCCTTTGATGCACTGCCCTGCCTTCATCAACTTGAGGCATACAGGTGTAAAGCCTCATGTACCGGTGAAATAACAGAATATCACCGGCATCCATACACTTCAATCAGAAACAGCAATGCTGCTTGGCGGCAGAAATATAAGATACAGAATACCTTTTACAAGGAATTCTACTCTTGCAGATGCTATATTGAACCTTCCTCTTGGGAGCCGCTGAAATGGCCTGAATGGAGGCAACTTTTCCAATATAAAGTACATATATACTTTTGAAAATGAAAGAAGGCGCGAACTAGATACCAAACATGACTAACTCAAGAATATAACTTACAACTTGTATGCATGTATGTATGTTTGTTTGTCCGAGGATAACTTTCAAAGCGTAGATGCATCGTGAAATTTGATAAATAGGTAGTTAGTAATGGCACATTTTGGTGTGATTAAATGAGCTAAATATGTAAGGGGGTTGTTGAGACATTGGGGTTCAAGAGGCGTAAAAAAAATGAGACTTAGATCAAGGTGAGGCATCAAATGAAAGGTCTTCATTAGTACATTTCGATTCCGGTTTTTTTTAGTAAAACTTGTAGTTTTTGAGTAACTAGCCATAATAAAAACTGAACTTTGACAAAATTCACAGGGTACACCAGTGACCCCACAGTGCTGAAATTTGGAATGCGTGTAGCTTTAGTGACACAAATATAGGGAAAAGTCTGAAATACAGAACAAATGTAATTTCCAACCCAAAAAAAGGGTAACCAATTAATACGAACTCCCGTTACTTGTAATTAGAATGAAACTGTAGGTCAAGTTATTTGATTATGCATTTCGTGGCACTATTTTGATAGTCAAAGATAACGAATAATATATTTTTGTTTTTATGGAAGACTCGTGAGATCTCAGTTCGGGGCGAACCACTAGTTATTATGAAACAGCCTATGTTCTAAGTGGACGTCTTATGGCTGACATGACGATAATGATGATGAATGTATACCTGTTACCCAACTACATACCTCTAAGTGTGTATATGCACTTGCCTACAATTTGTTCCGAAGTCTTGTAACTAACACCGAAAAGGACCACAAACAGAAGCGATAGAGCGGTGAAGCAGTAAGTCAACAAGCAAAGTAATGCCACAGTATAATTATATACAGTAGTCAAAGTCTATAACTATATCGCGGTACTTTGAGCCCAAAAATTCTACATAAAAAAAACTTTTCCAGCCAAAAACTTTTCTCGCGAAGCTCTAACAAGTTCTAATAAATCAGGGCTGAAGCCTTTGAAAATGGTAATAAATGAAAAATAATAATAGTAGGATGAAACCGATTGGAAAAAGAAGAGAATATAACAAAAATGAAAGGAAAAATAATTTACGGGCGATCTGAGGTCGGGAAGTGGAAGGGGGTGAGTTTATAAGGGTAAAAAACGGTTTATCTCGATTTCCGGCAAAATTACAAGACCTATCAAAAAAGTTAAATGGCAAAGTTGTAGGTTATAAAAGATCTACAATTTTTGTATTCACACTTTTTTCACATAACCTTAAAATTTTAGCGAAACATTCAAATAACCAAAATTTTGGTTTTTAATTTTTATCCTTTACAAAAAAAATTCACTCCCCTTTGACCAAGCGTGGTATTTTGTATACCCCCTTGATCGGGTTACGTAGTATGGGTTCGTTCCCTTACCTACCATTAAAATATGTCGTTTATTGGCTACGAATAAATATATATTCATATTAATTTGGTGCTCGAAAAGGGGGTTAACTGGAAAGATTATCGGGAGTTTTGAAAATTTGTGTTTTTATATATCGACGTGCTCTTTTTTAATTTTAACTTTACCACCTCGTATCTATTACTTAAGCCGCTCGCGCCGCCATATTGGGAAAATGGCGCACAAAAATAGTTTTTGATGTGAAACAACTATTAGGCACACACATTTTTGAGGCCTGTGTTTCGGCTTGAAAGGTGTGGTTGCCGGTGAAATTACAGGCAGAATTACAGGAAAAACATTTTTGTAGGAAGTGTCAATACTGTATACATCTATACTGTGTAGTAGAGCCAGGTCTATTGATAGAGTCAACAATGGCTAGAGGTGTTAAAAGCATTATTTAAGTGCATGTGAAAATATAGAGCTCTTATTCAGGCTAGTTATAATGATGTCTTCTAAGAGCTCTTAGTAGACTTGTAATTCTAAGAATTACACACCTATAGATGACCCCCGTGGTGTAGCGAGTGCATACCCGGCTTAGACACAGGAGATTGCGGGTTCGAATTCCGCTGCAAACCAAATGTTGCACTTTCTATGTTACAATTATGTATTTACAAAAAAAAATATTGATATGGGTAAGTGTGCTATAATAATAAATATTGCTGAACATATCACACAGTGCCATCTAGCCCTAAACTAAGTCAAGCTTGTAATTATGGGAACCAGATAACTGATACAATACTTTTTTATAAATACATAGGTACTTATAAACACCAAGATCCGCCAACTGTGCCGCAGAGGGCTTATTCCACAAATCCTCTGAGAGAATCCCCTGCACGTTCACTTCGAGTTCCGGCAGGGGATTTGTGGAGAAAAAATACAAAAATCCCCTGCATCTCGCTTCGCTCGATCAACTACTTAAATAGCTTGTTGTTAAAAAGTTACTGCTGTTAGCTGAATGTTTTTGGTACATTGTCAGTTGTATAAACGCATAGCTCTATGCGCGCACGACGGCAATGAATAAACAGGTAAATGTGTTGACCAGCAATATGCCACCGTGGTGGTCGACTGTTGACACATGACGCCTGTGTCACGGTCTACTGACATTATTTTGACAATCAAATGCTGTCATGACTTTTTACTCTTAAAACCCCCTTTTTAAACAATACATTCTCCCCCTCTCATGTCTTTATCAAGCCGAGCTTGTACAGCATCCAGAACTTAAAAAAGAATAATGTATTTTTTTACAAAAACCGAAATCGGCGAAGCGAGGTCTCCAAATCAACTTCGGCAAATCGGCGTTGTATGTATGTATGTTTGTTTGTCCGAAGATAACAATCGAAGCATCGATCATTGTATCTTATCATCGTGAAATTTGGTATATAGGTAGGTAGTGACTAAATGAGCTAAAAATGTGGTTCTTGAGATATTGGGGCTCAAAAGGGGTAAAAAAAAACAAAATGGGACTGGGTCAAGTGGCACGACTAATGAAAGGTCTGTATTAGTAAATTTAAACCTCGTTTTTGTTTTATTTTTACGATTACACCGACAGCCAAAAAGCGACATGATGAAGTTAGCTGATAACTGTCTCTCAAGTATCCGTGAAAAATAGCGGTCATTTTGCGACCATTAGTGAAGCGATTGGTTTAGTAAAATTGGGAAGGCTGCAGCCATCAGCCCAAAGTCCTACTCCATTATTTCAAGTCAGGTTAGAAGGGGGGTAATGCACAATACACCCCAATACGGGAACTCAGTGCAGATCTTATTCCCTCCAGACTAGAATTAGAATTAGAATTAGAATCAGGCGCACTTTACCGTCGTATGTTTTTCCTAAAGAATACAATCTGGGCCTCTTTAAGGTAAGAGTGAATAGGTTTCTTCTAGATCTTCGTGCTTCATCTTAGATCACATCATCGCTTACCATCAAGTGAGATTGTGGCCAAACGAAGATAATAATATATCCAGCATAGAAAAAACGCCAGCCCTTAACACCCTTAGTTTTAGGTACAGATCTATTGAGATTAAAAAATCTAAATTATTTGTAAACTTAAATCGTAGGTTCGGTTTCGGCGTGATTTCTAACGATGTAACTCTGCACTAACGATAGAAGCCTCCCGTGAGTCGAACGCCTGTCAAAACACGGAGGTAATACGATAACGCTGTATACAGGTTGTTTAATTAATGATGACGTCTTTTTTGTTCATTTATCGATAAAATTCATTTGCATAGGTATTTTTTTCAGATTGTCATAGATAACAATTCTGTCAAAAAACTAACTGAAACTAAAGTTTCTTAAAATACGAACGTTCTATTTAGTTTAAAAGTGTTTACGGGTTTTTCTTGCTGACTACCCGCCAACATGCCAATTTAACTAATATAACAAATCAGTATCCACACATATTTAAAAAAAAACAAATATCTCAACAAAACAACAGTAATCCGAGAAAATAAATACAAAAAGACACTACAATCGACCAGAAATTAAACTTAATGCATACAACACGACCGCCCGCTCCAGCAGTCCGAGAAAAGTGAGTGTGCCGAACGTGGCGCTTGCTCCCGCGTAGGTTTACCAGATGAAAAAATCAAAGTCGGGAGTCTGACTTTCATTGAAAATCCTGAGATTTTTTACAGTTTGAGACTACCATGGGGGCTCAATGGTCGAATGAAAGAAACCGACTAACGGAGTCTTCATTTCGAGCTATACTTTTAATTCGATATAATTTGAAGCGTGGGGCATTTTATAAATCAATAATTAAAGAAAAAACCGTATTTAAAAAAGTATATTGTACACTTATTATTATAAAAATACACTTGGATAAATAAGTATTGATTTTAATTCTTCAATTATTACCAAAGAATGATTATTTTTAATTTGCTTAACTTTTTTATCATAGAGATCTTTAAAATGTAAGCTGTATTTTATTGAAAATTCTAAAAATCCTGAGATTTCATGAGATTTTAAAAATTAAGCCGGAATCCTGAGAAGAGTCCTGAAATCTCAGGACAAATCCTGAGATATGGTAACCCTACTCCCACGCGAAGTCTCGACTGGCTTAGCGGTGTCGTAAACGGCCACATTCCTTGTTGCCATGCTCATTACGTAACACTAAAATAACTTAATTTCAGAAATTTCATGGTAATTTAGTCTTTAGTTTGAATGAAATAAGAACGTTCGTATTTTACGAAATTTAAGATAGATAGATAACGCTATATTTTAATGTTATAAAAATCCTCTCCATCCAAAAGTTGGAAGAATCCACTTCTAAGCGATAAGACCGCCCATTGTTTGTTGTACTTTCATCATTCACAGTTAAATTCAATCAAATAACAAGACGTGGAAATACAAGTGGTGGTTTGCCACCAATTTCAAAAAAATATTTAGAGCGTAATAATATAATTTTACCAAGGTTGGGATTATATTATGTCAATATACCTATATGTCTCTATGTAATAACATATTAGTTAACGTTTTGCAAATTCACATTTAATCAGATTAAATTTATTAATTTGGCCATAATATTAACCAAACGTGGTCTCTCACTATGAGCTTCATAAGAAAGCTCGCGGTCGCTCAGTGTGCTATGGAGAGGGCTATGCTTGTGGTTTCTCTACAAGATCGAATCAGAAATGAGGAGATTCGTAGACGAACCAAGGTCACCGACATAGCACAAAGAATTAGCAAGCTGGAAGTGGCAGTGCAGGCACATAGCTCGAAAAACTGACGGCCGTTGGATCATAAAGGTTCTCGGATGGAGACCACGCATGGAAAGTTCAGCGTGGTAAGGCATCCTGATAATGGTTGCTGGGAGCCTTGTATAGACATATCTACATGTAATTTGGCGAAGGATGAATAAATAAAACGAGATGAAATGAAGTTGATAGACGCAGGGCAGTGAATCGTAGGGCACGTTTCTAAGGTGCGTGGCCTACGAGGCAATACTTTGTTATAAGCGATGGTTACCACTCAACATCAGGTCAGCCAAATTCTTGTAACGTTACTTTTAGACATGGTTCCTCGAGAGCTCCTTAATTAACAAAATAATTCACATTTGTATTTTTTTCATATTTGTTAGTTTTAGATCACCCTGTGCATAAAGAATGAGTATAGCACGCATCCTGTGGGTTGTGGGCAAGAAGCCTGGTTCGGTTAATATGGAGAATACTTTTTATTAAAATTAAGCTTCAGTAAATAAATATTACTGGAAATTTCACACAGCGCTATCCAGCCCTAAACTAAACAGAGCTTGTACGATGGGAATTAGTCAACTGATAGAATAAATATATAGTTATATAGAAAAAAGATCCAGACCCGAAAATATCTGTAGATCATGCAAAAATTTGTTCCGTGGCGGGAATCAAACCCGCTCCTGCATCTCAGTCGGCTATTCGCCCACTGCGCCACGGAGGTCATCGAACTTAAATCATTGTATTGTATGTAATAATGTAAAGACCTGAAGGCCAATTCACGTAACTTAAAATAGTAAAATTCAAGTCTCGGTCTAGTCCTAAACGGTATTCACGTAGCTGACAATACAATGGTATGAGTTGACTGACATGTGAAAACACTTTATTTATATCAAGCTAATAATGTAATATTATAGCTTAATGGTAGACAATATAGGCAAATTCGACCTGACGGAAATCCGTTTTCACGACGTTTTAAACTAAGAAAACATTTTTTTTAATTATAATGATTATAGAATATACTGATTATAGAGATGTCTAAACCGAAACACGATTGACTAAACTTGGCTTGACAAAAAAATAGTAAAGTTTCCTCAAAATCATCATATTTTAGTACGTCTGTCCGGGAAAATATCCTTTTAATTCGTTTGTTATGAGAAATATTTCAATGAAGTTTCATTTCCCATGATCCTTGATAAATACGTTGTAGATATATGTATAGTATGTACATAGCAGGATGCCAAACTATATTCAATTCATAATCAAATCTCGTTTACGTCGACTGTCGATAAATTTTTAAAATTTAAAATTTGACCTCAGATCGATTTTTCTATGTAGTTTAACTAGTTGTTGGTTTTATCAAAATTAAAGTATTTGTATTTTACAAACTTTCGCGATCACTATACATAATTACTGATTTAAACGGGTAGTATGTACGTAATTAACAGTATAGATGGATTTCTATATTCCAATTTTTTTGGCAAAGTATTTGCCTCGTAGGGCACGCATCTTAGGAACGAGGTGCTATAAAAAAGTCTACATTCCTATATCCATACTAACGTATCCTTTAACATCGCGTGTCAGCCAGTTATGGCTTCTTCTCTTAGCGGGATCTTAAGTGACGCATGTCATTATTGATTCTGTGGACACCCTGTATGAGTTAAAGCTAGGGTTTCCTAAATAGCGTCAGACGTTAAAAGACGTCCATTATAGTGCGCTCGTATGTTTCTTAGTCGTTAAAGTGACGCATGTCATGATTGATTCTGTGGACATTATTTTTATGTTAAAGCTAGGATTTCCTAAATAGCGTCGGACGTCAAAGACGTCTATTATGTACCTATGTAGGGTACAGTTATTAATTTTTAGGACTCCGCACCTCCAAAAAAAAGGAACCTTTATAGGATAACTTCGTTGTTCGTCTTTCTGTCTGTCTGTCTGTCTGTCGTCAAGACCCTTTCCTTGGAGTTTCTTGGAGCCTGCACCCGACGGCTCCCAGCAACCTTTATCAGGTCGTCTTTCCATCTAGTGGTGGGCCATCAGTTCTTTGGGCTATGCGGTTTCAGCTTGCTAATCCTGTGAAATAAATTATCAACTAAACGTATTTAATAACACAAGCTTCGCACACGTGGTTTGTCACTAAAAGTGTTCTATGACTCAATCCAGGCCATATTATTCTATCCATTCACCAAATTTCATCATGATCGGTCCAGCTTTTGGTCGTGAACTTGTAACAAACAGACAGACAAAGATACTTTCGAATTTATAAATATTAGTAAAATTAAAAATCGACCCTACACAAAGAAATATCCCAGCAATGGCACACAAATGAAAACATTTACAAATCTCAATAAAAAATCTCTAATTAATTTACTCATTGCCTCAAAAACAAATAAAAAACATGTCGCCGACGTGCTAAGGACCAATTACTGATAAAAAAATAAGTATTTAAAACTAAACAGCCAGAAAAATTAAATAAACTTTATTTTTAAGGCAGTAAAGGTCAAAATAAGGTTACAAAAGTGAATGTCGTGGTTTTTTAGTATCACAAAAACACGCATGCAACAATTTCGCACAATTAAATTGAAGAATAAAAACTCCTTACAGACAAATATAATTTGAACATTAAAAAGTATAACTAAGAAAATTTAAGCCGAATTGAATCTTATCGCATTATAAATAAGAGAGGTTATAATGTAAGGGATAATCTGCTAACTACAAATCGTAAGTGGTCAATTCGTTCAGTAAAGCGAAAGAAATTTGTCCTCGGTTCGTTCGTATTCTTTTTGGAATCTTTGCTTTTTTAAATGTTACCAACTGTTAGCGCAAAAAGTTTTTGACATTGTTTCTGGACGAACGGTCGAATTTGGCGCCAATTAATTTCTCTGAACACAGAGTAGTCAAAAATCTGAGTTTTTTGAAGTGAAAACTTCTTTTGGCGCGTTGAGCATTTTGAGTAATGGGAAAAAAACATTTAACTAGCGACACTGTTACCGATACCTGTCACTGACTACTGACACTTACTGTTACTGACACCTCTGTATACAGGGTATTTGGTAATATACTGACGATATTCAAGTGACGGTTTCTCAGTTGAACCTCACCTAGTGGTAAGTGATGGTGAGGTCGAAGATGGAGCACGCTTGTCTAGAAATAACCTATTCACTCTGGACTTTTGATGATGAGATTGGTTGCAAGTAAAATGCGTAAATTGACGATTCTAGGCCGGCTTACACGATCCCTAAAAAGCGACTAAGCGTGTTTAAAGTAGACATATGTATGATATGATCATATTTAACCACTAAATACGTTTAGGCATCGTTACGCAAGCTCTAAATTGTTTAAACTAATGAAATTTTGACGACCTCTGTAGCCAAACTACTCTGTAAATATCTGTACCTCAGAATGTCCGCCATCTTACGTTTTAGACGATTGTAATCTGAATGATAAATTATGAAAAAAATTCAATTGATTATTTAACATCGCCGATACCAATCGTTTAAGTTTAATTGATAATTATTTAGTTAATAGATTGTATCAAGTTTATTTATTGTATCAGAAGTTTTAGGTATTTAAGGCGAACGTTTTATTTTTTTTTAATTGTAAAAATATCCCCGAGAAAATTGTTCAAGGTGTTGTTATCTAGATTAAAGGGAGAAAGAGTATAAATAAACGTAATTAATTGCGAAAGGGATGGTTTAAATTGTTTTCGGGTTAAAAAATATGTGCTCATTTACACTTGCTTTAAACCAGGGATTCCCAAACTATTTTGGGTAAAAGACCCCTTTTCCAAAATGAACTGACACCTATACCACCATTATAGCCAAATGACTTTAAAATCCTATCTCTAATTTTTTTCCTATTGATACAAAATACACACTAATTTAAAAATTTTGCGGTTGGTTAAATGAGTAAACTTGACATTATCTTCTCATCAATATTTAACCAAATTAATAAACATAAAATTCAGTAGTTAAATATCATATCTAATTAATAATTATTAATACAAATTACGTAAAAATAGTTAAGTAGGTAATTACATTTAAAAAAAAACATTAAAACACAACTTATAGCATCTTGAAAGTATCAAATAAGAACTTGTGTTAATTAACAGGGGTCGATTTTTAGACCTCGTCAATTAATAACTAAAAAAAAACCCTTTTTTAATGACTTTTCAACGAGTGAAAATGATGAATACTTAGATATTTAATTCGATACGCATATGTTTAGAAATATCTTCTGTTCAGTTATCTAGTGAATGGTAATGGTACACTGATTCCCATTATGTTACCGGCAATCACACCCTTCAAGTTGAAAAACAGAAATGCTGCTTGGCGGTAGCACTTCTTTTTGTATAACTATTTTTAGTTATTGGTTTGCTGTTAATAAAACTTAAATATATTAAACTAGTGGTTCGCCCCGAACTAAGATCTCACGAGTCTCCCATAAAAACTAAAAAAATATTAGTTGTAATCTTTGACTATTAAAATAGTGCCACGAAATGCGCAACCAAGACCTACAGTTTCATTCAAATTACAGGACAACGGGAGTTCATGTGAATTGGTTATCTTTTTGGGGTAGAAATGACAGTTATTCTGGATTTCAGACTTTTGCCTATATATGTGTCACTGTGGGGTCACTGGTGTACCCTGTGAATTGTGTCAAAGTTCAGTTTTTATTATGGCTAATAACTTAAAAACCCTATATTTGTGTCACTAAAGCTACACGCATACCAAATTTCAACACTGTGGGGTCACTGGTGTACCCTGTGAATTTCGTCAAAGTGATTTTGACCAAAAACTGATTTTATTATGGGTAATAACTTAAAAACTACAAGGTTTAAACCAAAAATTAAAACGGGGTCAAAATGTACTAATAAACACTTCTCATTAGATGTCCGATTTGACCTGATAGTCTCATTTTGATTATTTTTTTACCCCTCTTGAACCCCAATATCTCAACAACCCCCTCACATTTTTAGCCTATTTAGTCACACCAAAATTGTGCCAACACTACCTACCATACCAAATTTCAAGATGATCGGATAAACGCATCAAAAGTTATCCTCAGACAAACAAACATACATACATACATACAACGCCGATTTGCCCAAGTTTATTTAGAGATCTCGCTTCGCTCGATCAATTAGATACGTTTATGATTTTGCTCAACAATGCCTTAACGTATTTTGAGGATAAATATGACTAAAGGAGTTCTACAATTGTACAAATACGTCAAATTTAAACATGTTTAGTCGCTAAATACGTTTAGTGATCAGTGTGCAAGTTGGCAGGTAACTTCTTATAAACGTTAGACATATAAACATTTTGAGCGGTATGTGTAATATCATTAGCACGTTCTTTCAACTGATCTAAATTGAATGAAGATTCTTTCGTAGAGCAGATAAATCTAATTAGCAGAGCTCACAGATATTATATATTTTTACAAAAAACCAAAAACTGACTTCTAAGTTACATTGACTATTTAAATAAATAAATAATGCTGTACGTTTCACACAGCGCTATCTAGCCCCAAACTAAGCAAAATAAAACTAAGGCAAAGACCCGGAACAAATATTTATAAATCATGCAAACATTTGTTCCGCGGCAGAAATCGAAACCGCTACCTCATGCGTCTCAGCCAGCTATTCGCCCACTGCAACACGGAGGTCGTCTTACTTTGAATATGTGTTGATACATATAAGTTAATACATGACTCATATGAATATATACGGCATTAATAGCCAGAATGCAATTTCATGACCGTTCAAAGTGATCCTTGTGATTTTAATGAGAGAAAAAATTCTGAAGCGAAGCACATACCACAACATTACACATCTGTTTTGTTTTTGTTGATTTTCTGAAAAAGCGCTAAATCAAATTTCATTTAATTTATATGGGACTACCTCTGAAGTATGAATACTATTAAAGAAAATAAATTAGACGTGGTTAGGTAACCACTCTAAACGTGGTTTACTAAACCTAAATGTCGTCTCTATCAACAGCGTGCCCGCATAGGTACTCCACGGCGCAATATAATTATGGCGATTCCCCGAATCTGTCTGTAACACGTAAATAGCGCGCCGTGCTGTCTGTCCGTACATCCGGCACTATTCGCGTATTGAGGCGAATGGGCGCTTTTATGAACTGAATTCAAACTATTTCAGTTTAATTTCATGAGTTTGGTATGCAGAACTCTAATATAAAATTTAATATCCATTCTAAGGCTGGCTTGCACAACGATGCCTAAACGTATTTAGCGACTAGACATGTTTAAATTTGACGTATGATTAAAATAGAGCAAAACATAGAACTCTGTCTCTCTGTATGTTTGTTACGTTTTCACGACTAAACGGCTGGACCGATTTCGATGAAATTTGGTGTATAGATAGATTATGACCGGGATTGGGACATACAGTACTTTTTATTCAACTGCGTAAAAGAAGGGTAAACCACGTGTGCGAAGACGCGTACAGTCAATACAATGAAAATCTGATGTATGTTTAAGAAAAATACAAATATATTAATTTGTTTAAGAAAAATAGCGATAATCATAATTTTAATTCTAGAAATAATGATAAACTCGCTGTTGCCACTTGTAGTCTCCATAAAGTTAGTAAATCGTTTAAAGGGCAAGGTGTACGCTTTTATAACAAACTCCCAAGGGATGTACAAAAATTGATAATTAATAAATTTAAAAACGTAATTAAACAAAATCTTTATAAAAAGCCTACTATAAAATATCGGATTATTTAGATGACAGAGAGGCTTGGGATTGAAATTGCTCCAACTCGTTCAAAATGTTACAATTTAGACGTATGTAATTTATTTTCTGTATTATGTATTGTAAAAGGATCATTAAAAAAACAACCAGCCTTGTTTCTTGCCTTTCTTTCCTGGCTTGGTCGCGAAGGAACAGACAGTAAAATTGACGTTTCAAAGTGATTCTTGTGATTTTATTGAATAAAAACATTAAGATCTGGTTTGAGATAAAATATAACCAAGATAGAATTTGTTTATAAAAAGTATGGTATCGTCTACACTGGCCTTTGTTAAAAGGTGTCTGGACCCAAAACAGAACCGATTTCATATTAGGGTTCCTTGTAAGAAACAGGGAAACGATTTGATAATTTATTGTGGAGTCAAGAAATATCACAACGTATAAATAGTAGACGCATTTTGAGGAACCAGAAATCCAGATTTGTCTTCTTTTTTCGTTATGACCTGGTGATGGAACATTATGGCTAACCTAGTTAAATTAAATTAAATTCATTTACTTATTAAATCAGACAATAGTGGTTTAAAAGTCCATTTGTGTTAGTTGATCGAGCGAAGCGAGGTCGCCAAATCAACTTGGGCAAATCGGCGTTGCATGTATGTATGTTTGTTTCTCCGAGGATAACTTTCGAAGCGTTTATCCGATCTCATAATTTTAAATACCAAACAAAACCAAACCAGTTATGTAATAATCTATTATACTATAAGCCACTGATTTCCCTTTTCTCACACTAATATTATAAATGTGAAAATTTGAATGATTGTTTGTTTATTTGTTTGTTACTCAATCACGTCGTAACGGCTGAACCGAGTTCGATGAAAATTGGTATATAAATACGTAGATTATTACCTGGATTACTATATAGGCTACCTTTTATCTCATAAATCAGTTCCCATGGGATAAAAATGGGGGGTCGAGTCAAGTTGCAACAGCGAGTTTAGCTTTATATCTAGGTTACCTACACATTTGCTAGTGTAACGCGTACGAAGTTGCTGGCAACGGTTAGTAAGTAAATAAATCTTAAAGGTAATTCTTATTTCGTCATCTTATTTTATAATTTTATTTTATTGTCCAATAAATGTTTAGGCAAGCAGTACAGAACCCTTCTAAACCAAATAATTTTAAGTTTAGCCACAATTTTATTTACATTTTATCCTCGCGTATTTTAGAAAATAAAAAACAAAGTGGCATTGGTCACGGCTCAATGGGCGTGCGAAGTTCCAAATAAAATTTGACCCTGGCCACTTTTATTTATTTTTATTTCTTAAATGGCCAAAGGACTCGATTTTGAGCTGCTTAAAACTAAAAATAAATCTAAGATTAATGTGAGCAAGCTATTAGAAAGGTAGTGTAGTAGGAAGAGTATGAACTATATTGTATACTAGCTTCCGTCAGTGGCTTCGCACGCGTGGTTTGTCAACAAAAAGTAGTCTATGTATTAATCCAGGTTATAATCTACGTGCATACCAAATTTCATCGAAATCGGTTAAGCCGTTACGACGTGAAAGATTAACAGACATCCACACATACATACAAACATTCGTGTTTATAATATTAGTAGGATACTGCGTGTTACCGCATTTACGACATTAATTTAAATTACGGTTCGGGGTGATGGCTAGTATTGTTGTAAAATAGTTTTTTTAAATTAATAACTAAAGAATTTTAAAAATTTTAATCTACCCCAATTTCAAATCTTAAGATATCAATGAAACAGCCTGTATAAAATAGTTAAACAAATCATATTCATTCATCATGTAAGGCGCCGCCGATTTACGTTAAAAATTGTTTATTGGAAATATCGATTACTGGATAAATATTCAACCTACCGGCATTATACCAATCTCTAAAATCAGTAAATACGATTTTGTGTATGTTTTAAATTAATGTCGTGAATACGGTGACAGACTGAATAGTTTGAATACATTATATATATTTTAATATATTTATATATATTTAGTTTATTAGTGAGTATAGGTAGTTTATGTGGGTTTATGAACATACTCGTAGATAGACCGCCGTCTTTTTTATTTTGTTTTGTCCTGTCCATCCAAAGGTCTGGAAGAGATCGCTTTTAGAGTTAAGACCGCCCATTGCCCTTACTTTTATTTTTGCGTATTTCTTTGTATGTGTAATTTTGTTTGATGTGCAATAAAGAGTATATCTATCTATCTATCTATATTTGCAATTCTCTTCCGATACATTATCTAAATTTTATGCAATTGCTGTTTTTGTCTACTAAGTAATGAGGACATAATGCCTCAATTCTAGAACCTAAAACAGAGCCAAATAAAAAACAAATTGATCATTTTACTCCCCAATACAAAATAATTGACAGGCTAAGTGTGATTTGTTTAGATATAACGGATCCATTAGCATCCATTAACCATTAAGCAATGATCCATTCCACCCAAAGGTCGTCTGGAGGAGATCGCTTTGTTAAGCGATAAAACCGCCCATGATGCTTACATTTATTTGTTTTCTTTTTCATTTTATATCTGTTGTGTCTAGCTTGTAAGGTATAACAAAGTATTTTCATTCATTCATCCATACGGATTATTTTATTTTAGCTATTTATTTTACCTGTGTTTGCCTATTTTACGACTTTTTTGACAGTTCGATACTAGCTATCAAGGGAGATTAAGCTGCCACTAATAATGATACTTAATAATAATTTGTAAATTTCTAATTAAGGTTTAGAATAAGTTCCCTACTTAGATCTAAGTTTAATGATCACAATCAGATTCATTAAAAAAACCATACACGTGTCGTATGTAAACGATTATTATTTTAGTTATTTTTTTAAATATTTTATAGTGGAAACTTCACTGGTTTTAGTATTAACTTTACATATACCTACTAGCTACTCGTTGTTTGTCAACAAAAAGTAGCCTATATGTTAATTCAGGTTATACTCGTAATCTACGTACGTACCAAATTTCGTCGAAATCGGTACAGCAGTTATGACGTGATTGAGTAACAAACAAAATTTCAGATTTATAATATTAGTGTGATTTGTATTCTCCATTAAACTGTTTGTTTCCCAAATATAAAAGAAAAAAACGAAGGCTACATTTTCACCGACACTCTATAGCTAGATAAACCATACTCTGAGATTGACTATTTCACAGTGACAACATAACAATGGTTCGGTTTTTAAATCTTTTGTTTAAAAGTAGAATGCATTCGAAATTCTTTTTGGTTGTTCTCTCATGTTTGACACCACTAAATAAATGTAGCGTTACGAGAAAAAATCGTTTCTTTTTGATCAGCAGAGTTAGGCAAAGAATGTTTCGCAAGACGGCTTACCTCTGTGGCGCAGTGGGTGAATAGCCAGCTGAGACACAGGAGGTAGCGGGTTCGATGACCGCTGCGGCACAAATTGCCTGGTCTACAGATATTTGTACCGGGTTTAGGTATTTCTCTATATAGGGTGTTTAATAATATACGCACAAAATTCAAAGGAGCTATTTTGAGCATAATAAATAAATTTGTGGAGTGTTTACCATAGAAATGTGAAATTTATTTTGGCATGTGAAAATAAACACTTTATTAAACTTATGTTGTGCTATTGCATAATGCTTGCCATCTAACCACAGATACTGTGATAGAGATTAGATTAGACGGGTGATGTCTCGAGATATCTTTTGTTGTCCGTTTCAAACCAAAAACCCGCAGCCATTTCCGAAAGAGATATCAAATCGGCCTTTATTTTTGGGTGTCGATTGCAAAAGTAAGCAGTAAGTTTTATAACGAATTAAACACCTAAATTTTTCTAAGATTTTCTTTAAAATTTCATATTATAATTAGTAGTTTTTTTTCCTAGAAGTCTTTTATTATGTTTTGAGAAACCGTCACTTGAATATTGACGGTAGTATATATACTTTAACTACTTATTACTTATATAATTAAGTTAATAAATATTATATATGCTTATTAACTTATAGTATACAAACACCAGGGTGGTTGTATATTATAAGTATGTATTTAAAAAAAGTATTTAAGTATTCCATCAGTTATCTGGTTCCCATAGTAGTTTGGGTTAGTTGCTTAGTTTGGGGCTAGATAGCGCTGTGTGAAATGTCCAGCATTATTTATTTATTGTATTTATTTATCTTGCTTTTATGCAGCTATTTAATGTAGTTTAAGCACGGTTTTCATACCTTTTAGCTACGTTTAAAAAAATAAATATAGCATAAGTTTTTTTGTACCTACAAAACAAACATCAAAGACGAATCTGTAACGCTCATTAGTAAGTCAGTTAAAAATGTGATCAACTGACAGCTCATACATATAAGCGTAATCTTAGTAGGGACTGAGAACTCCTCCCAGTTGTACTTCAATCACGGATGTATCTTTTTGAATGGGACTTTGCAGACGGGCAATTTGTGGACGATGGAATTATCACAATAATATAATAAATGCGAAAGTTTGTTTGTTTATTATTCAATCAAGTAATAACGGCTGAACCGATTTTGATGAAATTTAGTAGGTATGTACGTAGACTAGTGATTCGCCCCGAACTGAGATCTCGCGAGTCTACCATAAAAACAAAAAATATATTATTGGTAATCTTTGAATATCAAAATAGTGCCACGAAATAAAAACCAAAACACTTGACCTACAGTTTCATTCAAATGACAGGTAACGGGAGTTCATGTTAATTGGTTACGCTTTTTTGGGGTTACAAATTGCAGTTATTCTAGATTTCAAACTTTTGCCTCTATTTGTGATACATAAGCTACACGCATACCAAATTACAGCACTGTTGGATCACTGGTGTACCCTGTGAATTGTGTCAAAGTTTAGTTTTTATTATGGCTAATAACTCAAAAACTATAAAAACTTTACTAAAAGTAAAAACGGGGTCGGAATGTACTAATGAAGACCTTTAATTTGACGTCTCATTTGACCTAATAGTCTCATATACATTTTTTGTTACCCCTCTTGAACCCCAATATCTCAACAACACCCCAAAATTGTTAGCTCATTGAGTCACACCAAAATTGTGCCATCATTAGCTACCGATATACCAAATTTCACGATGATCAGATAAACGCTTCGAAAGTTATCCTCGGACAAACAAACATACATACCTACAACGCCGACTTGCCCAAGTTGATTTGTAGATCTCGCTTCGCTCGATCAATTATAACCTAGATTACCACATATGCTACTTTTTAGCCCATGAATCAGGTCCCATGGGATAAAAATGGGGTGTCAAGTCAAGTTGCAACAGCGAGTTTAGCATTATTTCTAGGTTACCTACACATTTAGTAGTGTAACGCGTACGAAGTCGCGGGCAATAGCTAGTAACTACATACACAAATGGCACTGGAAAGCGTAAGTAGGACGGCCTGCACTAGTAGATAAAGATTTATCATCATCATCTCACAGGTCACCCACTGCTCCCAAAGTCCTCCCATAGATTTCCAGAGTGACCGGCTATACCCAATGGCTCCCAGCAACCCAGCAACCCTTATCAGGTCGTCTTTTTATCTATGGGGTGCTGTCATACGCTGCGCTTTCCAGTGCGTGGTCTCCACTTGAGAATATTTCTGCCCCAGCGGCCGTCAATGCCATTGGTTATTTAAAACGTGTATGGACCCATGAATCGTGTTGCCGATTGTGATTTGAATATTTTATTTTGATATGTTATCATTATCACACTAATATTATAAATTTGAAAGTTTGGATGGTTGTTTATTTGTTTGTTACTCAATCACGTCGTCATGGCTGAACCGATGTCGATGAAATTTGGTGTGTTGATAGATTATGACCTAGATTCAAACATATGGTACTTTTTGATGGCAAACAACGCGTCGTAAGCCGCTGGCGGTAGCTAGTCGAGAATAAAAATATAAAAAAAGTAATTTTGACAGCTCAATAAAATCAACCAATATTATTGCCAGTGGCAACATGAACACACAACAGTGAATTTTGATATCATGATTATAATCACTAACCAATACTTTTGAATCATTTTCAATAATATTTTATGCAATATCTTATTGCAAGGTATCAAGTATCGATATATTTCAACGATTTTATATTAGTGGTTCGCAAATAGTGCCACGAAATAAAAACCAACGTACTTGACCTAAAATTTCATTCAAATTACCGGTAACGG
The DNA here is from genome assembly GCA_963924445.1 of Philereme transversata. NCBI lineage: Eukaryota > Metazoa > Arthropoda > Insecta > Lepidoptera > Geometridae > Philereme > Philereme transversata. The sequence continues at coordinate 23,432,048 of OZ004346.1, forward strand.
GAGATTATGTAAAGTGGTTGCATTTTTTGGGGTGCAAATTGCAGTTATTCTGGATTTCAGACTTTTGCCCATATTTGTGTCACTTTAGCTACCAAATTACCAAATTACAGCACTGTGGGGTCACTGGTTTACCCTGTGAATTTTATCAAAGTTTAATTTTTATTATAGCTATTAACTCTAAAACTATAAAGACTTACTAAAAATAAAAACGGAGTTTAAATGTACTAATCAAGACCTTTCCTTTGACATCCCACTTAACCTAATAGTCTCATTTTCCTTTTTTTTACCCCGCTTGAACCCCAATATCTCAACAACCCCCCACATTTTTAGCTCATTTAGTCACACCAAAATTGTGCCATCACTGCCTACTCGTGCCTATGTATCAAATTTCACGATAATCGGATCAACGTTTCGAAAGATAACCTCGAACAAACCAACATACATACTACACACATACAACGCCGATTTTCCCCGATAAAGTTTTAGACCGTTGACAATTTCATATTAAATTTTATCTTGCTCGATGTGCGTAGTAGGTACAATACAATGGCTCGATGCAATGACAAGCCACTCATATAATTTTTTTGTACTAATCATTTCGTAGTAATAGAATAATCAATGAATAAATGAAATACTCTTTATTGATTACAATAATCTGCATATTTTGCTATAAATGTATTATTAACAAAATAACATAGATTTTTACTCGCTCATTACTTTGCATCCAAAGTTTGCCTGGAAGAAATCGCTTTCAGCGATAAGGCCGCCCATTGTACTATATTTAGCATAAATTAGTTTTTTTAGTATTTCTGGTGTACTATAAAGAGTTATTGTATTCTTTTTTGACCGCTTTCAAATGCATCAAAATCTATCATGAGTTTTGAGTTTTTCAAAAATACGGACCTAAAAGCAGACATTTAAAGCCGCTGACCCGCCAACTTATTATATAAATATATAACTTATTATATATTTATATTTTTTAACTTTTTATATTAATCATTTAGACATACAAGTGGACGGGCCTCCTGATGTTAAGTGGTCACCGTCGCCTATAAACTCCTGCAGCAGTCATGGTACTGCAGTTGCGTTGCCGAATACTTAATGTATCGCTCGAAGGTGTTCATGTTGAAGCCCGCCGGGAAAACCTCCGGAGGAAGGTCATTCCGTGGATCATGATTGAATATATTTTATACCGTCGACAAGAAGCCGCCAGGCTGTATCTGCTTAAACGGAGAAGTATTTATTAGTTGCCAGTCTGCAAAGCCCGTGTATATTCACTCTTATCTAATATCGCACTATGCGGACCCACGTCAATTTAGGAACCCAACATCCAACATGCCACTGTTTAGTGCACGCTCATACTACGATCACACACATTCATAAACGCAAACAGGTGACGCACTGCGGTTAACCGCACTTGGTTTTCGATTATATTATCTTCTCGTCCAAAATACCTCAGTGTCTGAAGACAAAACTCTTTAATCAGTGATGACATAAGGCAGAGAAACGTGGTCTTTCACTGTTGGGCCTCATAACAAGGCTCAACGCTCAGCGTGCTATGGAGAAGTTGCTTGGTGTTTCTCTTCGAGATCGAATCAGAAATGAGGAGATTCGTAGACGAACCAAAGACACCGACATAGCACAAAAGATAAGCAAGCTGAAGTGGCAATGGGCAGGGCACATAGCTCGAATAACTGAATGCCGTTGGGGTAGAAAGGTTCTCGAAAGATCACGCACTGAAAAGTACAGCGTAGGACGGTCCCCTACTAGATGGAAATACGACCACAGGTTGCTTGAAGCCGTGGGATGCAAGCCGTACCAAGATCAGTCACTCTGGAAATCTATGGGGAGGCCTATGTTCATCAGTGGACGCAAATCAGTTATCGTTGTCATTTTCAGCAATTAGAAAACCGTATGCGTTCAATCGCAGTGCGTGCCAAGCCTAAGACCAAATATACCTTCATAATGCACATGGATGAACCAATATTTGCATGTTCTGCAAATATTTATTCCGGGTCTGGGTGTTTTTCTGTATACTAGAATGTATTTACAAAAAAAAGTATAAAATAACATATCAGTTATCTGCTCTCATCGTACAAGATTTGCTAAGTTAGTAGATAGCGTTGTGTGAAGTGTTCAGCATTATTTCACTTTATTTTGTTTATATACTTACTTCAAATTCCATCGAAAACGGTTCAGCCGTTTAATTGTGAAAACGTAACATTTTTCTCAGATTTTAGAGACGAAACCTCAATTCCAAACATTCATTCATTCGTAACCTTTTAGTTAAAGTAACTCTACTCTGTACGAATACACAAGCCTTTTGTTGTCAAAAAGAAAACATGACAGGTCCCTATGAAACGTCATAACTGTCAAAACATACTGGAGTAGAGATTATGTTTAGATTCCCACAATTTCCTAGAAATAATGTTTGTTGAGATTTTGGTCTAAAATCTGTCGAAAATGGCTAATATTGTTATGTTGTTGAAGCAGTCAATTTTGGATCAAAAATTGATATTTTAAATTGTATTTTTATCAAAGTTGTCTAACTGATTAAGATTAAAGAGATTAAAAGATTTATTCATTTGCGGTTTTACTTAATAACGTTGATACATACCTAAAATTAAATGTATTTTTATATATTTTATGCATGTTTTATTTGTATTTATATTTATTTCTATGGTACCCATCAAGTATTATTTAGTATAACTTGCTTTCTTTATCCATAGCTTAGTCTTAAATGTGCACCCCAACCAGTGTCATAGTCACAACTAAAATCTTCTAAATTCTTCATCCAAACGGTGTCCGGAAGAAATCATTTCAAAGCGATAATACCGTCCATTGTACTATCTGGTTTGTGTCCTCTATTTCGTTTGTAATTTTTAATTATATGGAGTACAATAATATTTTAGTTCATTCTTTTTAATTGCTTTATTCCTTACCGACCCCGGCCTGTATTCCCATCTGTCCTCACCATCATTACCGTGTGTAATCTAAACCCTTTTAACAACCTCAAAATTCCTAAACAAAATATCACTCTGTTTTCATCATCCGACATCTATTGTGTCACGAAACTATGCATTTAATGTAACTTCAAACAAAAACGTCAGAATTGACGTTACAGAACTTAAAGTTTCACTTCTACAACATAAACTTATTCTATAAACCTGTAGAAGGCATGCGATTTTGAAACTTAAATCTAGTGACTGACAGCTCAATTCCATTTATAAAAGTTTACTCGTAGATATTGTAAGCTGTTGAGCTCTATATACAACAGGATAAAGCTCAATTTACAGTGACTTTAAATTGAATGATAGGGTCGGTAAAAAAGTCAGGACAAGACATAGCAATGTCAAATGTAATGAGTTGAAACTATTCTGTTGATGATATCTGTACGCCGTTGGAGACATACGGGTTATTATGGCGGTAACATTAAAAAAAAAATAGGTTAAATGTAGACGATGAGATAGAGCGGCGTAGCCTAACTATTCGTCAACATGGAACTATAGGGTTCCTAGTCGTACTACGGAACCGTAAAAATAATGATTCATTGAATGAATGGACGAACAAATTAACTAACGATTTTTTTTTTATTGATTATTTTCAAGTGCTTCACCACTTCCTCACCTGATGGTAAGTGATGGTGAGATCGAAGATGGAGCACGCTTGCCTAGAAAGAACCTATTCAATCTGGACTTGAAGACTCCGAGATTATACTGGTCCAAAAAAAAATGTAATGCGTGATTGAATGAATCTACATTCATTATTATACAGTAAAAATTGGATACCTACAACAAAATGAAAAACAGGTTCATGTATTAATGGACAGTCCTATCGCTATGCAAAGCGATTTCTTACAGACAAATGACTCGATATTACTGCATTCGGACGTTTTAGAAATGTATATGTTATGTTATATTCTATTTCTGCCGCCAAGCAGCATTGCTGTTTCAGTTTGAAGGGTATGGTTGCCGGTGAAATTACAGGCACATGAGGTTTAACACCTGTATGCCTCAAGTTGATGGACGCAATGCAGTGCATCGTATGTAAGGCACATTTCTAAGGTGCGTCACCTACGAGGCAATTCTCTGTTATAGGCGATAATTACCGCTTAACATCAGGTGGGTTAATCTCCAATGACCATCCCACTAATATTATAAACACGAAATTTTGTATGGATGTTTGTTACTCTTTCACGTCGTAACAACTGAACCGATTTCGATGATATTTGGTATGTACGTAGATTATCATCATCATCTCAGCCCACATCCACCCACTGCTGGGTATAGGCCTCCTCGTTATCACGCTCCTCTCTCCGGTCCTGTGCCAAGCGCATCCATTGCCTTCCCGCAACTCTGCACCCTTGGTTGCTGCCCTCGTCCATCTTCCGTCTTTCCTCCTTGCCAAGCGTCCAGCCCATTTCCACTTCAGCTGGTTGATCCTAGCCACATGCATGACTTTGGTTCAGCGTCGTATTTCAATGTTGGGTATAATTATGGTCCAACAGCAAGATACCTAACATGGCACGCTCCATTGCTCTCTGAGCAACTCTAATTTTGTGAACAAGTTCGTAGATTTTTTCACGTAGATTATAACCTGAGTTAATACATAGGCTACTTCTTGTTGACAAACCACGCGTGCGAAGCCACTGGCGGTAGCTAGTGTAGTATAAGAAAAACTAATTATTTTGTTCACAATTTCAGTTCTCAAAAAACGCAAGATCAAACTTTATTCGAAATGTTGCTTCGTATGTTTCCGTACATTTCTGAGTTCGTCATTTTCACCACCATAAGAACACCATACGAATTGTTACCATCAATTTATTAGACTAAGCCTTTTGTTAGCAATGTGGGTTTTTTGTATGGAATATATGGAAACGTTTAGGATACCGGAATAAGCTTTTGTCTAACGTTTTTAACAAGTTACAATATGAATGAATGTAATGAAGGAAATGAATGAACATTATTTATTGAATGAATAAATGAAAATACTTTATTGTACACCACAAAAGAAACAAACATAACAATACAAATTCATAGAGCAACAAGTACACTGGGCGGTCGTATCGCTTAGAAGCGATTTCTTCCAGATGGAGAGAGATTTCCTTTGAATGGAGAGGATTTTTGTAACATTACAATAATGGAGGAAAAATTAATTTTAGTGTACATCCTGTACATTAACAAAACAAAAACTAAATTTTAAGAGAGCGCTGTTCACCTACAATATACATAAGTAAATATACCTACGATAATATACCTACAACATATAAAATAAAAATATACTTAAACACACCTACATATTATACATAAGCTACACGCATACCAAATTACAACACTGTCGGATCACTGGTGTACCCTGTGAATTTTGCCAAAGTTTAGTTTTTATTAATAACTCAAAAACTATAAAAACTTTACTAAAAGTAAAAACGGGGTCCAAATGTACTAATGAAGACCTTTCATTTGACGTCTCATTTGACCTAATAGTCTCATTTTCATTTTATGTTACCCCTCTTGAACCCCAATATCTCAACAACCCCCCAAAATTGTTAGCTCATTGATTCACACCAAAATTGTGCCATCATTAGCTACCTATATACCAAATTTCACGATGATCAGATAAACGCTTCGAAAGTTATCCTCGGACAAACAAAGATACATACATACATACAACGCTGACTTGCCCAAGTTGATTTGGAGATCTCGCTTCGCTCGATCAATAAAGTATTATGATATAATCTATCCATTTTACTATCTGTCCTCGTGCCCAATTCAGAATAATAACGTATATTATAAGGTGTCCAATGATCTTTAGTTTTTAAAATTAGAACACAAAAATGCTTATCGCAAATTCAAATTTTGTCATCTGAGGTTTTTTGAAATTAGAACGAAAGAATGCGTTCAAAAGCTCAATAATTAGTTAACCCTAAGTGCGGCCTAACGAAGGAGAACGTGGGAATGAATGTATCACTGGAGAAAACTGGAATGGAATAGAGAAGAGTTTAAACGTTTTTTAACAAAAACAATATTATCATCTTTTTAAAAATTGTACAGATACAGTTAAGTCATTAAGGGCTCGTTTTAAACGATCTATAGATAGCTCAACTGCTCCAGATCACTACAAGGCGGAAGTGTCTCTAAGACACTGTCTGCGTTGCCCCGCTGAATTGCAATGTTTATGCGTCGACCCAGATAGCACCAGCTCTCGAATCACACGTTGCTTTGACCAGACGCCCAGAAAGAATTTTGAAAAGATAATAATAGATTTTCAAATTGTTCTTACATTTAAGTATTAAACATCAAAGAAAATTCAAAGTTAAATATAATACCAATAGTACAATAGGCGGTCTTTTTGATAAGCGTGATTCGGAGCACGCGTGGTTCAGACTTCTTATTCCGTGAAAGCATTCCTGATTTTTTTTAACTCAGTTAAATTGGTAATCATATTAAACTTAACTACCTACTTAGATATTACTTTTATGTTTTGTGTATCCTAAGGACATTGTCTGAATTCAATGATTCTATTCTATTCTATTAACTCCGGACCAGTGTAATCTCGGAGTCTTCAAGTCCATAGTGAATAGGTTCTTTCTAGGCAAGCGTGCTCCATCTTCGATCATACCATCACTTATCGTCAGGTGAGGTAGTGGTCAAGCGCTTGATTATCATCAATTAAAAAAAAGCCAGGTAGGAGATGCAAAATATTATTATTTAGTGAAAACTCCTAGTTCTTGCTTAGATGGGAAAGAAAATGTTATGATTTTATTAATTTATACTTGACTTTTAAAGTGAAAATTTTATTACATCGTCTCAAACTTTTTCGTCTGTGTGTTGCATGTCGCGTGACGGTCGGCCGCGGAGTAGGGATAAAGTGAAAGGCGCTCGTCAGAGCAGCCGAGGCCAATATGGCGGCGCCTATAGTTCGCATCAGCTGACCGTGTAGTGTATAGACTATTACTCATTTGTGCCAACGAAAATTGTTAGTTAAATGTCTATAATGTGAAACAAAGTTTCACTTTTACCGTGGTTTCACAAAACCACACAATTCTTTTTTCATTATCTACCTAACTATTTTATTTTATCCACATGCAAAGTTTGATATTTAATTATTATTTTACGTACTGTGTACATTATTATAAATTTATCATCTATATTATATACATACATACACACACATATATACATATTGCTGGACATTTGACACAGCGCTATTTAGCCCCAAACTAAGCAGAGCTTGTATCATGGGAACCAGATAACTGATAGAATACTTATATACTTTTTTTTTGTAAAGACATACTTATAATATATAGAAAAACATCCAGACCCGGAACAAATATTTGTAGATCATACAAACATTTGTTCCACGGCGGGAATCGAATCAACTACCTCCTGCGTCTCAGTCGGCTATTCACCCACTGTGCCACGGAGGTCGTCGTATAAAACAAAGTCGGTTATACCATTTATAACTCAAGACCGGCTGGACCGATTTTGATGATCTTAGATTTGTTGGATGTAACTCCGCCCCGATTAGCAGAATAAATATTAAAAATCCGAAAAATTCACGCAAAAATAAATTATGAACATAACTTATTTTCTCATACATGTGCAGCTAATGATGGACGATGTGACGATTCTACCAGCGACGTACATTGGCAGCCCGCGTCATATGCATGCCAAGGCGGTACGAAGTTCAGCGGTTCAGCTAGTACAATATAAAAGGTTTATGACATGTAAAAAGTTTTACCAATGATTTATGACTTATTAGTTATTATGGTATGTAGTAGAAAATATTGTTTTTCAAAACCGCTCTACACATTTCCTTTTCCAACAAGATGCACCAAATATTCCCTGGGCGTGCAGTAGGCGTCACAATTAAATATATTACGGGTCCACCGCCCACACGAAACAATGCATGAGTGACGGGTTTGAAATGCCCACAATGACCCTACAGCTGTGAAGGGTTAAAAAAGTTTTACTCGAAAATTATAAAAATGTATTTAATTTCATTTATTCAGAACAATTAGATAATTCGTATTTAAATTAAGCAAGAGCTTGCGTCCAAACAATCTATGATTAATAATTATAAATTCTAAAGTAACTATTTCTCTCTGTCGGTCGGTTTGTTACGTTCACAAATGGCTGGACCGATTTCGATGATTGGTGTTATGATGGATTGAGACAAATAGGCAACTTTTTATTGACAAACAACGAGATTCAACTTAGAAATCAGATTTTTTGTTTCCTGGGTTAAAACTTTTCCCACCCAAATTGCATTAAAATGCTTAATTATTTGGAAATGTCTGGGCTATTCCGCTTATTTTTGTGTGAACTTTTATTTTTCAACTTACGCCATTTCGGGTAATTTATTTAGATTTAATGTGACAACTGGCCATTCTCTCCACGTTCTTTTTTTAAACACATTCTTTTTTTGAACGGCAATCATTCGCCGCGGTTTATTTTTTAATTAATTTACGTAATTGAGGTAAACGATGAAATTATTATACCACTAGGTTCAGACCACTGACCATAGACTAGGATTTTGATGATTTAGTTTTCCACTGCTCGGCTACTAAAGCCATTTATTAGGAATTAGTTGTCACGCCGCAATGGTTAACGACTTTTTAAGCCACCTCTTTTCAATGGCATCTTTCACTAGATAGACTCTAGGACTAATAGGGGAATCCCACACCATAGTGCAGAGAATACTCGCTCGAAAAAAGGATTTCCTGTCCAAAATGTTAGTGAGGTGGTGAAAACACCGATGGTGTTATCAATATCGGTTTTTTGTAAAACAAATATTGTGATTTACATTCTTTTCGTGTTATATAAAAATATGCCCAACAAAATATGCTATATGCTAAAAGATAAAAAGATATGATAAACAAGAAGAAAATATGCTAAATTGGCAACACTGCATACGCCATTTCGGGTAATTTATTTAGATTTAATGTGACAACTGGCCATTCTCTCCGCGTTCTTTTTATAAACACATACTTTATTTGAACGGCAATCATTCGCTACGGTTTATTTTTTAATTAATTTACGTAATTGAGGCAAACGATGCAAATTATTATACCACTGGGTTCGAATAACACATTTATTTTTATTAGGTTAGGGTTAAAAGATTTTGGAATTTTTATTTGGTTTTCGGTAGTGTGAATTAATTACTTTAATTAGAGCATTATTTTTTGGAGTTTACTGAGGTTTTTACTCATTTGATATTCAAGAAAGATTTCGTATAAGTGAGATAAGTACTAGTAAGTATACTAAAACTAAAGATTTCAGCTTTACGGGCTTCTTTAATTACCAAGTCTGTCTGTATGTTACGGTTTTATGACAAAACGGCTTAACCGATTTGGATGACATTTAGTAGGTATATAGATAGAAATTAACCTGTATTGACAGATAGGCTCTTTTTACAACCAACCACGAGCGCGAAGCTCTATAAACTAGTAGGTTTAAAAAATCAACGGTTTTAGAACAACAAAACATACTTCGGCCCGGTAACTTTAAAGTTATGTAAATTGATACGAACAGACATTTTGTGTATAAATACAGGGTTCTTGGCATTTACATACATAAAACATACAATTAAGATAATTAATATAAATTCGGAACATGTGATTTAACCCTTATGTTCGATTAAAAATAACTTTAAAGAATGATCCCTAAGAATTTTACGAATCATCGATGTAGTCACGGAGCGCGATGACGAAAGTTTACGTGAGTAGGGACCCAGTTTTCTGTTCTGAAAGCGCGGTTTGGTACGGTTTATAATCACTGCTGAGTTTTTGAAGTGAACACTTCTTTAGGCGTTGGGCATTTTTTGAGATGGGTTAAAACTATTGAACTCGCGACACTGTTACTGTTATCGTTACCGACCCCTCTGTATATAAGTGTCTGTAGTGTAGTCTGCTTTTAAATTTTGAATACCCAAACATTGAGTGCTAAATTTTTCACTTCTGTCGGCACCGAAATGCCACTTTTTTGATGTAACATCTTTCCTCTTGGTTTGTGGGAGTAATTAGCAAAAGATACGGAAATGTGTAACAGGAAACCGAAGAAGCGCGCGCTATTTGGTTTGACCAATGAGCGCGCGCGGTGTTCAGATGTTACACATCATATGCGACTACTGTAAGGCTCGTATTTTTTTTATAGGCTCGTTTTGAACACGATTTCGCCTAATGGTAAGCGATGATACAGTCTACGCTTGCCTAGAAGAAACTTGAGGGCTTAGCCAAGTTACGGTCGATTAGCGATGACGCTAGTCGATAAGTCCGAAAATGTATGGGATTTAACACATGCTATAGAAATACCACGTGATACAGCGACAACAAATGTATGTAGAATCGAATAGATTTGCAGCGAATGTAATTTGGCTACGGGCCCTGTTCACTCGCGACTTCAAGACACCCAGGTTGTAATTTTATGGAAACAAAGACTCTGGTAAGATGTTATCATAATGCTGAGACGAGACCCTTTTGCTTTGCACACAACATAAGTATTTAATGTACCTAGTAAAATAATTGATCGAACGAAGCGAGTTCTCCAAATCAACTTGGGTAAATCGGCATTGTATGTATGTATGTATGTATGTTTGTTTGTTTGTCCGAGGATAACTTTCGAAGCGTTTATCTGATCATCGTGAAATTTGGTATATAGTAGGTAGGTAGCGATAGCACAATTTTTGGTGTGATCAAATGGCACGTCTAATAAAAGGTCTTTGTGACTACATTTTGACTCCGTTTTATTTTTATTTTAAACCTTGTAGTTTTAAGTTATTAGCCATCATATAAACTGAACTTTGACAAAATTCACAGGGTAGACCAGTAACCCCACAGTGCTGCAATTTGGTATGCGTATAGCTTTAGTGACGCAATTATAGGCAAAAGTCTGAAATTCAGAATAACTGCAATTTCTACCCCAAAAAAGTATCACCATGTTACATGAACTCCCGTTACCTGTAATTTGAATGAAATTATAGATCATGTAAGTTGGTTATACATTTCGTGGCACTATTTTGATGGTGAAAGATTACGAATAATATTTTTTTTTGTTTTTATGAGAGACTCACGAGATCTCAGTTCGGGGCGAACCACTAGTTATATATTTTAATGTATTTACGTGTACTGTCCAACTTTCTTCTTTTTAATTTGTTTTTTTCAGCTTTATTTTGTTATTCCTTCTCCATATAAACTTTAATTAAGCCAAATCTCACACTAATTACTGATTAAAACGAGTATTTATTGCGTACGTACCTTTATTATTTGTTAACCTGACGTTTCGGCTGTGTTGCATCAGCCGTGGTCACGGGCGGACACGTCACGGACGTTGAGTCCGACCGCACTCGTTAAACTCGTCGAACACCGCTCGTTCGCTATTTTACTCGTTCTTGGAGTTCAGATACATAGTATTTATCCACCTCGTCCAAAAATGACGTATCTGATGCGTTGGAAGCTTGTGCGGGCCGCACAAGATCACAAGAAATCTATGGGGGGTCTATAGTGGATGTCCTACGGCTGTTATGATGATGTTAATCTACTTTCTCTTGTCATATTTGTCTGTAGTAAATGTTATAAGTTGATTATGTAGCAATTAAATAATTTTGTATATTGATATAACTTTTGAAACTATCATGAACACTATTTTTACTAAAAACGGGATATTTAACATGATGTGAGTTTTTGAATATCGGAATATTTCGACGCAGTTGCATGCGCCATTTGTTATACATCAATCGGCTAACATTTGAGTGATGCATATTTATTTTTTGCTGTTTCACAAAAGAAAAAAGCTAAGTAGATAGATTGATGAGGGGGGGGGGGGGTTGTGATAATATCTTTATTGGACAATAAACAAAAGAACAAGAAAAAGTGGCACCCCGGGAGTGCCGACAGTGAAAACTTGAACAACTACGAGATAGGGTAAAAGCCGGATGGTTGCCCCATTTTTCAAAAAAGCTCTATTATAAAAAAATATGTACATGTACTTAATTAGAATAATGCAAGATGTATATCAAAACATGGGTCTTTGATCTATTATAGTAGCCCATTTTTGTGAACATAATTAATAACGGTTTTGAGTAAATCCTGTTTTACTTGAGCTCTCAAAAAAGGGATAGTTGCCAACTGTAGCGGATAGTAGCCCATCGTTAAAAATACTTCTGAGGATATTTGCCACATGCGGGATTAGACGCCTAAATATGATTTTTTTTAATAATAATAAATTTATATCAATTTAAGTAATGAGTTTTTATTATTCAGTCAATTCTTTGAACACAAATGCTAAACTATCTTCTGTCCAGCTTATGTGGCACGCCTGATTACGCTGATACTTGCGAGGCATTTTGCTCACCTAGAATGAATGCATAAATAGTTTATTGTTACAGTACGCGTACAGTGTTTTTATTAGATAGATAAATAGATTAGATAAAACACCAAAAATAAATATGTCGTTGCTCGTTAAATAATTTATAGTTGCGGATAGTTGCCCCTAGAGCGACTATCCGCAAAAGTAACTAGGGCGTCTATCCTTTTTGATACGGATACTTGCCCTTTTTATTTGCAAAATAAATAAAAACAATTCAACAATAAAACGTAATAAACAGTGTAATTTAAACTCTAATGCATGCAAAGAAATACAAAGTTGACTGAAACCACAATCAGTAATAAAAATATTCTGTAGAAATTATTTAAAAAGTACTAATATAAATTCGACGCCCGGAAGTTTTTACTCCCACGAACGAAACCTGTACGTTTACATGATACTGTGGTATGCGGGACAATTGCAAATATAGTACTGCTAACGCCACTAATGTCCCTAACATACTGTATTCAAAACCAGGGCAAGTGTCCCACTGAGGTAAGTATCCGGATTTTACCCTACTTATATACGGAAGTGTCGGTAACAGTAACAGTGTCGCGAGTTAACACAAAATACTTAGTAAGATTTATTGTAAAAACACAAATTGCTTATCAACATAAACCGCTGTAAATGAATAAAATTGTTTATTTCCTTTGTTACTATATTTTTGTTTGGTGTGCAATGAAGAGTATTTCATTCATTCATTCATAAAAATAGATTTTTTGCCTAAACAAATTTATTATAAATTCACCCAAAGAGGCATTACAATGTTTTTAAAACCCACAATAAAGCCTCTCCATTTTAGACAAACTATCTTGCTAAATGTTTTATCGTACTGAAATATTCTTCAAAGTTTCAGATTCTCGTTAAATATTCAAATCTTAGAATCGATATCAAGTTGATTGGCTCTAGCCTTCGTGATTATCTTGACACCGTCTCGGGTTTAATCGATTTAGTCTAGAAATTCAGGTTTAAAATGTTTTAAATTCGCTGTTTTTAGGCAATTTTAACAGAACAAATAAATTTTATGTTAGCTTTTAAATTGGAAATTCCGTAAAAATCTTTAAATGTTGTGTCTTTTTTACATAGTTTTTACACTTAATTTTAGTGGCTTAAATGCACTATTAATGTCCTTTTCTGTGCACGTACACACACTTTAATCAATTATATCTTCAAAGGTTTGCTGGAAGAAAACTCTTACAGGGCTAATAAGCTCGCCTTTGTACATGTTTTGTAAGCTGTGTTTGTCTGTAAATCTATTTGTGTACAATAAAGAATGAAATAAAAGATTAAATTACAATGGATAGGTTTTGTGATTTATACAGATTGATCATCATCATCAAGACAGCAATAGACTAATCTTGTGCACCCAACAGATTCCGTGGAAAGAAAACAAGCTGATAGTTAAGGGTCAAGAGTATGAATGCTGGTGTTAATAATGTTACGAGCTGAGGGTTCGGGATGAAATAATGATAATCAATCTAACCAAAATAACACTTTTATTCAACACTAAAACGATCAATACACGAACTTAGTCACACGTAATCACAACACACTTATTCACACCACTGTTGCACAGTAAACCACTAAAAGTCACCGAAATGTTCGCACGTATAGCCAAATCTAGACTGACTGTCCGGTCATCTCTCCGGCCTATTTATATCGCGCACAATTCACTACACTAGAACGATCTCGATCGTTCCAGGAAAGGGTCGGTGTTTCGACAGAATGACCACTCCCCATTCTGCGCAACTGCAGGTAAAAACGCAGCATGCAGGTATATTCCATATGCAAGTTATTAGTACATTTCAACCCCGTTTTTATCTTTATTATTCAATTCATTTATTTTCAGATGTCAAAAATCCATATTTGTTAGTAAACTTAATTATACATGTCAAATGGTTAGTACAAGTGTGACAACAACAATTAAAAAACAATATATGTCAGAAAAGAAAAATCTGTGGTATGTGAGCATCTAGTGTAGGTACTGCGCATGTACCATACAACAATGGTTTAGATGCTCACAGTCGAACCTGTTTGCGAACGTATTCAGTATACCTACCGTTGGAGCTGGCCCGAATTCTGCGCCCCAGGGATGTGCACCGCTTGCGCATGGTGCTGTAGAAACAGTCCACTCGCGCCTCGGCGAACATCCCCGACGCGCTGCAGAACCGGGGCAGCCCAACCAGCACCCTGAACGCGTTGTTGTATTGTACGCGTAGGGCGCTGTACTGTTTTTGCGTATAATTAACCCACCGGCTGCTCGTGTAGAAGCTAGTACAGTATAGGCTCGGAATAGGCAGATTTTGACAACAGTGGAGCAACGAGCAAACCTGCGGGCAATCATGTTTGCTCTTACAGACAACGCCCTCCGCTCCCTCTCAATGTCTACATCGTCTTTCAGGTCAGAGGTTATCCAATGTCCAAGGTATTTAAATTGATCAACTCGCTTCAGCGGTGTACCATACAATTTGATGGTAGGTATTAGCGACGGACATTGGCGACCCCTGGCCTGAAAGACCATGCATTCACTCTTTCTTACATTGTATTGTAGACCATGAAGTTGCGCATATTTTTCACAAATGCCTAACATTTTCGTTAAGCCACAGACCGAGGCGCTCAGCAGCGCCATGTCATCAGCGTAGCTAATATTATTGACCGCTACTCCATCAATATGGCATCCGACACGCGCCCTGCTAAGCTCCTCTATCAGTGCGTTCACATACAGGTTGAAGAGCTTGGGTGAGGTGAGCCCCCCCAGCCTCACCCCGCACTCCAAACTGTACGGCTCCGAGTAGGCGCCCGACCATCTCACAACATTGACCTGATGTTGGTACCAAAACTTGAAAATACTTTGTATGTCATCAGGTAGCTTTATGTCTTCCAATTTCTGCCACAAGATGTCGTAATTCACCAGGTCAAATGCCTTCGGGAGGTCGAGGAAACACGCATAGATGGGTGTTCGTCTCTTAGTGTAGTATTTAACAGTTTGCTTTAGACTCAATATAGCAGCTTCTGTTGAAAGGCCTGATCTGAAACCGAATTGGTTATCATGTAATTGTATATGTTGCTCTGATTGAGCACTAAGCAAACTGTCAAATACTTTCGCAACTGGTGGCCAGTGAGATCGGTCTATAGTTGGACTTGTCACTTGTGTCACCCGTTTTGTTTTTCACGATTGGCACCACCACAGTTTTCATCATATCCGCAGGTAAGTATGAGTGTCCCACACATAGGGTGTAAAACATCGCCAGCACTCCAGTTAGGTGCGGGCCAGCATTCCTCAAATGTTCGATGCTGAGTCCGTCATGGCCTGGAGACTTACCGCGCGACATAGCCTTTACTGCCAACTTAACATCTTTAGCTGTAAATCTAGTACCTAGCTCCCGCCCACACGGCTCAGTCCGATAGTAAAGTTTTTGTGTTATTAGCCTTAATAAAAACTAAACTTTGCCAAAATTCACAGGGTACACCAGTGACCCCCCAGTGCTGAAATTTGGTATGCGTGTAGCTTAAGTATCACAAATATAGGCAAAAGTCTGAAATCTAGAATAAATGCAGTTTGTACCCCAAAAAAGGGTAACCATTTAACATGAACTCCCGTTACCTGTAATTTGAATGAAACTGTAGGTCAAGTAAGTTGGTTATTATTTCGTGGCACTATTTTGATGGTCAAAGATTACGAATAATATTTTTTTGTTTTTATGGTAGACTCGCGAGATCTCAGTTCGGGGCGAACCACTAGTGTTTAATTATGATACGAAAAAGTTTTAGCATCTAACTCCTACACTAAATAACGTTACAACTGAGGCGCAAAGATGTATAATTTGGCTGTCAAACACTTTTTATGAGACGTCATTCACACGCCGCCATTTTATTATCTATGATTCTGGCGCACCCGTTAATTTAGTTCAAGTTTCGAATGTGGTATTCGATATTTGAAAGTTTAAATCATAGAGGTTAGTATTCTTATTTTGAATACAATCTTTTGTTTTATTTTAATGTATTTTCATCGATTTGTCGTACTGCGGCGTTGGTCACGCAAAATATTACTGTGACAGTAGTCTACAACGGCGAGCACGATAGCCTTCATTTTCTCTATCTTTGACATTTAAGGATAGACAACTTTCTTCTGGAATTGTCTAGGTCTTGCGATGCCTAAACAACGCTGTCTTCTCAAGTTGTCTCTTTCACACTCTCAATCGCGCACTTGCCAACAATTTTCGGTTAGATATTTAATTAATTATATATACAACGTACCTACACAATAACGTTGCTACACACAGAGTATCTTGTCTCTTGAGATTTCATTGTTTAGGAAAAGCCTTATTGAGCCTGCTAGGGCAAAGATGATTTCGGAAGAATCGACAGAGAATAGAATAACGCTTTTTATAATGTACATCACACTTAAATTAAAAAAACAATATACAATTATACAAGAAATACAAGTGGCGGTCAGAGCTTTGTTGTCGCTTTGAAGAGTAGACAAGGAAATCAATAGCCTTGCAGGTGTAGAGTCGAGTGTGCACCGGCACCAATATCCTTCAAACACAGCAATGCTGATTGGCAGCAAATTGTGTATTTTTTTTTAATATAATAAAGTGAAACTTGGTGCTTATTAATTCTACTTAAGGTTATAGTCTGTGGATAACATATTAATTATTTGGCATTATATGGTTGATTTTTCGATTTCTAGTATAGACGTTCGTACAAAGTTATTACGGCATGCAAAATAATAGACGTCAAATTGAACCTACGAGTTCCCTTAGTTTATATAAAGTGCACGGATGTTGCAAATATTCACATCTGCATCCGCAATAATCGATGCGGATGTTCATGCGGATGCAAATGCAGCGCAAGTCGCGTCAAGAAATAAATTGGGTGGGGTTTGCGAGTGGCGCGTGTCACACGTGCTGATTGACCAATAGAAGCGAATATTTCGGTGAAAAGAAGTTTATTATTGTTTATACCTAATCTGTTTCTCGTAAATCAATCATAATGTGTTTACTTGCTCTTATCGTATGAAATTGCAGTTTTTGAGTGTTTTTGTAAGTATACAGTGAGTATTATATGTTAAACAAGCTTTCTGCAGATAGTCTATATTATGTAGTTTTAGTCTATATTTTTTATTTTATTTCAAAAACACCAAAAAGAAGTTTCTTAACAACATCTTAAGTTCTGCATCCGCATCTGCATCCGCGGATGTGAGCCTTCAAAAATTCGCATCCGCATCCGCAACCACGGATTTAAAAAAATATGCATCTGCAACATCCCTGATAAAAAAATAATACCTACGTGTAATACCAAACTACCTCTATCTCAAGACAAGACTTTCATCAGTGTGTTGTTACCAGTGATGACATTATGGTACAGAAACGTGGTCTCTCACTGTGGACCTCATAAGAAGACTCGCGGTCGCTCAGCGTGCTATGGAGAGGGCTATGCTTGCTCTTTCTCGACGACAGGGTTTCTCAAACTTTCGGCTCCACGAACCTTTGTTAAAGTTTCCAGGTGACAGCGAACCTTTTAACTAACTAATTAAATCCCCCCCTTGGGGGGGGGCAAAGAAAATAAGGTTTTTATTTCAATAAAAGGTAACAAATAAAGTGCCAATAGAAATAACTTTTTAATATTAATGTGATGGGTGTGCTTGTTTCTTGTCGCAAATTGAGTCTATTTTAGGAGTAATTTTGGACAATTTTAACCTTAATTCTGACTTGGTATCAAGTCGATTTCTGTATTTAGTTTTTATCATGACTAGGTTTCAAACCCCACTTTCACATAACTATGTTGTAGCAAAAGGTAAAAGGAAATTCACCGCTTTGCGTGAGAGTTCTGGATACTCTTCCTGTCTAACTGCCCAATAATCAATCAAAAACATCCTTTTACGCGCCACTATGTGTGCCGCACGTGCCTGCCAGTCATGAAGCCACCATTACGTAAATCTTGTCGCGAACCCCCTGCTGTCGAATGGTGAACACCTAGGGGTTCGCGTACCCCATTTTGAGAAACCCTGCTCTACGAGATCCAATCAGAAATGAGGAGATTCGTAGACAAACCTAAGTTACATAGCACGGAGGATTAGCAAGCTGAAGTGGCATTAGGCGGGACACATAACTCGAGGAACTGACGGCCGTTATGGCAGAAAGGTTCTCGAGTGGAGGTCACGATAAATAGACCACCCACTAGATGGAAAGACGACCTGTTAAAGGTTACTGGGAGCCGTTGGGTGCAGGCCGCACAAGATCAGTCGCTCTGGAAATGTCTGGGCATGATATGATGATGATGAATATAAAAAGAAATCTATCGTTTCCGAACCCTCCAGATTCAAAACCTTTCTTCGGTATTATCTGAGAACTCCATGCGGGTAGAAAAATAGCACCATCCGTTTCAGTATCTTACGATAAATCTTACGTACGAGCTGTTAGCTAAATCACCACCAGCTTAGGAAAATCTAGCTCTTTTACACATTGGACACTTCATAGAAACGAACTGATTACCTTACTACTTCTACCATTGACGGCCTCCGTGGTAAAGTGGGCGAATGCAGAAGGTTGTGGGTTCGATTCCAACCGCGGAACAATTTTTTGTTCGATCTACAGATATTTGTTCCGGGTCTGGTTGTTTGTCTATGTAGTATGTATTTACAAAAAAACACGTATATAAATATCAGTTATGTTATTCCCATAGAACAAAGTTTTGCTTAGTTTTGGGCTAGATGGTGCTATGTGAAATGTCCATTATCCATTCTATCAAAATGTTGTCTGGTAGAGATCGCTACTTAGCGATAAGACCGCCAATTGTATACTGTATTTGAATACTTTTAATTTTAATTGTTTTGTTGTTTATGGTATGGATTATAGTATTATCAAATCTAATCTATCTACCATTAAAGACGCAGCGCCCTGTCCGCATGCGGTTTGTATGTGAGGGGATTGAATGTAGCTATGCTACCTCTGAATCGAAAGTCAAAATACTTTTAGGCCACCACGGTTCTCAAAATCATCACACTAATTATAAATGCGAAAGTTTGGATTTTTGTTTGTTACTCCATCACGTCTTAACGGCTGAACCGATTTCGATGTATATATTTTCGATGATATTCGATTTGGTTTATAGATAGACTATAGCCTGGATTAAAACATAGGCTACTTAATATTGACAACACACGCGTGTAAAGCCGCTGACGAAAGCTAGTATACCATAAAGTCACAAAATATTTTAGCAGCGATTTATTATCCCAAAAATCATGATTGTCAACACCCTGACATGACCTACTATTTGACAGTTAGTGCGAACAGACAGACAGACAGGCTGAATGGCGCACAGTAGGGGCTAACGGACAGATGTACGCACTGTCAATGATTTTTTGCTGGGTACAGTCGAAGTACAAAACGTCTAGCTAGATCTTATAACTAGCTTGTGTTTTGAGGAATCAGTCTAATATTATAAATCTGAAATATTGGGTTTTCATTTGTTACTTAATCACGTCGTAACGGCTGTCCTGATTCAGATAAAGTTTGGAATATAGTAGTATTAAAATGAACTAAGGCTACTTTTCATTGACAAATCACGCGAGCGAAGCCGTGCGCGCATTATTTATCTATATACTAAATTTTATGGGACTGGCAATATATTTCAAATTTAGCTTCTATAAAATCAAAATCAAAACATTTTTATTCGAAAAATCACTTTGAAACGTCAATTTTACTGCCTGTTCCTTCGCGACCAAGCCAGGAAAGAATGGAAATAACAGGGCTGGTTGTTTTTTTAATGATCCTTTTAGAATAGATACATTGCAATACAGAAAATAGATTACGTCTAAATTGTAACATTTTTGACCGAGTTAGAGCAATTCCAATCTCAAGCGTCTCTATCATCTAAATAATCCGATATGTTATAGCTTATAGCTTCAATGAGCTCACTAGCCTGTAATTATATCAATAAGTAGGTAAAAACTAATAATTGATGAATTTATTTATATTAATGTGTATTATTTTTATTTTATTTTATTGTTAATAATTTGTTTATTAAGTAGATTTACAATGTAATTTCGATTTTAATTTGACAATGATGGCGAATCTGTTGTTTACGCTGACTAACTAAAATTGTGTAAAATACGGTCTTATTTTGTTTACGCTAAAGATGAAATAAGAATGACATTTAAAGTGACATTTCTAAAATTGAGTAATTTTTACTAAGATGGCGTATATGCGGGTTAGTTTTAATCAGCACCAATTTAACTGCTGACTAAAACTAGCCCGAAAACACACCATCTTAGTGAAAAACACTTAATTTTAGAAATGTCACTTTAAATGTCATTCTAATTTGATCTTTAGCGTAATCAAAATAAGACTGTTCGTATTTTACACAACTTTAGTTAATCAGTGTAAACAACAGAATCGCCCCCAATGTATGGTTTATGCAATTAACATTTTGAATTAGTTTAAATTAATTACTGTAATTGGTCCATTCTAATTTAAGAAATGAATAATGAATTTCGTTTTACTACCTATCTTACTTTAAGAATGTATGCAATGTATGAATACTGTTTTTTATCACTGACTAATCAATAAATGACAATTCGACAACGTATCTAAATAAATAAATAATAAATTAATTTGATTTTGGTGTAAAATAAAAAGTTATCTTATCTTATCTTTCTACCTCTATATGCATCGCAGAAAAAATGCAAAAATCAGCGGACATACGCAAAAAGACATTATTTATTCCACAGCCTTTAACACATCATTACAATGTTACATCACATCTTATCTTCCTGACATACAAACAAACAAGACACTAAATATCCGAGCTGACTGTACAACACAAAAAGTCAATCTGCTTGTAACCGCACCCATAACTTAGCTTATAACATGACAGGGAATGTTTTACCCTCTTTAAGTTTTTTTACCGTTTTTGATCCTTTTTGAGATTTTACCGGTTATGGGAGAGAGGTTATGTCATATGTTTAGAGATTGTTTCTTTTTTTGTTTGTTGTTAGATATAATGATATCAGCTGACTTGTACTAGTCAAGACGACCTCCGTGGCGTAGTGGACGAATAGTTGGCTGAGACGCAGGAGTAGCGGGTTCGATTCCCACTGTGGAACAAACGTTTGCATGATTTACAGATATTTGTTCTGGGTCTGGATGTTTTTCTAGATACGTATTTAAAGTATGTATGTATTTACAAAAAAAAAGTATTATAAGCATTCTATCAGTTAACTGGTTCTTTAACTTAGCGCTATGTGAAATGCTCAACAATATTATTTGATTGAGGATTTGGCACCGTGGGCTGAGAGGAAGGTGGGTGCGGGCTCGATTCCCGTCGTGGAACACATGTTTGCATGATCTACAAATATTTGTAGCAGGTCTCGGTGTTCCTCTATATCCATAATCAATAATCTGCTAAGATTAATAATTCGAAACACTGTCACTCCTGTCTGTCTGTTTGTTATGATTACACGATTAAATGGTTGAACCGATTTCGATGAAATTTTGATATATAAATAGAATAAGACCGGTATAAAACATAGGCAATTTTTACCCGACTACACGGAGGGTAAAAAGTAGCATATGTCCTAAACCCGGTCATAATCTATCTGTATACCAAAATTCATCACAATCGGTTAGATTGAACTATTTCATATATGTAGTTAATTTGACGTTTCACGACCGATTGCTGTCATGTTGCTGTCACTGATTTTACGTAATCTAAATACCTATACTAGTGGTTCGCCCCGAACTGAGATCTCGCGTAATCTTTGACTATAAAAATAGTGTCACGAAATAACCAAATTACCTACAGGTCCTACAGTTTCATTCAAATTACAGGTAAGGGGGATTCGATGACCCCTTGCAGTCCCGTTCTCAGTCTGGTTTGTGGCAGTGCATTGAAATATCACGTGCTCCACAGTCTCTTCCTCCCGAAGGCATCCGCGACAGTCTACTGTCCGTGGCTCCGGTCTTCAGGAGGTGATGGTTAAGTTCACTTTTCTGTTTTTTTGCTCTGTTAAAAAAATCTTAAAAAGCACTGGCATAAAAACTGAATTGACTCGTTCGACGATTTCGTATTTGTAAAATGTGTTTTTAAATGGCACTTGAGATGTCTGTTTTGGGGTAAACATATTGACGTCGTATTTGACATAAGTGTCCCATATTGGGCTCTTGATGTCACCGTGTGAATTATTTTTGTGGACAAAACGAGATTTAACTAAAATAGATTTTTAATTGTCACCATTGTATGTAGATTCTCTGCCTGTTTGTTACGGTATCACGACTAAAAGGCTCTACCGATTTCGATGTAATTTGGTATGTAAATAGATTGTGACTGGGATTGGGTCATCATCAGTCCATCCAAAGGAGAGCAAGAGATCGCTTTTAGAGATAAATAAATAAAATAAATAAATAAATATTGCCGGACATTTCACACAGCGCTATCTAGCCCCAAATTAAGCAGAGCTTGTACTATGGGAAGCAGATAACTGATATAATACTTATATACTTTTTTTTTAAATACATACTTATAATATACTAGCTGACCCGGCAAACGTTGTTTTGCCTTATAAATCGGGTTGTTAAATTACTAAAATGGCTATTAAAAAATAAGGGTTGATCGTAGAAGGGTGAAAATTGAGGATTGTATGTATTTTTGTATGTTGTATCATAAAAAAATAGAAATTAAAAATTTTGTCTAAAAAATAAAAAATAAAAATTTAGGGGTGGACTACCCCTAACATTTAGGGGGATGAAAAATAGATGTTGGCCGATTCTCATAGATACCGGATAAGCACAAAAAATTTCATCAAAATCGGTTAAGCCGTTTCGGAGGAGTATGGCAACGAAAACTGTGACACGAGAATTTTATATAATATTAGATTAGATTAGATAGATAGAGAAACAACCAGACCCGGAACATGAAAATATAAATAAAAAAAAAAAATTAAAAAAAAATAAAAAATAAATATATGTAAATCATGCAAACATTTTGTTCCGCGGTGGGGATCGAACCCGCTACCTCCTGCGTCTCAGCCGGCTATTCGCCCACTGCATCACGGAGGTCGTCAAAGACAAAGATAAGACCGCCACTTGTATTTCTGAATGTCTTGTTATTTGTTTTTTTTTATTTTAGTGTGATTTACTATAAAGCGTTATCTATCTATCAATCTATCTATCTATTGAGACATAAACTACTTTTATTACCCGACTTCGCAGGAAGGTAATGTTTTTATTAACAAACCACGTGTGCGAAACCACGGGCGATTCAACTAGTGTTTTAAACCTATCCAGACTTTACCGTTGGGAAGTCCGTAGTCCTAATGCCATGTCTGGCTACCCCCACTGTGTGTCAATCAATCCGTCAGATAGTCAGTGCGAGGCACAAATCTGCATTTTTAGTGTTTCCGCGGTCGACTGTACATTTGATCTTTATCGGTTTAACTTCGGCTACCGTTTTATACGGGGACAAGGCGTGGGGATCAACGGGAATATTCCGTAGGTACAGTCTATCTATATTTTACAAAAACATTCTAGTAGGTACGTAAAGCTATCTACTGTACCTACGATATTGTTAATCTTTTACGTATAACACATAACTTTTCATCATGAATGCGAGGAAATTAAAGAATTCTTTATAACAGAAAATTTGCATCCGATGTTTTTTTTAATTACTAAACTATGATCTCTTTTTGGTCGAGCGAAGCGAGAGTGATCAACTTGGGCAAATCGGCGTTGTATGTATGTATGTATGTTTGTTTGTCCGAGGATAACTTTCGGAGCGTGTATCCTATCATCGTGAAATTTGGTATATAGATGTAGTGATGACCCAATTTTGGTGTCACTAAATGAACAAAAAATTTGGAGGGGGGGGGGGGGGGTTGTTAAGATATATTTTTTTTGACTGCCTCCCTGGCGCAGTGGGCGTATAGCCGGCTGAGACGCAGGAGGTAGCGGGTTCGATTCCCGCCGCGGAACAAATGTTTGCATGATCTACAGATGTTTGTTCCGTGTCTGGGTGTTTTTCTATATATATATTATAAGTATGTATTTACGAAAAAAAAAAAGTATACAGGATGTCCCAGAACTCAACGTCAAGCCGAAACGGGGTGACAGGATTGATCATAACCATCACGAGAAAAATCTGAAAAAAAAATTTCCCATGCAGTTTGATAATTATGGGCATTTTAAGAAAAACCTAGAAATTTGATCAAACTGTACCATTTTTCGGTTATTGTGGTTATTCTTTTTTGATGTTTTTGAATGATGAGAGAGATGGATATTGGGTATGTTTGCCATGAGTGAGCGAGACAGATAGTGACGCCACGCATTGAGACGGAGATGCGTCGTTTAAACGAGTGCGAATGAAACAGATAGATGCCATACCAAGCAAATGGCTATGCTACCAGTCCGACACCAACCAGTTAGTACATTATTTTTTATTGGGATTCTAGAAATGTTATTTAGAATTACGTCTCCAAAGTTCAAATGAACATAAATAAAAAAGAATAACCACAATAACCGAAAAATGGTACAGTTTGATCAAATTTCTAGGTTTTTCTTAAAATGCCCATAATTTTCAAACTGCATGGGATAGATTTTTTTTCAGATTTTTCTCGTGATGGTTATGATCAATCCTGTCACCCCGTTTCGGCTTGACGTTGAGTTCTGGGACACCCTGTATAAGTATTCTATCAGTTATCCGGTTCCCATAGTACAAGCTCTGCTTAGTTTGGGGCTAGATAGTGCTGTGTGAAATGTCCAGCGATATTTATTTATTTATTTATGATTTATATTGGGGTCCAAGAGGGGTAAAAACAAATAAAATGAGACTATCCGGTCAAGTGGCACGTTTAATATAAGTTCTTTATGAGTACATTTGGACCCTGTTTTTATTTTTAGTTTAAAGGTTGTAGTTTTTAAGTTATTAGCCATGATAAAACTGAACTTTGACAAAATTCACAGGGTACACCAGTGACCCACAGTGCTGAAATTTGGTATGCGTATAACTTTAGTAACACAAATATAGGAAAATGACTGAAATCCAGAATACTCGTAACTGCAATTTCTACCTCTAAAAAGTGGAACCAATTTACACGAACTCCCGTTACCTGTAATTTGAATGAAACTGCCCAAGTTAGTTAGTTGTGCATTTCGTGGCAATATTTTATTAGTCAAAGATTACGGCCTGCTTACACAACGATCCCTAAATGTATTTAGCGACTAAACATGTTTAAATTTCACGTATTTGTATGATTTGACAACTCCTTAAATCATATTTAGCCACTAAATACGTTTAGACAGCGTTGCGCAAGTCGCCCTAAGATTTTTTTTTGAGACTCGCGAGATCTCAGTTCGGGGCGAACCACTAGGGTTTGTTATGGAGGTTGTATTTCATCAAAGCATATCTATAATATTATGATGAATAATTCATTTTTAAATAGAAATAAGGATTTGTTTATTTTGTAATTTGTAATGAATTTTTTCTTAATAATTTTCGTGCCTCTGTTGTGGAAATAAGTGGACCCATCACACTAATATTATTTATTTATTTGTTTGTTTGTTACTCAATCACGGCGGAACTGATTTCAATGAAATTTAGTAGGTATATAGGTACATAGATTATAACCTGGATTACCACATAGGCTACCTTTTATTCCATAAATCAGTTCCCATGGGATGTCAAGTCAAATTGCAACAGCGAGTTTAGCTTTATTTCTAGGTTACCTACACATTTAGTAGTGTAGCGCGTACGAAGTCACGGGCAACAGCTAGTCTATAATAATTTTAAGAACTTTGTTGAAACCTTATTTAATGCAAATAAATGATTGATTTGATTTGATTTGTTATAGAGGTTGTATTTGTTTATTTAATATGCATGCAATGAGCGCCATCCTATTTGTGACATACATTATATATATTAGTTCTATTCTATTTTTCAAGTGAAAACTTCTTTAGGCGCATTGAACATTTTTTGAGATGGGAAAAAACCATTGAACTCGCGACACTGTTACCGACACCTGTCACCTGACTACTGACACTGACTGTTACTGACACCACCGAAGTATCTGTAGTGTAGTCTGATTTTATTCAAGTTTTCACTTCTGTCGGCACTCCCGGAGTGCCACTTTTTTATATTTACGCGGTGTAAATCGCATTTACGCATCAGGTTTCGAGCTTACAATAACCAATTATCAGATGATGAAAAACCTTATATTTAACAGTGAACTATCATGACTGTAGGTAACTATTTTTTACTTCAAATCAATTGAGCCATTACCAAATCATATTACATCTGCGGTATGCGTGCTACCGAACGCACTGTTGTGTGAACGAACTCAGTGGAGCGAGCATGTATGTATTAAAAAACAAAATGGTTGCCGCTTAGCTGTCACTTCGGGTTACGTGAGAAACTTTATTCTTTTGGAAACTAGTTAAGTATTTATTTTACCGTTTAATACAATTTAAGGATGTCTGGAAGTAATCGTCAAGTGATAAGGCTTCTTGCTGTAGGTACTTACATTTTTATATTAATACTATATATATTATACTAGCTAACCCGCCGAACTTTGTACCGCCTTGATATGCATATGACGCGGGCTGCCACTGTACGTCACCGGTAGACTTATCAATGGGCCATCATTAGCTGCATCTATGTCTGAGAATATGAATTTTCTTCATAAGTTATTCTGCTATTTGTGGTGGAGACAAATTCAATAAATCAAAGTTCATCTAAAAAGGGCTAGACGTTCTTGAGTTTAAAAAGAAAACATTCAAATCTAATGTCAAATATCACACACACTTAACATCAGTAGAGCCATATGGAACAACCATCTCCAAGTAGTTGAGATCGCCTGCTGGGCCACTGCTGGGCAAAATCCTTCCCAATCACTCCTTTCTCGTGCTGAAATGGTCCAATCCGCTCGGAATATAATAAAATTAAAATTATAATCAAAATATTTTTTGATGAATTACGAAACAGCTTAAATTTAATCTTTCTTAATATTAATAAATCATGAGATATTATTAATATTTCTCAGTTAAATAAACAAGAGGTTTAGATATAATCTTTGGCGTGTAATGATGGGTTGCGTTTTTACTTGAATTTTTGTAAAATATTTCGTACTTTGTTTGCTATCTGTGATCTTTGGATAGTAGGGTGACAATCAGTTCAGAAACATCTCATAATTCTCCTGACTTTAAAATTTTTCCCCCAACGGTCATCAGTTCTTGGAGCCGCCCGCTACACACTAGGTTTTTGTGTGGAGACCACGAATGTAAATCTCAGCGTATGATGGCCCCCACTATATGGAAAGACAACTTATTATAAATAGCTGGGAGCCGTTGAGTGCAGGCCGCACAGGATAGAGCTAATTCTAATTCTAGGGTGGGGGGATTAAAAGATCTGCACTGACGTCCCGCATTGGGGTGTATTGTGCATTACCCCCCTTCTAACCTAACCCCAGCCATCCTAACTCCTTGAAGTAACGGAGTAGGACTTTGGGTTGTTGGGAGCAGCTTTCCACAGTCCTCGTGGATGTTGATGTAGTAGCAGTGTTGGTGGAGGATGAGGATTCGATGACCCCTTGCAGACCCGTTCTCAGTCTACCGTCGTTTGTGGCAGTGCAGTGAAGTATCACGTGCTCCACAGTTTCTTCCTCCCGAAGGCATCTGCGACAAAGATCACTCTCCGTCGCTCCGGTCTTCAGGCGGTGACAGGATAGATCGCTTTGGAAATCTATATGGAAGGTCTATGATCAGCCGTGGGCGTCATATCGTCATTATTACATGATGATAATGATTGCTTAAACTGTTAGTATCATCTTGCTAACGTATATCGTAAACATTCAGTTAAAAGAATATTTATTTTCTCATCTATAAAACATTTTTTTTTATTTCTTTACTACAATATACGCGTGGTTTGTCAATAAACACATTACCCTTCTTCTGCACAGTCGGATAAAAAGTAGCATATGCGACTATCCCGGTCATCCAAAGTTCATCGAAATCAGTCCAGCCGTTGATTCGTGAAAACGTAAAAAACAGACCGAAAGACAGAGAGACAGAGGGACAGAACAGAACAGAATAATGTTTTATTGTATACCAGGAATACCAAAAAAAAAAGAAAACTAATTCATGCTAAATATAGTACAATGGGCGGTCTTATCGCTGAAAGCGATTTCTTCCAGGCAACCTTTCGATTTTACGAATTTATAATTTAAGTATATGATATAATATAATAACTTTTTGTCTGCATTACACATAGGTTAACTGGAAGAGAATGCTATCTAGCATAAAGTTCGCCTAATTACAGATTATTTTTAAATTGGGATATAAACATTTTTTCATTCATTCATTTATTAGTACGGATTATCAATGAATAAATATTATGACGAGAATGTCTCCATCAAATGAGGTGACTCATGGTCACCGTCAAATCTGAATTATTTGATACGGCGACGTATTCAGAAACGCAAAGTTTGAATGGTCCATAAAAAGTTGAGTTTATTCTGGATCTTATTCGAAATTCCTCTGAAGAAATATTATCGTTTATTCACTTTGCTTCTACATTTTATAACATACTAGCGTACCCATATGGCTTCTCTCGCGTATTATCGATGCAAAACTCTTATAAAGCACTATTAAAACAAATTATAAAATCCTGAATATTTTTGATCGAACGAAGCGATATCTACAAATCAACTTGGGCTAGTCGGCGTTGTATGTATGTATATATGTATGTTTGTTTTCCGAGGATAACTTTCAAAGCGTTGATCCGATCATCGTGAAATTTGGTATATAGGTATGATGGCACAATCCTGATGTGACTAAATGAGCTTAAAAATGTGGGGAAGTTGTTGAGATATTGGGGTTCAAGAGAGGTAAAAACAAAATGGGAAATTCACAGGGTACACCAGTGACCCCACAGTGCTGAAATTTGGTATGCGTGTAGCTTTTGAGACATATAATATAGACAAAAGTCTGAAATTCAGAATAACTGCAAGATGTACCCCAAAAAAGGGAACCAATTAACATGAACTCCCGTTACCTGTAATTTGAATGAAACTATAGGTCAGGTAGTTCAGCATTTCATGGCACTATTTTGATAGTCAAAGATTACAAATAATATATTTTTTTGTTTTTTTTTGGAGTCTCGCGAGATCTCAGTTCGGGGCGAACTACTTGTTAGTTGAACAGTTTTGTTACGAGTAATCGTTACTTTACGATAAATATACATCGCTTACACCCACATAAGGGCCTGAGCAGTGCGATGTATGTCTAATATGAGGATGATGATGGGTGTATGTAGGTACTTACTTATGGAGCGTCCAGTAATTACTTGAGACTTTTTGTTGACGATTTTTTGACCCCTGCCCCCCTGGTGAGATATCGCGAGATATGTTTCAACCCCCTCCCCCCATTTATCTCACGTGAGATTTTTCAAAATTTAAAAAAATCACAATTGGCTTCATTCTCGTAATCTAGATTTACAGTGATAAAAAGTAAAAAAATGCGTTATTTTAGCCGAGACCCCCGCCTTCTCCTGCAAATGAGGTTGGGCGTGATTCGGCTAGATCCCCCCCCCCCCCTCCCTCCCTGAAGATCTTACGTAATTAATGGACGGCCAAGACCAAGAATAAAGTGTAAAAGTGAATTACTTACGTTGATAAACAAATCAAGAGTTAACTAAAAAGGCAGAAAACTCGGCCCAATTTGTGAAACTGATTAGGTACCTGAAAATACGGCATTTCCCCCCTTTATCATCAAAGGTGTTTCCAAACCAATGGCTCATATTTACCCCTTTATCATAACCGGTGACCTGGATGCCATTTATTTTATTAACCGACTTCCAAAAAGGTGGTTTTGTATGTTTATTTAATGTATGATGGTTTAAATGTATCAAAGGTAGTGTTGCCCAAATGCAAGAACAAGACGAGACTTAGCCAGTCTTGGTCTTGGTCTTGCGCCAATACACCTGGTCTTGGTCTTGGTCTTGGTCTTGCGCTCCCAGTCTTGGTCTTGGTCTTGGTCTTGCAGCAAGAGTCTTGCAAGTCTTGCAATTACCTATTAGTCTATTACTATTTATTAAAGTTTACTTTAAATCTTAGAAAAACGTATTAGAATTGGAACATTGTGAGCTTAAATTAACATAGCCATAGTAAAGATCAAGCAGATTAATAAATAACTGAAGATTTGATAAGAAATTCGAAAAATCAACTGACCTATATGTCGTTTTCCATGGAAGTAACTGTTTCTTAATAAACATTTATGATTTATAAGCTTACATTTGCTAAAACATGTAAAAAAACAAATTAATTACAATAACTTGACTGTATTTTAAAGAACAACACTTATCTGTCTAGAAAGAGATTGAACCCTCAACTTATAAGAAATTTAATAAAAGAGTTTTACGATTTATCATTTATTTGAATAAAAAATAAAATACAACACAAATCAACAGCTTTATCATTAGGTTATGATACTTTATATAATTTTTTTTGACCAAGAATTAATACAAAGTAACCATCTGGCTGACTCATCACTTAACCTATTTCTATGTTTTCTAATTACTAATGATGCTTTAGAAAATAACCTCTCAGCAGGTACTGAAGTTGCAGGTATTGAGAGAAAATCACGGGCCATTTTCGATAAAATCGGATACTCTGTCTCATGCGTCCTCCACCAATCTAAAATGTCTTCCGAGCTGGCAGTTCTTGGTTTTCTTAGGTACTCCTCCAACTCGTCTATCACCAAGCCTTGAAGACAAGATCCAGATGACGTCGAGGGACATTCATAGAGTTTATCAAAGTCTATTACGTCTTCATCTTCATCACATACTTTATTTTCTTTTTCTGGTAATTCCAGAGATTTGTTCAGTGAGTGTAGACTTTTATATTCTTCATAAAGTTCATTGAACTTGCGCAGACTTTCTGTTTTAAGTTGCTTCCCCCACATTGTCAGGTCAAAAGTCTGAGCCTTATGCCTTGGGTCTAAAATTAAAGAAGTACAATAAATCCAGTTGCTCTTCTTGTAATGTTTAAGCATTTTGTCTCGAGCTGCTTGGAAAGCTAGAATGAGCCTTTCATCCACTTCAGATCGATTAGGTTTCTCATCTAACTGTTTTACCATGGATTCAATTTTATCTAGCAAGAGATTGAATGATACAATGACTAGCGGTAATGTAACATATTTGTCTCCACCAAGTTTTGTACTTAAAAGTTTAAAGTTTATTAGAAATTTATGTAATTTTTCGAGTACCTGCCATTCATTAGCTGTGATTTGAAAATCATTTAATTCGGTGACAGAACTGCACAATATGTCAATGCCCGCTCTCACTTTTAAACCAAATTCAATCATATTATGTGTGGAATTCCATCTCGTTGGACAGTCAAGAATGGCATTTAGATTTGATGGCACGCCAGCTGCTTCACAAGCAGACTGAAACTTCTTCTTCACTATCTCACTTCTTTTTATTTTACTGGAAATACTGCGTTACTTTGTTACAGATGTACGCGAGTCAGCAATATTTGGTGCAGATTCTTCATCTTCCTCATCCTCAGTTTTGTCTGCATAGTCTTCGTACTGCTGATCTTGCGCGTTAGTGTCAGACTCACAGTGTAATGCTAAGGTCTTTAATAAATCTTGTACACCAAGGTTTAAAATGTGAGCAAAGCACCGGAAATGTTGATTGTCTGAATCAAAGTGTGGCGGCAGCTGTTTGCCCAGTTCATACATAAATTTGGTATTTGCAGTTGCGTTGTCGACCGTGATACCTTGTATTTTATCAATTATGCCATATTCCAATAAACATTCATGGAAAATCGTTGCAATATCTTCCCCAGTATGTCGACCGCGTGATGGTATAAAATCAAGAACTACAGATTGATACTTCCATTCGTTGTCTATATAATGAATAGTAACCCCGTAGTAACTCCTACCAGCAATTGACGTCCACCCATCAATGGTAAAAGACATTTTAGATGATAATTGTTGAAGTCGTTCCTTGAGATTCAATTGGAGCTCTTCAAATCGCTCTTTGACTTTCCTTCTAAGTGTAGACCTTTTAGGAAACACCATATTAGGGCAAATACGTCGAAAATATACTTGTGTAGCTTCGTCATCGAAAAATGAGAAGGGAAGATATTTTTTCACCACCCAATCAACTGTAGCTGTCGTGATGTTGTCACTGCTGTTTTCCGACTGAAACAAAACAATAAATCTTGTGTTATTATTTAAAACATACTAGGTTTGTTTGAGCGTATAAGAGGAGGAGGTTTGTTGTTGTTAAATCGAGAAAATCGTTAAATTGATATTTGTTATATTAAGGTTGCACTGTACTGTAATTTACCAAAATAAAGTACTTAGTTGTTACTGGCCGATTAAATGAAAATATGGGTGTTTATAAAAAATATTTAAGACGATAATTACATACTTAATATGTCGCACCCCTAGATGAAAACTGTGAAAACACCACTAACTCAAAAATACTTACGTAAGTTAATGGCGTTTTTGAAAGTATCGCATGAATAGCTACGCGGAGTTAAAATTCTTTTAACTGTTAAAAAAATATTCTTACCTGTCCACTTCTTCCAGCGGTTACTAAAAAGCTTGTGATATCTCCACTTAATTTTGGTTTAACAGGAAGAAATATTTCTGATTCCTTTTTGTGGAAAGATATTAGATGTTTCCTTAAGCCTGAAGTGTTTCTGTTTTTCATTTTTATTTCAATCTTTTTATGTTGGCACAATTTACAGAAGGCAGTTTGGGATGCATGAATTATTTCGAAAAACTCCTCAAATTTGCTTTTGGGTCTTTTAGATCTGTGACTCAAACTCTCGTTACTCGGACTAGAATAATTTGAATCTTCGTCACTCATATTAAATTGTACACGTGATACGTTTTTAGAAAACAACGAGAATTAGTAAAAACAATTATTAAGTTAGACTCGAAGCACAGCTCAATTGGAAATGACTGGAATTAAAATAATTCCTTTATTTATAGTACGTTTCCTTGCTTTCTACCGCGCCGCCTCGCTACGTGCCGGCTCTATGAAAAGGATGCCGCCGCAAGTCAAACAATGCCGCGTGCGGCGTACAAATACACACTAAATATAACCTACTTGTACAGACGCGACGCGTGAATAAAATAGAATTAGTGCCAATCACTATTCTTTACATATAAGTGAATGTTTTGGCGTACATCTATACTAATATTATAAAGCTGAAGAGTTCGTTTGTATGTTTGATGACAGAAGTTTTAAAATAAATAAATAAGTCCTGAACGTCACTATACCTCCAAAGTTACTATTCCTCGTGGACGAAGTCGCGGGCACAGCTAGTAAATACTTACTCTCATCATCTCTCTCAGAGATATTCGGGCTGGTAAGTAATACAAAACTCTTATCGCAGGCTTTTTATTTTATTAGTAGGTAAGTACCTACGCTTTTTATATTATTTTATTAGTTTCGTAGAATTTTTTTACACGTTTCAAGGATATTTAAAAGTGGCTACAATATTTATTAAACGGGTGATATTTGAACACTTTTTTGCTATTTTTTCTTGTAAAAACTTAAGAAATATAATGACTAAATGTACAACAATAGTACCTAAGTAATTAGTTTAAAACCATATAAGTAATCAATATTATAATATATACTTACTATAATGAATTAATATGACATCTACTACCTATCCTTACAATTTTATCCTAATCATAATACTACTTGCGTGATCAGTATAATGTATTCATTTTCATTCTAAGCACTCTGAAACTTATTTATTCTTTGGAACACCTGTAGGTACTCTACTAGGAAATTATTTTGCATGAGTATACCTACGCCCTATGGCGGCAATCAAATAGTGTCAAATGTTATGATTTCGGCGTGGCGGCAACGATTGTTTTAGATTTCAAAAGAAGCCGCCGGCGCGTGTATCATAACCATGTACTTCCGAAAAGCGGCAAATTTCTTTGAGAAGTAAGTACAAAACCTTTGACGCCGCATTATCAAAGTGCCGATGGTTAAAACATAACTATGCATGCACTCAGTTTGATTTTAATAGATATTTTTTTATTCGCTATGTTTATGGTATTAGTCGTAATGCGCATAGGTCCAGTTTTTCATATTCTTTGATACAGTTTTTTGCGTCTCATAGAATTCCTAAGCGTACCTACCTATACACCGAACTGTTACACCTAACTACTCAGTGAAATAGCGCTAAGTCCTAGCTGCAAGACGCAAGAGTCTTGCAGGCTATGTCTTGTTCTTGCTCAAGTCTTGCACGGTCAGTCTTGGTCTTGGTCTTGCTAAAAATACGCGGTCTTGTTCTTGGTCTTGGTCTTGCAAAAACGCAAGAACAAGACCAAGACTGCAAGACCAAGACTGAATTTGGGCAACACTAATCAAAGGATAAGCAGGCGCACGGCTCAGTACCATCAGTTCATAGTTGATATACCACCCATTCGCACACACCATGTTGGTTCTACGTTCTTGAAGCGTAGGTACAGCTAAGATATTTATGGAACACTTTACCGTCGTCTGTTTTTCCTAAAGAATAAAATCCGGGCCTCTATATCGTAAGAGTGAATAGGTTTCTTTTAGATCTTCGTACTTCATCTTAGACCACATCATCGCTTACCATCAGGTGCTATTGTGGTCAAACGAAGATCTAACCAAAAGAAATGCCAAGAAGATGGATGGATTATGGTAAAGCTGATATGGACACAAAACTGTTCGGGAAACTATGTGATGGTTTGTAGTGATGACATAGGACATCTCCGTGGTGCAATGGGTGAATAGTCAGCTGAAACGCAGGATATAGCGGGTTCGATTCCCGTCTCGGAACAAATCTTTGCATGATCTACAGATATTTGCTTCGGGTCTGGATGTTTTTCTATATATTTTAAGTATGTATTTATAAATGAAACAGTATATAAATATTCTATCAGTTATCCAGTTCCCATAGTACAAGTTCTGCTTAGTTTGGGGCTAGATAGCGCTTTGTGAAATATCCAGCAATATTTATTATTATTTATAAAACAACTAAAATACTTACTAACTCCTAAAACCTGCTATCATCATCATGATCAGCCCACATTAGTCCACTGCTGGACATAGGACTTTCCCAATACGCGCCACTGAGCCCGGTCTTCACCTCATCTCATGCAATTTCTGTCCGCCACCTTTCTTAGGTCATCGCTCCCCCTAGCCGGGGAGCGCCCCACACTTCCTACTATACAATTGACGAATATTTTAATGACAAATTTTAGATACTTACCTACTAACTACTTTGACATTAGCTTTGAATGTTTACTTTTTAAAATGAATATAACCTAACAAAAACAATGACGTCCTCCACTCTCCATAATATTGTTGTGCTCAACAGGATCCATAATGATTATGTACCTATCAATTACCACCTATTATTACATTGTGGAATACAATAAAAGATTGAGTAACATAGGCCTCCCGCTTAGATTTCCAGACTGATCTTTTGCGGCCTACACCCAACGGCTCCCAGCAACCTTTATCAGGGGCAAGTAAGAGATTGATCCAGCCTATCTTAACCTACATCGGTTCTACTAGATATCTTCCGTTTTGGCAATACTTTAGTAATTCGAATATAGAACGCTCAATTGATCTAACTACTACAATAGACCGAGCAGCTACTTTAAAAATTATACATGTTACCTCAAAAAAGTTAAGCAACTGTTTAACGCGTGTTTAAAAAACTCCTTACAATTTTTTTTAAACGCGTGCTACAGTGATATTTTTTTGTGCTAAACCCCTCTATATAGGGCGTTTAATATACGCACAAAAATGAAAGGGGTTATTTTGATGAGCATAATAAATAATAAATATGTTTGTGAAATATTTACCATAGAAATTTTAAATTTATTTCGGCATGTAAAAACAAACACTTTATTAAACTTATGTTGTGCTGTTGCATAATCTAACCACATATACTGTATTGGTGACGTCTCGAGATATCTCTTGTTGTCCCTTTCTAACCCAAAACCCGCAGCCATTTCCGAGAGAGATATCAAATTTATTTTTGGATGTCGATTGCAAGAGTAGGCAGTAAGTTTTATATCGAATTAATCACCTAAACCTAGTCAATTTTCTTTAAAATTTGATTATGTAACTAGTAGTTTTATTTTCGAGAAGTCTTTTTTATGTTTTGAGAAACCGTCTCTTGAATATCGTCAGTATATTACCAAACACCCTGTATTCATTACGCATGCTCAGAAAGTTTATCATTGTAAACTCGATAATGGCTCCATAAATTTGAAAATAGAATGAGGTTCATTGCTTTCAATAGTAAGCTAAAATGAAATACAATCTCCATAACAAATCCTAATTTCTATTTAAAAAAAGGAGTTTTTTTTTTCTTTTTTTATACCTAGAGTTGGAACAAGCCTATGGCCCTAATGCATCACTTTGCATGTAAAGTGGTAACCATCGCCTGTAAAAAAGTATGCCTAGTACGCATTTCACCAGCAACCATACCCTTCAAACCGAAACACAGCAATGCTGCTTGGCGGCAGAAATATGTACTAACATACTTCCCGGGCGAGCCCTTTCATAAAAAAATCTACTACTCTTAAACTACTTTAGACCTTAAAAACAAAACAAATAAATAAAAATTATTTATTTCAAGCCATTGACTCATAATGGTTACAAATAATAGGAAATAGAAAATGGAAATTAACATTATTTAACCAATTAATTAATTGAAATATACACATACATACACGTACACGGACACGAGGGACTATCAGTGATTTTATTTGGCTTTCAAATTTTCTTTTAAATTTTATTTGTAATTTTTCAATCTCATATACATAATGGCATGTTAAAACAAACTGGCACTCTTTCAGATAATATTTCTACACTAGCCTCTTGGTCTACAGCACTAACGACCTCAGACAGATAATAATTATTTTATTGAATGTACATAAAATGGCGCCAAAAAAAAACTTTATTGTCAGATAATAAAATACAAATCATTTGCAGGACTCCGTTGCCAATTTCTGCTTCATTGGTTCACAATAAAATGTTATTTATTGGCTTCTTCAAATTCTATAGTTAATTTTGTCACATTTGTTTTAAAGTTTACTCTTGCGTCATAAAATATAGATATCTACATTTCGAATATAGAATTTAATTCATTCATGATAAAAATGTGTGCTTGAAAATTTAATTCTAAGTTCAAACATAAAACAGAATAAACATTCGTATTTAGAATTTGAGAAGCTG
The DNA here is from genome assembly GCA_963924445.1 of Philereme transversata. NCBI lineage: Eukaryota > Metazoa > Arthropoda > Insecta > Lepidoptera > Geometridae > Philereme > Philereme transversata. Next base: position 23,469,661 of record OZ004346.1, read on the forward strand.
TTCGAGTTATAAAACATAAGCTCACTTTAGACGATCAAACCAATCATGACAGTCGTTTTTAAGTGTGGCACTAAATTAATTAGAATTAGTTACCTGAATGTGTGCGATTGTCCGGACCAGTTTCTTTAACGTTAAACTATTCGACACTTCATTATTTCAAACGTTACATGGACGTGTATGCTACTTTTTTTAATTTTTTAAATATTTAATTGTGTGCGCACAAAATTAGAGTCGCACAGAGAGCCATAGAGCGCGCCATGCTCGGTGTCACGCTACTAGACCGAGCCCTCAATACCGAAATTCGCAAGTTCAAGACGTTAGCAAGCGTATATTGGGACTCAAATGGAGTTGGGCAGGACATGTGGCCAGGTGCGGTGTTGACAGGTGGAGCAGGGTGCTGACCGAGTGGTGGCCCCGAGATGGAACCAGGAACGCAGGTCGTCCGCCGGCAAGATGGGTCGACAACATTATAAAAATCGCAGGTTGTATGTGGGTCAGAACAGCGCAGGACAGAGGCGAATGGTGACAACGAAGAGAGGCCTATGCCCAGCAGTGGGATGAGAAGGGCTGACGATGATTATGATGAAATTTTTAAGATTTGAATTTTTATGACACTTGTTAGGTAATGATTACATTGCCTTAATTTTTTTATTTATTTATACTAAATGTAAAAACTTCTAGTTCGAATGATATGCCAACAAATCAGCGTTCAAAAAACGAAATGTGTATTTATGTAAATCTATAATAATCAATCGATAGGTAAGTTAAAGGTATACTTACTCTTTTGTATTAAAAACTCTCTCAATATTGAAAGTGTCCTCAACTTTAAAGTTAAACCATACTACACAATCAATCAAAGAGCGAGCACCTGCATTTTTTTATTGACAATGACAGTATTACCCCAACATGCGTCCAATGAATTTACCATTGACACTGGGGTACCGAACCGACGACGCGGCGACGCCGTCTTGTCGCCCTTGCACGGATGTTAAGAAAAAAACACAATTTTAGTCGCTTATGTGTTCCGTGGGGTTTTATTGATCGAGTGAAGCTAGATCTCTAATTTAACTTGGACGAATCGGCGTTGTATGTATATATGTTTGTTTATCCGAAGATAACTTTCGAAGCGTTCATCCGATTATTTTGAAATTTGATATTTAAGTAGTGATGGCACAATCCTGGTGAGCTAAAAATGTTGGGGGGTTGTTGAGATATTGAGGTTCAAGAGTTGGTTGTACATTTTGGGGCACAATTTTATCACAAGTCAAAGATTATGAATAATATTTTTATTTGGTTGTTTTTAAGACTCACGAGATCTCAGTTCTGGGTGAACCACTATTTATATTTAATTACTGATTTAAACGGGTAGTTATCGCGTATGTGCCTACCTTTTTAATTTGTTATCTGGATTATTTGAAGCTACCGTCGAAAAGTGATGGCAGCTGTAGCAGCTTCCCTCACTTTTGGTCTTCAGAATTAGAAATTTCCTCGTTCATATAATTAGACACACTAAACTAACACGCGATAAATACCCGGTTAAATCAGTGATTATGTACAGTGATCGCGATAGTTTAAAAAATTTATTATACGTGTTTCATTAGCATTGACGTTAGGGCCACGTTCTTAATTTATATTTTACTAGCTGTTGCCCGTGACTTCATACGCGTTACACTCCTAAATATGTAGGTAACCTAGGAATAAAGCTAAACTCGCTGTTGCAACTTGACTTGACCCCACATTTTTATCCCATGGGAACTGGTTTATGGGATACCTATGCGCTAATCCAGGTTATAATCTATGTACGTATATACCAAATTTCATCGAAATCGGTTTAGCCGTTACGACGTGATTGAATTGATTGAGTAACAAATAAACAAACATCCAAACTTTCACATTTATAATATTAGTGTGATTTATATTGTAAGTTAAATAAATAAATATTGCTGGCCATTTTACAAAGCGCTATCTAGCCCCAAACTAAGCAGATAAATATAAAATTATTAAAATTATTGCAACAATATTAAGTTTAATTATTATACATATAAACATGTTTAATAATATATTAGGTTGGGGAAAAAGTTTCTTAGCATTTTTTAAGAAAAATCAAAACATTTTTTAATATAGTTTATTTACATTTAACTAAAGTATGTAGGTACCATTTTGTTCGATAACTTTTTGCCATCTTGTAGGTAGTGACATGATCCCATTGCTATAGAAATTTTAGGGTTTCTGATCAAAATACCGCGACAAGTGGTTTTGGCAGCTGCCTAAAGAATTCTGAAGAGACCGAAACAGGTGGAAATCTGAAGGTGCAAGGTTAGGACTATACGGCGGATCCATTAACACCTCCCAGCCAAACTCTTTTTTTGCTGAGTGGCTAAAGATGTGTGAGGTCTAGCGTTATCATGATGAAAAACCACACCCCTTCTGTTGATTAATTCCGGCCGCTTTCTCTCAACTTCTTGCTTTAATCTCATCCGTTGTTTGCAGTAGAGTTCAGAACCGATGGTCCTGCCTGGTGGTAACAGCTCATAATGAATAATGCCCTTCCAATCCCACCACACACACAGCATCACCTTGTTGCGAGTTAACCCGGGTTTCGCCACAGTCTGTGAAGCCTGACCGGCCTTTGACCACGACCTTTTTCTCACGTTCTTGTCGTACGTGATCCACTTTTCATCACCAGTTATCAGCTTCTTCAAAAATGGTTCGGTTTCATTACGTCGTAATAAAGAATCACAAATGAGTACACGGTTCATTAGGTTTCTTTCAGTGAGCTCGTGTGGTACCCAAATATCGAGCTTTTTTGTGTACCCAGTTTTTTCAAATGCGCCAAAACTGTTTTGTTGTCAATTCCCAGTTCTTCAGCTACGTCGTAACTACTGATATGCCGATCTTGCTCCACTTTTTCAAAAATGGCATCAATTTTATTCGTTATAGGGCGACCAGAGCGACGTGCATCTTTGACATCAAAATTTCCAGATTGAAAACGCTTAAACCAAATTTGAGCTACTCTCACAGACACTGCACTAGGTCGATAAACATCGCAAATTTTTTCGCGGCTTGCGTTGCATTTTGACCTTTTTTGTAGTAAAATTTTAAAATGTATCAAATTTCTTCATTAGATTCACTCATCTTTACAGTACGAAAAACAAATAAAAATCACACATTTTCCTAATTTGAATTTGGAATTATCTTCTTTAAAATTTAAACTTTGAATGATACCAAAACCAGCCAGATACAAATAGTATAGCCAAAGAGATTTTATTACAAGTTCATACATACTATAATGCGAAAAGACTTTTTCCCCAACTTATTATAATTGAAGATATATGGAACTCTTATATCGAAATCTATCAATAATTTTTATCAAAGGTAATAGAATAAGATAAGATAACTCTTTATTGTAGGTAAGTATACCAAAATAATAATAGAATACAATTATGTATTTAGTACAATGGACGGTCTTATCAGGGTTATATTTTATGAATTATTACGAATAAATACTAGAAAAATATAAAGAATTCATAACTAAAAATATTGTTTGTGTTTAAAAATATTGTAAGAGATTTCAATGTATATTATTATTCAGTCTGGACGAACTGAACCCTAAAAATCTAACTACACGAAATGGGACACTTCATTTAATCCCAATTATTGCTCTCGACTTCGCCTCTTCACGACAATAATGTTTGCGTACATCTGCTCTTTTCATAAAACCCAATAAAAAAAAACCATCCAAGCGCCTTGAGGCGTAAAGTTTTGATCTCAAGACCCTTGGCACAATGCATGTCGCTCTCTTTGTCCGTAAACTTGAAAAAAAGAAACTTGTGGGAATTTGTAATTCGAACAATAATAATAGGCCGTCGGCAGGCGATCGATACTTTGGCAAATTATTTTGATGTGGTATAAAAGAAATGGAGGGATCGGTACCTTAAGTAAGAAAAATTTAGTTTTTTTACATAATTCTGAAAATATGATTATGTAAATACGCTAGTGTTAGTTAGATAATCAATAAACTTGATTGTCCTCTGACTTGGAAGCTCACGCAGCAGAGGGCTAACACTCAATTAGTAAATAAGTACTAATTCCTGTAGATTTAAGCTTTTTACTAACTAAATGGGTCAATTGTTATGTGAATAAAAAAATAAATTATTATAATAATATAGCCCTGGATAGGATTCCGTGTCATGTGCATCAGGAACAGTATTATGATAGAACCTAGAAGACAAAACCTAGAACAAATATTTATTAATTTTTATTTAATTTATTAGGAAATAATAAACAACTATAATATATGTAAAGGTAACGTCTGTGTTAATAACTTAGTACATGGTATATCATGCGAATAATATTTGTAGACTATGCAAACTTACGTCCACATTTTGAAAAAGAAATGGGTGACATTCCACGTAGTGCAACGATTTTGTTTTAAGAGCACCAATTGTATTCCACGAAGAGCACCGATTTGTATTTTGGCTTGGTGCTTTTCGTGGATTACTAAAAATTATTTTAAATGTTTCCACGACTGGCACCTACAATGTAATAGATTTTAGTGATGGGGTATTTTATATTTTATTATTATAAATGTAATACTAAATGTAATTTAATAATTGTAATACTAACAATAAAAACATTTTATTTTATCTAAATTGTCTTTTAATTGATACAATCCATCATAATTATTGATAAAAAAATGTAATATCCCATCACTAGAAGCATTGTAGGTGCCCTTCGTGGAAACATTTGAAATATTTTTTAGTATTCCACAAAAACCACCAAACTAAAATATAAATCGGTGATCTCCGTGGAATACAGTCAGTGCTCATAAATAAAATACGTGATCTTAAATCGTGGCTCTTCGTGGAATGTCTCGAAGCTACTGCATTGTAGGTGCCCTTCGTGGAAACATTTGAAATATTTTTAGTATTCCACGAAGAACACCAAGCCAAAATATAAATCGTTGCTCTCCGTGGAATACAATTGGTGCTCTTAAAATAGGTGCTCTCAAAACCGTTTTTCTTTGTTCCTCAGAAAAGAAATGGGGTGCGTAATTTAAACCTGGACAATTTTTTATTTTTGTATTTTTGTATAAGGTCGGTAGATGACAAATCGATCGCCTACTCGAGGCCTTGCACAAATTCTAAATTTGAATGTATATTGTCACTGGCCAGTAATGAATAGAAGTGCTGAGGCGGTTCGAAAAAGTACCGTTTTAGAATGTAAACTTCTTTATCCTACATACGGATTTGGGTAACACGATACATCAATTATTAATTTCTGGCGGTTTCATGGATTAGGGTTTACGGAATTTTGGCAAAGTATTAAGTTACAAGGTGACTAAATTGCTTGATGTGATTAAAATTGGATATTTTCGTTGTGTATCGATATCAAACAGGTAAAAAGTCTATAACACGTAAATTCTAATACGTTTTTTCGTGCGAGTAAGAACGAGAGAATCATTTTATTTCAGACTAACTGACTCCAACCGGCTTCGCTCGGATTTTTATTGATCGAGCGAAGCGAGATCTCTAAATCAACTTGGGCAAAGTAGCGTTGTAAGTATGTATGTACATAGATATGTAGGTATGTATGTTTGTCCGAGGATAACTTTCGAAGAGTTACCCGATATATTGGGGTTCAAGAGGGGTTAAAAAATCAAAATGAGAATAAGTTCAAGCAAATAGGACGTTTAATGAAAGGTCTTCATTTCTACATTTCAACCCTATTTTTATATTTAGTTTAGTCCATGTAGTTTTAGAGTTATTAGCCATAATACAAACTGAACTATGACGAAATTCACAGGGTACACCAGTGACTCCACAGTGCTGTAATTTGTATTACTGTAGCTTCTGTGACACAAATATAGGGAAAAGTCTGAAATCCAGAAGGACTGCAATTTCTACCCCTAAAAAGTATAACCAAAATATACATGAACCCCCGTTACCTATAATTTGAATGAAGCTGTAGGTCAAGTAAATCAGTTATCATTCCGTGACACTATTTTATTAGTAAAAGATTATGAATACTTAATATTCTTTTGCTTTTTGGGAGACTCGTGAGATCAGAATATGGGATGAAATAAAATATAGCATATCCAGGGACAATCAAATGTAGCTTCCCATTTATGAAATAATTTTCAAAATCGGACCAGTCGGAGATTACCTCTACATCCAAACAAACAATCTCACAAACCTCTAGATAATATAAGTTCCGCGGCGGGAATCGAACCCGCAACCGCATCTCAGCCGGCTATTCGCCTACTGCACCACGGAGGTCGTCAAAAACTTTCTCCATTAAACAAAATCATATATTATTCATTATTGTTCCACAATCGAGTCGACCACACAAGCAGGCGATAAATAACACAGAAAGTGACAAAATTACTCTCCGACTGATAAAGGGAGGATAAAGTTTAGTGAAGGGCATAAACAGACTCGAAATATTAGTCTAAGCGACTTGCACATCGATCCATAAACGTATTTAGCGACTAAACTAGACATGTTTAAATTTGACGTATTTAGTAATTTTCAAACTTCATATTCGTATTCATTTATTTTGCTCACATGTACATATACATTTTTTAGCTTAGATGGTAGGTAGCTTGGAAGTAAGTACATATACCCTGTAAGGGCACTGCAAGTTGGGTTTGCGCCTTTTCAAAAGTACAGCAATTAAACATAGAATTAAACATGTCAAATCAATTAAATTATAGTACATTATGATATAAGTGCGGTAAGTTGAAAATTACAGCCGAGGCGATATTGCTAGCCTAATAAAGTAAATTAATATTATTTTGTTTTTGTTACAGTTAAGTAAATGGTTGTAATTTATTGTCAAATTTAATTAAATTAACGAATTAAACTATTTTTTATATATTATCTCCCAAAGTTAATTTTATTCATAAAATGTAGACCACTTTTCTGACATAAAAACTCTTTGATTTAAAAAAGTACCGTTCGTTTTAGACGGAGCATCTTGATAGAACGTACGTTTTACCTTATTCAAAAGAAACTCGTGCGTTTTACATTACAATAACGCACAAGTACGTAATGACATTACATATTGAAATTGGTGAAATAAGAGACCCTTTACGAGCAAATGTGTTTTAAAATTAGGTTATGCGGCATATGCCAAATAATACAGTATAATAACAAAGGTATGTCAAGCTATCGGTTAATAATAATAATGTCAAGTGGAAATAATCATAATGTCAAGTAATTTCAAGGTCTAGCTCACTTTGTTTGATAATTAGGTTGTCCGATAGGTATTCGTCAACTGAATAGTAGGATTTTTCTATTAACAATGATTTCAAATTGTTATAAAATATTTTATGTGCTTCCTCGTTTTTTAAATAGTCAGGAATTGTATCTATTATATGTTAATCATTCGGAAGTTAGGGCTTCTGCCTACGGATTGTAGTGTAACTTTCGCGATCACTTTACATAATTATTTATTAAAACGGGTATTTATCGCCTATGTACCTTTTTTATTTGTTATCCCGAAGTTTCAGCTGTGTTGCAACAGTCGTGGTCACGGGTTAACTGGAGTACTTGGAGCTCCCGTCGAAAAGTGTGGGTAGCTGCAGCAACTACCCTCACTTGGTCTTCAGAATTAGAAATGTCCTCGTTCATATCACGGCACACTACACAAACCGTACCTACGCACTGAGAGGACCGATCACGACGCGCACACCTAGCAATCACTGGTTTGTTTCATCAACTTGACGTATTTGTTTGATTTGACGACTCCTTAAATCATATTTAGTCACTAAATACGTTTAGGCATCGGTACGAAGCCCGTTAATAAAAAACATAAAAATTGAATTCATCAAATTCACATGGATTGGAAACGTCAATTTCACGGCGACTAAGCCAGGAAAGAGTCAGGCAAGAAACATGGCTGGACCAATCGTGTTCAGCTTGCACTTATCGGCTCCCAGCAACCATAAAAAATAAAAAGGGGGTCAATTCCCGTAACTTAAAATAGTAAAATATAAGTATCGATCTAGTCTCGTTATGATAAATGCCCTAAACGTTATCCTGCAACAGTTATCTATTCGCACTTACTACTTGTAAAACGAACGCGGGTGAGCGAGCGCCACTCAATACAATTCCTAAGTTGTAAACGATAATTTCTTGGAAATTGAATTTTTTGTAAACTCACCCGCCCTGTTTAAGAAAGCAATCAATCAGACAATCCTGTCTGATTGTCTGATTTAAATTTAAATTAATAGTGACTAAGTTACTCATTACTAAATATGAACCTATATTGTGTAGGTAGGTAGGTACCTAGGCACTTGCTTGCCTGCATAATATAGGTTAATTTATATACTTATATTTTCTTATATGTATTTAATATTGTATACATCCATGCCCACCATTTGTCTAATGTAATCTGTGGACAACGGTGTTGGTTGGGCCTGTAGTAACACATTTTGTAATAAATATTAAGTCTAGTAATATTTAGGCATAATTATTTGTTGTCTCAAATAAATAAAAATAAAATAAAATAAACGGCATTTACGTACTGACAATACAATGGTATGAGTGCGATTATACACATCGCAATGACATGCGATTATACACTTTATTTATATCAAGCAACGCCAAACTATGTATAGGTATTCAAGTTATAACATTTGGGTCAACTTTGGTAACGTTAAAATTGTATTACGTGAATTCGCTCCCTGGTTGGCTTTCCATCTAATGATGAGAACCTTTCTGCCCAATGGTTTTAGTTCTTCGAGCTATGTGCCCCGACTATTTCACACGAGCCACATTTTATTGGAAACATAATCGATTAAAAATTGATATATAGAATCGAAAGCAATTTCATCGATATACAAAAGTTTTAATTTAAAAAGTTGCTTCGACTATAAATGATATATCGCAAACACATTTGAGTTTCAGATTGATTTTTTAATACGAAACTCTAATTCAGATAAATCGTTACATAGCATGAAGTGTAGCTTAATTAAATGCTAAATATTTCACACTGCGATATCTAGCCCCAAACTAAGATAAGATGAGATAACTTTTTATTGTAGGTACACCAAAATCAAGTATCATACCACATTTACAATGAATAAAATGGTTTCAATGGCTTCAAAAAAAAACAGATCATAATTTTTACAAATACTTGATGGACGCAAGGAAGTGCATCGTAGGGCACATTTCTAAGGAGCGTGACCTACGAGGCAATCTTTGTTATAGGCGATGGTTACCACTTAACATCAGGTGGGCCATAGGCTTGTTCCATCTCTATAGTATAAAAAATATAGGTGGTCTTATCGCTTAAAGCGATCTCTTCCAGACAACGTGTGTATGGACAGGATAATAATCACATGACGGCGGTGTTTCTACTTAATATTAAAACATATCTACGTACTATAAATCTGAAATAATAATAGTAACACAAGTCACACTAATATTATAAACGCGAAAGTTTGTATGGATGTTTGTGTGGATGTTTGTTACTCTTTCACGGCTGAACCGATTTCGATGAAATTTGGTATGTACGTAGATTATAACCTAGATTAACACATAGGCTACTTTTTGTTTGACAAACAACGCGTGCGAAGCCGCTGGCGCAAGCTGGTACCATAAATTCGACAGTTTGGATGTTTGTTTGTTATTCAATCACGGCATAATGGCTGAACCAATTTCGATGAAATTTAGTATGTCGATAGATTATGACCTGGATTGACACCTAGGCTACTTTTTATTGACAAACCACGCGTGCGAAGCCGCTGGCGGAAGCTAGTTTAATATAAGCAAACATAAAAATGGTTATTGCAACTACAACACAGGGACAGATAACGGGTGTGTACTAGCTACTTATGTACCAATATACTTTTTTTAATAAAATATATTTTATAAAAAAGTACAGTCGAGTCTCAGTAATCCGGCATTTCAGTAATCCGGCATTTTAGTAGTCCGGTACGTCATATAATCCGGCACCATTTAAAAATTTTGACAATATTTTTTTTTATAAAATGATTTATTTTATTTAACTTTTTTTTCTATACAATCCAATAATCCGAACATTCCAATAATCCGGCACCTCCTAGTTTTTAATAGTGTCGGATTAGTGAGACTCTACTGTCCACTTACCACCAGTTTAATAGAAATTCCTGTTTGTTGCTTCTGTGGCGTACAATGAAGTGTTCATTCATTCATACATTCACATCACGGACATTTAAAACTTACAGAAAACGTGAACTTACGTTACCTGTAATTCGAATGAAACTGTAGGTCAAGTCAGTTGGTTATAATTTCGTGGCACTATTTTGATAATCAAAAATTACAAATAATATTTTTTTGTTTTAATCGGAGACTCGCGAGATCTCAGTTCGGGGCGAACCACTAGTATTAAAAATTCGAAAGTAACTCTGTTTGTTTGTTACCTTTTCACGATTAAACGGCTGAACGGATCGTATTGAAATTTGGTAACGAGATTATATCCTCGAGAAGGGCATAGGCTATCTTTTGTCTCAAAAAATAAGGGGTGAACTAGGGGTTGAAAGTTTGTATTGGCAATCAATGTTAGGGATTTGAAACTTCATATTTAGGCTTTTGGTAAGAAATACGTACGTGTTTCAACTTTTTGCAGAATCATCTCTAAAGGGGGGTGGGGTGGGGGGTTAAAGCCACGAGCGGGTCAGCTAGTATTACATTAAGTAATTAAAATTTTGAATTACGGACCATTCCATGTCATTAAAAATAAGTTCTGAATTGTTCCCTACACAGAATGTCAATAAAGAAAATAAATTAGGTACATGCCTACTTATAATTAAAATATTCTGCAATGGTGTTAGAACATATGGATAATAACGATTTATTAATTCGCCGTCAAAGGTAAATCTTTTAAATCACTTGGTAATTTCTTAAATATTTTACTGCCATGCTATCTTCGTCAAATCTTAGACAACGCAAGGCGCATATCATATTTTACATCTAATCTGTTACGATTTTGTTTACACAATAATATTAACTATCACACGATATTATTCTTAACTGACATGGACCCCCAGCACTCATTACACGAACCCCTTACGGGTCCATGGACCCCAGATTAAGAAACCCTGCTCTAAATTATTGACACGAAAGAAAAAGAAGTAATCTCCATTTTCAGTTTTCAAAAGGAAATTGAACTTTGTTTACTTTGAATACTATATCGCAAATTGCAAATGTTTGTTCAAACTTTGCGCACATTTGTATGGTGCTGGCATTCAACACCAGTAGATATGAACTCATTAGAATATTCGAGACATAACAAACCATTAAAATGTCTGGGAATTTCAAACGTTTAATCTTTCCTAGAAATAACCGCTAGTTTCGTAAATTATCGACCTTTGGAATTCGCAAACTTTTATGCAAAGGAAAAGTGGAAATGGCTGTCTGTAGAAATGTAACTACCTACATACTGCATGTGTAGGTAAATTACTGAAACTACCAAGGGCGAGTTGATGATCAAAATAATATTTTGTCTGGATATCGCTATCGCGCATGAGTTTTTAGCAGGCTATTTGACGATTGACTCGTTCACCCGACAATGTTATGGACCAGGGGCCTAAAAGTCATAGCACACATATCAACTCGGAAAGGGATCGTCACCGTGTCAGCTCGAGCCGTTCAGTATTTTTTGCATGAAACTTACTGCAACTCAAACGAGTCGGAATCGTAACGTAATCGCCTCGCCTCGGGACAAGCTCACAACCGCGGTGCGATGCGGTTACGCCTCGTCCTTCCCGCGCTTACGTCTCTCCGTACCCCAGCGGTGAAACTGGTGCCGCCTAGCCGTCAACCAGGACGAATGAGCCGTAAGCGCGGCGTCGCCTAGGAGCCAAGGAGCTGCTGATCCGCTTTGATTTCGTGCTTACGTTACGTTAACGCCTGGTTGACGACGAGGCGAAAGGCGATACGGTGCCGATTCCTTTCCGAGTTGATATGCCTGCTAAGACCTTAATTCTGCTAATTTATAAGAAAATCTATTATGGAGTCAAACCGTTATTTAATTTAACGATTATTATTGTTGTTCCTGTCATAAGCAGTACAATTTTAAATAGGGTATAGCTACGGCGGTCGTAGAAAAAAGATTGTGTTAGTAGAATGTCAAAAGTTATCTATAGTGGCCATTTTGTGACTATACCGTTGTCATAGTGAAGCGATCGGTTTAGTAGAATTGGGCCCCAGAGGGCTTGGCCAAGTTACATTCGCTTCGAATCGATTCGTTTTCTACATGTTCGTTGTCGATAGATCACGCGATATTTCCATAGCATGTGTCAATCCCATTCATTTTCGGACTTATCGACTAGCGTCATCGCTAATCACATGACACATGCTATAGAAATACCACGTGTTACAGTGACAACAAATGCATATAGAAATCGAATAGATTCGGAGATAATGTAATTTGGCTACGGACCCAGATGTACACATATTTGAAAACAAATAACTAGTGGTTCGCCCCGAACTAAGATCTCGCGAGTCTCCCATAAAAATAAAAAACCAAATAACTTGACCTACAGTTTCATTCAAATTACAGGTAACGGGAGTACATGCTAATTGGTAACATTTTTTTGGGGTAGAAATTGCAGTTATTCTGGATTTCAGTCTTTTGCCTATATTTGTGTTACTAAGGCTATCCGCATACCAAATTTCAGCTCTGTGAAGTCACTGGTATACCCTGTGAATTTTGTCAAAATTCAGTTTTTATCATTTTTTATATATATAGTTATTATATTTCAATAAATAATGAAGAACTTTCATTAGACGTGCCATTTGACCGGATAGTCCTATTTTGTTTTTTTAACCCTCTTGATCCCCAGTATCTCAACAACCCCTAACATTTTTAGCTCATTTAGTCACACCAAAATTGTGCTATCACTACCTACCTAGACACCGCTTTAAAAGTTATCATCGGACAAACAAACATACATACATACATACAACGCCAATTTGCCCAAGTTGATTTAGAGATCTCGCTTTGCTCGATCAATAAGGTAAACTTCCGACCAGTAGAACTGACAGAGTGAACCATGGGTAAGGTAAGGAGGGGTTTATTGATTTGTTATTGTAATATTCTGTACGTACCTACTAAGAAACGATAACATACATTTATCAACAGAAACTATAATATATAGGGTGTTTGATAATATACGCATAAAAATGAAAGGAGTTAGTTTGATGAGCATAATAAATAAAATTGTGAAATGTTTACCATTGAAATGTCAAATTTATTTTGGTATGTAAAAACAAACACTTTATTAAACATATGTTGTGCTATTGCATAATGCTTGCCATCTAACCACAGGTACTGACGACGTCGTGACGTCTCGAGATATCTCTTGTTGTCCCTTTCTAACCCAAAACCCGCAGCCATTTCCGAAAGAGATATCAAATCGGCCTTTATTTTTGGATATCGATTGCAAGAGTAGGCAGTAAGTTTTATATCGAATTAATCACTTAAACTTAGTCGACTTTCTTTAAAAATTGATAATATAGCGAGTAGTTTTTTTTTCGCGAAATATATTTTTATGTTTTGAGAAACCGTCACTTGAATATCGTTAGTATACTACCAAACATCCTGTATACAATTATTTACAAAACAACTGTATATTCTGTATTTAGGTCATGAAAGTAATTGTTTTTAGGCATGTTGCTCGTATTATTTACATGACTATACATAAGAAACAGTTGAATTATATAAAGACCGTTGCAAACGATCTATAGATAGCTCAACTGCTTCAGATCACTACCAGGCGGAAATGTCCCCAAGACACTGGCTGCATTGCGCTGAATTGCAAATCTTATGCGTTCCTGAGCTCTGCTCTGTTCCTGACAACTTTTTTTATAAATTACTACCTGATCTCAATGTTTCTCAAAAACATTACCCTCCTTCTGCGAAGTCAGATAAAAAGTAACCTATGTCCCAATTTAGGTTTTCATCTATCTATATACCAAATTTTATTGAAATCGGTTAAGCCGTTTGTTCGTGAAACCGTAACAAACAGACAGAGAGACAGAGTTACTCTCTAATTTTGAATACTAGCTTCTGCCAGTGGCTTTTCACGCTTTGTTTGTCAAAAAAAGTTGCCTATGTTTGAATCCAGGTCATAATCTATCAACACATCATACTTAATCGAAATCGGTTCAGTCATTACGTCGTGAGTGAGTAACAAACAAACAAATAAATAAACAAACATCCAAACTTTCACATTTATAATACCGATAGGCTCGCGTATAACCAAGATATCGCCTGATAGTAAGCGATGATGCAGTCTACGATGGTATACGCTTGCCTAGAAGAAACCTATTCACTCGTGACTTGAAGACCCCTAGGTTGTAGTTATCAGGAAACACAGACTCAGGCAAGGCGTTCCACTCCTTGGATAGAGAACTTTTAGACAGACTTGATTGAAAATATCATTAATTTAAGTTTCCATACACACACACACAACGTTTCCACACATGTATAAATAAAAAAAATCAAATTTTGCGACGGAGGTAAAAAACAGAGATAGCTAAGAACCACCACCATAAACTAGCTTTCTATTACAAAAAACCACGTCTAAATCGGTCCATCCGTTTGGGAACTGCGATGTTACAGACATACAGATACACAGCCAGATAGGCGTCTAACTTAAACACCCTCATTACGTCGGGGTGAAAAATGATTAAAATCAGTAAGTTCCTAGAACAATTCTAATAACTCACTCACCTACCTTAATACAATATGAGTTTAATGTAGGTATCTACAGATAGGTAGGTATATAAAGTAGGCTTAATGAGGACAGGTAAATGACACGAGGCGCCATCCTCTTTGGGAGGCGCGTGCCCAAACGCTCCGGAATATTGTCTAGTAAATTATTGAATAAGAACTTTTTAGTGAGTACAAAGGTACAAAAGGTAGGCACATACATACCTGTATGAATGCGCCTACCGTCTTGCTTCTAATCATACTAATACTATAAACAAGCTGTCGCGCGCGACTTCGTAGGCGTTTCATAACTAAATGTGTAGGTAACCTAGAAATAAAGCTAAACTCACTGTTGCAACTTGATACCGCATGTTTATCCCACGGGAACTGATTTATTAGATAAAAGGTAGCCTATGTAGTAATCCAGGTTATAATCTATGTACCTATACATTAAATTTCTTTGAAATCGGTTCAGCCGTTATGACGTAATTGAGTGACAAACAAACAAACAAATAAATAAACAAACATCCCATTGTTTATTTACTTGTAAATGCGATTAACCGTAAGTAAATTTAAAAATAGAATGAGGACCATTGTATTCATAATATGCTATGATGAAATATAACCTCCATGACAAATCCTTATTTCTATTAAATGAAAGAGGCCATAATACAGTCTCGTGGTGAAAAACATCTGACAACCGCACGCGCTCATTGGTTAAAGCGCTTTCCCGGTTTCCTGTTACACATTTCCGTCCCTTTTGACAAAATCACTGCCATAAGCCGAGAGGAAAGATGTTACACATCAAAGAAAACACCAAACATACCCTCCCTTTACAAATATCAGCAAAGCGACAATCAAGAGAGCCAAGTGGAATGACCCTTAGGTCGCCCCCACTTCGTCTGGTTATCGATTTCGGTTGTCATGGATTTATTTATGACTGCCAGATGAGTGTAGCGACGGCTTTATTACGGGGTGTATAGCTACGGCTTATTGTGGCGAGCAAATTGACTTTACGCTGTTATGACCCCCAAGATGACTCAATTTCGGGGTAGAAATTGACTTAAATTGATTTTATGACTTTAACTTGTTTGTTTACAAGTATTTAGTAACCCAAATCAAATCAAATGATGTACATATTCATTTGAATTCATTATAATAAGTAAAACATTATAGTTTCTCCTACTAATAGACCGAGCCTACTATTTCAAAGGCCTTTGAAAATGCTAACACGTGAAAAAAAAATAGTAGGATAAAACCCATTGGAAAAGGAAGAGAATATAACAAAAATGAAAAGAAAAATAATTTACGGGCGATCTGAGGTCGGGAAGTGGAAGAGAGTGAGTTTATAAGGGTAAAAAACGGTTTATCTCGATTTCCGGCAAAACTACAAGTCCTATGGAAAAAAGTTTAATGGCAAAGTTGTAGGTAAATAAAGATCTACAACTTTTGTGTTGACACTTTTTTCACATAACTTCAAAAAAATAAAAAAAAATTCACGAAATTGTTGGTAAGGTAAAATTTTTGTAAAAGATAAAAATAAAAAACCAAAAACTTGGTTATTTTAATTGGTTGCTCCTCGCGGGCATACAATTCAGAACAATTTTGCTCCTGGCTCAGCCGTAGGAATTTAATCACCTGCTTTCGGTGAGGTTTACATGACATATAATTTGACATTGTCGAACAGGTGGTGTGAAAAATATATTTTCCACATTAAGCGAAGGTTAACTGGTAGAAAATGCTTGCTAGCATTAAGTTCACCTGTGTATGTTAATTTTGTGCAAAAAAGAAATTTCAATTAATCAATCGATTATTGAGAATTTTCTTCACTCAAGGTACAACTTCAAATAATTTTCTATCATTTTGTTTTTGAGTTTGAGCGAAAGATTCGGGATGGAAATAATGGAACAGAGTTTCTTTACGCTCTTGTTTTGTGTACAGAACTAAGTATGCAAAACGCGAGTATGTTTGTAGAAAGCATTCTCCAATTATGTTAAAATCTATTTCATCCTCTCAGCTTGAATTCTGCTTAGACGTAGTCTAGTCCATTCAAATATTGGTTTTCAGTTACTTTAGCAAACGTTCGTTAAAATTATACTGTTTTTGTCTTAAAAAAACAATGTTATAAGACTTTATGGATGTGTTTAGTTCCAAATCTATACCACATAATTTTTTTTTATTGTTGTATTTCTAAAACTACATAATAACATATGTATTTACAAATTCAGAATTAATATTAACCAGATCAATGTACCTAAAAGAAAAGGGAACACTAAAATCATATTGTTAAAAAAACTATTTTGATTTTTTTAACGAGATATATTATAACCAGATAGTCAGTCGAACAGCTTGGTCACCATGGATTATCGTGTTCCAGAGCCACCGGTAGGATTTTCCGTCACGCTAGCCTTAATGATATCATCCGCCGGGCTTTTTGCAGCGTCAACGTTCCAGCCGTTTTCGAATCGAACGGTCTGATGCGTGACGATGGTAAGAGGCCTGACGGTAAGACTCTTGTACCTTGGGAGAAGGGTAGGATAGGCCTTTGGTGTGGGACGCCACGTGCGTCGATACCCTTGCGCCATCTCATCTGTCTGGTACAGCAGTTGGGGCCGCCGGTGTGGCGGCAAATTCAGCCGAAGATCTCAAGCGGCGCAGATATGGAAGTCTCGACAGACCTTAAGTATTTGAGTCATTTGGGGTCAAGACCCTGGCTCCATGTGGTACCGGGGCCCATCGCGTTTTCAAAATTATTTCTGGGCATCTGGTATAGACCAGATGCCCAGACCAGACGTCGCATAGGCGGCGATTCAATATATCTAGTCAGGTCATAAGTATTGTCACACAGTAAAAACTTTTCTTTTAGAATGCTGGCCACAAAAAAGTTTATAGAATTCGAATTTAGAATTGTTCATGAAAATAAAAATGTATACTTTTTAGAATTTTACTCATTTTTAAATATGGAGTGGACGCTTAAAGAAGACCGTGTTGCAGTTATTGCGTTGCATCGTTGCGGTTACGCGCCAATTCAAATTTTTGACATACTGAAAAATTTGAATATAACCAAAAGATTCGTTTATCGCACCATCAAACGATACAATGAAGACTCTAGTGTAGATGACAGGTCAAGAAGTGGTCGCCCTCGGTCTGTTAGGACTCCAGCAGTGATAAAAGCTGTGAAGGCGCGAATTCAAAGAAATCCCAAACGTAAGCAAAACTGTTGGCCCTTCAGATGGGGTTAAGCAGAACCACGGTGAAAAGGGTGTTAAATGAAGACTTAGGGCTTCGGGCATATCGGAGAAAAACAGGACATCGTTTGAATGCTCGTCTAATGGACCTGAGACTGAAGAGATGCCGCGCTTTGTTGAAGCGGTACGCGGGAAAAAAATATCGTGAAATTCTTTTTTCGGATGAAAAAATTTTTACCGTAGAAGAGAGCTACAACAAACAAAATGATAAGGTGTACGCATACAGTAGTGAAGAAGCGAGCAACCGTATTCCGCGTGTCCAACGAGGTCATTTTCCATCCACGCTCATGGTATGGTTGGGAGTTTCTGATTGGGGCTTAACAGAGGTACATTTTTGTGAGAAAGGTGTAAAAACGAATGCAGTTGTGTGTCAAAATACAGTCCTGACGAACCTTGTGGAACCTGTTTCTCATACCATGTTCAATAACAGGCACTGGGTATTCCAACAAGATTCGGCGCTAGCTCATAGAGCAAAGAGCACACAAGACTGGCTGGCGGCGCGTGAAATCGACTTCATCCGGCACGAAGACTGGCCCTCCTCCAGTCCAGATTTGAATCCGTTAGATTACAAGATATGGCAACACTTGGAGGAAAAGGCGTGCTCAAAGCCTCATCCCAATTTGGAGTCACTCAAGACATCCTTGATTAAGGCAGCCGCCGATATTGACATGGACCTCGTTCGTGCTGCGATAGACGACTGGCCGCGCAGATTGAAGGCCTGTATTCAAAATCACGGAGGTCATTTTGAATAAACTTTAGTGTCATAAGAATCTATGTTTTGTTAAGTTCATTTTGGTATATAAATGGTTACATAATGAATAAACTTGTTTCAATTATTTTATATTAAACATGTGACAGAATTTATGACCTGACTAGGTAAAACTTACTACCTTTTTTGGTTAGAAAGGGACAACAAGAGATATCTCAAGACGTTACCAGTCCAGTATCTGTGGTTAGATGGCAAGCATTATGCAATAGCACAACATAACTTTAATGAAGTGTATGTTTTTACATGCCAAAATAAATTTCATATTTCTATGGTAAACACAAATTATTATTATGCTCATCAAAATAACCCCGTTCATTTTTGTGCGTATGTTATCAAACATCCTATATATTTATTTATTTTGCTTATGTAAGTACACTGTTTATTCAATATTTGATTAATTTTATTTAAAGCTACCGTCATATAACGTTCTCGTGAAATCCAGTCCACCCAAAGGTTGTCTGGAAGAAATCGCTTTTAGCGATAAGACCGCCACTTGTATTTCTGCGTGTGATTTACAATAAAGCGTTTTATATCTATCTACCTCCCCATATATTTTAAGAATGACCGATCTTGTGTGGGACCCAACGGCTCCCAACAACCTTTATCATCAAAGAACAATAGATGGATACTTAAATAAGCTACAATGTTAATTAATTCATTAGAAAAACCTATTGTCTAGACAAAGCCATAAAAGTTAGGGATAAGTAGGGGCATAAATCTCTATCAAACTATGAAACAAACGACCTTTGCGGTGCAGTGGGCGAATAGCTGAGACGCAGGAGGTAGCGGGTTCGATTCCCGCCGCGGAACAAATGTTTACATGATCTACAGATATTTGTACCGGGTCTGGATGTTTTTCTATATATTAAAAGCTGTCCCGCCGAACTTCGTACCGCCTTAACATGCATATGACGCGGGCTGCCAATGTCAATCGGTCATCATTAGTTGCATCTATGTGTGAGGAAATAAATTTTCTTCATAATTTAAGTTTTTCCGATATTTTAATAGTTATTCTGCTATTCAGGGCGGAGACAAATCCAACAAATTAAAGATCATCAAAATCGGTCCCGCCGTTCTTGAGTTACAAATTATGTAACTAACCCGACTTTGTTTTATTGATCGAGCGAAGCGAGATCTCCAAATAAACTTGGGCAAATCGGCGTTGTATGTATGTATTCTACGTATGTATGTTTGTTTGCCCGAGGATTACTTTCGAAGCATTTATCCGGTCGTCGTGAAATTTGGTAAATAGGTAGTTAGTGATGGCACAATTTTGGTGTGTCTAAATGAGCTAAAAATGTGGAGGGAGGGGGGGGGTTGAGATATTAGGGTTCAAGAGAGGTAAAAATAAATTAAAATGAGACTATTAGGCCAAATGGGACCTTAAGTGAAAGGTCTGCATTAATAAATTTCAACCCCGTTTTTATTTTTAATTTAATCCTTGTAGTTTTTGAGTTATTAGCTTGTTTACCTATAATTGATTGTGCAATTAGTTTCTACTTACATTAATTTTTAGTTAAGCATGTAATATTGTTATAATGGTTGGTAGACCTAATAAATAAAAGGCGACCTCCGTGGCGCAGTGGGCGAATAGCCAGCTGAGACGCAAGAGGTAGCGGGTTCGATTCCCGCCGCGGAACAAAAATGTTTGCATGATATACAGATATTTGTTCCGTGTCTGGGTGTTTTTCTATATATTATAAGTATGTATTTACAAAAAAAAAGTATATAAGTATTATATCAGTTATCTAGTTCCAATAGTACAAGCTCTGCTTAGTTTGGGGCTAGATAGCGCTGTGTGAAATGTCCAGCAATATTTATTTATTTATTATTATTTATAAAAATAAAAAATAAAAATTAGCCTTAGTAAAAACAAAACTTTAACAAAACTCACAGGGTACACCAGTGACCCCACAGTGCTAAAATTTGGTATGCGTGTAGCTTGAGTGACACAAACATAGGCAAAAGTATGAAATCCTGAATAACTGCAATTTCTACCACAAAAATGGGAACCAACTTGCATGAACTCCCGTTACCTGTAATTTGCATGAAACTGTAGGTCAAGTAATTTGATTATCATTTCGTGGTACTATTTTGATAGTCAAAGATTACAAATAATATTTTTTTGTTTTTATGGGAGACTCGCAAAATCTCAGTTCGGGGCGAACCACTAGTATATAAATATAAAATAAGTATGTAACAAAAAAACAAAAGCATATACAGGGTGTGGCGTAATGAGTGGATAATAGGGTACCTGCGGGTAGGGGCCATTGTGGCGGTTCAGAAAAATATTTGTTATGCTCAGTAAAAGTGCCTCGGTTTTCGAGATATTCGACATTTTCGAAATTTAAGAAATATTTCACCCTTCGTCACTATTTTTGGCGCCAAGACTGCAAATGAAATTTTTTTTATATCTATTTTTTGGATAGTATTCTTGGATAGATGTGCTATCGAATGGAAACTATTATTTTTATAACACAAGCACAGTTATGTTTTTAAAATAAGATTTCACTAAAATTTTACTTGCTTTCGTTTGTTTTCCTGACCTTTACCCTTCTGTGGTGTAAAAAAAATGTATGGTCACTTGAATGCCAAATTTTAAAAAAATTAGCCTATTTCATCGAGATTCCGAAATGGTATATTACATGGTATTTCCACAAGTTGATTCAAAAGTAATTCCTATTAAAATGGGTAGAGCTAATTATTATAAAATTACAAATAGTACTAAAATTTACTTCATTACTTAAAATCACCTAAAAACGTTAGTTTAAAATTCGGTAATGAAATAAAACGAAACAATAAATTTTAAATGCATGTGTTCGAAAAGGCCACCACGTGCTCTGATGCATGCTCTGCACCTTTTGATAAAAGATCTTTTAATCCTGTTCGCAATTATTTGCTCTGTGATTTTCTGAGCAGCTAATCGCACACGCTCCCATAGCTGGTCCACTGTATTGATTGGGTCTTTATAAACCTTTTCTTTAAGGCATCCCCAGTAAAAAAAGTCCAATGGGTTGAGGTCTGGTGAACGAGGTGGCCACAAAATTGTCCCCAAACGACCGATCCATCGTCGACGATATGTTTCATCGAGGTATTGTCGAACATTTCGGGCGTAATGAGCGGGGCAACCATCGTGCTGCAGCCACATTCTTCTTCTATCTTCTAATGAAACATCTTCTAATAAAAGTGGAAGTTCGTGCCGTAAAAAATGTAAATACGTTTCTGCAGTCAATGTTCCAGACAATTCGAATGGTCCGATGATTTTGCCATTTAGAATTCCAGTCCATAAATTAATTTTGAACTTGTACTGGGACCTGTTTTCTCTGGCCAAATGAGGGTTTGTACGCTGCCAACTGTGCAAATTGTGCATATTAAAATACCCATCTTTTTTGCACGTGGATTCGTCGCTCCACAAAGTTTTATCGAAGAAATCGGGATCAGCGTTCATTTTTCTCAGCATTGTTTGACAAAATGCAACTCGTGCAGGGTAATCTCTTGGCTGCAAACATTGCACGCGCTGGTAGTGAAAAGGATGTAATTTTTCTCTTTTTAAAATTCGGTGCACTGTTCTTGCTGACATGCCAGTATTAGAGGCTATTACGCGCACAGATGTGGTCGGATCAGCAGCAATTTCATCAAGTACGTCCTCTTCATTATGTACTTGTGGTCCCCAGAACTCGTACCACCGATGCCACTTTCAGGAATTCGACCTTCCATGTAAGCATTGTGTACGCGAATAAACACACGATAATCGGGATAGCGTGCATTGGGAAATCTTTTCCGATACAGTGCTGCTGCTCGATTGGCGTTACCACCACACTCGCTGTAGATTAAATGCATTTGCGCATATTCAGACGCAGTGTATAGCTGAGGCATTGCAATCAATATGCAATACCAAAAAATCCAAGTTACAAAGCAAATCAAGTCCGAGATCACAGCACAAAATCGTTAGGTTCACAAAATTAAGACGTACAAATCGCTAAGCAAAACAAAGTCCGAAATCACTGCACAAAATCGACGAGTATCAATCCAAAACAGGATAACACGTTGTTGTACGGGAGTAGTATGATAGCACACTGACTCGAAAATCATAAAAATGCGTTACGCGAAACGATAGTTCTCTTTCACTCATAGCAAGATAGACATAGTGTCGATTGCCGCTGGGCCGGGAACCAATCTGTTCCAAGAATTACTAGTAGTTCTGCGAACAGTAGACAATTATTGCTAATAATAGTTAAAAATATTTCTTTAAATTACACCTTGATAAGTTTGGTAGGAATTAATTTTGAATCAAGTTGTGACAATGATATGTAATATACAATTTCGGAATCTCGATGAAATAAGCTAATTTTTTTAAAATTTGGCATTCAAGTGACCACACATTTTTTTTACACCACAGAAGGGTAAAGGTCAGGAAAACAAACGAAAGCAAGTAAAATTTTAGTGAAATCTTATTTTAAAAACATAACTGTGCTTGTGTTATAAAAATAATAGTTTCCATTCGATAGCACATCTATCCAAGAATACTATCCAAAAACAGATAGAAAAAAAAATTCATTTGCAGTCTTGGCGCCAAAAATAGTGACGAAGGGTGAAATATTTCTTAAATTTCGAAAATGTCGAATATCTCGAAAACCGAGGCACTTTTACTGAGCATAACAAAATTTTTCTGAACCGCCACAATGGCCCCTACCCGCAGGTACCCTATTATCCACTCATTACACCACACCCTGTATGTATTCTATCAGTTATCTAGCTCCCATAGTACTCGTACAAGCCCTGCTTAGTTTGGTGCTAGATAGCGCTGTGTGAAATGTCCAGCAATATATATTTTTTAAACATAATAATCATCGTATCAGCCATAAGACATCCAGTACTGAACATAGGCCTCTCTATATAGATTTCCCGAGCGACCAATATTATTATTATTTATTTATTATATAAGTTTGACCTGGAGATGGAACAAGCTTATGGCCCACCTGATGTTAAAAAGTAACCGCCTATAACAAAGTAGATCACGCACCTTAGGACGTGCCCTACGATGTACTGCCATGCGTCCATCAACTTGAGGCTTATAGCTGTAAAGCCCATGTGCCTGTAATCACCGGCAATTCAAACCGAACCAGCAATGCTGCTTGGCGGTAGAAATAGGTATGGTGGTAGTACTTCCCCGGGCGAACCCACAAATCAAATCAAATCAAATCAAAATCATTTATTGCCAGAATATAGGTTATACAGAAAGATGTAAAATTGAATATAAAATAGTTTCACTATACTCTACCCCACTCAGGGGCGTGCAATAAGCTTGTAAAGCTTTCATATTTGTATTGTTATAAATATATTGTTAGTAACATTACACTATTTATGTCAAGCATTTATTGATCTATTATAATTATTCAAATTAATCATGTCATTATTTATTAAAGTATTCCTCTAATGTATAAAAGGTCTTATCTAAAAGCCATAATTTTAATTTGTGCCTAAATTTAAAAAGTGGCAGCTCTTGAATGTTCTTTGGTAAATTATTAAATATTTTTACAGCCATTACATATACATTCTTTTTATAAATATCAAGTTTACAATGTGGTAGATAAAGTCTATTATGATGCCTTGTATGCCTTTGCATTTTGTCAGAGTGTTTTAGAAATCGTTCTGGATTTTCTTTAACTAAGTTACATATACCATTTATATACATACAGGCAATAGGCATGATTTTATGTTCCTTAAAAATAGGACGACAGCTTTCAGTAAACCAGGCTCCACATAATGCGCGAACACATTTTTTTTGTGCTATAAAAGCTTTATTAATGTCTGTCGAGTTTCCCCAAAGAATAAGACCATAAGAGAGAATGGAGGAAACATAGCCATGATAGGCACTTAGCGCAGCTTGTTTTGATACATTTAATCGTAGTTTTCTGAGTGCAAATACAAACCGATCCAATTTATTACATACAGAGTCAATGTGAGCCTTCCAGTTGCAGTTCTTGTCAACTATTAATCCTAAGAATTTTGTTGTACTTACTTCTTCTATTATTTCATTTTTAAAATTAATATTTAATGTCAAGTGCTTTGAATTATAATAATATGTTTGAAATTGTATTAATTGAGTTTTTTTAAGATTTATTTTAAGATTATTGTTGTTTAGCCAATTGTCAATTTTATTCATTGTTATAGTAATTTGATTTTTTAAATCATGGTTGTTTTGTGCTTTAATTGCAATTGTAGTATCATCAGCATATAAAGTGCACTCATGTTTAGTTATGTTAGGAAGGTCATTAATGTACGTTAGAAAAATAAATGGACCTAATATACTTCCTTGGGGTACCCCACAATTACTCAATCTAAGCTTTGAAGTATAATTTTTTTTTACATTGCTTGAAATTTTAGTGATTTCTGTGCATTGACTGCGATTTTCTAAATAACTTTTTAGCCAAGCAAAGGCGAGGCCACGTATTCCGTACTTGTATAACTTGTTTAATGCTATTTCATGATTGACAAAATCAAACGCTTTTGTCAAGTCAAGAAATAAGGCCGCCATTTTAGATTTCTCATTAAGACCTCTGGTGATTATCTCAATTAAGTTGAAGCAAGCGAGAGATGTCGAACAGTTTTTGCGGAACCCATATTGCTCGTTCTTCAGCAATTTGTTCACTGACACAAAACTACTAAGTCGTTTCAACATGGCTTTCTCGAAAATTTTTGAGATTACGGGTATGAGAGTGATGGGTCTATAATTGTTCATATCATTTTTTTCCCCTTTCTTAAAGAGTGGTTTTACTATAGACGTTTTCAGACGATTAGGAAATACTCCTTGTTCAAAAGAGAGATTTACCAAATAACTTAAGTGCTCTGCAAATAACGGAGCACACTTTTGCAAAATTTTTGTATTTATTCCATCATAACCTACAGCGTTTGTTTTATTTAAAGATTTGATAATTTTATGTATTTCATTGTCGTCAACGGGTAACATGAACATAGATTTATTATTGTTAGGAATTGATGAATAAATATCATTGGAATTAGACGTCACATTTTCAGATTTAGTCATATTAATAAAAAAATCATTAAATAAATTGCATATAATATTGGGATCGTTTGTTATTTCATTATTAAATTTAATTGTATCTATTTCTGTCAACTTAGGGTTATTATTAATTGTGTCACTTATTATATTCCAAGTTGCTTTACACTTGTTTTGATTATTTTCTATATATTTTTTGTTATGAATTTTTTGTGAAAATTGAATGCATTTTCTAAGAATATTGTTGTAATTATTGTATAATTTCGAATTGTGTTTTTTATTATGTTTACACTGTTTGTATTTTAAATAGTATATTCTCTTCCGTATACACGATTTTTTTATTCCTCTAGACAGCCATATAAAGTTTTTGTTATTACATTTAACTTTTACGCGAATATATGGGAAACACAAATCATAAAACAGCATAACTAGGCCATGAAATGCGTCGAATGCCTCATTTAAATCATTTTTTTCATAAACTTCACTGAAAGACAGCGATGCCATAGATTGAGAAAATTTTAAAATATTTTCTTGGGAATAATCTCTTTTCGTTTCAAACCATGTCATAGGCGAGACCTTTTTAGTCAATTTAACTGAAATTGTTTGCGCTGTTTCATGATCCGATAGCGCTAGGTAATATAGCTTAGATTCAACATTTTTTAAATTGCTTACAATGTGATCAATACATGATAATTGTCTAGTGGGGGTGTTGATATGTAGAGTATAGTTGTAATTTTTTAGAATGGATTTAAGTTCTTGAGAAACACTATTGCTTTTTAGGATGTCTATATTCCAGTCTCCGCAAAGCATTATTTTCTTTTTCTTAAATTTTCTTGACAGGATAAGTAGCAACTCCGCTAGCTTGCTTAGAAAAAAATGTGCATTTGGCCCTGGTACTCTGTAAATGCAGATGATTATTAGGTTACACGATGAGATATCAACACCACAGCATTCGAATGTATTATTACATGCATAGTTATTTGTTAATGTGAGGGTTTGGTATTCTAGTTCGTTTTTTAGTAATATGCAAGATCCACCTCTGCTTTTAGTCTTTCTTGAAAAATTAAACAAGGAACTCTAATACTACTTTTAAATATGCTACTAAGGCTGTGTATATTCTACCTATATACTAAATTTTATCGAAATCGGTTCTGCCGTTACGGCGTGATTGAGAAACAAACAAACGAATTCTATGGATTTCGTTTTTCGTTAACCGTTAAAAAACCACGCTAAAATCTAAAACCAAGAAAATGTCCACATCGTTAAAAGTGCCACTAATTGCAAAATGCTGGTAGGGTAGGTAGGGTTACCATGGCAACGGTATCTTACTTCCTCGCTGATCGACGGAAACTGAGAGGTTAGAGGCTAGGTACTATGGATTCTCGAACACACATAGATTTTACTTGAAAACTTTCGTTATTTATTTCCTTTATATAATAACTAGTGTAATTATTGATTAAAATAGGTATTTATCGCGTATGTACCTCTTTTATTTATTATCCCGACGTTTCGGTTGTGTTACAACAGGCGTGGTAGTTCATATTACTCGTTCGTAAAATGAACGAGGACATTTCTAATTCTGAAGACAAAGTGAGGGTAGTTGCTGCAGCTTCCCACACTTCTCGACGGTAGCTCCAAGTACTCCAGTCAACCCGTGACCACGCCTGTTGCAACACAGCCGAAACGTTGGGATAATAAATAAAAAAGGTATAAACGCGATAAATACCAGTTTTAATCAATAATTATGTACAGTGATCGCGAAAGTTTGAAAAATACTAATAACTAGTGGTTCTGTGAGAAGAGTAGACCTCGCGTCCCATGTCCAAAAAGTAATCTATTAATGAAGAGTGTCCAATTTTAAATCGAATTTCAGGTGCTTGAATTTTCCAATAGCCTTATATGTAGACTTTTGAGCAAAATATTGGTGTAAGTTTTAGCGATTACTCGCGTTCTCTTGGTCCTAGGAGGTCTAATCTGGTGTCTACGGGTTCGTCTCGAGAAGGCGAAGAGAACTGAGAAATCTGATTGGAAGGTATAAATTTTCCGAAAAAAAGAAAATTTAAATTCGTCCATATTGACGGATATTAGGCGCGTTCACTTTTTCTGGTGTTTTATCTATTCTGAGAAGCTATCTTAAAGTCCGCGCATAGACGGAGTCCTCCGTCAATCTTGTTTGCCAACATTAGCGGCGTCGCCCAGTGCGAGCAGTCGACGGGTTCAACAATTCCATAGCATCTAGTTCAGCGTCGACGCGCTCGCGCAGCGCGTAGGGCACCGGCCGCGCGCCCTCACGCACCCTCAGCGACGCGCACTCCCCCGTGTACCGGGCCAGACCGCCGCTCCATACCTCCTTAAATCTGTCGAGCATTCTCTGGAATACATTATTAACAGGTTCGATCTTAAAATTATTACTGATGTTGATGCTGTATAAGGCTAAAACCAAATCAAGGTTGGTGCATTCTGTGCAGAGGTTAGTTCGATTGACGAATAAGTTCCTATAGTGTGGGATTATTTGGTTAAAATTTTAATATAAATGAGGTTCCAAGTTCAAATTACATTATGTCGGCGCGGGCATAACGATATTCAGTACAACTTTATGCCCGGCTCAATCACCTGCTTTCGGTGAGGTTTACATGACACGTAATTTGACATTGTCGAGTAGGTCTAACACTTATTTATTTGGGGGATTTTGCTTCGTAGCCACTTTCCTGTAGCGTCTGTAAACGATGCCGACTGGTCAGAAATCCGGACCAAGTAGCACATCCTTACACTTCACCAGGATCTGGAGAGATGTAGGACTTGAAGTCAGTAGTCCTTAATAACTTCTTAAGGTGAATTTCATGCGAGTTACAATCGAGAACCGTTATTAACAATTTATTTAACGTAATTATATAATTTACGCTCGACTTTACCCACCTCACCTGCTTGACGTGTGCTAATTACAGACAGGCAGACAAAAACAAATTCGTCCTTATGTCACTGAAAATAAGCGCCATAGCAACCTAAGTAGGGATTAAGTTCGGACTTTCTGAAGACTATTAGTATTTTGAAGGGATGAAAGGTTTTACCTAGAAGGGGTTGTTTGTTTAATTGATTTAATACTCGTAATTTAGCTTCTTGTTTATTCATTGTGAATGGCTTGATTTGGATCGGTAAGCTCTGAAAAAGCTCTATGCCATGTAGGCCATGCCGGGGTAGCATGTTTCTCTCTACAGAAGACAAAATACAAATATACAAATACAAATGTTTTATTTCGATAACTTGTGTTTACAATATCTTAACTAGTAGTTGAAACCTCCTTTTAAGTAAATAATACCTGTATTAGGAGGTTTCGCTCTTCCGTAATATAAAAAATAGACGTAGCTTAAGAAAAACATTTTACGTTTACAAAATCAAATACATATTCTAAAAAGCAATGAACTTAAAATCCATTACTAACATTATATATATATACTTATTTTATCTTATATAGGTAATAGTGTACAATGAATAAGTGAGTGTGAGTAGGTGCATGTATGTGCGTGTGTGAGTGGGTGTGTGTATGTGCGTGTGTGTTTTTAAGATGGGTAAAAACAATTGAACTCCCGGCACTGTTACCGTTACTATTACCGACACATCTGTATTTAAGTACCACGTAATTGTTCAAGTTTTCACTTCTATCGGCACTCCGGAGTGCCACTTTTTCTTTTGTTCCCTGGATAGCTTAGCTATAGTTAAAAAAATGTAGCCGGAAAAAAAATCCGAATTTCGTCAACAGTGGTAGACTACACCTACCGGGTCCAATTATAGCTAAAAACTATCTAGGTGACCCATAAATACAAACAAAAAATCATGAAAATTGAAGAAGAACACGCGCATGCCGGAATTTTATCTTTATATAGATTTTATCTTTAGTCTTGGGAGCTGTTACGAAGTTAAGAAAATTAATTCTCAGTAAGACTCTTTATGTACTTAAATTATTTGAAATGATGAAATTCTTAGTAATTTTCGTATTAAGCCCCTTATTCACTAGGCGACAAATGTCCCGGAATCGTGTCGCGAGTCATGTCGTATAATGTCAAAAAAGTCGTTTATTTAATTCTTATAGATCATTTTGAATCGTCATTTTACTCGTATACATACATCATTTTTGAAATTAATGTCTAAAGATACGTGTAAATTGTTACATTGTTTTTTTTGTTCTAGTTGAAACAATTTCAGACAGACGCTTTTTTATCTTCTAAAAAAATAAATAAATATCGGTAGACATTTCACACAGCGCTATCTAGCCCCAAACTAAGCAGAGCTTGTACTATGGGAACCAGATAACTGATAAAATACTTATATACTCTTTTTTTGTAAATACATACTTATAGTAAAACATCCAGACCAGGAACAATAATTTGTAGAACATGCAAACATTTGTTCCGCGGAGGGAATCGAACCCGATACCTCCAGCGTCTCAGTCGGCTATAAGCACATTGCGCCACGAATGTCGTCTGATATTATTGTAGGCTTTTGTCTTTGGTTAATTAGGTGTTTAAATTTATTAATTGTGAATTTTTGTATAATGCTTGGGAGTTTAATAAAAAACGCAAACGATTTACTAACTTTATGAAGGCAATAGCGAGTTTAGTTACTATTTTTCTTATACATATTTTTGTGAACTTACATCAGGTTTTCATAGATGTATTGACAAGGAAATGTCATTATATTATTTATTTTACGCCGGGAGACATTTTCTCTTCCATTTGTTATCATTAAAATAACCGTGATGTTTGCCAATGTCGCACGATATCCGGCGACATCGCACGATATGTGTCACGACACGTGTCGTGTTCCGAGACATTTGTCGCCTAGTCTACATCTACACTAATATTAAAAGAGGAAAGATTTGTATTTTTGTATGTAACGAATAAACTCAAAAACTACGGGTCCGATTTCAAGAATTCTTTTACTATTAGAATGCTGAACTATCCCTGAGTGACATAAGCTATATTCATTACTAGAAAAAATTAGGGATCCCTACTAAAACTTCAATAATGTAATCCAAGGTGTAAAATAATTGCCATAAAATGTCTTGCATCGCATGCGCTGTGAAAACTATAATATTATAAGTTCGAAAGTAACTTTGTCTCTCTGTCGGTTTGTTATGTTTTCACGACTAAACGGCTTGACCGATTTCGATTATATTTGGTATATTTAAAGGTTATAACTGGGTTTGAGACATGCTACTTTTTACTTAACTTCGTACAAGGAGAATAATGTTTTTATTGAAAAACTACGCGTGCGAAGCTGCGGATTGGTCAGCTAGTAGTGCATACAGGGTTTTTTTTCTGATGGAACTCTTAACCGTAAAACTATGTTATACAATTGACGGTCTTATCGCTGAATAGCGATCTCTACCAGACAACCTTTGGATGGAATGGACTGTGTGGACATTACCTGGGGTGTAATGATTGGCGATTTACTAGCTTTATGGATTCTACAAGTGGCGACAGCGATTTTATCTTTATATCGAGTTCCCAACTGACACCGGGGTGGGCAACACATGGACATTCGACATGATTTTCATCTTGTCCATGGTTATTTTAAGGCTTTTTGGAAACTATGGAAATCATCGAACGTCTTCCAACGTTTCTACCATTACTACGATATCGTGAGGCATTCCACGAAGAGCAAAGATTTTAACAGCATCAATTGTATTCCACGAAAAGCAACGACTTATATTATGAATTGGTGCTCTTCGTGGAATACAAAAAAATAATTCAAAATTCCACGAATGGCACCTACAATGTAGTAGCTTCTAGTGATGGGGTATTTATTTATTTTTATCAATAATCAATGATTAAAATTTGAATAACCCAAACTGATTGTGATACTAACAATAATAAATAACATTTAATTATTTTTTTATCACAAATATCAGTTAACTGATACAATCCATCATAATTATTGAAAAAAAATACATCACTAGAGGCTACCACATAATAAGTGCCCTTTGTGGAAACATGTGTAATACTTTTCAGTATTCCACGAAGCGCACTAAGCCAAAATATAAATCGTTGCTCTTCGTGGAATAAAATTGGTGCTCTTAAAATAGGTGAACTAAAAATCTTTGCTCTTCGTGGAATGCCGGGTATCGTTGGCAAATCGAAGGTGAGTGATGTACCCTTCGTTGATATTGATGCCCAGTCCTTGCCATTCTACTCCTATGTGAACGTTGTCCGTTATTTAATTATACTTTCGTAGTTTGAATTGCAATGGAGGGTAGTAATCAATAAAGAGATCTTGAAACTCCATTGAAGTGTTATATCCTATTTAAAAACAATATTCCTACACATTATCATTTCCTTTTTCCCAAAATGTTCTTTTACGGCAATGAAATAAGGATGAAATTCCTTTGTAGATATAAAGTAAACAGAGCTTCCAATAAAAAAATATCACGAGGACACTTTGGGTTAGAGAGATATTGTTGATAGATGAGAATAATATTATTAAACATGGCACAGAAACAGTTTTAAGAGCAGTAGCGTTCCTTGTGAAAGGGCTCGCCCGGGGAAGTACTACCATCATACTTATTTCTAACAGCATTACCGTGTTTCTGTTTAAAGGATGAAATTACAGGCACATGAGGTTTTACACCTGTATGCCTCAAGTTGAAGGACGCAATATTTTATTATAGGCGATGGTTACCACTTAACATCAGGTGGGGTATATTGTGCTTGTTCCATTTCCATAAGTCGTATAAAAAAGTGGCACTCCGGGAGTGCCGACAGAAGTGAAAACTTGAACAATTACGAGATACCTACTTATATACAGAGGTGTCGGTAATGGTAACGGCAACAGTGTCGCTAGTTCAATGGTTTTTTCCCATCTCAAAAAATGCCCAACGCGCCTAAAGAAGTAAAGAAAGCGTAAAAAAGAAGTCCCATTTCTTTTTTACCCCACTTGAACCCCAATATCTCAACAACCCCCCAACATTTTGAGCTTATTTAGCCACACCAAAATTGTGCCATTACTATCTACCTATATACGAGGCATGCCTTTTAAGTTCTGTCGTTTCCATATTTTCCGGCAATTTTGAATTTGGAACTGTTCTATATTCGAATGTGTTTACATTTTGAATCTCAAAACAGTTGAAAGTATTAGGATTAATGCTATTGTTTAGTCACAGTTTCGATTTGAATCTGTCAGGTCACGTACGAAAATGAATCTTTCTAAGGAAAATGTTCGTGCAATAATTTTCTACAACTTTAGAAGAGGCCTGACACGGCTTCAGTGTTTAGAAGAGCTAACATCTGTGTTCAGTGATGTAGCCCCATGTCTGCGGACTGTCGAACGCTGGTATTTAGAATTCCAGCGTGGACATACTAGTGTTAGTGACAGATTTCGCGAAGGACGCCCAAAATCCGCCTTCACTGAAGATAACATCATTGCTGTGAGACAACTAATTCTCGAAGATCGTCATGTGACGTATCGAGAGATAGAGGCTCTATTAGGCATCTCAGGGACAACCATTCAGAAGATCTTGCATGAAGCGCTTGGTGTGAGAAAGCTAGTTTGCCGTTGGATACCGCATCTGCTTTCCGACGATCACAAGGCGGCCCGCGTCAGATGGTGTAAGAAAACTCTGCAAAGGTTCAACCGAGGGGAGTCAAATCACGTCTACGACATCATAAGTGGTGACGAATCTTGGATCTATGCCTACGATCCTGATTCCAAACAACAATCTACAATCTGGGTCTTTCAAGACGAGCCAAAGCCGACTAAAGTTGTTTGTTCTCGAAGCACTTCAAAGAAGATGGTGGCCACGTTCGTTGGAAAAACCGGCCATGTTGCGACTATTGCACTTGAAGATCGTAGAACGGTTAACGCAGAGTGGTATACTACAGTTTGTTTACCACAAGTCATCGCCGAACTTCGAAAATCTAACTCAAAGCGACGCATCATCCTGCACCACGACAACGCAAGCTCACACAGCGCTCGTCAAACGATTGAGTATTTGAAGCAGGAAAAAGTAGAAATTCTTGACCATCCTCCATACAGTCCTGACCTAAGCCCTAACGATTTCTTTACATTTCCTAAAATTAAGAAAAGTCTTCGTGGTCAAAGGTTCCAGTCCGGTGAAGAAGCAGTCGACGCTTTCAAGTCAGCCATTTTGAACACCCCCACTTTAGAGTGGAATAATGTTATAATAACTGGTTTGAGCGAATGGAAAAGTGTATTAAGCTACGCGGTGAATACTTTGAAAAACAATAAAAAGTACTATAAGGTTCTAGTTGTGTTTTTTTCTTCAAACGACAAAACTTAAAAGGCATGCCTCGTATACTAAATTTCACGATGATCGGATAAACGCTTCGAAAGTTATCCTCGGACAAACAAACATACATACAACGCCGATTTGCCAAGTGGATTCAGAGATCTCGCTTCGCTCGATCAATAACTCGCAGAACTGACGGCCGTTATAGCAGAAATGATCTCGAAAGGAGAGCACGTCGTAGACGCTCAGGCTAGATGTAAAGACCAAAGGTTGTTGGGAGCCGTTGTGTGCCCAAAAAGATCAGTTGCTTAGGAAATCTATGGGCGAGGCGTTATGATCAGCAGTGTACCTATGTGCTATAACTGTCAATCCAGTTCATCCAAAGATTGCCTGGAAGAGATCGCTTTGTATGGTAAGGCCACCCATTGTACCACCACGTGTCTTTAACTTTAATACATAAAACAATGAACCTAAAAACTAAAACTTTTATCTAATTAAAGAAAGCGCTAATCTATCTAACTAACTCATAACTGACGTTTAAAATATGAACCTAGTGTATGGGTCTTTAAGCAGTGAACAGTTAAAATTGATGATGTCTGTTCATACGTCGTACTCTATCCATTATTATCAGTCTATAGTGTTGCCAATATAAAAATATAAGGGTTCTAACAATTGAAGTACCCATTAGTTGTATTTTCATTGGAGTAATAAGTTAATGGATGTGAAGACTCAATGTTAGTTTGACTTTCATTAATAAAAAAAATATATTCGAGAAAACTTTACTTCTCTCTATTATGTATAATTTCTATTCAATTTGATGTTTATTAGGAGCCGTCGGGTGCAGGCCGCACAATATTGTTTGGAAATCTATGGGGGGGGGGGGGGCTATTTTATAGATGAGGTCAACAGACAATAATCAATATTCCACAGGGATCACTTTGAAACGTGGCAGAGACCTATTCAAAGATAGTTTTGATTTGTCCATTGAAACCTCAGAATGACCTTTGTTCAACAGTGGACGTCTTATAACTAATAGCATGATGATAATGATGATTGCAACTAATTTATGGTTGGGTGCGCGGTTCTGCGTCCCTCATCAGTGTCAGTGCGGTTCGGCAGTCGAACAGCTTGGTCACCATGGATTATCGTGTTCCAGGGCCGCCGGTAAGATTTCCCGTCACGCTAGCCTTAGGCTAAGTTCATATGAACGCGCGGTACCGCGCGGAACTACTACCCGCGCGATACAAGTGAACCTAAATAGTGTTTATCGTCTACATTACCGCGCGCTACTCGTCTACATTACCGCGAGCTACCGTAGCGTACGCGTAGCGTACGCGTAGCGTATTTAGTTTGATGTTGGACCGCGCGGTCATATGAACTTAGCCATAATGATATCATATGCCAGGCTTTTTGCAGCTCTTATCTGGGTCAACGCATATACATTGCAATTCAGCGGGGCAATACAGCCAGTGTCTTGGGGACACTTCCGCCTGGTAGTGATCTGGAGCAATTGAGCTATCTATAGATCGTTTGCAACGGTCTTTAGATGATTCAACTGTTTCTTCTGTATTTTATTGTAAATAATTGTATATTCTTTCTGTTATTAAATAAAATTACAAAACCAATTAAACTAAGATAATAGAAAATAAATTCTGAATATCATAAAGAAGTTATATCTAAAAACCTTGTTAAAGATGCCATAAAAGCTCATATGATAAAATTCTAATTGAATTTACTGAGAATTCCCTTGTAATTTGAAGTGAGTACATAACCAAGGACGTAAAAAAAGATGCCCCGACCGCTGGGACAATATGTGTGCGTTATAATATGGATAAACGCCTAACAAGTCTTACGGAGTTTATCTATTTAGTATCGTGAATAACGCAGGTTTAGGACACTACTTACCAGTTTTTTTTTATTTAGACACACAAGCTGACGGGCCTCTTGATGTTAAGTGGTCAACGTCGCCTATAAACTCCTGCAGCACTCGAGTTACTGCAATCGCGCAAAAAACTGAATGTCATATTTATACCTCTCTTAAAGGCGTTCATGTTGAAGCCCACCGCGAAAACCTCCGGAGGAAGGTCATTCCACATCTTGCAGATGCGCGGAACAAACGAGCGGGTGAAACGCAATTCCACGCATATACAATATGTGGGTGAGCTCGTTGCCGGTTGCGGGAGGTTCGATGGTAGAAGTGGGAAGCAGGAATTAGATTGAACATTATTTTAAATTATTTCTACGAGCTCAATCATACCTACTTAAATACACACTTCTAGGTAGGCACAGCTCAGCTCACGTTACTTCGCTATTCCTAACAATCTACTTAGTTAATTATTACTGATTTAAACGGGTATTTGTCTAGCACACTCTGTTTATAGAAAGCCAACACAAAAGAGTGATATTTGAATCAAATCAAATTAGTTTATTGCTTAATATGGGTAGGTACAAGGTGTTTAGTATGTCATAGTATAAGTGCAGCCATATTCCGCGTATTACGCAAGCAATGAATGCTGCGTCACACCACCATCCTCGTCATTTACAATCTGTTGTATAGTCGTTAACAAGAATTACGATCTCTGTGACCATGAATATCTGGAAACTGAGCTAGCTCATATTCAAGAGTTTTTAAAATCCAATGAATATGTAAGTAGACGGCAGTCGAGACGCACGAACAGAGAAAACATCAACGTTTTTGCCATACTTTAAAAGGGTGACGGATAAAATAGGAAATGTGATGAACAAGTTTTCAATTAAGTCGGTCTTCACTCATCTTTCAAAGTCTTCAAAGCATTTACCGAATCCAAAGGGCGGTCTCTCTAAAGGACCTCTGCACATGCCAGGTGTTTATAAGATAGACTGCAACTGTGGCCGCTCATACATCAGGTATACCAAACGTACCACAGCCAAGCGTGTCAAAGAGCATATTGCAGCTGTCAAAAATCGCCAGGTAAACAAGTCAGCTATAGCAGAGCATCTAGTAGACTCGGGACAGAAACATTGGATTGAACTTCGTGATCCTAAGGTTTTCTTGAGTGAACGCTATTATTACAAGAGCAAATGCGGTATGAGTTCACACCGCCTAATAGCGCCGCGCCGATCGGCTTGAGTGTTGCAAATGCGTGCGAGAAGTTACGTAGATACCTCATATATACGAGTGAATTGGTCCACTCGGAGTGCTTTTACGCCGTCCATTTCTTAACGTCTATGTCAGTACCTTTATAATCAATTCTATTATACGTACATGAGTTACTTATCTTAATAACGAGCTTTGTAACATCGTAAGTGGGAGACAATTTAATTTAAGTGCAGGTAGGTAAAGTATTCTGTGGTACCTACTAAAATAAAATCTACTTATTAATTGAATAATGAATAATGAAAAAAATAAATAATGAATAAAAGGATTTTATGAAAAGCCAATTAAACAGACTGCAAAAATAATTGAAAACAGATAAACCAGCTTGCACATTTTGATAATCGCAGACGGTGACTATTTTAATCAACTGTGTCTCAACACTAGTGTTATCTATTTATTTATTTATTTGGAAAACCAACAGCTAATTATACACAATATGAAACAAAATAAATAAAAGAAAGCCAATAATAGGTTTTCACGACTAAACAACATAATAAAAACAAAATGTGAAGTGAACAATAAAAAGTCTAAACAAAGTGGTTATAAATAGATAAATAAGGAAGTTAACGTAAAAGCTACTTAAATAGTACTTAAAGTATACTTGTATCGCCAAAAAATTCTCTGTTCAGCCGCAGTCTGGCTGAACTGACACTCGTACAGAATAGATCTAGATCTAATCGCTTACTCAGCTTATTAAAGTTGTCGCTTGCTCGCCACAGAAATGAATTTTGCCTGTAGTTGTTATCATAATCACATTACAGATTATACATAAATAATATAAATATTGCTGGGGATTTCACACAGCGCTATCTAGCCCCAAACTAAGCAGAGCTTGTACTATGGGAACCAAATAACTGATAGAATACTTATATAATTTTTTTTTGTAAATACATACTTATAATATATAGAGAAACAACTAGACCCGGAACAAATTGTAAATCTTGCAAATATTTTGTTCCGCGGTGGGAATCGAACCCGCTACCTCCTGCGTCTCAGCCGGCTATTCGCCCACTGCACCACGGAGGTCGTCGTTTATTATTAGTTACTATATTAATAGATTTATCATAATAATAAAAAAACAACCTAAATAAAGGATAGATGAAATCGGAAAATCTTTGGAGTGGAACGTACAGCAGTGGACGTTCGATGATAAAATGATGATGAATTTACGAGAAACCAAAATCTACTCTACATGATAATTAATCGTTTCGATTCCTAATACCCCCGTATATCATAGTCAATTTATGCTTTCTACGTGATTAAACTTGTAAGGCGGTAATGTCTTCATAACTTTATAGCTGGACTAGACAGCTAGTTAATGTTACTAACTTCACAGCGTCAGGGTTCACAGAATAGGAACAAAATTAAAGGTAAGGGGCCTCCGTTAATCACGTGAGGTTTTTGAAGTTATACTTCTTTTGGCGCGTTTGGAACAAAATATGAGAGTAAAATTTTTACGATGCGCGCGCACACCGATAGCCAAAAGCGACATGACGAAGTGAGCTGATAACAGTATCATGCGCGCGCACATCTACAGTCAAAAAGCGACATAATGAAGTTAGCTGATAACTGTCTCATGCGCGCGCACACTGACAGCCAAAAAGCGACATGGTGAAGTTAGCTGATAAAAGTAAAGTTATAAGTCTTTCCAGTTTGCGTGATAACTCATATATCTGACTATATTTATTTATTTATCTTTCCTTTACAAACAAAAAGTCGTGGCATACGGGATGAAATCCTTAGCTATTTTTGTTCTGTTACGCCAAAGAAATATAATTTCTTACGTGCGTACATAAGTACACACACGTTTTTATAGGTCACTTTTTTACCCTATCAAAAATCACCTTGGATTTTGATGCATCGTTTTAATGTTATAACTAATGCTATAACATATGCGTATAACTATTTTATAACATTTATATATTTATAAAAATGTAACAAACTTCTGTTATTTTTTTTATTGTCATTCATAAATGAATGAATATGTATTTATTTCAAAAAATGGTTTACATAGTGCACTTATACAAATAGTTCTATTTCTAGGATACCTACCCTAGGTATCCTAGTTTTACTACGCGTATTAGAAATTAAGAAATTCGTAGACGAACCAAAGTCACCGACATACACAAAGGATTAGCAAGCTGATGCGGCAGTGGGCACATAACTCGAAGAACTGACGGCCGTTGCGGCAGAAAGGTTACAAGTGGAGACTACGCACTGGAAAGCGCAGTGACGGCTCTCCACTAGATGGAAAGACGACCTGATAAAGGTTGCTGGGTGCAGGCCGCACAAGATCTGTCGCTCTGGAAATCTATAGGGGAGGCTTATGTTCAGCAGTGGACGTCCTGTTCTGATGATATCGCGTACAAAGCCGCAGGCGGAAGCGTATGTTTTATAGAACAAACCCACCTGTCTAACATCTAAGCTTCAGCTCGTAACGAGCACGTACAAGATTGCAGCTTACTTGCTGAATAACTAATGCGTTACCAGGTCATAACCGTTGCAATCTGCCTGACCATTACGATCAAATACAAATTGCAACCTATGATAATATTTTATTTCTATAGTATTGCTAACTGCCCCGCCCGCGGCTTCGTACGCGTGGTTTGTCAATAAAATATTACCCTCCTTCGGTGCAGTCGCGTAAAGTGTATCCTATGTCTCAAGTCCATTCATAATCTATCTAGGTATATAGGAACCAAATTTCATCGAAATCGGTCAAACTGTTAAGTCGTGAAAAGGTAACAAACAGACAGAGAGGCAGAGTTACTTTCAAATCGGTATGTACGTAGATTAACACCCAAGCAAACCCAAGAAGATTACCCACCTGGCAAGATGACCTGGATTAACACATAGGCTACTTTTTGTTGACAAATAATGCGTGCGAAGCCACTGGCGGAAGCTAGTTATACATATTAACCTTCCTCTTGAATCACTCTATCCATTGCTGAAAACTACATTAAAATCCGTTGAGTAGTTTAAAAGATCTAAGGTAACAGACAGTGGAAGTGACTTCATTTTACTGTGTAAAGATATCCGAACACTTAGGGAAAATTCTAAGATTTATAACATCTCGAAAACAAAATATCAAGCCTAGACGGACTTGAATCCGCAACCTTGCTCTTGATACGAGGATGCACTGCCAATTGTGCTACAGGCTCTTGTCACTTCAGGTTTGAAATTAATGTGATGATCTACAGGAAAACTTATACAGTTTTTGATCTGCTCAATGACTATGATTTGTGAGATACTCAATATTTGCAGATCATGTAAATATTGGTCCAGTAGTGGGATAGGTGCAGCAGTTATGTTTAGACCAACGAGCAGGAAAACAGGGCACTAAGACAAAGATGCACGCGTACGAGGATCTCAGATGAAACACGAAAGTTTGACTGACTTGATCCGAACGGACAGACAGACAAAGTCGCTACCATAAGGCAATACATAGGTACCTACTTAAGGTTCACTTTGCCTCTTTTCGCGCTGAACCCTAAAATCTTATCTAGAAACCTTGAGTCTTGATTCACTTTTGATTTTAGATCTGGCATACGGCTCTAAGAGGATATTCTCAATGAGCCTATTTTTCATTTTAAATTGCGACACTCCATAAAACAGAAATCGATGAGTGACGCGGCATCCCGGAAATGCTCCCAAACCGTACTTGACATACATTTGCTGGATTATAAAGGTTGAGATACACCTGGGCTTTAGTACGAGTTGTCAAATTATGAAAACGAAATATTTTCGTGGGCGTTTTCGCTTACTTCCAACCGTCTATTTCTGACGCCAAGCAGCATTGCTTTGCTGTGTTTCGGTTTGAAGGGTTAAGGTTGCTGGTGAAATTACGGGTAGGTACATGAGGCTTAATATCTGTATGCCTCAAGTTAATGTATACAGGGCAGTGCATCGTAGGGCACGTTCCTAAGGTGCGTTACCATTTAACATCAGGTTGGCCATAAGCTTGTTCCATCATCAAATGGTAAAAAAAATGAAAAATATCGTCGCCGCACACGAGCTACGCGCCACAGCCTTTAAACGCCGCTGCCCTGTGGACCCTGCTTTTTCATACATTTTACATAAACTTAAGCACACGGTTGACAGCAGTGGACAAGACACCGCTTCTCGCTTCGTGTAGTCGTGTGGCCGCTATCAATCAAGAGGGAAAAAGGTTTTTGATCAAAAAATAACTTTTACAAAATAAGCTTTTAAAACTCATAATCGGAACCGCAAGTAGATTCAAATGAATCTAAACACTAGTAGCCTTCTATAATCCATTCAGAAGCTCCGTTGTCTAGCATCCGTCTCCATCATGAGACCACCTCCATGGTACCATATTATTGCATTGTCACCGAAGTTACATAATGTATTCAACATTTTAGCTCAATTGATTGAGGAGATTCATTAGCAAGAGTTGACCTAAAGAAACTAACAAACATTATTTAATTGTAAAAAGTAAATCCTTTATTGGCGTAAGTTTTATCATAAGGTACACTTGTATTACACTAAAAGCTGTGGATTTTGTTCAAAATAAAATAAAGCATTGCAAGTTATATAAAAGCTTCGAAAAAAGTGGCTCTTGCGCGCTTCCAGCTTTATGTGACGGCGTGTAGTTGCTGTGGCACGTGAAAGCGAGCTTAGTAGAAATCCTCGATGCTTTACAAGTCTTCATTTATTCATTAGTACACTCCTTTATGACCAACACTTCAATTATTACACATTAGGCGACCGACATATTAGGTTGGGGAAAAAGTTTCTTCGCATTTTTTAAGAAAATTCAAAACATTTTTTAATATAGTTTATTTACATTTAACTAAAATATGTAGGTACCATTTTGTTCGATAACTTTTTGCCATCTTGTAGGTAGGGATATGATCCCATTGCTATGAAAATTTTGGGGCTTCTGATCAAAATACCGCGACAAGTGGTTTTGGCAGTACTCTCGTGATGTTAACCTGACACTGCCTAAAGAATTCTGAAGAGACCGAAACAGGTGGAAATCTGAAGGTACAAGGTCAGGACTATACGGCGGATGTATTAACACCTCCCAGCCAAACTCTCTTAATTTTTGCTGAGTGGCTAAATATGTGTGAGGTCTAGCGTTACCATGATGAAAAACCACACCCCTTCTGTTGATTAATTCCGGCCGCTTTCTCTCAACTTCTTGCTTTAATCTCATCAGTTGTTCGCAGTAGAGTTCAGAATCGATGGTCCTGCCTGATGGTAACAGCTCATAATGAATAATGCCCTTCCAATCCCACCACACACACAGCATCACCTTGTTGCGAGTTAACCCGGGTTTCGCCACAGTCTGTGAAGCCTGACCGGCCTTTGACCACGACCTTTTTCTCACGTTCTTGTCGTACGTGATCCACTTTTCATCACCAGTTATCAGCTTCTTCAAAAATGGTTCGGTTTCATTACGTCGTAATAAAGAATCACAAATGAGTACACGGTTCATTAGATTTCTTTCAGTGAGCTCGTGGGGTACCCAAATATCGTTATGCTGTTTTGGTTGTATTATGACCAAGTTTTAATATGCTCGCAATATGAGCATGGTAGGCTTGTCTACCTACAAATAGTTAGGACTATTACTTGTAAGATTAAGCTTGATTTCTTGACATTAAAAATGCGCGCTATACAAAGTGCTCATATGAACTTTTAAATAAGTAATTACTTCTGTATTATGTTTGATAAGTACATAACATTAAGAAAATTGATTTACAAAGTGCAACTCTATTATAAATAGTAATTTTATCAAAAAACTTATAAAGGTGCTATAGCCTGCTGAGTTATTCTAAATCAAGATATGATTATACTAAACTGTGTTTAGCTGTAATACGTTTATAACATTTATGTTTAATAAAGACCTTTTTAAAAACAAAACAAAAACAAAACCCAAATATCGAGCTTTTTTGTGTACCCAGTTTTTTTCAAATGCGCCAAAACTGTTTTGTGGTCAATTCCCAGTTCTTCAGCTACGTCGTAACTACTTATATGCCGATCTTACTCCACTTTTTCAAAAATGGCATCAATTTTATCCGTAATAGGGCGACCAGAGCGACGTGCATCTTTGACATCAAAATTTCCTGATTGAAAACGTTTAAACCAAATTTGTGCTATTCTCACAGACACTGCACTAGGTCCATAAACATCGCAAATTTTTTTCGCGACTTGCGTTGCATTTTTACCTTTTTTGTAGTAAAATTTTAAAATGTATCGAATTTCTTCATTAGATTCACTCATCTTTACAGTACGAAAAACAAATAAAAATCACACATTTTCCTAATTTGAATTTGGAATTATCTTCTTTAAAATTTAAACTTTGAATGATACCAAAACCAGCCATATACAAATAGTATAGCCAAAGAGATTTTATTACAAGTTCATACATACTATAATGCGAAAAGACTTTTTCCCCAACCTATTACTTCGCAGCTCGAATACGACTGACGTTGCTGTCTAAATCCACAAGCAAGAAATACTTTACCAATTCAAAAATGTTATTCCAAGTTTCATTAAAACAAGTCTTTTTAACGACAGCCACGAGTTCCGTTGAGCTACTCAACAACCATTTATAAATTATTAAATTACAAAAATGTATCCTAAAATCGTATTGTTTATTTAACACAATTTAAATAAATAATCCAATTATTTTAAACAAGGTACAAAAATGACAAATTTAATTATTACTTACTTCCGTCAATATTGCATTGAGCACGAACGACTAAATTAATAAATTACAATCAAATAATAAATATTACCATTAAATATTTATATAAATCAAAGAGATAATTTTTAGGCAAGCTAACACACGTGCCTCGTGTGCAGGGAGGTTTACTTGCAACGCCTCTAATGGGGCCCAGACACGTCTACGATATCTTTGGGCTAGCCTCTGTTGGAAGAATTTGTTCAAATTTCTAGGCTTGTGCAAGATAGTTGACGTGTTTAGGCTACATAAGTGAGCTTACGAAAACTGTTGGCGTTTGCTTAATTCGACAACGCGTACTAAAAGGCTCTGGTTCATAATTTTTTTGAGATTATTGTTAAGAGTTATTGAATAAACTAAAATGAAATTAAAAATAAAGGTTACTAGAGCAATTCTGCGGCGGTAATCGATCCTCTCAGCTGGCTATTCACCCGTTGCGCTACAGAGGTCGTCAGACTGAGCTCAGTATACCATTACCTTAATGGAATTGCGTTCAAGTGCCCTCGTATCCGACATTCCCAATACTTAACTGTGATTTAAACTTTAGCTGGTAAATAAAATGCGGGTAAATGGTGAAATATGTACTTAAATATCTACTTATATACTGTAGAGACAAGCGCCTGGTTTATACCGTTCCCCCCTTTATCTCCGAAGTTTCTTTTTCTTAGGGTGAGGCTTGCGTTGCGTCGTCGCAACGGATCAACGGATTGTATGCCACACCTGCGTTTCGACGACGCACGCCATCGCAGCTCAGCGTCTCGGTCAGTGTTGCCAACTTGGGGGTTTCCCCTAAATTTGGGGATAAGTTTGATGGAAAGGGGTATTTTTAGGAGCCATATTTTTAGGTGCATACACTAGGGGTACAATTTTTGACGCATTTTTCAGGAGTTTTTTTTAGGGAAATTTTCTAGGGGGAAATTCTTTTGTATCATTGATTGGATAGATGAATTAAATTTTATGAAGGTGTGTAATCTCGTAGACATCAGCAGAAAAATGTTCTCTGTAAATTAAGGTAAAAATTAAACGATATTAGTGAATACTCAAGCGTGTTTCATAATAGTCTAGGGTGATCTTGAGTTAGTGTTAGGGGAAAAGAGGGGGATTTCGAGCTGACGCTAGGGGGGACGCTTAGCCGAGGTTGG
Source organism: Philereme transversata (assembly GCA_963924445.1). NCBI lineage: Eukaryota > Metazoa > Arthropoda > Insecta > Lepidoptera > Geometridae > Philereme > Philereme transversata. Next base: position 23,514,628 of record OZ004346.1, read on the forward strand.
CAAAACTGGTCTCATTGTGGATTTCAGTCTTCATTCGACAATGGATCGGAACAAACGTGTTCTATTGTTGCTTTTGTTACGCCACCGCCGAAACAAACGTAGAAACAATAAAAGTTTCTGGATATCTCCCTTGAGTGTCCCTTGATCTCCGACTGCACAGTGCATCACCCTACTCTGACCGTCGACCCGTTGAAATGTCGCGTATGATGACGCAATGCATAATGTGGCATGTCACTAAAAAAAATATGTAAAAAGACGCAGCGTTGACTCTGCGACGACGCAACGCAACGCAACGCAACGCTTAGTCATAGCACTCTTGGCAGAGAGGTCGTGGTCGTCATGTCAGGGTTGTGGCGCGCTTAATTATCCTTCGCCACTCTTCTCGCACCGCTGTTCTTCTGACACCTTAGTTTAAAGGAACATCGATGTCAGTCTTTATTTGATACATCCATCTCATAGGCGATCTGCCACGCGCTCTCTTGCCGTCAACCTTCCCTTGCGCCACCAAGCGTTCAATGGAACATGTGTCCAAAGAAGGTGAGGATGCGAGACTGAACCGTGGAAGAGAGACGCTGCTTGATGCCGAAACTTCCGAAGTTTGCGAAATGAAATATCTGAAATTAAAATCATTGATAGATATTTATGCAAAGATTACATGAAAATTGTAATGAAGTCGATATCTAGAACAGTTTTTTAGATATCTGACTTAAAAGTTTTCTTGGTTTACCGGTCACAAAACTAGGTATATGGCGCTGCTTAACATAAATAAACATATCTAGGTTCGGAACCCGCGGTGCGCGAGTCCTACTCGTACTTGACGGCCCACCTGATGTTAAGTGGTAACCATAGCTTAAAAGAAAGCATTGCCTCGTAGTTAGGGTTGCCATACGTCCGAAATTTTCCGGACATATCCGGTAATATATGTCTTTGTCCGGAATGCGGGGGGAATCCTAAACCGTCTGGAATTTCTACAATTTAAGTACGTAACGAGTTAAATAAAAAATAAAATAACCCGAAGATTTTATTACAAATAATTTAACAATCAACATTACTTAAGTTATTTGTCATTTTAATCATTAATAATATTTATTGCTCTTAAAACTCGAGAATTTGCTTTGTTCATTCACATGCATGGTGCTAACGACATTAATGTTACATTTACAAGAAAGTCAGGAATGTTCATCAAATGTATGTAGGAATTTACTCCGGAATTTCGATTTTTTAATCTGGGAACCCTACTCGTAGGTCACGCACCTTAGGAAGGTGCCCTACGATCCACTGCCACTGTCCATCAACTTGTGGCATACAGGTGTAAAGCCTCATTCTTGTGCCTGTAATTTCAACGGTAACCATACCCTTCAAACCAATTTGAGACTTGTTTGAGAAAAGTACTATACAAGCCTTGGCCACAACTAGGCATTGATGGACTTACGTATGTGTGCCTCGGCCCACATTTACACGTTCGTCCATCAATGCCTCTTTTGCTAGCCGCTGCAGTAATGTACTATATCATTCTATTAAACACTGCACAAAAAAATTCAAAAAATAAGCTTAAATTCAATTTTCTCTCTTCATTAGTGAACTGACATTGTTGTGGATGGATCTATGCTAAGTGCTAAAGAGGCGTAGACAGACAGATGTGCGGTTAATTCATTAGTAGCTATTTTTATTTCTAACTAACTTGACCCGCCTCGGTTTCGTACGGATTTTTATGATAATAAAATAATACTTTTATATAATTGTATGTAGTGCCAAAATATAATTTAAAGTGGTGTAAAGTCATACAGATACGTCAAATTGAAACATGTATTGTCGCTAAATACTTATAGGGATCGTTTTGCAAGCCGCACTTGTCGTATTTAGTATCTAAATATGATTTAGAGAGTTGTCAAATCATACAAATACGTCAAATTTAAACATATATAGTCACTAAATACGTAAAGGGATCGTATCGCACTTGTCGTATTTAGTGTCTAAATATAATTTAGAGAGTTGTCAAATCAAATACGTCAAATTTTAACATGTTTAGTCGCTAATTACGCTTAGGGACGTTTTGGAAGCCGCACTTGTCGTGTTTAGTGTCTAAATATGATTTAGAGAGTTGTCAAATCATACAAATACGTCAAATTTAAACATGTTTAGTCTCTAATTACGTTTAGGGATAGTTGTGCAAGCCGCACTTAAACTGTAACCTAACTCGCTCATAATTTACTAAGGATATAACAAAAGCAAGGATATAACAAACGTAGTATTTATAACCAAATTGTATAGAGTACGTAATTAGAGCTACAATTTGACACCTCTGCGCTCTTCCCAATTTGCTTCAGAGGGTATTATAAAAATAGCTTTTCTTTGTCGCAAGGACCTTAAGGTGCTGTTTTAGGAATGAGGTAATAATTAGATTTTACTTGAAAAATTTTCGTGATTTATTTCAATCACTAGCTGTTGCCCGAGACTTCGTACGCGTTAGACTACTAAATGTGTAGGTATCCTAGAAATAAAACTAAACTCGCTGTTGCAACTCGACTGGTTATCCCATTTTTATCCTATGGGACCTGGTTTATGGGATAAAAAGTAGACTATATGTTAATCCAGGTCATAATCTACGTACATACTAAATTTGATCGAAATCGGTTCAGTCGTTACGACGTGATTGAGTAGGTAACAAACAAATAAATAAATAAATAAATTTCCAAACTTTCGCGTTAATAATATTATATTATTAAAAATAAAAATGAATTTGTTTATAACAGCCACGCAATTAATTAAAAATATAAAAAAATAACGAATAAACTTAAAAACAATTTTGGCATATGTTTTATTGAAAACTGTATAATCTACGAGTTGCACAACGATCCCTAACGTATTTAGCGACTAAAATTGTTTACATTTGACGTATTTTAATGATTTGACAACTCCTTAAATTATATTTAGCCACTAAACAAGTTTAGACATTGTTTCGCAAGTCGCCCTGAGTATCTAGACGGGTCTCAATAATCTGCTTTGTAGCTTAATAAAAACGATTTAGTTTTGAGTTCGCCTCTAAAATACTTTTGGCTAAAAATATTAATAAGCCTATTCAGACATAGCTTTGAGGTTTTTCAAATTTGGTCGAAACTTGGTTATTCCGGATCCTGGATATCCCAGAGTTGTATGCCAGAAAAGTTCACGCACGACTTTGACTTTACGCAGAGAAAGTTTATCAAGGACTGCACGAAAAATTCAGCAATCAACTTTTCGTTAATTTTTTCACTTTTATTTTCAGCGGTCGTAGGTAGAGTTTTGAGAATAGGTCTGTGATCATCATCATCATCATATCGGCCATAAGACGTCTACTGTTGAACATAATTGATTGACTGATTGTTAAAAATATTTTATTATACACCTATAAAACTAGTACAAAGGCGAACTTAATGCTAAAGAGCGTTCTTTTTCAGATAATCTTTGTGTACCGCACAAAAAAGATTTTAATGAAAAATAATATAATTTATGTATAATTTAGGTATTACATAAGTAAATATTAGTAATAATAAAACTCCATTTCAGGCAAAACTATTTTCTGACACGTGGTCCGTTCAATAATTACATCAACTGCTGAATTATAGGTAGGTACTTAAAAATCTTTTAAATCACTCATGCTCTAAAAATTGGTAATTTTCAGCTCGATACCTGATGCGTAAATGCAATTTACGCCCCTAGGGACGTAAGTAAATTTGAAAATAAAATGAGACTCATTGCATTCATAATTATACTAAAATGAAATACAATCTCCATCACAAATCCTTATTTATATTTAACTTAAAAGAGGTTACATTCATAAATGCTGAAATTAAATACAACCGCCATGAATTCTTTTTACTTTTAATACAAGTAACTTTTTAACAAAAATATAACCGACTTCAGTTAACAGTAAAAACCAAACTACTTAACCAATTTTGATGAAATTTCTATGGGATCAATCTAAAAATATATCCTTTCAAATAATAAACTAACTTTCCAAATCGGTTGATATAACGGAGTTCTGAGCTAACAAACATAACATAACATAAAAATTAAACAAATTTAAGACTTATATGGTTTTTTCATGGATGCCATTGTCAAAACTGGATTACATTGAAATGGGACCACAAGGGAAGCACCAGCTTTCAAATAAAAAAGAATCATTAAAATCGGTTCACCCAGTCGAAAGTTCTGAGGTAACAAACAATAAAAAAAAAACAGTCGTATTGAGAACTGCAAAAAACAATGGATACCGGGAACGCGAATTTTCTTTATATTCGTGAGGTAAAGTTATGTGTTAAACTCGGGTGTAAGTGATCAATAGCACCCTCGACTCAATAGCGTCCTCGCTCGTACGCTAAAATATCTCGGGTGTAATTGATCACTTACGCCCCTTGTACATATAATAATGTTGTTAGCGACGCTTATGCTACTTACCTACCTACGTTCAGATATTTATACTGTAACTTAGTAATTTCAGGGTAGATATATAAAATAAATGTGTGAGGGTAGAACGTTAAAATAAAGTTCCACGCAAGGCAGCGTATATGCGCGTCATTAAAAATCAATCAGTGTGTTTTATCTGACCTCACTTGCGACTCAGTAACAAAATATACTATGATCGTTTTAAAACTCAAAACGCACGACAAGTCGCAACGCCAAAACAGCCGCTTAACCTTATTTTCAATATAAGCCTAAAATTGTAACAGTACACCAGTCTGTTGCTGCACTTTGCTAAACGGAGTGCTCAGTGTTGCCAGAGGGAAAAATGTTTCAGTGTTGCCAGATGAAAAACTTTTCACAATTTATGCGCAATTAATTTGAGATTTTGTTAAAACGTTTAGAAATTGTCCTAGTTATTTTTGCAAGGATATTTTTCTGTGATTGTAAATGAAGGCTTTGATGATGGAATGGATTATGTTCAGTTTGGCTTGCTAGTGTTATGCCCTATTTTACCTAAACTAGTGGTTCGCCCCTAACTGAGACGAGTTAACGAGTCTCCCAAAACACAAAAAAAAATATTCTTAGGGCGACTCTCGCAACGATGCCTAAACGTACTCGTATTTATTGGCTAAATATGATTTAAGGAGTTGTCAGATAGTACAAAAACGTAAAACTTAAACATGTTTAGTCACTAAATACGTTTAGGGATCATTGTGTAAGCCGGCCTTAACCTTTGACTAATAAAATAGTGCCACGAAATGCGCATCCAATTAACTTGACCTACAGTTTCATTTAAATTACAGGTAACGGGAGTTCATATAATCTGGTTAATCTTATTTAGGATAGAAATGGCAGTTAATCTGGATTTCAGACTTTTCCCTATATTTATGTCACTAAAGCTCCACGCATACCAAATTTCAGTACTGTGGGGTCACGAGTGCACCCTGTGAATTTTGCCAAAGTTCCGTTTTTACTATGGTAATACCTTTAAACTACAAGGTTTAAACTAAAAATAAAAACGGGGTTGAAATGTACTTATTACCTTTAATTAGACGTGCCATTTGATCGGATAGTGCCATTTTGTTTATTTTACCCCTCTTGAACCCCTATATCTCAACAACTCCCGCACATTTTTAGCTCATTTAGTCACACCAAAATTGTGCCATCTCTACCTACCTATTTACCAAATTTCACGATGAACGGATAAACACTCCGAAAGTTATCCTCGGACAAACATAAATACATACATACAACGCCGATTTTCCAAAGTTGATTTAGAGATCTCGTTTCGCTCAATCAAATTAGGTAAAAAGGGGGGTAAAGGGGTTAAAATGGATATAAAGGGTCTCGATCTATCTCATCTCTCAATCCAAAGGTTGTCTGGAAGAAATCGCTTCAAAGCGATAAGGCTTTGTGTCTTCTATTCTGTCTTTATTTTAATTTTTTAAATTGTACAATAAAGTGTTTTCATTCATTCATTCAAAGGGTTCCATACAACATCTTTCGGAATACAATTCAACCTTACCGGCCCGTGATATACCCTGCCGACAAACAAACAAGGCCCTGTTATAATTTAGATGCTGTTAACGAGTAAGTATACCTAGGATAAACAATCCAGTTAGGTAGGTCCAACTGGCTGGGTAGTGTTCAGAAAACTAATGACGTCTTCTAGCTCAAAATATCTCATTGTCTATATATAAGTGATGATATATGGTACAGAAGCGTTTTCTATAACGATGGGCCTCATAAGAAGGCTGATGTCGTGCATGTCAGCGTGCTATGGAGAGGGCTATGCTTGGTGAAATGAGGAGAGTCGTAGACGAACCATAGTCACCAACATAGCACATAGGATTAGCGAGCTGAAGTGGCAGTGGGCAGGGCACATAGCTCGAAGAACTGACGGCAACGGCCCCAACGGGCAGAAAGGTTCTCGAGTGAAAACAACGCACTAGAAAGCGTAGGACGACCCTCCAATAATAGGAAATATGACTTGACAAAGGTTGCTGGGAGGTGTTGGGTGCAGCCGTACAAGGTCGGTCGCTCTGGAAGTACGAGTATATGCGGCCTATATTCAATAAGTTAAATGTTTATTTCTTATGGCCTCTCTGAAAATCTCTAAAAATCTATTTTCTGCTATTATCCCGAAGCTGGTGACGAATTACTACCTAATGTAATAAGAAACGAATGCAATTGTGAGGGGTGCGAGTAGCCGACAGAGACGCAAGAGGTTGCGGGTCCAATTTCCGCTGCGGCATAAATATTTTCAAGATCTGCAAATATTTGTTTAGATACTCTTAGTTTTTGATAACGACGACACAGTCTGTATGAATGAATGAATGTTAATTATTATATATTTTTTTATCTTGTCTATGCTATCCCACTGCTGGGCAAAGGCATCCCCCTGTCTTCTTATCTCGACCAGTCCCTACAAAAAGCGTCCAAATCATCGCAGCAACGCTTTTTAGGCCTTCCACGGTGTCGCTTTCCATCCACAGGGATCCATCCAGTTCTATTTGCTTGCGTGCGAGAGACATGACCCACCAATCCCATTTTAACTTGGCAGTCTTGATACCGACGTCAGCGATGCCGGTCTTTGAGCGCAGTGAGGTGTTTCGAATCCTGTCTATTCTCTTGACACCTAAAATGCTGCGCTCCATCGCTCTTTGGCAAACTCCGAGTTTGGACTTTTGAGATTCAGCCATTGACCAAGATTGGGCTGCGTAGGTTAGGACAGGCAGAATACACAATATGTCGATGAGTTGACGTTTTAGTGGTAATGGAAGGTCGCCTTTCATGAATGCCTTCATGAACCAATAGCTCTTCCAGGCATTGTCGACACGACGATCGATTATTATATCATTACCATATTAAACAAGTTTTTTATTTCTAGATGGAACAAGCTTATGGCCCACCGGATGTTAAGTGGTAACCATTGCCTATTACAGAAAATTGCGTCCTGGGTCATACACGATGCGATCACTGCGTTTGTAATTTCACCGGCAAACATACCCTTCAAACCGAAACAGCAATGCTGCTTGGCAACAGAAATAAGTATGGTGGTAGTACTTCCCCGGGCGAGCTTTTTCACAAGGAAATCTACTACTCTAGAACTAATAGAACGGTTAAGTTACAACAGAATGGGAAACAAGTAATCTTATCGGCGGTCTTATCGACCTCTGTGGCGCAGTGGGCGAATATTCGGCTGAGACGCATGTTGCGGGTTCGATTCCCGCTACGGGACAATTCATTGCATGGTCTAGAGATATTTGTTCCGGGTTTGGGTATTTTTCTAAATATTTTAAGTATGTATTTACAAAAAAAAATGTATAACTATTCTATCAGTTATCAGGTTCCACGGCCTTTGCTTAGTTTGGGGATAGATAGCGCTGTGTGAAATGTCCAGCAGTGATTACTAAATTACATAGTGTAACAATAAAGAATTAGCTATCTATCTATAAGTTGTTTATCAAAGAATGTTCATTCAATCATTATTTCTTAAACTTTGTAATTTATAATTTCGTCAACCGGCCAATAAAATATCTAACACGCCAAAGTCCATCAATAATATTCGTATTAACTAGCAAATTATAACTTTTTAACTGCCTCAGCAGATTTGATTCTCTGAATCAACTTGCTCAATCCTTACAAAAGTTTGTATTGAGTTTCAAAATTACCCGTAATTAGGGTAAGTTTTGCAAAGTTTGCAACCCACAGCTCACGGACTGCTATGGAATAATTCAGTGAAATATTTCTGCTTTATTTATACAACAACGAATGCTTATTTACCCAGATAGATCATTTTAGAGTTACGTGTCGAACTTGGAATCCTTATAATTTCGCCATGTCTGTGACACTCAAATGAGTAAAATCATAAATCTATATTGTTTGTGGTCACTTTGAAGCGTTGTATTTCGTAAACGAATTCTTGTTTTTAAAATATCTATTTAATGATACGCTGCCGCGCCTCCTCTGTACGATGGGGTGCGTGAGTATTATTATTGATGTGAAACATCTATAGCCGCACGTAAAACCGATTTCTGGCGTGGCGACGCATGCCGTGGCGACGCGTCGCCACGCTATATGATGGTATATAATACAGTCTATATGCAGTAGTGTGTACGGTGTGGCGACGCGTCGCCATGCGCAATCGACTGTGCAAAATAATGTCGATGTTTCACATCTGCCAGGCGTCCCGCGACGGCTCACATTTTTTTTTATTTGGAGCTTGTACTGTCCCACTGCAAGGCAAAGGCCTCCCTTCCTTCCTTCCACTCCACTCTATCATGCGCGTGTGTGATCCAGTCTTCCCTATACGAGTTGAGTTCGTCTTTCCATCGGGGCGTCGCGGTCTGCCACGTGGTCGTTTTCTGTCTTTTGGGATCCACTCGGTTGTGGATTTTGCGCACAACAGACATGGCCCGTCCAGTCCCACTTTAATTTGCCTACTTGGTGCCCAACGTCCCCGATTTATGTTTGGGAGCGCAGTTCACTGTTTCTAATGCGGTCTGTTAATTTCACTCCTAGGATACTGCACTAAATGGCTCGCTGACCAACCTTGAGTTTGGACTTTTGTTGATCCGTCAAAGAGCATGTTTGAGTGCCATAGGTAAGGATGGGGAAAATGCACGCGTCCATGAGCATACATTTGAGTGTAAGTGAAAGGTATCCTTCATCATGTTTTTCATGGCCCAATAGCCCTTCCAGGCGTTTTCTGTGCGTAACTTCAGCATCTTGCCTGCTCTGGAAGGATACTATTTGGTCTAGGTATAAACTCACTGACGTATGCGATCACCTCACCCCTTACCTCTAACCTGTGTTGTGTGGTGTTCGTCATAAGTTTTGTCTTTGACATGTTCATGCTGAGCCCAACCTCGAGCGTGTGTATAGGTGTAAGTGCGTGAGTATAGGTATAAGAAAACCCCTCAAGTTTTTTTTAATTTTTATTTTATCATCATCATCATTATATCACCCAAAGGATGCCCACGGCTGAACATAGGCCTCTCCCATAGATTTCCAGAGCAAACGATATGTGCGGCCTGCATCCAAAGACCCCCAGCAACCTTTCCATCTAGTGCAAAGCCGTTCTACGCTGCGCTTTCCAGTGCGTGGTCTCCACTCGAGAACCTTTCTGCCCCAACGGCCGTCAGTTCTTCGAGCTATGTGCCCTCTTCCCAGCCCCTTTAGTATGCCAATCTTCTTGCCATGTACTCATTTCTGATTGGATCTCGTAGAGAAACACCTAGCATAGCCCTCTCCATAGCACGCTGAGCGATCGCGAGCCTTCTTATGAGGCCTATAGTAAGAGACCACGGTGTGCCATATGTCATCACTGGTAACACACACTGATCAAAGACTTTTATCTTTTTTTTTTAGAACTGTGTAAATCTTCGTTTGATCACAATTTTACCTGATGTAAGTGATGATGTGGTCTAAGATGAAGCACGAAGATCTAGAAGAAACCTATCCACTCTTACCTTAAAGAGGCTTGGATTGTATTCTTTAGCAAAAACAGACGACGGCAAAGTATTCCATACTTTAGCTGTACGCATCAAGAACGTAGAACAAAAACGGTGTGTACGAATGGGTGATATATCAACTAGGTACGGATGGTACTGAGCCGCGTGCCTGCTAGTTTTTTGATGGAAAGGAGATGGCGGAATCAGATCGAGTTCCTGGGCACATTCCCCAAATGTATTCTGTAAAAGATCGATAGGCTTGCAACTTTACGGCGGTGTTCGGGACTTTGGGTCTTAGTCTCCGCCATATATTGCTCACCTACTCGTATAAGCCTAAAAGCTTTACGTTCTATCGAATCTAAGGTAGCGAGCTGGTATTTGGCAAAACCATCCCAAAGGTAGCAGCATTACTCCATACCAGACCGGACTTGTGCTTTGTAGAAACTAAGAAGCTGTCCCGGTGTGAAGTATCTCCTGACCTTGTTGAGGATGCCCAGTTTCATGGCAGCTGTTTCTGCCTTAGACTGGATGTATGAGCTAAAATTGAGAGTAGACGTGAGCGAAACCCCAAGAAGCTCGAGCTGACTTTTTACAGCTACAGACGGTAGGTACATCTCGGAAAATGGGAACATGGATAAACAGACTCTTTTTCGCCGAAAAGAGACATGCTTGCGTTTTTGAAGCATTGAATTTGTCAAGATTGGCATCGCTCCAGTCAGAGACGGCCTTGAGTGTCAAATTGAGATGCTGCAGCATCTCATCTCTCTGCTCCTGGGCCCGTAGCCAAATTACATTCGCCACGAATCTATTCGATTTCTGCATACATTTGTTGTAGCTGAATCACGTGGTATTTCTATAGCATGTGTCAAATCCCATACATTTTCGGACGTATCGACTAGCGTCATCGCTAATCGACTGTAACTTGGCTAAGCCCTCTGAATTTCAGTTCTACTGGCTCGAGCATTAGAAGTGTACCTCTCCACAACTGTACTATCGTCTTCTTTAGACACTGAGGTATTTTGGATGAGATGTCGATCCGTAGTTTCCCGGTTAAATTAGATTTGTACTGTAGTTCAAAATATTATTTCAAAAGCTGTCCTATTTACGAACCCCTCAGAGTTTAAGGGATATTTCCAGAAGCGTCTTCATTGATATTCTGCCTCCGTGACTGATTCTAGCCTAGCTCAAGTAGAATGAATAAACGACGCGCCGTACATGGGAGGTTTGATTTATAATATGGCAACACTCGTGATGTCTTTGTTCGAATTGGAATTAGAACTTAAAACAAAAAACAACAAGCTAATTTTTACTAAATTTCAAAAAACCCCGACCTGCATTTTTTGCGTTGGGGGTTAAACACTGACATAGCTCAGAACCAGCTCAGTTAAATTTGCTTTCCATTAAAACTTTGTCTATTTAATTACTTACAATATAATAGTTTGCATGGGGTTGTTAGAATTTTCTCTGTTACGTTTTGAATCGAAAAACTGATGGCCGTTGGCACAGAAAGGTTCTTGAGTTGAGATACCGCACTGGAAAGCGTAGCTTAGGACGGTTACTAGAGGGAAAACCTAATAAAAGTTAGCTGGGAGCAGTTGGGTGCAGGCGGCACTAGATCACTGGAAATGTCTATGTTCAGAAATGAACCAATGGCTGATATGAAGATATGAATGAGTTCGAATTAATTCTAATCGCTATAAATCATTATTTCACTATAATCTCGACGTCTTCAAGTCCAGAGTAAACAGTATTTGCAAGCGTGCTCCATCTTCGACCAGACCATTACTTACCATCAGAAAAGGTGGTGGTCAAAGACTAAAGCCAAACATAATTACTGATTTATCGCGTACCTTTTTTATTTGTTATCCCGAAGTTTCGACTATGTTGAGTCTGGCCGCGACCACGGCTGTTGCAACTAGTCAAACGGAATAACAAATAAAAAGATACAAACGCGATAAATACCCGTGTAATATTCAAGAAATGTAATATTCTGTTGCATCCTTGTATGTATCTCTTTTACATAGTATAAAACGAAGTCGCTTCCGCTGTCTGTTCACTTAGATATTTTAAACTACTCAACGGATTTTAATGCAGTGGTCAGCAATAGATAGAGTGATTCAAAAGGAAGGTTTATATGTTTAATACATACATAACTCTGTATGTTAGTTTCTTTGTTTTACTTTTATAGGTACAATTAAACGGCTGAACGGAACGTAAATGAAATTTTGCAAGGAGATTAATTATGCCCTGGGAAAGGACATAGGATACTTTTTAGACAACTGCGCAAAATTAGGGTAATGTTTTATTAAAACTCCCCGTGCGAAGCCGCGTGCGGGTCAGATAGTACATAATAAGGGATAATTATTAATGTATGAGATATTTGTGTTTTTGTTTAAACCTATCCTGATTAATTCAAGAAACGTAGTGCTGTTATAATCAGACTAAAAAGGGCTATGTTTATGAAACTACTAGCTGACCCGCACGCGGCTTCGCACGCTTGAAATGTTCCGTCCCCGTGGGAACTTCGGGATAAAAACTATATAAAACACTCTTGTCAAAGTGACGCGACACTTTATGTAAATTAATGACTTCACGTCAATAAACGACGGTTAAGTTATATGGATACTTTTCATACAACAATACTAAAATTGCGATTATAAATAGTTTAAGATTTCATCCCGTATGCCACAACTCTTTGTTTGTAAAAGGAATGATAAATTAATAAATATAGATAAGATTTTTCACGGAAACTTGAGACAGTTATCAGCTAACGTCATCATGTCGCTTTATTTTTTATTTTTTTTATTTAATAATACTTCGATTTACAGTTACATTACTGGACTTAAACCAAATTGAATCTACATTATGTAATACTAAACTTATAAATTTGTCGCGGCAAAGTAGCTCGCCTGTTAACTTTAACATACTTACTTACCTATATATATATTTAAATTAAATATTTGTATGAAAAAATAATAACAAGAAATAGTTTGCAAGAAAAAGTGAATTATTAACATTTTTTAGAATATAAATTATTGAAAAAAGTGCCCCTTGAGCTACAATGTTTGCTTGATCGCATTTGAAGTGTGTATGTTTTTTTTATGGCTGTCGATGTGCGCACGCATGAGACAGTTATCAGCTAACTTCATCTCAAGTCGATTTTTGGTTGTCGGTGTGCGCGCGCATCGCTAAAATTTTATTATCCTATTTTGCCAAACGCGCCAAAAGAAGTATAACATCAAAAATGGGAGGGGGGGGGGGGATATTCAATAAAATACCTGAAGAACTGAAAGTGTTGCAATTAAATATATTTAAGAAAAAACTGACGCTGGACTGTGCTTTCAGACAGTTGTTTTTATAGTATTAACTCTTATTGAGTCTTAATATAAGAATTGCCATTGTTAAATACATAAATACCTACTGACAAATATACTAATATTTATATAATAATACACGCCTGCACGCAGGTTCAAAACATGCATAGATTTAAGATTAATGTAATTCTTGTGTATTCTAGGAAATAAACGATTGAATTTGAATTTAAATCAGTAAATATGTACAGTGATCGCAAAAATTTTAAAAATACTATTCATTAATTTTTGTTGTTAGCTAGTATGTTTGTAGGGTTAATTTCAAAAACTTTTAAACTGATTCTGAAAATTCTTTCACTACACTATCGCTGAGTGCAATTAGTATTTTTATATCGATACAAATCTGTGCGGAGTCGGCAGTTTTTGCTACAAAAATGTTGCCATTATCGTACACAATGTTTCATGAAGGTTCACACCACGTACGTTTCATACGATTTACAGCCGGACCTTATCAATACGTCGTATCCTTACCATTAAAGGTGTAAAGATAAATAAATAATGCTGGATATTTCACACAGCATTATTTAGCCTTAACCTAAGCATAGCTTGTGCTATGGGAACTATATAACTAATAGAATACTTATTAACATTTATATTAGACAACTTTTTGTCTAAACACGGAGAAGATCGACAGTTCCTAATGGATGACAACAGAAGCACAAAATAAATAGATACAGAAGTTAAGTTTAGTACAATAAGTGGTTCGCCCCGAACTAAGATCCTACGAGTCTCCCATAAAACAAAAAAATATTATTTGTAATCTTTGACTATCAAAACAGTGCCCCGAAATGAATAACCAAATTACTTGACCTACAGTTTCATTCAAATTACAGGTAACGGGAGTTCATGTTAATTCATTACACTTTTTTGGGGTAGAAATTGCAGTTATTCTTGATTTCAGACTTTTCCTTACATTTGTGTCACTAAAGCTACACGTATACCAAGTTTGAGCACTGTGAGGTTACTGGTGTACTCTGTGAGTTTTGTCAAAGTTCAGTTTTTATTATGTTTAATAACTTAAAAACTGCAAAGTTTAAACCAAAAATAAAAACGTTTTCGAAATGTACTCACAAAGACCTTTTATTAGACGTACCATTTGACCGGATAGTCTAATTTTGTTCGTTTTTACCCCTCTTGAACGCCAATATCTCAACAACCTCCCCAGATTTTTAGCTCATTTAGTCACACCCAAATTGTTCCATCACTACCTACATATACACCAAATTTGACGATGATCGGATAAACACTTCAAAAGTTATCCTCGGACATACAAACATACACACATACATACAACGCTGATTTGCCCAAGATTTGAAGATCTCGCTTCGCTCGACCAATGAGTTTTTTTTATACTATTAAGGTAGCAAACAAGTATACACCCCACCTGATGGTAAGCGGTTACCGTAGCCTATGGACGTTTGTAACACCAAAAGTATAACTCGCGCGTTGACGACCTTTTAAAATTTTCAAAACGCCCTTTTTGAAGAACCCTATACTGTAGTCCCTGGTGAAAATCTCAGCAGGGAGACTATTCCACAAGCGAAGTGTTCGCGGGAAGAACTTCCTCTGGAACCTCACTGTGATGACAGGCGCGCGCACACACGTGCGCGTACAAGGATCTTAGCTTCTGTAAGTACCTATATTATGGTAGGAGGGTCGTGTTCTTTGATAACACGCAAATATTGGGCTACACATCATAGTGCACGAATTTCAACCAACTAACCAAATCTTCAACTACTGTACACTTTTAATAGATCCACGCGTATAAAGACGCAGCGGATACATCTAGTTAAAAGGTTACTCAAGATAAGAAAGGCTCGCTTCGCTTGCTAATAACGCAGTAAGCGAAGCAAACCATGAAATGTATATTTTCAAGAGTAATGGTACCATATTACTCGTATTGCCCAATACAAACCATACACAGGGAATCGTGGTGCGTCAGGGCTAGGCTGTTTTTTTTTCATAACATTATTGGTCGGACACTCCATACAATACTATCTCCGAGATCACCACGGCCGATCTACAGGTCATCGCCCTTTCACAAAAATGGTAAAACGACATCGTTAGCCAGAAAGCGCTGCATATATTCGCGAAAATAAAGCAAAACTAAAATATATGTAAAGAAGTTTTTACATACAAACAGTGTATGTAAATTTTGACGGACGCACGTTCTCGGTGAGCGACGAACGAGTACTGATTTGAATTTGGAATCTTGAACGGTCTGATATGTGCAGGCGCATTGAATGGTGAATATTTAGGGTGGCCATGCTCTTTTTATGTAAAGAATTTCTGAATTATACATTAGTGGTGCGCTTCGCTTGAATATAAAGATCTATACGTCGACACCTCTATTAAAGCTCTGCTAGACTTTTCTGGAAGGTGTACTTATTAGGTACTTATTATTATAAATACGGGATTTATCACGTATCATTTTAATGGTGTTTTGACTTTCGACCGATAATGTTTCGGTTTAATTCGTGAACCTTCATCAGAGTGAATGCGATCCGCTCCGCACTGTGCAAAATATTTGAAACTAGTTGACCCGCCGAACTTCGTACCGCCTTGACATGCATATGACGCAGGCTGAGAACGTCAAAAGTCAAAGTCAAATATTGTTATTCATTAAAATCACAAGGAACACTTTGAAAGGTTAATTTTTCTGCCTGTTCCTTCGCGACAAATACACAACAATACAGAAAATAAATTACGTCTAAATTAACATTTTGAACGAGTTGGAGCAACTTCAATCCCAAGCTTCTCTATCATCTAAATATAATCAATGTACGTCACCCCGGTAGAATTGAAAATCTGTCATCATTATGTATGGAAATATGTTTTATCTTTTATTTTATTGTTTCGTTTATTTTCCAATGCTTTTAATAGTTATTCTGCTATTCGGAACGGAGACAAATGCAAGAAATCAAAAACCATGAAAATCCGTCCAGCCGTTCTCGAGTTATAAGTGTTCGAACAAACCCGACTTTGTTTTATACAGGGTGTTTGGTAATATACTGACGATATTCAAGTGACGATTTTTCAAAACATTAAATAAATACTTTTCGAAAAAAACTACTAGTTATATTATCTAATTATACAGAAAATCGACTAAGTGATTAATGCGATATAAAACTAACTGTCTACTCTTGCAATCGACATCCAAAAATAAAGGCTAATTTGATATCTCTTGCGGAAGTGGCTGCGGGTATTGGGTTAGAAAGGGACAACACGATATATCTCGAGACGTCACCAATATCTGTGGTTAGATGGCAAGCATTATGCAATAGCACAACATAAGTTCAATAAAGTGTTAGTTTTTATATGCCATAATAAATTTTACATTTCTATGGTAAACATTTTACAAATGTATTTATTATGCTCATCAAAATAACCCCTTCCATTTTTGTGCGTATATTATCAAACACCCTATATATATTTGAAATAAATTGCGCAAGTTTTACAAAGAGATGTACCTACTTATCTACAAGCCAAAACCATTTCAGTATCGCCTTGACATGCATACGACGCGGGCTGCCAATGTAATGTCAATCGGCCATCATTATCTGCATCTATGTACGAGAAAATGAATTTTCTTCCTAATTTTTTTTCGTGATTTTTGCCGATATGTTAATAGTTATTCTGCTATTTGGGACGGAGACAAATCCAACAAATCAAAGATCATCAAAATCGGTCCAGCCGTTCTTAAGTAATAAATGCTAACCCGGCTTTGTTTTTTGTATATATAGATTGAGTTATAACAACGACGGTACCTTCTAATAAATATTCTGTGGCATAACGCAGTTATTCAAAATTTTTTTTGGATTTGAAACAAACAAATCTAACACTTTTGGTCACCCTATTTTAAATTTAATATTTATAGCTATCTAGGAGCTCAAATCGATAACAAAATGACGTTGCATTAGACCTCATTCTACGTGATTTCGCGTATCATAGCTTAAAATCTCAATTTGATCTCCTACAAGTAATCATCATTATCATCCACAGCCCGACATCACTCACCGGGTATATAGGATGTTTGATAATATATGCACAAAAATGAAAGGGGTTATTTTGATGAGCATAATAAATAAATTTGTGAAATGTTTACTATAAAAATGTGAAATTTATTTTGGCATGTAAAAAACAAACACTTTATTAAACTAAGTTGTGCTATTGCATAATGCTTGCCATCTAACCACAGATAGATACTGTATTGATGACGTCTCGAGTTAACTGTTGTTGTCCCTTTCTAATCCGAAACCTGCCGCGATTTCCGAAAGATATATCAAAAAAACATGCCTGCCTAGAAAGAACTAGACAATAGTAGGTAGGTACTAGTAGCAAATCTACTCTTTTGTGGATTACGGCCTTTAATTTTGGATGTCGATTGCAAGAGTAGGCAGTAAGTTTTATATTGAATTACTCACCTAAACTTAGTAGATTTTCTTAAAAATTTGATGATATAATTAGTAGTTTTTTTTTCAAGAAGTTTTTTTTTATATTTTGAGAAACCGTCACTTGAATATCGTCAGTATATTACCAACCATCCTGTATATTCTTCTTCTTCATAATTCAAGCTTTCATAATTGTATGCCTTCCATCACATTCCAGCGCTAGTCTTATTTACTTGAGGTTAGAACACCTAACACTACCATTTTTTTAACACACTTTTATTAACTTGGTATTTATGTATGTGTGTATATATGAATGTATGTAACGAAATCTCTGAACTTGATTTGCAACCACTTCGAACCGTCGAATTAAATTGAAATTTTGCACACTTATCAAGTGTTTTGACAATATATAATTCAATAAAAAAAACAATAACAAAAATAAAATAAACGATTTTGTAACCAACTAAAAAATAGAAAATAAATAATAGTTAAAAAAACACGTGTTTATAGATAACCGAACTAAAAAGTAGAAAATAATTTTCAATAAATTTAAATTAAAAATAATGTGATTAACAACAAAAGGTATTTATTGTAAAAAAGCATGAGGTGCTTTTTAAGATATATATTTAAAAATGGCTCTACTTTTACCAATATCTGTCAATAAAATATTCATCATCAGTGGCATCAAGTACCCCCCGCTTTTTACAATAAAATATTTATTTTGTTTATCACACTATTCTTAATTTAAATTTATTGAAAATTATTTTCTACTTTTTAGTTCTGTTATCTAAAAGAGCATGGTTTATAATTTTTTTTTACTATTTTTTTTCTTCTCATTTCAATAATCATTAAAACAGACACAGACAAGGGTTCCTGTTGAGTACGGAAACTTTTAAAAGATGTTTTTTGGGATGTTTTGGTAAGATACGATAGTTTTGCTTACGAATATCCATAATTCTGATTAGATCTCGAAGAACACCAAGCACAACCCTATCCATAGCACGCTGAGTGCCCTTGAGCCTTCTCATGAGGCCCATAGTGAGGACCACATTTTGTGCTATCACTTAAGTGACCCACTTAAGTCACACTTAAGTGGTCATCACTGGTAACACACACTGATCAAGACTTTCGTCTTCAGGCTTGAGGTATTTTGGACGAGGAGACGTCTTGTAGTTTTCCGAACGCTGCCAGTCGAACGGGATTCGTCGACTGACCTCATTCTCTAAGCTGGATCTGCTTAACTGGACGCACTGAAATGCGTAGCGTAGGAGGGCCCCCACTAGATGGAAAGACGACCTGACAAGGGTTGCTGGGAGCCGTTGAGTGAAGGCCGCACAAAATCAGTCGCATTAAAAATCTATGACGGAAGCTTATTTTCAGCGGTGGAAGTCCTGTAGCTATGAGGATGATGATGACAAGAGTTTTACCGTATTTATTTGTAATGACAGACGTTGATAAAGTTTTTCACACAGCAGACATAAGGCTGTCTGTAGCCGTAGTAACCATATCGATCCGTTCTAATGATGGGACACTGTAGGAAATTATCGATATTGTTACGCCGAGGCTGTTAAACAATGAGTAATAATCGAAGTTTCTCGAGCGCTTTTGTCTGTGTTATTGTTTACGGTTGCGCAGGATGGGGATTGGTCATTCTGTCGAAACACCGACCCTTTTCCTGGAATGTTCGAGATCCTTCTAGTGTAGTGAATTGTGTGCGATATAAATAGGCCGGAGAGATGGCCGGACAGTCAGTCTGGATTTGGCTATACGTGCGAACATTTCGGTGACTTTAAGTGGTGCAACAGTGGTGTGAATTGTGTGTGAAGTGTGTGTTGTGATTACGTGTGACCAAGTTCGTGTATACATCGTTTAGTGTTGAATAAAAGTGTTATTTTGGTTAGATCGATTCCCATTATTTTATCCCGAACCCTCAGCTCGTAACAATATTATTCGTACGCGTTACACTACTAAATGTGTAGGTAACCTCGGAATGAAGCTAAACTCGCTGTTGCAACAGGACTTGATACCCCATTTTTATCCCATGGGACCTTATTTATGGGATAAAAAGTAGTCTATGTGTTAATCCAGGTTATAATCAGCGTACATAATAAATTTTATCGGAATCGGTTTAGGCGTTACGATGTGATTGAGTAACAAAAAAATAAATAAATTAAACGATGAATCAAACATCCAAACTTTCGCATTTATAATATTAGTGTGATCATTGGCTGGGGGTGTGTCGGACTAAGCACTGAGGTTTTTCTTAGTCGGAATGGCTGGCTATTTGCAATGGTATTTAAAACTATTCCAATATTGAATGAATTAATGGATGAACACTTTATTGTACACCATATAAAATAAAAATAAGGTATGGTAGTATCGTAAAAATCTATCTGTTCTTTAACGTATGGGTTAAGTTTACACAGAAGTCTCTCAGCGCCCTTCGAGTACAATACAATAACATCTTCAGAATGCTATTGGGTCTGCCTTGATTCTGCAGTGCGTCAGAAATGTTTGCGAATGCGCTGACCGACGGATTCGCAGCAATACGTCATAAACGAATCGCATCCCTATTACACAGAGTAAGAGGCAGTCACAATAGAATACTGAACGTCATAGCTGACAAATAATGACTGCCTTATTATATAAAATTTGCATTTGCATAGATGTTTATCAAAATAAAAGAGCATTAATATAATAATAATCTATTATATAAGAATCAAAGTCCTGACTGACTGACAGAAAACACACAGCCTAAACCACTGGTCGTAGAAACTTGAAATTTAGAGGGTATGTTTGTCTTGATGCCTAAGAAGTATTTTTGGAAATTCAACCTCTAAAGGGGTTAAAAGAGTGTTTTACGTTTGTATGAAAAACAGTGCGTCCTGGATTTATAAACTTGAAACTTGGCAAATATATTTTTTAACAAAAATAAGAGAAATGGTATTGTTTTGTTTTTCAAAAATCATCCCCTGGGTGGGTGAAAAAGGGCGTTGAACTTTGTATAGTAAAACATTATTCCTGAGGTTAATAAACGCAAAACTTTGCATAAATACTTATCAAGGTACGTAATGAAACATGGCATAGTTACTTTTTTGAAAATCATCCCCTAGGCAAAAGGATCCCTAGGAAAAGAGATGTTGTAGTTTGTTCTAAAACAATGTTAATTGCAATTACGAACGTATAACTTTGCATAAATGCTTTTTATAGGTAAATAACGAAACATTTTATCATGGTTAGACCACCAGGGTCTGATGATGGAGCCAGGAGGGAATCTACAGAACTCATTAATGGATAACAGTAGATTTATCGTGTTTGGGTTCTATTAAATTGTTTTTGAGAGACGTTTCCCGATACAATTCACTACCAGCATCTGAAGATGGGGAAATCGACAGTTCTTAATGAATGAATGAAATACTTTTTACTGCACACCAAACAAAAATACGGGATCAAGGAATTAAACAATAAATAACGGTACAATGGCGGCTTAATCAACAATATTATCATCAATATATTAAATAATAGTTACGGGTTCTGACAGACTGACTGAAAATAAACGCACAGCGTAAACCGCCCATCTTAAAGACTTGAAATATAGAGTAGTAGTAGTGTAACGCGTACGAAGTCGTGGGCAACAGCTAGTATATAATAATTAAGCATTATCATAATAAGATACCGCCCGTTGTACTATTTGCTTTGTGTCTTATATTTTGTTTGTATGTTTTAATTTTTAATGTGTACATTGAAGTGTTTTCATTCATTCATTCATTATAACTCACTCAGGGATAGTGTGGCTAATCAGTGAAATATATTTTTAGAATCGATTGAGTAGTTTCTGAGATACCCCTACATACTTACAAACAACAAGTTTTACCTATTGTTATTGGTAAGTATAATTATGAATAAGGCTGTTCAAATTTAGATTTTTTAAATCATCGATATATCTATCGATTGCCACTCATCTCTTTTCGGATCATGCTTTATTTTGATAATTAGCGTCCGTTCGGCAGGCCGAGTTGATTTCCACGGCTATTCAACGCATACAGCTCTTTCAATGAGGGTTTAAGTTTCAATTAGGCCAGTTTCATAGCTGAATACAAATGAAGCAAATCCACCAACCTGCAGGTGGTATCAAGTTCATAATTGCTTTCATAGTTTGCAGCTAAAATTATCTTCAATGTAAAGAGTGCTACGGAATATGTATGTTATCCTTTCACAAGGAACATTTGTATCATCATCATATCAGCCAAAGGAACTGCTGAGCATGGCCTATGTTCCCCCATAGATTTTCAGAGCGACCGTTGTGCAGCACCCAACGGCTTCTAGCAAATTTTATAAGGTCTTCTTTCGATCTAGTGGTGGATGTCCACTGCGCTTTCTCGTGCATCGTCTCCACTCGAGAACCTTTTCAACGGCCGTCAGTTCTTCGAATGTGCCCTGCCCACTGCCACTTCAGCGTGCTCCTTTGTGCTATGTCGGTGACTTTGTTTCGTCTACGAATCTCCTCATTTCAGCCCTTAAAAAGATTAAAAGATGGCCTCCAAATGGATAGCACCATGAAACCCGTCCAAATATATACCCCATTCAATAATTCATTCACCTGCATAGAGCCGGGAATGAGCCGTCTAGACCGATTTGCCATTCTGGGAGGATTACCGAGAACTAACCATCTAGAAGTGCCATATCTAAGGCATTCTATAGGGGTTGGGGGTAATTCCGTTGCTACACACTAAACTAGATCAGCGGTCGTCACACTTTTTTGGTCAAGGGCCACATAGGACAATGTGAGATAGTACTGAGGGCCTTGTGAATTGCATGAGTAAACTAGCAACGCAGGTGCAAGTGAATGTAAATAAAAATTAAAATATTTATTGGTATTAATATAATTTTTATATAATTTTTTGGTTATATAAGTAACTTTTTTTTATTTTAATAAAAATTCTTTCCCCATTAGAATGCTACATTATCCCTGAGTAACATACCTAGGCTACTATTTACCCGACTGCGCAGAAGGAGGGTAATATTTTTATTGACAAACCATGCGTGCGAAGCCGCAGGCAGGTC
The DNA here is from genome assembly GCA_963924445.1 of Philereme transversata. NCBI lineage: Eukaryota > Metazoa > Arthropoda > Insecta > Lepidoptera > Geometridae > Philereme > Philereme transversata. Next base: position 23,537,353 of record OZ004346.1, read on the forward strand.
AGCTAGTATTATTATAAAAACATGCGTACACATTATGATTAGTTTGAGCAGTTAATTTATAGCTAAGTATCTATTGTGCCATGGTAAAAAAATATAAAATAAAATAGTATTAAGTTTTTTTGTTGAAAAATATTTTTTTTCAAGAATTTTTTATAATATTCATAATCGGAACCGCAAGCAGATTCAAATGAGCCCAAACACAAGTAACCTACCATCCAGTCAGAAGTTTCGTTATCTAGCAACCGTCTTCATTATGAGATACCTCCATGGTATCATAATATTCAATTCAATTTATTAATTTGCATGACGATGGTAAGAGGCCTGACGGTATGACTCATACCTTGGGAGAAGAGTAGGACTTTGGTGTGGTACGCCACGTGCGTCGATACCCTTGCGCCATCTCTGTCATCATGTCTGGTACAGCAGTTAGGGCCGGTGCGGCGGAAAATTCAACCGAAGATCTCAAGCGGCGCAAATATGGAAGTCTCGACAGAAATTACGTATTTGAGCCATTTGGGGTCGAGACCCTGGGACCATGGGGCTCCGGTACCCCATGGTCCCAGGGTCTCGGGTCTCGTCACATCGCGTTTTCAAAATTCTTTCTGGGCGTCTGGTCGAAGCGACGTGTGGTCCGAAATCTGGCACTTATCTGGGCGTCAGCTCTCGCATAAGCATTGCAATTCAGCGGGGCAATGCAGCCAGTGCCATTGGGATACTTCCGCCTGGTAGTGATCTGGAGCAGTTGAGCTATCTAGCGATCATTTGCAACGGTGTTTAGATGATTCAACTGTTTCTTTAGTATGACGACCTCCGTGGCGCAGTGGGCGAATAGCCGGCTGAGACGCAGGAAGTAGTGGGTTCGATTCCCACCGCGGAATAAATGTTTCCATGATCTACAGATATTTGTTCCGGGTCTGATTGTTTTTCTATATATTATAAGTAATATTTACAAAAAAAGTATATATCAGTATTCTATCAGTTATCTGGTTCCCATAGTACAAGCTATGCTTAGTTTGGGGCTAGATAGCGCTGTGTGAAATGTCCAGCAATATTGATTTATTATTACATAGTGTTTTATTGTAAATACATAATTGTATATTCTTTCATTTATATAATATTCAGATATGAAATCCATAATATGAATATAATAAATAAATGTAAAAACTAGTTACTACAATTCTTGTCACATAATTATTGTTATTGTATGTCACTGAAGTTACATAATTCAAATTTCAGCTCAATTGGGGGGAACGGGTTTACTTACATACTTACATACAAATTATACAAAAGTTTCTAAATATACGCGTGTCACCGCATTTACGACATTAATTTAAATCACGGGTAGGATTGATGGCTAGCCTAGAGCCTAGTATTGTTATAAAAGAGATTATTTTTAAACTCATGATTTTTTTTAAATTTTCAATCTAACTTAATTTAAAGTCCTAAAATATCAATGAAACAGCCTATATAAAATAGGTAAACAAATCATATTCATTCATCATGTTAGTTTCCAATAAACAATTTTTAAATCGGCGCAAAGGCGCTGCCGATTTACGTTAAAATTGTTTATTGGAAATGTATCAATTAGGTACTTGAAAAATATTCAAGCTACTGGTATTAAACCAATCTGTAAAATTTGTTGATAGGATTCTGCATACGTGTTTTAATTTAATGTCGTGAATGCGGTGTCAGGCTGTGTAGAAAATACTTTCTCCACATCATTCTGCCAGTGATATCTGGTTGCCCAAGGGGCAGTCCAAGTTCTCAAACCCTGAACATTACACTAATATTATAAATGTGAATGTTTGTTTATTCATTTGTTTGTTTGTTCCTCAATCACGTCGCTGAACCGATTTCGATGAAGTTCGGTGTGTTGATAGATTATGATCTGGATTCAAACATAAGCTACTTTTTGCTACAAACAACGCGTCCGAAGCTGCTGGCGGTAGTTAGTAATACTTATAGATTGATAGATAATTCTTTAATGTTGCCAAATTACAATAAATTAACCTAGAAAACTTAAAGACTAATACGCGGTAACACAATGGGCGGCTTTATCGCTTAAAGCGATCTCATCCAGGCAACTTTTGGATGGATTGGATTGAAAGTACTTTGGTATGTCTATAGGACTTAGGGCTCCGCCAAAAATTGCTTAGTTGGAGCACACTTCCAAATTCGCCAAAACTTTTGCTTATTTTCAAAAACAATTACAATTTTAACTACTTACCTAATCCATTTCTAAAAAATCTTGATCAAAAACTTGTACCTAACAAAAGATCACTCTGATAGTACCTAAGGTCGAGATAAATAGTCATATTACCACTTAGTACTCTGTCCCTTTAGTACGACGCGACGTTCTCAAATACGCAAACATCAAGGATCTTACCCAAAAATATAAAACTGTTTAAGCGTGTTTCAAAAAATCCTACACATATAAATTGGTAAGTATTTTTTAGAGACACGTTAAACAGTTGTTTTACTTTCTGTGGTAAGGCGCATTCAAGTATTAATGACGTAACGCAATTTTTGAAGATTTTTGGCGATCCCACCGACTGGAGTTCTTGGAGCTACCGTCAAGTCGTGATCGGTCATCTCAGTGCGTAGATAATACGGTTAGTGTGTCGTATTGTGAACGAGGCTAATTCTGAAGAGCAAGTGAGGGTAGTTGCTGCAGCTACCCACACTTCTCGACGGTAGCTCCAAGTACTCCAGTCCACCCGCGACCACGGCAACAGCAACACACTCGAAACGTCGAGATAAAAAATAAAAAGGTGCATACGTGATAAATACCAGTTTAAATCAGTAACTATGATCAGTGATCGCGAAAGTTTGAAAAATACAAGATTAGAACCTTACCAAGTAACGCTAATTTATCTCGACCTAAGTTTACTAAGAGGGATAAGTACAAAGGCTAATCTGATTTTCATGCTGATTGTAGAAATTGAACGATTGCAAATACACTAACGAAACGCTTAGTCATACTCAAACTTATTACTAATAGATGTAAACATGTTTAGACATGCCAATAAAAAACAATTTGAACAATAGTAATAGTAAAAAATAGTAAATAATAAATTAATAAAATAAATAATAAATTAATAATAAATTAATAATAAATTAATAATAAAAAAATTAATAGTAAATAGTAAAGTAAAAAACAATTTGAACAATAGTAATAGTAGTTACTATTGTTCAAATTGTTTTTTATTTATCTCAGACACCAGTCTCTCACAATACAGGTTTATTATTATACTAGCTGTTGTCCGCGACTTCGTACGTGTTATGCTACTAAATGATTACCTTGATGATTTCATCAATCAATCATTTGATTGACCTGATTTATAGGATAAAAAGTAGCCTACAAAGTACAGTATTAGAAAAGCGAAAATTTGGATGTTTGTTTATATATTTATTTAAATGTTTGTTTGTTATTCAATCACGTCGTAACGGCCGAACCGATTTCGATGATCTTTAATATGTACGTAGATTATAACCTGAATTAACACATAGGCTAGTTTTTATTGACAAGAAACACGCGCGAAGCCGCGAGCGGAAGCTAGTAATTTATAATAATAACTTGTAAACTTTTCACTTGTCTAAGTGCATGTTACCATGCCTAAAGATGAATATTTGATATGAAATATAATAAACAAGATTGGAGAGGACTAAAGCGAGAAAAAATATTTTTGATTTTTTAATACCGGCTGAGCTGCCATTTAAAAAAACAAGACTAAACAAGTAAGAGTAGGACTTGTGGATCGAGGGTTCCGAACCTAGATATGTTTATTTATGTTAATTAAGCAGCGCCATCTAGCTAAGTAACCGGTAAACCAAGAAAACTTTTAAGACAGATATCTTAAAAAACTGTTCTAGATTCTTCGTAATAATTTTACTGTAATCTTTGCATATACAAAGAGTTAACACTTGTATGTTTCAAGTTGATCGACGCAGAGCAGTGCATCGTAGGGCACGTGACCTATAAGGCATTACTTTGTTATAGGCGATGGTTACCACTTAACAGCAGGTTCTATCCAGGTTGTGTGAAAAAGAGGCACTCCGGGAGTGCCAACAGAAGTGAAAACTTGAACAATTACGAGATACTTATACATAGAGGTGTCGGCAACGGTAACAGTGTCGCGTGTTCAACGGGTTTTCCCATCTCAAAAAATGGCTAACGCGTCTAAAGAAGTTTTCACTACAAAAATCTTCAAAAATAATCGGGCGCTTCTAAAATTAATTATTTCCTTCTTAACTCTACTTTCAAAAGTTTCTCAATTACAACAGCTTCGATTGTACTATGAAACTGATCCGATTTTATCAATTTTAGATCGATAGATCGATACCATGTTCTAATGACAGGTACATCACTATAATAATTCGTTCACACGGGGAATTTAGTACCAACTTTAAGCCATTTAGATCTGAATAAATGGAAGGTAACAAAAGTTGTAAATAATTACTAATTTAAACGGGTATTTACATAGATTAGATTAGATTAGATAATACTTTATTGCACACCACGAAACAAATACATATAAAAAACAACTACCTAAATCTATGGATACAATTGGCGGTCTTATCGCTAAATAGCGATCTCTACCAGACAACCTTTGGATGGAATGGACTGGGTGGACATTACCTGGGGTGTAATGGTGTACCTAACATACTCCATGTATATCCATGTATATGTCCATGTGTGATAGTATGTATCTACATACTAATACTAATTACATATATAAAAATAAAAAATATAAAACTTACATAAATGAAAATTACATGAATCTAAATAATAACTACTCATAACAATTTATATATACATACTTAAACTTACAGATAAATAGCCATTTAAATCAGTAATTATGTACAGTTGATCGCGAAAGTTTACAAAATACAAAAGTTTGGAAAAGCTTAATTGTCGTAGACTTAACAAATAAGGACCAGAAAATGATTTTCCATATATATATATAATGTATTTTTCTTAAAATCAAAGTTATTAAAGTAACTTCTCAATATAATAAACATGCAGAGAAAACGTTGTATTCCTTTAAAAGCTAACCTGATGCGCGCATTCTTACAAATAAAAATAGAATTTTCCAAATCGGTTGATAAACGACGGAGTTCTGAGGTAAAAACATAAAACAACTATGCATCCCTATAAAATTTGGTTGCCCATTATTTTTTTAGGATCCCATCATCAGATACTGATTTGGTGGCAATGGTGGCTTTTAAACAAAAAAATATTTTCTCGAATCGGGCCAGGACTCCTCGAGAAATCGGGGAACATACATAAAAAAAAGATTCCGACGGATTACGAAACTCCTCCTTTTTTTGAAGTCAGTTAAAAACATGAATACGTGTCCTCAAATTGTGCAAATGGGCTCATTGTGTGTACTCGTAGTAGTGCACAATTTTTTTGTTATTGTTGTGCAATTCGAGTTCAATATTATGTTTGTACAAGCTTTCGCCAGCGGCTTTACACGCGTGGATTGTCAATAAAAACATTACCCTCTTACCTACGCAGTCGGGTAAAAAGTAGCCTATGTCTCAATCCTGGTCATAATCTATCTACAGGGTGTTTGGTAATATAGTGACGATATTCAAGTGACGGTTTCTCAAAACATAAAAAAAGACTTAACGAAAAAAACTACTAGTTATATTATCAAAATTTAAAGAAAATCGACTAAGTTTAGGTGATTAATTCGATATAAAACTAACTGAATAATCTCGCAATCGACATCCAAAAATAAAAGCCGATTTGATATCTCTTTCGGAAATGGCTGTGGGTTTTGGGTTAGAAAGGGACAACAAGAGATATATTGAGACATCAGCAATACAGTATCTGTGGTTAGTGGCAAGCATTATGCAATAGCACAACATAAGTTTAATAAAGTGTTTGTTTTTACATGCCAACATAAATTTTACATTTATATGGTAAATATTTCACAAATTTATTTATTATGCTCATAAAATATATTATCAAATACCCTGTACCAAACTTCATTGACATCATTTCAGCTGTTTAGTCGTGAAGACGTAACAAACAGACAGAGTTACTTTTAAATTTATAATATTAGGATAGTAGTTACTTATAGATTAGTATGAATTACGTAATTCAAAACAAGATTTTTTTAAACACGTTTTTGTCATTTCTTGTACCCGACTATTGATTACTGTAATTTGTATCGTCATCGTTTTAAGCAAATCATTAAAGTTGGTATTTCCTTTATCTAATAGTTGCAAAAACTAAAAATACCTAATGAGTTAGATTAGTTCGAAATATCCCGCTGTGCAAACATCGTGGGTAGACTTAGGGTAGAGTACCCAGTAACCGATACTGAGGGCCACTTGCACAACGATGCCAAAACGTATTCAGTGGCTAAATAAGATTTAAGGAGTTGTCAAAACATACAAATACGTCTAATGTAAATTGTATAGGGATCGTAGTGCAAGCCGGACATTAAATAAAAGGATAATGTACCGCCACTTTGATAGATATTTTTTTTTATATTGTCCTATATTATTTACCATAACCATGAACCGCATGGCCTGCCCAATCCCATTTTAAGCAGGCGGTCTTATTGCCTACATCGGCTATGCCGGTTTTGGCTCTATTCGGTATATTAGGTTGGTATTTCTGAATCGATCGATTTGGTTCACTCCAAGGATGCTTCTCTCCAGAATAAAAAACATGGGAATTCATACAAGCAGTCAAAAAGATATTAATTAATTAAAATTATATAATGCAGAAAGGAAAAATAATCTGTGCATAGGCAAACTTAATGCTCGATAGCATACTCTTCCAGTTAACCTTTGTTTAATGTGGACAAACATTTATTGTAGATTTGTCTCGACAATAACAATATAATCTATCCTATAACTACTCTATACTATGCTAATATCACAAATGCGAAAGTGAGTTTGTTTGTTTGCTAGGCTTTAACATCATTAACTCATACCTTAATATTGATTTTGATACATGATATCACGAGTACTAAACATGATCAATAGTAATGGGGATTGACTGTTTGTATAAATTTAAATGTTTTTTATGTTATAGTTATTGCGAGAGAAACCACGGAAAACCCCAGTGAATTATAAATACAGGCGTAGCTGCACCAGATGTGTTCAGTATTATTGATTGGGAGTCGCTAATATTGAAATACTTAATCGTCATGTAACCTAAGACTTGAGATATATGACAATTTATGAGGCCCAAATTGAAAGATCATGTTTCTGCCACAGACATGTCATATATCACTGGTAACACACATAAATTAAAGACACAGGTATTTTGGACGAGAAGACATCGAGATTATTGAAACATAAAAGACTGGTTTAAACTAATTAATTTAGTCAAACAATATTTCTTAGCTAAATTATATAATGAATTTACATAAATCCCGTATTTAATATATAGTATGATTGTAGTAAATCACGAAAGTTTTCTAAGTAAAAATAATTCATTTAGTTTAGATAATATTTTTTTATGCTAAATCTCTCCCTATCTTTAAAAACATGATCAGACAACACCATCTGTCATACATCGCTCACTAGGCCATTTATTAATTTATATATATAGGTGTATATTGTATTTATATATTAATATTTATGTAATTTTATTATTATTTTACATACATTTTATTTTATATTATCTTTAATTTTTATAAATTATAATATATACTTCTTTTTATAATATCTGATTTACGCCGCCGTCTTTATTTGTTCACATAGATTCTGTCCATCCAACGGTTGCCTGGAAGAGATCGCTTTTAACGATAAGGCCGCCCATTGTACCTATGATTTAAGTGTATTTTCTTTTATATGGTTATATTTAATGGTGTGCAAAAAAGACATTATCTAATATTTCGTAGGTAAGATAATACAGAAACAGGCTCCTTTACCCTACATACCTTGCGTTCTATGAATCAGGTTATGAATCAGATCCTATTGATGAATTTGATATATTTATTGTCTTAATATTCTAACAGACTATTCTAGTTATTCTATTTGTACTTCCTAGAAAACTAACGTCATCGGTTTTATAAATAATGTTTCTTTCTAGTTAGAGACTGTTTAATTTTTCATATTGTAATTACAAATATGACTTCAATACCTTTATTTCTTTTTACATTATTTTTATAAACATCGCCGTCGACTTTCTTGCGTGACTTTTCTATCGAGACTGTCAGCCTACCCGCGTGCGCGATTGATTTAAATATTTTTTTAAATATTTTTATTTATTTACTATTTTATCAAAGATTACAGTTATATGTTCAGATATATAGAAATATATCTAAAAACCACTGAGGTTTGTGCTGGTGCTAACGTGGGTTTACATCACTAGGTGTTTTTTACTTTAACAGATGACTGTCAACCAAAATAGGTTAAAATTATGTAAAAAATTACATAATTATATGATAGTGATAATTGTTACACAAAAAACATGCAATAAAAAGTATATAAAATGTAAACAGGAGCCAGGTAAGTGAATGAGCCAAGAAAATTAGACTTGACTCCTTTTAGTTCCTTAGTTTAAATTTTATATTATTAGGTGTCAAATTATCACGTACGTCAAAGGGTGTTGATAAACCGAGGAACAAGGTAGCTGGCCGTCCGTTCGCCGTAGGCATTGTTAGCGCGCGATGTTTTTTTTTTCTGATGGACTAAACTCGCTGTTGGCCTCTGAGGCCGTGACAGCTTAACCGAACTTTGGCGAGCGCAGATGGCGCTCAGCCCAGTAAGTTATTTAGCGCGCGATGTATAAAACCGATTCCTAGAAATAGCTCGAGTGTATACTGGGTGTTCGATTTAGTTTTTAAAGATTCATAAAATGTTCTCTCAGCAGTAAATAATGAACCTGTGTAAACTGTGAACTGGCAAAACTTTGCAAATTAGGAATAGACCACTGTCATTTTCATGAAATTGATTTTCAATTAAAAGCTGGGACAGTACATTGTATACTAAATATGTACAACTTTAGCTCGAGCTATGGTGATAAAATTGTAAATATCGCTAACGATTTCTGATTTTTCACTTTACAAACTTAGAAATGCGGGAATGGGAAATGGGGCTCGCCTGGGGAAGAGCTACCACCATACCTATTTCTACCGCCAAGCAGCATTGCTGTGTTTCGGTTTGAAGGGTATGGTTGCCAGTAAAATTACAGGCACCATGAGGCTTTACACCTGTATGCCTCCAGTTGATGGACGCAGGGATGTGAATCGTAGAGCACATTTCTAAGAAGCGTGACCTACGAGGCAAACTTGTTATAGGCGATGGTTACCACTTAATATCAGCTGAGCCATAGGCTTGTTCCATCTCCAGTAGTATAAAAAAAAATCCTCAGCCTTTTGCATCATAACTCCAAAACTATATTGCAACATTAATAGTACATTATTGTAGCGGCCAGCAAAGAGGCATTCATGGACGAACGTGTAAATGTGGTCCGAGGCGAAGCCGAGGCACACATACGACCATCAATACCTAGTTGTGGCCAAGGCTTGTATCTTTTCTCAATAATGCGCGGAAATTATAAAATAAAAAATACAATTACTTTTCAAAATCAATGATGAACAACGAACAACAATATTTTCTCCTGCGTTGAAGTGTTCATTTGTTTTTTTTTTCACTAAACAGCTTTCTATTTGTAAGCAAGCTCGTAATTTAAATAAAACTTTTGATAAGTTACCTCCTTGATTGGCAAGTTACGGAGTACAAGATCGTTCCATTTTTAAGTTACACGACAGTGAGTTTAGTATGTAATTTATTTGCCGCTAAACCACGACAGATATGGATTTTCATACAACTTTTGCCGGCCGCTGCTTGCATGTATTTGACCAGTACAGCAATTTCGATATATCTCGAAGAAGGTTGTCAAAATGATGCTCAAATTTCCAAGCATGCTTGAGAAAAAAACATTTACTTGTAGTATTGGCCAGTTTTTTGCGTAAAACCTACTTTAAAACAGTTTTTCTAATAGTATAAGCAAAACTTTATTTATTTTACGATTAAAACCTGGAAAACTAAACGAAACCCATAAAACAAACAGGGTTATGTAAACACTGTCTTATCTACCTTCACTCAGAGTTTGACGGGCCGGAAGTGCCCGCCGGCCATCTTTGCGCGACCGGAAGCAGCCATTTTGAAGCGTCACCGATTGATTGTAGAGTTCGGAGTTTTTAGACACAAAGATGTTAACCCCCCAAATAAAAGTAGGGTTCCTAGTTTAAGCTTAAAGTATTAATTCTTTAGCTGTGCCATCGTATTTATCTTTTTGAATAGATATCAGCCCGTCTTACACAAAGATTCCTAAACGTATTTAGTGACTAAACACGTTTAAATTTGACGTATTTTCTATTGTGATATTGAGTTATTCGTCCATTTGTCGACTTGTAAGGTTTTCTCATGGATGCCATTGTCAGAACTGGACCAAATTGAAATGGAACCACACGGGAAGCACCAGCTTTCAAATAAAGAAAGAATCAACAAAATCGGTTCCCCCGTCGAAACTTCTGAGGTAACAAATATAACAAAAAATACAGTCGAATTTTAAACCTCCTCCTTTTTCAACAAGCACTAAATTGTACCATTGTTCAGAAGTGAGTATCCAGTTGCCATTACTGTACACAGATACCACGGTTTCCTGTAATGGTGTCCCTCTAGAACATGGGTTCCAATTTCATCATTTTGATCAGGAACCCTAATTCTAGAGCGGGGGGAATAAGATCTTCATCACCTTATCCCTCCTTCCTTCCCATAATCGAACAAGCAGATGCACCGAGAAGTACCACCCAACCTGGTCGGCATACCATCTTGCCGTACCAAACGATTTGCTTCAACTTTTATTGTTAGCACAAGTAAGGAGTGGAACTCACTTCCGGCGTATGTTTTTCCGGACCAGTATAATCTCAGAGTCTTCAAGTCCAGAGTTAATAGATACTTTCTAAGCAAGCGTGCTCCATCTACGATCACACCGTCACTTACCACCAGGTGAGATAGTGGTCAAGTGCTTGGCTATTATCAATAATAAAAATATGTATATAAATTTGTGGGTTGCCCTCAATTTTTTTGGGATCCCATCATCAGATCCTGACTTGGTGCCAATGGGACCCACCTGGAAAGTATACCCTTTTAAACCAAAAATAATAATTTCTCGAATCCAGGCGTGTTCGAGTAATCGGGGAACATAAATAAAAAGATACCGATGAATTGGAACCTCCTTCTTTTTTTGAAGTCGGTTTAAAAAGAGTATGTTTTCAGCTCAGGGTCATGTCTATATGTTTCTAAATCACATATCAAACTAGACAAGTCCATCGGAAGAAGGCGTGTCATTGCTTTTACAAAATTGCCAGATGCGAAACTGTCTGTTTTTACTTTTTATTTTTATAGCTGGCAACATGGACATCAAAGAGCTACATTAGATTAATGAAGTTGGCTTAATATACACATCTCACTCATCTTATTTTAAAACCTACTTCTTGCCGCCGCTGCTTCGCACGCGATGTTTGTTAATAAAAACATTACACTCCTTCCAGATCGGATATCAAATAGCTCATGTCCCAATCCCGGTCATAATCTATGTGTATACGACATTTCATCGAAATTGGTCCGGCCGTTTAGTAGTAAACCATAACAAACAGACAGAGGTCAGTTACTTTCTAATTTATAATATTGATTGATTTGACTAGCAGTTTTAGATTCGTTGGTCGTTCTTGACAAACCAGGTAGGTTAAGCAACGTTTTGCGTGATTAATTGGATGGTTGACTGCTGTTGGTATTATCATCATTATTTTAGCTAAACGAAATCCACCGCTGAATCTGTAACTCCAAGCTCTTTTACGAATGCCTGAAGGTGAAGTTGATCTTATAATGGATCAAAGGGCATAGCAGATAACTGGGCAACAATGCTACAGATGAACTAGCTGAAAGATGATCGGAAACCACGGCTATAGGCCCACCGCCATTCCTCCCTCTACCTTTCACACCACTACGAACATGGATACGACATCGGCGGCTCTGCCGGCCGTCTCGCCACGTCTGACACATCGACTGCTTATCCTTCAGAGACTGGACCTTCGAAGCACCGTGGGGACCCTTACAGGACATCGTCCCCTGAACAAACACCTTTACATCATCGGAGCAACAGACAGTCCACTCTGCAGGGGATTTCTCACCGAAGAAGAATCAGCTGCCCACGTAGTCTTGAAATGCGTGGGGGTAACATCACAACGTGCAGAAATCCTGGACAATCAAGGTCACTCCGTGAAGTCTGCGAACACCCCAAGAAACTTCTGCGCTTCTGGTCAGAATTAGGCTGACTATCTCTCATATAGTCAACTCTCTCACGCATAATGGACCACTTAAGAGTTCAAATGCAGAAAAGGGAGTCCACCAACATGTACATATACATATCCACCGCTGAATATAAACCTCCCATAAAGATTTCCAGAGCGTCCGTTCTGCCGACGTCACCCAGCATTTTCATATAACGGGTATCTTTCTGCCCCAACGGCTGGCAGTTCTTCGAGCTATGTGTCCCACCCACTGCCACTTAAGCTTTGCTAATCCTCAGGCATATGTTTTGGTTTATAACTTTGGTTTTTCTACGGATTATTTCTGTTTACCTGTTATCATGTTTTCCTGAGTTAAGGAAATTGAAAATTATTTAGTGGTTCGCCCCGAATTCAGATCTCGCGAGTCTCCGATTAAAACAAAAAAAATATTATTTGTAATCTTTCATTATCAAAATAGTGCCACGAAATAAAGAACCAACTAACTTGACCTACAGTTTTATTCAAATTATAAGTAACGCGAGTTCATGTAAATTAGTTTTTTTTTTTGGGGTACAAATTGTAGTTATTTTAGATTTCAGACTTTTACCTATATTTGTGTCACATAAGCTACACGCATACCAAATAACAACACTGTGGGGTCACTGGTGTACCCTGTGAATTTATCAAAGTTCAGTTTTTATTATGGCTAAACTCAAAAACTATAATATAAATACTACTAAAAATAAAAATGGAGTCTAAATGTACTAATAAAGACGTTTCATTTGACATCCCATTTGACCTAAGTCTCATTTTCATTTTTTTTACCCCTCTTGAACCCCAGAATCTCAACAACCTCCAATTTTCACACCAAAACTGTGCCATCACTACGTACCTATATATCAAACTTCACGATGATCGGATAAACGCGTCGAAAGTTATCCTATCTTGGACAAACAAACATACATATATGTATTATACATACAACGCCGATTTGCCAGGTTGATTTGGAGATCTCGCGTCGCTATATCAATTAGTATTGGATAGCCCTCAGTGATAGCGTAGCTATCAACGAAATAATTTAAAATATCGGTTCAGTTGAGTCTAAGATTACCCCCTACAAACATTTAAACATGCAAACCACAAACCTTACCTCACCGAAAATTTTCTGAATCTAAAATTTTGAAATGTGATTAAATCTCATTTGACGTAGGTACGTGTCCCAGCGGGAATCGAACCAGCAACCCATGCATCTTATCCAGATCGACTGCCTGATGGTTCCTAGCTAAACAGGTAGAATTGACGTTTCAAAATGATACTTGAAAATAAATTAATATTGAAAAATGCTCTGATTTTTCATATAAATCCATACTAATATTACCTATAAATGCGAAAGTAAGTTTGTTTGTTTGTTACCTTTTCACGACTAAATGGCTGAACGGATCGTAATGAAATTTGGCAAGGAGATATATTATATCCTGAGGAAGGACATAGGTTATCTTTTGTCTCTAAAAATAAGGTAGGATCTGAAAATTTATATTTAGGCTTTTGGTAAGAAATAAAGAACTACGTGTTTCAACTTTTTGCAAATTCACCCCTAAAGGGAGGGAGGGGGGGGGGGAGGGAAGAGAAAGTAAGAGGTTACAATTATAAGGTATTCTTAGATGCACTCCCTAGGATAAATTGTGAAAGGATAGGGATAGGTTACTTTTTACCCGACAGCGGAGAAGGAGGGCATTGTGTTTATTAATAAACCACGCGTGCGAAGCCGGGGGCGGGTCAGCTAGTTATTCATAATATGAGTACCCACATTAATTAAGCAGTTAATAGACACACCTTCTAATAGGCCCACATAAAAGTACTGTTACGTTTCAACAGAGATTAAGACTTCTTCATTTACCAGGTTTATGGGAACTCGTAAATTATGGTAATGTGTACCATAACTCATTGGAATAGACCCATCCGATTGGTAAACTGGTTTGACTAGCATTTTACAGACTGTGTCCAAAAAAGAAGGTATATGTATTGTGAGTGTGGCGACCAAATTATAAAAACGGAGAATTAATTAAATACTCGTAGTCAAACAAACTTACTCCTGTAAGTGATGTTCGACACACATCCGATGTGTCATTGTATTTAAATGCAGTGAATCGCAATCTAAAGTATCCATAAACTTTATTTTATCATTAGGTAGGTAATTCCTAAAAAAGGAATGAGTAGTTTAGTTTCATTGCTTTTAAGAGAATCAATACCAAAAACATTTCACATTGTTTATTTTTCAAAACTATCGCTGATTAGACTAATTTGAATTCATTAGAATACCTATTGTGGATCCTCTAGGTAAAAAGCTCTATACTTTTTAAAATGAATGACCACTCAATGAACGAATGAACGAAAACACTTTATTGTAACTATTATAAACAAAAAATTACAAACAAAATGGACAACACACATAGCAAATAGTACAACGCGCGGTCTTATCGCTTAGAAGCGATCATTTACAGACAACCTTTGGATGGATATGACTCAATGTATCCCATTGTCAATAAAACCGCCATAATCTTTAAACAGAGACAAAAGATATCAGACTGCTATAAAGATAAGAAATACCCGCCATAAAAGTACTCCCACACGGGCGATTAAAATTGCTCCAATTTACACACGGTTACACAATAGTACATTACTGCAGCGGCCAGCAAGGGGCATTGATGGACGAACGTGTAAATGCGGGCCGAGGCGAAGCTGAGGCACACATACGTAAGTCCATCAATGCCTAGTTGTGGCCAAGGCTTGTATAGTAGGTACTTTTCTCAAATAATGCGCGGAAATTATAAAATAAAACATACAATTACTTTTCAAAATCAATGACGAACAACGATCAACAATATTTTTTCCCGCGTCAAAGTGCATTTGTTTGTTTTTTCAATAAACAGCTTTCTATTTGCAAGCCAGTTCGAAATTTAAACAAAACCGTTGATAAGTTACCTCCTTGGTTGCAATGTTTCGGAGTAAAAGATCGTTCCATTTTTAAATTACACGACAGATATGAGTTTACTACGTAATTTATTTGTCCGCTAAACCACCACAGATATGGATTTTCATACAACTTTTGCTGGCCGCTGCTCGCATGTACATTGGCCAGTACAGGAATTTATATTTATCTCGAAGAAGATTGTCAAAGTAACGCTCAAATTTCCAAGCATGTTTAAGAAAAGCAATTTACTGCAATAAGGAGCAACAGTATCTAACTATTTTTCAATCAATCGTTCGATCGATTTATCTAATCTAACCGGGATTTCAGAAAATTAGACAATTTAAAATTGAGGATATTAATGCTAGAGTAATAGGTAGGCATTATGCATACATGATATATTATAAATTCGAAAGCCTGTCTCTCTGTTTCTTCGTTTTTACAACTAAACGGCTAGACGACTTCGATTAAAGGTAATTGATATATTATAACCTGGATTGAGACATTATGCTACTTTTATTGACAAACAACGTGGGCTGAAGATTGTTTAAAATAAAAATGCCTAAACAGTTGCTATATTTGTCAGATATTCCTCATTTCTTCTGTCTAGCGTCTCTACTAATTCCAATGCGAGGAAAGATACAGTGCGGAGTGAATTACACTCACCCCGATGAAGGTTCATGAATTGAACCGAAACATTCTCGGTCGAAACGAAACACTGACAGTACGTGATAAGTCCCGTATTGATAATTCTCTACAAATTTTTGGCTGTGTTTCTTCAGTTCAAAGTCAAATTCTATCAGTTACCTGGTTCCCATAGTACAAGCTCTGCTTAGTTTGGGGCTAGATAGCGCTGCGTGAAATGTCCACCAATATTTATATATTTTATTGCTCTACTGGGTCGCTAGATAAAAAATAAGCCTAATTTAATCTAAAATCCGATCTTTGGTTATTTCCACCGGACTCAAAAATCATCTCCCAACATCAGTTTGCAAGAAAAAAAGCTACAGTAAAGTTAGTGTACCCATTAAAAAAAATACAAAACTTTCATGTGCTCATATCTCTATAATCGTGTTTAATTGTCAATGTATTCTTTCTTGCGTTTAACACAGACCCAGCCCCTGGATGCCGACCACAATCTTTTAGAATACCATATTTCATGATCGTTTTGTTTCAAGCTTGTAGCAACATTACTTCGATTTGAACCACACAACTTTTAAACACTGCGGTTATCATTCTAATAAAACATTGCGAAAATAAACACGATTCACTCTCTTTTTAGGATTATTTTACGCTTTATTTGAGCTCTAATGTGAAACGTTTTGAGTGAACGATTTATGGCGACGTCACCAAAACTGCTTTACCTTTACATTAATAAAGTAACCTTACTAATTGAGGGTCAGTCATGGTACGGAATGTCAAAGTAGTATTATTTTACTATTGGTAAAAGAGATTGAGGTTGCCCACTGATAAAGGTACATCATTTATTCTATGTTGATAATAATTTTACAAAATAAGGTCCTAAATTATATAAGATAAAGAGCTTATATATACTATATGCCGGTTATGGCTTGCAAGGTCATACAAATTTTTGTCATTTTAAAATGCACCAACAAGTATTAGAATAATCTTAATGTCAAAAATTCATTAACAGAGTAGAAACTATAATTCAGTAGCCATGTGAATAATTTATATTTAAATTGATTGGAAGGTAACTCCATAACGTCATTGGGTAACTTACGTATTATACATAAAACTTATAGCAACAAGTTGCTCTGCGTCGGAGGGTAAAAGTTGCCCGTTTATGTGCATTAAGAAAGTTCGATCACAAAAGAATGCAAGTAAAACTAAGGCCCCACAAAAGATACATCAGGTAACGGATATTACGCTATTCACACCTTGTTCTGTTGACTGTTTTGATTTGGATGGCTTCATGCCTTAGATTTTAATTCTAATTCATTTTTCGCTTTTTTATGTTTATGACAAGTACAATTATTGAAAAGTCACTGACAATGTTTTTTTTGAAATGAAAACTTTAAAAAAAGCGCGTTGGACATTTTTTGAGATGGGAAAAACCATTGAACTCGTGAAACTGTAACCGTTTCCGACACCTCTGTATATCTGTAATATAGTCTGTTCAAGTTTTCACTTCTGTCGCCACTCCCGGAGTGCCACTATTTTTTTTTTATACTACATGGAAATCGAATAAGCTTATGGGCGACCTGATGTTAAGTGGTGACCATCACCTCTAACAGACAATTGCCTCGTAGGTCACGTACCTTAGTAATGTGTCCTACGTTGCACTGCCCTGCGTCCATCAACTTGAGGCAAACATACAGGTGTAAAGCTCATGTGCCTGTAATTTCACCGGCAACCATACCCTTCAAACCGAAACAGCAATGCTGCTTAGCGGCATAAATAGGTATGATGGTAATACTTCCCCGGGAAATGCGCCGTAAATGTTAGAAAGTAAAAATACGTATTACATACTAATAATATGAATTCCAAAGTATCTCTGACTGTTTGGTACGTTTTTTACAACTAAACGGCTTGACCAATTTCGATGAAATTTTGTATACGGATAGATTATTTAGATTATTACCTGGATTGAGACATAGGCTAACTTTTCACTGATAAGCGTGCGTGCAAAACCGCGGCCTGAAGCTTGTTACGTATAAAATTATTTGTCAAAATGCCAATTGATTGAATAATAAATAAAACGCAGACAAGTAATCGAAACGAGGTGATTTCAACCGCAGAATGCGACCACTTATCACAGATAAACGATTTCATTGAATGTGCTTGTGGTCACTGTTGGTTGAAGTTTAATTTTTGTGATTTAATGTGGTGGTTTTACTGGCACGTAGCCTGTATTGCCTGCGAGAGATAATTACATAGACTTATCTATAATAATTTTATTTTTATAGTCTTATCACTTACGGAAAGTTCCAAGATTTTTTAAACCATCTCAAAAGTTTTCACGCCTAGACGGGACTTGAACCCGCAACAGTTCTCTTGATACGAGGATGCACTACCAATTGTGCTAGGCTCTCGTCACGTCAGGGTCGAAATTAGTGAGATGATTCAGATTACGACTAAAGCGCCGTTAACTCCATCTACAGGAAAACTTAACACAGTTTTTTGATATGCTCAATGCCAAACGCTGCTGTTTAGTACATTGTCAAGAGATGTTGCGTTGCCATTTCAAATAGTAGGTATTTTTGGAACGAAGTTCCTTATCGCGCGTTGTGAAAGAGGGGGGGGGGGGGGGGGGGAGGCTAGACGGTCGCATTAAACAGTGTGGTGTCGCGACGATTATTTTTGTTGAGTGTATACAGGTTTTTTGTAAATAATAAATAATATTTTTTATTAACGGAAGGAATTATGAAAGGAACTTCGTTCCATCCGGGTGTCCCTTGACACCTCTCAAGTTTTTTATGTTTACAGTGTTATCTGAACACGGAAAATTCCAAGATTTTTAAAACCATCTCAAAATATTTCTCACTCATTTTGACCCTGACGTGTCAAGAGCCTGTAGCACAATTGGTAGTGCATCCTTGTATCAAGAGGAAGGTTGCGGGTTCAAGTCCCGTCTAGGCTTGAACATTTTTGAGACGTTTTTAAAATCTTAGACTTATTTATGTTCCAGATAGGTACTATAGTGGCTACCTTCACCCAGCTGTAGCTTTCATGCGACTTGGAGATGGAATAAGCGTATGGCCACTGATGTTGTAACCATCGCCTATAACAAAGTATTGCCTCATAAGTCACGCACCTTAGAAACGTGCCCTACGATGCACTGCGTCCATCAACTTATATATAATACCCTTGTAAGAAGTCATCTAGAAACAAATGCTATAATTTGGAACCCTAACGAAGCTAAGTACAAACTCATGGTAGAAAAGATACAAAATAAATTTACTCGCTTTTTGTACCTAAAAGAATATGGAGTCTATCCATATTACCCATTGATGTACCCGAGTCTGTTCGTGTTAGGTATGGTAGGGTACTGCAGGCTGTCAGTGCGCAGAGACGTCGCGCTGGTGAAGTACATGGTGCGTGTCCTGCGCGGGGAGCTGCACCAGCCGGCGGTGCTGGCGGCGCTGCGGCTGCGCGTGCCCAACGACTACTTGGGCGCGCGCCGCCGCCCCGCTATGCTTGAGGTGCCCAACTGTAGGACCAACTTACTTAAGTTTGCCCCCATGTCACTCGCTATAAACTTGCTTAATATCCTGTCCGAAAATAGCGTGGACATATTTTACCAAAACCTGCTGAAACTCTTAAAAATGGCACAGGTCGTCATTGAAAGTAAATGTATAATATAATGTATACCCAAATGTGTAGTATCTATAGTATTTGTATTGAATTTGTATTTGTCATATTAATTAACATAAGTTACCTAGACATAGCATCGCCTTAGGGCTTAAAAAAAAAAAAAAAAAAAAAAAACCTGTAATGATGTTGTTTCTAAAATAAATAAATAAATAAATAAAAAAAATAAATAAAAACTTGAGGCATACAGGTGTAAAGCCTCATGTGCCTGTAATTTCACCGGCAACCATACCCTTTAAACCGAACCACAGCAATGCTGCTTTGGGGCGGAAACAGTGGTGGATTTACCAGCAGGCTGAGTAGGCTGGAGCCTAGGGCGGCAGATTTTAGGGGCGGCAAATTTGGGGCAAAAGTCAAAGTCACCCACTGTTTTACCCACATTTGACCGGTTTTGTTGAATCACTCAAATTTATTAAAGACCAGGGTTGCCAAATTTTTTTTACGTGTAAAGAGCACGCGAATTAAAAAGGTTGAAGAACACTGAACTAGGGTATCAAATTGTAGAGGTCGGTAGAGGCGGCAAAATTCGAATAGCCTACTGGAGGTAAATGTTTTAATCCGCCACTGGGCGGAAATAAACAAAATGAATAACCTGGATAAGAGCTGCGCCTGAGCCTAACGTAACCCAACGACTGAACAAAAATCATGAACAACCATACCACCAAAAAGTGAAAACCCCGCTAAACACTGTTTAAAAAAATCGAAAACCAAAATTGGTAAGGATTTTTTATTTAACTTTTTTTAGGTAACAAGGTAGGTAAAGCTTTAATCATAATTACTGACTATATCTTTCATAACACAGTCCACTGATCAAAACACGCAATCAGTCGCCTCATTCAGCCGCATAATGCCGTCCATCTTTTAACACTTTGTGCTTTGTAACGCTTCCTTTGTGGATCGCTTATTGATAGGCTGCGGAAAGCTAGCTATTCATGGTGCGACTTGACAACTACAAAAGGATAGACTTTAGAGGGTAATTTCCTAAAATCAACGACAATAACGCGACTGCAACGCGACGGCAATCGATTAATTTGCATATAGAAACTAGCGCCACGGGACGACAACAGATTACACAACTATTTTATATTTTATAATGTAAATTCGACTTTTCGCGACTGATTGCTGTCGTGTTGCTCTCATTGATTTTACGTAATTAGGTGACGGGTAAAATCGTAAAATGGCAGTGCAAAACCATTGATTTGAATTTTTAATTCGGATTTGACGAACTTTTGACGCAATATCAGGGGATTCTTGCATCATTTTACTTGTATGTTTTTAATAGATAAAAAAGGTTTAAAAAAATACTACCCTACATCATAAAATAATAGGATCTGTATCCTATACCTTATCCGCCAGAACAAGATAATGGAGCGTTGTCTCTGTCACACAATCCCATACAAATAAATAAATATTGCTGGACATTTCACACAGCGCTATCTAGCCCCAAACTAAGCAGAGCTTGTAGGTACTATAGGAACCAGATAACTGATATAATACTTTATACTTTTTAAAGTGAAACTTTTATTACATCGTCTCAAACTTTTTCGTCTGTGTGTTGCATGTCACGTGACGGTCGGCCGCGGAGTAGGGATAAAGTGAAAGGCGCTCGTCAGAGCAGCCGAGGCCAATATGGCAGCGCCTATAGTTCGCAACAGCTGACCGTGTGACCGAAAATTTTTAGTTAAATGTCTATAATGTGAAACAAAGTTTCGCTTTTACCGTGGTTTCATAAAACCACACAATCCTTTTTATTTTTTTATAAATACATACTTATAATATATAGAGAAACAACCAGACCTGGAACAAATATCTGTAGATCATTCAAACATTTGTTCCGCGGCGGGAATCGAACCCGCTACCTCTTGCGTCTCAGCCAGAAAGTCAAAAGATAAGGACACAAAATGGTCAGTGGGCGTTAACTAAATTTATAAAAACTAAAGGTGTGTTCATATATTTACATTTATTTTACATCTAACATTATTTACATTAGGCATCATTACATTCAGTTGAGAAAAAGTCTCGTTTGCGCCTTTTTCCACAGAATTACTGTAAGCCATTTACAGATGCAAACCGATAGAAAAATCGAACAGTCCGTTAAAAAGTGCCAAGTCTTCAGGAATCAAAAAGTCCAAAATACCAGCTGGGTCACACGTTACAAAATTATCAAGAGTCCAAATAACAAGCCGGGTAAAAAAATAAAACAACAGAGAGCACAGTGAGCACGTCTGAACAGTACGAGTCGCACGAACGAACTAAAAAAACTAGCGCTTTGTATGCAGCCTTGGCGTAATTTTTCTACCAATAACATGCCAGTCCATTTCTTCCCTATTATCTTATTTCCGCGGATGGATGTAAGAAAGTAAGCATAAAAAAAGTATTTTTCAATAAAAAGTAACTTTTCCACTCCTAAATATTATCCGATATCGATGATACATAGATAATTCTGTTACACCAAATTACATTAACCTAGACAACTTAAAGACGTACGTAAGATGATTTTCATTCCTCTTAAAAAAACTCTTTCAAACAGCTCTCAATCTCATAATGTCTTCTCAGATCCTGAAGTTCCATTCCAGATGTTGCAATTTGAAGAACATTGACTTTACTATGAGGTATCCGAGACAATCGCAGGCCCTAACAAGTTAAAGTTGCGATTTGTTTCTCTACGAATAGCTAGCTTTTCTTGACCTCCACATTCACACGACCCACACAAAGTGATGAATAATTGTGAATTTGTTCATTTAATGCTTAATTCTTATTGAACAATGGACAACAATTCTACCAAGATTACAACTTAGATAACTCTATGATAGCAATGCCGAAATGTGTCCTCGCACTTAGACCATTCGAGCCGGTTATTGTTTTTTGGATTAACCCGCATAACTTTTTACTGGGTCAACCAATTTCGATGATTCTTTTGTAAATTGATGGGTGATTTTAACTGTAAGATATTACGGATTTTTAGTAATATAAATTATAGCACTCAGGATTAGTGTAGCTTTGTATCAGTGTAAAATTTTTCAAAATCTGTTCAGTAGATAGTAGGAGATGTAACGAGGAACATACAAACTTATCCCCTTACCTCTCCCCCCTCCATATCCTCCATTAACAAGGTTTAAGAAAATCTCTGTGACCCTTATCTCATTATTTATATAGTAGATCATTTAAAAATTATAAACGTCCATCCAAAGGTTGCCTGGAAGAGATCGCTTTTAGCGATAAGGGCGCACATTGTACCTATGATTTAAAAGTGTATTTTTGTTTGTTTGTATAATTTTAATGGTGTGCAATAAAGACATCATCTAATATAATCTAATCTAACGCATTTTTTTAATTTATTTTCCTACAAACTTCCACCCCCTTTTTCCTGCAAACCTTCCGTTTTTAGGGATAATAATATCCCAAATTAGTATTCATAGTATAAGGAATAATTTTAAGAATACCAAGTTTCATCAAAATCTTTCATAGCTTTTTAAATTGAAATCTAGTATACTCGTATAAACAACAGATCTTCATTTGAGTCCTAGATTTATGGTCTATAAGTTGTAACTAGTGCCGTGAAGTCAATGCTGGGGGTCACCATGCAGTCATATTTTACAGATGAACATTGATATATTTCATTATAGATCATTTGGTGATGTACGACGGTATACAGGGTCTCTCATGTTTCTAGCAACTTCTTTTACTTATAAAACTTTCGTGATTTATTTCTATCATTATTATAAATACGGTATTTATCACGTATCGTTTTATCGATGTTTCGGTTCAATTCGTGAACCTTCATCAGGGGTTTTATGCGAGACTCACGAGATCTCAGTTCGGGGAGAACCATTAGTTATTTTTAGATTAAAACTTGTCGTTTTTAAGTTATCAGCTTATAATAAAAACTAAACTTTGATGAAATTCGCAGGGTACACAAGCCGGTTGGTAATCATTTCGTGGCACTATTTTGATAGTCGAAGATTACAAATAATTTTTGATGTGTAACATCTTTTCTCTCGGTTTGTGGGAGTGATTTTGGCAAAAGGGACGGAAATGTGTAACAGGAAACTGGAGAAACGCGCGCTATTTGATTTAACCAATGAGCGCGCGCGGTGGTCTGATGTTACACATCATAATACTACTGTAAAGCTCGTAGTTTTCTTTTGCTTGTATGGGATACTCGCTAAATCTTAGTTCGGGGCAAACCACTACTTATTTCATGTACCCATAAATGTTTGCTAGCTTTAAGAACTAGACACCCTATATAAGATCGCACGCAATACATTAATAATCCGGCCGGCGATCCATCTCACGTCACGTGACCCGCGGAACATCAGACGCATGCGCATTACTGGCATCTCTCGTTGGAGTTCTGTTAAAATAATGTGACTTTGTAATAATACGTGCAATAATTTCACAAAGATAACTTTCGTTATTGATCGAGCGAAGCGAGATCTCTAAATCAACTTGGGCAAATCGGCGTTGCATTTACGTATTGTATGTATGTATGTTTGTTTGTCCGAGGATAACTTTCGAATCGTTTATACCTATATATAGGCAGGTTGTGATGGCACAATTTTGGTGTGACTAAATGAGCCAAAAATATGGAGGGGTTGTTGAGATATTTGGGTTCAAGAGGGGTAAAAAACAAAATGGGACTATCCGGTCAAGTGGCACGTCTAATAAAAGGTATTTGTGACTACATGTTGACCCTGTTTTTATTTTTAGTTTAAACCTTGTAGTTTTTAAGTTATTAGCCATAATAAAAACTTAACTTTGACATTATTCACAGGGTACACCAGTGACCCCGCAGTGCTGAAATTTGGTATGCGTGTAGCTTTAGTGACACCAATATAGGGAAATGTCTGAAATCCAGAATAACTGCAGTTTCTACCCCAAAAAAGGTTAACCAATATGCATGAACTCCCGTTACCTGTAATTTAAATGAAACTGTAGGTCAAGTTAGTTGGTTATGCATTTCGTGGCACTATTTTGATAGTCAAAGATTAGGTACAAATAATGTTTTTTTGTTTTTATGGCAGATTCGCGAGATCTCAGTTCGGGGCGAAGTTTAGACCATTCCAATTCCATTTGTCAAAATTTCTTAAGCAGTTTAGCCTATACATACTTGCGTCTTACCTACATACACCTTAAAAACATAACACTCCTTCTACGCAGTCGGATAAAAAGTAATCGTTCCAAAATAATTGATAGATAGTTTAACGGAACTAAAGTTTAATCGCACCTCGTTAGGCACAATAGATATTACCGATTTAAAGTTTTTTTTAATTATAACGATATTTTTTATAAACTTAATTTGAGGACGGAGCGTGAAATTCCTCACTTTTATTCTAAGTATTTTCCTTTAAATTAAGCTCAACCAGTAGATTCGAGATGTTTCTCAAATCACGTCAATCTTATATCAGTTTATATAGTTACGCGGAAAAACGGAATCAAACTGTGCAGAGGAAGACCTTTTATTCCAATAATCCATTTAATTTTTAATCCCATACCATATCTCGACCCCCCCCCCCTATTGGATTGTGCCATCACTTCCTAGCTATGTATCAATGCTTCGAAAATTATCTTCGGACAAACAAATATACAACGCCGATTTGTCCTAGTTGATTTGGAGATTTGGATTATGTTACTCTGCAACTATTTTATGGGGATTCGGCGAAGGTTCGCGTTGTATATCTCTTTAAATCTGTAACATTCGTTACATGAAAGGTACATATCACGAACATCCTCCATAGTCCGATAATGTGACCGCTTACTGTCCCATACGACGGTTTATTCACGTCGACTTTTGTCTTTTTGTCCATCTGCGCTCGTTTCCTCTTAAATTCCATAGAGTATCCGAAAGAGTCAGACGCAACCGCTTTTCCAGTAAAGGTGCAGTACGCAACTATTATCAATATGACTTAGATCGTGCGTGAAGATACTCACGGCAACTTCTCGAATACTAGGGTACCAAACCAATCAGATTCTAAATAAAAATATTAACAGGAAGAATTGAAATATTTATGTATGAAAAGTACATAAGAAACACTGTACCGTAATTACTAATATTAAACGGGTATTTATCGCGTTTTTTAATCATCCCGTCGCTTCGACTGTGTTGCAACCGAAAAAAAACAAATATAATATAATTTTAACAAAAATCTAACAACCGACTACAACGTTACCTGGAATATTCACACTGAAAAATACATTCCTCCTCCTTTTTTGAAGTCGGTTAACCTAACCAAACTCTCATCAAACTACCCTTTCCATCCTTTCAATAAAAAAAGAATCATCGAAATCAGTTTAGCGTGATATTGAGTTATTCGTCCATTTGTCGCGCACATCCTTAATGCAAATTTAAGACTTATATGGTTTTATCATGGATGTCATTGTCAGAACTGGACCAAATTGAAATGAGGCTAAACGAGAAGCACCAGCTTTCAAATAAAAAAAGAATCACCAAAATCGGTTCACCCGGCCGAAAGTTCTGAGGTAAAAACATTAAAAATAAAAAAAAAATCAGTCGAATTGTGAACCTCCTCCTTTGAAGTTAGTTGAAAACGAAGATAAATACGCGATAAATAGGTACTCGTTTAATATAAGTACCTACATAATTACACAAGAAACAGTTGAATCATCGAAAGACCGTTTTAACGACTTGAGTTAACGAGAAGGATGTGTCTCCAAGACACATAAAATCAATATTAATTTATTAATTAAATTCATAAATTTTACGTTTTTACCTACTAGGTAACAGAAAACACCTACCTAATAGTTCAAACGCTTTACTTCACAAATCGGTGAATACAATAAATAACTCTACGCTCAATGATTCAAACACAATGCTCGTAACCGGTTCACTGTCCACACTTTGTCGGCGTCTATACAATGTCTTGCTTTTAACATTTACACTGTATTGTAACGTTTGGAATAGAATGGTTTTTTTATGGTACTTGGAGGTGTAACAAGCTGTGGCCCACCTGGTCTTAAGTGGTAACCATCGCCTATAACAGATAATTGGCTCTTAGGTCACTTTAAAAATGTGTCAATTTAAAATGCATGCAAAGAAACAAAAAGTTGACTGAAACCACAATCAGTAAAAAAGCATGTGTGCAATTCACACGTGGTAGAAGTGAAACCTTCAAATACCACGCGCATTTCCTTGTGATCTACCGACTCACTCTCTTTCTCTCTCCTACTTTCTACCTTTGTGTATCTTTCTTTCTCTCTCCCTCTTGCGTTGAAATATTGGACGCTTCTCGTTGCTAACGCTCGCGCTGGCCTGTAACAGGTATACTACGCGCATGCGTTCAAGTGCCACGCATTCACTCTCGCTCTGTCTCTTTCTATTCCCCCTCCCCAGGAGCGTTGAACGTTTAACGCAACAGTGCTTCAATACCCCCTCCATGGTAGCGTTAAACGTTTAACGCAACCTTGTTGGAAGTCGCATTAGAAGTTTTACTTCAATAAAAATATTCGGTAGAAATGATTTACCAATATAAATTCGACGCCCGTCGAAGTTTCGCCGCAGAAGATTTTCACTCCCACGGACGAAACCTGTGCGCCTATGCTGACGGTTTACATGATACTGAGGTCTGCGGGTGTGGCACTTACAATTATAGTAAAACGCTTACGCCACTAATGTCTTTAACATAGTGTATTCAAAACCGGGGCAAGTATCCCACTGAGGCAAGTATCCGGCTTTTACCCTAGTATAAAAAAAAATCATCAATCTACAAAGAGGCATAAGGGATATACTGGGTGTTCGTTTCTGTGTGACTAGGGTCAGACCCGGCTTTCTTACCACTTTGTGATGCATTGTACTGAATCAAATAGAAACTGAGCTTAGACAATACTATTACTTTTTAAAGTTGCCGCTTTAATATAACGCTGTTTAATAGATTTTGAATGGTTCCGTATTCTTTGTATCGTTGTTGCAGCCATAGGACGTCAACTATTGAACGTCTTCTGACGATGGGCAAACCTTAACTATTTTTGAAAAGTGTTTTGCCACATCTATAGCGTTGGGTGTGGCCTTGTTTAGGTAATCCCTTGATGCAGATGGTAGGACACAGGGAAAAACAGAGCATCTGGGGCATGGACTGAATGGGAGCTCCACAGTCACATTCAGTCAGGGAGAAGTCACGCATTCCCCAATTGTAGAGAAGTTGTCTGCAGCGGCTGAATTAGGTTCGGAGTCTGAACACATGCCAGCCCCATAGATTTCCAGTGCGATAGATCTTATGCGGCATCCAAGGGGCCATTCATTAATTACGTAAGGATGATTTTTACTATTTTTGACCCCTCCCTACCCTACCCCCATGTAAGGATACATACGATTTCTCGAACCCCTCCTCCCTCCTTACGTAAGATTCAATCTCGTTTTTCTGAATAATAAAACTTTGTTAGAAAAGGGTCAGTTACAATAATACTCACAGTTTGACGTAAATCAAAGATTTTTATTTTTTAGCCGTTAATTTAGGTTATACTAAAAGCCGCCATTTTTTAAACACGGCAATTACGCGGGATTTTTAAAGTTATAAAATAAATATTAGTTTGAATGAAATAATATGCTGTAGAGACTGCAATTATTATAGAATAAAAAAAAATCTAATCATTCAACACTATTGTTGCTTAAAAATAAAAGAATATTTTTTTATTTTCCAAATGGTTAAAATAAAATTAATACGCGGGAAGAATTCCCTATTAAAATGAATAAACATGAACATATTTAAGATTTTAAAATTTTAATACACAATAAAAATTTGTAAAATAAGATGTAAATCGAAGCGCACATTATGAAATTAAGAAAATCATTCAGCATCCGAAATAGAAATAGACTTTAAAAATAAATTTCGACTTGTAAAATATTACGTAAGAATGGGATTTACCCCTCTCCCGCCCAAGATAAGGGCATGTATAGATTTTCTTAACACCTCCTCCCCCTGGGGATCCTTACGTCATTAATTAATGGTCCCAAACGGCTCCCAGCAACCTTATTTAGGTTATACTTCTAACTAATGAGGGGCCGTCCTACGCTTTCCAGTTTCTGATTTCACTCGAAAACCTTTCTGGCCCAACGGTTGTTATTTCTTAGAGCTATGTGCCTGTCATTGCCATTTGAACTTGCTAATCTTCTGGGATAAGTCTGTGTCTTTGTAATGTTTGTATTTCCTCATTTCTGATTTGATCTCGTAGAGAAACACCAAGCATAGCACGCTGAGTAACATCGAACCTTCTTATTTTCTTATTTGTAACAATTGTGTTTTGTATTTTACTTTGGTGTACAATAAAGAGTTATCTTATCTTATTTCTTATCTTATGAGGCCATTATGAGGCCCATAGTGAGGGAGCACGTCTGTGGTCAATAAGACATCACATCACTAAGGACGCCTTCAAAGGGGCATGCCCACTCTCCCTTGTAAAAAATGCTGTCACTGCACACACTTGAAACTAATTGCTAATGATTCTAGGCTTAGTTAGTAATAAAAGAGCTAAGAAGTTAGTTATAAAAAAGTTTACTATAATGAGAAAAATCAGTTTTTATTTTTCACAAACAACCAGTTTTACATCACTGTATTCAACTACAACTTAAATAGTTTATTATTGTAATTATAACATTCCTAGATAAATTATGATATTGATAATTACTATCAATTTAATCGTTTAAGCTTTAAGTCAGCAAACAAACAAAAATACGCGAGAAAACAAAAGAAACGGCTACAGACACAGATCACAGGAAACGGCTTGTGTAGGTACTTGTTTGTGAATGACGTACGCGCACAGTCATAGGGATTGGTATATCGACCATCATCATGGAGCAATCGATTATATTTAATCTCAAGGCGCGCGCGCACAGAAGTGCCATTTTTGACATCGCGCTCCTATACAATCAACAGACGGGGGCAATTATTCCAGTAAATCAAAATTCAATATTTTAATGCAAAGAAATAATAATCATCTGATTCTGTTGAGCAAATGTTGAATCGAAGTAAAATCGAGTTTATTTCGATTCAACACGAGCGCCACAGATAAATACAAAAATATACCTACCTATTTACTTCTGAAAATCAGATATTTAGTGTGTCAGGGGTAGTAATAAGGTAATAAAATGTACGAAAAATGTAAGTACCAATTGTACCCAAGCGAAAAAAAAATGTACTTATTTACCTTTGGAGATGTTTAATAGAATTCATTATGTATTTCTGTGTTGATTTTGTAAACTTGGATTGAATAGGTAGTCGATATCGACTATCGTTTGAGTTAGTTCTTAATTCGATGATTTGGGAGGAATAACGAGTGATAGGTGCCTAACTAAAAAATATCTCATGTCTGTGTCATTAACTCGTCTCTGCATGGCCTTATGCAAAAATCGTGCGAAGCTTTAACCTCTCATTTGTTGATCGAATTAAAATCGAGATAATGCTACAGATAAGCCGAGTTATTTTTTTCCGCTTTTTTTCTCTCCACTGGTTAATCCTAAAGCCATCTAGAAGGTGGCGCTGAGATCAACGGCCCGCCGATTATGATCAAGATTAGCTGAGAGCGAGAGGATTTAGATCAATTGCGGTGCGTCAACAGCTGAGCGCAAATTCAGCGCGCACTGCGATTGGCTGAGATTATCTCGCTCGGGCGCTCGCTACCAGCGCGAGTCAAGCATAATACCACCCCCGGGTTAATTAAAGAGAAAAAAAAAACGATTTACAAAACGCTCATTGGGAAACAAATATCGTTTTGGTTTCGTACTTCTGAAATCGGTGACCGATTTTTCGTGTCAGTGAAAATACAGTCAAATAAATCGATTGTTTTATTTATGGTCTTTTATCAACAATCGATGATTGTCTCAGAACAACTCTGGCTCAACACTAATGTTTGCAACTGGAGGCAATTTGCTACCATTTCATTTCCTGTCGTTTTCATATTCATTATTATTTTAAAATATTGTAGGATACTTTTCGTGTTAATCGATTGATACGTAGATTAACGAAAAAATGTAACATATTTTTTGGATGAACGCAATTTTTTGTGCAGTTGACAGCATTATATGGGCATGTCCCTTTGCCGCAACGTGCCGCGCGGAGGCAGCGCGTCTGCAGCGCTGCGGCCGCGCTACTTTGTAAATCCATATAAATAAATATTGGTGGACATTTCACACAACGCTATCTAGCCCCAAACTAAGCAGAGCTTGTACTATGGGAACCAGATAACTGACAGAATACTTATTATATATTTTTTTGTAATTACATACTTATAATATATAGAAAAGCATCCAGACCCGGAACAAATATTTGTAGATCATGCAAACATTTGTCCCGCGGTGGGAATCGAACCCGCTACCTCCTGCGTCACAGCCGGCTATTCGCCCACTGCGCCACGGAGGTCGTCAAATAAAAATCAAATAAAAAACACGCGCCCGCAACGTCGCGCGCAACGCTGCAGTCGCGTGTTTTTATTTATATGGATTTACAAAGCAGCTCAGTCGCAGCGATGCAGACGCGCTGCCTCCGCGCGGCACGTTGCGGCAGATTTGAAGGCGCCCTAAGGCAACACACACACATGGTGTTGCCTGATATCTACAACCTAGGGATCTTCAAGTCGAGTGAAGGTTTCTTCAAGGCAAGCGTGTTCTATCGAAAACTGCATCATCGCGCCCCATCAGGCGAGATCGTGGTCAAAGGCAAGTCTATACCTACATAATTTATTTAAAAATAAATCGTTTACCAATAGCCACCAACTCCAACAAAGAAACTTAGGTCCTACCTATTTTTAATTAATTTCCCATTCTTCACCCAAAATCCGTCATCCCAAAACCACTAAAGCAACCCTATTAATCGAAACAATAACATTTACGACCACCATAAATAAGGGTTCACGGTATTACGTAGAGAATCCTAATTTCATACAGTTCATAAGTACTCGTATCCGAGTATGAACTGTAGGTGTAGTACGCAAATAAATGGGTATGAACGACTTATAATTGACTGTTATCAACAGCTTGCGTTCTCAATATCTGATTTAGCTATGAACCAAAATCATAAATGAAGTGATCCGCAAACTTAAGTCAATGGCATAGCACATAGGATTAGCAAGCTGAAGTGGCAGTGGGCGGGGCACATAGGTCGAAGAAGATGGCTGTTGGGGCAGAAACGTTTTCGAGTGAAAACCACGCACTGGAAGGCGCAGCGTAGGACGGCCTCTCACTAGATAGATAGATAGATAATTCTTTATTGTCACACAAATTACAATAACTTAACCTATAAAACTTAAAGACTAATACATGGTGGTACAATGGGCGGCCTTAATCAAAACTATCTTTTACAGGCAACTTTTGGATGGACTTGAAAGAAGGATGACCTGATATAAGTTGCTGGGAGTTGTTAGGCGCATGCAGGCTGCAAAAGATTGTTCGCTCTGGAAATCTATGGGAAAGGCCTATGTTCAGAAGTGGATCATAATGAACCAAAATCATCATAATAGTGTTGTCATTTGGCATTATAAATAATTAAAAAACACTTCTTTTTTTTCTTAACCTACACTTTCCCACTACTGTGCAAAGGTCTGCCCATCTGCAGGCACCCATTGTGTAGCGACTGTTGCCCATTTGTCTGTAACCATACGACTGACGTGACCCGCCCAGTCCCACTTCAGCCTGGCAGTCTTGTCGCCAACATCTGTGATGCCGGCCTTCGCGCGCAGTGTGATATTGCGCATCCTGTCGATTCTCTTTACCCCTAACACGCTGCGTACCATAGCTCTTTGGCAAACCTTGAGTTTGTACTTTTGAGATTCTGTCATTAACAAAGTTTGGGCACCATAGGTAAGAACGGGCAGAATATACATGTCGATGAGTTTACACTTAAGTGACAATGGAAGGTACCTTCATTAGCGTCTAAAAGATACTTATCATTACTTTAATATAAACTCCATACCTTAGATGGGCTTAACTTGTAAGGCAGTACCTAACCTAACCGCTTTTTTATTAGTGTATACGGTAAAAAATCAAAAATACGTTTTCGTACCTTTTTCAGACAATATCACAGCTTTTCTCTTTGGCTAGCTTCATTATTATCACTCTGAGGCTTTGCGTAAATGCCTACGGAACCCTACTCGCAAATTGAACGGCGTGCCCAATCGATTTGTGCTGTCTTCTTAATTGTTGCTTTATGGTCTTAGACCGTACATGGTTCACGACATGCCGTAGAATAGATGGAAGTTAGTGCGCTGATTGGGAGTAAGGTTACGTAGAAAATTCAAAATTCAAAATGTTTTTATTCATTAAAATCACAAGGATCACTTTGAAACGTCAATTTTACTGCCTGTTCCTTCGCGACCAACCTAGGATAGAAAGGCAAAAAACGAGGCTGGTCGTTTTTTTATCAGGTCGTTCACCTAGTGGGGGCTACGGTGCGCTTTCCAGTTGTCTCCACACTCCTTTCTGCCCCAACGGCCGTCAGTTCTTGGAGCTATGTACCCTGCCTACTGCCATTCCTGCTTGATAATCCTCTTGGCTACATTTTGATTTTGGTTTTCTAAGAATCTCATTTTTGATTCGACCCCGATCTTTTTTACATCATAGGACTTTAAACGATCAGCTTTTATTTATTATCTAATCTCTCAATATAACAAAGTCATTTTAAACTACGCGTTTGATTTAGACACAGTTTTCCATTTCATAATGTACCGAATCAAATCAAGTCAAAATGTTTTTTTATTCATTAATGACACAAGCGTCATATTGAGCTTTTTACTGGCTGTTCCTTCGCGACCAAGCCAGGAAAGAATGGCAAGAAACAAGGCTGGTTGTTTTCTTTTAATGATCCTTTTAGAATACATAGCAATAAAGAAAATAAATTACGTCTAAATTGTAACACTTGTGACCGAGTTTTAGCAATTTCAATCCCAAGCTTCTAAATCTAAATAATCCGATATTTTATAGGATTTTTATAAAGATTTTGTTTAATTACGATTTTAAATTGTCGATTTTTGTACATCACTTGCGAGTTTGTTATAAAAGCGTACATCTTGCCCTTTAAACGATTTACTACTTTACTCTAATTAAAACATTTGTTCCGCTGTGGGGATTGAACCCGCAACCTTGTGCGTCTCAGCCGGCTATTCGCCCAGTGCGCCACTATACATACCTACACCTTCTTTTTCGGAGCCTGTCTGATCGTGACTGTACTTCAAAGTGCCGAATCACGTGCGTGCGGACCAAATCCTGATGATTGACTCAAAATAATAATTAATCGTAAAAATATTAATGATCGATCAGAACACTCATTATTTTTATGGGCCGAAATCAAAGATTCTCGTTTGTAATTAATTGATAGTAACTAGAACTCGATTTTGCGATTCTATCTTCAATTTTACGCAAGGAAATTGCGAGCGAATCTTCAAATCAACTTGGGCAAATCGGCATTTTATGAATGTATGTTTGTTCGAGGATAACTTTCGAAGCGTTGATCCTCGTGAAATTTGATAAGGTAGGTAGTGTTGGCACAATCCTGGTGTGACTAAATGAGCTACAAACGTTGGGGGGGTTGATATATTGGGATTCCAGAAGGGTAAAAAAACAAAATGAGACATTAGTACCTATTCGTGTAGCTTTAGTGACACAAATATTGAGAAAAGTCTGAACCCGAATAACTGCAATTTCTATCCCTAAAAAGATTAACCAATTTACATGAACCCCCGTTACTTCTAATTTAAATGAAACTGTAGGTAAAAAGTATTTTGGTAAATCATTTCGTGGCACTAATTTATTATGCAAAGATTAAGGCCGGCTTGCACAAAGAACACTAAACGTGTTTGACGTATTTGTATGATTTAACAATTCCTTAAATCATATTTAGCCACTAAATAACAAGTTAAAAGTAAAAATAAAAGTTGTGCAAGTCGCCCTAAGAATAATATTTATTTTTAAGATTTTTAAAACCATCTGAAAAATGTTCAAGCCTAGACGGGCATTGAAACCGCAACCTTCCTCTTGATACGAGGATGCACTACCAATTGCGCTACAGGCTCTTGTCTCTTTCCTTATGTGTTTGGATAACACTATAAAAATAATATTTATTTTGTTTTTTGGAAGATTCGCGAGATCTTAGTTCGGGGCGAACCACTAGCCCAGATAATTAGCAGAGCAGAGATGCACCTGATAGATACCTCATAAATCATTTGAGATAACAAATACAAGATACGTTGGAAATGGTTTTTAAAATACTACATAGACAATCCGAATTTTCTAGATACCTTTTAAAATAAAATACTTTTTGAAAGATAACATATTTTTGCCAGAATGCCTGAAGGTTACTTGTCTCGACCAAAACCATTGACAATAGTCTCTTTTCAGAGATTAAATTAGACAAAAAAAATCTATCGGCTTACTTGATCTTCAGTAGACATAGCTGCCCCAGTCAAACTTGCTTTTTGACAAAAAGAGCACTTTTTATAAAAAATAATCCGTTGGGGAACCACGATGCCACACCGACGCAGACAGACACAAGCCTATAACACTCCTCTTTTTGCGTTGGGGTTAAAAAATAATAGGAAGGTAACTTGGTACCTACTAATAGACCTACCAGCATACCTACTAATCTTAGGTACGTGTTCATTTTATTTCTCCGTTTACTTAGATAGATTAGTCGAATGAATGAAGTTGCGGGGACATCTGTCAGTTCGTTTTAACCCGTCTCTAAGTCTTTACGAGAAGTCGTTTAGTTAACACGACTTTGTCCATAATTTTATTTCTATCTAGCTGGTCCGCTCGCAGCTTCACACGCTTGAAATTTCCCGTTCCCGTGGGAACTTCGGGATAAAAACTATATATACCTAACACTCTAAATTATACTTATTTCAGTGCATTCGTAGATATCACCGCTTCACGGTTCCAACTTTAAATTTACCCGAAAGAAGAATTAAACGTTACCCTATTCCCAATTTGTTTAGTTCTCTGGCTCGTAGACAATATAACTATAACGCATCTCGATTATATTCTAAGCTTGATTCTAAACTTAATATATTTAAATATAGTAATCACCAATTAAAAGGCATATTAACGCAATGGTTAGATACATTTGATTACGCCGGTATAGAAGACTTACTTAAATAAACTTGAGCATACGCACACATATTCGCTCACACACACACACATACACACTCACTCACACAAACACACACACACACACATACACACAAAAAAACCCACCCTTACAAAAAACACGTACGCAAACAAAATACCCACATACACACGCACATGACCCACGCATATACTCACTTATACACTGGTGCATTCGCATACATGTAAACATGTGCGCTCCGGCATCACATATCTTTGATTGTTTTGTTATTTCGTTTTTCATGTACTAGACTGTAATATTTATAGCATGTCATTCAGGAGTGAACTGTTTCCTAGGCCACAGCTTACGCTTTTCTGGGAAACAGGGACACAACTCATCTATGTAACTTTTATGGTCACAATAAATATATTTCTATTTCTATTTCTACTCTTGTCAAAGTGACACGACATTTCATGTAAATTACTTCACGGTAGTGAACGACATTTAAATTAAGTAAATGGATATTCTTCATACCAAATATCCTTGAAATAATTTTCAAAATCGTTTCTGTAGTTCCGAAGTTTACCCATTAGATACATACAAACATACAAACATCCCTTCCACAACATCAATAAAGATTGAAAAAAATCAATGTGACCCGTACCACTAATATTTTTTTAGTAAGATCTTATTGGATTTTGACATATTTAAGGTTAGACACTGACACTGTACCAAACATAATGTTAGGACTTGCCTCCATCTCCTCGTGGGATATCTTCACGGTTCAAGAAAAAGTTAATAATCGTGTCGTCCTTTCAAAAGGGGACCGAACCCTCATCCAAACTCAGTTTTGGCGTTAAAATGATTTAGACGAACTCGCTGTCCTCTGAAAATTTATGAATA
Source organism: Philereme transversata (assembly GCA_963924445.1). Classification (NCBI taxonomy): domain Eukaryota; kingdom Metazoa; phylum Arthropoda; class Insecta; order Lepidoptera; family Geometridae; genus Philereme; species Philereme transversata. Next base: position 23,573,871 of record OZ004346.1, read on the forward strand.
CCACACCAAAATAACACAGCCATTTTCATTTGACCCTCTTCGCTCAAACGTTTAGCACTAAACGAAGCTCTCCAGTTATTGGTCAATATATACAACGTCCAATTTCATTTGAGCTGTTATAAGCTTGGACTTAGTACTGATTTAAAGCTCTACAAATGGTGGACAGTCTTTGAGAGTCGTTTATAGAGGAAGTGTCGTTTAAACTTTTTTTTCTGTAGGTAGTAGTTTACAAAGGTCGTTACGGTTAATATTTTCAGACATTTTGGTATTTGTGAGTATTTTCGAAGCAATTAAATGCTGTAATGTGAGGAGGAACGATTGAAGGGGTCAATTATCGGATATAATAGATGATTTTAGTTAGGGTAAAAATAACTGAGATATCGCAATGTTCTGGGAACTAATTCTCGTAAAACAATTTTAAATACGAAAGTTGACTTTGGTATATGAGATTGAGTATATATTGGCATTCTGCTCCATAAATATTACAATAATAGATAGCTTTATACAGGGTGTTTGGTAATATACTGACGATATTCAAGTGACGATATCTCAAAAATAACAAAAGACTTCTCGAAAAAAAACTACAAGTTATATAATCAAATTTTAAAGAAAATCGACTAAGTTTAGGTGATTAATTCGATATAAAATTTGCTGCATAATTTGCAATCTGAAAAAGGCCGATTTAATATCTCTTTCGGAAATGGCTGCGGGGTTTGGGTTAGAAAGGGACAACAAGAAATATCTCGAGACGTCACCAGTATCTGTGGTCAGATGGCAAGCATTATGCAATAGCACAACATAAGTTTATTAAAGTGTTTGTTTTTATATGCCAAAATAAATTGCACATTTCTATGGTAAACATTTCACAAATTTATTTATTAAGCTCATCAAAAGAACCCCTTTCATTTTTGTGCGTATATTATCAAACACTCTATATATATATATATATATATAAAGTGTATAATCGCATGCCAGTCAACTCATCATACCATTGTATGGTCAGATACGTAGGTACGTGAATACGGGACATATTTAACGTATCGAGAATATATCGATACCTACTCAAATTTTACTATATTAAGTTACGGAAATTGGCCATCTGATAGTAGGTAATAATTGTTTTGTGTAGTTTTTTGGGGGCAAAAAGTCAATACAATTTTTAAATTTACTTACGCTCTTGGGCGTTAATCGCATTTATGAATTCGTTATCGAGCTAGCAATGAGCAACTTTCAAAGCATGTGTTTTGGCCAAGGGCTATCCACCAGACTTCAGGATCACCACGAAATTATAATGGATCAGAACCCCAACCCCACCACTCACCTCAGTCGCTTCGCCGCTCCAGATGAATAGAAGCGGCCGCAGGCGCCAAGTGAGATTGTTGTAGCCTTTCTAGATTATTGTAGACACAGTATAGGTCTGTTCTCCAAACAAATTCGTTAAATATTTTTAAATATCCAAAATTCAACCATTCGCAAAAACTCTCCGCACCAGACGTCACTTTTTTTAAATCTTTTTTTTTTGTTTGTACTGCGCGTACCGAGGAGCTTTCATGGCACCTGGATGAAGACCCGTTGGAAACGGCTTCTCGACAGTGTTCTATCCATTACAAAAGCAGTAAACCCAAAATCTGGCTCAAACAGCATTAGTGATTAAAGAACATTCTAATGAACCCAGTTTCATAAACCAAAATATAAAATGTAAGCTTCGCTTCTAATTATTTTCGCGTTAGATTTTGACAGATGGCGGGAAAGGAAGATGGCGGCTTCGAAAATAGACTCCATAGACACGGATTTAGCCATAGACTATCTCTTTGATGCTTTGATGTCACCGAATCAAATTACAAAAGTAAAACTTCCTCTGTCTTGATGTCTGTAAATGAATTGGTGTTACGGATTTAGATCTATTTTCGGATTGGTCTGCCTATTTGCTAGCTTTAGGATTAAATTGTGGGATCGGTTTTTTTATACCACCTGTGGTATCCTACCTACCACTTGGACTTCCCTAGACGAACTCTTTCATAATATGGAGCTATCTCTACTAAGTACTATTTTTTATACTACCTGCGAGGTGGAACAAGCTTATGGCCCAATTGATGTTAAGCGGTAACCATCGCCTATAACAAAGTATAGCCGTAGGTCACGCACCTTAGATATGTGACATCCGATGCACTGTTCTGCGACCATCAACTTGAGAGGTACAGGTGTAAATCATATGCCTGTCATTTTTGTAATTATTCAATTCAAAACAATTCAATAAAATTTATTTCAGACTTAAGTATTATGTCCATATATTGTTAGTACTACAATTGTTTACAACTATGTTAGTAATACAAATACAAAATAAATAAGGATAAAACACAAATAAATTTAAATCAAAACAAATTACAAATCAAATTTAAAATTAAAATAAATTAAAAACACATATCAAATAATGATAAAAATATATGAATAAATAAAAACTGAAATACTTATTTTCTAACATGTAGCTTTATCAGACAAAACGCGCAGGATAGTGTTACCGCTGCCGCGGGCACGGCACAGCATCGAGGCGGCTCTCTTGCGTAGAATGGCATTATACCGGCCACCATACCCTTCAAACCGAAACACAGCAATGCTGCTTGGCGGCAGAAATAGGCATGATTGTAGTACTTCCCCGGGCGAGCCATTTCACAAGAAACTCTACTTCACTCTACTTTTAGAAGTCAGGTAATTCCCATGTATCAAATCTTTTATACACCATAAAATCAACCAAAAGAAGTCTAATACTGAACATCGGCTTACCCCATAGATTTCCAGAGCAACCGATCTTGTATCTTGTTATGAAAACTTTGAAAAAAGCTTCATTTTTGTAAAACACGAGTGAGACTACGCCGGCTCCATCGCGCCATGAACACTAAGTGTGCAAAATGTCCTCCATTTGTACACAAATAGAAAAGAAATCTAAATTCTAATGAAATAATAAAACCAGGCGCCTGAAGAACTTTAAAGAGCAATCTGTGGTCAGGAATGGTAGGTACTTTAGAGAATGCTGTAAATTTTTAAAAAGTAAGTAAGTATCTACTTAGAGTTTTGAAAAATATTTATAAAATATACAATAACCACTAAAACTATTGGTTTTATGGCTTCTATGCCTAGTAGTGGCGATGCTCATCATCATCAGTGGGGATGCTTGCCCATAACCTCTTACCCGTAATCCAGCCTTTTTGACATTTCCTACCGGTTAGATTTGAACCAAGGAAGTACCTATAAACAAACTTCATTGATTTGAACTCAGGATGGAGTGATTAATGATTTTATGGTGTTGAATTGAGCATTTGAACAAACCTAATGTTTATTTTGCCAATGTCACCAACACGCTAAATCAATGTCAAACTCTGTCAATCAAAAATCAAGCTGATTCAAATTATTTCAAATTGTCAATGTCATTGTCAGATAAACGGCAACACGTCATAACAACAACAGCGTCACCAAATCGTGATTTTGTCGTGTTTTTCGATAAAACTTGCTGAAAATACACTTTATATTCTCATAAAATGGTTCACACAACAATGGAAGGCTCGCTCTTTGTAAGTATATGACTTTTACTACAAAATCTCTGTTGGAAACTAACCTAGAATCACATGAAGTTCGTGATAAAACATTCGTGATTTTCTCCAGACACCGTCTTCTGACCTGCAGTTTCTTCAGACTTCAGTAAGACTTGCTCGTACATCAATTTGGAATATTTTACAATCCAATTCAACACTATTGTGATATGTCACACTTCAGTTTCACAACTTTACACAGCATTTTATTGATATATTCAACTGAGCGCTTCCCGATACAAGCAATTTATTTGCATAAATACCTTCGAGAGGCAGCTTATGGTGTTGGTTCTGGATATAATAGCCATCTAGCTCGCCAGGGGTTTCAAAAACTGCTGGCCAATAGCTCAATACCCAAAACATTGATGTGGTTGCAAAGTTACAGGTAGAAACAGGGAGGTAGATCATGTTTTCATATTTATATAGATAGGCATGGTGTTTACATGATAAAATTTATTTCATATACCTAAGTCATTAGACAAAATAAAAAAATAAAAATTGAGCATTCTATTCCTTTGATGATGTTAAGAATTCTAATGGTTGGGGGGGGGGGGGGGGGGGAATAAAATCTGCACTGACATCCTACATAGGGGTGTATTGTGCATTACCTCCCTTCTAACCTGACTGTTTTGCTGTTTCCAAAGTTCATGCAGTCCTATCTTCAGTCTAGCTTCGTCTGGCCGTACAGTGCAGCAGCATGCGGTCCACTGTCTCTTCATCCTGTAGACATCGCCCACTATCATTGGCTCATGTCTTCAGGAGATGACAGTGTAGAAAACCTTACCTACCTGAAGTTACATGATACATTAAAATAAAATACATACATACATTTCAGGAGCCGACCCTGTACATAGTGAAAGGTATGTGCATTCTTGATAATGACGGCAACAGGATCCTGGCCAAGTACTATGATAAGAATGTGCTGCCTACAACAAAGGAACAGAAGGCGTTTGAGAAGAACTTATTTAATAAGACCCACAGGTATTCAATTGGTCAGCGTACCACCTTGCCTTTGATAATTATTTATAAGATAATTTATTACTACAAAAGCTACTAAAGTGAACAACCTCAAGAGACTTTCAGTATATTGTGTATCACTGTATTTACGACATTAATATAAATCACGGGTAAGGCTGATGGCTAGAATTATTATTGTAAAATAGGTTTTTTCAAATTAATTACCATAATCTTTTTTTTAATTTTCAATTTATCTTATTATTAAGTCCTAAAATATCAAAAAAACAACCTGTATAAAATAAGTAAACAAATCATACTCATTCATCATCTACGTGAGTACCTGTTAACTGACTTTGGCGCCACTGATTTATTTTAAAATTGTTTATTGGAAATAAATCGATTACTGGATAAATGTTCAACCTGGTATTAAAAACCAATCTTTAGCATCAGTTAATGTGATCCAGATGTGTGTTTTAAATTTATGTCATGAATGTGGTGACAGACTGTTTATAAAGTTTATTTCAGGCAACAATGTGCACATACAACATATGATAACATGTATCTAATCTATAAATATCTTAAATAAATATATAAAACAATAAACTTAAACTTACATCCACAATACTAATACATAATTACAGTAGTTGCCATAATCATCATCATCAACAGCCCATAAGTACCCACTGCTGGGTGTAGGCCTCCCTTTGTAAACCCCACCTTTCCCGATCCTATGCTGCGCGCATCCAGGAGTTGCCCACGACTTTCTTTATGTTGTCGACCCACCGCGACAACATGTCCTGGACTTCTTAGGTCTGTTCTTGGCCACCATTCGGTCAAAGATTTACTCCAGCTGCCATCACCTCGTCTAGCCAAGTGTCCTGCCCAGTTTCACTTGAGTTCCTCTACTTTTGTTCCGACGTCTTGAACTTTCATCTGGCGTCGGATTTCGGTATTCGGAACTCGATCTAGCTGGTTGATGCCCAGCATGGCGCGCTCCATGGCTCTCTGTGCAACTCTTACTCTGTACACAGTTTCGTTCTTAGTGGGCGCCCGTGTTTCAGCACCGTAAGTCATTGTTGGCAGGACACATTGGTTATACAGACGGGTTTTCAAGCATTGTGGGATCTGCCATAATACTTTAACTTAAGTATAAATTTGTATATTTTCAGAGCAAATGCTGAGATAATTATGCTGGAAGGGCTGACCTGCGTTTACAAGAGCAACGTCGATCTTTTCTTCTATGTTATGGGCAGCTCACATGAAAATGAGGTAAGTAACTAAGTAATCATATTTAAATTTCATTTTTAATTCAAAAAGAGGGGTGTTAGGTTAAGTTTTTTACTTCCTCCGTGGCGCAATGGGCGAATAGCCGGCTGAGACGCAGGAGGTAGTGGGTTCGATTCCCGCCGCGGAACAAATGTTTGCATGATCTACAGATATTTGTTCTGGGTCTGGGTGTTTTTCTATATAATATAATTATGTATTTACAAAACAAAAGTATATAAGTATTCTATTAGTTATCTGGTTCTCATAGTACAAGCTCTGCTTAGTTTGGGGCTAGATAGCGCTGTGTGAAATGTCCAGCGATATTTATTTATTTATTTTATTTATATATATTTTCACACCTCTATATCTGTATATAGTCTGTCTGTTTGTGTGGCACGTAGTTCCCAAAAGGTTGGACAGATTCGGACGCTGGTTTTTTTTAATAGAAAGCTTGTTTTAACTTTTAAATAATTTTTATATGGATCATAATATAATATTTATTATCACTGTTATTTCACATGTGAAAAATCACGGGCAACGAAACCGCCCGATGAATTCCGAAGAAATGCGAAATTTTATAGCAGATCCGAATGACTGCGACCGATATACTATGAAAACCGAAAGTGATGTCATTTGAATGTTTTTTAGTAGGTTATGCGAAGAGAAATAGCAGGTGTCACATGCTACTTCTGGAACGTTCCATTCCTATTGTCCAGTTAATTTTTTGTATGATGTGGAATAACTCTTTTTGTAGGTACGAATGTTTGCATGATCTACAGATATTTGTTTTAGTCCCAGAAGTCCCGGAACAATGTTTCTTTATGTACATCAATACTAATATTATCAATTCGAAAGTTACTCTTTGTGTTTGTTACGTTTTCACGACTAAACGGCTGGACCGATTTCAATGAAATTTAGTATACAGATAGATTATGACTGGGGTTGGGCATAGGCTGCTTTTTACCCGACGCTGAAGGAGGGTAATGTTTTTAATGACAAACCACGCGTGCGAAGCCGTGGGCTGGTCAGCTAGTAGTTATATAAGTTGTTTATCTGTTACCTGATTCCCATAGTAACTTTTCCTTAGTTTGGGGCAAGATAGCGCTGTGTGAAATTTCCAGCATTATTAATTTATCAATTTGTTTTAGCTTATCCTGATGTCTGTGCTGAATGCTCTGTACGAGTCAGTCAGTATCCTCGTCAGGAGAAATGTGGAGCGACGAGTTCTTCTCGACAATCTGGACTCCGTCATGTTAGCTGTGGACGAGATCTGTGATGGAGGGTAGGTTGAATCCTTTAAATTATATTTGATCGAGCGAAGCGAGATTTCCAAATCGACTTGGGCAAATCGGCGTTGTAAGTATGTATGTTTGTTTGTCTGAGGATAACTTTCGAAGCGTTTATCCGATCATCGTGAATTTTGATACATAGGTAGGTAGTGATGGCATAATTTTGATGTGACTAAATAAGCTAAAAATGGGGGGGGGGGGGGTTGAGATATTGGGGTTTAAGTGGGATAACGTGTCAAATAAAAGGTCTTTATTAGTACATTTCGATTCCGTTTTTATTTTTAGTAAAAATCATGTAGTTTTTAAGTTATTAGTCATAATAAAAACTGAACTTTGGCAAAATTCACAGGGTATTCACTCCCAAAAGTTGGAAATCCAGAATAACTGCAATTTGTACCCCAAAAAAGGGTTACCAATTAACATGAACTCCCGTTACCTGTAATTTGAAAGAAACTATAGGTCAAGTAATTTGGTTATTTATTTCATGGCACTATTTTGATAGTCAAAGATTACAAATACTTAACATTTTTTTTGTTTTTATGGGAGACTCGCGAGATCGCAGTTCGGGGCGAACCACTAGTTCTCAACAATCTGGCTTCCGCCCCGGACATAGCACAGTCACAGCGCTCATCAATAGTACCGATGACATTCGGTTTGGGAAGGCGACTGTACTGTCACTCCTCGACTTCAAGCAATGCTCTCAGTGTATTACACTCTCTTAACATATCTCCAACGGCTATTGACTGGTTTCGTAGTTGTTTAGACACCGCCAACGCATCCGTATTGAAGATACTTATTCTTCATGGTACAGTCTCTCCGCTGGTGTCCCTCAAGGCGGCGTCTTATCTCCTCTCCTTTTCTCTGTTTTCATTCACACAATATCTCACATATTATCTTCTTGCTGCCACCTGTATAAAGATGACTAGAGGTTGCGTTGTGCGCGAGCTGCTCGCAGCTCGCGTGTTTTTCTTTTAGTCGAAGAAGTAATTAAAGAGGATATCGAGCTGTTAAAAGCCATCAAAGAGGATATCCATGTGTAAGAAGCAGTCAAAGACGATATCAAAATGGAAGAAGCAATCAAATCAAAGAGGATTTCCAAGTGGAAGCAGCAATTAAAGAGGATATTGAAGTGAAAGAATCAATCAAATAGGATATCGAAGCAGCAGAAACAATCAAAGAGGAAATTAAAGTTGAGTAAGCAATCAAAGAGGATACCGAGGTGGTAAGAGCATTCTAAGAGGATGACGTAGTAAAAAAAGCAATCAAAGACGATATCGAAGTGGAAGAAACAGTCAAAAACGATATCGAAGTGGAAGAAGCAATCAAAGAGGATATTGAAGTGAAAGAAGCAATCAAATAGGATATCGAAGTAGCAGAAACAATCAAAGAGGAAATTAAAGTTGAGTAAGCAATCAAAGAGGATACCGAGGTGGTAGAAGCGTTCTAAGAGGATGACGAAGTGAAAAAAGCAATCAGACGATATCGAAGTGGAAGAAATAGTCAAAAACGATATCGAAGTGGAAGAAGCAATCAAAGAGGATATTGACGTGAAAGAAGCAATCAAATAGGATATCGAAGTAGCAGAAACAAGCAAAGAGGAAATTAAAGTTGAGTAAGCAATCAAAGAGGATACCGAGGTGGTAGAAGCGTTCTAAGAGGATGACGAAGTGAAAAAGCAATCAAAGACGATATCGAAGTGGAAGAAACAGTCAATGACGATATCGAAGTGGAAGAAGCAATCAAAGAGGATATCGAAGTGGAAGAAGCAATCAAAGAGGATATCGAAGTGGAAGAAGCAATCAAAGAGGGTTTCGAAGTGGAAGAAGCCATCACAGAGGATATCAAAGTGAAAATGCCATCAAAAACGATATCGAAGATGAAGACGCAATCAAAGAGAATATTGCAGTGCAAGAAGCAATCAAAAGGAAATCGAAAATGATATCGAATTGGTAGAAGCAATAAAAGAGGATATCAAAGTGGAAGAAGCAATCAAAGAGGATATCGAGCTGTTTAAAGTTATCGAAGAGGATATCCATGTGTAAGAAGCAGTCAAAGACGATCGAAATGGAAGAAGCCATCAAATCAAAGCGCATATCCAAGTGGAAGCAGCAATCAAAGATGATATCGAAGTGGAAGAAGCAATCAAAGAGGATATTGAAGTGAAAGAAGCAATCAAATAGGATATCGAAGTAGCAGAAACAATTAAAGAGGAAATTGAAATTGAGTAAAAGACGTCGAGGACAAGGATAAAAATAAAAAACGGTTTCACCAAAAACTTATACTAATATTTTGTAAAAGTTTCCTCGAGCTATCTCTTCCCGTTTAAAAGATACGAGCGATTTAAGTTTTGTATGAAAACCCATAATTCTGTGGAGTGGAAATTGAAGTAAAAGAAGCAATTGAAGAAGACATATAAGTAGAAAAAGACATTAAAAAGGATATCAAAGTGGAAGAAGCTAAAATAGAGGATATCGAGGTGAAAGAAGCATTCAAGGAGGAAGACCAAGTGAGAGAAGCATTCAAAAAGGATGTCAAGAGCAATGATGGTAATAAAAAAACTATTCGACCAAAAATTTGAACCAATAGTTTGTAAAAGTTTGCTAGGCGTAACTGTTCCCGTTTAGAAGATACGAGCGATTTAAGATTTGTATTAAAACCCATAATTTTGTAGAGTGGGAATTGAAGTAAAAGAAGCAATTGAAGAAAATATATAAGTAGATAAAGCAATTAAAAAGGATATCAAAGTGGAAGAAGCAAAAATAGAGGATATCGAGGCAAAAGAAGCATTTAAAGTGGAAGACGAAGTAAGAGAAGCATTCAAAACGGATGTCAAGGGCAATGATGGTATTAAAAAAACTATTCCACCAAAAATTTGTACCAATATTTTGTAAAAGTTTGCTAGGCGTAACTGTTCCCGTTTAGAAGATACGAGCGATTTAAGATTTGTATTAAAACCCATAATTTTGTAGAGTGGGAATTGAAGTAAAAGAAGCAATTAAGAAAATATATAAGTAGAAAAAGCAATTAAAAAGGATATCAAAGTGGAAGAAGCAAAAATAGAGGATATCGAGGTGAAAGAAGCATTCAAAAAGGATGTCAAGATCAATGATGGTAATAAAAAAAATATTCGACCAAAAATTTGTACCAATATTTTGTAAAAGTTTGCTAGGCGTAACTGTTCCCGTTTAGAAGATACGAGCGATTTAAGATTTGTATTTGTACCCATAATTTTGTAGAGTGGAAATTGTAGTAAAAGAAGCAATTAAGAAAATATATAAGTAGAAAAAGCAATTAAAAAGGATATCAAAGTGGAAGAAGCAAAAATAGAGGATATCGAGGTGAAAGAAGCATTCAAAAAGGATGTCAAGATCAATGATGGTAATAAAAAAAATATTCGACCAATAATTTGTACCAATATTTTGTAAAAGTTTGCTAGGCGTAACTGTTCCCGTTTAGAAGATACGAGCGATTTAAGATTTGTATTAAAACCCATAATTTTGTAGAGTGGAAATTGTAGTAAAAGAAGCAATTAAGAAAATATATAAGTAGAAAAAGCAATTAAAAAGGATATCAAAGTGGAAGAAGCAAAAATAGAGGATATTGAGGTGAAAGAAGCATTCAAAGCGGAAGACGAAGTAAGAGAAGCATTCAAAAAGGATCTCAAGGGCAATGATGATATTAAAAAAACTATTCCACCAAAAATTAGTACCAATATTTTGTAAAAGTTTGCTGGGGGTAACTCTTCCCGTTTAGAAGATACGAGCGATTTAAGATTTGTATTAAAACCCATAATTTTGTAGAGTCGATATTGAAGTAAGAGAAGTAATTGAAGAAAATATAAAAATAGAAAAAACAATTCAAAAGTATATTGAAGTAAAAATGCCATCAAAGAGGATTTCGAAGTTATAGAAACAATTAAAGAGGATATCAATGTGGAAGAAACATTCGAAAACGAAAAGGAAGTGAGAGAAGAATTCAAAATGATGGCAAGGGCGATGATGACCGTAAAATAACGATTCCACCAAAAATTTGTGCTACCAAAAAAAATTGATTTTCCAAAATGATCACAGTGGATGTTGCATAATAAAAAAAAATTGACGTTCCAAAATGATGATGTGGATGAGACATAATTTAAAAAAAATGATGTTCCAAAATGATCACAGTGGATGATGAATAATAAAAAAAAAATTGACGTTCCAAAGTGATCATTGTGGATGAGGCGTAATTAAAAAAATGATGTACCAAAATGATCACAGTGGATGTTGCATAAAAAAATAATAATAATTGACGTTCCAAAGTGATCATTGTGGATGAGGCATATTTAAAAAAAATTATGTACCAAAATGATCATAGTGGATGTTGCATAATAAAAAAAAAATAATTGACGTTCCAAAGTGATCATTGTGGATGAGGCATAATTAAAAAAAATGATGTACCAAAATGATCACAGTGGATGTTGCATAATAAAAAAAAATTGACGTTCCAAAATGATCATTGTGGATGAGGCATAATTTAAAAAAAATTGATTTTCCAAAATGATCACAAAGGATTTTGCATAGTAAAAAAAAAAAAAAATTGACGTTCCAAAATGATCATTGTGGATGAGGCATAATTAAAAAAAATTATATTCCAAAATGATCACAGTGGATGATGCATAATAAAAAAATAAAAAATAATTGACGTTCCAAAGTGATCATTGTGGATGAGGCGTAATTAAAAAAATGATGTACCAAAATGATCACAGTGGATGTTGCATAATAAAAATAAAAAAAAATTGACGTTCCAAAGTGATCATTGTGGATGAGGCATAATTAAAAAAAATGATGTACCAAAATATCACAGTGGATGTTGCATAATAAAAAAAAATTGACGTTCCAAAGTGATCATAGTGGATGAGGCATAATTGAAAAAAAATGATGTTCCAAAATGATCACAGTGGATGATGCATAATAAAAAAAAATAATTGACGTTCCAAAGTGATCATTGTGGATGAGGCATAATTAAAAAAAATGATGTACCAAAATGAACACAGTGGATGTTGCATAATAAAAAAAAAATAATTGACGTTCCAAAGTGATCATTGTGGATGAGGCATAATTAAAAAAAATGATGTACCAAAATGATCATTGTGGATGTGGCATAATTTAATAAAATTGATTTTCCAAAATGATCACAAAGGATTTTGCATAGTAAAAAAAAAAAAAAAATGACGTTCCAAAATGGTCATTGTGGATGAGGCATAATTAAAAAAAATTATGTTCCAAAATGATCACAGTGGATGATGCATAATAAAAAAATAATAATTGACGTTCCAAAGTGATCATTGTGGATGAGGCATAATTAAAAAAAATGATGTACCAAAATGATCACAGTGGATGTTGCATAATAAAAAAAAATGACGTTCCAAAATGATCATTGTGGATGAGGCATAATTAAAAAAAATGATGTTCCAAAATGATCACAGTGGATGATGCATAATAAAAAAATAATAATTGACGTTCCAAAGTGATCATTGTGGATGAGGCATAATTAAAAAAAATGATGTTCTAAAATGATCACAGTGGATGATGCATAATAAAAAAAAATAATTGACGTTCCAAAGTGATCATTGTGGATGAGGCATAATTAAAAAAAATGATGTACCAAAATGATCATTGTGGATGTGGCATAATTTAATAAAATTGATTTTCCAAAATGATCACAAAGGATTTTGCATAGTAAAAAAAAAAAAAATGACGTTCCAAAATGGTCATTGTGGATGAGGCATAATTAAAAAAAATGATGTTCCAAAATGATCACAGTGGATGATGCATAATAAAAAAAAAATAATTGACGTTCCAAAGTGATCATTGTGGATGAGGCATAATTAAAAAAAATGATGTACCAAAATGATCACAGTGGATGTTGCATAATAAAAAAAAATGACGTTCCAAAATGATCATTGTGGATGAGGCATAATTAAAAAAAATGATGTTCCAAAATGATCACAGTGGATGATGCATAATAAAAAAAATAATAATTGATGTTCCAAAGTGATCATTGTGGATGAGGCATAATTAAAAAAAATGATGTTCTAAAATGATCACAGTGGATGATGCATAATAAAAAAAAATAATTGACGTTCCAAAGTGATCATTGTGGATGAGGCATAATTAAAAAAAATGATGTACCAAAATGATCATTGTGGATGTGGCATAATTTAATAAAATTGATTTTCCAAAATGATCACAAAGGATTTTGCATAGTAAAAAAAAAAAAAATGACGTTCCAAAATGGTCATTGTGGATGAGGCATAATTAAAAAAAATGATGTTCCAAAATGATCACAGTGGATGATGCATAATAAAAAAAAAAAAATTGACGTTCCAAAGTGATCATTGTGGATGAGGCATAATTAAAAAAAATGATGTACCAAAATGATCACAGTGGATGTTGCATAATAAAAAAAATGACGTTCCAAAATGATCATTGTGGATGAGGCATAATTAAAAAAAATGATGTTCCAAAATGATCACAGTGGATGATGCATAATAAAAAAAAAATAATTGACGTTCCAAAGTGATCATTGTGGATGAGGCATAATTAAAAAAAATGATGTTCTAAAATGATCACAGTGGATGATGCATAATAAAAAAAAAATAATTGACGTTCCAAAGTGATCATTGTGGATGAGCCATAATTAAAAAAATGATGTACCAAAATATCACAGTGGATGTTGCATAATAAAAAAAAATTGACGTTCCAAAGTGATCATTGTGGATGAGGCATAATTGAAAAAAAAATGATGTTCCAAAATGATCACAGTGGATGATGCATAATAAAAAAAAAAAAATTGACGTTCCAAAGTGATCATTGTGGATGAAGCATAATTGAAAAAAAAATTATGTTCCAAAATGATCACAGTGGATGATGCATAATAAAAAAAAAAAAATTGACGTTCCAAAGTGATCATTGTGGATGAGGCATAATTAAAAAAATGTGGATGTTCCAAAATAAACATGATGAACGTTGCATACTAAAAAAAAAAAAAAATTGGATGTTCCAAAATGATGATGATGACCTTTGCAAAAACTATGAAAGTTATCTCATATCCCTCCACCACCATTATATAGAATCAAGCAAATTTACAGTAATTTTATAGTACACACAAGCCGTGGGCTCCCTACAAAAACAGTATGAAAATTACGGCAAACGAAATATACGGTTTACGGTATTCATACAGAAATATTTTGTATGGGACAATTTTTTTTTTGTATGAAAGACAATTTTTTTTCATGGATCCGGATATAAAAAAATGTCCTCAGCAACATTAGTTTTTGCACCAACGCTGTAAGACCTATACTTTCCGAGATACGATGTCGATGGGAGCGAATGGGGGACAAAAGGGGTACTTTAGGATTTATTCCCAACTCGACCTAACTCCCTCTATACGATCCTACCAAACATTTCCACCCTACGAGGGGGCATCTGGGAGAACAATGATGTCAATGAGTCAATCAGTGAGTCAGTGGTAATGCAGTTTTATATAATTTACAAATTTATACACAAGCCATGGTTGATAACATTAACGGAGCAATCAGCATAATAAATTCAGATTTGGACCGAATTTGTGATTGGAGCAAAGCCTTTGGCCTTACAGTAAACCCACAAAATGATATTCCCCGGCTAAAGTTCGCAATTTTTTACCAACAGCCACCAAAATTATGCATGCACAATCCCTTCTACTCCCTATCTTAGATTACTCGGCCTTTCCGAAGTCCATTTGAGCAAACTTGAACGCCTTCAAAATATTTGTATTCGGTTCATATTTGGCTTGCGCAAGTATGACCATGTTTCACAATTTGCAAAACTCAAGTGGCTCCCTATCCGTCTTCGCCGGGATGCACATATTGACCCTTCTACTTAAAATACTATTACAGAATGGACCCTAACTCAGCATGGTGCGATATCTGATGATGATTTATTTAATACCTGTTTTTCTGTAATTCCAGTATAATCCTAGACGCTGATCCTACTTCCATAGTCGGACGGGCAGCGCTCCGTTCTGAGGACGTGCCGCTCGGAGAGCAGACCGTTGCACAGGTAGTAGACCAAATCAATAAGATGTTTTGGTAGTATTATAAACAGAGATACGTTGATTAATAATTTGAGAATTATTTAATGACTCCGACTGCGTTTGCCAACAAATATTGCTGGATATTTCACACAGCGCTATCTAGCAAATGCTAGATGACGCTGTGTGAAATGTTCAGCATTTCTAAACCGGCTAATTGCGAACGGCTATATTTTATTTTGACAAGTAACATTTAACAAAAATATAACCGATTTAACCGAACCACTGAACCGATTTTGATGAAATTTCTACGGGACCAATCTGAAAGTTTTTCCTTTTAATTAAAAAAAGAATTTTCAAAGTCGGTTCATAAATGACGGAGTACTTTTTTAAAAACATAAACATATAAACTTATTGAGAACCTCCTTTTTTGAAGTCGTTTAAAAATAGTTTTCAAAATTTGGAAATTAAATAGTATTTTTATTTCTTATCTTATACTTACGGAAAATATGCGGAACGGCGCTTTAGTCGTAATCTGAACCGTCTCACTATATTCGACCCTGACGTGACAGAACCCGGTAGCACAATTGGATAGTGCATCCTCTTATCAAGCGGAAGGTTGCGGGTTCAAGTCCCGTATAGACTTGAGGCTTGAGATGGTTTTAAATTTTTTGTAAATTAAGTCGAAGAAAGGCGCTGATGAAGTTACGAGAGTCAGCTAGTATCATATAAACAAAAAAATCTCAAATTATTAATAAACGTATTCCGCTGATTCCAGTACTGGTAACTAACTACGCTTGCCCCATGTTTGTCAATATTTGATCCTAGATCATTTAGCAGCACTTAAAAAATAGTATTCCTAGATTAGTACAAACCTAAACGATAAAATGCATTCCAGTTCAATTAAAAAAATATTGTAAAAAAAGTCAATTGACATACAAAATATTCGATATATACGACCTAAAGGTTACCTAGCTTCAGCCCAGTTCAATGTGATTTTTATAAATTGTCCATAATTTGACACAGAAGTAATTTACTTGGTATTAATTTTTAAATTCAATTCAATTGTATAAAATTTATTTCAGACGTTTTATGTCCATGTATATGGTTAGTACTACATTTATATATACAGGGTGTTTGGTAATATACTGACGATATTCAAGTGACGGTTCCTCAAAACATAAAAAAGACTTCTCGAAAAAAAAACTACTAGTTATATCATCAAATTTTAAAGAAAATCAACTAAGTTTAGGTGATTAATTCGATTTAAAACTTACTGCGTACTCTTGCAATCGACACCCAAAAAAAGGCCGGTTTGATATCTCGGAAATGGCTGCGGGTTTTGGGTTAGAAAGGGGCAAAAAGAGATATCTCGAGACGTCACCAATACAGTATCTGTGGTTAGATGGCAAGCATTATGCATTATGCAATAGCACAACATAAGTTTAATAAAGTGCTTGTTATTACATGCCAAAATAAATTTCACATTTCTATGGTAAACATTACACAAATTTATTTATTATGCTCATCACAATAACCCCTTTCATTTTTGTGCGTATATTATCAAACACCCCATATATATGATAGTAATAAAAAATGTAAATAAATAAAGATAAAAGATATATAAATTAAAATCAAAACAAATTACATTCAAAATCAAAATAAATTAAAACATGTCAAATAATGATGATATTTGTAGACTGAATCCAACAAACGATTGCAAATATACAACCTGTTTTGTTATGCACGACATTAATTTAAAACACACATTCGAATCGTATTAACTGATTTTACTAGCTTGAATATTTATCCAGAAATCGATACATTTCCAATAAAAAACTTAACGTGGATTTTTGCGTAAAATGATTCAAAAACCCACTATTTATAATTATTTAGGAAAAGTATGAGCGAATAATTTACAAACATATCACATTGAATTAGGTAAAAAAGTATTGCGTCTTACTAACAGGGAATTCCCATAAGTGTAAAATTCAGTTTATACGATCCTTCTATCTTTTACAACGAATGCTAATTCTAAATACAGTATTATTGTATTTAGCTAATATTTTTGTTAAACTTAAAAGAAAAATGTATTCATGTTGCCATAGTTGTCATTTTTTGCCATATCTTTTTGAAACATTGATTATATCAAATGATTTTTGGGCTATGAAAACTAGGGTTATTTGATTTTTTGGGCTATGATTATCAAAAGACTGTACAAAAATTTTATCATCGTATTATAAGGATATTATCCTTACTATATTTAATTTTATAGATATGCGTGAATATTTATTTATAAATAGGCGTGAAT
This sequence comes from Philereme transversata, assembly GCA_963924445.1. Classification (NCBI taxonomy): domain Eukaryota; kingdom Metazoa; phylum Arthropoda; class Insecta; order Lepidoptera; family Geometridae; genus Philereme; species Philereme transversata. The sequence goes on from OZ004346.1 coordinate 23,591,330, forward strand.
ATTAACAGACTTTAATTTTTTGTCCTATATGTGTTTTTAATACTTCTGTGGTGTGTAACCTTTGTGTGTTTGTTGCAAAAATAATGTAAGTATACTTAGTAACTAACAATAATACCAAATTTTATAAATGTCATTTTTAACAACATTAAGTTCATGGGATTTGACTAATATGTTAATTTTGGGTGACCTCTAAATTAACTGAATGCTGGACCTTTTTTGATAGAAATTTGCACTTGCCGATAATTAGGAAAAATCATTTTTTTTTTCGAATTCATCTAATAGTTTTTTTATTAATAATTTCAGATACTCAACAACTTAATGAATATTTAAGAATCCGTGGGAACAAACTAAATACTTAGATTAAAATAAATACATTAGTTGAACTAAATACGTATGTACATTTGTCGTTATGTATTAGATAAGATTGTATATTAAATGTATGTTTTCAAAACATTTTTTTTATTTCTATCTGCTATGGCCATACATTTTTAAAATTAACTGCTTATAAGCGGGCTGTTTGGTTTGGTTCACATTTATTTCATTTATCAATCATTCTTATTATGTTGGTGTGAGATTTATTTAGAGAATTTTGCAACTTTATCTATTTAGATTTGCTAAGATCATTATTTTGAGTCTTATAGAAAATTCAATTCGTCACAGATGATTGGCAGAAAATGCTGTTTAGCAAGTCCTCTCTTTGTTTTTATTTATCTGTACAATAAAGTATAAACTAAACGTAAGATTAAATAAACGTCTATGTTCAAGCAGTTGACACTGAAATAATTTAAGTATTTAAATCCCTATTACATATAAAAACTGTCTAATAAAGTTTGCTGGGAGCCATTGGGTGCAAATCGCTCTGGTAATCTATGGGAAGGCCTATGTTTAGCAGTGGCCGTTCTCTGGCTGATATGATAATGATATGTTACTAAATACATAATGATACATTATTTTACAAGAACACAAGAAATTAATGAATAACAGAAGTTCGTCTCGAACCTGGCGATGTTCTGGGAGCCAATTCACGTAATACAATTTTAAAAACAACGAATGTTGACCCAAACGAGAGATTATGAATTGAATATATTTAGACATTCTGCTTTATTAATTTTACAAATTAGCTTGATATAAATAAAGTGTATAATCACATGTCAGTCAACTCATACCATTGTGTTGTCAGTTACGTGAATAGTAGATTATTAAACGAGGGGATAAAGCAGTGTCTTGCGTCACGGGCGCTATATTGAATTCCAAACGTAACGAAGGATTCTAGAGTTAACTCACGAATCCTGAGTGCAGAGAGGGATATAAGCACGCCCAAGACAGCTTTATCCGCGAAGAGAATACTCAACTTTTCACACTTTCTGCGAAACAATAAAAACCAAATCTAGGTTGTTGCATTCTGTGCAGAAGTTAGTTCCATTTACGAATAAGTTCTTGAAGTTCAGTACAACTGGGCTCCCGGCTCAGCCGTAGGGATTTAATCACCTGCTTTCGGTGAGGTTTACATGAATGTAATATGACATTGTCGAGCAGGTGGTGTGAAAACAATATTATTATTTTTTGATTTAGTTGTCACAAATTTTTTTTACAAACAGTAATGTATAAAATACCACTAAAAACCACTTAGGGTTGCAGGGATAATGCTATCATAAAAAGAGTCTACATCATAAAAAACTGAAACTCTGAAGTGCTCAATCCAAAACAAATAATGTCACTAGGTAGTTAGTTATTTGAAACTTGCATACAAGTCAAATTGATTAAAAGCTAATATAGAAATTAAATGAAATTTAATACATAAAAATGTGGTTAAATTACAAGATTATATATAAGATAAATTTTAGTTTAGGTCCAACACATTTCGCTTATGATAAGCAAGCAATTTGCAATTAGTGTTCAGTGCTTTTAAATACGACTAGAAAAGAATAGTTTTAAAGTGCTTGTAGATAAGATTTTATCATACCTGATTTACCTATTGACCAAAAGTGACCGCAAGGTCAGCTGAATGATTTTCAGACAGTGTATTTAGTTTCTTTATGAAAAATAATACCAATTTGCAATTATAGTGTTCAGTTCAGTGCTTTTAAATGCAACTGTTAGAAAATAATAGCTTTAAAGTGCTGGTAGATAAGTAGCATTCATTATTATACCCGATTTACCTATAGACCAAAAGTGACCGCAAGGTCAGCTGAATGATTTTCAAACAATGTATTTAGTTTTTTATGAAAAAAATAATAGCAAAGCTAAATCTTAAAAATACCTTTCCAGGTTCTACAGTCTGCGAGGGAGCAACTCAAGTGGTCATTGTTGAAATGAAAAACTACTAAATACACTTATTTAATTTAAACATATTTACATGACTAATTATGTTACAAATTATTGAGATTTTTAATCAATCACATTTAAATTATTAAAACACCTTTGTAATGTATTTAGTATTTAAACAAATCATCTAGAAACCGGAGAGCATGAATAAAGTATTTTATTTTAACGATATCTTTTATTATTTTACATAAAATGCCTGAACATCACAGTAAGTTTCAAAAACAAATATTTAAATTAGCCAATTTTGCCTACATGATAAGTGTAAATACGAATATATACCTATAGAGGCTTAGTATAAATTAAAAATTACAACTTTGTGCCTTTAACCTAAAAACTATACCTTCTTACCACAAAAAAACTCTGTTTAAAAAAATCCTTGGGTAGACGTAGTGACGACAAGTGGACTAAGGCACTAACAGAGTGGAGGCCGAGAACTGGCCATCGAATACTTCCACCAGCGAGATGGGCCGACGACATCCATAAGACCATGGGTCGTACGTGGTTCAGACTGGCACAGGATCGGGAAGAATGGCAGAAACAAACAGAGGCCTATGCCCAGCAGTGGGTTGACACGGGCTGAGAATGATGATGATGAAAAAATTCTTTACTAATTTTTATTCAGGATTATTTTTTAAACAGTGTTTAGCCGATTAACTTTTTTGTGGTAAGAACCAGTAAATTCTTGTGATTTTACCGCCATCTAGCGAGAAAACCCGGCTAGAAGTTTAGAAAGTTGCCAAATATTAAGACTAGATGTCGCTAGTAGCTGGAGTAATTTAATATCAACAGCCGCTGGTAGATGGCGCTGTTATAATTTTTTCGATAATCTCTGATTTTTTTTACTAAAGTTTCTTGGAAACGCTGGCTGATGGTAAAAACACTAGTACGGTAAGTGTTAAATTACTGAACGCTATAAGTAACTTTTTAACAAAATATAACCAACTTCAGATATTAGCAGTAATTAAAGGTTTTTTTTTTTTTTTTTTTTTATAAATTATAGGCTAGCGTTTGACCACTATCTCGCCTGATGGTAAGCGATGATGCAGTCTACGATGGTACACGCTTGCCTAGAAGAAACCTATTCACTCGTGACTTGAAGATCCCTAGGTTGTAGTTATCAGGAAACACAGACTCAGGCAAGGCGTTCCACTCCTTGGCGGTGCGCATAATAAAGGTGGAAGAGTACCGCTTTGTGCGTATGGGAGGTATGTCTACCATGTAGCGGTGGCGCATCGCGGAGCGTCTGGTTGTCCGATCATAGAATGGGGATGGTGGGATTAGGTTGAAAAGCTCCGCAGCACACTCTCCGAAATGTATCCGATAAAAAACCGAGAGGCTTGCAACCTTTCGACGATGCTCGAGGCTGTGGAGCCTTGCTTTTGCTAACTCGTCATTGCAAATGAGCTTCTTGGCTCTTCTCTCAATTGAATCTAGAGCCTCTAGCTGGTACTTCGCTGATCCGTCCCAGAGGTGAGAACAGTACTCCAGACATGATCGGACTTGTGCTTGGTATAAGTTGAGCAACTGTCTCGGTGTGAAGTATTGCCTCACCTTTGCAAGTATTCCAAGCTTCTTAGCGGCCAGCTGGGCTTTCGACTCAATGTATGAGCCAAAATTGAGAGTGGGTGTTAATGAGATACCAAGAAGCTCGAGGTGGTCAGAAATTGGCACGGGTACATTACGGAAAGTAGGAGCCAGATGAAATGGGCTCCGTTTCGCAGAAAACAGGCACGCCTGGGTTTTATTAGCATTAAACTTAACCAGGTTGGCATCGCCCCAGTCGGAGACCGCCTTTAAGGACAAGTTTAAGCGCTCAACCATGGCCTCTCTGTGAGACTGAATCTGCGCCCCACTGGCTCGTGCAGTAGATGTGTAACTCTCCACAACTGTGCTGTCGTCCGCATACCCAAAGGTTCCAGGCTTTAGCAGATCGTTGATATGCAGCAAGAAGAGAGTTGCAGAGAGTACCGACCCTTGAGGGACTCCGGCGTTAATCGCCAATTGATCGGACGAGCAGCCATCAACGACGACTCGTATCGATCGGTCTCTCAAAAAGTCCGAGATCCAAACACAAAGACCAGTGGGTAGACCGAAAGATGGAAGCTTACTTATAAGGCTATCATGCCAGACCCTGTCAAAGGCCTTTGAGATTTAGGTTTGCCCTAGATTTTTTGGGATCCCATCATCAGATCCTGACTTGATGCCAATGGGACCACCTTGGGAACATGCCCTTTTAACCCTTAAATGCATGATTAAATTCATGATAAATATATGATTTATGATAACAGTATGCGTTGCGCTCATATTAATGATTTGGTAGCCGTGTTAGTGGTATCAGAGACCAGTTTATATTACTGGTCTCTGGTGGTATGTTGCAGTTTTACGTCAAAATGCATTTAAGGGTTAATCAAAAATAGAATTTCTCGAATCGGTCTAGGCGTCTTCTAGTAATCGGGGACATACATAAAAAAAAGCATGTGTGCAATTCACACGTGGTAGAAGTGAAACCTTCAAAAATGTTGGTTTCAAGATAATGACGAATGTAACATTTCGGGAAGATGATAATTATAGGTTTTAGTAATGATCATAGTGATGCAAAGTTAGATAATTATTAACACGAGTGGAGGGAGTACGAAGCACAAAGAGAACCACGAACATAAGAAACACTGTATAATGCTTCCTCTCATTTTCTCCCACGTTGAATCTTATGAATTTGTGTGTCTCTTTTTACTGTAGCTTTTTCGTTTCATCGACTTTCAAATTACAACGATGCTAAAGAAGTTTTCACTTCAAAAAATATTCCGACGAATTGAGAACCTCCTTTTTTGAAGTTGTTTAAAAATATGTACACTAAAATTAGAGTTGATCAGATATCTGGGCCTTGCCAAACTCATCAGCTGTTGGGGTTGTATTGAGTTTAGACACAGCTTTAAAGGCTGGATTTTGTTTATCTTTTAATAACTTGAACAGCACATTTTCTGAAGTTCCGACAAAGCAGCCGATTGTTTGAAGGCGCTGAAACCAAAGAAAAGACTTGTTTAGTGAAAATATACTTTATTTATAACATTAAAATGTATTAAATGTATCTCGTATTCATAATAATGATAGAAATAAAATTAGTAAGTAAAATTAAAATGTACTTAAAATACCACCACCTTTAGTATTACAATATAATACAACTTTGATAAGAATCTTAGAAGAAATCTTGATTAACAATGAGGTCTTTTCATTTACGATTTAACAGTAAAACTAGTTCCAACTAGCGTAATAGATGGCGCTGTCTGGATACACCGCCATAAAATATGGTTTATAAGCCAAAATCTCAAACACACAATATCAAAATTTGTCTAAACCAGTCTCACTTCGTCAGATAAACAAACACAAATGTTTTTTTTTTAATTTCAAATTCCTCGAAAAATAATGTTGACACGGTAATTAACATTGACAATTCACTTTCCTTTGTCAGAGCATGACAGAGCAACGCCATCTGTTAGCAATTATAAAAACATGGCCGTGAAAACCCCTCATTTGTATGTTGCTCTTAACCCCAAATCAATCTACTTACTCACTACTTATAACCCCACAGCTGGGCTAGCATGAAAAGTAAATGCTGAGCCTACTGCAGTGGATTTTCGGGTCCCTTTTCAAAGACAGCCTCATAAGAATGCTCAAGTTCAAGGAATGTATTTCTTTGCGAGACCGAATCGAAAATGAAGAGATTTGTAGGCCAACTAAATGCTCAGCAGTGGACGTCTTATGGCTGAATCATGATTATGTTTTATTTCTATATTCTAAAACAGCTGTTTACTTACAATACAGCCTTTTACAATATTTTAAAGCAAGTCTTTCTTCAAATACCCTCAATCTACAATTTACAACATTTTTAGGGAAGTTTTTCTCCAACTACCCTCAATCTACAATTTACAACATTTTTAAGAAAGTCTTTCTCTAACTACCCTCAATCTACAATTTACAACATTTTTAGGGAATTATTTCTCCAACTACCCTCAATCTACAATTTACAACATTTTAAAGGAAGTTTTTCTCCGACTACCCTCAATCTATAATTTAGAAGTAAAGTCGAATCCAAAGGTGGCTTTTGTTGGTTCTTTATCCAGTTTGGTGATAGCCCTAAATTGTGGATGCTGACTGTCCTTCATTAGTTTAAAGAGGACGTTTTCTGACGTCGATATAAACCCGCCTATTGATTGGATACGCTGAAAATGGTTGAAAGTGAAGATTAGTGTTGTACTAGAACGCCAACGCTCCTGGCAGACGGGGTCATTAAAGGTGGGAGAAGCGACGATGATATTGCTATCTCGCTCGCTCTTGCAGCCCTTACGGGAGCAGTTAGTGATGCACCGAGCACTTATCGATAACACTAATTACCAGTAATTGTGTTAAAAAGGAAACAAACATGTTTATTGGTTATCCCCGTCTGCCACGATTCTTGGTGTATAATATCATATGTTAATGATTATGGAAAAAGATAATAGAATGGGTTATTGGTGCATAGATTAAAATGAATAAGCTATATTATAGAGAGCACTAAAAAACATCTTTGATAATAGGTATTTCGGATGAATTAAAAAAGATATGACGCCGCTCGAGCTTCAAAACAATTTATTTAAAAAAATATGGTATGTGACTGTGCCATGGACACGGCCGTGTGTTGTACGTGAATACGTGTACGTAACAGATAATATTTTCTATACAAAATATTTATTTAATATTCAGATATTACATCCATAATTTGTTAGCAAAAAAATTAAATCTTAAAACTGTGTTACTAAACATGCAATTGATAGTTCATTATAAATTCATTAAATAATTAGGGCCCAAATAATCAATAGTATAAACATAATAATTTAGGAAAAAAACTAATAATATTCTTCCCTGTGATCGGAATTTTCAAAAATGATGTTTTTTTGTTCCTACTTCTACGTACCAGGATTTATTCAAATCATCATAAAATCTAATAAACTAGTGGTTCGCTTCGAACTGAGATCTCGCGAGTCTCCCAAAAAACAAAAAAAAATTATTTAATTTTATATCTTTGACTATCAAAATAGTGACACGAAATGCCTAACCAACTTACTTGACCTACAGTTTCATTCAAATTGCAGTTAACGGCAGTTCATGTTAATTGCTTAACTTTTATTGGGGTACAAATTGCAGTTATTCTAGATTTCAGACTTTTTCCTATATTTGTGTCACTAAAGCTACACGCATACCAAATTTCAGCACTGTGGGGTCACTGGTGTACCCTGTGAATTTTGTCAAAGTTCTGTTTTTATTATGGCTAATAACTCAAAAACTATACCTATATACTTTACTAAAAATAAAAACGGAGTCTAAATGTACTTGTGAAGCTCTTTCATTTGACGGCCCACTTGACCTAATAGTGTCATTTTACTTTTTTTACCCCTCTTGAACCCCAATATCTCAACATCTCCGACACATTTTTAGTTCATATAATCACACCACAATTGTGCCATCACTACCTACCTACTATGTATCAAATTTCACGATAATTGGATCAACACTTCGAAAGTTATCCTCGGACAAACAAACATACATACATACAACGCCGATTTGCCCAAGTTGATTTAGAGATCTCGCTTCGCTCGATCAATTAACATTTTTGACCTATCATTTAGCATAAACATAATCAAATCAAATTTTTGTTGAAATATTTCATAACTATAGAGCTAAAAACGTTTATGAACTGTTATTAGGTCTTGTACGATCCTAAATGACCTTCGACTTTGACCCCCCGCGCCCCCTTTCAAAAGATATGACTGAATGTAAAATGCCCTATTTTTGCCATGGATATAAATGAGCAGTGACTGTTCAAAACGGGAATTTTTGAACCATAACCTTTTTTTAATAAATGAAGAAAACTGAGCGTGGAATAACCAAGAGGTTAATTTTCTTATATAAAATTTATTAGTAAATTTGACTTTATTAAGTGTAATTGCTGGACTATTTATCCCCTGTTAGTGTCAAAATAAGAAAAAAAAAATATTTTAGCGAAAAAGACCTCTTACTTAGTTTAAAAAAACGGGTAAAATGTAAAATCCTCTTTTGAAAAGTCACTCCTCAAATGTTTGTCCTCAAACCTTGTCAACTTTCATTTTTGAGAAACTAATTGTATAATATCTATAATACCTCTAAACAACCATCATCATCATAAATGAATCAAAAACTATTATTTCTTCTCTGACTGACATTTATACAACCTGTTTTGTTATGTACGACATTAATTTAAAACACACATCCGGAATCGTCTTAACTGATTTTAGATGTTGGTTTAATATCCGTAGCTCTAATATTTATCCAGTAATCGATACATTTCCAATAAAAAATTTTTAGCGCATATCGGCGGCGCCTTTGTGACGATGCCGCTTAGTCTGTTTATCAGGTACCCATTACATGATGTGATGAATGAATGATTGGTTTACCTATTTTATACAGGCTGTTTCATTGATATTTTAGGACTTAATATTAAGGTTATTTGGAAATTTGAAATTTTTTACGGAAAAGAATTTGATAAAACCTATTTTACAACAATATAAGTCATTAGCCCTACCCGTGTTTTCATTTAATGTCATACAAAACAAAACATGTAGTATAAGCAGGTAGTTTGAAATATGTTTAGCTCACCTGTAGTGCTAGCCCTCTGTCCATCAGAGACCTGGATGACACTCCATCAGCCAACACATGGACCACGATATCCTCATTCAATAGATCAATCACGGTCTGCTCTATGCACACATGGGCCTGAAAAATTATAAATGAATTTTACTACATCTTATTTTTACAAAATTTAAAAAAGGCCTTTCCCTCTTTTTGCTTTAAAAACTGATATAGCTAAGAACCACTAGTTAAATTGGCTTTCTATAGAAAACAATCTGGTCGGAACTGGTCCATCCTTTTGGGAGCTATGACACCACAAACAGACACACGAACTTATAACACTCCCCTTTTTGGGGGTTAATTCCCTATTTCTTGATTGCATCCACGTATCAAAGAAGAAGGTTTCGGGTTCAAATCCCGATTGATTTGAAATTTTTGAAATGATTTTAAAAACCTTATGATTTAAGATGTAAGTGAACTGTAAATAAATATTGCAAATCAAAAATTAATGTTCTCTCACCTCAATACCAAAAAGGACAACAGACTTCAGTTCTGGAACATCTTTCTTCAGCCTCTCTTGTAACTCTGGAGTGTACATAGAGAACTTAGTCTTCTCGAAGACCAGGGCTGCATCAGCTGTCTTGATGTCTTTAGTTGTGGGCCCAAGGCCTTTGGGGTACTGCTCTGAGATGTAGACAGGGATCTTGAAATGCTTGGCAGCTTCTAGCTGTGAATATTTTTAATGGTAAAGTTATAGTTTGTTCCATAATAAAGATGGTAGGTAAGTACGGTATTCAGTATTCATAAATAGATAATGCTGGACATTCTTCACAGCGATATCTAGCCCCAAACTAATTTTTTTTGGAAGGGATTCCATTTACAATGTAGGAAATATGTGGGTTGCTTTGACGATAACTGGTATAAATTTACTTTAAAATAAACAGTAGGTATTCTTTCTAAATGGCTAACAGAGCTATTTTTTATCTAGTCTATGCTGTCCCACTGCTGGGCAAAGGCCTCCCCCTCATTTCAGGGTTATATCCAATCTAAATGACCAGAAAACATGAATCAGTATATATTGGCCTCCCTTTGTTGTCGCCATTCGCCTTTGTCCTGCGTTGTTCTAAACCACATACAACCTGCGATTTTTACTATGTCGTGGACCCATCTTGCCAGCAGACAACCTACATTCCTGGTTCTATCTTGTGGCCACCACTCAGTCAGCACCTTGCTCCACCTTCACCGCGCCTGGCCTCATGTCCTGCCCAACTCCATTTGAGCCCCAATATACGCTTGCTAACATCTTGCGAATTTCGGTATTGGGAACTCGGTCTAGAAGTGTGATGCCAAATAAGTCTAAAGTGCCTTAAACCCCTTGAGTCCCGCTGACTCAATAATGAGCATACAACAATTGAAAATCTATTGTGTTTTATTTCCGGGATTCAACTAGATAATAATAAGACCTCTTTGTACACTTAACCGATTTAAGCAAATAAACATATTGTATATACTAATTTACATCTTTTACCAGTCAAACAATCAATATTTTTTTTAACTTATCTAGCATGCTTAAGTTCTGATAGCATCGCTAACAGGAAACTGTTATGAGGATTGCCAAAAAGTTATTATTTCACGTGTGTGAAATATTTGGTAATCATTCTACAAGTTTTAATTTCAATCTGGGCATGCAGGGGGTTACCAGTTAGCAATCTGCCTGTACCAACCGGCCGCAGCGGTAAAATCTAGTAGCAAAATCATTACGTAACAATTTTTATCAACAAACCATTTTATTCGCCACTTTGACGACTTCGCCGAAGTGTTTAATATGCGGCCTAAAGGTTTCTTGTATATCACACAGGAGGAAGGCCGTCTTGGGAGCGTCCAGGGCACCCAATTTCAGGATATTGCGGGTAGCCATCGTATTTATATTGCAAAACACCAAAAATAATCAGTTTCGATTACGCTCAAAGGTCAAATCAACCAATAAAATTTTATTTTGTCAGCTCAAGCTCAGCTGATTGTCAGTAGGTACGCCGGTTTTTGACTTGACATGTTGATAATGTTAATGTCACTGTCAGGGATTTTTTTATATAGTAGTGGTTTGCTCCGTGTTTGCTCAGATTGAATACCTACATATACTTAATTTACACGGTGCCGGTGTTTCAATAAATTCAGCCGAAGAAGTATCAGAGTCTTACAGTACCTACTATAATAGTGACCTTATAAATATCCTGAAAGAAATTTCTGGGCAATAAAACGGATGTCTCGACTCTGTTGCTATACGTTTTTACTCAGGAGATTAAGGAACAAAGCTTTATAAAAATATTGCAACATAACTGTTTCTTTGTTGCTATGTAGATCACTTAGCTCGAATCTACGAAATGTAATCAAATAGGTATGTAGAGATGTACCACCCATTTCTACCGCCAATCAGCATTGCTTTGTATCGGTTTAAAAGGTATGGTTGCCGGTGAAATTACAGGGAATGAGGCTTTACACCTGAATGCCTCAGGTTGATGAACGCAGTGCATCGTTGAGCACGTTTCTAAAGTGCGTGACCTACGAGGCAATACTTTGATAAAGGCGATGGTTACCACTTAACATCATATGCTTGTCCCATCTCCAGGACGTATAAAAACCTAGTTCACGTAGCTAAATAGGTAACTAACTACCTACCCGACTGAGACGGATTAAATGCACATAGGTAATAATAATAATAATAATAAGAATAATTTATTTGCACACAAGAAAATACAAGTAAGTAGGTACACAGTAAACTTAAAACTAAAAACAAAGTGCTTATAATCTAGATAATCTACTACGCTCCTAATTACATTACAATAGAAGGGTAGGTGTGCTAAGAGCTAGACTAGATTGCTGTATCCTAGCCCCTAGCGCCTTCCGACGGACAATGTGCGATTTCTTTATTTATTTATTTTTATATAAAATTAAAGTAGGTATACCCGTGCACGTGCGTGTTTAGTACTAATTGGTGTTTGTATTAGTTTTATTAATTTTTAGTTGCTGCTTTAACTATCCATTTAGAGATACAAGAATAAGGATTATTCATTATTCTTGAATCTCCAATAGATCCTCCGTGGCTTGGTATGACAAATTCAAAAGCCAATTTCTTATTTTGTGCTTACAGTTCCTTAAATTAAGGGCATGAATACGCAAGCTTTTGTTTATTTCCTTGTATAGATAGGTTGCCAAAAAGGTAAATTGATGTTGCATAAAGTCTGTTCTACATAATCTATTAGGTATTAGGTTTCTTCTGCGTGTATGTGAGGGGTGTAGTGGGATTTTTTTGCGTATTCTTAGTATTGCATTGAGTATATGTATATACATAGTTGACGAACTGTAAGCACTTGACAAGTTTCGTAAAGGTCTTTGGTTGGGTGTCGGAATCGTTTAAAAGTCATTGTTTTTAACACAGACCTTTGAGCTCTTTCTAAGGCTATCATGTGGCTTTTGTAGGCACCACCCCATGCAGGAATACAGTAGGTAAGAACTGATTGGCATATTGCTAAGTAAATAGAGGTAAGTAGGTTTTGGCTCATTACATGCCTCAATCTTTTAAAGATCCAGATTAGCTTGCGGATACGAGAGGATAGAAGTGTGATATGCGGAAACCATGTAAGATGTTCGTCTAACAGTATCCCCAGATATTTAATGGTGGGTGTGTTAGTGAGTGGAGGACAATTGCATGGTAGCGTGGTATTTCCAGAGCAGGAGTGGGCTTTGATATTTAGGTGCTGTGAGGGAGATGTATTTGTGCGTATTGTGAAGTTTATGTATTTTGTTTTATCAATGTTTAGTGTAAATAGGTTAGCATTTAGCCAGTGCATGACTTTTGTCATCCCCCATTCGGCTGCAGAGAAAACATCTGGCCAAGACTCACCCTCAAATACAATAGCAGTATCATCGGCGTAAGTGTATATTGTTGCATGTATATCGACATACTACAAAGATCATTGATGTAGATGAGGAAGAGACTCGGCCCGAGGATACTCCCTTGCGGGACGCCGTAAGTTGTGGTGGCCTCTGAACTCTGCAGATTTCCAATTTTGACTTTCTGAGTTCTGTGACTAAGGAAGTCTTTAAATAAATCCAGACAGTTTCCTCTTATCCCTAGTCGATCTAACTTTTCTACGAGAATTGGAACCGACACGGTGTCGAAAGCCTTAACCAAGTCTAGGAAAATGCCAATACATTTTCGCTTATTGTCCAAGGCTTCCGACACAGTTTCAATAAGGTTCATGACTGCATCCTCTGTTGACTTGCCGGACCTAAAGCCGAATTGATTATCGGCTAGAAGAGGTAAGAAGATCTTCCTTTACGGAGCAGACATGGACACTCAAAACGGCTGATCGGAAGAGAATTGATGTGTTCGAGATGTGGTGCTGGAGAAACATGCTTCGTATACCTTGGACTGCTAAACAAACAAATGTGCCCATTCTAAAGGAACTACACATTTCGAGGAGGCTATCAACCATCTGCCTCGAAAAACTCACAATCACGGGGAAAATCGAGGGACGCAGACCAAGAGGACGCAGCCCCATCCGCTGGACCGATCAAATCCGCACCGCTCTCGACACACCACTTCACAACGCTATTCGTCACGCCGGAGAGCGCGACAAATGGAAAAAGATTGTAAAAGAAAAAATCATGCAATGCGGTCACGACCCTCTACATTGAGGAAATGATGCACATAGGTAGGAAGATCTTATGTAGGTAGGTAAGTTATCATTAGAGAACTTGCGAGTAGGTACTTACCTACTGTATGTATGTACCTACACTAGTGGTTCGCCCCGAACTGAGATCTCGCGAATCTCACAAAATAAGTATTATTCTTAGGGCGATTTGCACAACGATGCCTAAACGTAGGTATTTATTGGCTAAATATGATTTAAGGCGTTGTCATATTATGCAAATAAGTCAAATTTAAACATGTTTAGTCGCTAAATACGTTTAGTGATCTATGTGCATGCCAGCCTTAATCTTTAACGAATAAATTAATGCCACAAAATGATTAACCAACCTACTTGGCCTACAGTTTCATTCAAATTAGAGGTAACGGGAGTTCTTGTTAATTGGTTATTGTTTTTTGGGGTAGAAATTGCAGTTATTCTGCATTTCAGACTTTTGCCTATATTTGTGTTACTAAAGCTACACGAATACCAAATTTCAGCACTGTGGGGTCACTGGTGTACCCTGTGAATTTTGTCGAAGTTTTGTTTTTATTATGGCTAATAACTCAAAAACTACAAGAAGTAAACTAAAAATAAAAACGGGGTTCAAATGTCCCAATGAAGACCTTTCATTTGACCTCCTATTTGACCGAATAGTCTCATTTTCATTTTTTTGACCCCCCTTGAACCCTAATATCTCAACAACCCCCCCAAATTTTTAGCTCATTGAGTCACACCAAAATTGTGCCATCACTACCTACATATATACCAAATTTCATGATGATCGGATACACGCTTCAAAAGTTATCCTCGGACAAACAAACATGCATACATACAACGCCGATTTACCCAAGTTGATTTGGAGATCTCGCTTCGCTCGATCAATTATGCAAAAAGGCAGACTCAATAGGTATATAAAAGTAATTAGTACCTGTGCTGGTAGAATAGAATAGAACGAATATAGAAAATACTTATTGTACACCATAAAACAAAACAATTACATAAGAACAACGTAAATCTATGTGGCAAAATTGGCGGTCGTATCGCTAAATAGCGATGTCTACCAGACAACCTTTGAATGGAATAGACTGTGTGGATAATGGTGGCGATTCTGTTGTTTACGCTGACTAAATAAAATTGTGCAAAATACGAACGGTCTTATTTTGTTCACACTAAAGATCAAATTAGAATGAAATTTAAAGTGACATTTCTAAATTTAAGTATTTTTAACTAAGAAGGCGTGTTTGCGGGCTAGTTTTAGTCAACACCAATTTGATTGATCACTAAAACTAACCCGCAAACATGCCATCATAACAAAAATTACTTCATTTTAGAAATACCACTTTAAATTTCATTCTAATTTGATCTTTAGTGTGAACAAAATAAGACCGTTCGTATTTTACACAATTTTAGTTAGCCAGCGTAAACAACGGAATTGCCACTAGTACCTAGGTAGGTAACACATGGGTTTGGTAGGTACTCTCAAATAATGACGGAAAACATCGCGGGTAGATCTTTGGGGGAGGTCTATAGGGGAGGTGCAGCAGTGGACGTTCTGTGGCAGATGATGATGATGACATAAAAAAATATGAAAAGACTTTCTCCCCGACCTAATAAGGCTGCAAATCTACAGAATCTACCGATTTCAGGGTGATCAAGAAAAATCGAGTGATACGACGTCAGGAAACAGCTACTAAAAGCTCTAGGGAAGGATAAACATTAAAATAATTGCACCATCAGACAAAGAACAAAATAAAAAAAAGCCCAAGCTCGTTCTGAAAACCTGCGCCTGCGCAGCCTATATTATTACGTGGAGCCAACACGCAATTTCTACTAAAAAAACAATGATCCAAATCTCTAATTTACCGAAAAAACTGTATCATTCGGTCCCTTTTCGGGTTTTTTGTTATTTTTACGCGTGACTTTTGACTGACTGTAGCCTGCGGCTTCGTCTAGTCTCTTAAAAAAGTGAGAAACAAGGACAAGTGCGTGTTGGACTGTGTATAGCGAAGTGTTCCGTAGGTTCCGTTTTTCTATTCACTTGCGATTTTTAAACGTAGTATATCGAGGTCGATATTATTTTTATTTAAGGCCTAACCGACGCTAAATGGGAGATAGGTAAGTCATAAGTCATTTATTCTATAATGATAATGTTACAAAACAAGGTTTTAAATTATTTTGATTATTATAATAAAACAGAGAATTTGACATGTTTTCTATTATAATTTTTTATCACAGAATTTATCATTCCTCGATGGGGCAGAATGCAATAGTAGATTATTAAACGATAAAGCAGTGTCTTGCGTCACGGGCGCTATATTGAATCCCGAACGAGCGGAGCGAAGGAGTTACTAGAACCGTGAGTGCAGAGAGGGATGCACGCCCAAGATGGAGACAGCTTTATCCACGAGGAGAATACTCTAAGTACACACTTTCTGCGAGACTATAAAAACCAAATCTATGTTGGTGCATTCTGTGCAGAGGTTAGTTCAATTTATGAATATAAAATAAATAATAATAATAAATAAATATTGTTGGACATTTCACACAGCGATATCTAGCCCCAAACTAAGCAAAGCTTGTACTATGGGAACCAGATAATAGAATACTTATATACTTTTTTTTTGTATATACATACTTATAATATATAGAAAAACACCCAGACAAATAATCAACAAATATCTGTAGATCATGAAATATTTGTTCCGCGGCGGGAATCGAACCCGCTACCTCCTGCGTCTCAGCCGGCTATGCACCCACTGCGCCACGGAGGCAGTCAATATGTTCTTATTGTGTGGGTCTCTATGGTTCAAATTTTAATACAGATCATATTTCAAATTTAAATCACATTATGCCCGCGAGGGCATTCAATTCAGTACAAACTTTACTCCCGGATCAGCTGTAGGGATTTTATCACCGGCTTTCGGTGAGGGTTACATTACATCTAATTTGACATTGTCGAGCAGGTGGTGTGAAAATAAACCTTATTTTATAATTGACAAACGAACTATTACAAGTGCATGCATTCATGCGGATAAATGATTATGATTATGTATTAAATATGATTGTTTATATTATTTATTTATATTATAAAGTGCTTACAGATATTAAGTGCCGGTTAGCAGTTATTCATCTGTCTGTGTGTCTCTCAGTTGTGTCGTAACTCACAAACGGAAGAAATTATTTATATGCGTTTATTTATTATCGTTAAAAATAGCTTTTGTTTGTACCATGGTTTATAACCAGCTTTAGTTGATACAAATTGGTGACGTGTAGAGAAGGTATTGAATATTTACCTACTGATACAAAAATTAAAAACACACGTATTAGAAACCCTGTTAGTTATTCTCATATTTTTGGTATGAAGCTAGAAAGCCTAAAAGAATCTCCAACAATAACCAAAAATAAATAAAATAATTATAAACTTAATTCTCAAAATCACAAGTAACTTTTAACCAAAAATATAACCGACTTAACCAAAATTCTGAGCTGATTTTGATGAAATTTCTGTGAGTACTCTTATAGAAATTTCATCAAAATCAGTTCAGTAATTTAGTTTCAGTACCTTTAAGGTGTAAAGTAAAGTATATCCTTTCAAATAAAAAAAGATTTTTCGAAATCGGTTGATAAATGACTGAGTTCTGAGGTGAAAACATAAAACCGAATTGCGTTCCTATAAAATTTGAGGGTTGCCCTTGATTTTTTTGAGATCCCATCATCAGATCCTGACTTGGTGTCACTGGGACCACCTGGGAAGTATACCCTTATAAACAAAAAAAAAATCTCGAATTGGTCCAGGAGTCTTCGAGTAATCGAGGAAAATATATTTAAAAAAAAAGATTCCGACGACCTCCTCCTTTTTTGATGTCGGTTAAAAATGTGTCTAGTTAAAGGACCTATATTTATTTTATTTTGGGTAACACAAAATAACTACCTATTGTTCCTTGTCAAATTACGGAACCCTAAAAACAAAAGATGGCGCCGACGACGATCGCGTGCGCCGTTTTGGCGGGAACCTCTTTGAAAAAAAAATCATTGGACTTTTACCTGTGATCGGAAATAAAATAAAATAATAGCTTGTAAAGGGAGAAATTGGCGGAAAAAGGAACAGAAATCGCGGCTAAAATAATAAAACAGTTGTCTTAGTGAGACGGACCCCACTAGATAGAACATGATAAAGGTTGCTGGGAGCCGTTGGGTGCAGGCATGATCGGTCGCTCTGAGAATTTATGGGGAGGCCTATGTTCAGCAGTGGCAGTCCTATCGCTGATATGATATGATTTTTATAGATTGTTTTATACTACCTGGAAATGGAACAAGCTTATGGCACACCTGATGTTAAGTGATAACTATCGCCTATGACAAAGTATTGCCTCTTAGGTCACGCACCTTAGAAATGTGCCCTACGATGCGTCCATCAACTTGAGGCATACAGGTGTAAAGCTTCATGAGCCTTAATTTCACCGGCAAACATACCCTTCAAACATAACAATGCTGCTTGGCGGCAGAAATAGGTATGGTGGTAATTCCCGGGCGAGCCCTTTCACAGGGCTACTCTACTCGTACTATCACTCATATTCAATTCAATTGATAGATAAGTTGCAAATGAAGTAATTAAATCATTTTATTTATTAGGTGCACGAGTGAATTTGTTTTCCAAGCTCATTGTGCTGAGACAATTGCGATGCAATTCAGTTTTTTTGAAATCGAATATAATCTAATTCTACGTTTTTTATTCGACCGCCATTGTCTATTGTTAAGCGCGAGTTTTTCTAGATCCGATCTTAGGCTAAGTAATTATTATGTAGAAACGAAACTCCTGTATCTAATGCCCTGATTAGGGTTAGATAGATAGGTAACGGGGAGGGGATGGATGATCCACGATCTTAGCGCAGGTTCGTGGCGGATGGCACAAACTTGGGGAGGCCTATACCCAGCAGTGGGTGCAATTGGGTGTCATGTCTACGATATTGTATAAATAAATAAATAATGCTGGGCATTTCACACAACATATAGCCTCAAACTAAGCAAAGCTTGTACCTATGGGGAACCAGATACCTGATTGAATACTTATGTGCCTTTTTTGAAGTGAAAACTTCTCTAATCGCGTTTTTTGAGATGGGGAAAACCCATTGAACTCGCGATACTGTTACCGTTACCGACACCTCTGTATATAAGTATCTGTAGTGTAGTCTGCTTTTATTTGAATACCCAAACATTGAGCGCTAAATTTTTCAATTCTGTCTGCACTCCGGGAGTGCCACTTTTTTTTTTAATACTTTCTTACAATATATAGATAAACAACCTGTGTAGTTTAGGAGTTTCGCATCTATAAAACTTTACTAATTTATGGTAAGACAGTAATTGTTGCAATCAGTGCAAGGAAATGCGAATTCTCTGTCAACTCTTATTTTCGTTTTTAAAAGTGAATGCAGTTCTATTCTAAAATGGATCTTGAGCGTTGCTTACAATTTCAATAGGCATTTATGGCAAAATCCATAAAAAATTGGCTCAAATCTGGACTTTATGGGCATCCTCAGATCTTAGTACCTACGCAGACCCGTGAAGATATCCCACTGGGAGGTAGTCTGAAGCAAGTCCATGTTTGATACACGATTCAAAATCGGATGAAGCATCTTCTTCTTGTAAGTACTTTGTCTGTTTTGTGATTTTTTTGTTTATTTCTGAATTGTTTGTTATTAAGTCTTTTTGTTGTGTGTGTGTTCGTCATCATCATCAGCCCACATTATTCCACTGCTGGACATAAGCCTCTCCCAATACACGCCACTGAGCCCGGTCTTCGGCGTGTGTCTTCGATATCACACTAATGTTGTAAATGTGAAAGTTTGAATGTTTGTTACTCAATCACGTCGAAACGGCTGAACCGATTTCGATGAAATTTGGTGTGTCAGATTATGACCTGGATTCAAACATAGGCCACTTTTTGTTGACAAACAACGTGTGCAAAGCCGCTGGCGGTAGATAGTTACAAATAAATAATCTATCTATCTGTCTATCAACTTTCTTTTATTCCAAAATAAAATCAAATCTGAAATTTACACTCTGAGCCAAAAAAATAGAGCACGGTTCTAGCCGGCCGGCGCCGCCGCGCCGTGGGCGTGTCAAAACCACGAAACGAAGTGTCAGTGGCGCCAATGCTTTCCGATTGACGTTTTATACTTTTTTATTTTTTTCGAGACGCCCCGCGGCAAAGGCGTTAATATTCCGCCGACTAAAAGGATAATTTAATTAGGTTATAAAATCTTTTCTGGTAAAGTTGTAAATATTTAAGTTATTTTAATGTGTTACCTAGACACTTAGGCCGGCTTGCATAACGATCCCTAAACGTGTTTAGCGACTAAACATGTTTAAATTTGACGTATTTATATGATTTGAGAACTTTTTAAATCATATTTAGCCATTTTTACAAGCTTTTTATTAACTTGTAATGTAATAATATGTATGTTTGTCCGGGTGAATTGCAAGTGAATTTTAAGCCCGTTCCCCTCAACCGATTGAGCTGAAATTTAGAATACATATGTAACTTCGGTGACAATGCAATAATATGGTACCATAAAGGTGGTCTCATGATGGAGGCGGATGCTAGACAACGGAACTTCTGAATGGATTATATAATAGTAAGCTATTAATGTTTAGGCTCATTTGAATCTGCTTGCGGTTCCGATTATGAATTTTATAAAAGCTTGTTTTGAAAAAGTAATTTTTCAACAAAAAACTTATTTAAATCACGTTTCTGTATCGTTGCGCAAGTCTGCGCATGTCCTAAGACTTTATAATAGGTACTGAGACCAGGATTGTAGTCTTCAGGAAAAACCGACGGTACTGTGTTCGGTTTTTTTTTTTTTTTTTTTTCCTGTCCGGGCGCAGAGGTCCGGCCCGCGAGCTATCCTACATGTTGAACCTCCAATATGGGGGTCGGAGTCCTTATGGCATAGTAAATTGTAGACAGGGTGAATTCTTTATTATTCTTATTCTAGGGTATCAAAAAACTGTTTCTTTATTATATCGTCGTTACAGTAATATCATCCAAACTTAACATTATATCTTATATCTACTATCTTTTTATTTTTATTCATTTCTTACATTTATGTTTTCCCTATATATACTTATTATATATTTAACATATTTTGCATATCCTTTCTTTATTTATATACGTGGTTACTATTCTAAGATAACAATATATTTTACTAATTACATTCTATACGGGACTTACTAGCTATTAGCTTAAACAGATATGAACTTAACAGTGTATTGTATATATATAGATTAGCTTTATTTACCTTTTCTTATTTAATGATGTTCTTATATATGCTTATTATATATAAAACAACATACTTAACTACCTATTCTTATTTCTACCTATTACTTTATTACATATCCTAATACAAAAATCTATGAATATACATCTACTTTCTTTGTTCCTAATTATAACATGTAAATTTTCTTTTATCATGGTAGTGTCAATTTTTTGCTCGAGTTCATATCTCGCTAGGCCGTACATAGGACATTCTAACAGGACGTGTTGAACCGTCTCTTCTTTATCCGGGTCACATGGGCACGATGGGCTCTCCTTACACTTGAACCGGTACAAGTATTCTGAGAACCCACCGTGCCCCGTTAACACCTGGGTCAGCACACTGGATATTGGCATCTTCGTGACTATTCGATGGGCTTCTATTGCGTCAGGGAAAAACATCTTGGTGACGGCCGCTCTGTCTTCTGATATGTATCTCCGGTTCCATACGTCAAGCGAATCCTTACGGATTTGTCGCTTGACGTATGAGATCGGACACGCATCGTAATCGGGCTTCCGCTTCAGATTTAGTGCAGCATTCTTAGCTAACTCGTCAGCTCTTTCGTTTCCGTCCATCCCAGCGTGTGCTTTAATCCAAAATAAAGATACAGTTTTATTTTGGAGCCGAATCTGTTCAATATTCCGTCTTGTTTCTGTCGCTAGGGGATGGACGGAGCCGTGGTTAGTCACCGTCTCCAGAGCCGCACGCGAGTCGCTGTATATGCCGTAACTGGCTTCGTGGCGCTTTAAGATCTCCCGTGTGGCCCGACATATGGCGTATAGTTCCGCCTGATAGACTGTGCAGTGGGATGGCAGCTTTAGTTTGAGGGATTTGATCTCCGCCACGCTATTCCACAAGGATAGCGCCGCGCCGACCTTGTCCTCAATCTTGCTACCATCCGTGAAAATACGGACTGCCTGCTGGTTGTGTTGTTGCACATCCTGTTGGTCTATCAGGTTTGTGAACTCCAGGCTCACATGCCTTGCCGGGTGCGGGCTCGAACTAAACGCCACTCTAGACTCTACCTCCCTGTCCCCCAGGAACGGCTTGGGAACTCCTCGTCTGGTTTCGTAAAGGGCTGCCGCCTCGCGGATCCTGACGTCCAGCGGCAGAATCCCAGCCAGTAATAGAGCCGAGTTTAGGGAGACAGGAGGTAGGCCTTTGTAAGCTTCTGAGCAAAAACCCTTTGGACAGCGTTAAGTTGCCTTTTCACCTTTTGCTTTTCCGTCGCACCTGCCCAAGCGCTGGCTGCATACATCATGACTGGCTCCACTGTTGCCCTATAGATGATTCGGATCACCTCCGGGTGCAGACCCCAGCTGACCCTGGCGGCTCTCGACAATTGCTTATAAAAGTTCAACGCTTTGATGCATGTGTTCGCAACGTGTTTGTCGAACGTAAGCTTATTGTCGATTGTGAGTCCCAGGATCTTGACGTCATCAGACATGCCAATGTCGACCCCCCCCATGCTCAGTCGTGGCGTATCGAATTTAAGTTTACGCGTGATGGTCATCGCACAAGTTTTGTGCGGCGCGAATTTGAGCTTGTTTTCGATACCCCACTCCTGAACATAGGCGAGGGCGGCGTTGGCGCGCCCCTGCACCTCCAGTGCCGTGTCTCCATCAAACAGCAGAACCACGTCATCCGCGAAAGCCTGCACGTAGTCACCCCGTTGCTGCAATCCCTTAAGAAGAGGGTCAAGAAGGAGGTTCCAAAGCATTGGACCGCCTATGGAACCTTGGACGCAACCCTTGTCTGTGCGTTTTGTGTGTTCGAAAGCGGCGTATCTGACTCTGACGGTTCTATCCTCCAGGTAACTGTCTATGATCCTTCTTAAGTTTACTGGGCACCCCGCTTCCGCCAGTCTCACCCTGATGGCCGGCCACCACGCGCTATCGAAGGCTCCCTCTATGTCCAATGATACCATGACTATCAGCTTCTTTTGGTCAAGTTTGTTGTGTATGCGTTGCATCAGATCATAGAGGGAGTCCTCGGTACTTTTCTGCGGCATGAAGCCATATTGACAGGTGCTCATTTTTGGCACCAGGTGCCACTTGAGCCGTCCTATCACCATCTTCTCGACCACTTTACCTAAGACCGGTAGCAGTCCTATGGGCCTGTATGACTTCGGGTTTGTGTAGTCATCTTTACCTGGCTTCCTTAGGACTACCACTGTGTTCGGTTGGAAGGGTATGGGTTACCAGTGAAATTACAGGCAGTATTATTAGGCTTCACACCTGTATCCCTTAAGTTGATTGACGCAGGACAGTGCATCGTAGGGTATGTTTTTAAGCTACGTGACTTTCGAGGAATTATGTACTTTGTTAAAGACGATTTTTTAATGTTGTTTGTGGTGAAACCTACTTACAGCCCACCTGATGATAAGCGGTCACCGTCGCCTCCCGGCAACATCCGGGGTATTGTCGATGCGTTTCCTAGTTCCCTACCCTGTACAATAAAATATTATTAAACGAAGGGATAAAGTAGTGCCACGGGCGCTATTTTGAATCCCGAACGTAACGAAGGATTCTAGAGTTAACTCGCGAGCGGAGCAAGAGAGTTACTAGAACCCTGAGTGCAGAGAGGGATATAAGCACGCCAAAGATGCAAACAGCTTCATCCACCAGGAGAATACTCTACTTTTCACACTTTCTGCGAGACAATAAAAACCAGATCTAGGTTGGTGCATTCTGTGCAGAGGTTAGTTCGATTTACGAATAAGTTCTTATTGTGTGGATCTCTAATGAGGTTCCAAATTCAAATCCCATTATGCTTTACATTTTCTTGAAGCGTACCATATCGTAGCCTATCGGGAAAACCTCAGATGGTAGCTCATTCCACATCTTGCAAGTAGGTATGGAGTGGAAACTTAACATCAGGTGGGGCATAAGCTTGTTCCATTTCCAGGTCGTATAAAAAGAAACTTCTTGTTGCATTATTAAATGAATAAATCTTAAGCCATTGCAACTCATAACTACAGACCAGTAAACAGTTATTTAAAACTAAATAAACTTTGGGCCCTACAAGCCATTAAGTTAGGCAAGGTCAAGCCATTTCAAAGCCGAAAAGGCTGCCGCCTATAATTAAATTACCCCTGGAATACGTAAAACTGGCTCATACGTATAATTATAAGAGGATTTAAAAATAAAAATAATGTTTTTTGGTTCATAACGCGTGCGGCGCCTGCGGCGTGTTGAGAGCAAATGACTCATAGAGGACGCCACTGATGGTTTTAAAATGTATTTTTAAAAATAGTCAAAATTATATTGGTTGTGTATGTACTAAGAAGTTTAAGCCTTATTCTAGAACTCAAAACTATTGAGGCTCATATATTTAGGAAGATAATTCATTGAAAAAGTTAGAAAAAAATATCGCTTGAGTCTCGGATAAAATTTGATAATTTATTTTTTACTATGTTGCCCGCGACTTTGTACGCGTTACAATACTAAATGTGTTGGTAACCTAGAAATAAAGCTAAACTCGCTGTTGCAATTTGAATTGATACCCCATTTTTATCCCATGGACCTGATTTATGGGATAAAAAGTAGCTTATGTGGTAATCCAGGCTATAATTTACGTACATACTAAATTTTATCGAAATCGGTTCAGCCGTAACGACGTGATTGAGTAACAACCAAATAAGTAAATAAACAAACATCCAAACGTTTGCATTTATATTATTAGTGTGATTGTACACAAGAGTAGTTCTAGAAGACTATGCTGAAAATCACTCAAAATTAAAAAAAAAACATGTTTGATCCCAAACAACAAACATTTTATCCTAGCATTTAATTTTTATTTAGTTATTCATAGTAAAATTAAATAATTATATTTGAACCCTAAGAATAATCATACACTATAATTTTAAAATAATACATAATAACAACGCATTGGATTAATCTATAGTCCAATAAATATTACATTTCATATTTTTGACATTAAGTGTGTTTCCAATATAGAGGAATAAATAGTCACGTGAAAAAAAATAACAGTTGATCTGTCGACTCATTAGCTCATGAGTTGATAAGAGTTAAAGTGCTGAGACTGAAATAATAGTAGATTATTAAACGAGGGAATAAAGCAGTGTCTTGCAACACGGGTGCTATATTGAATCCTGAGTGCAGAGCGGGATATAAGAACGTCCAAGATGCAGACTTTTCACACTTTCTGCGAGACAATAAAAACCTAATTTTGGTTGGTGCATTCTGTACAGAGGTTAGTTAGATTTACGAATAAGTTCTTATTATGTACTAGCTTCCGCCCGCGACTTCGCTCGCATGGTCTGTCAATAAAAAGTAACCTATCTTTTAATCCAGGTCATATTCTACATGTATACCAAGTTGTATCAAAATTGGTTCAGCCGTTACAACGTGATTGGGTAACAAATAAACAAACATCCAAACTTTCGCATTTGTAATATTAGTGTGATTTCTCTTTGCTTCAAATTTGAATACACATGAAGTTCCAAATTCAAATCACATTATACCCGCGAGGGCATAATGCAATTCAGTACGACTTTATTCCCGGCTATAATAATAATTATTGCATCAACATCAGTCACATAATCTAACACAGTATTTTTTTTGGAAATTGTCTAATATGTCCTTATTTGTTCACATAGATACTGTCCATCCAATGGTTGCCTGAAAAAGGTCGCTTTTACCGATAATTATGTCCTATATGACCTATGATTTAAAAGAGTATATTCTTTTATTACAAGCTTTTTATTAACTTGCGACGGTGCCGAGGAAGGCCTACTAGACGTTGGCGTGCTGATTTCGATGCCTTCGAGACAGATTGGTGGGATTTGGCACGCGAGCGGAAGTGTTGACACAGGTTGAATAAAAAAAACTGTTAATGTAACTGCGATTAGTAGATCGAGCGAAGCGAGATCCCCAAATCAACTTGGGCAAATCGGCGTTGTATGTATGTATGTATGTTTGTTTGTCCGAGGATAACTTTCGTAGCGTTTATCCGATCATCATGAAATTTGGTATATAGGTAGTGTTGGCACAATTTTGGTGTGACTCAATGAGCTAAAAATATTGGGGGGTTGTTGAGATATTGGGATTCAAGAGGGGTAAAAAAAGATGAAAATGAGACTATTATGTCAAGTGGGACGTCAAATGAAAGGTCTTCATTAGTCAATTTAGACTCCGTTTTTATTTTTAGGTTAATTATTGTAGTTTTTGAGTTATTAGCCATAATAAAAACAAAACTGACAAAATTCACAGGGTACACCAGTGACCGCACAATGCTGAAATTTGGTATTCGTGTAGCTTTAGTGACACAAATATAGGCAAAAGCCTGAAATCCAGAATAACTGCCATTTGTACCCAAAAAAAAACCAATAAACAAGAACCCCCGTTACATCTAATTTGAATGAAACCGTAGGTCAAGTAGGTTGGTTATGCACTTCGTGGCACCAATTTATTAGTCAAAGATTAAGCCGGCATGCATAAAGATCACTAAACGTATTTAGCAACTAAACATGTTTAAATTTGAACTGTTTGTATGATTTGACAACTTCTTAAATCATTTTAGCCACTAAATATGTTTAGGCATCGTTGTGCAAGTCGCCCTAAGAATAATATTTATTTTGTGGGATTCGCGAGATCTCAGTTCGGGGCGAACCACTAGTTATATAAATATTTGACATGCCAGTGGTATACAATGTAGGTAATGATTGAATAAATTAACACTGATGATTTACAAGCTTTATACCCACGATCGATACAGAATAAACGTGATACTATTCCAAGAAAAATCCATTCTCATGAAAATCTTGACCAATTAAAAAAAATCTGCTCTACAATTCCATTCATTAGTAAAGTCCCTACATCTCAATAAAATGATGTCAGTTTTAAATTACATTAGCGTACATTTACACTGCAGATGCAGTGCCGCGTCATCGTGAGTGTACATTTCGGTATAGTGCGCAGGCGCCGTGTACTGCGGGACACAAAAAAGTAGCATTGCTGCTCTAAACATAGTTTCTTTAATATTATTAAACTTTTGCGACCACTGGACATAATTACTGATTTAAACGGGATTTATCCTCAGGTTCTCTCCAGTGAACGCCATTATTACAAGAGAAGGGTTCGTGGAGATGGCTATAGACTCTCAGTGTTCTTGAACCCGTTGATTACGGGTGATACGGTTAATGTAGTGTCGTAATATGAACGAAGATATTTCTAATTTCAAAGAGCAAGTGTAGTTGCTGCAGCTGCCATCACTTCTCGATGCTCCAAGTACTCCAGTCTGCCCGCGACCACGGCTGTTGCAACACTTGCAACACAGTCTAAACGTCGGGATAACCAATTAAAAAGGTACATTTGCGATTAATACCCGTTTAAATCAGTAATTATAGTTTTTTATAGTTTTCTAGGTATATAAAATCATTTGACCACTTTCTCAGGTTCAACGATTTAGAGATTAGCGAGTGTTATGTACCTAAACTAGTTTGCTGTGAAAACCGTAAATTATACCTAGATACAGTTGGTACTTTAAATATTAGCACAATTATTTTCTTTATGTAGTACAGAAGCGCAAAGCCATGGAATATTCAGTAGTTGGAATCGATAACAGCTCCAGATCGTTATCAAAATATGTTGGTTAGTCACATTCTAAAAGAAAATAAGTTATAAATTACGAGTTAAATTTGTTAGCAAATAGTTCGGACGTATTTATTGAAGTGGAAACTTCTTTAGACGCGTTGAGCATTTTTTGAGATGGGCAAAAACCATTGAACTCGCGACACCTCTTTATAAAATTTGTTTTTTTTTAGTTTGTGGAGGGACATAAGATAACTTTCTTAGTAAATTTTCATGTTTACGAGACATCATTTTGCAACATACAATTTTTTTGAAGTTATACTTCTTTTGGCGCGATGGAGAAAATTGATGAGAGTGAATTTTTACGATGCGC
Organism: Philereme transversata; assembly: GCA_963924445.1. Classification (NCBI taxonomy): domain Eukaryota; kingdom Metazoa; phylum Arthropoda; class Insecta; order Lepidoptera; family Geometridae; genus Philereme; species Philereme transversata. Next base: position 23,619,228 of record OZ004346.1, read on the forward strand.
GCGCACACCGACACCTAAATTTAACAGCATGGAGTTAGTTCTAGGTGGTATGAAAATTGATAACTATTGTTACGAGCTGAGGGTTCGGGATAAAATAATGGGAATCGATCCAACCAAAATAACACTTTAATTTAGCACTAAACGATGAATACACGAACTTGGTCACACGTATCACAACACACTAATTCACACCACTGGTGCACCACTTAAAGTCACCGAAATGTTCGCACGTATAGCAAAATCCAGACTGACTCGGGAGCAACTACTGTTCACGCGAGACCCTTCCCACGTCAGTCCTCCAGGGCCTCGCTGAGACTAACTCACTCAGACTGACTGAGACTGACTGTCCGGCCATCTCTCCGGCCTATTTATATCGCACACATTTCGATTGTTCGAGAACGATGTCGATCCTTCCAGGAAAGGGTCGGTCCCTCGACACAATGGCCACTCCCCATTCTGCGAAACCACAAACAATAGCAACAATAACACAGCAAGACAAAAGCGTTCGAGAAGGTTCGATTATTACTCATTGTTTAACAGCCTCGGCGTAACACTATGTTCAAGTTGTATATTCTAGTATTTTTATATGTAGAACACGTGTTTCGTAAGGGTACAATTAAACAGTGTGAATAAATAAATATTATTTTGGTGTTTTTATTAAATCAATTTCATATACGACGGTGATACTAATAATTTATTATTTATTTAAATAAAATCTTTTTATTAATTTGAATATTTATCGTTAATCACTACTGCATTTTAGTTATTTTTTTTCCATACGCCAAAGAAGTATAACTTCTAACGCGTGTACATAAGTACACACACTCTTTTTTTTTTGAAGTTATACTTCTTTTGGCGCGATGGAGAAAATTGATGAGAGTGAATTTTTACGATGCGCGCGCACACCGACACCTAAATTTAACAGCATGAAGTTAGTTCTAGGTGGTATGAAAATTGATAACTATGTTCAAGTTGTATATTCTAGTATTTTTATATGTAGAACACGTGTTTCGTAAGGGTACAATTAAACAGTGTGAATAAATAAATATTATTTTGGTGTTTTTATTAAATCAATTTCATATACGACGGTGATACTAATAATTTATTATTTATTTAAATAAAATCTTTTTGATTAATTTTAATATTTATCGTTAATCACTACTGCATTTTAGTTATTTTTTTTTCCATACGCCAAAGAAGTATAACTTCTAACGCATGTACATAAGTACACACACTCTTTTTTTTGTTTTTTTTTTGTTTGTTGGGCATAAGGCAACTTTCTTAGTAAATTTTCATGTTTACGCGACATCCATCATGATCATTTTGCAACATCCAAATTTTTTACAAATGAAAACTTCTTTAGGCGTATTTGGTATTTTTGAGATGGGAAAAAAACCATTAAACTCGCGACACTGTTACCGACACCTCCATATAACATCTATATAACTTGATCTCGTTTTAGTTTGTGGAGGGACGTAAGAGAACTTTCTTAGTATATTTTTATGTTTACGTGACATCCATCATCATCATTTTGCAACATCCAAATTTTTTATGAAATGAATACTTTTTTAGGCGTGTTTGGCATTTTTGAGATGGAAAAAAAACTATTGAACTCAAGATTCTGTTATCGGTACCGTTACCGACACCGTTCCTGACGATTCAAAAAATACACACGTAATTATTCAAGTTTTCACTTCTGTCGGTTTTTATAATAAACATTATCAGTATCCTATTCATTATTTAAAAACAAATTCTCTGATCCTAATTTATAGCGCACCTTATAAATAAAAATTTGCCGATAACAATCTAACCAGGTGCAAACAGGTTACCTTCAAACAATAAGAATTAAAACTGGTACTACATTCGGAATGCTTTTAGCAAAAACTAAGCAAATTCTGATGCGAACGAAACAAGAAGTGGAAACAATTTATCAATAAAACGCCGCATATTATTTAAATTCGTTTTAGTACACTCAATGCGCATCGAACTAAATACATAGTTTTGAAAATTAACTAGAATATTTTCAGACACAGGGTTTTAAAAATGAACATTAAATCGTGCTACACTAAATTTTGGATTCCACGATTTTGTGCATTTCATCTTCTTTACATAGTATAAAATGAAGTCGCTTTCGCTGTCTGTTACCTTAGATCTTTTAAACTACTCAACGGATTTTAATGCAGTTTTCAGCAATAGATAGGTTAATATTCAATCCAAGATAAAGGTTAATATGTATAACTAGCTTCTGCCAGCGGCTTGGCACGCGTTGTTTCTCAACAAAAAGTAGCCTATGTGTTAATCCAGGTTATAATCTAGGTAAATACCGATTTGAAAGTAACTCTGTCTATCTGTCTGTTTGCTACATGTTCACGACTTAACTGCACGACCGATTTCGATGGAATTTGGTACCTATATACCTAGATTGGTTATGGATGGACTTGAGACATAGGATACACTTTACGCGACTGCAAAGAAGGAGGGTAATGTTTTATTGACAAACCACGCGTACGAAGCCGCGGGCGGGTCAGATAGTTATTCATAAACGGTTAACGATTTACAAATTGTGATACACGTGTTTTGCTTACTTTCTTATACCCTAAGCACCAATATGGAAGATATGCCAATTTTAACTTAATTTCATATACGTTGCGGTACAAATTCGCATGAGGAGTCAACTTGTTTCATTAAAGCCTTCATTCTTTATGGCTGTTACTATATCCAAATGAAAACAAGACGAACATACACCGATCCATACCAATATTTTAATTCAAGATCTGGAAGGTCTCTTTTTGTATCTTAATTTACATGAAAGCAATGGAATTCATTATAGATTCAGTTTTTTTCTAATTTTAGCTATAGGTATATGTTCAAATTAAATAATTTATCAATAAGGTTCAGTAACTTAATCGCTTGTTAGAAAGTTTTTTATTGATCGAGCGCAGCGAGATCTCCAAATCAACTTGGGCAAATCGGCGTTGTATGTATGTATGTTTGTTTGTCCAAGGATAACTTTCGAAGCGTTTATCCGATCATCGTAAAATTTGGTATATAGGTAGGTAGTGGTATCACAATTTTGGTGTGACTAAATGAATTAAAAATGTTTGGGGGTTATTGAGATATTGGGATTCAAAAGGGGTTAAAATAAACCAAAATTGTACTATCCGGTCAAGTGGCACATACACCAGTAACACCACAGTTCTGAAATTTGGTATGCGTGTAGCTTTAGTGACATACATATAGGCAAAAGTCTGTAGGTCAAGTTAGTTGGTTATGCATTTCGTAGCACTATTTTGATAGTCAGAGATTACATAACAATAATATTTTTTTGTTTTTTTAGGGGAGACTAGTGAGATCTCAGTTCGGGGCGAACCACCAGTCATACGTTTAAAAATGTGAGTTCGAGTAATTCGATTATACTTGTCATTTGACAGGTAAAATCTAAATACAAAATCGATGTATTAAATGAATTTTAAACGACAATACCTTATAAATAATGCATTTATTTATAATAGAATGAATTGTTAAGCTGAATGTGTATCACCTATCACTTGTTTTTGTAAGTAATTTTATTTTGCAGCTGACCAAAACACGGACTGTTTTCGAAATGTGTGTTTACTAAAAAGGGGGTGTTTTTACTTATGAAAGTTAACAACTTTTAACTAAAATTAAGTTGAAAATCAACAAATAAATCCGGCGAAAAGATTTTTTTTTCTGGTTTTAGTATTTGTTGTTATAGCGGCAACAGAAATACATCATCTGTGAAAATTTCAACTGTCTAACTATCACGGTTCATGAGATACAGCCTGGTGACAGACGGACAGACAGACAGCGGAGTCTTAGTAATAGGGTCCCGTTTTAGCTTTTGGGTACGGAACCCTAAAAACCAACTAAAGCTTTATACGACGTTTTTAAATCAGCCGCGTCTTGGAGATTGTAACTGATTCAAACGTTAAAAAATTTGATTTAAGGTTAAGCACATAAAAGCACATGTCATCTCGCCATTTATTCCACAAATTGTATATTTTTACAAAAAAAATTTACTTATTTGTGAAATTCATACATTTAATATAAAAACTAGGACTAGATACCCCATTAATTTAAAATTTAAAATTTTATTCTAAAATAGTATGTAAAAAAAGAAAGAAAGAACAGGGAAAGAATGGGGGAGGCCTTTGCCCAGCAGTGGGACACAGTGGGCTAATAATAATAATGTAATTATTTATTGATACATAAATAATTTACTTACATACAAAAATAATAAAAAATGTGGTTATCATGCAAATATTTACACTGGGTTTCTACTAGACATCTTGGTAATTGATTTGACAGTAAAATAACAATTATTTTGCCCTGCAGTATACATCACGCTTACTCAGCACTTTCTTTGTAACATTTCTGTATTTTTCCCCCACAAATCCCAACCTTAATTCCTTGTGCATAAATTAGTTTTTCCCTTGAGTTACATTTCCATTGTACTTTTAATTGGCGACTCATATCTGATTCTCTGCTACCTGAGAATTGTTTTATTTATTTTGGGGTCTAAAAAGCCCCTTAATGGATGATGTGACGACAGGACCTTAATAGCTCTAACTTTATGACTAGCTTTTGTTAATGGCTTCGCATGCGTAGTACATAAATAAATAAATATTGCTGGACATTTCACACAGCCCAAACTAAGCAGAGCTTGTACTATGGGAACCAGATAACTGATACAATACTTACATACGTTTTTTTGTAAATACATACTTATACAAATATCACTTACTACATACTATACTTATACATACAATACAAATATCTGTAGATCATGCAAACATTTGTTATGCGGCGGGAATCGAACCCGCTACCTCCAGCGTCTCAGCCGGCTATTCGCCCACTGCACCACGGAGGTAGTCTATACATATATTATTACTATAATATTATATACATATTAATATTACTATTATTTTATCCTGTCCACTAGAAGGTTGTCTGGAAGAAATCGCTTTTAGCGATAAGACCGCCCATTGTAGATACTTACCTTTTTTTATGCGTATTTCTTTGTATTGTAATTTAGTTTGATGTGCAATAAAAAGTGTATCTATCTAGATAGATATAGGTTAAATACTTTATTTATATTATTTATATATCATGTCCCCCATAGATTTCCAGTGTTACCGATCTTGTGCGGCACCCAACGGCTCCCAGCAATCTTAATCAGGTCGTGTTTCCATCTGGTGGGGGGTGGCGGAAGGGGGGGGGGTAGTTCTAAGCTGCACTTTCCAGTACATGGAGGATCTTTCTGCCCCAACGGCCATCAGTTCTGCGAGACTTATTTGTTAATCCTCTAATCAAGGCTTACGTTACGAATATTGTAAAGTTGTTCTTCGGAAGAGACCTGTAATGTTTTTCCTCGAATAGGGCTCATAAGTCTATGGACTTTGGTCTATAAAGGAATCGATTAATAATTAGTAATGATCTGTATTCTTAGTAAAACGGCTTTGTGACTCATGGGTCGGGGATTCGATGCCCGGAAGTAGTGTCTTCCTACATTATATGTAGGTACCAACCTACGAGTAGTAGAGTTCTTTGTAAAAGGGCTCGGCCGGGGAAGTACTACCACCATACCTATCGAAGCATCGAAGTGGAGAAATTACGGGCACATGAGGGTGTATGCCTCAAATTGATGGACGCATGGAAGTGCATCGTAAGGCACATTTTTAACGTGCGTGTCCTACGAGGCAATTCTCTGTTATAGGCGATGGTTACTACTTAATACCAAGTGGGCCTATGCATGTTCCATCTCCGTATAGTATACAAAATATATATATTATAATTAAAACTTTAAAAACTGGAGTCTGACTACGCAATATCTATGTCGATGGTAGCCCATGTCATCTGAATCTAGGGTTGCCATACGTCCGGAATTTTTCGAACATATCCAGTCTTTGTCCGGAATGTAGGGGGAATCCTAAACCGTCCGGAAATTCTACAATATAAGTAGGTAACGAGTAAAATAACACATAAAATAAACCAAATAGTTTGCTTCGTTCATTCACATGCACGATGCTAACGACATTAATTTTATATTTACAAGAAAGTCAGGAATTTTCATGAAATGTCAGGAATTTACTCCGGAATTTTGATTTTTTAATCTGGAAAACCTACCCGGATTATTAATAACGAATCGATTGACAACTCATTCATCAGAATCGGATGAGTAGTTTCGGCGCTGCGGTGGAACATACAATACATACAAACATACATAAAGTGCTAAAACATAACCCTTCCTTTTGGCTTTTCCGTAGTCGGATCATCGTCATCACAATTATGACTAATGACTTAAGCAAATGAAACGTGGAAACGAGATTCAAGAGGGGTAAAAATAAGAGACTATCAGGTCAAATGGGACGTCTAATGAAAGGTCTTCATTAGTAAATTTTAACCCAGTTTTAATTTTAGTTTAAGCTTTATAGTTGTTGAGTTAAGATCCAAAATAAAAACTGAGCTTTGACGTAATTCACAGGGTACACCAGCGACCCCACAGTGCTAAAATTTGGTATGCGTGTAGCTTTAGTGACACAATTATAGGAAAAAGTCTGAAATCCCACGATAGTCAACCAATTAACATGAACTCCCGTTACTTTGAATTAAACTATCACTTACCACCAGGTGAGGTAGTGGTCAAGCGCTTGACTATCATCAATTAAAAAAAACTGTAGGTTAAAGAGCGTCGTTGTCATTTCGTGGCACTATTTTACGAGGGACACACTAAAAGTTTCCGGAATTAATAATAAAAAAATACTATTAATGGTCAAAAATTAATTTATTGTTTCTCAAAACATTCTCCCTTTGCGTCAATGCACTTTTTCATACGATTGAACCAATTTTGAAAACATTTGTGCCACTCTTCCGTGGTGACGTCAGATACATGTTTTTCATACTCTTCGACAGCCTCTTCTGGTGATGAAAACCGTTGATCGCATCGTACATAACACAACATCAAAACAGGCATAGATGGGCAGCATTTGGCAAACTAGATGGCATACTAAAAACGTATTTTACTAAAGACGTATTCCACAATGTCTTAAAACACGTCTCTGTAATCAATGTGTCCTGCCAACTATGACTTATGGTGCAACTTATTTGGTGCACAGCCTTCATGGCGTACGAAGGAGACTGTGTACAAAATAAGTGTAGCACAGCGAGCCATGCAGCGCGCCATGCTCGGCATCACACTCTTAGATCGAGTTCCCAATACCGAACCAAGCAGACTACGGTACAAGACGTCAGCAAACGAATATTGGGGCTCAAGTGGAGTTGGACAGGACACTTGGCCAGACGTAGTGACGATAAGTGGACTAAGGCACTAACAAAGTGGAGCCCGAGAACTGAGCATCGCATCAAAGTCCGTGAGTCGTACTTGGTTCAGACTAACACAGATCGGGAAAAATGGCAGAAACAAAGAGAGGCCTATGCCCAGCAGTGTGTCAACATGGGCTGAGAATGATGATGATGGCATAACAAAACAGGTTGTATATATGCTACGAGTATGATATGACGAAAGACGTCTAAAATACCCTAAAAAGAGGCAGCTGTGCATAAAAACCATAATAATTGGTTTGGTGAAGGAAATCGCGTGCGTGCGCTAGTCGAAAGTGATGGAGTCGAAAGCTACAGGTTTGTCCGTGGCGCCTCCATCCTTTGTACAGGTGATGAGACAAGTGTTACCATTATTATTTACTTTATTTATTATTATATTTTATTATTGATTAATTTAAATGTATTTATGCACACAAATAATAATAAATATTACTGGACATTTCACACAGCGCTTTCTAGCCCCAAAATAAGCAGAGCTTGTACCTACAATGGGAACCAGATAATTAATAGAATACTTATATACTTATTTTTTTTTGTAAATACATAGAACCATACATATATAGTATGTTTTAATTTATAGACAAACAACCAGACCTGGAACAAATATCTGTAGCTCATGCAACATTTATTCCTCGGCGGGAATCTAACCCGCTGCCTCCTGCGTCTTAGCCGGGTATTCGCCCATTGCGCCACGGAGGTCGTCACAAAACAGAATATAATCAAACAGATACAAAATATAATTATAAACTTTAAGTCCTAGATATTATAATAATAATAATAAATATGGCTGGACATTTCACACAACGCTTTCTAGCCCCGAACTAAGCAGAGCTTGTACTATGGGAACCAGATAACTGATAGAATACTTATATACTTTTTTTTGTAAATGCATACTTATATAAAAAAACATCCAGACCCGGAACAAATATCTATCAGATCATACAAACATTTGTTCCGCGGTGGGAATCGAACCCGCTACCTCCTGCGTCTCAGTCGGCTATTCGCCCACTGTACCACGGAGGTCGTCAAATCGTCTTCAGTATCCTAAAGCATATTGTGTAGGTATAAGGTTATTTTATACACTTCACTTGCCTAGACGTGGTCTCTCCAGAACACGTTTACCCCAAGGCGGTTATCGCGTCAGATATCCATACTCATACTTCCATACTATCCATACATCTATACTAATTTATAAATTCGAAAGTAACTTTGTCTCTCTGCCTGTCTGTTTGTTACGTTTTCAGGACTGCTGGGCTGATTTCGATGAAATTTTGTAAATAGATAGATAAAGACAATAATTGAAACATAAACTACTTTTTACCCGACTGCGTAAAAAGCGGGTAATGATTTTATTAACAAACTACGCTTGCGAAGCCGTGTGCGAGTCAGCTAGTTTAATTAATATCCTGATTTTTTGAAAATAGTCTTCATTGATGATCAAGTTTCTTATTTCCTAACCATTTCTTGCTCCATTTAATTAAAGATGTCGGCTGACAATTATACTCCGAAAATGGCATAAAAGACAATAAAATACTTCTTCTGTCAATGTCATTTAAATTAACTAAATGAATTGGTGTTTTCCATCATTATGTAAATGTGTGACACTTGTTAAAGATCGTGTGGAAAGATAGGTAATGTTTAATTGGTTGTTAATAGAGCTTGTCCCGATGCAGCCTTTAGAGGAAAGCTGGGACACTACTATGTATTACAGTAAACCCGGATGATCGAATTTGTCCATCTGTGTGTACCTACTATCACTCATTGTAGTCCAGAACTTTTTTGGAAAGGAGTACTTTGTAATCCGACAAATATGTAGGTATATGTATATAAAAATGGTAATTAATGTGCTTTGGATGTCGAATTATAGGGGGTGCCGGATTAGACAATTTCCGGATTGCGCGGGTCAACTGTGATAAATTTTAGGCGATCGGTGCGTGATCTCGCGATGCCTCACATCGTCATCGTCTGTAGGTACGTGATTAGAATCTAGTTTAAAAAAACACCCAGGCCCAGAACAAATATCTATAGATAATGCAAAAATTGTGTTCAACTTCGGGAGTCAAACCCGTATCTTACTGCGTCTCAGCCAGCAATTCGTCCACTGCAACACGAAGGTCATCAGTCCCCAAGAATTAAATTAGACAGGAAATTAATAAGTAAGTGTGACAAAATAATTGCATTTGATGAATTTGTGGATATTCGCTATTATCTTTATAAATAAAGTAATCATAGACCTTGCGCACGCATTTATTATTACGTATACCTAGAGCGGTAATGACAGATGGAGCAGGGCAGCCACTGAATGGTGGCCGAGGAGCGGGTATAGAAGGGTAGGACGTCCGGCAGCGAGATGGGTGGACGACATCGTACAGTTCGCGGGCCGTCAGTGGGTGAGACTAGCGCAGGATCGTGGTGGATGACACAAACTTGGGGAGGCCTATACCCAGCAATGGGTGAATTCAGGCTGTGCATGATGATGATGATGCTACCTAAACCGTTTCTATCTCATGATATATCTTTTAGAAGTTATATAAATTTTTCACTATAGAATTGTCGTTGAGGCAGAAAGGTTATCGAGTGGAGACCACGCACTGGAATGCGCAGCGTATAACCCTCCCTCCCCCTAGATAGATATACGACCTGATAAAAGTTGCTGGGAGCCGTTAGGTGATGGCCGCACAAGATCGTTCGCTCTGGAAATCTAATGGGGAATTCACAGCTAGCACTAAATAAGTTTAAAGAAGAGCTTAAAGCTCGCATTACCATTTTGAAAATAACCCAGCCATTGCCTTTACGGACTGTGGTTTCTTGTCCCGTCAACTTCCAATATGGTCATTGCGACAAGACATAGGAATGTTTGGAGTCGGGAGCTATTTTTGAGAAAAAACGGTCAAGTGTGTTCTGTGTAGCTAATGAATGCTCAATTTCCAAGCGGGGTAAATTTATTCGGCATAATTTTAAAACACAAAAAATGTACTGCCTTTTACAATTGCTAGAATCCTGTTTTATCACGGAATAGAAAAAGTATTATGTAGAAGCTGTTTATTTTTAGCTGTGTTAGTCTATGAACAAATTAGGATGATTGTAAATTTTATCAATGGATTTTTCTTCTCCGAAAATTGACGTGTGCGTTTACACGGTTTTTAAAACTGGTAAAATCTCCGAAACTACTGAACTTATTTTGAAAATTCTTTCACTGACAGAAAGTTACACTATCCCTGAGTACTTTCAGCTATATTTTATTTTAATAATATTCCGTGCTAAGCCAGGGCGGGTCAGCTAGTGCTATTATAAGTAGACAAAACTGCAGATTTTGCAATAAGGCGGCAGAATTGTCCATACATCTGTTAGGCGCGTGTGGTCCACTAATGCGCAAACGTGTGTTCATCTGGGCAAATACATTCTTAGCCCGGAGGAGCTAACAGTTCTCACTCCTAAGAATATTCTACAGTTACTAACAGTAGGGCTCAGTGGTGAATTTTGAACGCCGCACCCCCGTGAACTAGGGGCGACAGTAGCGATCATCATAGGCCTCGTGGCCGCTGTGATACTAAAGCCGCGACAAGGCGCCCACTGCTGTGCGGCCTGCACCCGCTCCCATCAACCTTAAATAGGTTGTGTTTCCATCTAGTGGGGAAGGGGGGGGGGGGCGCCCTACGCCGCGCTTTGCAGTGCGTGGTCTCCACTCGAGAACCTTTCTGCCCCAACGGCCGTCAGTTCTGCGAGCTATGTGCCTTGCCCACTGTCACTTCAGCTTGCTAATCCTCTGGACTGAGTATGAATTTACAAAAAAAAAAAGTATTGTGTCACTTATTTAGTTCCATATAGCACAAGCTTTGGTTAGTTTGGGGCTAGATAACGCTGTTTGAAATGTCCAGTATTATTAATATATAACCAGCTTCAAAAAAGGAGGTTCTCGTTTGTATTTTTTTTTTGTTTATTATCACAGAACTCCGTCATCAATAAATCAACCGATTTGATTTATTTGAATGGATATAGTTACTTTCAGATTGGTTCCATTGAAATTTCATCAAAATTGGTTCAGTAGTTTGGTTAAGTCGGTTTTATTTTTGTTAAAAAGTTACTTGTTACGACCTCTGTGGCGCAGTGGGCGAATAGCCGGTTGAGACGCAGGAGTTAGCGGTTTCGATTCCCGCCGCGGGACAAATGTTTGCATTGTCTACAGATTAGTTCTGGGTTTGGGTATTTTTCTACAAATTATATGTATATATTTACAATAATAAATATCAAATATTTATAAGTATTCTTTCAGTTATCTGGTTGCTAATATCTCATAGTACAAGCTTTGCATAGTTAAGGGCTAAATAGTGCTGTGTGAAATGTCCAGCAATATTTATTTGTATTGATTATTAACAGGTTGTGTGTCTGTCTGTACGCAATAGACGCTGGAATCACGTCTCGAGGAAACGCGATTGTTTTTACGTCTTTGAGTGTCGTTGTATCACACGGGAGGATTTTCAACTGCACTCCGTCTCGTCTCGTCTGAAAACAACTGAAACAATAAAAAATAATAAGTTTTTAGTTGAATAATTACTATGGGTCGGGATGCGAATAAAAGTGGTAGATACACGAACACAAAATCGAAATTGCTGTCTGAGCTCTTTAGCTCAGACAGCAATTTCGACTATGTAAGTCGAGTACCGCAAGATTTAAGTATTAAGTCAGTGCACATTCGGCTACCGGTCGAGCCACTCATCATGATTAGCAGCATTAGCGTAAAGTTAAGTAGAATAAATTCATCTTAAAAGCATCAATATCTGTTATATCTTTCCAGGACTAAGCCGCGCTGGCGATTATATAAAGTTTTAACAAAAATATATGTAACAAAAACCTGTCATTAACCTAGATAATTAAGTTTATATATCTAGTAACAGAATTGGACTGCTATAATTACTATTTGTCTGAATTAATAACTGAATTAAATTAAATGAAATACTTTTTCAAAAAACAGATTTATAAAATTCAAATCTGAACTTACTAATTTAGGTCTGACTGGTCAGACCCTGATTTCATCAAATTGAGTTTCGGCGTTTGTCTGCCTAAATTAGTATCTCGTAGGATTATACAAAAAATAGTTAGTAAAAGGTAGACAAATGCTATTGGTTTGGACATTGACTAAGACTTTATGTCTACTATGTTGACTAGCCAAACCTAGGAGCACCGCAGCTTCGATGTTTGACTTTAACAGAGATACAGAGTTACTTCAGAATTTATAATATTAGCACAGTATAAAGATATTACCTAATAGAAGTATGTCGTTTTATATACTGTGGTGGTTAGCACAGTCTATAAATACTGTGGTAGTACTTTTGATTTTGATTTTTAAGTATTCAGAATTTAAGTTTCTTTAAAAATCCCCCCGTGTATGTGCAGCGCATGCGTGCTACTACTCTGTCATTACTGACCGACACAAATTATATTACAGGCACATAGACATTATATACAATTATACAGCAGAATACATGATAACTCATTGTAGATTTTTCACTCTGCTTCTTTGGCCTAGCGGGATGTTATCCGACTTCCAATCCGCTAGCTTTGAGGTCTAATCCTGTGCAACAGTAGATTTTTAAACGTGACTCATACTTATAACTTATAAGTATGATGCTTATGTATGTGTGTTTGTCTGTCTGTTGTATTATATTTTTATTTTGATAATAAAATAAAATAAAAATACTTTATTTCAAACCTGTATAAACTCAAGGTTTGCCAACGTGCGGTGGAGCATTCTCGGATTCAAGCGTATTGCCCGCATAAGCAACACCGATCTGCGCTCGCGAACACAAATCGTAGATGTATGTAGAAAGCCGCCAAACTCAAGTGGGACTGGGCTGATCATTTCTGCCGTATGTCGGGTGATCAGTGGGCTAAGCTCACCACCGAGTGGAACCCCGACACAGCCCGAAGACGTCGCGGCAGACCAGAAATGGTGGGAGCTTACTAATTTCCGAGCGGACTGGACCATCTTAGCCCCTGAAAGGAGTATCGGGAAAGACTGGGGGAGGCCTTCGCCCAGTAGTGGGACTCAGTGGGCTGATAATAAAAATACTTCAAACCGAAGATCCATAATTAGTTAGTACCTAAATACAGAGCTTAAAAAACTAAGTTAGGAGTGTAGACAACAATTAAACAAATAAACTTAAACTCTAGTTAACTCCTGAATAGAATAGACATAGGACGACCTCCGTGGTACAGTGGGCAAATAACCGGCTGTGACGCAGAAGGGTTCGATACCCACCGCGGAAGCAATGTTTGTATATTCTACAGATATAAGTATGAATTTACAAAAAAAAATGTATATAAGTATTCTATCAGTTATCTGGTTCCCATATTAGATAGCGCTGTGTGAAATGTCCAGCCATATTTATTTATTATTTATTCGGAAGACAGGCAGAGAGTCAAAGTCATTTTCCAATTAATAAAACAACTAGCTGTTGCCCACGAATTCGTACGCGTAACACTACTAAATGTGTAGGTAACCTAGAAATAAAGCTAAACTCGCTGTTGCAACTTGACTTGACATCCCATTTTGATTCCATGGGACCTGATTTATAGGATAAAAGTAGCCAATGTGTTAATCCAGGTTATAATCTACGTACAGCTCAGCCATTACGACGTCATTGAGTTACAAACATACAAATATATAAATAAACAAACATCCAAACTAATAACTTATATTGGGTAGGTTAATTTTGTTGTTATTAGTGGTTGGCATAATAAAAATATTTTCTTTCTTTCTTTCTTTCTTTCTTTCAAACTTTCTTATTTATAATACATATTAATGTGATGGTATGGATAAGCAGAGACGGTTTTCGAGGAAAGCGCAGTGTATACGACCTAATAAAGTTTGAAGGGAGCCGTTGGGGGCTGAACGTAGGATCAGTCGCTCTGGAAATCCAGGGAGGCCTGTGTAGCAGTGGACGTCCACGGCTGTTCTGATGATGATGATGAGGTTTCTTACATATCGTATAGCTTACCTACATCTTATAGTTCTATGACGGTCGGTCAATTTTACGGTACTTAGATAATAAAATAAATATTGCTGGACATTTTACACAGCGCTATCCAGCCCCAAACTAAGCGTAGCTTGTATTATGGGAACCAGATAGCTTATAGATTAGATTACATAATTTATTTATTGCACACAATTAAAAATAAAACAAACAAAAGAGAATACACAACAATAACCAGAACAAATAAATGTAGGTCATGCAAACATTTGTTCCGCGGCGGGAATCGAACCCGCTACCTCCGGCATCTCAGCCGGCTATTCGCCCACTGCGCCACGGAGGTCGTCCAGATGATTCAACTGTATCGTCTATATATTTTATAATCTTTTAGTATTAAATAATTATTGTATATCCGTTCTAATAATCTAATTTAATCAAGATAAGATAACTCTTAATTGTACACCAAAATAAAATACAGAACATAAATACATTTACAAATAGATTTAGTAGAACAGGCGGTCCTATCGCTAAAAGCGTTCTCTTCCAGACAACCTTTGTATGGACAGGGTAATAATAATGCTAAAAGGCATTGAAGTCATTTGAAGTGATATAAGACTCATTATAGTAGATACTTAAGCTGCGTTATATACTTACCAACACGCAACCTTCTTAAGTTTAGAACTTGAATTTTGTTCTGAGCATTTCGTGGGAATAAGGTGGCGGATGCAGACATTTTAAAAGCTAAAATAATATAAATGACATGTCAAAGACAATAAACGAAAAACTTAGCAAAGACAAGATGTTTTTTTTTGTAATTACAAGAATACAAAAATGTATTGGCGTGATCACTCTAATAAGATGTTTGTTTATTTATTTGTTTGTTACTCAATCACGTTCGCTCGCAAATAGTTATTTGCTTACCCCCGCAAGTACTATTTTAGCGGCAATATTTATTGTTTACCGCCTAGGCTCCGACCTTTCAAACCTATACGAGTATAAACATGGTCTGATGGTCTCATGGCTCATCAAAGCTTAAATGTTTTTAAATGTTCATATATAAAAATCTAAAACCACAATATATATCATAACACGAAGTAATTACCTACTTTAGGTTAAATTTTATTTGTATAAGTTTTGAGAAGCGTTTTAGCTAAATTAACGTTATAAATTATGTGATTGTTAATTCTAGGATTTCATTCACACTGGAATTGTACTAGTTAAGCTTTTATAATCTATTAAATTAAATAACTTTTAAAATTAAATTGAAAAATTGACTCAATGACGTCATAACGGCTCAACCGATAAAATTTTGTAGTTATGTACGTAAGATTATAACCTGGATTAACATAGGCAAGGTTTTTTTTTGTAAAAAAAAATTGGATGTTCTATCCATTCTTTTAACCACAATCTCACCTGATGGTAAGAGATGATGTGGTCCAAGATGAAGCACGAAGATCTAGAAGAAACCTATTTACTCTTACCTTAAAGAGGCCCGGATTGTATTCTTTAGGAAAAACAGAAGACGGTAAAGTGTTCCATCCCTTAGCTGTACGCATCAAAAACGTAGAACCAAAACGGTGTGTGCGAATGGGTGGTATATCAACTAGGTACGGATGATACTGAGCCGAGCGCCTGCTTGTCCTTCGATGGAAGGGAGATGGTGGGATCAGATTGTGTAGTTCCGGGGCACATTCCCCAAAATGTATTCTGTAAAAGATCGATAGGCTTGCAACTTTACGGCGGTGTTCGAGACTTTGGGTCTTAGTCTCCGCCATATATTGCTATAAACCTAAAAGCCATACGTTCTATCGAGTCTAAGGTAGCGAGCTGGTATTTGGTCGACCATTCCAAAGGTGGCAGCAGTACTCCATACCAGACCGGACTTGAGCTTTGTAAAGACTAAGAAGATGTCCTGGTGTGAAGTATCTCCATTACTTTTTAAGGTAGGTTTTTTTATGTATTTTTTATCACATAAATCAGGTCCTATGGGATAAAAATGGGCTGTCAAGTTGCAACAGCGAGTTTAGCTTTATTTCTAGGTTACCTACACATTTAGTAGTGTAACGCGTACGAAGTCTCGGGCAACAGCTAGTGCTTTCATAATTAATTAGATAGATACATTTGATTCGGGTTTGGATGTTTTTCTATGTATTAAAAGTATGTATTTACAAAAAAAACGTATATAGGTATTCTTGACTGCCTCCGTGGCGCAGTGGGCGTATAGCCAGCTGAGACGCAGGAGGTAGCTGGTTCGATTCCCGCCGCGGAACAAATGTTTGCATGATCTACAGATATTTGTTCCGTGTCTGAGTGTTTTTCTATATATTATAAGTATGTATTTACAAAAAAAAAGTATATAAGTATTCTATCAGTTATCTGGTTCCCATAGTACAAGCTCTGCTTAGTTTGGGGCTAGATAGCGCTGTGTGAAATGTCCAGCGATATTTATTTATTTATTTATTATTATTTATTCTATCAGTTATCTGATTAGTACAAGCTCTGCTTAGCTTGAGGCTAGATAGCGCTGTGTGAATGTCCAGCATTATTTATTTATATTATATAAAACAAACTCAAAATAAAGCACAATAAACTCATTGTATTATCATCATTATATCAGTCATTGACGTCAACTGCTGAACAATTAACTCCCTCATAGATTTCCAGAGCGACAGACCTTATGCGGCCTGCGCCCAACGACTCCCAGCAACTTTTATTAGGTCGTCTTTTCATTTCCGCATCCTACGCTGCGCTTTCCAGTACGCGGTCTCCACTCTTGAACCCTGCCCCAACGGCCGTCAGTTCTTCGAGCTATGTGCCCCGCCCACTACCACTTCAGCTCGCTAATCCTTTGCGCTATGTCTGTAACCTTGGTTGGTCTACGGATCTCCTCCTTCCTGATTCGATCTCGTAGAGAAACACCAAGGATTAAACTAAAATCCACGTTACCTAAAGACATTTTTAGAGTTCCGTACCCACAACGGGACCCTATTACTAAGAGTCTGCTGTCTGTCTGTCTGTCCGTTTGTCACCAGAGTGTATCTCATGAACCGTGATAGTTAGGCAGTAGAAAGTTTCACAGATGATGTATTTCTGTTGCCGCTATAACAACACATACTAAAAACAGAATAAAATAAATATTTAAATGGGCCTTTTTATAGATAATGGTACGGAACCCTTCGTGCGCGAGTCCGACTCGCACTTGGCTGGTTTTTTTTAAACAACATGGATACGTAACTAGTAAATGGAATGCTCGATGTTATGTGGTAAAACTATCGCCTACCTATAGCAAAGCATTGCCTAGGTTACGCACCAAACGTACCCTACGATGCATTGCCCTGCGTTCATCAACTTGAGGACCTTAGTCTCAATCAGATCATAATATATTTGAATACCAAATTACCTCAAAATCAGTCCAGCAGTTTAGTCGTCAAACACCAAGCATTAAACTAAGATCCTATATTCAAAATATTTCAAAACAAAACCATAGATAAAATAAAAAAACTGTACGGTATTTTTGAACCCATCAAGTCAAGTGTAAAATCTATTTGTAACTAATACTATTACACGTGTGAACGCATCCTCTAAGGGTTGAATGGACAATAAGTAGATTATTTTGAAAAATAACAATGGTCTTTGTAGATATTAGCTACCGTTTCTGATTTAAAACATGCTTAAAATAGAAAAGAGATACTGACGGCGATTCTGTTTACACTAACTAAAATTGTGTAAAATACGAACAGTCTTATTTTGTTTACGCTAAAAATCAAATTAGAATGACATTTAAAGTGACATTTCTAAAATTAAGTATTTTTCACTAAGATGGCGTGTTTTTGGGCTAGTTTTAGTGATCAATCAAATTGGTGTTGACTAAAACTAGCCCGCAAACACGCCTTCTTAAATTAAAAATACTTAAATTTAATATGTCACTTTAAATGTCATTCTAATTTGATCTTTAGCGAGAACAAAATAAGACCACAAGTGTTTTTACACAATTTTAGTTAGTCAGCGTAAACAACAGAATCGCCATCATTGACTATATTAATTTCTACTATTTTAATACAGAATATATTATTGCTTTAAGTTATAATATGTAACTTCATTAATGATATCTACCTACAACTAGTCGGCAACTTTTTATTGATGAATTAACGTATTTTTGGTTACAAAGGGAATAAATAAAAAGTAAGGTCTTACAAAAGTATCGTAAACGTTTATTTTTAATCGAGCGAACCGAGATCTCTAAATCAACTTGGGCAAATCGGCGTTGTATGTATGTATGTTTGTTTGTCCAAGGATAACTTTCGAAGCGTTGATCCGATCCTCGTGAAATTTGATATATAGGTAGGTAGTGATGGTGCAATTTTGGTGTGGCTAACTGAGCTAAAAATGTTGGGCGATTGTTGAGATATTAGAGTTTAAGATGGGTAAAAAAAACAAAATGGGACTAACCGGTCAAATGCCAAATTTAATAAAAGGTATTTGTGAGTACATTTCGACCCCGTTTTTATTTTTTGTAAAGTCCTTATAGTTTTTGAGTTATTAGCCATAATAAAACCGAATTTTGACAAAATTCACAGGGTGCACCAGTGACGCCACAGTGCTGTAATTTGGTATGCGTGTAGCTTATATGACACAAATATAGGCGAAAGTCTGAAACCTAGAGTAACTGCTATTTGTACCCCAAAAAAGGGTAACCAAATTACATGAACTCCCGTTTCCTGTAATTTGAATGAAACTGTAGGTGAAGTAATTTGGTTATTCATTTCGTCGCACTATTTTGATGGTCAAAGATTACAAATAATATTGTTTTATTTTAATCGGAGACTCGCGAGATCTGTCGGGGCGAACCAGTAGTTAAAATTAGTTTTTTTTGTATGTTGTGCCAACCCCACGTAATGTGGGAAAATTGCAGGAAGAAGAGCCGTCTACATATGCTAAAACCGATGCTTCACCAACTATCGCGTCCTGGGTATTATGATAACGATTTTTTATTTATTTCATAATCCCCTCTGGTGGGGACTATGGAACTAATCCCTATCAAGCCTGTTTCCCTGAGTGGTAGGGATCAAAGAAAAAACAGATTAGGTAGGTGGTATTCCTACATTACCTTAACAAGGCGAGCTTCTCGCCTATTATAAGTGCTCTAATTTCTTCCAGAAAACAATTGAACACATCATTAGATACGCATAGCGCTAAACAAAATCAAATTAGAGAAATGAAAGGGCGGTGTTGCCATTTTTTTGCAATATGGTCAATGCTTTCTCCTAGTGAAATGGTTACAATGGTTACCTGCTTGGCCCTGTCGGGGCTTAGACCCGACAAAGGATGGAAGATGATTGATGTGGAGAATCTACTTAGAGACAAGTAGATACCGTTGTTTTTTTACTGAAATTTAAGGCTTTTGTGGTTATGCAATCTACAAAGAGATCCGTAAAGTTTAAAGAAATATATTTATATAGGTAACATGAATAAAATATTATTTATTTACCTAACCCTATATAAAACACAGTATCTGTGGTTAGATAGCAAGCATTAGCAATAGCGTTACATAAGTTTAATAGTGTTTTTTTTTACATGCTAAAATAAATTTCACATTTCTATGGTAAACATTTTGAAATTTATTTATTGTGCTCATCAAAATAACCCCTTTAATTTTTGTGCGTAAACAGATTATTATTATGTTCTCTCTTAAGTGATATTTGAGACAAATACATGCTTGAAACCTAATAAATATGTAATGTTATTCATTTATTTCTTTAAACCTCTTGCGCCTCAGTCGACTGCGACCGATTTTTCTCACCGGTCAAAGACAATAAATCTAAACTCATCATATTTTGACAAGTCCAACACATTGCTACCGAAATCCATTTACTTTAGCAACTCACTTTAGTGATGACGCGACAGAATTTAAAACATTTTACAATGCATTAGGCGCGTGAGTTGCAGTTTTTTTGACATCTTATTTTGACTTCCGAGATTAATATTTTAGGATTTTGACTTATTTTGGAGATGGATGTATTGGAAAAGAATACAGGTATTGTCAAAATATCATCAAATTCAAATAATCTATATCTCTTATATAAAAAAACAAAGTCGGGTTAGTTACACCATTTATAACTCAAGAACGGCTAGACCGAATTTGATGATCTTTGATTTGTTAGATTTGTCCTAGCCAAATAACTATTATAATATCGAAAAGATTCACGTAAAAAGAAATAATGAAGAAAATTCATTTTTCATACATAGATGCAGCTAATGATGGCCGATTGACAATTCTGGTGACGCCGTGTACGTACATTGGCAGTCCGCGTCTTATTATGCATGTCAAGGCGGTACAAAGTTCGGCTGGTCATCTATTTCTACATAAATTACAATACACTCTCATAGTGATTGAGATATATTCTTCGCCTCGCCTTCCAGGTTCCAACCTTCCACAAACAGATCAGCCTATAATTAGGTTTAGCTATCAAGATAAATATCAAGACTGGGGATCAATATAAGCGTGATTTCCTCTCGATAACCTTATTAATACTACTTTATAAAATAAGTGATTTTTAGAAACACGTTTTCGGCAACACATTTATTGGAAAAAAATGAAATATTTAATGTAACCTATAAAATAATTAAAATAGGATTTAGTGCGACCTGCACCCAACGTTCCTCAGCATCAGGGTGTCTCGCCATCTAGTAGGGACCGTCCTACGCTGCGTTTTTTCAGTGCGTGATCTCCTCTCGAGAACATTTCCGCCCCAACAGCCATCAGTTCTTCGAGCTATGTGCCACTTCAGCTAATCCTGGGCTATGTCAGTGACCTCGGTTGGTCTTCCTATCTCCTTCTTTCTGATTTGAACTCGTAGATAAATACCAAGCACAGCTCCAGTCTTGGATTAGCCTATAAGCTATTTAAGCAATTGCTTAGGGCATCCCGTCTAGGGGGGTCGACCGAGACGAGACCAGAGACGACCGAGAAAAAGAAAACGAGCACACGAAAGTTCCCGCTCGCGCGCTGGGAAGATTGCTTAGGGCATCAAGTTACCTTAATCCGGCACTGCATATCCTTGTCCATAGCAAGCTGAGCGACCTCTAGCCTTCTTAGAGGCCCTTAGTGAGCATCTACCGTTCTTTTATCTAACAAAGCCTCTTCCTCTTTGCAACAACAATGCCAGCGTCATTTAACTCGTCCCAGGGCTATGTGAAACCTACCAAGGTCCAAATGATTTGATAATGTATGTCCAATTGCATGTTTACAAAATGACCACAGATTGTCAATGATCACAGTAAATTGTTTACATGCATGTCACAATTTGAAGATCATTCTTAACGAGTATTGCTGTCATTATCTCTCAAACTGTTTGAGCCTGGCTACGTAGATTTAGATTCCGGATGATTTGTATGCAGGAATCAATTTTTTTGTTTAAAAAACAAAGTCGGGTGAGTTACACCATTTATAAGTCAAGAACGGCGGGACCGATTTTGATGATCTTTGATTTGTTGGATTTGTCTCCGGCCCGAATAGCAGAATAACTATTAAAATATCGAAAAATTTTACGCAAAAAGAAATGACGAAGAAAATTCATTTTCTCATACATAATATTGGCCAATTAACAATTCTACCGTTGTGACGTAGGTACATATTGGCAGCCCGCGTCATATGCATGTCATGTTAAGGCGGTACGAAGTTCGGCGAGTCAACTAGTAAATAAATAAATAATGCTGGATGTTTCACACAGCGCCATCTAGCTCCAAACTAAGCAAAGCTTGTGCTATAAGAACCAGATAACTGTTAGAATACTTACATACCTTTTTTTGTAAATGCATAGGTACTTATTGTATATAGAGAAACAATCAGACCTGGAACAAATATCTGTAGATCATGCAAACATTTGTTCCGCGGCGGGAATCGAACCCGCAACTGGGTCATGTAATGCTATGAAGGTCGTCTAATGTAATGTAAAATGAAATATTTTCTTGTGCGACGTGAAGTAATCCCTCACTCACATCTTTAGCTAGCATCCCTCGCTTCAACGAGTAAGTTAGCTTCTTATTTACTAATATTAAACGGGTATTTAACGCGTATTTAACATTTTATTTTTTATCCCAACGTTTAGTTCTCCAGTCTACCCGGGACCACGGGAACACACTCCCGTGGTCCCGGGTAGACTGGAGAACTTGGAACTACCATCGAGAAGTGATGGCAGCTGCAGGCACTACCCTCACTTGGTCTCAAAAGTGTACCTTATTGAGTACCTAGGTAGTAAACGGGCTTTAATTTCGTAATCAATTCATCAATAATTCATTCAAGTTATCTTGGGACCGGAATGTTTTGAACCATTTTTTTCCTTGACTTACATCCTGCATCACTGCAAGTTCGCGTCAAGTTAGCGTGATTCCAAACCATAATTGTTTTTTTCCTGGGTGGTCAATCTGACCATACTTGACCGGAAACGGTCTAATATCAATATTAATTAAATAAATGAGCGTTGTCCCATATATCCCAAACGGCGTTAACATGCCATTTTACAAATTATACAAAAAAAAACAAAGGTTCCGCTAAGCAAAGGTACCGCGGTCCATTCTACTAAAAAAACTAAATTAACACAGACTTTTAAATAATTAAAAACCGCCTTGTTAGCCCCAACTTCGACGTTTTTATAGCATCACAAAAATATATCTACAGATAACATTCATAAATGTTTTTTAAAGTATACAGCCATAGAGTTCTATTCTATTCAGCCAAGGAGGTTGTGGTCGAAAAACCTCTTTCGTTTGTTAGGACGAAATGTGCCGAAGAAAATGGAGTTTTGGATTTTATTGTTTATTTGATTGTGTTTAGGTTATGACTTTCTGGCTACCAGTGTCAATAAAGTTTGTGGATGATGGTAAAATCAAGCAAAATGATACCGACATGGGAATTGAATGTGATCCTTTCATAATTTAAAAGGGTAAAAATTAATTTTAAAAATACTACTTGATTAAGCAGTTTCAAAATAAATACTGATTTGAATGCAGCTTACCTAACTTACCTTGTAAAAAAATCTTGTTTAGAAACTTTTTTTTCACATATATTTTCCCAGTGCTGGGCAAAGGTCTCCCTCATGTTCCTCCATATCTCACGATCACTCGTCACGTCCCACCAGTCATCTTGGAATGCATCACGCCAACGCTTCTTCGTCCTGCCCCGGCTTCGACGCCCATCTGCAGGAACCCATTGTGCGACGACTGTTGCCCATTGGTCTGTAACCTTACGACTGACGTGACCCGCCCAGTCCCACTTCAGCCTGGCAGTCTTGTCGCCAACATCTGCGATGCTGGTATTCGCCCGCAGTGTGGTATTGCGAATCCTGTCGATTCTCTTTACCCCTAACACGCTACGTTCCATGGCTCTTTGGCAAACCTTAAGTTTGGACTTTTGAGATTCTGTCAATGGCCAAGTTTGGGCACCTTGAGTAAGGACGGACAGAATACACATGTCGATGAGTTTACGTTTAAGTGACAATGGAAGGGTTCCCTTTATTAGCGTCTTCATGGACCAGAAGCTCCTGTTAGAAAGTTATGCAAATAATTAGTTTTTTTATTCATTTTCTCCCACTTCTCGGCAAAGGACTCCTTTCCTTCCCTCATACCAAAAAAAAGAATTTACTGAACTTATATACTTAATCTAGGTATTCAGTGATGTCTGCAGCAGTTTAGCTATTTATAGATTATAACGACCTACTTTTTTTTATAAACAAATGTTTATCATTTTAACTAACTTACATTTTTCAATGATTTTAATTAAAGAAACTGCCATTTTATACATATTTATACCACAGTCAATAACGGGTTACAATTTATAACAAACAAATAATTAGTACAACATAATAAAGCCCATTTATAACAATAAAATTAGACCCATACGATTCACCTGTAGAAGGGAAAAAAAATTGCAAAGAGGGCTATTAGACCCCCCATAACAATAGCTGAATAGGGCCCCTATTATTAGAAAAAATTGGCAAAGAAAGAGCGGCACATTCTGCCTGTCATTTGGAGTGTAAAAAATGATGTACCTACAATGCTGAACAGAAACAAGCCGACTCGATTGACATTATTGATGTTTCGAGTGTGTTCGTTGGCGCATGGCGCTTGTATTTCGATTTTGGTTTTTGAGGACTTTAGTTTATATTTGATTGAAGTTATTCGAATATTCAAATCAAATGTATTTTCTCAAACATGCTTGGAAATTTGCGCATTATTTTGACAACCTTCTTCCAGATAAATCGAAATTGCTCTACTGGCCAAATACATGCGAGCAGCGACTGGCAAAAGTTGTATGAAAATCCGTATCTGTCGTGGTTTAGCAGCCAAATAAATTACATAGTAAACTCATATCTCATCATATCATCACAAACAAACTCCCGCACACACTCGCTTCTACACACACATACACACTCACTTCCACACACACACACACTCACTTCCACACATACACACTCACTTCCACACACACACACACACTCCACATAAACACATCACACACACACGCACACACACGTAGTATTAACTTAAAATTATAATCATTATTAGAGGAAAAAAAAAATTACTTATCGACTGCTGGAACATTGTTCTGTTCGGTTTTGGAAGAGGGCGCTGACACTGCTACTCAGTTTTTCTTAACTTTTGCAGTTGTCAACGTTTTCATTTGTATATTGTACCTTATTTATGTTCGAAATAAATAAATTTGAATTTGAATTTGAATATCTGTTGTGTAATTTAAAAACGGAACGATCTTTTACTCCGAAACATGGCAACCATGCAGGTAACTTATCAAAGGTTTAACTGGCTTGCAAATAGAAAGCTGTTTATTGAAAAAAAAAACAAATGAACACTGGGGAAAAAATATTGTTATTCGTTGTTCGTCATTGATTTTAAAAAGTAATTGTATTTATTGTTTTATTTTATAATTTTCGCGCATTATTTGAGAAAAGTACTATACAAGCCTTGGCCACAACTAGGCGTTGATGGACTTACGTACACGTTCGCCCATCAATGCCTCTTTTGCTGGCCGCTGCAGTAATGTACTATTGATGCTTGAAATATATGTCATGTTACAAAACTGTCAGAAGTTATTAAAAAATTAAATTTTTGCCTATCAAGACATGCAATATTAAAATCTACAAAGTTAGAATACTAAATAATAATGTCAGCACAAAAAGGTTTATGAAAACGGAATACCTATACAAATGTTTGGTTAAACATTTGCACATTAAAAATTAAATTACTTATCATATTAATTATGCACACATAATTAATTACAATCTAACTCATGTTTTATGTCGTTGAGTCTTACAGTATTTTTTTAATAACCTATGTTTTCCTACTGCTGGTCAAAGGTATATTTGACGACCTCCGTGGCGCAGTGCGCGAACAGCCGGCTGAGACGCAGGAGGAAGTGGGTTCGATTCCCGCCGCGGAACAAATGTTTGCATAATCTACAGATATTTGTTCCGAGTCTGGTTGTTTTTCTTTATATTATAAGTATGTATTTAAAATAAAAAGTATATATGTATAAGTATTCTATCAGTTATCTGGTTCCCATAGTACAAGCTATGCTTAGTTTGGGGCTAGATAGCGCTGTGTGAAATGTCCAGCAATATTTATATTTATTTATTTATTTATCCCCTATTTCCTTCCATTCCTTGCGTTCTCCAGAAATCTCCTGCCAGTCAGAGTGGAACCCATCCAAATCGTCGCGCCAACTTTTTCGTGGTCTGCCTCGTAGCCGTCGTCAAGGTTGCCAGTAAGTTATTAATTAATAATTTATTATACGTGGCGACTTGTAAACCTGATTGTTCTTTAGATTTATAATGCTCTAGCTTCCGCCAGCGGCTTCGCACAAATTGTTTGTCAACAAAAAGTAGCCTATGTGTTGATCCAGGTTAAAATCTACTACACACCAAATTTCATTGAAATCGGTTCAGCCACTACGACGTGATTGAGTAACAAACAAACAAACATCCAAAATTTATTCGACTGTATTTTTTTATGTTTGTTACCTCAGAACTTTCAACTGGGTGAACCGATTTTGATGATTCTATTTTATTTGAAAGCTGGTGCTTTCCCGTGTGGTCCCATATAAATTTTATCGAAATTGATTTAGCGCTCTTTGAGAAAATCAACAAAAACCAAAATATGTTTTGGTTTGTCAAAATCACAAGGATCACTATGAAACGTCATGAAATTTGTTCTGGCTTTAATGCCGTATATTCGTATGAGTCATGTAGGTATTATTCAATTCGATTTTTTTTACGTATTAACACTTGCTCATAATTTCTGAGTTTTTAGTGTAAATATTCAAGGTAATAAATAAATAAATATTGCAGGACATTTCACACAGCGCTATCTAGCCCCAAACTAAGCAGTGCTTGTACTATGGGAACCAGATAACTGATAGAATACTTATATACTTTTTTTTTTGTAAATACATACTTATAATATATAGAAAAACACCCAGACACGGAACAAATATCTGTAGATCATGCAACCATTTGTTCCGCGGCGG
The DNA here is from genome assembly GCA_963924445.1 of Philereme transversata. Classification (NCBI taxonomy): domain Eukaryota; kingdom Metazoa; phylum Arthropoda; class Insecta; order Lepidoptera; family Geometridae; genus Philereme; species Philereme transversata. The sequence continues at coordinate 23,646,099 of OZ004346.1, forward strand.
GAATTTAACCCCGCTACCTCCTGCGTCTCAGCCGGCTATACGCCCACTGCGCCACGGAGGCAGTCAATGTAACTTCAAATAATCATTGTAACTTTGAAGTCAGTGTTTGGTTTTTTGTAAAAATATATTATTAATTTCACATATTTTCACTAGAAAATTGTTACTAATGAACATACGGAATGAAATTAATGAAGTCATATTCCACTAGGTTGCCATTAATGGAAGGTAGCTTGATTAGGTAGCTCCCGGTCTGTCTCTGTCATTCTGATATATTTTTTTAGCCTTTGCGGCTTTAGTTTCACTGCGATCACGATTGTTTTTATATCGTCTCCAGTTTTTGGGGGCGTTCAAAGTTCACCACTAAGACTTACAGCTGCTAAAAACTGTAGGATATTCTTAGGGGAGATAACTGTCCCCCGACTAAGAATAATAAATAATAAATAAATAAATATCGCTGGACACTTCACACAGCGCTATCTAGCCCCAAACTAAGCAGAGCTTGTACTATGGGAACCAGATAACTGATAGAATACTTATATACTTTTTTTTGTAAATACATACTTATAATATATAGAAAAACACCCAGACACGGAACAAATATCTGTAGATCATGCAAACATTTGTTCCGCGGCGGGAATCGAACCCGCTACCTCCTGCGTCTCAGCCGGCTATACGCCCACTGTGCCACGGAGGAATTTGCGCATTAGTCGACCATACTCGCCTAAAAGATGTAAGGGCGATTCGGCCGCCTCATTACAGAATCTGCAGGTTTGTGTATCGCTTAGTCCTAGCTTGAACATGTCCTTATTAATTCGACAGTGTCCAGTCAGGGCTCTGTCTATAATGCGAAGATTGTTTCTGTTTAGTGCTAAGATTCGGTTGTATACCGTTTATGTTACCGGCTTTAATCAGTGATTTGGAATGGTTCATGCCTGAAGATTGATCCAAAGTTTGACATTACGACACATTTAGCTAACCAGCTAATAAAAGCCCTTATTAATAAAACCACTGTTCTAGGTAACGCCTGAATCAAAAGCCTGAATTATAAGCAAATCTAACTGCACAGGTAAGTTCAAAAATAAAAATAAAAATAGTAAATTAATCCCACTTCCGCAAACATAAAATTACACAAGCACTTTTTAATTATATTTTAGTTCACTGATAACTCTGACAGATAAGCTGGTAATTACGCGTAATTCCTATGTATTACGTAGCAACATTGAAGTTCAAATGTCAATTGCTATAATATCTTGCTGTTTGACACTTGGCTCTGAGTGTAACAGAAAAATGTTAAAATGACGGATGTGGCTATAATTTTACTGCTTAGACATGGATGTTTTTACTAGTTAACAAGAATAAATGCTATGCAATGCGGGCCACATACCTAAAGTCAGATTTCCGTTTTGGATTATCGATTTGTAATTTCGAAGGTAGCAAGTCGATACAAAATCTAAATCTCTTCCTATTTTCAAAGATAAGGTATACAACCATTTCCTTTCGTTGTCTCGTAACTGCTAGTTAGTGTTTATGTTATTTATCCTCCATGTGTAGTGTAGTTTATTTACATATTATGTGTATGTATACAGGCTGTTTGGTAATATACTAACGATATTCAAGTGACGGTTTCTCAAACATAAAAAAAGACTTCTCGAAAAAAAGAACTACTAGTTATATTATCCAATTTAAAAAAATCGACTAAGTTTAGGTGATTAATTCGATATAAAACTTACTGCCTACTCTTGCAATCGACATCCAAAAATAAAGGCCATAATCCACAAAAGCGTAGATTAGCAGAGATGAGAATACCATGCTAAAATAACTAATAGCATGTCGATATTATATTCCGTAACTCTCCGCTCAGCTTTAGTGGAAATGGTCAAGCGGCAATGTCTTATTTTTTACAGCGCATTCGCAGCGAAGTTGTAAGCAGAGAGGGCGTAGAGAGAGGGCATAAGTAGCAAATCTACGCTTTTGTGAACTACGGCCTTTATTTTTGGATGTCGATTGCAAGAGTAGGCATTAAGTTTTATATCGAATTAATCACCTAAACTTAGGCGATTTTCTTTAAAATTAGATAATATAACTAGTAGTTTTTTTATCGCGAAGTCTTTTTTTATTGTGTTTGGTAATCTCAATAGCCTCTTGAACCAGTTTTGGGATGTAATGTCGCTCAGTTGAGATTACTTGTGTCTTGTGTAGCTCAATCTAGTGGTTTGAGACTGAGTCCAGCAGATGTTCCGTTATGGTAGACTTTTGTTTGTCAGCATTCTTCACCGCCCTTCACCCGACAAGCTATTGTCTCAAAAACTCAAAAACTTACAAATCATGTTAAATATCCCGTTTTTAGTACAAATAGTGTTCATAACAATGATACCTAGTTTCAAAAGTTATATATTTAGTATGTTTTGCAATAGACAGTTGGATTGTTTATTCCCATTTTGTATGGATTTGCTCACTTTTAAATTCAGAAAAGGTTCCGAAACATAATTCCGACTGTATGTGGTCGGCCTAATTGGGTTAAGAAACGTGGTGGCCTTGTGGGATAAACGGATGAACGACGTCCTATCTGAATGTTGTGGATTCGTATCCTGACCGTGCACCAATGAAAATCAATATTCGTGTGTTGTTTACGACTTAGACAACTTCAATTAAGTAGAAAATTCTTTATTGCACTCATAAAATAATACAACTCGGACAAATGCGAACTGGACAATATTACTATTTAGCATTTTCTTCCAGCTAACCTTGTCTATTCTGCCTGTCTAAATTATTCTAAAGGCATCAGTAGGAATTACTGTATTTTATACCTAGGTACCTACATATATAATTGTAATTGTGTTATTTATAAATAAATAATTTATCAATACAAAATGGTTTTTTGACGAAAAAAATCAGCACCAAAACGAAGCTAGAGTCCGCGCCACGAGTGAAGTCTTACGGCAAAAGCGGAACTGAATCTCAAATAACTTCTCGATTTCTGAGATAGCAGCGCCGCGTCTATCGGACTTCAGTGGTGGCGCGGACTCTACCATTAAAATTTGAAAATAAAATAGTTCTAAACGGTAGTCGACAAACTGCATTCTGTCATTATTTATAAGCGAATGACATTTATCGTTTGTTGGCACTCGTAAAAATGGCCATAGACAGTTTTTTATTTCAATCGGTTGACGAGGCGTGAAGTCTCTTGGGATTTTATGGTTTTCTTTTGTTGGTATGATTTACATTCCGTTAGATTATTTATTTTGAATTTAGAAGACGCCTAGTAGTTTTATTTTAATTTAATTTTACGATATTTATAATTGAGAATCGGGACGTTAAAAATAGAATAAATGCGGGATGGATGAAATAGCGACAGGTTACAAGAACAACGTGCGATCCTCGAATGCCCCTAATACTTAAAGGGTAAATTTACAATACGATCATACTACCTCGTAATGTATGGTTCTGAGTGTTGGGCCACGAAAGGGACGGATCAAAGAAGAGTGCACGTGGTAGAAATGCGAGTGTTGAGATGGATGTTGTGGGGTCACGAAAATGGATAAGATAAGAATGAATATATTAGAGGAACTTTAAAAGTAGCGCCAATGTTAGAAAAATTGGGGAGTAAAAGGTTAGCGTGGTATGGGCATGTCATGCGCAGGGAAGAAAATCATGTGACTAAAAGAGTGTTAGATATGAGTGTGGATGGATATAGAAGTAGAGGAAGGCCGAAGAAAAGATGGATGGACTGTGTGAAGAATGATATGGGTAGGAAGGAAGTGACAACGGAGATGACGGCTGATAGAGAGATGTGGAGGTGGAATTCATGTAATGTGGGAAAAGGGCAGGAAGAATAAGACTTATAGTTGTGGAAATCTATGGGGAGGACTATAAACAGGTAAATATAAATATTCCTGGACATTTCACACAGAGCTATCTAGCCCAAAACTAAGCAGAGCTTGTACCTACTATGGGAACCAGATAACTGATAGAATACTTATATACATTTTTTTTGCAAATACATACCTACTTATAATATATAGAGAAACAACCAGACCCGGAACAAATATCTATAGATCATACAAACATTTGTTCTGCGGCGGGAATCGAATCCGCTATTTCTTGTGTCTCAGCCGGCTATTCGTGCACTGCACCACGGAGGTCATCGAAAGTATAAATGTCCTACGGCTGTTGGTGCTTTTTACTTGTTTTTGATGTATATAATTAATAAAAAAACAGGACAAGTTCGAGTCTGACTTGCACACCAAGAGTTCCGTAAAAAATGTTATTTATTTCAATTTGATACTTACACGCGTTCATAAAAAGGGTCTAGACCAGCGTTGACAGATGTCCCAGTTTTTGCGGGGTTAAGTTTCAGCCTTTGAATAAAGGAAGGTAATTTATTTTTTAGGGTGATTTACTGGTGGGCAAAGCAAGTAAACGCCCTCCTTGATATTATCCGCTGGTCACTGCAAACAAAATCCACCCTTAAGGTGACCACGCTTCGCTGTTGGTGACTGTAGGTACCTACAGTGGAAAATAAATGAACTGAAAATAATAGAATATCCTACAGTTTCTAACAGCTGTATGGCTTTGTAGTAAACTCTGAATGCCCTCATGAGCTAGGAGGGATGAACATAAGTGGCGATCACAAAAGGCCTCATGGCCGCAATGACAAACAAGCCGCAAATTCTAATCAAAATATAACCCCATTTATGTAAAGAAAGGAGGTTCACATAGGGTAAGACTGGATAATACGCCCCACCATTCAAAAACATATTAAAAAAAACTATTCAAGATAAAATCAAAGTTTTTATTGAGGAACATAATTCAGGTATGGCTTAACGTTATGGCACTTAGTAACTTGAGAAATCTCTAAAGATATTAAACTTATCATAGTTATTTTAAAATGTTAGGTGGGGAGTTTTATATTACGACCGTTGGGTAATACGCCCAATCTGTATTATAAAATGCCCCAGTCTAATAATCACTATTCTGATTCACTTAGAACAACAAATTTAAAATTATATTACCCAATATTTAGTTTATAGCATAATGAGGCAAACGCTTTTTTGTAAAATTCTTAAAATCTTTTGGTAAAATTTAAAATCTTGTAGTGTTCCGCTGATTGATTGAATCCCATTGTTTTATCTCCTACAGACTGATCTAAGTCTTCTGCGGGCCGTGCTGCTAGACCAGTGGGGCGTTTTATCAAGTGGGGCGTATTAGCCAGTTTTACCCTATATAAATATGTATATATTTATATGTATAATACACAAATACTATAAAAAAAAGAAAGAAAAAGCGAACGAATACGTGGGATTGACAGGATGTACAACAATTACTTTTGTTCATAACCAAACAAATAAAACCACCCAAGTGCAAAATGTTTAGCAGAAAAAAGTATATGACCCATGTCAGAGGAGAAAACAGCGGAACAAACAAAACAAAAAACAAAAATCAAAATATAAAGTCTCTTTTAAACAAATGAGTTTTTTCTTGAAAAATTACTTTTTCAAAACAAGCTTTTATAAAATTCATAATCGGAACCGCAAGCAGATTCAAATGAGCCCAAATACTAGAGCTTACTATAATCCATTCAGAAGTTTCGTAGTCTAGCATTCGTCTTCATCATGAGACCACCTCCATGGTACCATATTATTGCATTGTCACCGAAGTTACATATGTACCTATTCCAAATTTCAGCTCAATCGGTTGAGGGGAACAAGATTAAAATTCAGTTGCAAGATTCAATCCGGACAAACATACATACCTACATTGCAAGTTAATAAAAAAACTTGTAAAATATAACCAACTTAAGATAACAGAAAAAACAAACTACTGAACCGATTTTGATGAATCTATGGGAACAATCGGAAATTATATCCTTTAAAAAAAAATCCAAATGGGTTGATAAATGACGAAATTAAAATATAACGCAAGAAATATTTAAAAAATATAACGGAATTGAGAACCTCCTCCTTTTTTAAAGTCGGTTAATAATAATAATAATGATGGACATTTCACGCAACGGTATCAAGCCCCAAACTACGCAAAGCTTGTACTATGGGCACCAAATAACTGATAGAATACTTATATGTATACTTTTTTTGTAAATACATACTAGCTGACCAATTCGCAGCTTCGCACGCGTAGTTTTTTAATAAAAACATTACCCTCCTTCTACGCAGTTGGGTTCAAAGTAATCTATGTTTCAATCTTGGTCATAACCTATCTATATACCAAATTTCATCGAAATCGGTCTAGCTGTTTAGTAGTGAAAACGTAACAAACAGACAGAGACAGAGTTACTTTCGAATTTATATTATTTTAGTTTCCGCAGCGCTGAAAGCCATTTTATGACTAACTTTTGTACACCTTGGGTTATATTATTGAAGTTTTAGTAGGGATCCTTAATTTTTTCTAGTAATAAATAAAGCCTATATATATCAGGGATAATGTAGCATTCTAATGGTGAAATAATTTTTGAAATCAGACCAGTAGTTTTTCAGTTTATTCGTTACAAACATACATCTACAATTCTTATCTCTTTATAATATTTGTATAGATAAAGAAACATGACCCGGAACAAATATCTGTTGAATGTGCAAACATTTGTTCACCGGCGGGAATCGAACCCGTAACCTCTTATGTCTCAGCTTGTCAAAAAAGTGTATAAGTATTCTATCAGTTATCTGGTTCCCATAGTACAAGCTTTGCTTAGTTCAAAGCTAGATAGTGCTGTGTGAAATGTCCAGCAATACCTATTTATTATCAGGTTTGTTGCTCTACAAAAGTTTATTCCAAAATTATTATGTAAACCTGTTTTATTTCAAAATCAGCTGGCGCTAACATCAAGGCTACATCATTAAACCTCATGATGAGCTAAAACTTTTATTATCAAAAAGAATACAGCCTTAACATAATAATCTGTAATAGCGGATAGCGGCTTTATAGTGTTCTATAAAGCCTTCCCAAAACCAGTGTTATTTTATGTTTTTATGTTATTTTATGTTTTTCCGAGAAGTTTTAATAGGCGCAGCGTTTTTTTCTTTATTGTTTATTTGTTTTACTCGGAACTGTGGTGTACAATTATTCAGATTTTGAACATAAACCCGTTATTTTTAAAATTAATTACGAAGGCGCATGGTGTGGGCTAATTATTTAAAATTGCCGTTAAATTATGTCATTTTTTATTATTTAATCGTGCGTTTTGTTTTGGGAATTAGTTTTTATGTAAATCGATATTTATTTGTCGATATAACTTATAAAACAATTAAAATACATTTTGAGTCGTAAAAAACAGTAGATTTGTAAAAACATGGTCTTAGATAAAGATGTTTTAACTTGAATTGCAAATTAGAATATTTATATTAGACACAACCATGAATATTTTGAACAGATATTTACTATGTAGGTAATAAATATGTATACATGTAATAAAAAACATGCATAGATTTAACTAATTAAGGTAGGTATTTCAAAACATATTCATTTGTTTTATTTTTTTTATGTTATTTTCATGTTATTACGAATTATTTCAAATAAAGGTATATAGAAATGATAACATATTATAATTTATTTTGATCTTTGGGCTTCGCTCTGACCAAACCTAGCGAAATACCTTCACGGGTTAACGTATTGAGTTCTTATAATTCATCATCATCATCATCATTCTCAGCCCGTGTCAACCCACTGCTGGGCATAGGCCTCTCCTTGTTTCTGCCATTCTTCCCGATTCTGTGCCAGTCTGAACCACGTACGACCCACGCTCTTATAGATGTCGTCGGCCTATCTCGCTGGTGGACGTCCCCTATAATACGTCTTATAATTACAATACAATTAATTACAATTCTTATATATTCATATTCCTATATTTATGAAGACCTCCGTGGCACAGTGGGCGATTAGCCGGCTGAGATGCAGGAGGTAGCGGATTCGATTCCCACCGCGGAACAAATGTTTACATGATCTACAGATATTTGTTCCGGGTCTGGATGTTTTTTATGTATTATAAGTATGTAATTACAGAAAAAAAGTATATAAGTATTCTAACAATTATCTGGTTCCCATAGTACAAGTTCTGTTTAGTTTGAGACTAGATAGCGCTGTGTGAAATGTCCCGCAATATTTATATTTATTTATTTAATTATGTCATAGTCCTAAGCCTATATTATTACTGTTATTATTTTACTAGCTTCCGCCCGCGGCTTGCACGCGTGGTTTGTCAAGAAAAAGTAGCCTATGTGTTAATCCAGGTTATAATCTACATACATACTAAATTTTATTGAAATCGGTTCAGCCGTTACGACGTGAAAGAGTAACAAACATCCATGCAAACTTTCTCGTTTATAATATTAGTGGGATGGGATTTATTGAGGACAAATATCCACCCACGATTTCACACGCGTGGTTTGTCAAGAAAACATTGCCCTCCTTTTGCGCAGTCGGGTAAGATTACCTATGTCTAGTAACAGATAGATAGAGATACAGAGTTACTTTCGAATTATTACTAATGTTATAAATTCGACAGTAAATCTGTCACTATGTTTGTCTGTTTATTACGTTTTCATGACTACACGGTTTAACCGATTTCAATGAAATTTTGTATGTAAATAGATTCTGACCTGGATTCACACATAGGGCACTTTTTATTCGACTGCGCAGAACAAAGGTAATGTTTTCTTGACTAAAAACAAAGCGCAAGCCGCAGGCGAAATCTTGTATAAATTAAATAAAAAAGTATAGGTACCTACTTAATTTAAAAACGCCACCTTTGGAGACTTGTTAACAAGTAGAGCAGCTTAATTGGAAGAGTGCCCGCTGCCGATTAAGAGGTCAATGGTTGAACTCGTTAAATGCGAATGCTTTGGTAAATTTAATACTTCACCCTTTTATTTATAAGCTAGCGATATGCCCGCGTTTAGTTCGTGTTTTTTTATGCTACATAGAGATGGAACAAACATATGGCCCACTCAAGTGGGCCATATTGTCTCTTAAACTTAACACTTAACATTGATGTTAAGTTGTAATTATCACCTATAAGAGAGAATTGCCTTGTAGGTCACGCACCTTAGAAATATGCCCTACCATGCACTGCGACTATCAACTTGAGGCACACAAGTGTAAAGCCTCATCATCGTCATCATCATCAACCTATAATAATCCACCGCTGCACGTAGGTCTCTCCCAGGGTGCGCGCTTGAGCCCGATCCTCAGCTCTTCTCATCCAATACTTGCCAGCCACAGCGCGCAAGTCGTCACGAAATGCTCGGAATTTCTCTGAAGGATAGAATCCGAAACGGGGTTATTTGACAGAGAACCAAGATAAAGCCTCATGTGTCTGTAATTTCACCAGCAACCCTTCAAATCGAAACACAGTAATGCTCGGCAGCAGAATTAGGTATGGTGGTAGTACTTCGCCGGGGTACCACGAGAGTAGTAGAGTTCGATGTAATATATATCATAACATGTTACTAAAGGAAATCGAGTAGGTCGGATTTGACATCTATCATTTTGCACATCGCGATAGTTTTATAATGAAAGTGTGCAATTTTATTGATTTTGGGGGAATAATAAGACGTTACCTATGCAAGTTGTGGAATAAGCTCCAATCTTTTCCCGTTAAGCTACAACATGGTACGCTTCAAGAGAAATGTAAAGAGGTTTGTACAGGGTAGGGAACGCATCGACAATTATACCCCGGGTGTTGCCGGTGTCAATAGGCGACGGTGATCGCTTACTATCAGGTGGGCCGTAAGCCTGTTGCCTCACAAATAAAAATAGCTAATTTGATACGGAATGTTTAGACGTACCTGCTGTTCAGTTATCTTTTAAAAAAATAGGATAAAATCTAGATGACTAAGTTTAGTTTTTGAAACTCTAGATCCAAATAATCTAAGATGTGTGCTATCATTTGACGACCTCTGTAGCACAGTAGGCGAATAACTGGCTGCAGCGCAGGAGGTTGCGGGTTCGATTTCCGCTGCGGGACAAATTTAAGGTCTAAAGATATTTGTTCTGGGTTTGGGTATTTTTCTATCTATACTAATATTATAAATAGATTTGTATTTTTCTTTATTCTTTATTGCACACAAGAAAATACATTTATAAATACAGAAAAAGAGGTCATGTACAAAGGCGAGCTTAACCCTAAGAAGAGTTTTCTTCCAGCAAACCTTTGAGGCTAGAGAGAGAAATAATTTTAAAGGTAGGTGAGTGTACAACAACATAAATAAATATATATATACCCAAAACGAATATGAACTATACTCAAAGTATGTTATAATATTATAATTATAATAAATTATATGGAATAATAATATATACCTACGTAATATAAATATATACCTATATATAATAATATAAAATTACAGAGAAAGGTAGTGCTCTTTAACTTTCCGTTTAAAAATGTTGAGTGATGGGCTAGCGCGAACTTCATGAGGAAGGGCATTCCAAATTTTTACCGCATAAACGGTGAAGGAGCCTCCATAGCGGCTAGAAGTGTGTTGAGGAATTTTGAGGAGAAGAGACTTAGAGGACCGGCATGGCACACTGCGAGGGACAAGAAATTCAAAACGCTCACGGTATTTTTTTTTGTTTGTAACAAATAAACTCAAAAACTACGGGTCCGATTTCAAAAATTCTTTCACCATTAGAATGTTACATTATTCCTGAGTAACAAAGAATACTTTTTACCCAACTGCACAGGAGGGTAATGTTTTTATTTTAAAACTACGTGTGATTGGTCAGCTAGTATTTTATAATTATGTATTTACAAAAAAAGAATATACCTATCAGTTACCTGGTTCCCATAGTACCTACAAGCCTTGCTTAGTTTGGGGTTAGTTAGCGCTGTGTGAAATGTCCAACGTTATTAATTATTTATCATCGTGTTAGTACTCAAATGGAATATGCGGTGATGGGATTAAATATTAAATAAATTAAATATTAAATATTGCTGGACATTTCACACAGCGCTATCTAGCCCCAAACTAAGCAGAGCTTGTACTATGGGAACAGATAACTGATGGAATACTCATATACTTTTTTTTTGTAAATACATACTTATGATATATAGAAAAATATCCAGACCCGGAACAAATATCTGTAGATTATGCAAACATTGGTTTCGCGGCGGGAATCGAACCCACTACCTCCTGCGTCTCAGCCGGCTATTCGCCCACTGCGCCACGGAGGTCGGGCTTGTCACATCAATGCATGGAGTATTATCAAAAGTAATGTTTGGACTTGCCTTTGTTTACCCCCTTGTGGGATATTTCAAAGGATCTGTGTATTGAGTAAAATCCGAGAATGTTAATCGGATTAATAGCGTTGATCGCAGTTACCTACATATGTAAGTAGTTAAATTTTTGTATTGAATTGACTCATACTAATTTAACAATTTGCCATTGATTAAATATCATAACACTAAACATGTTTAAATTTGACGTATTTGTATGATTTGACAACTCTCTAAATCATATTTAGCCACTGAATATGTATCTACTACTAAACCGATTATGAAAATTATTTCACTGATAGAAAGCTAAACTGTTTGAGTGCTATCGGCTATAGGTACCTATATTACTATGAAAATGCTAACGAAGCTAGCGCGGATTAGTTGAGTAAGATTAATGTTTTTAATTAGCTCTATCCTCTAAGGTTGGCTGGAAGAAAACTCTTGTTAGTACTCGCTTACTCGTTAAGTCTTTTTGTAAGCTTTTTTGTTGTCTAATTTGTGTTTTGGAAAAATATACCCAATATCATCTAACCTGCCTAAGCATGTTCAACTCATGATAAAAAATATTTTAAACTAAAATTCACGAGGTAAGCTTTAAATATAGGTAAAAAATGGGTATGGTAAAATGATCGGGTTTTTAATGGTAAAGTATCCGTTTTGATACTGTTTAACTGTGTTTTTTAAATTAATTATTAGTGTAGATCAGCTAAAAACAGCAGACACCCACAAATTTAAAAAATACAGTATTACTTTGTTATAGTATGTCAAGTTTAATATTTCTAAGTGGCATGTATGCTTCGTAAATAAAGCAGATATATTATAGTGACAAGTCACTTCCATAACATTGTTTAAATACTATTATAAGCAAGAACTATTAACAAATAAAAATCCTTATAGACACTAGAAAATACAACCTGATATTTTAACATATTTAAAAAAATGTAATCTGAAAATAATACATAGGTATAAGAAGTTATACATTTTCGTTGGAACTGCATTAAACTTCCCTTAATTATAAGCATGGTTACACCTTGGAATAGTTTAGCGTTTGTTTTTCATGTCTGTCATTAATAGGGCTCGATGATACTAAACCATATTTACACATTCGACACCAGTGTTACCTGCCTAAGCACACATAAAAAGGAGCACACAGTTTTGAACACAATACAGAGAGTACATATGATTTTATCTACATACATTGACAATATAATAAAACAACCCATTTGATATACAGTCATCAAAACACAGGGACAAACAGAGTTCAATAACCTTGAAACTGACACAACACAAAGACACCGTCACGAAAATTGAAAAAAAATACACTTTTATTTGAAAATAAAAAACGCTAGCCCACAGGCCCTGATAGCTGGTAAAGTCCGCACGTATCCACTGGATCCATGGGCGTGTCGCATAACAGGTTACCAAAGCACGAAGCAGCGCCAAAAAATACCCATAAAAAACATTTAATGGTAACCCTGGCGCCTTCAATCGATCCCGCAGTGCCAACCCGCGCGCTTTGCACGTACGAACGAAAAAAATCGCGCCATAAGAACCGACCAATGAACATCAAGCTCCACCTAAATCAGATTCCTCCTCCAATCAAGCTCCTCCCAACCCCTGATGGTAGCGCCACTCGCTCTATACAAGTGGCGGTTCTCGGAACTAATTAGAAAGAGACGGAGAGACGCTGGGTTGTGCGTTTCTCGGACAATTTCCTCCAACCGATCATTAAGTGTTTAAAGTCATCGGGAGTTGGTTGTGTCGGATTTCTTCGGAGGGGTACGCTATTAAAATATCCACAAACATTATCTTTAATTGGACAGAATTTGTGCTTGTGTGCGTCGGTGGCTGTTTTTTTTCCGTGCTCAGTGACGATTCCGTTTTTTCAAAGTTTGATGACTGTTATCAGTTGTGTTTAGAGTGCGGTGTCCGTCAGATTTGATTGTCGCGGTTGGACGTTTCATTAACTCGCAAGTGAAAATGACCTCAGTGACGTAATTTTGTACTTTTCGCGGTGAATTTGAAATCGGAACCTCGAAATTTGAATTTGGAAAATGTTGCCACGTGCCGGTGATTGCTGAATTATGCGCGGATCGTTAATTGCTGGGCAATTATATCTCTGTCCTGTTCTTTCTAATTGCTGCCAATCATAATTTCGATTGCTCCGCCTCAGTTGCTCAGTGTGCCTTCTCTAAATTAAAAAAAACTTAAATCTTAACCAACGGCTAAATCGGAAAAGTTCCTCGTGTGGTTAAAAACAGAACGTGTGTTCGAAAAACAGAAAGTGTGTTCAAAAAACAGAAAGTGTGTTCGAAAACTAAACTGTGTGAGGATTTATCTGTGGAGTTTATTACAATTGTGAGAAAAGTGATGCTGTGCTTGTCCATTTGATTTTCCCAGAAACCGTAAGTACAAAATATTACTAAATTTACAAATTTATTGTAAAATTATACAATATAACAAAGTAAAAGCTGAATTTACGCCGTGAAAAAAATTTTTCAAACCGAACACGCGAAAAATTTACCAAATTTCAGTTAAAAATTCTTAAATTTTACAAATACTACTGTATCTATATAAATTAAAAGATATATGCAAAAATTTCTATTAAATATGTCAATAATGGAATTTCCATTTAGGCCTAATAAGACGCTTATGAGAATTTGCCATTACGCTTTAGTTCTTTATAAAAAGACCTAAAACACTAAGAATTTAGGCATAATCCTAGACAATACCTATTTTTTTTATAGTTCCGTATTAAGAGAAAGGTTGCGGGTTCAAATCCCGTCTGCGTCATAATTTTTTGGGGGTGATTCTAAAAATCTTAACCCTATGTTAAGAATTTGTAACATTAAGTGAAAAAATTGTAATTTAGATCTAAACAGTTAACCCAAATATTTGACTCATATCCGGAACACTGTGATGAGATCATCTATTACTAATCTATTATTAGAAGAATCTATTATTAAGAGAACTCTATTATGTAGGAGGTATAACTAAAAGTAAAGGAATCAATATCAAGCTCTTAAATCAATTTATTTTAATTCAGGATAATACACCATTGATACCTCTACCAACCAAATTTTGTCTAATAAAAATCCCTATTACTAAATTTTGTTTATCATTTAACTAGCTGACTGGCTCCAGTTATGCACGGATGCTTAAAAAATAAAATATTTCTACTAAAAACGGGATACTTACCATGATTTGTGAATTTTTTAATATCCCTGTATTTCGACACCGATATCATGGCGCATGACTGCGTCGAAATATCGGGATACTCAAAAACTAGAAAATCATGGTAAATATCCCGTTTTTAGTGCAAATAGTGTTCATAACCAAGATAGTTTTAAAAGTTATAGGATAATGTAGCCGCCTATTGATAAAAAAAATGTAGAATCGGGTCTGTTGATTACACTCGGATTAGCTCGGGTTAGCTCCGGAGATTACACCAACAAACACACATACTCACAAACTTAACCTCTTTATAATGTTAGTATAGATACGGCAAAGGTATCATTTATAATACAATAAATATATTTCAAATCGATTAGCAAAGTAATATTTTAACAATAGTACCTAATAGAAGATGACATTGTAAGAACAAAGTTTTGACAATCAAGTTTTAAGAGTAGGAGTTTCTTGTGAAAACACTCGCCCGGGGAAGTGCTACCACAATACCTATTTCTACCACCAAGTAGCATTGCTGTGTTTCGGTTTGAAGGGTATGGTTGCCGATAAAATTACAGGTACATGAGGCTTTACACATGTACCTATGCTTCAAGTTGTTGGACGTTAGGCAGTGCATCAACTTACGAGGCAATACTTTGTGATAGGCAATGGTTAACTTAACATTAGGCGGGCCATAATGATTGTTCCATCTGCAGGTGAATAAAAAAAAATCATGTCCCAAGATCTATCGGATCATATAAACGAAAACTGAAGCATCAACCAATGCTCCATGTAAAAATGTACATACATCAGTAAAGTTTAATCGTAATTATAGCTTTTTCCAATCAGATGAGTTCTGTTTTTAATCTATTTGATAAGCTTCATCTCAGCATTCAAAATAAGAATAATTCGTTCAATAACAATGTTCTGGTATGAAAGTAGATTAGGTTTTACACTACTTTTGGAACAAATTATGGTTATGAACACTATTTTCACTATTTACCATGATTTGTGACTGCATCGAAATATCGGGATACTTAAAAATTCACAAATCGTAAGTATCCCGTTTTTAGTCAAAATAGGTTTTACCTTATTAAAAAAAGTCGGTGGTTTTTTACTTCAGAGAGCTTTGTCTCGAATTCGAATTCAAGGAATTTCGGCCAATTGCTTTGAACTCTTTATCACAACATTATTTGCTTAATACCTTTCTATTATTTTTTTATTTTATTTGGGAAACAAACAGTACAATAGAAAAACAAATAGGTATATAAAGTTAATACTAAAACCAGTGAAGTTCCCACAATAACATATTTCATAAAAAACATGTGAACAATTAACATGAATAGTAAACTGAAAATATGAATTCTTTTAATTGTAACACATACTGTAACTAAAATTAAAAAGCAAATCTATACGAGACTAAACAATAACATATTAAGTACATATTAAATCATTCATTGGCGATTGCAGACTATCATATAGTATCATAACATACAGATTATCATATAGAAAGTCTTATAAAAAAGTTTTTACTCACTGCAAAAGTTTTTTAAAGAGACAAGTAACATCTAATTTCACTATTAAACTTGTGTCTTTATGTGTTCGCTATAGTCCAAATATAGCCACCTAGTTAGATGCAACTATTGGTGTGGCCTTACAGGGTGTGTTTAAAACTACATTCGACAGATAGTTTTTTTATAATCTTAATTTTAAACAACATATTTTGAGCAATAATCTATTGACTATTAACATATTTCTCACCATCTACTTCAACATTCATCATAATCTATATATCATCATTAATAATTTAATCGTCACTGTGTGACTGAAGCTACTTAATTTCGAGATAATGACAGAAAAAGGTTAATCTTGATTGTGAATATGACAGATTCTATTAACGAGCTAATTTGATTATTAATAATCACAATGATACCTATATCAAACAAAACGAAGGTACTGCAAAACTGATTGAATTAATATGAACAGGGTAATGCTAATTAAACCAGTTTATTTATCAATCATAATGCTGTCATGTCGATTATAATGAACGCATGCAAGAAATATTAAACCAAGTATTTTTTCCTCTTATATAACGATATCGAGGTATATAATATATACTTTGAGGTATATAGAACTAAGATATACATAATATGTAACTCTATATGTATAGGTACATTAGGTACCGCGATTGTAATCACCGCGGCTTCTTTACACGCTCTAGGTGTATTTTGTACGAGGAAAATTGTTTTCTTGGAATGGTATAAATACTTTTAAAAATGAGGATTCTAAAGATAATTGTGGTAGAAAAGAATATAGAGGTAAACATTATAATAATTTACCAAGCGAGTATTGTACTCTACCCAACCTAATTGAGTATAGAGAATACAGTTGTGGGACAGTCAGAAAATAGGATGAAACAATCTTTAGATAACTATCAGTGAGAAGAATTGATGAAGCTTATAGGAGGAAAGAAGTATAAAGGATGTAGCCCCTTTGAACGGCGACCATGAGGTCAGTTTTTGAAACAGTATTAGTGGAGAACACAATATTTTGATAAAATTTGACCCTTCAAAAAGTCTTAGCAGTACAAAACATTTCAAGCATAAAAATGATTAATTTAGGTAATTTATTCCCCCATTTTAAGTTTCATGACAGATCGTTAGGTACACAAAAACGATAGAAATATAATTTAATAAAGAATGTTTCGAAAGCCAAAAATTTGAGGACAATTTTTCTTTCGAAATATGTTTTCTGGAAATAGATGCCCAGTTCCCTACTTTCGATTGTTAAGTTTGTCAGACTATGTATTTGTTAGTGGACAATTCTGATGTGGATTTATAGGGTTCCTCAGCTCTTGTTGATGATCCAACCTTACAATGGATGTGGACGTGTGAAGAAAAGACGAGTTAATTAAATAATATATATAAGTTCAAAGTATTAGTGGTTGCAAAAAGGTCCCTAAGCAAGTGCTGGTTGCAACAACCAGCGCTGGAAATTTTACTAGTTAATAGTTCGGTGGCACGAGATTCATCTCCCTGTAAATCTATACTTAGCACTACTCAGCAGTGGACATTAGACTCTACTGCAGATTTCTTGATGATAGGAGAGATCACAAAAGAAAAGTTGAGGAGTTGGCTAAGGGCATGTCATGTGGAGGGAAGAAAATCGTGTGACTAAAAAAGTGTTAGATATGAATATGGATGGATATAGAAGTACATGAAGGCCGCAGAAGAGATTGATGGACTGAGTGAAGAATGATATGGGTAAGAAACAAGTGACAACGGAGATGACGGCTGATAGAGGTATGGAAAAAAAACAAAAGTTGTGCCTACTCCACGTAAAATGGGAAAAGGACAGGAAAAAGAGGAGAATCACAAAGGAAATGTTTGGGATACAGAATTACTCAGTCCTTTGTACAATATATCAGTAAAGGTACTCCCACACACCCTCAATGCACAGCTTTCACCAGGTACGGACGAGGTTAACGTCCTAAAGCGTCATGTGACCAACTAGGGAACAATGTGGGGAAAGGGCATTAAGCTCTGTTTTTTTATACAAATCGGAGATGGAACAAGTATATGACCCACCTGATGTTAGCGGTAACTTTTGCCTATAACAAATTATTGCCTCGTAAGTCACGCACTTTAGTAACGTACTTAAAATGGATTTTAAATAATTTGATATTTTCGTGTCTTATGGTAAAGATAATGAAGTTAACGTTATTTCAACTTATTCTTATTTTAACTGCTCTAAAGTCCCAGACTTAACCTCAATCAACCTTCTTGAAGAAACGGAAAAGAATTGTAGGTTGATGGCAACAGTTGTCACGAGTACGTCAACTAGTTTACTTACTTACTTACTCCATTGGCACAGGTACCCAAAGTGAGTCTTGACCTGCGATATGAGAACTCTCCACTTTCCTCTGTCCATTGCCATCTCTTGCCAGTCGTCATCGTTCCAGTGATACTTGGAACGACCAAGCGATCGGCGGCCAGTCGATCAGCCCAAGTATGCTCTCTTGACGCCTCGATCTTCCCCCATTCGCAGTAGATGGCCGAGCCAGCGGAGTTGCTGTGACTTGTATTCTCTTATGATGTTAGGCTCGGCCACAATATCTTCTATTTCGGCGTCAACTAGTTTATGCAATAATATAACGTTTATTTTAGGCATCATATAAAAATACAAAAAACATGAATACAAGGACCCTTATTTATATATACCTTACAGAATAACATACATAATACCTACTAATAGTTATAATTTCCTCTGTGTTAGCGTCTCCCTATAGCGTCGAAACACAATTCCTGTCAGAAAGCACGAGCGAGGAAGACATCCTTATGCTTTGCAGGCGACCGGGTAACCAATTCTGCTAATTTATAAGAAAAACGATTATGGAGCGATTATGATTATATTACTTAACGATTTTGATTATTGTTCTTTTCATAAGCTGCCAAATTTTAAATGGTGCCGTCATAGACAGTCATTAAAAAAAATGTGTTAGTAGAATACCAAAAGGTACCTACCTTAGTGGGCATTTCGCGACGATACTATTGTCATAGTAAAGCGATAGAGTTAGTAGAATTGGGCCCCGGAGTATATAGGATTTGAAGTTAAGTCTCCCTTGTCGACTCCACGTCAAAAGCAGATTCGAAGGTATATTCATGAAGCCATATTATGTATGTTAGTTTGACGACCTCCGTGGTGCAGTGGGCGTATAGCCGGCTGAGACGCAGGAGGAAGCGGGTTCGATCCCCGCCGCGGAACAAATGTTTGCAAGATCTATAGATATTTGTTCCGGGTCTGGTTGTTTCTCTATATATTATAAGTATGTATTTACAAAAAAAAATGTATATCAGTATTATATCAGTTATCTGGTTCCCATAGTACAAGCTTTGCTTAGTTTGGGGCTAGATAGCGCTGTGTGAAATGCCCAGCAATATTCATTTATTATATTCCGACTCTGGAAATGCTCTTTCACATACTTCAATACTTCATCCCGCCACGTGTTTGGGTTCAATCGTAACATCACTTATGTAAAGTTTCTTTGAAAAGTTTAAAACATAGTGACATATTCTCCCTTTGGGAATCCTATCAATATCTTTATTACCAATTCAGCTAAAACGTTGCTAGATTTTTTTGAAGTTTAAGACAATTTTTTACTACCTACCACAAAACGATTTAATCGATTTGCCGATTTTAACCTCTTGACCCGAAATGTCAAACACCTAAAATCCTATCGATAACCGATTTTCCTAAATCATAAACATTATTTTATTACAGCAATCATATAACCAAGTTTAGTCAATGGACGCAAATCAATAGCAATTAAACATTTATTATAACCCGAGTCCTGAACAGTTTTAACCTCTGTAATTATTAATAGCATCAGTAAACTGCCGTTGGGGCAGAAAGGTCGTCGAGAATCACGCACTGGGAAACGCTGCGTAGAACCTCACTAGATAGAAAAACGATCTGATAAAAATTGCTAGGAGACGTTGTGTGCACCAGATCGATCGCTCCAATAATCTAGGGTAGGCCTATGTGCAGCTATGGACATTATACGCTCAAACTGCGTACTAAAAAAGGGGAATTCCAGGAGTGCCGACAGAAGTGAAAACTTGAACAATTACGTGTGTATTTTTGAATCGTCAGAAATGGTGTCGGTAACGGTATCAGTATCACGAGTTCAATGGTTTTTCCCACCTCAAAAAATGCTCAACGCGCCTTAAGAAGTTTTCACTTCAGAAATATGTAGTTTAATAAACTTTACACACCGACAGCGAACAGACTACATACCTAAGATAATCTAACTCTGACCTATAAAATATTATAGGCTCATATTTTTAAACTATGCTCTAACGTCAATCGAGAGTCAAGTATACGTTTTTTGACAGTTTATATGACAGAACTGTCAGAAATCTATGCCCCATTATTGCGTCATTCACCCAGCTAATATTGGAACTTGTCATCAGACGCTGTTGCAATCATCTTCAATTACTGATAGTCAAATGCCCCATTTTGTTGACTCAGACAAGACTGCCTTTCATATTACAAAGGAACTCCATTGGAAAATCTATACGTTTAATAATAGAGTACATTGATTGACAATACCGACTGTATTCCATGTCAATCTCATAGAAAGTGTCAAAATATTCTTGAACCTATCAGTTGTCCCCTACATAAAACATGCCTGACTATGCTAGGCTATTAACGCTTATTTGTCACGAAAATGTCACTATTTGAATAGAGTATAGATTTTTTTAAAGATAATTTTTATGGCTATTAAAGTGTTCTCGAAACACTAATTTTAATGTCATCATCTATGATGGGCCTTGGTATTGTCTTGTAAATTTCTCCAACCGGCTTTTTCAATCCTTTAAGTTCAATAGTGATGCAGTGTTTCACCAATTAAATATAAGAGACAATTATCCTGTTTATTTAGACTTTGCAATATCTAATAACAAAGAATCCAACTAAATCCCCGAACTAAGTATCTATCCGTTTTTTTCTGTCTTAGCGGTCTGTCTACCCATGCTTCCGAAACCCGAATGGCGTCCAGTGGACGACTGAACTCCTTGGACATGATTAATTGCAAATTTCCTACAAAATACTTTTTAAATAACAACTGAACTCCTTAGATATAAATGCAAACATAATTATTTCACTACATACAAATTTTTCGATACTAAATATCATAAAATACCTACCTAACAATAGTTTTATGTCTATACCATCCAGCCACCTGAGTTTAGGCCTGACAGTTTCCGGCAGTCTAGTTTGCCTATAAGACGATAATGCTCTGGCGTCAGAAACAAACCATTTTGAGTTAATAAACACGATATTTTAATGTCAATCCGATTAAGAGACAAGACACGCTAAATTTACTATTTTAAGGATAATGCTTTATTATTTTTTTATTTTTGTGAATTGAATATGAGTCAAATGTTTCTTGAATTAAATAAATAAATAATAAATTAATTTATTTATATAAGTAACGCTGTTTGAGTGATCTATAAAGGCTGACGTTTTTAACAGTTGAGAAATTTTGAGTAACCACTTAGTTTTGTCCGTAATTTAGTACAATTATCGAGTAATTTTTTGCAAATTAACCATGTAGCTTACATTATAATAATGTTAGACGGAAACGCCAAATGACAAAAAAGTATAATTCGAAAATGCCACCTTTTTGGTTCCTTTGGGACCGAAAGTGTGATTGATTTTTTTTGGTCGTTAGGAGATCCAAAAGGTTGCAGATCTTTATCTTTTTTTCTCTTGTCTTCTGAATGAAGGTACTTCCTATAGCGTTTTTTATTTAAATCAGTGATTCTATATTTTGGTGTTTGAACTATTTAGGAGACGGACTGGGGAACTATTTTTTTCAATCGTAATGACATTTTGTACTTTTAGTTAGATTCGTTAATAGAAAAGTACCTATTTCTTATACAAAGTACCTATACATATTTTTTTTATTTATTTTATCTATATTGCACAAAATACACGTTGATTGTACAAAAGGTGGGCTTAATGCTACAAGCATGTTCTACCTACCAACCTCAAAGTTAACAAAAAAGATAAATGGATTTTACGTTATCAATTTTATTTTATTGTATTCTCAAGTTGGGATAAAAGCTTCTCTAATAGATACTTTTTATTTCTTTTAAGTATTTCTTTAGGTCTCTGGTTCACATACCCTTTACCTAAAACTACAATAGAATTGCCATCACCAATCTTTTATTAGTTAATCAGAAACGACTCAATCGACGCCGTAATTGTACCACTTTCCTTCTACGGCTAATAAGACAAAATGGCGACGGCGGCTTTGACAAATGATTGATGATTGTCGCAGTAGCAAATGTCATAACTCCCGCCTTTTTTCCTAGGTTATGGTCGCCATTTTCTTTTTTTTTACTGGCAAGAATTTGTACGTTGCCGGCCTTTTTTATGGTGACAGCTGATAACTTTTTTGTCCTATAATGTCATTGTATTGGTAACGCTGTAGGAGGCGTCCACCTTCTATTTTCAGATGTAAGGGGTTCGTAAGAACGCTAATATTGTAATTAATGAGAACCATGACTTACAATTTTTTCATAAATACCTACCTAATTATTTTTACTGCTTAGTTTGAGTTCAAATTTTTTTTTGCCAAATTTGAATCTATAGTGCACCTATTATGACAAAACTAGTGTAATCAAATATATGTTCAAAGATTTGTAAGGATTATGCTTTGGGATAGGTGTGCCAAGGTCATAACTGGATGGGTCCTTGTGGATGGAAAACGACGCAGCGGAAGGCCTAAGAAGCGTTGGCGCGATGATTTGGACGCTTTTACAGGGACTGGTAGGATTAGGCTAGGATAGAGATGAGGTGGAGAGATGAGGGGGAGGCCTTTGCCTAACAGAGAGAAAGCATAATCAAACCAAAAAAAAATGCTTTTGGGTAAGTACTTTACATTTGAATCATAATGGTGATTTATTTTTTTAAGTTTTTCATCAGTTTTACCACCTAGAACTTACTCCATCAAAGATAGATAGAACTTCCAGATCTCAATGGTTAATTTTTTTACAACCGGGGCTTTTCCTGGTACCAAGTTACTCTATTTGTTTAATTTTTTTATTTGCTTATGCTGCTTTAGTTTCACGGCGGCCACGAGGTCTATTGTGTTCGCCACTTGTGTTTATGTCGCCCCTAGTTCATAAGGGCCTTCAAAGTTTACCACTAAGCCCTGCAGCTTTTTTAGAGGTGAAAACTGTTAGCTCCTCCGGGCTAAGAATGTATTTGCCCAGATGAATGCTACGTTTGCGCATTAGAGGACCGCACTCGCCTAAAAGGTGTAGGGGTGATTCAGCCACCTTATAGAATCTGCAGGTTCGTAACAAACAAACTAACAAACAAAAACAGTTATGTATGCATTATACATATAAACCTTCCTCTTGAATCACTCTATCTATTGCTGAAAACTGAAAACTTTTTTAGCCGATACTCACTATCGTAGTCTTAGGTCAACTAATTCTCTCTGCCTAGCCACTCCTAGCACTCCCTGCCTACCGTGCCAACTCTTTTGAAGTTAAGGCAGTGGGCTTATGGAACGCTCTTCCCCTCAGTATTAGAAAAATTTCATCAAAACCAGCTTTTAAACGTTCTGTCCATAGTCACTATTTAAATTCTAATTCCACTTGAGCTTTCCATATATCTTTATTTATTATTTGTAATTCGATTTATTTATTATATATATGTTATCTATTCATGTGTTATATTTGTGTATTTTATTATTTTTATAGTTATATTGTAATTTATGAGTATTATTATATTTATGTAGGCAATTAGGTAGTTAGTAGTTTTTTTTTATTTCTATTTGTTTTTTTTTATGTTAGTAGGTACCTAGTTAAGCACGCCAACCTATGTTGTTTTACCTGTCACGGTTGACTGGTAGAAAATGTTTTTAGCATTATGTCGTCCATTTGTACATTTTTCTTTTTGTGCAATAAAGAATTAAAACAAAACAAACAAACAAAACTGCATTAAAATCCGTCTTAATCCCGACTTAATTTTATACTATGTAAGTAAAGATGCAACCGCTGTTTTGACTGGTTCAGGATAAAATAGGCTTGTCCAACACCAATACCATGCTCTCATGCCTGAAATCGTGATGGAAATCATCGTTAAGAAACCCGCGGTTAGTCCACTTCTTGACCATATCTTAATTCTTTTGAACAAAGAACATTTGATGTGCATTTCCCTAACTAAAACTACTTAGATTGCGCCTCAATCTACGTGTTTACTTCGATACAAAAGAAATAGATAAGAATCTAATTTTCCAAGTACACAGTGGCGTGTGAGATTGGCGTGAGATACCGTCAGACGGACAGACAAAAACTTAACATTGTTTCTTCGTTTTTACATTTTATTGCGGTTGGTCGCATAATTCGGTTTTGAATTAGGTATTGGGTACACTAGTTGACGTTTGACAATAATATTAATAACTTTTTACTTGTATAGGAAAGTTGGTTCTCACGCGTATTTATTCTTACAAAAATTACTTACAAAAATTTTAAAATTGGAAATTATAAAAACATTGTGTGATACGAAAATTTGGATTTTGAATGACTTTGATGTAAATACATCAAACCACTTTGACACTAATGCCAAAAAAATAACTAAATCCTGGTAACATTGCAAACGATCTACTATCTATAGATTTACTTAGCTCGACTTGTCCCCAAGACTCAGGCCTGCATTGACTCTTCAGTATATTATTTGTCTATGCTTCTACCAATCTTCCTAATTGAACAAAACAGTCCCGCTGTAACCAACGCTTGGGAACATTGTTTATCAGTGGTTCCAATATTATTTACCATGTTAAGATTCCAAATGAATACTTTACAAACTAAATACAGAGGGCTTAATTTATAAAATTCGATTACGTATCAACAAACGACGCCTAGCTGTAGAATGCTTAAAAATAAGAGGTCAAGAAATAGTGCGTTCATTTTTCAGATTGTAATAAAATTCTAATAATGAAAATAACTATAAATCTGACAGCTGTCACATAATTGACACATTCCGAATTCAAATGCAGCAATTCTAATGGAGATTGATTCGTGAATACGATCTTTTATTTGTCCATTGGATGGTTTTTATTTCGTATGTTTCGCGTGCCTGCTTTCGTATGCGTGACACACGGCAGGTTAAAAACAATAGACAATTAGTGATTTGTATGTAATCGATACAAAGAAGTATTCAAATCTGTAATGAATAAATTGACAAAAAAATACGTTTTATTTTTTATGCAAAAGTTTTTCTCATGACATTGCTCTGAAAGTTGGTCATTGTTAGCGATTTACGCCACTAGGGCCGTAAGTAAATTTGAAAAGAATGAGGCTCACATTGCATTTATATTATACTAAAATGAAATACGAGTACAACCTCCATGACCAATCCTTATTTCTATTTAAAATAAAAGAGGCTAGGTACTAAAAGGCTGAGTAATTATATCCCACTATCCCACTTCCCACTAATATTATACCTAAACGCGAAAGTTTGTATGGATGTATGTGTGGATGTTACTATTTCACGCAAAAAACTACTTAATGGATTTTAATGAAATTGGGTATGTCGATAGGTTATGGCCTGGATTGACACATATGCTACTTTTAATTGACAAAACATGCGTGTGAAGCCGCGGGCGAAAGCTAATAACATTATAAATTCGAAAGTAACTCTGTCTCTCTATTACGTTTTCACGACTAAACGGCTAGACAGATTTCAATGAAATTTGGTATACCTATGGATAAGTTATGACCGGGATTGAGACATAGGCTACTTTTTACCTAACTGCGCAGAAGGAGTGTAATATTTTTATTGAAAAACTACGCGTGCGAAGCTGCGTATTGGTCAGCTAATAGTGGTCAATACGTTCTAAACCGCGAGTTCTTACGATATACACTGTAACTTACAATATTACTTCTGAGTTTCGGAAAAATGCCAAACAAAGTCTCAGTCCTTACGAAAGCTTGAAAAATCTAACACACAAAGCATGGCAACAGCTTCTACGAACTTACCCGCCACTAAATGTAGTATCTTAAAATTATCTATGAATTTTCTAGCCATTTTCTAAACCCGTTCAGTTTAATCGATGCAAAAACGCCCAGATACTGTCACTCTGACGTATTTACTAAACCTTGGACCGAATCGTTGCATACCAAGTGGACTGACTGTAGAATTGTGATCGCTAAAAATAGGAGATTTATAGGTCTAAAGCTATACCTAATAAAAAAGTGGCACTCCGAGACTGCCGACAGAAGTTAAAACTTGAATAAAAGCTGACTACACTACAGATACTTATATACAGAGGTATCGGTAACGGTAACAGTGTTGCCAGTTCAATGGTTTTTTCCCATCTCAGATTATATACAGAGGTGTCGGTAACGGTAACTGTGTCGCGAGTTCTATAGTTTTCTCACATCTTGAAAATGCCCAGCGCGCCTAAAGTAGTTTTCACTTCAAAAAGTTGGATGGGAATGGTTATCATCCTTTTTATCCAAAGGTTGGCTAAGGTAGACCCTTGAAAAGCGACGAAAGCCTTATTTGTTCAATCTAGCTTAGTATATTTGTGAATTTACATTCATTCATTAATTATTTTTAAATGAATGAATGAAATAGCTGTAACACAATTTGTCCCTCAATTACTTTCAGATGACAATTAATGTCAATTAATTTTGAATGACCTAACAATGCCTAAAATGTCTAAAACATCTAAATACGCCGGCTTGCACAACAATCCCTAAACTTATTTAGCGACGAAACATGATTTGACAACTGCTTTAAATCATATTTAGCCACTAAATACGTTTAGGCATCGTTGCGCAAGTCGCCCTTAATCTAGGTATGCTTACCGCGTTAATCAAGGTGTAGGTTTTTTTAATATTAGGATTAGGCTTTATGCAATATTTCCGTAGAATCCTCTTCGGAAACGATAATACACATCAGAGATAGAGTAAAGTGGAGGAAAAAGAGCAGAAAAACTGACCCCACTACCATGTGGGAGAGTTGCCAGGAAGAGAGAGATAAATAGGTCCAAAGTCTATAAGTGAGTCTCATTTTAAGTTTATTTGTGGATAGAACTAAATACCTTTTTTTTAAACTGGATAGATTTTCATTTCACCAAAATCTCACCTGATGGTAAGCGATGATGTGATCTAAGATGAAGCACGAAGATCTAGAAGAAACCTATTCACTCTTGCCTTATAGAGGCCCGGATTGTATTTGTTAGGGAAAACAGAGAACGGCAATATATTCCATATCTTTGCTGGAATCAAGAACGTAGAACCTATTTCACAACCTCCGAATAAATTGAATCCAAGGGATAAAAATCATTCTCTCTTTATTCATGTGAAAATAAAAAAGTATTTATTTTTTATATAGCGGATAGCGTTTTCTAAGAGATAGTGAAGTAACTAACTGATAGGCACTAAAACCCCGATTTTTTAACAGATAGACTGGGTGTAGACTTCCCTTTGTAAACGTCACCCTTCCTGGTCCTGTGCTGCGCGCATCCAGGAGTTGCCCACGACTTTCCGTCCTGGACTTCTTAGATCTGTTCTTGGGCACCATTCGGTCAAAGATCTACTCTACCTGCCATCTCCTCGTCTAGCCAAGTGTCTGGACTTGTCTGGCGTCGGATTTTGGTATTAGGAACTCGATCCATCAGGTTGATGCCCAGCACGGCGCGCTCCATGTCTCTCTGTGCAACTCGTCCTCTGTACACAGTTTCTTTAGTGAGCACCCATGTTAGTTTAACACAAAATATGACAACCTAATCTAGTCATAAAATTAATTGGAGCATGCTTAAGACAAGTTTCTAGGTCTATGCCTTGAGTTGGTTGG
Organism: Philereme transversata; assembly: GCA_963924445.1. Lineage (NCBI taxonomy): Eukaryota > Metazoa > Arthropoda > Insecta > Lepidoptera > Geometridae > Philereme > Philereme transversata. Next base: position 23,673,871 of record OZ004346.1, read on the forward strand.
CCTTGCTACAGCCAATGTGGGGGTGATAGAATAAACGTTATCTAGTTTATTTTAGACACAAGCGAAGCAAGTCTTAAATATTCCTTCAAACTTTAGATAGTAGACTTGCCTATTTAAGACAGTTTTAAATGTTCTCAACAATTATCAAACAGTAGCTGTTGCCAGCGGCTTCGCCCGCTTTGTTCTTGGGTGCAAAAATACATATAGAAACTTTGACATCCCATTTTTATCCCATGGGAACTGATTTATGGGATAACAAGTAGCCTATGTGTTATTCCAGGTTATAACCTACGTACGTACCTACCAAGTTTAATCGAAATCAGTTCAGTTTCGACGTGATTGAGTAATAAACAAACAAATAAATCAATCTCAATACCAATTTGTTTACTTTTTACATTGTCTTTAACCCCCGACTCAGAAAAAGGAGTGTTAGAGGAAGCTTTAGTCTGTCTGTGTATCTGTCTGTGGCATTGTGTTTCAAAAATGAGTAGAACAATGCAGTTTTTCTAAGGGTTAGCACCTAGGTACCTACCTACTCTGAATTGAACTCAAAGCCGTTCACGTTTGTCTTAGTTCTTAATTGTTTTACCCCTTTAGGTAATACTTTTATTACTAATTTATTATGTGTTAGGTAGATAGGTATATGTATTTATTTCTTTCATTTCTTTCCTAATAATGAAAAATAAAACAAATATTTATTTGCAACAAAATGAAACAATTTAGATCTGTCCTATCAGCTATTATTACAACATTATATTTAACATTTACATTATAGACCTAATACCAATAGGTGAGCTTAGGGTATAGAAAAATACAAGTAGGCACGTGAATAATGGAATTACAATTTAAAATACGAATCAGTTTTTCTTCGGTTTGAACTCGGAAGAAACATTTTCATAAACGAAGTTTGAAATAAGAACAAAGCGTTTTTTTTAAATTGGTTTGATAATGTCAAACAATATCACAAAAATAGTTATAACACTATAATTCCAAAGATTAACCTCACTAACCCAACCCTCGATACACATTCTAGTAATTACAATACAAATCAGTCGTAGCGCGTGGCCGCGGCCATTTTGAATTAGTTGTTGCATTGACAGTTGCGTAATGGCGTTTAGTTCACAATGGGAAAGGGCGCGAAAATGACGAATCGTGTTTGATCTTTTTACCTTTATTATTTTTATAGTGTTAGGTTAGGTTTCTTTATTTTTAAGGGTATTGTCGTGATACGTTCAAATCAAAACAGTACCCAAGCTATTCCCATAAATGAATGCGTATGTTCTGAAGAGCTGTTCAATTTAATCCCTGCTTCCTACTTCTACCATCGAACCTCCCGCAACCGGCAACGAGCTCACCCACATATTGTAGATGCGTGGAAGTCTCACACGGTGCGTTTCACCCGCTAGTTTCTTCCACGCACATGCAAGATGTGGAATGACCTTCCTCCGAAGGTTTTTCCAGTGAGCTTCAAAATGAACGCCTTCAAGAGAGGTGTAAATAGGGTTTTAAGTGCTAGGCAACGCGACTGCAGTACCTCGGGTGCTGCAGGAGTTTGTAGATGGCGGTGACCACTTAACATCAGGAGACCCGTCAGCTTGTGTGTCTACAAGTTTAATATAAAAAATAATAATAATATGAATATTTAAAGTGACATCCAACCTCTCCCAGTAGCCCTCTTAGATCGTATTTTCATCATAAAATTATAATAACAGCTAATATTACTTAGCTAGCATACAATCCCTTAGGTATTTTTACTTAGTAAACTTTCGTGATTTATTTCAACCATAATTATAAATACGCCCTCAGATCCTACTCTACAATGTAGAGTAAGGGCTTTTGTCATCATTATAATCATGGAATCTAGAGAGAAGTAGAGTCCTCATGATTCCCTCATGTAGACCCATGGCTGCGTATAATAACTTAGGTCTTGACAAAAAATAACAGAAAATAACGATTATAACAATTAGGATTTTAGGCCATTTCAGATAACAAATCCTAACCCAAACGCTGCAGCGGCTTCGTCCTTCCCCTAGGGTTACCAGTTGTAAAACTGAAAAGTCCTGACAGAAAGCCTGGGACATAATTCTACTAAACAAATCGCTTCTCTTTGACAATGGTATCATCGCAAAATGCCCACCGCCGTCAATGACCGCCGTTGTTATGACAACAACATTGAAAATTTGGCAGCTTATGACAGGAAGAACAATCATAATCTTTAAAAGCTATGGCTCCATATTAGTTTTTCTTATAAATTAGCAGAATAGGGCCCCTGATTTCTCTAAAAATGTTCTGACATATTTGCGGCGAGCGCGCGTATGTGTTTTATTCCAATTTTAATATTAAGTGGATTATCAAATAAGGTTCTAAATCTGTTGAATATTATTAAGTTGCATTAAACGAGCCTACCAATCATCATCCACAGCCGGACTTCACCCATTGTTGGGTATAGGCCTCTCTAAGTTTGTGCCATCCGCCACAATCCTGCGCTAGTCTCACCCACTGTCGGCCCGCGACCTTTACTATGTCGTCCACCCATCTCGCTGCCGGACGTAACTCGCTCCATAACTCGAATCATCTACGGATCTCGATCTAACAGTTTGATGCCGAGCATGGTACGCTCCCTCCCCCCCCTCTTAGTTATGATAAGCCTACCAATAAAAAATAATAATTAAGTGTAACTATTTCATTTAAAAATCCTGTCTTTTTCATCAACCCCCCGGTATCCTAACAAGTGTTTAAATTCCTGATGTCAGGATGTTAGGATTCGTCCTGACATCTGGTAACCCAACCTTCACCTAACTAGTAGTTAAGAGATACTGCAACTTGCCACAGACTTTGTACCTAAGAAGTTAGTTTTAAATCATATCCAAATTCATGCAAATACCTGATTTTTTTAGACAACTGATGATTGTTTATAATGAAAACAACAAAATTTTCCAAGCAAACAGAAATAAACAGAAAACATGACCAAACAATGTTGCAACAGCACGACCATAAAAATAATTATTGGACAATAAAACTTTTTCAATATTCAGATGATCGCGTGCTTGTTTTACAATCCAAAATAGTCAATCCGTCACGGATCCATAGTTTATGGATCTTGGGTCTTGATTCTTGTCTATGGTACCGCTAGATTATCCGGTTTCGGAACGTTTTCTTTTTGGCTTTTAATTTCTTGGAAATTTAAACGGATGTATTTTTTGTGGGGTCAAAGAAATAATGTTTTTACTATGATGCCATCAATCATCTTTTGTTTTGACTTTGGTTGACTATCCTGAGATGAGTATGCGATACAATCCTTATCATATCAGCCACACGTCCACTGCTGAACATAGGCCTGCCCCATACATTTCTAGAACGACCGATCTTGTGCGGCGGCACCCAATGCCCCCCAGCAACCATTATCAGGTCGTCTTTCCATCTAGTGGAGGGCCATCCTACGCTGTGCTTTCCAGTGCGTGGTCCACTCTTAAACATTTCAGCGATGATTTCTTTTTGCAGTTTTTAAAAACTCATTTCCGGCGTATGTATTTCCGGACGAGTATAATCTCGAGTGAATAGTTTCTTTTTAGGCAAGCGTGCTCCATCTTTGATCTCACTATCACTTACCATCAGGTGAGGTCAAGATCAAGTGTTTGACTATCATCAATAAAAAAAGTTCTCACTTTGTTTCATCATCATCATCATCTCAGCCCACATCCATCCACTGCTGGGTTGGGGCTGGGCTCCTCGTTATCACGCCATTCTCTCCGGTCCTAAAAAGGCTGGTCAGTTAAAAGTCTAACAAAATGGTAGCGGGGTACTTGATCGATTATATGTAACTGCAAATTTAGGCATCAGCGTCTTCATTTGTAATATTGCGATTGACACATTATAATAACTGCTTGCCATATAGAATTCATTTAAACTTTATAATGAATACTGACATCTCTGCACATGAATTTCATGCAATAAATCACTGGCGGATTTACCAACAGACTGAGTAGGCTAGAGCCTAGAGCGGCAGTTTTTAGGGGCGGCAAATATGGGTATAGTTTATATTTCTGTGGGTAAGGCGGTTTTCTGATATTTTGCAGAAAGAACCCATCTTTACGACGACTTATCCCTCTATTCTTCATTGTACATTCAAACAACGCTACCACAAACTTCTATATTCTATGGTAAAACCCCCAGTTCGCAGCCCCCAACCCAAGTAGCATACCTACATTACCCCGCCTTATTGTATATGACTGAGCTTTGATTCGCTCAGAAATATACCCACAAATACTATTTCTTGTGTAATTTCATCTAAATTGTTAGATTAAAAGGCGGCAAAAATGTAACAGTCTATAATTGGGAAATGTGTAAATCCACCACTGCAATAAATAATATGTGGTAGGGTTGATTTCTATCCGATTTTTGCACTGAAAAATGACTAAAATTGACACGACTAATGTCATAAATAAAACGAAAAACGAACAATCAATAAAATGTTTTGAGAGTAAGTATTTGTTTCTCTAATGGGAACTAAATGATAATTCTAGGATCTAAATCAGTGGGCACATTAGTATTCGTAGACGCGGTGTGGCGCCAACTTTTTAGTATATTCCTATCACTCATTATTGTGAGAAACATAATTAACTACTTACTTATGTTTTTTTATACCTTTCAATGATTTTCCAGGTTGAATTGTGTGATTGAAAATTGGGCCTAAGAACAAAGGCAGTTTAATGAACGAATGAATGAATGAAAATTCGTTACTGCACAAAATAAAAATAATCTGTGAACAGGCGAACGTTAATACTAGATAGCATTCTCTTCCAGTTAACCTTTGTGTAATAGACAAACATTGTAGGTTGTGCATATTTGGTAGAGAGAGAAGTTTAATTTAAATTTCAAGACACGTAATAACTAATCCTAGACAAACACAAGGTATTCCAATAAACCTCCTTTATAATACTTAAAACATCAATAAACCCTAGTAATACAATTCGTAAAGGTTCCTAAAACTGTATGACTTTTGTCGGAACTTGTTGAGTCAAGCACTTGTCTCATCAATGTCTTCAGTACGTTAAGTTTCGGAGTTGTTTCTTTCGACTATGGTAATTATCCAAATAAAATACTTTTGCACTATAATTTCTCGTTTTATAAATTGCTTCTGTAAGTTTTTTGTAGTTTCCTCACAGCAAAAAAAGTACAGTATATTATCAACTACCTGTACAACATCTTGATAAGTTAGTTAATAATCATATATTAGGTATAAAATAAATTTTACATTAATAAGATATGTGAATCAGCAAATTCCGACTAAATCATACAATTTTAGAAGCCTTTCCTTAATTATTGTGCATCATTTTTTTGGCGTCACATGCCCTATTGCCGTGTGTATTTTTTTAATAATAGGCATGCAGCCACTCTGTTATTCAGCCAGCATTCATAAATACGCAATTACAAACGGAAAAAAAGCAAATTGAAGACGAAAGATGACTGAACCGTAAAGACATGTCCATTTATATACATGGCACACTTCTAATTAGATGGAACAAGAAAAGGAGAATTAATAGGTTGCTTTGCCCCTTGGTAGAATATGATTGTAGTGGGTTGCCAATTTAATGTCTTATTAAAACTATAGCTTGTATATTATAATGTAGGCCTTGTAGGACTAGAAATTGTTCAAGGGCTTTTGACGCCACGTTATAGCGTACATTTTTTTAAATTCTTTTATTTCGTCGAGTTATGTCAAAGTCAAAATCTTTTATTCATTAAAATCACAAGGATCACTTTGAAACGTCGATTTTACTGCCTGTTTCTTCGCGACCAAGCCAGGAAAGAAAGGCAAAAAACAAGACTGGTTGTTTTGTTTAATGATCCTTTTACAATAAATAAAGGAAATTTTATAAAGATACTTGTACTTATGTTTTTAAATTTGTTAATTGTCAATTTTTGTACATCAAAAAAGTATAGTTTATAACCGTACATTTTGAAGCCAGACACTGTGAAAAATAATTTTAAAGAGATTTCTAACAATACAAACACACTGGGTCTAAGTTCCATCCCCTTAATACCTCAATGTATCTTCAGTATTTATTTTTTCTAAATGGGAGACGACCTAGAGTTAAAAGCCATCAATTAAACCAACAATCATCAAAATTGGTTCACACAGTAAAAAGATATGCATAAATATAAAAATAAAAAAATATTAGGGGAATTGTGAATCTCCTTTTTCTATAAAAGTTGGCTCATCATCATTATCATCTCAGCCTGTTTGTTGGGTATGTTGGGTCTCCTCTTTATTACGCCATTCTTTCCGGTCCCTTGCGAGTCTCATCCATTGACACCCAGCTACGCTTAAACGTCATTTCGACCATCGGGCGGGTGGTCTTCGAGCATACCTTGGCCACCACTCTGTAATCGTCTTCGTCCAACGCCCGTCATCCCTCCTAGCCAAGTGTCCAGCCCATCTCCACTTCAGCACTGCGATCCTTATACCCACGTCCACAGTCTTTGTGCGACGTTGAATTTCGACGTTAGGTATGTGGTCTAAGAGTGATATACCGAGCTTAAAAGTCAACTCAAAAAAAAACAACTAACTGAGAAGAGAGAGGAGATTTCTGAAGAACGCAAGGAATGGAAGGAAATGGGGGAGACCTTTGCCCAGCAGTGGGACAGTATAGGTTATTGAAAACTGAGAACCTCCTTTTTGGTTTTGTTATAAAATAATAATTTACATTTCAATTATTATATTCTAGTTGACCAGCCAAACTTCGTACCGCCTTAACATGACATGCATACGCCGCGGGCTGCCAATATATACCTACCTACGTCACTCCGGTAGAATTGTCAATTGGCCATCATTATGTATGAGAAAATGAATTTTCTTCATATTTTTTTTGCGTGAATTTTTCGATATAATAATAATTATTCTGCTATTCGGGGCGGAGACAAATCCAACAAGTCATGGATCATCAAAATCAGTCCAGCCGTTCTTGAGTTATAAATGGTGTAACTATCCCGACTTTGTTTCATATGTACGAGTATATACTAGATTTTGATAGGTAATGCCAACAAAACAAAAACAAACTTACATTTTAGCAATACCCTTTAAATTCCCAAACTATGAAGTCGCAAGCACTGAAGCATTGCGCGCCTGTCTTTAATGAATACTTAATGCATTTTATGGGGCCCCATATATTTATGGTGCTTAGACTTTCCCATGGCCCCTAACGTCTCGGTTCAGTGGTGACATGCTACAGGAATAAAGATATTGATAAATTTATCTATGCATAACTAAATTTTTATTATAAATACGGGATCACGTACCGTTTTATCGGTGTTTCAATCGTCAATGTTTCGGTTCAGTTCATGAACCTTCATCAGGGTGAGTGCGATCCGCTTCGAACTACCCTCGCCTCCCACTGATTATAATGATTGAAATAAATCACGAAAGTCTTCTAAGTAAAAAAACAAAATTTATTTATTTTTCATTACAATGAGTCTTTGACAACCTCCGTGGCTTAGTGGGCGAATAGGCGGCTGAGACGCAGGAGGTAGATTTCGATTCCCGCCAAGGAACAAATGTTTGCATGATCTACAGATATATAACGGGCCTGGATGTTTTCTATAAGCTTTAAATATGTAAATCCAAAAAAAATAATTATATATGTATTCTTTCAGTTATCTGGTTCCCATAGTACAAGCTTTACTTAATTTGGGGCTAGATAGCGCTGTGTGAAATAACAATCATAAGACTATTTTAGTGATATCTATTTCTGCTACCAAGCAGCATTGCTGTGTTTCGGTTTGAAGGGTATGGTTTCTGGTGAAATTACAGGCACATGAGGCTTTACGCCTGTATTCCTCAAGTTAATGGACGCAAGTATGGCACGTTTTTAAGGTGCGTGACCTACGAGACAATAGTTTGTTATAGGCGATGGTTACCACTTAACATCAAATGGGCCCATATGCTTGCTCCATCTATTCTCCAGGTAGTATGAACCATCCATAAAAAAATCAAGGTCTTCTAATCTAATTTTACTCGTCTGCGTGACCTCTCTTCCCTTTTTCCTTTCTATGCAATCTCGATATTCCGAGAGAGAGAAAAGTTGTCAGGTTTCTGGTGTCAAATTATAAATGTGAAGGCTATCTCCAAATTCACTCCGCAATGACAAAACTTTCTCGAACATCACTTGAAATAAACCATTCAATAATTTTAAATAAAAATTTACACCAATTAGTTCGCCCTAAACATTATTATTACCATGAGCAATCAACGGACAAACAAACAGGCGAAAAAACAAAAATACAAAACGTTTGACCCGACCTTTTACAAGCGCCGGCTTACTAAAAAGAACTTAATGAGTGAAAGGGACAGCTTAATTCGAGAGCCAATAAGTGTGAACAGGACCACAATATTGGTAATTAACACAAAGAGGTTGCCGAAAAGAGTTTTTAGTCTCAACTCTTCGGGTCATTTGTTTTAATACCCAAAGAGTTTGGTTGTGAGAAATTGTTATACAGATTGACTACTTGGGCGATATCCAATTATTTTTTTCTAATGAATAGGAGCTATAAATGTATTGAAATTGGGGATCGAATGCGTCAGAAGGATTTTGATCAAATATTTTTTTACTTTTAGACGGTAATACTTTCAAATAGTTTCAAAAAATATTTTATTTAGGAAATAGCCAGTGCTAACCACTTACATCTGGCAGTGATAGATTAGATAGTATCTGATTTTTTAATCCTTCTATGTCACTATCTATGTCTAATATGTGATAATACAGACACATCTTTATGTAATTAAAAACTTGATTAATAAACTTAATAAAACGATTTCTTGGCAGAATATGAATGCGGGTTATGTTATGCTTATGACCCTTCTCTGTTCGAAAATATAGCTTTTGGAACTATCATGGTTTAAAGAACACGATTTTCACTAAAAACTATCTAAGTATATAATATGGTAGATAAAGATTACTATTTCTACCAATGGTCGTTGCTGTGTTTCGGTATGAAAGGTATGGTTTCCGGTGAAATTACAGGTACATGAGGATTTACACCTGTATGCCTCAAGTTGATGTAGGGCAGTGCATTAAAGGGCACGTTTTTAAGGAGACTGACATAAGAGGCAATTCTTTATAGGCGATGGTTACCATTTAACAACATGTGGGCCATACGCTTGTTGCATCTCCAAGTAGTATAAAAAAATACAAAATAACAAATAAGATTATATTTAAAAACGACAGCCACTATAGGGCTTGTTTATTGATCGAGCGAAGCGAGATTTCTAAATCTACATGGCCAAATCAGCATTGTATGTACATATGTATGTTTGTTGTCCGAGGATAACTTTCGAAGCGTTTACCAGATCATCGTGAAATTTGGTATATAGGTAGGCAGTGATGGCACAATTTTGGTGTAACTCAATAAACTAAAAATGTTGGGGGGTTGTTGAGATATTAGGGTTCTAGAGGGGTAAAAAAAATCAAAATGGGACTATCCAGTGAAATGGCACGTTTAAGAAAAGGTCTTTGTGAGTACATTTCGATCCCGTTTTTATGTTTGGTTTAAACCATGTAGTTTTTAAGTTATTAGCCATAGTATAAACTGAACTTTGACAAAATTCACTGGGTACACCAGTGACCCCACAATGCTGAAATTTGATATGCGTGTAGGTTTAGTGACAAAAATATAGGTAAAAGTTTGAAATCCAGAATAACTGCAATTTCTACCCCAAAAAAAGATAACCAATTTACATGAACTCCCGTTACCTGTCATTTGAATGAAACTGTAGGTCAAGTTATTTGGTTATGTTTTTCGGGGCACTATTTTGATAATCAAAGATTACGAATATAACTTTTTTGTTTTTATGGGAGACTCGCGAGATCTCAGTTCAGGGCGAACCACTAGTTAGTTAAGTCTCCTATTAAGCACTAAGCCATGTAGGCTATCTGTATTTATTGCATTGTGCGAAATGATTATAAATATCCTTACAATCTTAGTAAAGCAACAAAAGAACATTCGTCTTACTCATTTATCACTCGAAATTAGTTTAAAACCCACACGATTGTAATCAATTGATCAAATGGACAATCGATTCTACAATCGAGAGACATTGTAAAGAAAACGCGTGACCCCTACGACCTCGTGGGAGTGGTTCTTATTTTGAAATTTTAAAAAGTTTTCTACAGACCGTTACGCGTGATTGGTTGGATATTTTAGAACGGACGATTGAATTTGAATTTTTAATATTTTATTGTTAGAAGGGAAAACTGATCAGTGTATGCTCATGATTTTTTTTGTCATGCAATTTTTAAAAATGCGTTTTATTCATTAACATACAAAAGACTTCAACGCGTTCTTGATTTTTAAGCTATTTACCTAGATGTTTTTTTTTAATTCCTTGTACACATTTCTTTTTAAGATGCTGTAAAAATATTAATTAAGATGAATAGGCCTAGTTTCAATGATAATAAGACATTTACTTACAGATAAACTTTGACTATTATAATATGAAAATCTGAGAATTTTCCACATATCATTTTTCTCTACTTACCTTGAGTGGCTAAACCTTTTTTAATAAAGTGTTTCATTTGTTCCAGGCTAAAAAAGCGGCGCAATCTTCACCAGGATCCCACAAAACCTCAAAATTACACGAATTCAATCGCCAAGCAGCAAACCTACCACCCTGAGTTTCTCAGATCCATTTGGGCCCCCTTCTGAAGGGGGGGGCCCATCCACCCCCCAACCAGCAATGACCTCTCAGGAGATCGACCACCACCACCACTTAGGGGGTAGTCAAACACCCCACGATCAGAACTCGGCGAACTCTACGCCGACTAACTCCTCCAAATCTGCTTTTATTGAGTTGCAACAGCATGGCTATGGGGCGTTTAAAGGGGGTTATCAGCATCCTCATCATTTTGGGTCCCCGGGGGGTCAGCAGAACCCTCATGAGGCATCAGGGTTCCCCAGTCCTAGATCATTGTATCCATTCCCTCCTATGCATCAGAATTCGTATGGGTATCATTTAGGGTCGTACGCGCCGCAATGCTCCAGTCCGCCTAAAGATGGTAAGTTTTTTTATTTTTACTATTTTAACCTCCGATGCAAAAACAGGGGTGTTATAAGATGGCTACGATTTGTCTGTGTGTCTGCTATTTCATAGTAATTCCCTAACGAATGTACCGATTTGGACGCAGTTTTTTTATTAGAACGCCAGTTTATCTGGGGTTGGCTGTCACTTTTTAACTGTTTAAAAAAAATTTAAATTAAATTTTATTAAGAAATATTTCGTAATTAACTTCAATCGTTATTCTAATATGGTTTTGATTGATGAAGGCTCATGGAGTGAATAAAAATATCTCGTTTTTTATTTTGTTTTTAGCGTGTAGTGTCCCGCTGCAGGGCAAAGGGTTCCCTTCCTTCTTTAAACGTTTCCTTATCATTGCCACTCATAAATGGTACATCTAGTTCATTCCAATAATTTATAATATTAAAATTTGTCCAGGATTGGGGTTTGGGCTGAGCCCCGTCATTTTTGCATAAGACTGTCAAATCTGCAGTTAGAGCCCTAAGTAGCTTGTTAGTTGACCAACATTCTATGCTTGATCTATGATATTAATGAGTTTTAGCTATGCATTACCGAAATAGCAGAATTATAATAAACTACCCTCACTTGGTCTTCAGAATTAGATCTCCTTGTTCATATTACGACACTAATACTAAGACAGAAATACTTAGTTCTGTGGTCTCTACTCGAGAATCTTCCTGCCCCAACGGCCGTTAGTACTTTAAGCTATGTGCCCCGCCCTTTGCCACTTCAGCTTGCTAATCTTTTGTGACAGTGACTTTGGTTCGTCTACGAATCTCCTTATTTCTGATTTGACCTCGTAGAGAACGCACTGGAAAGCACAGCGTATGACGGCCTCCCACTAGATGGAGAGACGACCTGATAAAAGTTGCTGGGAGCCGTTGTATGCAGGCCTCATGACAGGCTCTGACAATGACTTAATTCTGGATCTTGCATAACCATACCATTAGGCCAATTGAGTGCAAATAACTAAAACAATTGAAAATTCAAAAATTCAATTCATTTATTAATTCAGACTAATAGTAGGAACCTGGCCACATCTATTCCAGTGTTGGTAACCTTGTTAAGGTCATAGGGCATAGAGGACAGTTATGCAAGTGAGAGGGTTGCATAGATGAAGTCAAACGTCGTATGGTATTAACCAGAACTGCAATGGATAAGATGAGGAAAATATGGAGAAATCAACATATCACCAAATCCACTAAGACCCGGCTCGTTTGAACTCTTATTTTCTCCACATTTCTCTACGCTGCGGAGACGTGGACGCTGCGAGAAGTTGAAAAGAAAAAGATAGACGCTCTGGAAATGTGGTGCTGGAGAAGGCTTCTTGGAATATCATGGACCGAGTTTCGTACGTCTCTATACTCCAGGAGCTTGACATAAAACAGCGTCTGTCGGCTTTAGTACAAACTCGCATTCTAAAGTTCTTCGGCAACGTCTCGAGGTGGGACACTAACTCTATCGAGCATCTTGTCGTACAAGGATGAGTGGAGGGCATCAGACCACGCGGAAGATCGCCCATGCGGTGGACGGATCAAATAAAAGCTGCAGAGGACGGCCAACCGCATGAATGCACGAGAATGTCTGTCAACAGAGACAAATGGCGAGATATTGTGAGGCGTGTAACATCTGCCCCCAAAAATTGATACATGTTTACCACGACCGCTCTGTCAAGAGCGTTACGATTGAGGAGAAGAAGCAACTGAGGCATGGTCTGGATGGGGTGCCCATAATCACAGCTGGTTAGTGAAGGGTCTCGCACTTACAGAGGTTTTAGTCAATTTAGTTTCGAACCTATAAATAATTATGCATAAACCATAAAACGACACACGAAACATAAAACATAAAACACGATAGAAAAAGAGGACAAGTACATTTGTGTTAGTAGGTAGTTAGTAGTTTGAAGTAAGTTGTTTTTTATATAAAGTTAAAAGAAAATGTAATTTCCAAGTTTTATCACTAGTCGTTACTTAAATATGTTAACTCCATTAACAAAAAAATACTTTTTATCACACCTTTAACCTCTTATTACCTCAATTTTCTCACTTTTATTCCAACAAAAAGTATTCTCTAAAAGGACACAATTTGACTTTTTCAACTTATTTTTCTACCCTCAAATTATGTAAAGTGTTATACCACGGAGGCGTGAATATGATCGAATATGATTGCGAAGTCTTGAAGGATTTATATTTTCGAATTCCAAATTTGAAGTAAAAGTTACGTTTTAGATGACGCGATACGTTTTTGTAAATAAAAACTCAAGTACTTACTACCAAATTAAAAATTTAATAAAATTAAAATAAGACTGCTTCCGTGGCGCAGTGGGTGTATAGGCTAAGACGCAGTAGGTAGCGGGTTCCATTCCCGCCGCGGAACAAATGTTGCATGATCTACAGATATTTGTTCCGTGTCTGGGTGTTTTTCTACATATTATATGTATGTATTTACAAAAAGTAAGTAGTAAGTAAAAGTATATATAAGTATTCTATCAGTTATCTGTTTCCCATAGTACAAGCTCTGCTTAGTTTGGGGCAGATAGCGCTGCGTGAAATGTCCAGCAATATTTATTTATTTTGTAATAGATTGAAACAATGCCACTATTATTACTTCTATCCATATCGTTCTTATGTCCATTCTTTCTTCCTTTCTAATTTTTCCTATTGTCAACATTTGTACGACCCGTGACCACGACTGTTGCAACACAGTCGAAACGTCGGTATAACAAATAAAAAGGGCACATACGCGATAAATACCCGTTTTAATCAGTAATTAACATTCTTCATTTATTTTTTATTTTTATACGTTGTACCTGATGTAACTACATAAATTTTAGTTAAATATAATATATTTTATATACCCATAAAAAACGAAAACAAATTGAATAAGTGGAACTCACTTCCGGCGTATGTTTTTCCGGACCAGTATAATTTCGGAGTCTTCAAGTCCAGAGGGAAAAGGTTCTTTCTAGGCAAGCTTGCTCCATCTTCGATCGCACCATCACTTACCACCAGGTGAGGTAGTGGTCAAGCGCTTGCCTATCATCAATAAAAAAAAACAAATCTAGAATGATAAATCAATGATTAATTTATTTATTCACATAAATAGACAACAACAAGGTCTTAGAAAAAACTCACTTTATCTGTCATTGTAAACGTTTGGCAATTTCATTTATTTTTGTATAATTGTTTAGTACTTACATTTTAATGAACAGTTTCGTCAAGTAGAAATAAAAATATCCCTAGATTTATATCGTGATGACTCATAGAATTCAAAAACTCTTGACGTGTAAATAGCCTTAAATCGCTTCAGTCAAAACAGTATAGCCTTTTTAATAATTAATGAGGTTTCACCGCCACATTCAGCCGGCGCGTGAATTTTATAATAGCGCCACCTAACGGCTGATTATTAAACTTTAACGTCAGTTTACCGAGTCAGTTTTGAATAAGGAATTTGTCATTTTGGATTCCAAGAAATGAAAATGGAAGTGTTCATTTTATAATAGTATTTAACTGAATAAACAGCACAAAATATTTAGAATTTTAAATAAAAATTAATATAAAATTGAAAATTATTATTACGATTCATTATTTTCAATCATAAATATAGCATTACAGATAATTACAATCCAATGCGATATTATCATGTACATATATGATACACCTATGAATACCTACAGAGCGAGGAACATAATCCTAGATCGCGCAAGCGAAATATTCTGAGAACTGAAACAGATATAATACTTCTCAACATGACCTGTTTGGTCTTAGGACCCCGAGCCAAAGGTCGCTCGGTAGTGAGATCTCTCCTTTTCAATGGCGGACAGCTTGCCGTCTGCTAAAAATATATAAAATAAGGTAAGGAGATGAGGACTCACAACAAACTGTTTATTGCTCAATGAACTAATAGTGACAGTATGGGGTTCTTCAAAAAGGGCGCTTTAACTTTTTCAAAGGATCGGCAACGTGTGAGTGATACCGTTGGTGTTACAAAAGTTAATAGGCGACGGTAACCGCTTACCATCAGGTATGCTTGTTTGCTATCTTAGAAGTACCTACTAGTGGTTCGCCCCCAACTGAGATCTCGCGAGTCTCCTAAAACACCAAAAAAAATATTCTAAGGGCGACTCGCGCAACGATGCCTAAACGTATTTAGTGGCTAAATATGATTTAAGGAGTTATCAAATTATACAAATATGTAAAATTTAAACATGTTTAGTCGCTAAACATGTTTAGGGTATGTTGTGCAAGCCGGCCTTAATATTTAACTAATAAAATAGTGCAAAGAAATGCTTAACCAACCAACTTGACCTACAGTTTCATTCAAATTACAGGTAAGGGGGGTTCATGTAAGGTTGGTTATTCTTTTTTGGGGTAGAAATTGCAGTTATTCTGGATTTCAGACTTTTGCCTATATTTGTGTTACTAAAGCTACACGCATACCAAATTTCAACACTGTGGGGTCACTGGTGTACCCTATGAATTTTGTCAAAGTTCAGCTTTTCTTATGGCTAATATCTTAAAAACTTCAAGGTTTAAACTAAAAATAAAAACCGTGCCGCAATGTACTTAGAATGACCTTTAATTTGATGCCCCATTTGACCTAATAGTCTCATTTTCATTTTTTGTACCCCTCTTGAACCACAATATCTCAACAACCCCCCAACATTTTTAGCTCTGTTAGTCACACCAAATTTGTGCCATCACAACCTGCCTATGTATCAATTTTCACGATGATCGGATGAACGCTTCGAAAGTTATGCTCGGACAAACAAACATACATACATACATACATACAACGCCAATTTGCCCAAGTTGATTTGGAGATCTCGCTTCGCTCGATCAATAAAAACAACCATAAAAAAATACGTGAATATACTCTGTGCCAAAAAGGACGAATGTTTCAGCAACAGACGTAACATGTATTCTACCAAAAAATAAAACCACTCTCATTGTATTTCGTAATGCAAGTGTACAAAGTATTATTCTCGACTCGACAGCGATTTCGCTGGCAGAATGTCGGTGCGCATGCGCACGCAACACGAAAAAACTGATAACTTTTTCACCGACCGCACAAAGGAAACTAAACATTAAATTGATGTTTTCCGACACAGGTTTTCCTCTGGCTCGGTATGTCGGCAAGGTCGATTTTCTTGTGGTTCAGATTTCCCAAAATGTAGGATTTCTCTACGCTTTCCCGTTTCAAGGATCTAGGTTTTGTTCTATTTTTGTAACGTCTGATGGTGTTATTTAGTTTTTCTTTACCTAAGTCGCTCTTAATCTACTACTAAAGCTTTTTTAGTAGCTAGAGTAGCTGGGAACCTGTTATTGGATCTCTTTTTCTATACAAAATGTATTAATAATCACTTAAATTGAAAAATTAGTTAATCTGGGATTCATTTTTGATAAGACGATATTCCAATGTTGTATCATTTATTTAAATTGTTCATTGGTAGTATTTTGACACACACGTATACTTCCTTGACTTCTATATATTATTATTTGGAGAATTTTTAATGTATGATTAATAATACACACCTATCAAAATTTTACTTACCTAAAACATAATTTATTACTATACAAGGGTACTTTTATGTAAATTAGACAGTAAATTCAACTAAAACAAACAGACAGACCCTACAATTATCTAATAGTGACAAATTTAACTGCCTCAATAAATTTTAATTCAAATACCATTCATTTTAATCAGACCTCTTTGAACCTGCATTTATTTGGGCAATAGAGGTCAATTTATATTGGTTAATCTACTTAGTAATGTGCTGATCGAGGTCTCTAATGAACAGTTAGTACAAATTTTATTTTGACATGATTTAAAATGGCCAATTTTTAAAATGTAATTATTCACGTAATAACATTTTAAAAACATAATAGTCTAAGATCCGATTAAGAACGACCTTCACCCATCTGTTTAATTGATGAAAAATATTTTATATCAAATTTAATATGTTAAAAAATATATCGCGAATGGGTTGGCTAAAAAATTCCTGGCCAAACTATGATTATTTAAAAAACAACATTAACATGAACTCCCGTTACTTGTAATATGAATGAAAATATAGGTCAAGTAAGTTGGTTGTGCATTTTGTGGCACTATTTTATTTTGTTAGTATTCAGTCGGACATGAACCAGCTGAGACGCAAGAGGGTTTGATTCCCGTTCTCCATACAAGAATTCCCTGTGTCGTGGTAAACAGGAGTACCTGCGTACCGATTTATAAACAAGATTTTAAACATGGTGTTTATAGCGCTAATAAATAATTTAATTGAGTGATAACAACTTGTTTATTTATAACAATTAGGGATTTTATTATAAGTATCGAAGCTAACAACCAGAAAATCACAATCAAGAATATAAATTACTAGCTGTTGCCATCGACTTCGTACGCGTTACACTGTAGGTAACCTAGAAATAAAGCTAAACTCGCTGTTGCAACTCGCTATCCCAGTTCCCATGGGATAAATTCCATTTTTATCCCATGGGAACTGATTTATGGGATAAAAGGAAGCTTATGTGGTATTTCATCGAAATCGGTTCAGCCGTAACGACGTGTTTGAGTAACAAACTGACAAATAAATAAACAAACATCCAAACTCATTATATTATTAGTGTGATTATCATAAATACGGGTTTAATCGATGTTACGACCGCAATGTTTCGGTTCAATTTGAGAACCTTCATCAGGGTAAGTACGATCCGCACTGCGTCTCGCCTCGCACTATGCGCCGCAGCCCTCATAATCCAGTATATAAATAATTATTGAAATAAATCACGAAAGTTTTCTAAGCAAAACTAATATGATTGTTTGGATAATTATTTTTCTTCAGATATCGATTGCAGGATATCCTGAACATAGGCTTTAAAAAAGCGTTATTTTACCCGAAGCTTTCCTGTGCGACTGATCTCGTCATTTTTTCTTCTCAGTGGCTAACTCGCTTTGATATCCGAAATCCGCGTAATCTCTACCTGGTACATCTTGAGTATAATAAATAAAACTCGTTCAATTTAGCGAGCATTATGACTGCTTCAACACATTAGGCAGTGATAGATATTGTTGGAAGGAAGTTGCTAGAGCACAACGCGAATAAAAATAAGCTTTCACTCTATGAGGCTAAACTTTTGGTAAGCAGAAAACGCTCACCCAGTAAGTTTTTATGAGGCAACCAGCGCAATGGCACCACTTGGTACGAACCTCGGTTTGGGCCGTTGCCAGAGGGGATAGGAGAGATACGTCAGGCACATGTTTGTATCTTGTGTAGGCGGCAACTGAAGGGACTCGTCGACCTCGCCGGCGGGGTCGGTGTATGTGTGAGACATACAAAAGTAAAGGTATTGGAGGTTTTTTTTACAACTTCTGGAAAACTCTAAAATGTTCATAGTAATTCTTTTGTTTTAGTAAAGTGGTATTCAAATATCATGTCCTCTTGAATGAATGAATGATAATTATTTATTGCACTAAATAAAAATAAATTGTACATAGGTGAACTTAATGCTAGATAGCATTATCTTCCAGTTAATCTTTGTGTAATGCGGACAAACAGTTATTGTTGGTAGTGCATATTTGGTAGAGGTTTGAATTTAAATTCCATTTTTTTTATCATATAAATCCAATGAAATAAACAATTCTTTAGTTCCAAATTCTAATTCAGAATCTACATTCGCTTACTTTACTGGCCAATATTTGCATAGTTCTAAACTGGCAAAATACTTTGAATATGTAATTTAAATTATTCTAAATTTGAATTTTAAAAACTACGAATTCACTGGCCAGTATTCACTAATCACAAAGGTTTTAGCTTTCGAACCAACATGAAAAGGTGATGTTGGGTACATTCGTGTTAAAAACTGCTTATCAGTTTTGGACCGAGGTCAAGGTACCCTCCCACTGACCGATACGCTGAGTGGTATGCTCTACTAGATTTTTATACAAAAGTATAAGTATTCAGTATTTTATTTTATTTATACAAAGTGGATTAAAATATTACAATATTACATGTCAGATCTTATTGGCTAGTCAAGAGTCCAGCACTTCATATGTACCCTGTAGGTGAGGGTGTAGCAATATTAAAGCTAACTAGGCAGGTCTAGTGGAATCGAAGTTGAGCGATTTTAATTAAATTTTAATTTTAATTTTAATTTTTTTTTAATTTTTTTACGTTTTGAATTAGTTAGTGAAATCATTATTGTAGAAAATTATTACATGTCTTGTAGTTAAAGAAGTCGTCTAGTGTGTAGTAACACTTTTCTATTAGTATATGTATTAATCTATTTTCAAAGATGCTGTCCTTTTCTTAGGATTTAATTTGTTCTGGTATTTTATTATATATTTTTACGACCATTTCATTCGGACCCGAGCTGAAGTACTATTACTAAGAAGTAAAAGTTATATGTAGATTTTGTTGAAATTATTGTTTCTCTCATAATATGACGAAACAGATGCGTTACTGTTTATGGCAATTGGAACTTATAATATTAAAATAATAATAAGACTGGTAGATAATGCTGAGTCGTGCTAAATAGACCTTAATGCTATTTTAGCGTTAAACAAACCAACATGCCTACTTTGTTTGAATAAAAATAAAACTTTTAGTCTCAATCAAATCAAGAAAAAAATCGAGTCCTAAAACATCAATGACTAAGAGGCATCGTCGCAAAGGCAGCGCCGATTTACTTTAAAAATTGTTTATTGGAAATGTATCCATTACTGGATAAATATTCAAGCTACCGGTATTAAACCCATCTCTAAAATCTGTTAATACGGTTCCGGATGTGTGTTTTTAATTAATGTCGTGCATAACAAAACAGGTTGCATAGTCTGCTTTACTGTAATAATATGCATTTTCAAATTGTGATGATGTACTTACTCGACGAATGACAAATGTAGTAAACGACTCCCTAAACATTCTACCATTTTTTTTATCCCGGAACCAGGCATCAACCAACTGCTAGCCTGAAGGCGTCACGATAGACATAATGACAGTACTCGTCCTTTTTAATTATAACTTATAGTTTTTGAACGAAACTTTTATTTTTTTCGTCGTAGGACTCGCTTAGGGCGTAACGTCATAGAGTGTGTAAGAGTTTTTATTGCGTTGGGTGTACAGTTATGGAGGAAATAGGATACAAACATTTTAGTAGGAAGTCCTTTATAGAAATATTAGCTTCCACCAGCGGCTTTGCACGCGTTTTTGTTGGCAAAACTAGCCTATGTGTTAATCCAGGTTATAATCTACGTACATTAGTAAGTAAGTACCAAATTTCATCGAAATCGGTTTTGCTGTTACGACGTGATTGAGTAACAAACAAACAAACATATTATATTAACATATCCATATTTTTTAATCATTATTATAAATACGGGATTTATCACGTACCATCTTATCAGTCTTCCGACCGACAATGATTCGGTTCAATTCGTGAACCTTCATCAGGGTGAGTGCGATCCGCTCCGAACAATCGC
This sequence comes from Philereme transversata, assembly GCA_963924445.1. NCBI lineage: Eukaryota > Metazoa > Arthropoda > Insecta > Lepidoptera > Geometridae > Philereme > Philereme transversata. Next base: position 23,694,416 of record OZ004346.1, read on the forward strand.
AATGGCGAGTGGCGTCAGTGCGAGGCGAGACGTTAATAGATCCCCTATTTATAATAATGATTAAAATCAATCACGAAAGTTTTCTAAGTGAAATCATTTAAATATATATATATTATATACCTAGTCAGGTCATAAGTATTGTCACACAGTAAAAACTTTTCTTTTAGAATGCTGGCCACAAAAAAGTTTATAGAATTAGAATTTCGAATTGTTCATGAAAATAAAAATGTATACTTTTTTGAATTTTACTCATTTTTAAATATGGAGTGGACGCTTAAAGAAGACCGTGTTGCAGTTATTGCGTTGCATCGTTGCGGTTACGCGCCAATTCAAATTTTTGACATACTGAAAAATTTGAATATAACCAAAAGATTCGTTTATCGCACCATCAAACGATACAATGAAGACTCTAGTGTAAATGACAGGTCAAGAAGTGGTCGCCCTCGGTCTGTTAGGACTCCAGCAGTGATAAAAGCTGTGAAGGCGCGAATTCAAAGAAATCCCAAACGTAAGCAGAAACTGTTGGCCCTTCAGATGGGGTTAAGCAGAACCACGGTGAAAAGGGTGTTAAATGAAGACTTAGGGCTTCGGGCATATCGAAGAAAAACAGGACATCGTTTGAATGCTCGTCTAATGGACCTGAGACTGAAGAAATGCCGCGCTTTGTTGAAGCGGTACGCGGGAAAAAAATATCGGGAAATTCTTTTTTCGGATGAAAAAATTTTTACCGTAGAAGAGAGCTACAACAAACAAAATGATAAGGTGTACGCACACAGTAGTGAAGAAGCGAGCAACCGTATTCCGCGTGTCCAACGAGGCCATTTTCCATCCTCGCTCATGGTATGGTTGGGAGTTTCTTATTGGGGCTTAACAGAGGTACATTTTTGTGAGAAAGGTGTAAAAACGAATGCAGTTGTGTATCAAATACAGTCCTGACGAACCTTGTGGAACCTGTTTCTCATACCATGTTCAATAACAGGCACTGGGTATTCAAACAAGATTCGGCGCCAGCTCATAGAGCGAAGAGCACACAAGACTGGCTGGCGGCGCGTGAAATCGACTTCATCCGGCACGAAGACTGGCCCTCCTCCAGTCCAGATTTGAATCCGTTAGATTACAAGATATGGCAACACTTGGAGGAAAAGGCGTGCTCAAAGCCTCATCCCAATTTGGAGTCACTCAAGACATCCTTGATTAAGGCAGCCGCCGATATTGACATGGACCTCGTTCGTGCTGCGATAGACGACTGGCCGCGCAGATTGAAGGCCTGTATTCAAAATCACGGAGGTCATTTTGAATAAACTTTAGTGTCATAAGAATCTATGTTTTGTTAAGTTCATTTTGGTATATAAATGGTTACATAATGAATAAACTTGTTTCAATTATTTTATATTAAACATGTGACAGAATTTATGACCTGACTAGGTACATAGATAGATATACTCTTTATTGCACACCAAACAAAATTAAATAGACAAATATATACACAAAAATAACGGTCATACAGCTGTCTATGAGTACTTTTTCATAAATATATATATCTACAATAGATAGGTAAATCAGTTTAGCTACCCATTTATTTATTACTTTACTTGTGTAAAGAACTGTATCTATTCCTAAACCATGTTAGAGATTAGAAGATATGAGTTCCCCGGGCGAAGTGTCGACCACTCCCTTTACGAAACGATAAGGTTTTTGTAAAAAAGGCGGTTTCATGAGCTTTTTAAGAATTTTTTTTTAAATTTAAAACGAATTTTTGAGATCCCGCTCAAAATCAAAAATAAAAGAAATTGAACGATTTACATTAGTATTATTGGAATATATTATTATTTTAAAATTCCTTCACATAAATAGGTAAGTTTACCTCAACGTGTAACTAACAACAAAACTCGATGTAATCAAAGGCAAAATATTTTATTCATTAAAATCACAAGTATCAATTTGAAACGTAAATTTTACTGCCTGTTCCTTCGCGACTAAGCCAGGAAAGAAAGGCAAGAAACAAGGCTGGTTGTTTTGTTAATGCTCCTTTTAGACATAACGACACAAAATAAATTACGTCTAAATTGTAACATTTTTGAACGAGTTGAAGGAGATGGAGCAATTTCAATCCCAAGCTTCTCTATCCTAGTCCTGGGTTGATTATATCTAAGTCTTATTATCAATCCCCTGAATGATAATAAGACTTGGATATAACCAGTTCAGTAAAATCTTAGAAAACCACGATGTTTCAGGAGCATTTTGTGTCAAGCCTGTAGAAACATTAGGTACGATTTGAACCACAAAACTTTTAAACATTACTATAATCCTAATAATGTTGTATATTTGTGCTTTCTAGTGATTCCACCACGTTCAGTATAAAACATTGCGAAAATAATTACGGTTTACTCACTTTTTCTGATAATTTTACATTTTGTTTGAGCTCTAATGTGAAACGTTTTGAATGAACGATTTATGGTGACGTCACCAAAACTGCTTCGCCTTTACGATAATAAAATAACCTTACTAATTGAGGGTCATGGTACGACATGTCAGTGTAATATTATTATAATATTGCTATAAGGGAGGTTGGCCCCCAGGACATGAACCACTTAGCACAAAATGGAGAAGTTTTAAAGCAAAAGTAAAACACAAGGTATTTCACAAATCTCAAGTTAGACACAAGTTAATAATAGAGTGCCCAAAAAATGACTAATACCAAACTGTCCGGCAACCTCGTAACTCTAACGCAAAAGTGAAAGTTAGGTAATTATAATATTAATTTAATTCCCGTAATAAAGTAACGTTCACTTTTAAACTTAACTTATTCTTTATTTTTACTTAAACTTGCTTTAATGCGTGTAGACGAGATACAAATCGTAAAAAACTTATGTAAGGTACTGTTTTTTACTAGCTTCATATTTTATTAATCACACGTTACACTACTAAATGTGTAGGTAACCTAGATATGAAGCTAAACTCGCTGTTGCAATTTGACTTAACCCCATTTTTATCCCATGGGACGTATGGGGTAAAAAGTAGCATATGTATTAATATAGATTATAATCTACGTACATACTACATTTCATCGAAATCGGTTCAGCCGTTACGACGTGATTGAGTAACAAACAAACAAATAAATAAACAAACATCCAAACTTTCGCATTTATAATATTAGTGTGATGTGAAAGTTTGGATGTTTGTTTGTTACTCAATCACGTCGTAATGGCTTAAGCGATTTCGATGGAATTTGGTCAAAAGTCAAAGTAAAAGTCCAATATTTTTATTCATTAAAATCATAAGAATAACGTCAATTTGACTGCCTGTTCCTTGTGTATAGATGACCTGGATTCAAACATAAGCTACTTTTTGTTGACAAACAACGCGTGCGAAACCGCTAGCGGAAGCTAGTTAGTGGTTTACATTGAATAATAAATAAATAAATAAATATTGTTGACATGCCACACAGCGCTATAGAAATAGAAAATAGAAATATATTTATTGTGACCATAAAAGTTACATAGATGAGTTGTGTCCCTGTTTCCCAGAAAAGCGTAAGCTGTGGCCTAGGAAACAGTTCACTCCTGAATGACATGCTATAAATATTACAGTCTAGTACATGAAAAACGAAATAACAAAACAATCAAAGATATGTGATGCCGGAGCGCACATGTTTACATGTATGCGAATGCACCAGTGTATAAGTGAGTATATGCGTGGGTCATGTGCGTGTGTATGTGGGTATTTTGTTTGCGTACGTGTTTTTGTAAGGGTGGTTTTTTTTTGTGTGTATGTGTGTGTGTGTGTGTGTGAGTGAGTGTGTATGTGTGTGTGTGTGAGCGAATATGTGTGCGTATGCTCAAGTTTATTTAAGTAAGTCTTCTATACCGGCGTAATCAAATGTATCTAACCATTGCGTTAATATGCCTTTTAATTGGTGATTACTATATTTAAATATATTAAGTTTAGAATCAAGCTTAGAATATAATCGAGATGCGTTATAGTTATATTGTCTACGAGCCAGAGAACTAAACAAATTGGGAATAGGGTAACGTTTAATTCTTCTTTCGGGTAAATTTACGCTATCTAGCCCCAAACTAAGCAGAGCTTGTACTATGGGAACCAGATAACTGATAGAATACTTATATACTTTTTTTTTGTAAATGCATACTTATAATATATAGAAATATCCAGACCGGGAACAAACATATGTAGATCATGCAAACATTTGTTCTGCGGTGGGAATCGAACCCGCTACCTCCTGCGTCTCAGCCGGCTATTCGTCAACTGCGCCACCGAGGTCGTCATTCGTTTTCGGCTGTATGTCTAACGGGTGCAATGTAACGCCATGTAGAGCAAGTTTTAGTTGGACGTAGCTATTACCCTTGCAAATTATTAAAAAGTGTTTGCCACTTAACATCAGGCGGGTCATCAGCTTATTCCACTACATAAAAAATTGCTCGTCTGTATAACCCGCAACCTTTTTAACCTTTTACCGTCGAAAGGGGTATATTGTTTTTTACTTAGCTTTTTATCCGTTCAGTAGGCGTTTTGTAAGGCGGGGTTGCCCAAACTGATGCGGCATGCATGTTGCTCTACTTGGAATTATTTATCTGATTTTAAGTTGTTTGTTTGGATAGAGATAAGTAATGCCACAAAAGATGGAAAGTCGGCCTGATAAAGGTTGCTGGGGGTCATTATGTAATGGGAGGTGAGTAATTATACAAAAAAAAATACGAGCCTTTCAATAGTCGCATATGATGTGTAACATCATTTTATTGTACACCATATAAAAAAAAATACAAACAAAATAGATAACAAAAAGCAAATCTTAATCTTATCTACCGAATTCATCACTCTGAAAGTTGGTCATTGAAAACTCGATAACGGCTCCGTAAATGCGATTAACCATAAGTAAATTTAAAAATGGAATGAGGCTCATTGTATTCATAATATGCTATGATGAAATACAACATCCATGACAAATCCATATTTCTATTAAATGAAAGAGGCCATAATATAGTCGCGTAGTAAAAACATCTGACCACTGCGCGCGCTCAAAGCGCTTCCCCGGTTTCTTGTTACACATTTCTACCCCTTTTGCCAAAATCACTCCCATAAACCGAGCGGAAAGATGTTACACATCAAAAATACTCAACAATCAGTGCTTTGTAGTGTCAAAAACTGGTCACTCGTTTGTCATATCACTACGTTTTATTTAGTATCTAGAGTTTTTTGAGTATGTAACCAGAAGGCAAGTTAATTTAATCCCTAGAGCTGTAACTTATCGCTAGTTCTGTATATAATTCGTTTTCTCAGGCCTTAGTGTCTTTTTTATTATTTTTAAATTTGTCACTATCGATATTATAGACATCACTACAATCGACATATCCCATCACTAGCTAGGGGTGTGTCAGTACCTCAGGCGAGCATTGTTTTGTCTGTTCAACTGACGGATACCGACAACGGTGTATGTATGCATGTATGTATGAGAAGTTTCTCAGAAAGTCGCGGCCGATGAGTTTCGAAATGAGATTTTTTAACAAAAAATATGTTTTATTACCACTTTTGTGTATGAATGTACGAAATAATGAGACATTTTACACAAACCGTCATAATTTAGAGACATTTCGATTTCAGAATGTCATCGATTTTAAAATGAATGCTTTCTTTACTAGCTTTTTATTAACTTGCAATGTATGTAAGTATGTTTGTCCGGGTGGAATCTTGCAACTGAATTTTAAACCCGTTCCCCTCAACCGATTGAGCTGAAATTTGGAACAGATATTATGTAATTTTAGTGACAATACAATATGGTACCAATGAGGTAGCCTCATGATGGAGACGAACGCTAGACATCGGAACTTCTAAATGGCTTATAGTAGGCTGCTAGTGTTTGGGCTCATTTGAATCTGCTTGCGGTTCCGATTATGAATTTTATAAAAGCTAGTTTTGAATAAGTAATTTTTCAACAAAAAACTTATTTACGTTTATCTTAAACTCACAGTGCCTAACGGTTAACAAGTAAAAAGCTTTTCAATTGCCCAAAGTTACTTTTAATAAAAGTAATAATAATAATGCTGGACATTTTACGCAACGCTATCTAGCCCCAAACTAAGCAAAGCTTGTACAGTAGGTACCAGTAGGAACCAGATAACTGATATAATACTTATATACTTTTATTTTTGTAAATACATACTTATAATATATGTATAGAAACATCCAGACCCGGAACTTCTGTAGATCGTGCAAACATTTGTTCCGCGACGGGTATCGAACCCGCGACCTCCTGCGTCCCATCCGGCTATTCACCCACTGCGCCACGCATTTTATCATTTTATGAATTATTATTGTTAAATACTATTAAGAATCAAGAATTCGCCTTTTCGGACAGGTTAAAGTCCTTGGACCACCACCTACTCTGATGTAGAATGTTTTTTCTTCCGTTTAAGACATAATCTAGGTAATTGGAAAATTAGTTGGTCACTGAGTATTTTTAAAGTTAATATTCAAATTTCAAAAATGTTTTATAAGAACTTTGGGTTACATGGGTTGAGATCTCCTCTGTTAACCTGTATTGGAGCAGTCTCCTCTTTCTTGTGGTGATCTTTAGGTATAAATATTAAACTTAGGTATTTAGTAATAATTATCAAATATGAATACACATAATTATTGGACAGATTTAAAGATATACTTAGATATAAATAGGTAAATAATAGTACCTATATTAAAGCAAGGAGGGGCTGAACTATTCAATCAAACTCAAAACGTCTTTCCTATCAATACGAAATAATAACTTCTGAAGACAGAGAAACTTTTCAACCGACTTTAAAAAAAGAGGAGGTTCTCAAATTGGATGTTTTTTTTATCTCCGTCATTTATCAACCGATTTTCAGACGACTTTCAGGTTGGTCCCATAGATATTTCATCAAAAAACAGTTAAGTAGTTTGGTTTCTAAATAAAAATAACTGGCAAAATAGGTCATCCAAGTAACCGAAATTGGAAAGCAAAATTTGCTGTGACCATCGATTATCTGTTTTATGTAGTCAGTTATCAATATTTTTGTTAAAATGTTAAGTATTTGTTTAGTTTAGATACTTAGGGTGTAACCACAAAAAAATTTTAAACACGGTTTAGCGCGTACTTATAAAATTTCTATACAACAATTGTTAAGGATTTTTTTTTACACGCGTTTAGCAGTTGTTTAACTTAAATATGGTAAAAAAGTTACTTCAATAACTCAACTCCAAGCAATCTATAATCGTTGCAATCAAACGTCTTACTGTAAGCTTAGACACGTTGTGAGGGGCACAGAAGTTTAGCTTGGAACATCTCTACCTAAGTTTTTATGCTACACTAAAGGCCACCATAGACGTTCAAGTAATCTGATCAAACGGGCTGGTTCAAACAGTTTGATCAAATTGGCATGATCTTTCAAGCGACCACACACTTTCACGCAGGCTTCAAGCGGTGCCAGTTCAGTATCGAAGCGGGCGATGAGTTGTTGTGCTTTTTTAAAAATGTCTACAGACGACGCTTTGGCAATAGTTGGTTTGAAGGCCCACAAAAGGTCAAAAATCGTACTGTATAGTGTAAAAAGTGTCTCATGAAAAGAGACGAATATTCGCATATAAAAATTTGCTCCTAACGACTGGCATAATTATTTGCGAATGAATGATCAAACATATTTAAAGCTTCTTATTTTTTATGTTCCATAAACAGGATTCATTTTGATATATTTGTAAGAATTATTCGAATATATCACGGTTCGACATTATGCAATGCAACACGTCCACATAGGAACACTTCTGCAGCAACAACTGAGCTGCGAACGCTCACTCAATTTTTTTTAATCAAACAGTTTGATCAAATAAAAATACGAAAATTCATATTTATTCAATCCATTTGATTACTCATGAAATTTGATCAAATTTTGTCACAGACAATCATGCCAATTTGATCAAACTGTTTGAACCATCCTGTTTGATCAAATTACTTAAACGTCTATGGCAGCCATAAATGAAATAGCTTATCCTAATAATTCAAGCTACAAACAGCTAATATTTTGACGTCCAAGACATTGTAATAAGCCGTATACAAACCCGGATCATATCAAAAGATGATAAATGGTGCGTCCACAGTTTTGCATATCGCGATTCGCGCGCTGTTTGAAATTAGAACAAGCTTTTTGAAAATAGAATTGCTAAATGTATGGTTTTGTCATTATAATATTTTAGTTATTAAAATTAGAGCACGGTTTATAAAATAAAAACCTTTAAAAGCTTGATAAAGCTTTGTCATTCTACAAGGATTGTTTTTATCAACTGTCATAATCGTAAGTGTGTCAAAGTAATTTTTTATAAGTATAGGTATTTGTATCGTATCTATGTTAGGTAGAGTTATTTCAACAATGGTACTAAAATAAGTACGGATTTATACTAATCTCTGATTGTATGTATGAATATATAAAAACTAGTTAGGTAGATACTTTAAACTCGTCAAAACATCGTTGATTGATTCTTAAAACTTTTTCTCTGCATTACAACATCTCACAAAGCGCCGCACTCATTTCTAAATTCAAAAATTATCCACGCTTCGTTCAGAAACTTGAAACGTATTCAAAGAAGGTTAAATTATTAATATTCGAACCAAGTTACCGCCAAAAACTGACCGTCGGGTGTCGGTACAGATCTGATGTAGCGATACGAAGTACGAACCCAGTAATTACGACTTACCACTAACTATTATCAAGTAGCGAGTTGCTTTCATATATTTTACAAAATGGATGGCCAGTATCCACGAGGCATTCTGGAATATTTATATTGTAGATTTATTGCGTTGTGTGTACGATGATTTAGTGTTGTCGAATTTTTGAACGAAGGCGTTTGTGGCGCGAGTTGTTGGTTTGGAACGATTTTATGAGGTTGTTCTGAATCTGAATTTCAAACAAATGACTGGCCATGCATTTTGAATTTAGAACATGTAGATATTAGGATTTGACGTAGAGTTGTCATGTCACTATCTGTTAGGCTTAAAAAACACTGAATCTATGTTTTTATCCACTCTAAGCCCGATTTGCGCAGCGATGCCTTAAGGTATTTAGCAACTAAATATAAAACAAATAAAAAAATTAGGTTTCGTAGTAGCCCTTAGTGTGCTTAAGATTGTAACTTCAGAATGAATGAAAGGTGTATTCTATAATTTTAGAATACATTTTCTTGGGTTATGTTCCATGTAATTTACTTTCAGTCAGTACCAAAATTTCAAGATTTTCACTCAACCTTCATCTAAGCATTCCTTCTTTTTCCTTACTATTTTTGTGTCCAATAGGATCTTAAATTACCAACACAATTTAACATTGTGAAATACAATAAACGATTGAGTAATAGGTATTCTCTTTCAAAAACGAAACTACCCTCTACACTAGTTATTTTTATTATCTCAAAAAATACGAGCCAGAAGCGCTAATTCGCGAAACTGGCATCGCATCCTAGTATCAAGAGAAAAGTTACGTGTTAAAATCCCATCATCATCAACAGCCAAACTTCACCCACTGCTGGGTATATAGGCCTCCCCAAAATTGTGCCATCCGCCACGATTCTGATACATACAGCTCGTAAATTTGAGAGGTTTTAAAAAACTACCCTCTTTTCCAGAAAAATGCGGCCTCTCCGACGACCCGGGCCTGCGAGTGAACGGCAAAGGAAAGAAGATGAGGAAACCCAGGACGATATACTCCAGCCTTCAGCTCCAGCAGTTGAATCGAAGGTTCCAGAGGACGCAGTACTTGGCGCTGCCAGAGCGGGCTGAGCTGGCTGCGAGCTTAGGCTTGACGCAGACTCAGGTAAGATTCCATCATCATATTAATGTGTATGCATCTTTAGCATAGCATCGCACAGCCCGCCGTCAGCAAGGAATCCATCCACATACCTTGGAGGCGATGTGGTCGCGCGCCGTGAGGCTCCAGAGGAATTTCCCTCCGCGAACACTTCACTTATGGAATGGTCTCCGTGCCGAGGTTTTCCCCAGGGACTACAGTATAGGGTTCTTCAAAAAGGGCGTTTTAAAATGTTTAAAGGGTCGTAAAATGTTAAACGTGCGAGTGATGCCTTTGGTGTTACAAAGGTTTTTGTAGCATCATATCGGTGTATCGAAATCCAATCCAGGCTGTATAACAAAGTAAAGCTTTTCGGTTGTTTAGACATTTTTTGGAATTTATAGTCAAGTATTTTCATTTTTTCACCGTAGTTATTTCGATGCTGTCTCTTCGTTAAACGTTTTTAACACCTAATTATTGTTAAATGGTGTCATTTAGTATGAAGGATCCACGAAGTAAAAAATATTTTTTTTCTATATTTACACCAGATTTAGACATTATTATTAATCAGAAGCGATTATTTCTAATAATGATTGGCTATTTAAAAAAATTTTAGTTAGCACCCGAAAATTAAAAAAAATGGAGACACACGTAGTAATTATGTCACAAACCCCGCAATTAGTAGCAAAGTGTGTCCGTTCACTATTATTTTTTATCTATAAATCTGTGTTTTACGAATATAGACGTTAAATCTAGGCTTGTAGGATAGATAATCTCGTGTCACAGTATTGTCGGTAGATTGCAAACACTATAATTAAAAGACAAGGAGTTTTTTTTTATCTTTAGCTGGCGGTTCTTGACTGTAATTTTAGTTGTTTCTGTATACTGGAAATAAAAAGTTACATAAACATACTAATCCTTATAAAATATAACTGGTTTTATAGCCATAAAAGAAAAATAAATTTTATAATTAAGAAAAAAATACAACTTTCACTGACAAGTGACAACCAGCTAACAAAATCCGGGTGTGTTAGCCTTTTGACCATAGATAAGTTGTAAAAAAAATCCAGAAATGGCTTTTATATTAAAAAAATACGTAACAAAAAAATCATTATGATTTCCTATAAATGAAGGATTTTAAAGGTCGTCTCTAATCAAGCTTTCGTTTTGCTTATAGATGCCGTGGTTTTTTTTAATGACATTAGTGGCCTTGTTAGTACTACCTGTTCCTGCCGATTTTTCATCTGCCACACACCACATTCGCTTCAGGGGAATTCCCAAAACGAATTATGGTCCTAACTCTACCCTGTCTATGAATCCTGAACAATTTTTTGTAATGTTGATCTGAAAACTCGTCATTAAATCAGTCCATACTGTAGAATAATACATTATATACAAATATATCAAGCTCGTACTCTGTAACTGATTGATTCGTTATAATGTCACCGTATAGAATGAATAATCGTTGCATGCATCGCCTCGACTGCGAACAGAGTGGTAAAGTGTCTAGAGCTGTCATTGGAAAGGCAAATGTCAATGTCAACTTTTTCGAGGTTATTTTATTTTACAATTTGCATTATTTCAATATCAATAAGACCACTATTTGTACTAAAAATGGGATATTTACCATGATTTGTGAGTTTTTGAGTATCCCGATATTTCGACCCAGTTGCATGTGCCATGATCACGGGTAGGTATACCATGATAGTTTCAAAAGTTCAATAAGATCGGGCGTCGCACGTGGTTCAGACTAGCACAGGATCAGGAAGAATGGCACAAACGAAGAGAGGTCTATGCCCAGCAGTGGGTCGTCACAGGCTGAGAATGATGATAATGATTGCGTTATTTCGCAACTTATTTTATAAATAGTATGTGTCTAATAGCATATTTTCGTCTACAGCCCTAAGTACTTCATTTGGTAACTTGTTCATATAAAAATAACTTTTACAAAATCCTCAAGTAAAATTTTATTTTTCATGTTATTTGCAGTTTAGAATATAACTATATATGTTTTTTTATTATAAAATTGTAAGTCAAATAAAAGATTCTCATACTGCGACAGTTCTGCATAATTACTATGAGCACTTTTTCAACCTTTCTTTTAAAAAAGCATGTTTCTTAGAACTTTAGATTTATAATAGCTCTATTTGTTCATACCTCTACACACGGTAACTGTATAAAAAGTGCGTCTGAGTTAATTTTATTATAATTTAATATTTCTCAGTTATTGTCTGTGGTACCGCACTTTGATGAGCCCGCGTAGGGATGTGCAATAGTCGATCGAAAAATTATCGATATTTTTGTGAATTAAAAAAACTGGCAATGAAAGTTTGGACATAAAATAATGATGATTTTAATAATATGTATTTTAAGTGATTTATTTTATAAATTTAGGTACGAGACATTTCATGTTACGAATTTAAAAAAAATTAACATCAACCGAACAAAGTTAGTTGTAAGGAATATTTAGATGACAAGGATCTTGTTTAATAATAAATGAGTATAACGAACTTAATAATTTTGACATTGTTATTAAGTACAATTCTAATGGAACCTATTAATAAAACCGAAATTGCATGCGTAAATTGCTGAATATGGCTGCACTTATACTATGTAACACTAAACACCTTGTACCTACCTATATTACGCAATAAAAAAAAAGAATCACTTAAATATTGATTAATTAAGATATTGTTATGTATTTCTTTATATTAGAAATTTATATTATACGTAAGGTTCGCCAATTGTTTGACCACTGCCTTCTTCAGTAAGCGATGGGTTGAAGATGGAGCACGCTTGCTTAGAAACAACCTATTCACTCTATAAAATAAAGTTAATAATCCCATCACTAGGCTATTGCTTGATTTGATTACTCATTAACAAAAAATCGGAACAGAACTCAATGTAAGCATTATTTCTTCCTCCAAGATACAGACAATCTAATTTACTTCAAACACGTCTCAGCTTTGGAAAGTAAAACCTTATTAAAAAGTAATAAGGTTCCTTTTGTTCTGTCAGTGTTTTATTTTACAGTTTAGGCTTTTTTGTAAGTCTGATTTTAAAAATGTTTAACATTTTAACAATTCAAGTACAATTTTAACAAAGTTAAATCTGTACAGACCAGATTTTTATAAGAAATCTTAACGCTGTTTTATTTTTGAATGTTTTATAAAGTTTCGTTTTAACAATAATAAAGTATATTTTGAAAAAGCTCGATTGTTTTAGTAACTAGAATGTTAAAAAACCGAATACCGATTTGTCTGTTCCGTGAGTAAACGAGAAAATCGAAAAACCAATCGATTGATTGAGCGATGCATCTGACAATAAGTAGCAACAGATTTGTTGTAACAATTGCTGCAAAAAGCCAAACGAACTCGTGGTAAAAAGCTAGTCACGTCGTAAATTATAACATTTGTCTTGACGTGCTATTTATTAGCTATTGTTTCCTACCTCAGAGTAATAATCGAGTAAGCTATAGCCCATTCTACCTCCATAAGTTACATTGTTTAATGATTTCATTATTTTTAAGTGTGTTATAAACCTCTTATTGTTAATTTTAATGGTCCTAATAGTCACTAATTGGTAATATTAATTACAAGTCAATATAGGAAGACATTGATATCTAAGTACGTAGTAAATATGACTTAATACACTAATATTATAAATGCGCGAGTTTGGATGTTCGTTTGTTTGTTACTTAATCACGTTGTAACGGCAGAACCGATTTCGATGAAATTTGGTATATAGCTGGATTATAATCTGGATTACCACATAGGCTATCATTTATCCCATAAATCAGTTCTAACAGGATAAAAATAGGGTGTCAAGATATAAACAGATATAAACATTTTATTAATAATTTCTCAAATTATACGTCTCATTATGTTATGTTATTAAAAAAATACTTCATTGTGAAATTGATTGCAAAATAAAATAAATTCAAATTATTTCATTGTTCATTCCTTTATACTCTTCAAATTCGAGGACACTGTCAAGTTGTAACAGCAAGTTTAGCTTTATTTCTAGGCTATTACATTTAGTAGTGTAACGCGTACGAAGTCGCTGCCAACAACTACTATTTAAATAAACTAAATATGTATTTGTAAATATCCAACAAAAAATATTTAAAATGGGATTGGTATGAACACCTGTGTCTGTAACAAATTTAAAAATGTGCACATAAAGGCGTGTTTAAAATAACAGCATCAGTATTATTAAGATTCACAGACATAAAATACCTGCGGATATCATCTTGCAAAATAAAAGACCTATAAAATAAAGCTAAGACTAATAAAATAAACGATAAAAGTAGAGCAAGCCCCTTTTTACTACTCCTAGTTTCTCTACATACAGTTTCTGAGTACGTTATTTGTTTTTTACATCCTTATGCAATAGGATTAAGCTTATAAGGTCAAGAGGGTTGTACTTTTTGCAATTTGCAGAGTATCGATAAAAAGAGTCGATAAAAACACTTCATGATTGATTGGACTCGGACGTTGCAACGCGATGAGCATAGTAAGTCGTTGCTTTTTCTGCATTTAGCATAGTTATTGTCAAAAGTGATAGATAAGACAAAGATTGTAAAGTAAATTAGGTGAACTTAATGCTAGAGCGTATTCTATTTAACTTTGGTAAAATTTATAAAAACAATTTTGTAGGTTGTGGAAAAAGCTTATTAATACTGAGATAATTAGATATATATATATATATCTCAACCAATTGATATTCATACGAATTTGTCTCTTTATTTAGTATATATAACTTCAATAATCTATTTCGTACATATCAAAATTCTAATCTAATAATACATTTATTAATGGTAAAAGAAAATACAAAGACTTCGTAAATTGAAATCTAATATACAATTTTTATAACCATGTCATCGATTCCCACGTCCCGGTGGAATCGGTCACGCCTCTAGCCTTCGAAAATCGAAATTAAAAAGAAATTCTAATCAAGCTTTACTATTTTTGTTCTCTTTGATATTTTTATCGTGAGTCAAAGTTGAAAGTTTGTATGTTTTATTTTATTTTTAAACGTAAAATGCTGCGAGCAACTTTTTAGATTCTGATAAATATTTTTTTAATGTTTTTATACGCAAAATACAGCAATCGTCTTTCATATTATGTTATGAATTGTCATTATTTTGGTTCAAACATTTATTATACGTTAAATATTTTATAAATTAGTAAGTATGTATGTATTTTTTTTATTAGCTTTTGCGGCTTTAGTTTCAGTGCGGCCACGAGGCCTATTGTGATCGGCACTTGTTTTTGTGTCGCCCCTAGGTTATGGGGGCGTTTAAAGTTCACCACTAAGTCCTACACCTGCTAAAAACTGTAGAATATTCTTGGGGGGTAACAGCTGTTAGCTCCTCCAGGCTAAGAATGTGTTTGCCCAGATGATTGCTACGTTTTCGCATTAGTGGACCACACTCGCCTAACATATGCAGGGGCGATTCTGCCGCCTCATTACAGAATCTGCAGATTTGTGTATGTATGTAGTACTCGTAGGTACACCATTACACCCCAGGTAATGTCCACACAGTCCATTTCATCCAAAGGTTGTCTGGTAGAGATCGCTATTAGCGATAAGTCCGCCAATTGTATCACATAGACGTAATAGTTGCATTGTTTTACGGTGTGCGATAAATAATAATAACTATATACGAACTGCCAAAGAAAAAAAATATTTTAATCGAAACAGGCTACAGTTTAATACAGAATAGAATAGAATAGAAAACGCTTTATTGTAAATCCCTCTTAATATAAAAAAACAATATAAAAAATAAACAATACACGCAGAAATACAAGTGGCGGTCTTATCACTAAAAGCGATCTCTTCCAGACAACCTTTGGATGGACTGGATTTCACGAGAACGCTATAGGACGGTAGCTTTTAATAAAAATAATTAAATATTGAATAAGCAGTGTACTTACATAAGCAAAATATATATATATATATAAGTATTCATCAATGGATTAGGTACATACATATTAATATAGTATAGTACATAAATATTCCATACTAATAATAAAAACATATATAAAAGAGTTTCATGTGAAAGCATTGTTATGTTTCGGTTTGAAGGGTATGGTTTCCGGTGAAATTACAGGCACATGAGGCTTACACCTGTATGCCTCAAGATGGACGTAGGGCAGTGCATCGTATGGAACGTTTCTAAGGTGCGTAACTTACGAGGCAATACTTTGTTATAGGCGATGGTTACCACTTAACATCAGGGTCATATGCTTGTTCCATCTTCAGGTAGTATTCAAAAAAAGTCCAACAATTGTGTCACATACATTTACGTTGTTCTTTATAATTGTATTATATTGTATAATTGTATTTATAATTGTATACTCAAACTCCACTCTTCAAGCCCTTACGTAATGTCGATCAAAATATTTAACAAACTACCTGACGCGTTGAGACTAATAATAAAAAATTTGTAAAACAATTAAAATACTTACTAACTACTAAAACCTACTATACAATTGACGAATATTTTAATGACAAATTTAATGAAAAATGACAATTTTTAGATGCTTACCTATCTACTTCGACATTAGATTTGAATGTTTTCTTTTTAAAATAAATATAATCTAACAAGAACAATGACTTCCTCCTCTCTCCATAATATTTTTGTGCCCAACATAATGATCTTGTACCTATTAATACATCGTGGAATACATTAAACGATTGAGTATTGGTTTACGGTATAAAGAATTATCTATATATCTGACAACTGTCAAAAAATTGATTTAAATCGAAAAAAGGCTACAGTTTCTATCCTTTCCAATAAAAAGCTAACGGTACATCGTCATTCGTCACACCACAATACGAATTAAAGCACGGTAGTCACAATCCATCATCATTTCGTTCTGTGTGACGGACGGTGATCGAAATGAGATTTGTAACCTTTTTTCACGACGCGATGGCTGTATGTATCCGTGCTTCTGTGCCTTATGTTTTTTATTATCTGTGCTTTCATTTGAATATTATGACATGGCGGTGGTGAATGACTGAATGAGTTTAATTATGTTTGAATTTAAATATGATAATTAAGTCACATTTATATCAAATCATGTATGGAGTACTGCTGCCATCTCTGGGATGGCTCGGCCAAGTATCAGCTTGAAACCCTGATTCCATTGAGCGACGTGCTGCTAGACTCATTGGCGAACCCCCTAGTAGCACAGACGCCGAGTAGCTAGACTTTCAGTTTTTTACAAGATTCATTTAGGTGAATGTGCACAAGATCTTCATGACCTTATCCCTCCTTCCCCCTTCCACCACCGGAAAAGCAGACGTACCGAGAAGTACCACCCATACCTGGTCGGCATACCACCTTGCCGTACCAAACGATTTGCTTCAACTTTTCTTGTTAGCACAAGTATGGAGTGGAACTACCTTCCGGTGTATGTTTTTCCGAACCAGTATAATCTCGGAGTCTTCAAGTCCAGAGTGAATAGGACACACTATCACTTACCACCAGGTGAGGTCAAGCGCTTGGCTATCATCAATAAAAAAAAATACGTAACACACTTAAAATGCTTAATATAAAATAAGTTTATCGTTTGATCGTTATGGATGAATATTAAGTTGGTAACGATTACCTACCTTGCTTAAGATCTTGTTGAAGTACACATCTTGTTTCTTGTAACTTCTGATTTAAATGGCGAAACCTAATAAATATTAATATTAATAGGTAAATTTTTAACGTGTGGTTTAGCGAGATAATTTCATTGAATTATAAAAATGGGCAAAATGCCCTTAATAACAGAATGAATATACAATTATTGATCGAGCAATTCGATTGTGAATTGATCGAGATCTCCAAATCAACATGAGCAAATCGGCGCTACATGTATGTTTGTTTGTCCGAGGATAACTTTCGAAGCGTTTATCCGATCATCATGAAATTTGGTTTATAGGTAGTGATGGCACAATTTTGGTGTGACTCAATGAGCTAAAAATGTGTACTTTTTAAGTTATTTATTAGCCATAATAAAAACTAAACTTTGACAAAATTCACAGGGTACACCAGTGACCCCAGTGCTGAAATTTGGTATGCGTGTAGCTTTAGTGACACAAATATAGGCAACAGTCTTAAATCTAGAACAACTGCAATCTCTACCCCAAAACGAATAACCAGTTAACATGAACTCCCGTTACCTGTAATTTGAATGAAACTGTAGGTCAAGTAATTTGGTTCCTTATTTCATGGCACTATTTTATAGTCAAAAACTACGTATATTTTTTTTTATTCGAGACTCGCGTGATCTCAGTTCGGGGCGAACCACTAGTTATGTAAATTATATCTCGTATAATATTTTATTTAATTTGGTTCAACCGCTTTGAAGTCTCGGACTACCAAACATACAAACAGTAGCTTTTATGTAAGTAAATACCTGTAGGGTCTATATATATTTTCTCATTAGAGCGGTACACGATGCACATCGTTAAAACATATCGATAAAAAATATATCCAAATCATCGACACAAAAATCTCAATCGTACCTTTGACAGGCGTCAGTGACTCACAAAGGCTGGCCGAAAGGAAGAACAAAAAGACAGAAGCAATGCCACTTTAACAGAAGCCGATTTTTTTTATATTCCAAGACAATTGTTCTAACCGCAAGTCATGACATTTGACGAGCGGGCATTGGTTGACGGTTGGAGTTTGACAGCCAATCAGGGCCGTTATTTCGAAAATGGAAAGTCATCTTTCTTAACATTTGAGATGGTGACTAGTGGAAATAAGTCTGGCGTCATTGGCCAGCGCTGGATATAAGGTATTTAAATAGTGTCGGGTTTCAGTGGGAAGTTGATCTCTTTGTCGATGATATATACTTATGGACATACATCGACATAAAAACCAAACAAAATGTCATGAGGGTAATTATGTCATGCAAATATTTTAACGGTTGATAATTCTGCTTATTGTCTAACTAGCTTTTGTCCAAGGTTTTGTTCGCATAATCAATAAAAACGAAACAAAGTGCGAGTCAGACTAGCATACGAAGGGTTCCGTACCATTATGTATAAAAACGGCAAAAAATCACGTTTGTTGTATGGGAGCCCCACATAAATATTAATTTGATTTTAATATAATTATTTATCTTTAAAGTGAATAATATAACTCAATATTCTGTGAATATTTCAAGCATCTACCTGTTGCCGTTATCAATATCGAGCAAAATACGAGCAAAAAAAATCACGTTTGTTGTTTTTAGTATTTGTTTTATAGCGGCAACAGAAATACATCATCTGTGAAAATTTCAACTATCTAACTATCACGTTTCATGAGATATAGCCTGGTGCCAGACGGACAGACAGACAGACAGCGGAGTCTTAGTAATAGGGTCCCGTTTTTCCCTATGGGTACGGAACCCTAAAAATACCTTTATAGCTAGAACAACCGATGATGATCTAGATATATCAACGCTATATTTCATTTAAATAATGTTTAGCTGTTACGCGAGGTATTAAAACAAGTACTCTGTTTTGTAAAATTAGCAATAAATAAATAAATAAATATTGCTGGACATTTCACACAGCGCTATCTAGCCCCAACCTAAGCAGAGCTTGTACTATGGAAACCAAATAACTGATAGAATATATAGAACTGATATAACTATAGATGATAGAACTTATATACTTTTTTTTTGTAAATACATACCTATAATATATAGAGAAACAACCAGACCCGGAACAAATATCTGTAGATCATGCAAACATTTGTTCCGCGGCGGGAATCGAACCCACTACCTCCTGCGTCTCAGCCGGCTCTTCACCCACTGCACCACGGAGGTCGTAGAATCGTAGAAAGGATTCAAATGTCAGTAGATAACTGCTTATAAAATAGAAAAACTTTCACTGCCCATAATATTATGGCCGCAGTTTTTAAGAAAATTAAGGTTTTACTGACAAGCCCTACAAATAGTTTCCCCATACACATGGATCATTATTTAAAAGAATTAAGAGCAAGGCGATGTCGTTCGATTAGTCCCAATTGTTAACAATTGAAAACGATTTTCCAATTTAAGTCACATTTATTTTATACTTTTCTGTTAAGTATACGCTGTGGCTGTGACAAAGTTTTTATTCAGAACTTTGTCACATTCCTATGGTCTTTAAATCTAATCGGCCACATTTGGCAGATGTTAAAATACTACCAACAACAGAATCAAATAATACAACATTGTAATATCGTCATGTCGAAATATTAATCCAGGATTAACTAGTTTCTAGGTAATTTATCAATATATAGTGAAACTTGGCAGTTATTAGAAGCGAGATCTCCAAATCAACTTGGTCAAATCGTCATTTTATGTATGTATGTTTGTCCAAGGATAACTTTCGAAGCGTTTATCCAATCATCGTAAAATTTGGTATATAGTGATGTCACAATTTGTGTGCCTAAATCAGCTAAAAATGTGGGGGGGGGGGGGGTTGTTGAGATATTGGGGTTCAAGAAGAGTAAAAAAAAAACAAAATGGGACTATCGGGTCAAATGGCAGGTTTAATAAAAGGTATTTGTGAGTACATTTTGATCTCGTTTTTATTTTTAGTTTAAACCTTGTAGTTTTTAAGTTATTAGCCATAATAAAACTGAACTTTGACAAAGTTCATAGAGTGCTGAAATTTGGTATGCGTGTAGCTTTAGTGACACAAATATAGGAAAAAGTCTGAAATCCAGAATAACTGCAATTTTTACCCCAAAAAAATATAAACAACTAACATGAACTCTTGTTACTTGTAATTTGAATGGAACTGTAGGTCAATTAATTTGGATATAGATTTCGTAGCACTATTTCGATAGTCGAAGATTACGAATAATATTTTTTTGTTTTTACTGGAGACTCGCGAGATCTCAGTTCGGGGCGAACCACTAGTTAATTTAATCTCTTTGTTATAGTGTATGGATAACATATTATTTACTTGTGGTTGATTTTTCGATTTCTTATGTAGACGCACGTATGTATAAAATTATCACGGTAATGATAGACATCAAATCTGCCCTATTAGTTTTCTCTTAGACCCTTAGGTATAAGGCCGGCTTGCACACCGATCCTATAACATATTTAGCGACTAAACATGTTTAAATTTGCCATATTTGGAAGATTTGACAGCTCCTTAAATTATATTAGACGTCTTCTGTGGGTGAATAGCCGGCTGAGATGCAGGAGGTTGCGGGTTCGATTCCCACCGTGGAACAAATGTTTGCATGATCCGCAGATATTTGTTTCGGGTCCAGACCTGAAACATTTCGAACCCGAAACGGTCATTTCACACAACGCTATCTAGCCCCAAACTAAGCAGAGCTTGTACTATAGGAACCAGATAACTGATAGAATACTTATATACATTTTTTTTTTGTAAATACATACTTATAATATATAGAGAAACAACCAGACCCGGAACAATTATCTGTAGATCATGCAAACAGTTGTTCCGCGGTGGGGATCGAACCCGCTACCTCCTGCATCTCAGCCGGCTATTCGCCCACTGCACCACGGAGGTCGTCATAAAATATAAATAATTAACGAAATGGATACTTAATCAATTGATTTTGTTTGAGTTTGAGATCCAGAGAACGGCACTAAGTCAGCATCATTGCTCATTGCATCTTACAGCATTTGCATTTAAAACTAAGTACTATAGATAGGTAGATAAGCGCAAAGATGCAAATCAACTTAAACCACTTTCACTTCATACCATCCTGAGTTTCCTCAAACAGTTATGGCATGGCGCGGAATTTTATTCTGCTTTTATTATGATTAAACTTGACGTTTTACCATGACAGAATGGATGAATAGTTTTCACGGAGCAAATGCGTTTGAGTATAGACACGGCATTTGAATAAACAAGCGACATTGCCGTAGTGCTGTACTAAAACAGGTAGTGGTGATTGGAAAACTGTTTTTTTATGAAACAGATAAAAGTTTAACACGATTTTATAACAGGGAATAATAAATAAAATAAAATTTATATATTTATACGTATTTATTATATTATTTTTTATCGTGTACTTGTGTGTTAATTACGTCCCGCTCAGCCTTAACGTTGAATGTTTTCTTGATGATTTTTACTCTAATCTTAATCTAAATAAAACCAAGTACTCAAATCTTTTCTGAAATCATTACAAGTTTATCAAGTTTAAGTACCTATTACTGGAACTGTCTACGTGAAGTATAATAATTACTGCCTAATCATTAATAATGATTAACAGTAAGAATATACAATTATTTATATATATCTATAAAACTAAACACTTGAATCATCTAAAGACAGTTGCCGTATTGCAATTGGCTGCATTGCCCCTCTGAAATGCAATGCTGCATAAGCATAGAAACAGATAAGCGCTGGTTCTAAAATCACACGTTGTTTCCAACAGACGCCCAGAAATAGTTGAAAAACGCGATGGCCCATGGACCCAGGGTCTTGACCCCAAATGGATAAAATACGTAAGCTCTGCCGAGACTTCCGGCGGCGATATTTGCGCCGCTTGATATCTTCAGCTGATTTTGCCGCTCCACCGGCGCTAACTGCTGACCCGGACAGATAAAATAATGGCTACTAGAATAATTTAACAAATTTCTAACGTTGACGATATAAAACTTATTGCCGATTACATTGACAGCCAATTATTAGAATTACGTACAAGATCTCATATAAATCAAGCTACAATCACCCAAATTCGTTATATTAGGACATTTATCATTATAATAATAATAATAAATATCGCTGGACATTTCACACAGCGCTATCTAGCCCCAAACTAAGCAGAGCTTGTACTATGGGAACCAGATAACTGATGGAATACTTATATACTTTTTTTTGTAAATACATACTTATAATAAATGGAAAAAACACCCAGACACGGAACAAATATCTGTACCTAGATCATGCAAACATTTGTTCCGCGAATTCGAACATTACCGAAGTTTTTTCTATTAAAACAAAACAAACGCATACCCTCATTCTAAATGCTAATATTAAAAGTAGCAACAGTCGAAGTGAACGACTCTATAACATGAGAGGTTCTTGTCAGCGGAGCAGTTTACACGGGAAACGCTTTAAAATACACAATATGAGTACTTAAATAAAAAACTCGAGTTTTTTTTCCTTTTGATATCACGAATAAATTATGTAAATACAACGGTACAATGCATTACTTCGGAAACAGAATACTTTATACGCAATTTACTAGACACCGCTATTTGTACCTATTGTAAACATTAGTATCCTTATAATGCCTATTAACATTTACAAGCAATTCGGAATTAGATTTCAAAACACTTCTGTCAACAACAGTACCCGATCCATTTCCAGTAGTGAACTAACGAGGTCCCGGCAGGTGGCGCCGCCGTGCATATATTACTACCATTTATGAAGCACATGCAATTATAGCAAATAAAACCTTATGGCATTACACGTAAGTATTACTTTTGCAGTTGAAGAGCGGGACGCGGTAGCTTGTGATGTTCATTTTATCGATAATTGTGTTGTTGATGTCGCATCACTAATCCGTTTGAAATTCGAAGATAAAATGCGTTGCGGAACTTCCAATGAAAACTGGAGTTCTATTTTTGAAATTCGAAATAGGAATGTTTTAATTTTTCACTATTAAAAATTACGCACGGAAATGTGCCAGCATTCATCATAAACCCTTTATGGATAAATGCTTTTATTTATTGTTAAAATAATCGAAATAAGTACATACTCGTAAAATCAGAATATAAACTGAAATTCATCATTAAAATATTCGTCGTATTTAAGCCATAAAACTGAAAACTATAATTGTTTTATAGTAATTAAAAGTTTAATTTTCACGAAGTTCTCAAAACTTTAAAATAATTAGTGCAGTTTAACTTCGACAATTAATTTTAACTAAGTTTCAACGTAATTAGTCAAAAGTTACTGTCATACTTATATTTTATCAAGCATATATCTAAGGTAGGTTCACATATATTTCTTGTATCATAAAGTTTCTAGCTAACAAACCGGCTCCGGCTTAGCACGGTTTTTTACCAAAATAAAATGTATCAGTGAAATAAATATTAAAAAGTCCCGCCTCCGTGTTTGTCGACGTGCAGCATCCTCGGAGTCAGGCTCACAGACAGTATAAAAAACTCAACACTGCGCTTCAAAACACAGAGCTGATGTGGCTCTGACATGCGCAAAATTTAAGTGGGACTGGGCAGGACACGTTTTTCGTATGCCGGAGGAACAGAAAAGCACTACAGAATGGGTTCCAAACGCGCGGCAGCCGAGCGGCGCAGGCCCAGGCGGAGATGGAGGGATGAACTGGATGCACACCATAAAGAGTAGCCCCAATTAGCCAATAACCGGGATTCGTGGAAAGATGGAAGGGAGGTCTTTGCCCTGCAGTGAGACTCTACGGGCTGATAATAATAAATAATAATATAATATCAGTGAAATAATTTCCAAAATCAGTTCAGTAACTTCTAAAGTTACCAATCTAACACACTTTAACCTCGTTATAATTTAGTATAGATTCATTTAAATGTTGAGTTTGCGTTTTACTTTTCAAGTGGACTAATTTGAGGCGCGAGAGTAAAACCAAAATTGCATAAAATAATGATTTATCACAAAACTATTGGATAGTGTTAAAAATCTAAACACAGGTGCTATGTGCCATATACATATCGATAAGTATGTGACGTTTCTAAGGTACTAAGAAAGATCCTAGGCCTGGTGCGACGAGAAGATGACTCTGCGAGTGAGTAATCGGGAGGTAGCGGAACTGGTGGGCGAGCCCAACATCATAGGCGAAATAAAATCACATACATCACGCTGGCTGAATGTGCCTACCTAAGAATGCCAGTCAGCCGATCCAGATATTGCAAGGATGAGATGAGATGCAAAGACCTTCGCGCTCTCCAAGTAACTGAGACTGAGACTGGCATGAAGTGGCGCAGAATAGGGACCAGTGGTGTCTTTTAGTGTTGAAGGCCAAGATCTGCTTCGGGGTTGATGCACTAGGATAGTAAATATGTAAAGTTTAACGAAGTCATAGCATTTATAGAATGCTTTGCATTTATTGTATGTTTTGGACGTGAGTTTGGAATTAATTTCTATCTAGAACATTTTAAAGAATCGTATTTTCGCTACCAATAACCTTTAGCTTATATCATCAACTTTTACATATATTAATTACAAAGAAAATGATGTACCTAGTATTACTGGTTAAAATAGTACAGTGGACTCTTAAGAGATTTATCTAGGAATATCTAAAACCAGTATTTTGTCGTTGAGTTATAGACGCTATTAGTAACGGGATATTACTACTCTATCAGCGGTCTAAATCTAGGTTTGTTCTTGTTGGCACTAGATAACTAAATTAAACAAGCTGTCTAAGTTTAAAAACTGAAATCCGACTATGTAATACCGATGGTAGCCTATGTCATCTGGACCATAATAACGAATCGATTGACACCTCATTCATTAAAATCGAATGAGTAGTTTAGGCGCTACGGTGGAACATACGTACAAACATATGTATATGTAGTCCTCCGCGATGTGTCTGTCAATGGCGAACCTTTCGCTATTACGAGTACCTATGCTCTGTCATGGGCGCGAATATGACTGGCAAACCCAAATTTAGTCTTTAATACTCTCTCACACGATATACAATGCAGTTAACTAGAAGAGATGTAGGTGTAATTCTATGGGCCTTGCTTTTATTTTTTGGGATCAGATGGTGCGGACATCTTGTGCGTATGAACATCTCGTGGCTCCCTAAACTGGCTTTCTTCTCTGAGTTAGCTCAGGGAAAACGCAAGCCGCAACAGTTTCTGAGCTAGCTACAAGGATGTCCTGAAACGCCACCTGTCTGCATGTGACATCCCATGCGAAGGCTGGAAACAGCTCGCACGACGACGACGACCTGAATAGCGCAGGTCTGTCCACCAGGCTACCGTGCAGTATGAGACCGTTCATCTCGAGAACCTAGACGCTAAATACAAACATACAGTTAAATAGACTGCTAAAAACATAACCTTTCCTTTTGACTTTGCCGTAGTCGGGTTACAATATCATCATCTGCGAACGTGTTTTTTAACTCCCAACCCAAAAAGAAAGGTGTTATAAACATATAAGTTTATTGCCTATGTCTGGGGCATCGTAGCCCCGAAACGGATGGATCGATTTGGACGCGTTTTTTTAAAAAAAAGCTAGTTCTACAGCTGTGGTTCTTAGTTATGTCAGTTTTTAGCTCACGACGCAAAAAGAGGGGGTTGGAGGTTTTTAATTTGTTGTTGTTTATACCATGCAAAGGGCGTACTACCCAGTTAATAGTTAATGGTAAGCGGTTACCGTTAGCCTGCAACCTGTGTACTTGACCACCACGCTACAGAGATCGGCAAAGAATAATAAGTTTTTTTTTGTTTTGATGTTTTGTCAATCTATATTGTCCCACTGCTGGGCAAAGGTCTCCCCCAAGTCTCTCCATCTATCTCTGTCCTATGCGACACTCCACCACTCCTGATCGAAGGCAACAAGATCGTCTCGCCAACGCTTTCTTGGCTGACCCCGACCGCGTCTTCCATCAGGCCTCCATGTTGTAAGTTGTTATTAAGTTATAAATTACAAAAATTAATTAAATTGTTTTATTTTTACAATAAGTTAGATCGGGTATAAAAGCAGTTAATAGTCATTAAAGAAAACTAAATAAATACCTACCTAAGTAAATACTTAGGTTTTATATTTCTTTTCAATAATTTTCAATAATTTACAGGCAGCGTCTTGGGGGCACTGGAAGTGGTCTGGAACAGTTGAGCTATCTATAGATCGTTTGCAACGGTCTTTATATTTAACTGGTTCTTATGTATTTTACAGCCATATCAATAAATGTATATTATTTCTGTTAATTTGTTTTGATATTACTAAAAATCGTATTTTTTTGGTTTAAATAACCAAAACTCGGTCAAAAATAAAAAAAAAACAACGGCTAAGATCACGAATGACCTCTCCAAAGTAATATAAATACGTTTTGGATCCAATCAATGAATTTCCACGCTAGCGAGACGAATAACGGAATTGAATTACCAAATCCCCTAATACAAAAACATAGCTCCAGAAATCGATAGGTTAGGCACTTGTCTCACTGCCGGCGAGTAAGCGATTAGCTATCAACTATTTTCTCGCTCAAGAAACGAACAAAAGATATAGATCCCGTGTCAGTAAAAGAGGCAAGTATATTAATAGTTGATCGCTGGCCGTTCATACTGCCGGCGAGAACTCGCTCTCCACTATTTTGTCGCAGCGACTACAACACTCGCTCAGTGATACGCACTCAGCGATGTTCGCTTGGAGATGATGAGTATCGCCCGCCGCACTCACTCACTTGCTTTAAAGCCCAGCGAGACAACTATAGAAACTACACTCTCGCTTGTCGCTGCTCGCCAACTCGTTTCTAGTTTCTAGCTCTACTCGCTTCTCGCTCATCGCCGGCGGCCATGGCCAATCTTGTTCAAGCTCCGAGACGTGTCAATGCGTAGCAAGATCTGGTCAGCCAAAACCAACCTGAAAGGCTCGGGCATAACAATGTCTGAGTTTCTCACAAAGACAAGGCACGACGCTTTCTTGGCGGCACGTGAACGCTTCGGTATATCGAAGTGTTGGACGACGGACGGCATCGTATATGTTCTGGGAGATGATGGAGTGCGTCACAGGGTACGATGCGTCGAAGATCTGAACACCGTCAAGCCCGTCGCCGTCGTGAGCCGACAAGCAGAGGCCGCAGTGCCGGCTGTAGTGAAGGACACTGCTAAGCCAAAGCGCGCTGCAGCATCCAAGAGAGTGTAGTGTGTGATAAGTTGTTCCATGCATTGCAACCAGTTACATCCGACCAGGTAACCATGAGGTAGTCAAGTCACCGCCAAATTTTATTTATTTTATTTTATGTAACCTGCCCCCATATTTATTTAATAAAGTATTTTCTTTTACCCGCCCGCTCACTAATAATTATACGTTTCTTTTTATTTGTTGACTTTGTTGTAGGTACCTAATTTGGTTGGTGAGTGTGACTGACATTGATTGACTTTCATAGACTGACAGTCGGCACAATGACACCTGGCGGCTTGATATTGATACCGTATTACGTTCCATTCCACAATTTGTTATTATTATTTCTTTTTTAAATCTTTTTGGGTAAATTTTAACTTATTTTCTGTTAATTAATGTTTAGTATTTTTAGGTATAAAAATCTGGTTGGATGAGCTGTCCATTTCACATTTTGTTAGGTTTTTGTGTTGTAGTTTAGCAACATTATGTATTTTTTTTTATTATTAATTATAATTTTTCACAATCCTGTAAAGCACAACTGGCAGGTGGATATTTATAGTTGGACAAAAGTTATAAAGTAGTTATTTATTAGGTTTTTATTATTATCTTCACTTTATATATTTAGATAATTATTTAAATATTGTTGTTTATTACATTATACTATGTCTCTTGGCGAAAATGATTCGGATAGTGATGAATACCTTTCCTTCTCTGATGGTGAGTCTGGCAGTGATGATAGTTTCAGTAGCATACCTTCTTTATCGTGCTCAATAGGTTCATTCCTTTCTGACGTTCCAAAAAATCTCAATATTCTACATATAAATGCACAGAGTATTCCGGCACACTTTCCTGATTTGTTAGCGTCTTTTGAACATAAAAATATTCATGCAATTCTAGTGTCTGAATCCTGGTTTAAGCCATGCCTTCCTTCCACTTCTTATTCTCTCCCTGGTTTTAAGCTCATCCGAAACGACCGCACTGGAGTGGTTGGTGGGGGTGTCGCCATATATCTCCGTTCGCACATTCCTTTCTCCATAATTAGTACGTCGGCACAACCGCCGCCTTCCAATGCGGGTGAACACCTTTTTATAGAAATTAGCCTCTTCCATATTAAAGTTTTGCTAGGGGTATATTATTGTCCTTCCTCTAATATAAATTATTTTCTATCTCTTGAAACACTCTTAGAAAATTTAGTTGCATCTTATGACCATACTATTTTAATGGGTGATTTCAATACGTGTTTGCTTAAACAAGACTCTCGATCAGCTTCATTAAAATCTCTTGCAAGTGCTTGTAATTTATCCATTCTGCCTCTTACTGCAACTCATTTTTATCCTAACTCAATCCCATCTCTTCTAGATCTCATTATTGTATCTTCTCCTGCGCATGTTGCCAAGCATGGACAATGTGCAGCGGGAGCCTTTTCCTACCATGACCTATTGTATCTCTCGTATAAAATACGACCTCCTAAAGACAAGCCCAAAATTATTCTTCAGCGAAATTTTAGTGGCATGAAGCTAGAAGATCTGCAACGTGATGCCGATTCTGTAGACTGGTCGCCAGTTTACGATGAATTAACAGTCGATGGCAAAGTGGAAGCTTTTAATGCACTAATTACCAAACTGTTTGACCAACATGCACCACTTAGGGAGATTAAGCTCAAGCACCTACCAGCTCCTTGGATTACACCTGAACTAAGAGCCGTCATGCATAAAAAGCTAGTAGCAAAGGCAAAGCTCAAAAGCCGGAATTCCGATATTAATAAGGAAAAATATATCGAATGTCGTAATCGCTGCAATAGAGTGTGTAGGGACGCGCAACGCCGTTATATTCATAAA
This sequence comes from Philereme transversata, assembly GCA_963924445.1. Taxonomy (NCBI): domain Eukaryota; kingdom Metazoa; phylum Arthropoda; class Insecta; order Lepidoptera; family Geometridae; genus Philereme; species Philereme transversata. The sequence goes on from OZ004346.1 coordinate 23,723,868, forward strand.
TCAGTCGAGGACTCTGATCCTGCTAAGGTTTGGAAGTTCCTCCGGTCATTGGGAATTGGAAAGTCACGTCAACAAGATAAAATTCCTCAACATATTAATTTAGATTCATTAAATCAGCACTTCACATCATCTTCTAATTTCGACGTACAGGCGAAATCACAAACATTGCAACATCTTTCTTCTATTCCAACTCCTGACTATTCATCTTTCAATTTAAATCAATTCACTGATTGTGATGTTAAGAAGAGCATTGCATCTATTTCGTCTAATGCCATCGGCAACGACAGTATAAGTCGGAATATGATTATTCCTATCCTCGATCAAATTGTCCCAATAATCTGTCACATCCTTAACTCCTCTATTACCAACTGTGTTTTCCCTACTTTCTGGAAAGAAGCTCAAGTCACTCCTCTCCCGAAAAAGAATAATCCAGCTTCTTTCTCAGATTTCCGTCCAATCTCTATTCTTCCTTTCCTATCCAAAGTCCTGGAACGTCTTGTTCATAAGCAACTGAGCACTTTTCTTTCCAGGAATAATCTTCTAAATCCTTTCCAATCCGGTTTCCGTCCAGGCCATAGTACTGTTTCAGCATTAGTTAAAATAACTGATGATATACGAGATGGCATGGACAATGGAAAAGTAACAGTACTATCACTTTTAGATTTTAGCAACGCTTTCAACAACGTTGACTTCGAAATTCTTCTTGGTACCCTACGCTCTCTTAACGTATCTCCAACAGTGATTGAGTGGTTTCACAGTTATCTGAACGGGCGCCGTCAGCGTATACGCATTGATGATAGTTACTCATCGTGGTGCACGATATCAGCTGGTGTCCCTCAGGGTGGCGTTTTATCACCTCTTCTATTTGCAATTTTCATAAACTCAATATCCCAACAATTAACTTCATCCTACCACCTCTATGCAGACGATCTTCAAATTTACACACAAGATACAGTAGAGCGGCTGCCTGAAGCTATATATAGAATAAACCTTGACCTAGACCGTATTCTGGACTGGAGCAAGGCACATGGTCTTAGAGTTAACCCACTCAAAACTCAAGTAATCGTCGTTGGGGGTTCTAGGATGATATCGAGGATAGACTGGTCTTGCCTTCCACAAATTATATTTGATGGCACCTACATTAAGCAGAGTGAGACGGTGAAAAATTTAGGCGTTCTCATAGACAGGCAACTGTCATGGGGACCTCAGATATCTGAAGTCAGCCGTAAGATGTTTGCCTCAGCGGGTTCTCTTAGGAGATTGCGTAACTTCCTTCCGACTGCCACTAAAATTTCGCTCGCGCAGTCTCTTCTTCTCCCGATACTAGACTATGCTGATGCTTCTTATCTAGATCTCACTGAACAGCAACTAGATAAACTTGAGCGCTTGCAAAACTTTGGCATCCGGTTCATCTTCGGCTTGCGGAAGTATGACCATGTGTCCGAATTTCGCAGTAAGCTCAAGTGGTTACCCATACGCCTTCGCCGGGATACTCACATCCTTCAGCATTTATATAACATCCTGTTCAACCCTTCCTCACCTTCCTATCTTAAAGAACGCTTCCATTTCCTCTATCAATCCAATCCTCGATCCTTGCGTTCATCTGACACACTCCAACTCAGGACACCTGTACACTCCTCCTCCTACTTTGATAAGTCTTTTACAGTGCAGGCTGTCCGGTTATGGAACGCGCTGCCGGTGGCTATCAGATGTGCCAAGTCACTTGCCATTTTTAAACGTATGCTCAGAGAACACTATCTGAGTATTTGTCGCTAAATATATATGTATTTATTATTAATTATTTGTTTCTTAAATAAGTCTAAGTATGTATCTATGAATTATTATGAGTAGTTATTATTTAGATTCATGTAGTTTTCATTTATGGAAGTTTTATATTTTTTTTTTTATTTTTATATAATTAGTATTAGTATGTAAGTACATGTAGTATGTCAGGTACACCCCAGGTAATGTCTACACAGTCCATTCCATCCAAAGGTTGTCTGGTAGAGATCGCTAATTAGCGATAAGACCGCCAATTGTATCCATAGATTTACGTAGTTGTTTTTTTTTATATGTATTTGTTTCGTGGTGTGCAATAAAGTATTATCTATCTATCTATCTATCTACCCTTTTAGGGGTTTTTATATGTAAACCAGTATCTATCACTATCTGGGAGGTCCAAGGGTGGCTTTTCACCGAATGGTGTGGTAAGCGAGGTAGCTTAGCGGTAAGCGAGGAGCTAAGCTACGAAACTGTGTCTATTTCCACCAAAGGTAAGCTAACTGGTGTAAAGAAGATGCGCTTTGCGCGAACTAGCTATGCGAGAAAATCTCCTAAATCCATACTAATATTATAAATGCAAAAGTAACTCTGTTTGTTTGTTTGTTACTTTTTCACGACTAAACGGCTGAACGGGTCGTAATGAAATTAGGCAACGAGATAGAATTACATCCTGGGAAAGAACATGGTTTATATAAAAAGTATCTTAATCTTTATACCATTGTAAGCACGTGACAGAAAATATACCTAATTACTGATTAAAATGAGTATTTATCGCGTATGTACATTTTTTATTTATCACTTCTCGACGGTAGCTCCAAGTACTCCAGTCCGCCCGTGACCACGATTGTTGCAACACAACCGAAACGTCGGGATAACAAATAAAAAAGGTACATACGCGATAAATACCCGTTTTAATCAGTAATTGTGAACAGTGATCGCGAAATTTTGAAAAATACTAGAAAATATACCTTCCAATGATAATACCTTTGAACTTATCAATGCATTTATTTACAAGAGCATAAACTAATATAAATAATTGAAACAGGATTAGACCGGTAGCAAGTGGTACCATTAATGCGAGCTGGACATCCTGTCGAACTCGTTTATATGATTCATTTAAATCACTTTAATATAATATTTCAATAAGACCTTGACATAAATAAACCTCTCTAATACTAATATCTGTTTTATAATTCGCTCATCATATCAGTTTTATAAACACAAACCCTAAAAAGGCCTGGGAATAACTCTGAAGCACAAGAGCACTTTTAAACCACTTTTATTTCCTTAAATCTACACAAAAACATTGGATGAACGAACTACCTAACTCGACCGCAAACCCTAGACTAATCTGGCAATGACTCGCGACTCGTCCGCGTAAGCAAACTAGATCCCAAAGAGGTTATTTTAATAAGGTTATTAGTTTAATATACAAGTACATGGCTATAAATACTAAATAGAATATTATATTAGATCGGGATTTGCTTACATTTAGAATGTCACTGCTGAACATAGGCCTCCCCCACAGATTTCTACAGCGACCGGTCTTGTGCGGCTGCACACAACGGCTCCCAGCAACCTGCTACACAGCTAAGAATTACCCCAGTTGAACTAGCGTTCTATTATAAAAAACGAGTCCGAATCGGTCCATCCCTTTGGAAACTACGATGCTACAGACAGATACACAGACATGGACGTCAAACTTATCACACTTATATTATAAACATGTACTTTATTTATTTATTATGACTTTATTTATACATTTATTATGACGACCTCCGTGGCGCAGTGGGCGGATAGCCGGCTGAGACGCAAGAGGTAGCGGGTTCGATTCCCACCGCGGAACAAATGTTTGTAACATCTACAGATATTTGTTCCGGGTCTGGATGTTTTTCTATATATTACAAGTATGTATTTACAAAAAAAAGTATATAAGTATTATATCAGTTCTTTGGTTCCCATAGTACAAGCTCTGCTTAGTTTGGGGCTATATAGCGCTGTGTGAAATGTCCAGCCATATTTATTTAATTATTTATGTGTTTTTCTCAACAAAAGGTAGCCTATATGTTAATCCAGGTTATAATCTACGTACATAGCAAATGTCATCGAAATTGGTTCCGCAGTTACGACGTGATCGAGTAACAAATAAACAAACAAACATCTAAACTTTCTCATATAAAATATTAGTTTGATGTGATAGTTTGGATGTTTGTTTGTTACTCAATCACGTCGTAATGGCTGAACCGATTTCGATGAAATTTGGTGTGTTGAGATTTGACTGGATTTAAACATGGCCTAATTTTTGTTGACAAACAACGCGCGCGAAGCCGGAAGCTAGTAATACATACAAAAAAATTCAAAGATTTCCTTATGAAAGGACTCGCCTGGGGATGTGCTACCACCATAATTCTTCATATTTAATAGCCACAGGAGGACGCAATCAAATGTTTGCATGATCTACAGATATTTGTTCCGGATCTGAATGTTTTTCTATATTATAAATACGTGTTTACGAAAAACAATATATTAAGTATTCTATCTGTTATCTGGTCTCCATAGTACAGGCTCTACTTAGTTTGGGGCTAGATAACGCTTTGTGAAATGTTCAGCGATATTTATTTTATCTGCGTAGATTGTATTGAGAATTACTGTGAATAGGAAAACGATAAGCAGATAACGAGGCAAGGACGCACCAGCTATTGTATGCTAATCTTATGATGGGTGACCACACTTTTTTTTAATACTTCTAACGTAGCAAACAAGCATACGGCCCACCTGATGGTAAGCGGTTACCGTAGCCTATGGACGTTTGTAACACCAAAGGTATCACTCGCTCGTTGTCGACTCTTTAAAAATTGTAAAATGCCCTTCTTGAAGAACCCCATATTGTAGTTACTGGGGAAAACCTTAGCAGGGAGATCGTTCCACAAGCGAAGTGTTCGCGGGAGGAACGTTTAGAGTAATATCATAAAGTTTGATTATCATCTAATTTATATATATGTTGCAATTTAAACTAATTTTATTGTAGCGATGGTTTCTTCACAAAAAAAAATACATCCATAAAATTTTCTTGTTTTAGTGGCTCGAGAAAATCGATAAAATGCTTCTCGACGTAATGTTAGAGAACTATCATTTTGTACGATGTCATAGATGGCAAGCCGGTCAATGACCCTACTCGTTCCATAATCCCGTCCAGTCAATAGCCCGGCCCGGTCAATAACTCAACGAGTCAACCGAGAGTGTATGGTGTTCAATTTCAGCGTACTATTTCAAATAACTAAACATGATGAATAAATATTTTTTTATTATTTTTTATTTATATTTAGATAATTTGATTGATTGATTGAAAATACTTTATTGCACTTATAAAATGGTATCAGGCGACCTTAATGCAAAAGAGCATTCTCTTCCAGGTAAACTTTGTGTAGTGTGGATAAAGATGTGTAGGTAGTGCACACAAAAGGATATTTATGAATTGTGCAATTTTATTGATTTCTCGTTAATATTAAGACGTAACTAATTCTCTACGCATATTAGTAGAAATTTCTACACATTATCTAGCAAATGTGCACTGATTGTTTGTATAGGAATTGTACCATCGTAATCTCTATTTTTTTCTAATATATGGTCACCACACTTGATTCGCTCGATGGTTTTGTAGGTGTTTAGAAAAGGTGGTAAAAACTAGCCGTGTCGGCCAAGGGAAAACGCGATATCGTAACTCAATTTGGGGTTAACACATTTACTCGTATTACAGAAAAAAAATCCATATCTTTTTTACTATACAAAATAATAATTCAATAAATTAAAAATTACTAGCTGTTGCCCGCGACTTCGTACGCGTTACACTACTAAATGGTAGTAATATAGAAATAAAGCTAAACTTGCTGTTGTAACTTGACTGGAAACCCCATTTGTATCCAATGGGAACTAATTTATGGGATAAAAGGTAGCCTATGTGGTAATCCAGGTTATAATCTACGTGTATACCAAATTTCATCGAAGTTGGTTTAGCCGTTAAGACGTGATTGAGTAATAAACAAATAAATGAACAAATATCCAAACATTCACATTTATAATATTAGTGTGATACTGTAAATTTCACACAGCGTCATCTACTATATATACTATGTGTTTTGTTATGTCTGACATTAAATAAAAACACGGATAGGGGTCATGGCTCATATTGTTGTAAAATTGTTTTATTTTTAATTCATTACCATAGAAAATTCTATATTTTCAAACAACCTTAATTTCAAGTCCCAAAATATCAGTGTAACAGCCTATTTATAATAGGTAACCAAATCATATTAATTCATCATGTAAGTAGGTACCTGTTAAACTGACTACGCGGCATCGTCGCAACGGCGCCTCCGATTTACGTCAAAAAATTATTATTGGAAATGTATCGATTACTGGATAAATATTCAAGCTAAGTATTAAACTCACCTATATATTTATATTCATACAACTTGGAGATGGAATAAGCATTTGCGACCTGCTGTTCAGTGGTAACCATCGCCTATAACAAAGTACGAGTAATTACCTCGTACGTCACGCGCCTTAGAAACATGTCCTACGATGCACTGCTCTGCGTCCGTCAACTAAGCAAACCATGGGAACCATATAATATATATGGGAACCAGATAACTGATAGAACACTTACATACATTATTTTTCTGTAAATACATACTTATACAATACATACAATACAAAGAAAAATACCCACACCCGAAATAAATAACTGTAGACCATGCAAACATTTGTCCCGCAGCGGGAATTGAACCCGCAACCTTTGAAACAATTGAATCATCTAAAAACAGCAAACGATCTATAGATAGCTCTACTGCTCGAGATCGCTATGCCGCGGATGGAAGCTAGCTTGTAAATACAATTAGGGTTTATTTAAAGTCTCTGTTTCAAGATAAAGATCAGTACATCCATCAACTGTTTCCAATAAACATGTAAATAAAGCAATTTTTTTAAACCAGTATCTGATAAATATTTTTTTATTTATACGTTTTTTGCAATTATTCAATGTTTTAATTAAAAATGATAATAAACGTCGTCCTGGAAATCTATAGGGTAGGCTTGCAATCCATGATAACAATTCGCACTAATATTAAAAACGCGAAAGCTTGTGTGTTCGTTACTCCTTCGCGCCCTTCGCGTTAAGTTAGGCAAAACCTGTTACTCTCACCCATCCAGATATTTACCGCCCTGAACGTTGCTGGAATGACCAACCAAATGCTATTTATTAGTCATACCTACCTACTGAGTTACAAAAAATTGTCTAAGTTTTTGGATAATAAATTAATAATAAAAATACAAAGTTTTTTTTGGAAAATTAAATAAGAGAAGACAAAGGCTACATGTATAACCTCCTCTTTCGTAAGTCATAATACAATGTTTTGAGTCATGCGCGGTAGGGCATGACATTTTTTGCTCAAACGTCAACATTTCCGTTGCAAATGATATGAATTTAGAGCAATAATTAACGATATAGCCTATTAATAGTATGAACATTTTAATTACTACGTCGTCTCCCATAGAAACTCCGGGCTTGAAGTCCGACCTTCAAACTTGTTGTTGATCGTGCGAAGCGAAATCTTCAAATTTTCTTGGGCAAATCGACGTTGTATGTATATATGTGCGTTTGTTTATCCGAGGATAACTTTCGAAGCGTTGATCCGATTATCGTGAAGTTTGGTACATAGATAGGTAGTGATAGCTCAATCCTGGTGTGACTAAATGAGCTAAAAATTTGAGAGGTTTTATTGAGATATTGGGGTTCAAGAGGGGTACAAAACAAACAAAATGGGAGTATCCGGTCAAATGGCAAGTCTAATGAAAGGAATCAGTACATTTCGACCCTGTTTTTATTTTTAGTTTAAAGAAAAAATCTTATAGCAATAACAGCAAATAAAATTCTTGTTTTGGTTTGATTTTATTTGAAACTAAGAAGCGTTGACGCGATGATTTGGAGATTTTTCATAATAGCTGGCAATGTTTAACACAGGATCTATATAGGATTTTAAAGGACATAATGCAGTTTTTTTATTATTCTTAATCAATTTATTAAAAGACAACAATGAGGTCAATAAGTGTCTTTTAATATCAAGGACAGCATAGTAAAAAAATTAGTGAGAAATTACTTCATTGCACACCAAAAACAAACAATTAAGTTAGAACAATACAAATCTATGTGACTAAATTAGTGGTGTTATCACTAAATAATATAAAAATATGGCATACTAGAATCCATATTTCATTTCCATCCCGCATAAACTGATTTATGGGATGAAAAGTAGCCTATGTCCTATTCCATATCATCATCAACCTATGTTCAAAATTTCAGCCAAATCGGTTCAGTAGTTTTGGCGTTAGAGACGAATGAAATATATATCCAAACATCCCCCAACTTTCTCATTATATAATATTAAGACAAAGGATATGTTAAAACATGCTTACGGTTCTAATATTATAAGGTGTTGATCGAGGTCTTTTTTTATGTCTCTGTTATGATACGGATGTCAGGCGAGGTCGAGGTTTGATCTGTCTTGAGATAACGTCTGAGTGTTGGGAATTTCGTGGTACCTTGTATCTACGCTACTGTTTGGTAATTTATTGTTTTAAGTTATATTTTGACGCTGATAATAGACTGATGGTTACATGTTAGCCTCTTTCATGAGACACAGGTGTTCTTAGTTTAGGCATTGTGTAATTATTATCTAACTATAATTAGCAATTAATCCGTAATTATAATCTAACCACTAAGACAATGAATATACAAATACATTTATTTAGCAATAAGTTTCACAATAGGTATAAGTTTAGACTTACTTTGCTAAAGGCCCCCCCCCCCGCACTAGGTTCTAGCCTGTATCGCGGGAAACCAAATTACAAAAATAAGATAATGATTTTATGGTTACTTATTTATAAAAAAATTTATTACATTGGTAAATAATTATAACAGAAGTCGAGTCAAATCACAAGGATCACTTGTCTATTTTACTGCCTGTTCCTTCGTGACCAAGCCAGGAAATAAAGGCAATAAACAAGGCTGGTTGTTTTTCAAGGGAAGTCAGGATAAAACATAATCACGTAATGATAATGTTAGTTGATTGGTGTGGTTGATGGTAGAGATCCATAATGAGAAATGATGAAATCCATAGACAAACATAAGCCACTGGCCCAGAGCATTAGGAAGCTGAAGTGGCAGTGGGGGCTCGAAGAATAGACGGCAGTTTGAACAGAAAGGTTCTCGAGAACCTGGAAAGTGCTGGGTAGGATGGCCCCCACTAGATAGAAAATACGAACTAATAAAGGTTGCTGGGAGCTTTGGGCTGTACAGAGAAGAGAGGTTCTTGAGAACTTGTACTGGAAAGCTCCCCCACTAGATTGAAAGATGACCTAGTTAAGGTTGCAGGGAACTCTTGGCTACACAAGATCTATGAGGAACTATTCAGCGGTAGACGTCCTATGGCATATTCTTCTTCGTGTCGATATGCCTCATATTATTTTAAACATCAAATGTTATTTTGCCAATACTTGGCTATTGCAACTGCGTGACCTGTGCTAGAACAAGTATCCCCCAGGATGCAAGAATAAGGGCACAATAGGCAGCTTAGTAAATGTGCCATAGTCTGAGGGTCTGTACCGCATGGACAACTAGTCGCCGACTCTCCAATGTAGCCCCATTTACTCATATAATATCTGAGTAGAGACCGCGAGGTAAAAGCCTCTGCCATTCTCTTCCTGTCTCTAGCTATTCACCTTGCCAGCTAGTTTGGCAATATCATCGCTGTATCATCATCATTATCATATAAGATCTACAGTGGTCTACTGTTGGACGTAGGTCTCGCCCAAAGTGCGACATTGAGCCCGATCTTCAGCTCTTCTCATCCAATCTCTGGCAGAAGCGCGCAGAACATCGCCCCATCTAGCCGTTGGGTGTCCTGGTCTGGTCTCCAGAACACGTTGTTCCTAACGGTTATCGGTTCTACGGCAGACATGTCCAGCCTACTGCCACTCCAGCTTCCTGACCCTCTGAGCTATGTCGACCACCTTATATCTCGGAAGACCCCGCTGCAAATTCTATCCTTCAGAGTAATTCCAAGCGTAACCTTTTTCACGGCTCACTTACGTAACTTTTTAACTGACTTCAAAAAAAAAGAAGGAGGTTCTCAATTCGTCGGAATCTTTTTTTTTATATGTTACCTGATTACTTCGATTCAAGAAATTCTTTTTTTTGTTTGAAAGTGTATATTTCCCAAGTAGTGCCACTAGCACCAAGTCAGGATCTGATGATGGGATCCCAAAAAAATCAAAGGCAACCCTCAAATTTAATAAGGATGCATTTATGTTTTTACCTCAGAACTCCGTCACTTATGAACCGATTTGGAAAATTATTTTTTTATTTACATATATGGATACACTTTCATATAGGTCTCATAGAAATTTAATCAAAATCAGTTCAGTAAGTCGGTTGTATTTTTGTTAGAGTTACTTGTTTAACTTATATAGAAGCTAGTAAGTATGTAGAAGGTATATAAGTTTATCATTCTGGTTTAATATTAATTACTCTATCAGTAGTAATGAAGGCAATTATATAATAACTACCAGGTTTTATAGATAAATAACTTTATGGGCCTATATTTACCAGATAGGTAAACGTAATTAAAGCGTCAAGTTTAAAGATAATGTTCCCAGCATCGAGATCCAAAGTCAGGTGAAGGTCGAAGATGTTGGGAATCGTGTGGAGCTAAAATAGAGTTGGGCAGGACATCCTGGCTAAGCGAGGTGATGAAAGGTGGTGTAAGGCACTTGGTAAAGAGCCTTCACGAACAAGGTATTGGTCGTTATTCGTCCAGCAGCCAGATGGGACAACGTGGCAAGCATGGCGGGTCAAACCTGGATCATGCTTGCAAAGACCAAGAGCCCATAACCAGCAGGAGGTAAGGTCTAGCTGTGGATGATCATCATCATAATAATATCAGCCATAGGACGTCCACTGCTAAGCATAAGCCTCTCCCATAGCTTTCCAGAACTATCGATCTTGTGCGGCCTACGCCCAACAGCTCCCAGCAACTTTTATCAATTCGTCTTTCAATTTAGTGGTGGGCCGTCCTACGCTGCACTTTCCAGTACCTGTTCTCTAGAACCTAGCTGCCCCAACGGCCGTCGGTTCTTCAGTTGGCAATGAAAGAGCAGCACGTTGGTTTAGTACACCAGCGCTTCTAAAACAAGTTACTCCACGCTCGGTCATGGTCCACGCCATCAGAAATCATTTTTCTCCAATTTTCTCCATCTTCTGAGTTCCTAATGTTACGCCGAGGCTGTTAAACAATGAGTAATAATCGAACCTTCTCGAACGCTTTTGTCTTGCTGTGTTATTGTTGCTATTGTTTGTGGTTTCGCAGAATGGGGAGTGGCCATTGTGTCGAGGGACCGACCCTTTCCTGGAAGGATCGACATCGTTCTCGAACAATCGAAATGTGTGCGATATAAATAGGCCGGAGAGATGGCCGGACGGTCAGTCAGTCTAAGTGAGTGAGTGAGTCTCAGCGAGGCCCTGGAGGACTGACGTAGGAAGGGTCTCGCGTGAACAGTAGTTGCTCCGGAGTCAGTCTGGATTAAGCTATACGTGCGATCATTTCGGTGACTTTAAGTGGTGCAACAGTGGTGTGAATTGGTGTGTTGTGATTACGTGTGACCAAGTTCGTGTATTCATCGTTTAGTGCTGAATAAAAGTGTTATTTTGGCTAAACCGATTCCCATTATTTTATCCCGAACCCTCAGCTTGTAACAATTTGGTGTCAGAAGTGGGATAAAATAATGCCGGTTCTACCAAAGGATAACGTGGACGGTGTCAGGACGAGAGGTCAACGACAACAGAAAATGGATGAAAGGCGGTTTGGAGATCCTCCGATTCAAGAAGCTCGGCAGAGTCGTCAGCCGATGGAGATGGAATCAGCCGCCACCGAACCATTTGGAGCTTCATCATCATCACCCGTGGGCCAAGCTCCTGTGACAGGCGATCTTGCTGCTATTAAGAGCAGCGTCGTCAGCAAGAAGAGCAGGCTTGGTTGCAGGAGGAAGAACGCCGTCAGAATAAAGAAGAGAAGCGTCGTCAGCAGGAAGAGCAGGCTCGGTTGCAGAAGGAACAGCGACGTGAACAGGTGGAGCAGACTCGGTTGCAAGAGGAACAGCGACGTCAGGATAAAGAAGAGCAGCATCGTCAACAGGAAGATCAGCGACGTTGGCCATAAGAGCGTGCTCGACTGATGAGGGAATCGTTCGGTTCATCTGGAAAGGAATTCCAGGAAGTGAAAGAACAGATAGAAATCATGAGAGCCGTGTTTTGGAGGCTGGAATTGGGATCGCTGATGAGAAAGGGACTCTGGGTGTCCTGAAGTACTGGAGACGGCAATATGGCTCCTCTAGTTGCTACATCTTCAGCGCGAGGTGCGCCTAAAATTGTTCATGTTGATCGGCTGCCGCGATATGGGGCTAAGAATGCTCGGGACGAGCATGTTTTAGGAGGGGGCAGTGTTACGCCGAGGCTGTTAAACAATGAGTAATAATCGAACCTTCTCGAACGCTTTTGTCTTGCTGTGTTATTGTTGCTATTGTTTGTGGTTTCGCAGAATGGGGAGTGGCCATTGTGTCGAGGGACCGACCCTTTCCTGGAAGGATCGACATCGTTCTCGAACAATCGAAATGTGTGCGATATAAATAGGCCGGAGAGATGGCCGGACGGTCAGTCAGTCTAAGTGAGTGAGTGAGTCTCAGCGAGGCCCTGGAGGACTGACGTGGGAAGGGTCTCGCGTGAACAGTAGTTGCTCCGGAGTCAGTCTGGATTAAGCTATACGTGCGATCATTTCGGTGACTTTAAGTGGTGCAACAGTGGTGTGAATTGGTGTGTTGTGATTACGTGTGACCAAGTTCGTGTATTCATCGTTTAGTGCTGAATAAAAGTGTTATTTTGGCTAAACCGATTCCCATTATTTTATACCGAACCCTCAGCTTGTAACACTAATAAGGCGCTTAATATCCATGTGTGTGAAACCATGGGTAGAAGTTATGTATATCTGAGTTGAGCTACTCCGACTAGAATCTAGATACGATTTTATTATACGAGATTATAAGGTAAGGTTAGCAAAATACAAGAAAATGGATTCAGCAGATATAATTAAAGTCAGTAGCGATTTCGTTTGTATATCATTGATTATATCTGCATTACGGCCACATTGTCGGACTACGGCAAATATTGAAAACGCGAAGGATCCTTGGCACCCCATGGACCCAGGGTCTCATATCAAGCACAGTCAGATACTAGTCCTGACCCTTGGATTTCCTGTGTCGTGGGTATCAGGAGCTACGTATACCTGCATAGAACAACATCATGTTTACTCAATAAGGTCAGGACTACTTTACCGAATTCTATCATTGGGCAACTAGTAAAGTACGAACTTGAAGCTTTAGATTCCATTGAGAGAAGCCAAGAAGCTCATTTGTTAGAAGCTAGGAGATGCAAGGTTCCACAGCCTTGAGCATCGCCGTTTTTTAACGTATACATTTTGGAGAGTGTGCGGCGGAATTTTTCAATTTGATCCCACCATCCCCATTCTATCAACGGACAACCAGACGCTGCATGATACGCCACCGTTACATGGTAGACATGCCTCTCATATGCACAAAGCAGTTCTCTTACATTTATTATGCGCACCACCAAAGAGTGGAACACCTTCCCTGAGTCTGTGTAACCCGACAATTACAGGCAGGGAGTCTTCAAGTCGCAAGTGATAAGGTATCTTCTATGCAAGCGTGGTCCATCGTAGACTGCATCATCACTTACCATCAGGCGAGATCGTGGGCTTATCATTTGTGTAAAAATACTGAGTTTTTCGTCGTTTTTGATGCTTGATGTTTCAGATTGCAATGCGACTGAATGTTGACTGAAGATTACGACTGAGTTACTGACTCTACTTATGGAATTGTATTTACGTTCAACTTATTAATTATTACGAATGTAGTGTTTCCTGCGATTACATGTTTAATATAGTACTTTGATTTGCATAATTAAATATTTTATTATCAATATTATTTCATTACATTGATGTGAAGCGAAGAACCGATTATAGTTCGGGTTGCTCATATTCTAATCAATCGGATCTCTTACTCAGTGCCCAGACCCATGAAGATATCCCATAAGGGGGTAGTTAGAGGCAAGTTGAAAGACGTTTGATACATGTCCACTTTTTTCGAAGCTCTCTTTCTCTCTTTTTTCCTGCTCTATATCCATCAGTTCTGAGCTAACTACTGAGCTACTAAATGTAAAATAACTGAGTCTGTGATAATGTTAGTCATAATATTGTGGTTTTAATGTTATTTATTTATTTAAATGAATCAGAGCTCACGCCATTTTATTTCCTGTGGTTTTTCCGTGCACCTGTGTTATGCTTTTTTTATAGATTATACTTAACTAAGTAATCTAAGTAGGTTATAAGGGATTACTTTCATTTACATTTATTTTTATTAATTAAAAAGGTGTCTGGTTATGTTCAAGTTAGTAAATAAATAAATATTGCTGGACATTTCACACAGCGCTATCTAGCCCCCAAATTAAGCAGAGCTTGTACTATGGGAACCAGATAACTGATAGAATACTTGTATACATTTTTTTTTGTAAATACATACTTATAATATATAGAGACACAACCAGACCCGAAACAAATATCTGTAGATTATGCAAACATTTGTTCCGCAGCGGGGATCGAACCCGCTACCTCCTGCGTCTCAGCCGGCTATTTTCCCACTGCACCACGGAGGTCGTCATGTAGTACAGTAGGTTTCATCATTATCATATCAGTCACAAGACGTCCACTGCTGAGCATAGGCCTCCCACATAGATTTCCAGAGCGATCCATCTTGTGCAGCCTGCACACAACGGCTCCCAGTAACCTTAATCAGGTCGTTGTTCCACCTAGTGGAGGGCCATCCTATGCTGCACTTTCTAGTGCGTGGTCTCCACTCGAGAACCTTTCTGCCCTAATGACCGTCAGTTATTCGAGCTATGTGTCCTACCCACTGCCTCTTTAGCTTGCGTTGTGTTATGTCGGTGACTGGCTCGTCTACGAATTTCCTCATTACTGATTCGATCTCGTTGAGAAACATAAGTGGGTTTAATCAGTACTTACTAACCTACTTAGGTATTGTTTTTTTTAAAGCTGAGTAACTTTTTTAACCAAGAGCCATCCCTGGTTATATAAGTGATAAAAACACAATACTCCTTTTGCGAAGTCTGGTAAAAATTAACCTATGTCCCAATCCCGGTCATAATCTATCTATTATACTAAATTTCATCAAAATCGGTCTAGCCGTTTAGTCGTGAAAACGTAACAAACAGACAGAGTTACAGAGTTACTTTTGAATTTATTAATATAAGTAATGAATTACTACCTAAAATCAGTCGACGTATAAAATATCCTAACACAATTTATCCTTTGAACAAAATGAATGAAAGTGGTATTTTTCAACGAAGATAATTTCAACTAACATTTTGTGATCATAAAATTTAGTTTTACAGAAACATCAAAATAATGGTTTAAATTAAAACCATCGTACAACAAGCCTTTAGCGTAACAGAGACAGATATACAAATAGCAGACGAGTGCGAGAGGGATAGAAAGTTCATGTAGGTTTCAAGGCAATCAACGTTTACCAAAGCCGTTTTCCATTTCAAACACTAGGTCAATAAAATCTTGGGATTTTAGACTCTATTTTGTTAAACTGAAGGTGGAATTTCATGAGTTTAGTGCCGTTTTCTTGATTTCCAGGTACTAGGTAAGCTTCTTGCAGGCTATGAGCTCCTGGTACTTGTATTGTGTGAATATCCTTTGTATTTGAAATGTTTCGTCCTTTTTGCAATAAAATATATCACTTCAAAATGTTTTACACAAACTTTTTAAAACTATGGTTAATGATGACAGAGTTTACTTTTGAGTATAATTTGGAACATAGATTCGGATAGTTTCAAAATGTTAGGACTAGTAGAAAACAGGTAGAACACACACAACACGCACATTTTATAATAGCAAAATTCTCTTAGTACAAATTTTGTCGTCAGATTCAAATAATATAATACAAAAATAATTATTTAGAAAGCGCGTTGAAGTCTTTTGTTACTAAAATGATTTAAATTTAGAACACAAATCAACAACTTTACTTTTAAAAAGTTGATGCTATGTTACAGGGTGATCAAAAGAATTTAAATTTATATACTGTCGTATATCGGCTCAATGACAAGAAAATCAAATGTAGTAGGTATTAAATAAAACAAAAATATTGCTGGACATTTCACACAACGCTATCTAGCCCCAAACTAAGCAGAGCTTGTACTATGGGAACCAGATAACTGATAAAATACTTACATACTTTCTTTTTTGTAAATACATACTTATAATATGGTTTCTTCTAGGCAAGCGTGTATCATCGTAGACTGCATCATCGCTTACCATCAGGCGAGATAGTGGTCAAACGCTAGCCTATAATTTATAAAAAAAAAATATATAGAAATCCACCCGGACACGGAATAAATATCTGTAGATCATACAAACATTTGTTCCGTGGCGGGAATCGAACCTGCTACCTCCTGCGTCTCAGCCGGCTATACGCCCACTGCGCCACGAAGGTCGTCAAACGTATCATCATCATCATACGTAATATAGTACATAAAATAATAAAATCAATACATATTAAAATCTACAGTCATAATACTAATTGACAACCTCCGTGGCGCAGTGGGCGAACTGTGACTGAGACGCAGGAGGTAGCAGGTTCGATTCCCGCTGTGGAACAAATGTTTGCATGATCTACATATATTTGTTCGGCTCTGGAGGTTTTTCTAAATATTATAAGTATGTATTTACAAAAAAAAGTGTATAAGTATTCTATCAGTTATCCGGTTCCCATAGTACAAGCTCTGCTTAGTTTGGGGCTAGATAGCGCTGTGTGAAATTTTGTTATTTGCGAGAATCGCAAGATCTCAGTTCGGGGCGAACCACTACGAGTAGTAATAGGAATTATATTATATAAAACAAATGGCAAGACATTTGGTTTTAGACAGTGATAAGTGGAAGGAAGAGGGGGATTCCTTTGACCAGCAGTGGGACAGTAGTAAACAAATAAATAAAGTAGAAATCAAAGAGTGGCACTCCGGGAGTGCCGACAGAAGATATACAAAGGTGTCGGTAACGGTAACAGTGTTGCGAGTTCAATGGTTTTTCCCTATCTCAAAAAATGCCCAACGTGCCTAAAGAAGTTTTCACTTTAAAGAATTTAAATCTTCCTTTTTTTACATTGTGAGTTAAAAACGGACTTAAGCTAATAACCACTCCAGATATTTTTCTATAAAAACTGCGTTAAATCCGTTTGGGAACACAGACAGACAGACCCACAGGCGTAAGCGTTTTACATATAACACCCCTCTTGCTATTTTCAAAGCCAAGGTATGCAACCATTTCTTTCCTTTGTCTTTGAACTGCAGACAGCTATTTATGTTATGCTATTTATCCTCCATATGTATTTAAGTAGTGTAGTTTATTAAAATACTAGCAATTGCCCGCGACTTCGTACGCGTTACACTACTAAATGTGTAGGTAACCTAGAAATAAAGCTAACCTCGCTGTTGCAACTTGACTTGACACCCCATTTTTATCTCATGGAAACTTATTTATGGCATAAAAGGTAGTAGGTAAAAGGTATATGGTAATCCAAGTTATAATCTACGTACATACCAAATTTCATCGGAATCGGTTCAGCCGTTACGACGTGATTGAGTAACAAACAAACAAACATCCAAACTTTCGCATTTATAATATTAGTGTGATTATTGTATGTATTTATGTATAATAGTTTATAATCAGTAGGTATAAAGTATTTTATAGGTTATGTTAATGTATGTTAAAGGTACTTGTACACCGTAGTCTTTTGATTTTCGTTTATCCTGGACGTCAAAAGGTTGTCTAGAAGAGATTGCTTTTGCCGATAAGACCATTGTACTGTTATTTTTTTGTATATTTCCTATGTTACTATATTTTTACTTGGTGTGCAATAAAAAGTATATCTATCTATCTCACCCGCTTTTTGCGTCTTGGTTAAAAATACCAATAAAAGAAATTGGTTTTTAAAAGAACAAGTGTGTTGACAAGGCTAAGGCTTGTATACAGTACAGACCATCTGCCAGATCATCACTCAGTGAAAATGAATTTAAATATTATGGCGTCGTAAAGAAAAGGGCGGATCATCTTATTATTTATTAATTTCGCGTCCCTTCGCTCGTACTTACAGACACATTCACACTTGATACTGCAGTCACACCGTAACGAGCAAACGAACTTCGAATACTTCAGCTATAAAATCACGTTTTTGTTTATCCCACACATTTTAACTTTCTTGTCAACAAATAAATTAAATTAAAAGGCATTTATTCACTACCACAGCACATTGGATCAAGTTGATGGTTGCAAGGCAGTGCATTATAAGGCACGTTTCTAAGGTGCGTGACCTACGAGGCAATACTTTATTATAGGCGAGGTTAACACTTAACATCAGGTGTGCCATATGCTTGTTCCATCTACAAGGCATATAAAAGCGTATGGTGTTCGATTTCAACGTACGATTTCAAATAAATAAATAATGCAGGACATTTCACACAGCGCCATCTAGTCTCAAACCAAGCAAAGCTTGTACCATGGGAACCAGATAACTGATAGAATACTTATATCCTTTTTTTCGTAAATACATACTTATTATACATAGAAAAACAACCAGACCCGGAACAAATATCTGTAGATCATGCAATATTTGTTCCACAGCGGGAATCGAACCCGCAACCTCCTGCGTCTCAGACAGCTATTCGCCCACTGCGCCACGGAGATCGTCAAACTAACTAAATAATAACGTGAGTAAAGGAAAAGGTCGAGGGCTAAGTTACGCTGCTTGCCGTTTATGTATTTAAAGTAGGTACTGCCTCAGTTGTGATTAAGTAATATGTTTTGCATACTATTGTTTACTTCTTATATTTTTTGCTGTAGGAAGAAACTGTGTGTATCAATCAAAGATTATGTGACGTTAGCAAGATTTTTTTACGAGGTTTTCCTCAATAACTACTTAAGCAGTCTCTTACCACATTCACGACATTAATTTAAAACACATATCCAGAATCGTATTAACTGCTCGTAGCTTGAATATTTGATCAAACGAAGCGAGATCTCTAAACCAATTTGGCCAAATCGGCGTTGTATGTATGTATGTTTGTTTGTCCAAGGATAACTTTCGAAGAGTGTATCCGATCATTGTGAAATTTGATACATAGTAGGTAGTGATGGCACAATTTTGTTGTGACTAAATGAGCTCAAAATGTTCGGGGGTTGTTGAGATATTGCGGTTCAGGGGGGGGGGGGGGGTAAAAAAAATTAAAATGTGACTATTAGAGTCTCATTTTCATTTTCAAGTGGGTCGTCAAATGTAATGTCTTCATTAGTACATTTCGATTCCGTTATTATTTTTAGTAAAGTTTTTGTAGTTTTTGAGTTATCAGCCATAATAAAAACAAAACTTTGACATAGTTCACTGGGTACACCAGTGATCCCACAGTGCTGTAATTTGGTATGCGTGTAGCTTAAGTGTCACAAATAAGGGCAAAAGTCTGAAATCCAGAAAAACTGCAATTTATACCCCAAAAATAAAACCAATTAACATGAACTCCCATTACCTGTGATTTGAATGAAACTGTAGGTTAAGCTAGTTGGTTATTTATTTCTATTTTTTATTTTGGCACTATTTTGAGAGTCAAAGATTACGAATAATATATTTTTGTTTTTATGGAAGACTCGCGAGATCTCAGTTCAGGGCGAACCACTAGTTATCTAGTAATCGATACATTTCCAATAAACAATTTTTAACGTAAATCGGCGGCGCCTTTGCGACGATGCCGCTTAGTCAGTTTAACAAGTACCTACTTACATGATGAATGAATATGATTTGTTTATCTATTTTATACAGGCTGTTTCATTGATATTTTAGGGATTAAAATTGAGGTAGATTGAAAATTAAAAAAATTCCATGGCAATGAAAAAAAACGAGCCCTACAGTAGTCGCATATGGTCTGTAACATCAGACCACCGCGCGCGCTTATTGGTCAAATCAAATAGCGCGCTCTTCCCTGGTTTCTTGTTACATATTTCCATCTCTTTTGCCAACAAACCTATTTTACATTAATATTATAATTTTATATATAAAAAACTATTTTACAACAACACTAGCCATCAGCCCTACCCGTGATTTAAATTAATGTCGTAAATGCGGTGACACATAGTATATACGGCATTTTCTTTACCTTCGATTGTTATGTCATGTCACATTCAGATGTCAAAGTATTTTCTAACAAAATACACTATTTTGTGCGGAAAACATCGATATATATTTTCCATAATATTTTCCTATTATGTTCAACAGAAATCATTTATTATGTGAGTCGATATTTTTGCGAATGTTCCTTTGCAATTTATACGTCCACAACACCTCATTTCTCTCTCTGTCTCTCTCTCTATCTTAGCGATAAGACCGCTCATAGATACCTATGATTTAAAAGTGAATTTACTTTCATTTGTTTATTTTATGTGCAAAGAATTGTTCTTTGCACAATCTAATATCGATAATAGAAAGAAAAACACCCACACCAGGGACTGTAAATCTGTAGATCCGCCGCGGAACAAATGCTTGCATGATCTACAGATATTTGTTCCGGGTCAGGTTGTTTTTCTGTATATTATAAGTATGTATTTACAAAAAAAGTATATAAGTATTCTATCAGTTATCTGGTTCCCATAGTACAAGCTCTGCTTAGTTTGAGGCTAGATAGCGCTGTGTGAAATGTCCAGCAATATTTATTTATTTATTTATATAAACATTTGTTTCACAACGGGAATCGAACCCGCAACCTCCTGTGTCTCAGGCTATTTGCTTATTGCGTCACGGAGGTTGCGGATTCGTTAAGAATGTTTGCATGATTTACAAACATTTGTTCCGGGTGTTGTAGGTCGCAGTGACCTATCTAATAACCACAATGGAGTTTTCACGGCCAGGTTTTTTTATCTGCTAACAAATGGCGTTGCTCTGTCATACACTGATTTAATGGTATGCAATATAGACAATATCTAATCTAATCCTGATAGACTTACGCATGTTGTCCAAGAAAAAAACATGGCATGACGAACGATTAAAAATATTATGTCAAATATTGTATCGGTGTGACAGTGGCTCTTCGGACCTACGGACACTGGGTGTGGTCGTCATATTTATTAAAATCTCTTCATTCGAGAAAAAAATAACTTCGTTATCTACACCCGCCTGTTTATTAATTTATTTAAATAAAAACCGCTTTCATATTAATTAACATAGTTTTAATGCTAAATATTTTTAAAATATTCTCAGTTTATCAAAGAATATTTTTTATATGGTTATATTATTTCAGTATCTTCTTGAGTAGAATAATACAGATCATATTGTTCTGCCCCGTATAAAATTATGAGGCTATAGGCACCTTTATGGGTATTGTGCTAAATGTTATAAATTTGGACTTACCTCTGACTATTATTATAGAGATATCATTAACATACCTGATGATCAAAGTCAAGACTTTTAATAGTAATACTACTAGAATTTGTAAACAGAACACAATGTTATCTTTAATTCGACCAGCAGACACTTAATATTGGAATTTTACAAGACAGACTGATTTGGTAATGAGTTGAAAAACTTGACACTTGCAGAATGCTGCAGCCATCCGTGGCTTAAACGAGTAAATCAAACGAAAACCGCTCCGTTACACGCAAATAATTGACCTTGTGTTATTCTACTGTAGCTTTATTGCTCTTTATTATGCGCACTTCATTTCTTTCTACACACTGGTTCTTTTCACCGTTATGCAGTTTAATTGAGTTTAATTAATCACTGATACGATAGATATAATATTATGTAAATCCTGTAGGCACTAAGTTGTGTAACTTTTATTTACGACTTATCATTTACGGTCTTTTCTTGGTCACAATAGAGGTTAAAGGTCAAGTTAGTCATGGTTATGGTGATGTGATTAAACGGGATACAGGGATAGAAAGAGGACATTGCAAAAAATAACGAGCTAAATTCTATGATAATCAATAGTGCATTTTTTTTATATTTAAATTTTAGACACACAAGCTGACGGGTCTTGTGATGTTAAGTGGTCACCGTCGCCTAGAAAATTTAAAAGAAAACAAATCACGTTCCATTACACGCGACCTTACCTAAATAATGCTCTTACAAATTATTTCGTTGCTATGTTGTATAAGTACCGTTAGCAATACTTTGTACGTTCATATCAGTACAATCAGTTTTTACATGCTACGCAACGGCCCGCCAAGCGTAGCCATCTTTTTTGTTACTCAGCGAAATTTTATTAATTACTCTATTTCGATTAATTTCTTTTGCCAATTACGGATTTGTACGTATAACTGGATTTAAGACAAGTTTCATGCTTTGTATAGGCATGTATAATTAATCACGATACATAATTATGCAAATTCAATGAAAATCACACCAATTTCTATAAAAAAAAAATGTAGAGACTGCTGTATAGTAGCCGACAATTTTCTAGCTATCTTTACATCGTATAAAATAAAGTCGCTTCAGCTGTCTGTTTCCTTAGGTCTTTTAAACTACTCAACGGATTTTAATGCAGTTTTTAGCAATAGATAGAGTGACTTAAAAGGAAGGTTTATATGTAAATACATATAATACAAATCCATACTATTATTATAAATTCAAAAGTATATGGCTTTAGGGCGGGGAGGGGATTGGACAATGAAACACCACTTAAAACACTAGATAGAAACATCCAAAGAATATTAAACACTGTCTGTCTGTTTGTTGCGTTTCACGACAAAACGGCTTAACTGATTTCGATGAAATTTAGTACCTATTTAGATAGATTATCACCGGGATTGTGACGTAGGCTACTTTTTTCTCGACTGCGCAGAAGGAGGGTAATGTTTTTACTAACAAATCACGAGTGCGAAGCCGCGGGCGGGTAAGCTAGTTTAGATATAAAATAAAATCCGTGTTCGAGACCGCGTTCGAATTTCTAAAATTAAATTCATGTTCCCGCGAGGAAGTTAACCTAACAATAAAATTAATCTTCTTAAATTTCTTTTAATTTCAAAATAACTTTTGCCCTGGCTTCCATCAGCAAAATCAACATTACAATCGTTATTATAATCCAAATCTCTTATTTAGTTAGCAAAATGGTAATAAAATAGTGATTATTCATACATTTTGAAATTATAATCTTGCATGTATTTGCATAAGTCTGCAAGTGAGCCGACAAGAGAAAGTTGCGCGTTTTTTTCAATGTAGGGTAAAGCAACCTGTTGCGGCTGACTTTTAATTGACATTGATAAAAAGTGAACACTTTAAAGGTAAAAGGTCTGACTGTCCGTGAACGGGCTTTTTGTTGAATAAAGAATTTTGTTTTGTAAATAAGATTACTTCAACATTTCAACTTTACGGTACTGTTGTTTTGATTTGTGTCTTATTTTACGTTGAAGTATATAATAGTAGATTATTAAACGAGGGGTTAAAGTAGTGTCTTGCGTGCATCACGGGTGCTATATTGATTTCCGAACGTAACGAAGGATTCTAGAGTTAACTCATGAGCGGAACGAGGGAGTTACTAGAATCTTGAGTGTAGAGAGGGATATAAGCACGCCTAAGATGCTAAGACAGCTTTATCCACGAGTAGAATACTCTACTAGTACTTTTCACACTTTCTGCGAGACAATAAAAATCAAATCTAGGTTGGTGCATTCTGTGCAGAGGTTAGTTCGATTTACGAATAAGTTCTTATGGTATGGGTCTCTTTGGTTCAAATTTTAATACAGAAGAGAATCCTTGAGATTTAAACATAGGCTATTTTTTACCCGACTGCGCAGAAGGAGGTTAATGTTATTATGGACAAACGGCGCGTGCGTAGCTGCGGGCGGGTCAGCTAGTTCTAGAATAAATGAACTAATATTAAATAAATAAATAAAATAAATATTGCTGGACATTTCACACAGCGCTATCTAGCCCCAAACTAAGCAGAGCTTGTAATATGGGAACCAGATAACTGACAGAATACGTTTACACTTTTTTTTTTGTAAATACATACTTATAATATATAGAAAAACACCCAGACAGGGAACAAATATCTGTAGATCATGCAAACATTTGTTCAACGGCGGGAATCGATCCCGCTACCTCCTGCGTCTCAGCCGGTTACACGCCCACTGCGCCACGGAGGCAGTCAGTTAAAAATATTATATAAAAATATTAAAAATATAGATGAATAAAATTGGTGTAAAAATTATGTTTTAGTATTTTTCAAACTTTCGCGATCACTGTACATAACTTCTGATTAAAACGGGTATTTATCGCGTATGTCCCTTTTTTATTTGTTATTCCGACGTTTCGGCTGTGTTACAACAGTCACTGCCGAAATATCGGGGTAACAAATAAAAAAGGTACCTACGCGATAAATACCCGTTTTAATCAGTAATAAATTATGTTTTAATATTTTTTCTAAGCTAAAAACGCGGTATTGCTGATATAAATTACTAAACGTAGTAATCAAAAATGCTTGAACAAGCAAAAGAAACTCGTTAACCCAACAGTATTGAGGCCGAAGGACCCTCCCGTTTCATTCAATACTTACCGAGTACTCATTTAATAATCCATACACTTTCGATGCTACGAGTATTTTTTATTATTTTGAAGTGAAAACTTCTTTAGGCGCGTTGAGCATTTTTTAAGATGGGAAAAACTATTGAACTCGCGACACTGTTACCGACACCTGTCACTGACTACTCAGACTGACTGTTACTGACACCTCTGTATATCAATCAATCAATCAATCATTTATTTTGAACATAAATACACACAGGATAGCTTTATACATAGATGAAACACTGAAAAGTGCAATAGTTAAAACTGTGTCGCATTTTCCAATGCCCGACCTTATGACTAAGGAGACATTGACATTCCAGAGTATCTAATAAATAGTTGAAAGAGACAGAAAAATAAAAAATGAACAAGGAAAATTATACTTAATTAATATTATGCTATGATATAATTAATATTAATATTATGATGCAAGTTTTATAAAAAGCACTTTTATTATAAAGGTTATGTGTGTATTGTGTGTATTGGGTGTGTGTGGGCGTGTGGGTGTATGCATGTATGTGTGGGTGTGTGTGTGTGTGTATGCGTGTGGGTGTGGGGTGTGTATGTGTGGGGAGTTTTTATATGTGAAGTGAGTGATGTGGGGTGTGCTTAAATGGTGGGTGTGAGTACGGGTGGGTGGGGTGTGGGAGTATGTGTAGTGTATGCGCATGTTTAAAGAGGATAAGTGTGATTATGGGTGTTCGTTATCAGTACTATTTCTAATTTGTATTAACTCCTCCGTATCATCATAAGAAAGGGTGAAAAGCCATTTTATAATTACAGTTTTACATTTAAAGTACGTCAGTGGGAAGATATTTAATAATTTATTTATTCTATTGTAGATAATGGGGCTCAAAAAATGGTAGTGCCGGAAGGCCAACACAGTACGGCAAGGTTGGACGATGCACGCTATGTTAGTACGACGGCTAGGTACTGCACTGGACTGGTAGGGGAGGTTGCGATGCTTACGAAGGATAACAGTCAGCACAAACAGTTTCCGGACAGACAAAACTTCCGCAGTTGCATACAGCTCTTGGGTAGAATAGAGCCTAGGCTTATGGTGGATCACCTTAAGAACGGCACGTTGGGCTCTCTCTAGAGAAATGAGTGATGTCTTAGGTGCACCTCCCCAAGTATATATTTGGGTGGTATATAGTTGGGTAAAAAGTAGCCTATGTCATAATATACCAAATTTTTCATTGAAATCGGTCCAACCGTTTAGTCGTGAAAACGTAACAAACAGACAGAGTTACTTTCGAATTTATATTATTATATACTTTCCAGAGCGCATGCGATGAAAAACCTTTTATGGCAATTTTTTTACACCTTGGATTACATTATTAAAGTTTTAGTAGGGATCCCTAATTGGTTTTAAACTTTCAACCCAGACGGGACTTGAACCCGGAACCTTTCTCTTGATACGAGGATGCACTGCCAATTGTGCTACGCTGCCAATTTTGAGATGGTTTTAAAAAACTTAGAATTTTGTGAATCGTGTAGGATAACACTTTACAAATAAATTACAATTATTATAAAGATAAATTGACGAAAGATAAAACATTTCGTTAACATTTATTTTATTTGAATTCTCATCAAAATTATCTCAAAATAAGATAGGAAAATCCCAGCCATTTTTTGCCCCGTATTACTATGACGTCATTGAGATTGTAATAAAATGAATCAGATGTTATGAATGCACGTACCTACCGACATACCTTTGTTTTTTATTAGTTGTACACAAATAGATTAATGACAAAAAACGTACACAATATACATGTACAAAGGCGAGCTTAACTCTGTTATGAGTTTTCTTACAGCAAACCTTTGAAGACCTTTTCTGGTTCTTATTCAATAATTTACTGAGCATCTTCAATGTCTCGCCTTCAAAGCATTTACAATTATTACATGCATCATTTAAATAAGTACTTGTAAATGTTTTGAAATATCTTTGTAACTGCTAATAGATGGCGTTGCTCTGTCATAAGTCGATTATCAAAGAAAAGTGAATTGTCAATGTCAATTGCATGCAGTGTTATCCTTATATTCAGAGGAACTTGAAATAATAAAAGTATGTAATATATTTGTGTTTGTTTATATGATGAAGTGAGATTGTTTTGGATAAATTTTGATATTGTGTCTTGAGATTTTGGGGTATAAACCATATTTTTGGTGACTTATCTCCAGACAACGCCATCTATCACGTTAGTTGGAACTAGTTTTTTTTTAAATCAATAAATGAAAAGCCCGTACTCAGAAAATGTGGGGTTCAAGCTATATATGTCTCTATAGGCTGTCACGTTTTTAGACTTCAAGGCAGGTGACTTCAATATTGGTGTCATTCACAAAACAATAAACAATAAAAAATATTCAAATTATCATTAAGCATAAAATTTGTATAACAAATTATGCAGAGTTACGCAAAACATTATAGATGAAGACTTGAACTCACGATTCTTAATTTTAATACAAAAACGACTCGTATTTCAACGGATTAAGGTAGTTCTAATTGTACGATTTTATAATGATGTCAAAAAGTGTTTGTTTTACTAAAACAATGGTTGTTCTGGCATATGTTAAGTTTTTATAGGTGACATTAATGTGTGTTAATAGGAAAATTCTGTAGTAACCAGTTCTAGGAAGCCCGCATACGCACTACATAATGACATTCTCCATTTTACTATTATACCTTGATCGATAGATTGTGTAATAAATGCCCTTCCAATATAGTATCTATCTTTATACATATAGTATTTATACTAAGCCGCAATACCATGACGTGTTGACATTTTTTCTATGGTCTCACACTATGGGCCTCATAAGAAGGCTCAAGGTCGCTCAGATTGCTGTGAAGAGTGATCGAATCAGAAATAAGGAGATTCGTAGACGATTCAAAGTCACTAACAGCACAAAGGATTAACCAGATGAAGTGGCAGTGGGCAGAGCACATAGCTCGAAGAACTGACGGCCGTTGGGAGAGAGAGGTTCTCGAGAGACCATATACTGGAAAGCGCAGGTTAGGGCGGTCACACTAGATGCAAAGACGACCTAATAAGGTTGCTGGGATTACAAGTAACGGCAGTTCATGTTAAATGGTTACATGCATACCCAATTTCACCACTGTGGGGTCACTGGGTACTCTGTGAATCTTTGTGAAGTTCCGTTTCTGTTATGGCTTATAACTTAAAAACCTAAACAAGACTTAAAATAAAAATAAAAATGATGTAAAAATTTATTGAATTTTTACCTTTCATTAAACGTCCTGATAATGTAATTTTACACATTTTTAGCTGATTTAGTCACACCAGGATTGTGCCATCACTCCCTACCTATATACTAAATTTCACGATGATTGGATCAAACGCTTCGAAAGTTATCCTCGGTCAAACATACATACATACAATGCCGATTCGTTCGAGTTGATTTGGAGTTATACCGGATATACCTCAGTTGTATGTTTCTACTAGCTTCCACCCGCGGTTGCCGATAAAAAATAGCCTACCTATGTATTAACCCAGGTTATAATCTACATACGTACCAAATTTCATCGAAATCGGTTCAGCCGTTACGACGTGATTGAGTAATAAACAAATAAATAAACGAACATCCAAACATTCGCATTTATAATATTAGTGTGATTAGGGCCTCGCCTGCCTTACGTGCATATTATTTTTTTATGCAGTCTTCATTCATATGCATTTTTTATAAGTTCCTATAATTCAAAGACTCATTAAACTAGTTTTATGTTGTTCTGCATTAGCGTTTATAATCTATAATTCATACGAAAACAACATTTTGTAACTTTAAGTGCTTCTATAAAATGTGCGTTTTTTGTTTACTTGTTGATAACAAACTTACATCTAATATTAACTAAAGTCACACTATAATACTTATTGTTTTTTTAACCCTCGATCTTTGAACAGGCTTTACCGATTTTTAACAAATATTTTTTTTAACATGTTTTTTTACAATCAAAAAACCAGCTGTCTAACAAAAAAAACATTAGTATCGGTTTTTTTGTTTATGATGTCAGGGATAAACAGCCAAAGGCTTTAAACTTATAATACTCCTCTTTTTATGAAGGGGTATAAATAAAATGTGTTGCTAGTGAGTCGATAAAATACGTATTCTTTATCTGTGCTTATATTTTATTAATTTTTAATCTGTAGGTTAACGTGATTGATTCATGATTAAAATGTCAAGGAAAACATCCACGTGGGAAGATTATGTGGTTTTTGCTGTACATAATACTTTTGCACGAACTATTATTATTACCTATTTTTATTCCAATCAAATATCTTTATAAAAACAATTATTTACGATCGAGCGAGCGACGCATCTCTGCTTCAAGTCTAGCTAAATTTGCTTTCTTCTGTCAGTTTCCTGGTCGTATACCTTGGTCGTTTCTTGGTCTACGGGTCGTATTTTAAACAGATCTAAACAAAACTTGGTATACCTACAGGTTTTACGACTTTATAGAATTTGTTTGTCATCAGGGATTTTTGATTGGAGTAGCACTTCCTTCAAAAAGGCGGCTACTAGATATCTCCGCCTTATGAGATCCGATTTCGATGGTTCTTTTTTTATTTGAAAGGTTATTGACGTTAAATTGGTCTGATCAAAATTTGGTGAAGATCGGATGAGGATCCTCGGCGTGATGAGTAGAATAGCTCCTCAAAATGCAGTATGTAATAGTTACAAAAAAGTGCTCGCGAGGTCTACTGTTCGCAAAATTACTAGTTTACTTTACTCTTCTTCTGTCATGCCAATGGTTTGTACATTTTTGATCAAGCAAAGCGAGATCTCCAAATCAACTGGGGCAAATTGGCGTTGTATATGTATATGTATGTTTGTTTATCCGAGGATAACATTCGAAGCGTTCCGATCCGATCATCGTGAAATTTTATACATAGGTAGGTAATGATAGTACAATTTGGGTGTGACTAAATGAGCTAAAAATGTGGGGGGGGGGGGGGGGTTGAGATATTGGGGTTCAAGGGGGGTAAAAAAATGAAAACAAGACTATTAAGTCGAGAGGAGCGTCAAATGAAAGGTCTTCGTTAGTACATTTCGGCTCCATTCTTATTTTTAGTAAAGTCCTTGTAGTTTTGAGTTATTAACCATAATAAAAACTGAACTTTGATCCCACAGTGCTGTAATTTGATATGCGTACCTATAGTTTTAGTGACACAAATTTAGGCAACAGTCTGAAATCCAGAATAACTGCAATTTGTACCCCAAAAAAGGTTAAACACAATACATGACCTCCCGTTTCGTAATTTCCATTCGTAATTTGAATGAAACTGTAGGTCAAGTAAGTTGGTTTTATTTCATGGCAATATTTCGATAGACAAAGATTTCAAATAATATTTTTTTGTTGTAATCGGAGACTCGCGAGATGCGTTCGCGAGGGGCGAACCACTAGTATTAATAGTTGCAAGAAAGTACTCGCGAAGTCTACTGTTCGCAAAATTATTATAAATAATTAAATAAATATTGCTGGACATTTCATACAGCGTTATCTAACCCCAAACTAAGCAGAGCTTGTACTATGGGAACCAGATAACTGATAGAATACATATATGCTTTTTTTTTGTAAATACGTACTTATAATATATAGGAAAACATCCAGACCCGAAACAAATATCTGTAGATCATGCAAACATTTGTTTGCATGATATAGGTTCGAAACTATATTGACATTGAAAATCAGTGTTGGTAGGTCGTCTTTTGTGCAGGTCATAGGACACAAATGACAGTTAATCACGTGAGGCATGGTCTGGATGGAGTGCCCACAATCACAGCTGGTTAGTGAAGGGTCTCGCATTCCCCGCTTACAGAGTTTTTGTACTGCCCAACCTCAGTCGGTTGATGGATTTTCAGATCGGCCACGGAAGGTTGTACTTTATTATTAAGTCATAAGGTTTTTTATTTTTCTAACAGTTTTTTTATTGTCTGTGGTTTATAAAACCGAATAGTCGTTCATCGGAAGTGAAACTAGTAAAAGCTGTACCGCGTCATATGAGCGTAATGTCGTTTTTATGCGCGCTTAATAACATTATTGCTTTTTAATCAACTCTGCGTGCGGGCTTTAGAATATTTAAAATGTCCAGTATATTTTAGAATTCATTGCTGCATTCTAAATGAGAGACAATAATAAAAAAAAAAAACATTTATACAAATGAAAAAAGAAAACGTACATTTTAATGCAATCATAGGTTGTTGCTGTGCCTCATAGCTATGTTTCCAATTTTGAAATATTCATGATCGTTTTCCAACCCAATTTCCCAAGATAGAATTCTGATTTTTCGTTTCATAAAATGATAACTTTTTAACCAAAAATCATTGGTAATCTCATAAAGGTATAATATGCATTATTTTGACTTATACACATTTTAAACCGTGAGTAGGTATATAAAATTACGAGATTTCGTATTAAACTCAACAGATAACAAACTTGCGTAAATAATGTTAAGTCTGAGTGGTAAAGCGCGTTTCAGTAGAGTCCCTCATGTCAATGTCACACGTCAAAGTCATCCCAAAAACTTTTGAAATTGGAACAAATCTCAGCGGCCGGTGCGCGCGGGTCCGTAAGTAGGAAGTCCCGATTAGCCGTAATACGCTCAAGTGACGTTCGTCCTAACCAGCTCAACTTGACCCCTCTGTCTCTTGAACTCAGGTGGTTTTTAGGCGGGCTCCACCGGCATTGGGGGTCAGGATGTGCTGGTGAGTATATTGGCTCGATTGGTCCACCGGATGCTTGCTCAAGACGGTTGCCGTGTTACTAGTCGGTATGTTTTTGTTATTTGTAATACCTATGCAATATCGGTCAAGTCTAGACCGACAAGACAAATCAAAGTGGCAATGCGTAGCCTAACTAGAGTAAGTAGTAATTAGCACTTTCAACTGAGTAGGGTTTTATAAGTAAGCGCCTATGTTACTCTTGAAAGCAAGTTAAAGTTTCGATCTCAACTTCTATGTTGGTGACTTTCGGGGAGCCAAAAAACATCGACACAAGAATTGGTCACATAATAATTACGATCGCAAACTATATCATATCTATTATATGTATTTTTAAAAATAATGTAGGTATATATCAGTTATCTGGCTGACTTTGTCTTTGGTGAGTTTTTTTTTCTGGCCAGTATAAGGAAATCCTTAACTAAAGGCCATAGAGAAAAATAAACTTACTCTGTGGACTAGGGACATTACCACTTTCAAGCAAAGAGTAATAATTGTATTCTACCAAGAAAAAGCACTCGTTGGGTGTGTGAAAAGGGGTGTTGCACTTTGTATGACAGACAGAATTCTTTAGACATTATTCTTTGTGTTAATAATCGTAAACCTGCGTAAATACCTAATGAATCATGAGACGGTCATTCTGTCTAAAACACAACATGGTCTAAAAGTGATCAAAGTCACCGTCCACGGTACAAATTACATTTTACGCGGACCTAACTTATTGAAATGGCTCAAATGACATTTAAGTATAGCTCCTTATTTTGTGGTGTTCATAAAATCTTAGCATAACTCTGCCGACAAGAGATAGTTTATCTGGTAGAAAATGTATTCTGTGAATTACTAGTAACACTGAAAAATGTTTATGGTTTGCAAGTTTTGTCGGATAAAAATCTAAAGCTCTGTTATTTAAAGGCTTTGGTTTACACCGCGTAAAATTACGGCTTCATATAAATATTACGATTTATTAACGAATAATAAAATCAATGGCACTAAAACAGGATTACCGCCATAAGGTTCGTTATCGAGATTCGATTATTGCGCAATCGATTATTACTCTCGAATCGTACCAATTAGTATGATCGATTTGTTTTGGTGTTGCTATAAATCATAATTTGTATACCACCTGTTATTCGAATGTATGATCCCTTTAGATGTTCTAAATATTGGAGATGGTAATTTAGAAAAAAGGTCATTGCACTCTCCCTTTCTATTTATGCTTTAGTTAGCTTAAATAAATGACTAAGCGCCTATTTCACGAACACCGAGTAACTTTGACGGCTAAAAACATGCTCTCCTTGTCTGGTTTCATGTGAAAACAAAAGACATATATGTATATTTTATCCGTTACCTAATACCTACATAAAAATGATATGTTTTAAGTGAAACTATAGGAGAGCCGCCCAGCAGTGACACATAGGGTAAAAAAAAGTGGCACTCCGGGAGTGCCGATAGAAGTGAAAACTTTAATAAAAGCAGACTACACTACAGATACTTATATACAGAGGTATCAGTAGCAGTCAGTGTCAGTAGTCAGTGACAGGTGTCGGTAATAGTGTCGCGTGTTCAATGGTTTTTTCCCATCTCAAAAAATGCTCAATGCGCCTAAAGTAGTTTTCACTTTAAAAAAAATTACCAGGCAATTACTAAGTCATGACTAAACATGATGTATACTTCGGTCAATTTAATTCGTCACCTCTTCAGACAGAGTGAATGAAAAATTTGCATAAAAAGCCAATAAATAATCGTACTTAATATTTATGTTAATTATGCCACATCCACAGTAGCAATACTCAGCGCACCGCAAGGTTACAAATGAACGACTTTACAGGTAATTAACTACTAATGACTACACAAAAAAGACATCAAAAACTTTTCTATCAATCATTTCTATAACGAAATTATTCTACGGAACGAATGAAAGAATAAAACTCACTCACAGATTAGAAATACTGGCCGCTTGTAATTCCAAATTTGAATTTTTACAACGAAATTTAAATTTCGTAAGAGTCGGGTCAATGAGCATTTGTTTTTCTAGAGGAAGGTCAAGTCGATTGCCATATAAAAGTGGGTAATGGTATTTTTGCGAATTATCTTAAAAGAGATGTTTTTGCATGGTCCTACTAATTTGAATCTAGTGTCTGTTTTGTCAGTCCGCATTGACCTCATTACCGATTTAAATGCGGCTTTTTTGTTTGCGGGATTTTTATTATTTAAACAATGTATTGTAAACCAGTCAAATATGGATGACAAAATTAAAAAAAAAAACAATTTAAGTATGTATGCTCATACTAATTACAAAAACAATAGTTTAGACAGGATAGTGGTTGGTATTCTTATATCACACTTGTTTGGATGTTTGTTTGTTGGTTACTCAATCACATCGTAACGGCTGAACCAATTTCGATGAAATATGGTATAAAGATAGACTACGACCTGTATTAAAATATAGGCTACTTTTTATCGACCAATCACGCGTGCAAACCCGCCGGCTTAAGCTAGTTCTTCATAATCCCATGCAACTGTTGAAATGACTGACAAAAGAAGTAATTTTAATACATTTTGTTGGTGAAATAACAGACCCAAATCAAAATAAGACGGCGCCTTTATGATGAAACCTCTGACTGACCAACTCAACTCTACCATCAAAAAACCATTGTCATCCTATTCCAAACCTTATCTCTATTGCAATACGAGTTATACATTTGTAATAGAAAAAGACGGTAGTTGTTTAAATATGTAATTTTTGTCTGCTGTCAAAATTTTAGGAACCGGAAATGTCAAAACGTTAGTTTTCGACGTTCGCGTGATGCGCTTGCGCCGTGAATACTGTAACTGTTGTTTTATTACTTTTTAATTATTTATTTTAGGATTTTGTATGAATGAATAAAGTACCTATCTTTGATATTATAAAAAAAAATATTTGTTATATTGCCTTTTTCAAGTAATAAAGTAGATACAAAACTACGAAGATAAAAAACTTAATCTCTTAAGTATTAATAGCACAAATCAGTCTAGCACGAAAACAGCACAAATCAATGTAAATAGTCAACCATTTTTTTGCAAAGCACTAGTTTTTGTTAGCAGTAGTAAACAGGTTGAACTTTAAAAAAAAAACTATCTCATTACTTCACAAAGTATTTTTGATAATAAAACTCTACGTGCGAAACAAAACAGTATCGATAATCTCACGATAGTGAAGTTATAACATTTGTGCACAGACCGTGGTTACCGAACGATGACGTCACGCTTCCATGCCCCCGACGCGACAAACATAAACCGACCCCCCATCTCTCCCTTCTCCGAAGAAATCTAAAACAAGTTCCTCAGACCACGTGTCTTAATAAACTGGTCGTTAGATCAACGATTTCGAGGAGTTCTTTTCAAAGTTCGAATGTTTTTTAAATTGCTTTTTTATTGGGCTAAAATTTATGGTGGCCAGTTCCCTTTTGGCGCCAAACGTCTTTTGTCTGTGGATTGTGTTGTAACCTTTTTTGTTTTTTTTTTCAGGTATGTTTTACAAACTTGTTGACACTTCTGCGGTTCGGTAAGATAAGTATGATTTATTTTATTAATACTAAACGGTTTTAGCAAGTCATTTGCCAATATTATCGTCAACATTTGGTAGGTACCTATACTATCTTTCTAATAACAACCAAAACAAGTGTTTGATAGTCAGAGGTGACAATGTAATCTAAATTGCAAAAATAAAACATTGTTAGTATGAACCAACATATTTTATAAAATATTTTCGAACTTTTTGTTATCCATTTCCTGTCAAAAAACTGAATCCATCCGTGAATTCTATTGAAAAAATATAATTTTATGTTTCGCCATAGTTTTCCCATACGCTAGCGTAGTTAATAGACAAAATGGCGGCCGTCACGGGTGACACACACGGTAATGACGGAGTTATCTTAAGTGTGGCATCGGCCTTAGGTGCATCCGTGGCGATCTTGGCCAAGAAATTGTTTTTTTCTCCATTGTTAATGCAGTTTTTATTATAAAACTGTAGTTTTAAACTAACTTGTAGAGTCATGTCTGTTTATTTGATATTACGTTAACATATAGCTCGCCTGATTAGGACTTTGAATACTAAACTTTTTAGTAAAATTATAATAGTTAAATCCATACCCTGCAAACCGAAACACATAATGCATATTGACATGTTCCACATCTTGCCTTACTAATTATTATTAAAAAGATGTATTAGTTTAGGAACTTATTAGACACGTCGTTGCAGAATACACACGTACTTACGAAGTTTATTACTAGTATTATATCGCTAATTAAGGTTTATGTGGATTTAGGTAGGTACCTATGTTTAGTTTATAATGACGAGTATACTCTAAAACAGCAGGTGTTTAATCGTAAGTAATAAAGAAATTAATAAAAATTACATTTTAATAACTAAATAAAGGAATATGAAGTTATAAATTTTTTTAAAGGCAGAAATATATTTTTATATAGGTATTTAATTACAAAATATTAATTAAAAAATATAAAAGTTTTATCTTGTGTCAATACTTTTTGCTTTTTTATATAATATTTAATTTTGCATTGTTAAATAATGGAAGTATATCTGTAAATTGTGGATACATCGTTTATCCTGTCCATTGAAAGGTTGTCTGGCAGAGATTGCTTTTAACGATAATACCGCCCATTGTACCCATTTGTTTGGTGTGCAATAAAGAGTATTTCATTCAATTTTTAAAACTGTTTTTGTTATATAGTAGGTACCTACATTATTATACAAGGGGCGTAAGCGATCAATTGCATTCGAGTTATTTTGGCGTACGAGCGAGTGAAAGCGAGCGAGGACGCTCGAAGCTATTGATCACTTACACCCGCATAACTTTTCATCACGAATGAGAGGTAACTAAAATATCTAATGTGTTGTACTGAAAAAAAAACACTACTAAAGCCTCTTTTATTTAATAGAAATAAGGATTTGTGTTTTGTTTTTGTAGCTATATTATGTATACTCCTCATTCCATTTTCAAACTGATGGCTCTAGGGACTTTAATTGCATTTACGTATCAGGTATCGAGCTAACAATAACCAAGTTTGAAAGCATGAGTTATGAAAACTTATTTTAAACAGTCCAACCTGTTAGAAGTTCTTTTTAAAACAGGCGCGGTTAACACAACACATGTTTTTGCCAGTTCCCGTAGCTTCCGAAATGGAGCCCGTATCCGTATGTCAAGTTGTTACTGCGTTTATTCTGTGTAGTGGAGCCGCCTGTCGAAGTAGCAGATGTCGACTATCAGCCTTATTTATTGGATTTTAATGACTGATCGAATGCGCCACGCGTGCGCATTGGTGCGGTTAAAAAAATACGTATCTACTTTTTATGGGGTGCATTTTTAGAAATATATATATCTAGCATTTTTTTTATAAATTTTAGCTTTTGCGATTAGAGTGTTGTAAAGTTTCTAATTATTTTAATTTAATTTTTTTGTATAGCACTAGGTAGGTTAGCATATTTTTTTAGTAATGTTCTCTCTGTTCACTGCTGATCCATCCGCGACTTTGCCGTTATAAAAATTTAAAAAACAGTTTTGAATTAATAATATTAGTAGGAAGTAAGGATAAACAAGAACCATTTCTTAATAACTTAAAAAATATAAGATTTTTAAACCATCGCATAAATTACGAGCTGGTGAGATTTTAACCTAATACCTTCCGTTTGACTTCAGAATGTCTTATGCATTTTCATTAAAAATACATATGTCAAATATTACAATTTTATCGTTTTCATCGTTTGGACTACTTTGTCATCAACATTAATTTTAGGCAGCCCCGGATCTAGAATTTTTCCTAACCGCGGCAGAAACTTGAAGTAGCGCCCCCTCTCCTCCAGCATTTGAGGGTGGGGGGGGGGTTAAAGTTTGATGCGTTCCAAATCAAATGAACAGCCAAGTGAACTATGTAGATGGATGCCAAGCGCTTTCTGAAAACAACATACGTTGTTTTTAAACAAACCTAGTTTTAAAGTAGAATTTTGCGCCCCTTGAAATTGCTGCCCGAGGCAGGTTTGCCCTCCCCCTCCTAGACCCGAGGCTAACATAAAACCTGAAATCTGCATAGCTGTAACGACCGAACAATTCGCGACCACCCAACTAAAATGACAATTCACTTTCCTTGATAATCAGCGTATGACATTATCCCAAGGGTAGTAAAGTAATGATTACGGTCGGCCCGACAGTGCCCGACCTGCCTACGTAAAATTCAATATGGTTGTACAACCATAGTACGTGACGTCACATCCATCGGGTGGTTGATTCCAGTCATACTTGGACGTCTATTAATTCTTTTAATAACATGGTGTTTTACATTTTTGTACGATCATGATAGATTTCATTGTCAGGTATAATGTTTTATTGAACATTTTATTACATATTCTTTTATATTTATTCCTTTAAGTTTACATCAGAACTATTAACTATTACTCTATTAGCATCTCTAGTCAATAAAAGGAATGTATAAATTGGATTGGTTAAAGCCTAAAGGTTAATTCTTATTTTACTGTGTTTTAACACGTGCATTAAAATCACATTGTCCACTATAGCAACATCGTGATCACAACCTCTATCCCGCAGTGAACGAGCAGATTTTTGAAGTGAAAACTTCTTTATTTTTTTTTTTTGAGGCATTTTTTGAGATGGGAATAAACCATTGAACTCGCAACACTGTTACCATTACCGACACCTCTGTATATGAAGTGAAAACTTCTTTAGGCGCGTTGGGCATTTTTTGAGATGGAAAAAAACTATTGAACTGGTAACACCGCTACCAACACCTCTTTTACCTATTTTTTTTTATTTATTTGTTACAATGTTAGTAGATACAACCTGTTTTGTTATGTACGACATTAATTTAAAATACACATCCGGAATCGTATTAACTGATTTGAGGCGGATTTAATACCAGTAGCTTGAATATTTATCCAGTAATCGATACATTTCCAATAAACAATGTTTAACGTAAATTGGCGACGCCTTTCCGATACCGCTTAGTCAGTTTATATTACAGGTGCCTACTTACATGATGAATGAATATGATTTGTTTACCTATTTCATACAGGCTGGAGTTAACAACTTACTTAAACTAAATCTAAATTGAAATGTTGTTTCGTATGAAAATGTCTACGCTTCAGTGGACTCTGTGCTTCGCAAATAATTTCTTTCTCCAATTTTGTTTTCTGTATTTTACATCTGCCCCATTCTTTAAGCTTAGCGTTGGTATTTATAAATACCTTCAAAAATCGTTGTGCAATTAAACTTTATTTCGTTAATTCCTGTTTTTGCAGGTGATGGTCGTTTTGAGAATCTTTATAATCTACACTATCTATATAATTATAAATACGTGAAGAGAAAACTTTGTAACGCTTTTAAAGCTTAGGTATTGCGCGCACGGAGGAGTGTGGTGTGAGATTTGTCATAGTCAAAGATTAATATAGAGAAGGAGGGTCGATTCTAATGCGATTTACGCCCCTAATGACATAATAGAATAGAATTAGGCTCATTGCTTTCTTATACTGAAATAAAATACAACCTCCATGACAAATCCTTATTTCTATTTAAAATAAAAAAGGTTACATTCATAAATGCTGAAATCAAATACAATTTTCGTGACAAATCCATATTTCTATTTAAAATAAAAAAGATTACATTCATAAAAACAGAAATTAAATACAAACTCCATGACAAATCCTTATTTTAATTAAATAAAAGAGGCCATAGTTTAGTAGTAATAAAAAACAATGAATACCGAGAACGCAAATTTGGTTTTTAGCAACAAATTGTTATTAGCTTTTTTAATTTGCTTGCATTCGTGATAGAAAGTTATGTGTTAAACTCGGGTGTAAACGACCACCTTCGACTCATTAACGTCCTCGATCGCTTGTATAACAATGTACTATTACTTTTATGGGAGACTAACGCGAAATTAGGAAGGAGGCGATAGTGAGCTATATGGGAGTGGGGTAATTTGGTTATGGACAGCAGAACGATAGGGGCCTGGAGAAAGAGGGACTCTTTGTGATGAACTCTTTTTTACAGAAGCAGCCTTATAGGATATGGACCTGGTTGAATCGAGCTCATGTTGAAGACGCACCTTAACGCTCAGATTGAATCACCAACAGTCATTATTGTATTGTGTTCGTGAGATTAACCTCAGATGGTGCAATTTGTCCTTGAAACCAGACACTGGTAATGACTTCACTGCTCAATCTGATCTCAGATTGATAATTTGATCCTAGATAGATAAGACAATACCGCAAATAATGCCTTTCCAAAATACTTACTTTGCAGCTACTTCCTTATTCGGTATTAGCATGAATTTCATCTTTCCAAAAGTTTTCTGGTCATTTAGCACCATGTCAATATACAACTGCATTGGTATCTTTAAAGTATTACTTGAAAAAAAAAATCATTGATAACAATTATCAATAATATTGGCCCTAATATTAAGCCCTGAGGTAGTCCTATCAAAATGATTGTCAAGTTGGATTTATGGACCCTTATCATTATTGGATCGACGATTATAATAATGTTATTGTATTAAGGTAAAGAAAACTAATTGTGTATGTCATTTTTTACGGGTTGTGACTATTTGCGAGGCATTGGGGAAATGATGTATGTAAACACATTTCATCCAGATACGATGAGTAAAGAACTTATAAGGGTAGTTATGCAGTGTTCCAGTTTGATGGGAATGGATGCCGATAAATTTACAGATACACAAGACTTCGCCTGTCATGATGACGGATGTAATGCAATGGTGGATGTAACCCGTAATATAATGCAATTGCTAATGGCAGTAATGATGAGATATTTATGAATGAAAGTGTGCAATTTTAATATTTTTTCGATAATAATAAGACGTAACTAACTAGATATGCGTATGTTTAGATATTTCTGCTGTTCAGTTATCTAGTGAATCGCCACCGAACGTTTATACAGGAATTTAACCACCTTATCATCAAGGGAGCAAGTGTCATGGCTTTCCAAAAACAAATATTTAATAGGTTACGCTTTAGTATAACATCCATCACACTTAAATTAACAAACAGTAAATAAAACTAGACATCAAGAAATACAAGTTGCGGTTTTATCGCAAAAAGCGATCTCTTCCAAACAACCTTTGGATGTACTGGATTTCATGTGAAGGGATAAGAATCGGACAGTAGCTTTTATAAAATAATTAATTATTGAAGTAACAGTATGCACACAAAAACACAGCAACACGAAACAGCATTGCTGTGTTCCGGTTTGAAGGGTATGGTTGCCGGTGAAATTACAGGCACATGAGGCTTTACACCTGTATGCCTCAAGACGGACGCGGGGCAGTGCATTGCAGGGTGACCTATTAGCAATACTTTGCGATGGTTACCACTTAACATCAGGTGGGCCATATGCTTGCCCCATTAACAGGTATTATAAAAAAAACTTACTCTACAGTTCACTGAAACCCATTATAAGTGCATCCACAAAAGAAAAATTGACAATCACTAGACAATACGAACATAGAATTATTTAAAATAACAGTTTTGTCGGTACAACATTTATTTACGCCCGGTTGATCGCGTATGTATGTATGAGTGAGGATGTTGTGTATGTGTGATTGAATATAGGATGCTTGCTCATGATTGATTACTTAGTTGCTTTCTAAATTTATGATGTATGTATAGCACGGATTATTTTTATTTGTTTTTTTTTAAATGGCCGTTTTGTCTTCATTAGTTAATTTTGTAATTGCTTGGAATGTTGGAATTTTATTGCTATGAGTTAAACATTGTTTTTTAATTCTGTAAAGTCATGCAATACAAAAGTATTTAGATTTAAAATGCTTAGCCACATTTGGTTTACTCCGAAGGTCTTTTTTATCTATTTTTTTATCTTCGTCACCTATATAAAATTAAATGCAGTTCGTTGGTAAGCGCATCACTTTAGAAAGGCTGGATTTGAAAGGCCAGATTTGGCTTATTTTTTTTTATAGGTAGTCCGAATAAAGATATCTAAAACTTGTCCTATTTTTTTTTATTATCTAATAACTGAAGTGCTTTTTTCTATTAGATTTTTGTATGAACTCAAGATTTGCCAAAACTTACTTATGACTTTTTGCATTAGGAAATTCATTTCAGTACCTAAAGATTATTTTTTTACCTATGCCTGTCCCACTAACCTCCATTTCTCTTGATCTTCAGCCAATTCGACCGCGTCTTCCTTAGAAAGCAATAAATATATCATTTATATTCTGCTTTAATATTGTTTATCAATCATTACACATTTATATTTTTATAATTTTAATATATTTTTATGGTAAAAAAATCCCCATTACATTTTTGGACTCTGTCTTACCACTATGTGGATAACATCCCACTACGTTATCCATTAATGTAACCCAACATTATTATTCTGACACTTCGTACGCATTACAATACTAAATGTGTAGATAACCTAAAAATAAAGTTAAACTCGCTGTTGCAACTTGACTTGATACCCCATTTTTATCCCATGGGACTTGATTTATGAGATAAAAGTAGCCTATGGTTACTTTTATCTCATATATATGGTTACAACGTGATTGGTTCACAAACAAACAAATAAATAAACAAACATCCAAACTTTCGCATTTATAATATTAGTGTCATACTTCTCTCGCATGAATACTATATCTTACCTAACAGTAACAGTGTAACTGTTTGTTGTTCCAAAAGAAATTAAATAAATTAAACACCCTGTATGCTTATGCACATCAATTATAAAAGCAGCGTGCGGAACCACGTCCATCCGAGGGCGCTTGCACCCAACATTCGGAGGTCAACACTTAGACATGCTAATATACACCTTAATCTGTAACCCTTACAATTCGTATTCGAGAAAAACGCATTCGAATTACAAATTTCGAAAGGAGATTGGCGAACATTTAACTTATCTAGGTTGCCTGGAAGAGATCGATTTGAGCGATAAGGCCGCCAATTGTATTACCTTTTTTATTCTGACTTAGTTGTTATTTTTGTATTATATCTGTTTGTGTGGTAATTCAATAAAGAGTTATCTATCTATCTAAGAAAGTGGGTAAGTATCTATTTATCATTTTAAAACTCTAATGATAGAAACTCAACGACTAAAATGGATTCATCCTAAAAATAGTCAATAAATACCCTTACAATACCATTTTTAAAAATTGTATTCTATATTTACTGATAAACTTCCATTATTTATAAATACAAAATAAAATGTATCAAAAAAAACATCGCAAAAAGTGTTTGACCCCGACGTGATTTGAACACGCAACCTTCTGATCTGGAGTCAGACGCGCTACCGTTGCGCCACGGAGTCGGTTGAACTGACGCGCAAAATAACCTAACATACTGTAATATGCTATACCTAGTACCGATTTTGTCTTTTTTACAAACGCAACGATGTAATTTACTCACCGCAGAGCTCAATCAGTACTTATCAAAAAGTTAAAAATACAAATATTTTTTAAGAAGAGGAATTACCGGTCGTAGCTTCGAATAAATTGATCCAAGATCCTCGTGCGCGTCTATTTAATGAGATTTTTTGATATTTTTTCGCTCGTTGCACAAAACTTTTTTTTATACCGACCTGCAGATAGAACAAACATTACCCACCTGATGTAAAGTGATCATCGCCTATAACAAAGTATTGCCTCTTAGGTCACGCACCTTAGAAACGTGCCTTACTATGCACAGCCCTGCGTCCATCAACTTTAGGCATACAGGTGTATAGCCTCATGTACCTGTAATTTCACCAGCAACCATACCCTTCAAACCGAAACACAGCAATGCATCTTGGCGGCAGAAATAGTACTTCCCCGGTCGAGCCCTTTCACAAGGGACTCTACTGTTTCTATGCTGTGGCCTATACCCAGTAGATAGCTAGGTATTAAATAGATACCTAGATCTTTTTCAAGCATGTAGAATGTTAAGGTAAATATCACAGTATTTCGAAAGAAAATAATAAAAAAAACCATAAAAAATTCTTGAAATTTCATGCCGCATTTTACTTAAAGCAAAGAATTCTCAGAATTCAGAATACTCCGTTGAGGAATGCAAGTACATATTTTCATCACGACCATATAAGAAGAATGTTTTAAATAATGTAAAAGTATTTTTATGTAGCGACTACTTGAGTCAAAGAATAAAACTAATTTAGTAATTTTAATTCAGAGAGGTTACTTCATATTTTCTAGAAAAAATATACCTACAAACCTTTATTTTAACACTTTATTTTATAACTTTGAGCACGAAGACGATGTCAAAAATTAATTATTAATTTTTTTCTTCGCTTATGATATTGAATTTTACTTTTCTTATAACATATTTTTTAGTTATTTATTTACCCATTCCGGAGCCAGTGCCACTGCAGGGCCATCTTACAAAAACGTTAAAGTAATACCTATCATCTCAAAAAGTTTCAAACCCGACGAAACTTCAACCCGCAACGTAATTCTACTTATTAACCTAATTAGTTGAACCTCCAAATCAACTTGGGCAAATCGGTGTTGTATGTATGTATGTTTGTTTGTCAGAGGATAACTTTCGAAGCGTTTATCAAATTATCATGAAATTTGGTACATAGGTAGGTAGTGATAGCACAATTTTGGTGTGATTAAATGAGCTAAAAATGTGTGGGGGTTGTTGAGATATTGGGGTTCAAGAGGGGTAAAAAAACAAAATGAGACTATCCGGTCAAATCGCACGTCCCATAAAAGGTCTTTGTGAGTTTCGACCCAATTTTTTTTTAGTTTAAACCTCGTAGCTTTTAAGTTATTAGCCATAATATAAACTGAACTTTGACAAAATTCACAGCGTACACCAGTGACCCCACAGTGTTGAAATTTGGTATGTGTATAGCTTTAGTGACATAAATATACGCAAAAGTCTGAAGTCCAGAATAACTGCAATTTCTACCGCAAAAAAGTATAACCATAGTACATGAACTCCCGTTAGCTGTAATTTGAATGAAACTGTAGGTCAAGTTAGTTGGTTATACATTTCGTGGCACTATTTTGATACCTAGTCAAAGATTACGAATAATATGTTTTTATTTTTATGGGACACTTGCGAGATCTCAGTTCGGGGCGAACCACTAGCTAGCTCACTAATTTCGACCCTGACGACGTGAAAAGGGCCTGTAGCACCTTGTATTAAGAGGA
This sequence comes from Philereme transversata, assembly GCA_963924445.1. NCBI lineage: Eukaryota > Metazoa > Arthropoda > Insecta > Lepidoptera > Geometridae > Philereme > Philereme transversata. Next base: position 23,768,379 of record OZ004346.1, read on the forward strand.
AGATTGGGGGTTCAAGTCCCGTCTGGCTTAAAAGTTTTTGAGATAGTTTAAAAACTGAATAGATTGTACCATCAAAACCAACATAAATCTCGAACTACAGGATTACAACAATAAAAGCATTATACAGTTCGTTGGCTATGCAAAATTGCACACAAACACACCCAAAACTGACAATTTGTTACAATTAAGCTTTGAGATTATAATCAAACATCATAATCATGCAATTAAAATACTTTAAATACTACGTAAATTACTATGAATACTGTTTTGTTAGAATTTTAGTTATCTATTGTTTAACGTTTTATGGCGTGTAATTTAAATTTATTATATATGTTTTTAATTGTAAACTGTAAGAACAATTTGTAGATATAAGTCAGTGTGATACAGGTTGCTTCGGAATTATGATAAGCCGAAAATACTGGTATTCAAAATTGGTGATACTATGCTAAAACTGAACCACTTTTCATAAAAATAAAATTGGAATTCAACATATTTTTTTAGAAACAAATTCATTAATGTAATTTCTATTTATTATTTTTTTTAACTTTTAGGTTTTTACGTAAGATAACTGTATTAGTATATTATTTTGTCGTGTTCCGACTGCGCACCACCGGTACAGTACATCGCGCGCGGTACCGCTCGGTGAGAATAGTCTAAGAGACAACTGAACAAACAGTACCTTTCTGATTCGAAGATGAATATACAGCGTACGCCACCGGGTCACCGGCTAGTGAGTGCAAGTGGTAGTGGCGGTGGATCAACATCCAACTTGTCAAACTATGACGAAGACGAAAACCGTGTTCAGAGGCAGCCGAGAAAAAGAAAGGAGCGAACTGCTGAATACGACATGAAAAGAGATTTAGCAGACTTTCGCAGCGAAATTATGAATTTCTTTAGAGAAACTACTAAAGCCCAAAACGAAAATATTGGCCACATACACAAAGAGATTCAAGAGATAAAGCAAGAGATTAAGACAACCACAGAAAATCTGACGGCAGAATACAAGCAACTCCATAATGCTGTAGAAAACATTACATCTGAGCATAAGATAACGCTTGGAAAAATTGCATTAATCGAGAATGATATTACTCAACTTAAGAATGCACATTCTGAAAAACAATTACCAAAAACCTCATTACAAGTACAGCATGACATGGTTCATGAAGTGCAAGAAAGATTAGTGCGAGAGAAAAATATTATTATTTTGGGGATTGCTGAGAAAAAGGACAAAAGTCTCGTCGTAAGAAACAACCACGATTTTGAAGAAGTTTGCAAAATCATTTCAACTGTGCAGCAGGACTGCCCCAAACCCATAAAGACTATACGTCTGGGTAAATATAGTGATGATAAACACCGACCCGTCAAAATCATCTTTGAAAGTATCGATACACCGAGATCTTTGTTGAAGAATAGATCAAAACTTCCGGAGCCAATCAAAATTTATTCAGATCAAACACCTACACAAAGAAGCTTTATGCAGTCTCTAAAGGTTGAATTGAAACGTCGTGAAGAAAATGGAGAAACAACCCTGCAAATAAAATACGTAAAAGGAATACCCACTTTAATTAAAAAAGCCACAGAGTCAAAAAACTAAGTACCGCCGCGCCTCATCGTCAGCAGGGCTTGGATGAACGAGATAATAATATAATATACCATATAAAGAATCGATACCAAGACTTAACATCAAATTCATCATTTTTAAAATTCTTTTACGCTAATGTGAGAAGTATTCAGGCACCAGGGAAATTCGAAGAACTTCAATGTATACTGAAAGCAATTCCCTCGACCGTGCATGTAATAATTCTAACCGAGACATGGTTACGATCAGAACAAGATGCAAAAATTTACAGCTTACCAAACTATGCACACGTATATAACTACAGACATGACTCTAAAGGGGGAGGCGTATCAATTTATATACACAGCAGTATCAACTACGAGCTTACAGAGGAAATGTATAAGGATGGTAATAACTATCTCTGGGTGTATTTATCCAAGTTCTCTCTAAACATCGGAGGCATCTACAAACCAGGGGAAACAAACGTTAATAACTTTTTGAACACATTCTCAGAACAACTGGAAAGAAGATCAAGAACGTTGGTTTTCGGAGATTTTAATTTGGATTTACTTACCACAAATAACTATACCAAACGATATCTGGATATGCTAGATGAAACAGGATATACAATTTTGAATAAAATAGATAAACGTTACTCTACACGCCAAACTTACACCACTAATACTATTTTGGATCACGTCTCATCGGACTTAAACAAGAATAATTTTCAATTTGCTTTGATGGAGTCTTCGCTATCTGATCATAAACAGATCTACTTAGAACTTGCAAAATACAAAACACAAACCAAACAGCGAATCCAATACGAGACCGTCAACTACGAAAATTTACAAAAAAGTATTAATGAAACTACCTATATAAATGAGGAAAATGAGTATAATAATTTAGAACTTTTTGTAAAAACACAGATAATAGAAAATAAAATATTTAAAACGAAAATAACAAATCTACCGCAAGATGATTGGATTAATAAAGATGTCTTAGATATAATTAACAAAAGAAATAGCCTATGGCAGCAAATGAAGACCGATAAAGAAAATGAAGACTTGAAAAATAAATTTATAGAAGAAAGAAATAGAGTAAGTAGGAAGATAAAAAAGGACAAAAGTAGCTACTATTTGAAAGAGTTTAAAACATGTGAAAAGAGCCCGAAAAAAATGTGGAATCTCATTAATACCTTAGCCGTAAATAAAATTAAGTCGAATAGTGTCCCACCCAAAATTTTGTTAAACAATCAAGTTATTACAGACGGAACACAAATTTGCAATGCTTTTAACGATTTCTTTTCTTCGATTGGAATTGAATTAGGTAACAAAATATCCACTAAATATCACCTTCACTCTGGCAATACGTTAATGTATAGCCCTGAATATGTGCACGACATTACACTTACTGAATTTCACCCCTGTTCAACTAATGAGGTAATTAAAATTATTGAAAACCTGAATGAAAATACTAGTACAGGCATCGATGGTATTAGTACCAAAGCACTAAAATGTATAAAGAGCTTTATTGTCAAACCGTTAACAGACTGTATAAACAAATGTTTTGAACGAGGCATATTTCCGGATAATCTTAAATTGGCAAAAGTGACCCCTATCTACAAATCTGGCGTAAAAACTGATCCCAGTAATTACAGGCCCATCTCCGTATTACCGGTTATATCTAAAATTTTTGAGAAGATAATCTACACCCGTCTGAATGATTATCTGTCTGATAAAAAATTTCTCATCAAAGAACAGTATGGATTCCGGCCAAAATCAAACACGCTTTCGGCAACCATCGACCTAATAACAAATATTAAGACAAACATTGATGCAAGAAACCTATGCCTAGGGATTTTCATTGACCTTAAAAAAGCGTTTGATACAGTTAGTCACTCTAAACTACATGAGAAACTAATAAATCTGGGTGTTACCGGAAAAGCCTATGACATTCTTTTATCTTACACCACTAACAGGCAACAAATAGTAAAAATAGGCGACTATACAAGCACACCCTGCAAAATTACATGTGGAATTCCGCAAGGTTCCATCTTAGGCCCATTGCTTTTTCTCATCTATGTCAACAGTATAAACAATATAGGACTATCAGGTAGTTTGACGTTGTACGCGGATGACACTAGTCTTTTTTATTTTGGTCAATCTATACAAGATATGGTTGATGAAGCTCAAAAAGACCTAAATACACTTAATGAATGGTTTCTACATAATCTTCTTACAATAAATACATCGAAAACATCTTTAATGATCTTTGCTGCGAAAAATAAATTGATTCCATACTATACCCCACTTAAAGTAAATGATACTATAATTTGCAAATCGAATCAAGAAAAATATCTGGGGCTCTTATTGGATGATAGTTTATCTTGGAGACCACATACCGACCACATCCGATCAAAATTGATATCTCTAACCGGAGCCCTACGCAAAATAAGTGGCTGTTTACCCCCAAAGGTCAGAAATACAGTCTACAACTCTCTTGTAAAGCCCCATATAGAATATTTAATTGAGATATGGGGATCAGCATCTAAAACCGTTATTCAAGATTTACAAATATCACAAAATAAATTAATTAAACGACTTTACAACTACGATTACTTAACACCTACCAAAATACTTTATGAAAAAACAAAAATATTAAATGTGACGCAAACATACACACTAAATATGTGTGTCCTAATAAAAAAGATTTTGAATAAAACCATAAAAACCAATATAACCCTAACTAAAAAAACGTACAAATATAACCTAAGAAATAAAAATAAACTCTATGTTCGCCAACCTAGAACGGAAAAATACGGAAGAAAGAATATATTATTTGAAGGCGTAAACATGTATAATAAATTGTCAAATGAAATAAAAGAATGCCAAAGTTTTTCAATGTACAAAAAGAAAGTTAAGCACTACATTATCGGAGTCAAATCACTTTAGTTAAATCATTAATTCATTACTTTTATTTATAAAATATTACATTACTCTTTTAATTACAAAAATATTTATATATAATTTACTATAATAAAACATGTAAAATCATAAAATAATCCTAGAATATTCGCAAGACTTCAAAAGCATATTGTAATAAAACAGTTATGTTACTCCTACACTATTTTTACGCACACATTGATTTTTGCATTTCGTATTCTATAACATAACTGCGCCACAGTGGTCAGTTTTCTAGGCACCTTCACTCACACATAGACCGAACTCGCACACACTCTTACTCCTTCCGATCAAAACAACGCCAGTGAAGTGGGTAATTATTTATTAAAATTTACCCACAAATTCATAGTATTGCATTTTTGTGATTTGTATTATCTTTAACTATACTAAAGTAACAAGTATCTATAGCTCAATAAAACGCATTGATTGTCACCAGCACCTATTAATATGTACCATAAATATACTTAGGTCTTACCTAGGTATTATAAAACTATATCTCATATAAGTGAACTGTATATAATATTAAGTTCTTTTGAGAATAAAATCTTTAAACCGATATTATTATGTTAGGTATTTTTATTACATTCTTTTTTAGTCATTTAGGGTCTGTATTTATAATTACCTTTGAAATACATTTTTTTCTTGTCACGCCTTACCTTCTTTTAGCACGACCAGGATGACTTTTAGATAATGCTATTAGCATTAAGACCTCCTAGCACTATTATGTTTTGTGTGAAAGTATTAAACAAATAAATGAACTTTATTGCCTGCTTTAAAATTAGCCATTTTTAAAATGATTTATTAACAAATGAGAACGCCAACAGCTTACATATTTTCACATTTTACAAATTTTAACATTGAGTTCTAAGAGTGATAACTACCTATGCCTATTTAGAGGCGTACACAACACTGAATCGAGTTAGATAACATATTTAAGCAACTTATGATCTAAGATTTTATGAACCTAATAAAACCACTTACTGCTATAGGTACTCACACATTTAAAAAACCATTTTTAAGTACAGTTACCAACTAAATTAGTAGGTAACAAGTTCTTAACAGGTTTCTTGGTCCTATGACTACCTCGTTCAGGATGTTTGAGTTGATTATAAAAAAAATTACTTAAAACCAGCTAAGTGTGCAATGAAAAACATTGGATTACAAAAAGTCGTAGAACAAAATTTGTTTGCATTCCTGAGGACAATGACTCTTTCGCGTCAACATACATACTATTACGAAGCACCCTGTACCATAAGTACGGGTATTTCTGACTGAGACCATGACATTTAAGATTTATAAAGGTGTTTAATTATTGTAAATTTATTTTATTTAAATATCATTTACAATTAAATAAGGTTGCTAAAGTCAGAGTCGTACAGAATTCACTTTTTGTGATTGTCGATATGACAATACAAAATTCATAAATATTGAATATTTTTCACACATTTTACAAAACAAACTGGCAGGTGACTCCTTGACAGTTACCTGTTACTCCTGTCAATTACAAGTTAATAAATTCCTTCCAAGACATTTATTTGCAATTACTTAGGTTTCAATAAGTAGGTTTTTGCTGACCCCACAATAGAGCAATTATTGGACAAAGAAAACTGTAATTTATCAAAAGGCCGCAGGGTATGGATTTCTTTGTTAGATAATAAGGTTGATATGTCCTTTCGACGACAATGGCATTAAAATTTAGCTTTTATTGCGATTGCATACATCATACTTTTCTTTGAATATCTTTATCATAATTGCTAACATCCTTCAATTACAAGAAATAATCTACCCTGACATATTAATAAAAAAAACGGACAAGTGCGAGTCAGACTCGCCACCGAGGATTCCGTACAAATTTGTACCGACAGTTTCGATGATTGATTACGTACTTTTAATAAAGACTACATTTTTTATGATTGATTTACAAATGTATAGTTTTTAGATTGTTCCCTGTACTTGTAGTATAAGACGATATTACTTACCAAACAGAATTTTGATTCCCTTGAGAGTGTTGAAATATACGTTTTTTGCGGCATAAACGGCCGTATCTTTTTTTACGTTAACATAGAAGTTTGATTTTTTCACAGCTTCAAGGGACTGTAGACTTGATTAGATTTTGATTTACACTCGATACCTCCACGCGTTCCCGAGATTCGGTCTTAACAGACAGACAGACGGACAACAAAGTGATCTTATAAGGGTTCCGTTTTTCCCTTTTGAGCTACGGAACCCTAAAAATCATGTACTTTCCGGTACAAAACGACGCAACATTGAAAATTTACAATATTTTGTTAATCTGCATAAAATTAAGAATTTTGACGATAAAACTATTATTTTTACGACATGATCGGTAATCGAACAGTATATAAATTAATTAAATTTACATGATCGGTGTTTTCGAAACTTGTATGTGTTTTTCTCCATTGTGTTGATAAAAGCTAAATCCACCGTCTTAGTTGCGCGAAAACAGTTCGTTTTCGGAATCTATAACACAATCCAAAAATAATACGAAGAACCTGAATTAGTACCGCCAGAAAATTACTAATATGCAGATGTTTTTAAATCTGAATCTGTTTAAAAATCTAGAAATGTTTGTCTTTTTAGATCACTGCTTTCTTCTATTTTTTTTAAACACGTTCTCACAAAACAAATACATTCAATAAACCTTAGAAGGTTTGTCCTGACCGTAACACAAAGCATTCCTCTTAATTAAATAATTTGCATTTAAAAAAGTTGAAATTAATACTAACAGAATACTGTAGTATTGGATAAACAACCTGCATCATTTTTTTGCTATAATATGATTAGCCTATTCGGGATATACCATGACAGATACCATCGCTAGCTTATGTCACCTCGACCTCGATAAGATTTGGGCATAGGATGATCTTTGACTAACTTATATACTAAGACCGATGTATTTACTATGTTCTAGCAAATAAACGTTATATTTTGTTTTATGTATAGTTTGATTCATATAGACACCCCAAAGTAGAAAGAAGTGTTTTAGATTGATCAATATAGGCACCTCAAAGTCGAAAAAAGTGTTTTAAATTGATCAAAATAGGCACCTCAAAGTAGAAAGAAGTGTTTTAGATTGATCAATATAGGCACCCCAAAGTAGAAAGAAGTGTTTTTGATTGATCAATATAGGCACCCTAAAGCAGAAAGAACTGTTTTAGTTTGATCAACATGGACACCATAAAGTAGAAAGAAGTATTTTCGTTTGAAACCTTGTCCTATGTTTTATTGGTAATATTATTTCTATATGTAACATTAGTGAGATAATAAAATGATATTTTCTAAATTTAAAAGTCGGTGTTAGCTCTTAGCTATGGCTCTTAGCTATATTTGGTGGAAATCGGTACAGCAATTTGAAAGATCGTTGTTTGATGCTAAATTAAATATAATATAAATATAATATAAAATAAATAATTGTAGACCTACCCAGAAGTTATCTAAAGAAAAATCACTGATTAAAACGGGTATTTATCGCGTATGCACCTTTTTTATTTGTTATCCCGACGTTTCGACTGTGATGCAACAGCTGTGGTCACGGGTGGACAAATACCCGTTTTAATCAGTAATTATGTACAGTGATCTCGAAAGTTTGAAAAATACTAAAGAAAAATCGTTTTAAAAACATCGTAAGTCAACGAAAACGCACCGCAATCACTCATGCGCCTGAGAAACTAGTTACGCACACAGTGTATGACCGTATGACGGTCACACACACAAACACGCCTCATGTCTCTTGCAATCAGCTTTTAACGAAAAATGAGTTTTAATGTAATAGTTATTAAAATACGAATGCATTACGTGGTAGCAATTGAGAGCACAGGTATTACTGACCCCGACTTTCGATCCTGAGGTCGTGGGTTCAAATCCCGCACGTGTAATCATATATTTTTGCAATAAAAATTGTTTATACGTTAGTATCGTGCGGTGATTTTCAACTACAATGCTTAAACTAACCGATAATAAATAAATTTTAATGTAATTTAACTCCTTTTTTTGTGTTAAAGTGAAACTTCTACGGTCGTCGTCGAGTAGATACTATTACGTCTACTGTGCGCATGCGCACACTAAACAGACCCTGATATGCATCGACCTACCAAGTAATTATATGTTTACAAACAACCGCTAGGTATATGTACGGCGACGACATATATAGCTAATATAGAGACGGGGTCCAAATCATCGATGTTACCAACGTCTTACGTCAACGATATTTAGTGTTGCTTTATGAATTGTATTACTAGGGTTTATTGATATTTTAGTATCAGAAAGTAGGTTTATTGAAATACTTTGTTTTTCTAGGTTTAGTTATATTTATTTATTTGTATATATGTGTCTTGTAATTTAAATTAAGCCTCTCCCTCTACCAAATATGCACTACATACCAATAACTGTTTGTCTGCATTACACAAAGGTTAACTGGAAGAGAATGCTGTCTAGCATTAAGTTCGCCTATGTACAGATTATTTTTATTTTGTGCAATAAATCATTTTTCATTTATTCATTCTTGTATAAAGTGACAGGTTGTCAATCAAAGGTTAGCTCAAGTCAAGACTTTTCGTTACTAATATTTTATATTATAACTATGGTATTTCTTAAAAACCTCTAAAAATGACCAATAATTAGCTAACCGTTAAAAGTAAGACTCTATTAGTAACCCACGATAACACCAGCATAAACCTCAGTGGTTTTTGATGCTATTTTCTAAACATATAACTGTAATCTTTGATAAAACAGTAAATTAAAAAAAATATATAAAAATATCTTTCTTAAGGTAGTAAGTAAGGTTGTTAAGTCTTCTTAGTACTCTGCCACTAATACATTGATAAAAAATAAGACGTTTGTACGTACGAAGGTAATTATTATATTTTATTTACATATATTATATATATAATTAAGATTCAATGCTACCTCTTGTTTGTATAAAAATACAAAATACATACTTAATAAAAAAATCGATGCATTTTCGTAAGACATCAATGACAATTCTTCTATGCAACTTCATAATTTTTTTTATCAACCTATATTTTCCCACTGCTGGGCAAAGGTCTCCCCCAAGTCTTTATAGCTGTCAAACAGATTGATCGAGTATGCAACACCACGCTGCGTTCGTTGACAGGCATGGCCGAAGTTGGAGAAAGACAGCCAGGCTCGAATAGGATTGGGCGGGACACATTAGCAGAATGCACGAAGATAGGTGGGCTAATCTAGCTACAATCTGGAGGCCTGATGGAAGACGCGGACGGGGTTGCCCAAGAAAGCGTTGGCAAGACGATCTTGTTGCCTTCGACCAGGAATGCGGAGTATCGCACTTCAAAAAAATCATTAATTACTTATCGATAAAAAATCATCGACAGCAACCCATCTCTACATTGGACGTCTCTAGCACGTAGACAGACAGTGCTATCAGAATAATGACAGATCTCGAGTCTCTCGACCACGCTACGTGAGGCAAAAATACCGCAAGCAAAAACAATCTGGTTTTACTGGAAGTTTTTCTTTGATTTTGAACCTTATTTTAGTACAATTTAATTTTGAATTAACGAAAAATATTTTGAAGATGTGGCAACAAGTTGAATGATCAATGGAACATGGAAATTATTCATCAAAAATGTATTTTCTTCGAATTGCGGGTACCAAATAGTAAAAAAAGTTTCTTATTTTATAATTTTGTAATACATTTTCAAAAGATTAATTATCTCACTTCTATCTATCAGCAAAAAGTTCTAGCTAGGTTCAAATAAAAGTATTGATGATCATAAAAATGATGATCGACACATACAAATATCTACAAACTTCCTCTAAGCACCATCATCAATCATACAAATGTACTAGGCGCTCATAACACCACAGGCGATAGACAATCATTTTTCGCGGCCTTGTGAATCATCGGCCACAGATTACGCAACATCTTCTACAAACATCACAGATAATCCGTTACTAACTATTATTTTATCTACGGTAAAACATTAGCATACATTGACCAGTTTATATTGACCTCTCGTCACTGAGTAACTTGGTAGTAATAGGAATTGATGAGGGCTCAATTTTAATTGGATAGGAAAGCGTTCGAATAGATTTCCAAACGCCATCGCCATCTAGTGAGTTGAATTGTAAGATTAAATATTTTCTACTATTTTCTCGATAATTAAGTCGGGTTTAGAGGTAGGCAGTATTTTTCTATTGCAGAAAAAACTTTTTCCAAAGGAATTTACTTGAACTTGAGAAGGATAGCACTTGTAAAACCGGATTTTTAGTTGCAAAAGCAAAATGGCTTGAATAATAATAATTTATACAAAATCACATCATGCCTCATCACACAATGATTTATAGGAAAACTCGGCCACAGTTTATAAAAAGAACAGCTGGTTTATTTTTGCAAAATTTATGTGAAACACATAAATTCGTAGCGAAATTTATCACTTTCGTTTATGTATAAAATAAAACTATTGTAAATACCATAATAAAGATATATTGCTGGACATATCACACAGCGCTATCTTGCCCCAAACTAAGCAGAGCTTGTACTATGAGAACCAGATAACTGATAGAATTACTTATATACTTTTTTTTGTAAATACATACTTATCATGTATAGAAAAACATCCAGACCCGAAACAAATATCAGTAGGCAATGCAAACGTTTGTTCCGCGGCGTGAATCGAATCAGCTACGTCCTGTTCGTGGTTTGTACGTGGTTCAGACTAGCACAGAATCGGGAATAATGGCAGAAACAAAGAAAGGCCTATGCCCAGCAGTGGGTCAACACGGGCTGAGTATGATGTTCTTGTTTTTATTTTATTTTCTGTGCAATATGCAATATTTTTATTTTTATTTAATACTTAACTTTACCTGGTAAATCACAAGTACTAAACTAGCTATTTCAGCTATATCCTGTACCGTGTCGACCGTCGCCCAGCAAACTGGCACAACTTGACTTTTCAAAGATTCAAGTCAAGATTGATTACGGCGTTGTATTGTAGTTCTCACGGTCGACCCATTATTTACCTCGTAGGTAAATATGTACTCGCGAATATTGTGCGTGTAGGGGACAATTTAGAGGAAATTATGTGGTAAGGCGTCCGTATGGCAGCACAGTGCCATCTGTTAGCGGTCATGTTTATACCATTTATGACTTTTCTGTTGTTGTACTCGATTGTTAATTTTTCGTTATGATATAAATAATAATATATCTTTATGCCTCTGTGGTACACATAAGTTGGACCCATCTACGTTTAATTTTAAAAACTTACCTTGTTACCAAAAAAAGTTCAACAAAACAAAAATCCTTAACAATTTTTGCATAGGATTTTTTTAAACACGCTCTAAACAGTGTTTATTTTTTTTTTTGTGGTAAGACCCTTTGTTTATAAGCCTTATTTGAAGCAAATAAATGTTTGATTGATTAACGACCTCCGTGGTGCAATGCGTGGTTCGATTCCCGCCGCGGAACAAATGTTTGCATCATCTACATATATTTGTTCCGGGTCTGGTTGTTTCTGTATATAAGTATGTATTTACAAAAAAAATGTATATAAGTATTCTATCAGTTATCTGGTTCCCATAGTACAAGCTCTGCTTAGTTTGGAGCTAGATAGCGCTGTATGAAATGTCCACCAATATTTATTTATTTATTATTATTTATTTAATTCAGGCAACAATAGAAAAATACAAGTTATTAGAACTGAATTCTACTAACCTTAGTGACTATCATAAATACTACATACTTAAAACTATTTCATGGCAATATTTTATGTTAAAGCAATAATTTTGAAGTGAAACTTCTTTAGGCACGATTGGCATTTTTTGAGATGGGAAAAACCATTGAACTTGCTACACTGTTACCGTTACCGACACCTCTATATCTGTAGTGTAGTCCGTTCAAGTTTTCACTTCTGTCGGCACTCCCGGAGTGCCACTACTTTTTTAATAGTAAATCGTTTGACTCTACCTCACTGATGGTATTTGATGGTCAAAGGAAGGCTGTTTCTTATTTGGAAGCAATTTTTTTGTAATAAAACACAATAAAAATTAAATTCAGTTTCATCAGTTTAAACCGTAAGATGAGTTATGAATATAAAATGTTTTATAAAGGAAATGTTTACCAAAAGATGACGACCTCTGTGGCGCAGTGACCGATAAGCCGGCTGAGACGCCGGAGGTAGCGCGTTCGATTCCCGCTGCGGGACAAATGTTCGCATGGTCGGCAGATGTTTGTTCCGGGTTTAGATATTTTTCTATATATTATAAGTATGTATTTACAGAAAAAAATTATATATTATATCAGTTAACTGGTTCCCATAGTACAAGCTTTGCTTAGTTTGGGGCTAGATAGCGCTGTGTGAAATGTTCAGCATTATTTATTTACTATTAATCAGTAGAATGTAGACCCAGAAACAAACAAATCATGTAGGTAGATAACATATTAGTTCAGTCCCTTCTGCGCAATAGCTTACTATTCCCGCAAAATACAAAAAAAAGACGTAATGTGGCGACGGATTTTTTTTACTAATTATTTACCTACAATTCGTTTTATGTATTTAAACAACAATGCGTTTCTACGAAACACATAAAACAATATAAACCTCCTAAAATCTTATTGTCTGTTCTGTTACACAAAAAAACTGTCATCCAACATTCTCACGTACAGACTGACAGCCGAATTTCATTGTGACTAATACGAAAATAATTATACCTCTTCCGCCGGAGAAAAACCACAAAAACACAATTGCAACGTTGCGTGTCATAGAAACAATGTCAGTGGAAAGAAAACGGGGTTTTTTTGGCGTCTTTTCCCTAACTAAGACCTTATTATTAATGTTTTACGCTTCGTTTTGTTTTTTAGCTTGAAATATTATCAAATTCAAAAATATAATGCTCTGATGGTCTATACTATAGTCGGTTTCGCTGTATATTGAGAAATTCAAATTCAAAAATGGAACGCTGGGATGGTCTTACTATTAGTCTGTTTCGCTTTACGTAGAGGAGTTTCAAATTCAAAAAAATTGAACGCTCTTATGGTTTATAGTCGTTTTGACTTTATATTGAGAAATTTCAAATTCAAAAATGGAACGCTCTGATGCTCTGCAGTTGGTTTTATTTGGATCGTTTTAGTTTGAAAATATCTCAAATTAAAAAATGGAATAGAAAAATAAAATGAAGGAAATAAAAACTTTAAAACCGGGAAAACTCTGGCAACAAACCCAGATAAAACTGTAGGTACTCGTAAAAGTAATGATATAACCTCTTTATTGTTGGGCTTGGGGTATACAAATAGGGGTAATTTTGAGAGTTCTGGAAAAAATGCTAAAAATTGAGCCTTTGGGCCGTTGCGTATGATAACATATAATATGATTATAAACATTTTTCTAACCATCAATTTAGCCGTGCGCCCCGCGACGTTCACATTTTTTTTCTAACTACCCTTAACTTACCATATTTTTCTAAAGGTATGATTCCGATCTCGGCAGCAAGCAGCAGTACTGCCGCAGCACTACTGGTCCCCATACATTCTCTACAGGTTTATATGAACCACCATAGTGGCAGCACTGCTGCGGTAGCACTGCTGCGGTAGCACTGCTGCTTGCTGCCGAGATCGGAATCATACCTTAAGACTCATTGCTCGTTATGTAATTCACCGACACCCATACCCTTCAAACTTTGCGACAGAACAAGCCATTTTGTAAAGAATTTTACTACTAAAATGGATAATTTAGTGTTCTGTAACACAACACCGAGAATAAGCCCCGCTCTAGTTACCATCATTATTTTGATACTCGACTCCCCTAGGCTTAACTACCCTCAATCAAATTACAGAATTGACTTACGATCTAACGACCTTTAGCCAATAAACAAACTAATAATGTAGATTGTAACTATAATCCTCATTCTAAGGGCCGTATTCTAAAAGTGGATTCATCTGTGAATCGATACCTAATCGTTACCGTTTGACGATCTCCGTGGCGCAGTGGGCGTATAGCCGGCTGCGACGCAGGAGGTATCGGGTTCGATTCCCGCCGCGGGACAAGTGTTTGCATGATCTACAAATATTTGTTCCGGGTCTGGATGTTTTTCTATATATTATAAGTATGTATATACAGAAAAAAAGTACATAAGTATTGTATCAGTTATCTGGTTCCCATAGTACAAGCTCTGCTTAGTTTGGGGCTAGATAGCGCTGTGTGAAATGTCCACCAATATTTATTTATTGTAATCGTTGATTTTTAAACACCTTCCAATTTTATTCTTTGATTCTTGATGTGGTTTTAAGTTTAAGCTTTTTTACCGACTTCTAAAATGGACAAAGTTCGCAATTTCATAGTAGAGTTTCTTGTGAAAGGGCTCGTTCGGGGGAAGTGCTACCACCATACTTATTTCTGCCGCCAAACAGTATTGCTGTGTTTCGGTTTGAATGGTATGGTTGTCGGTGTTATAGGCACATGAGGCTTTACACTTGTATTTTTCAAGTTGATAGACGAAGGGCAGTGCATCGTAGGCCATGTTTCTAAGGTGCGTGACCTACGAGGCAATACTTTGTTATTGGCGATGGTTACCACTTAACATCAGGGGGGCTATAAATCAACTTGAGGCATACAGGTGTAAAGCTTCATGTGCCTGTAATTTCAGTATAAATAAATAATGCTGAACATTTCACACTGTGCCATCTAGCCCTAAATTAAGCAAAGTTTGTATTATGGGAACCAGATAACTGATAAAATACTTATATCCTTTTTTTCTGTAAATACATACTTTTATAAAGAAACAACTAGAGCGTGAACAATTATCTGTAGATCATGCAAAAATTTATTCTGCGGTGGGAATCGAACCCACTGCCCACTACGCCACGGAGGAAAATCTTCGTAAACATAATTTTTTCAACCTTATTTCCATCTATCCAATATTTCCTCAAACTAACGGTGGTTTTGTGAAACTGACAGTCGGAAATCTAATCCGCTATCAAAATTTTGGAATAAAATCTTTTGACATTTACATCAGCATGGTTCACCCCTCCACATATGCTCAATATTAGTTAACTAGCCAACAAGCCCAGTAGGGTTGCCAAATCGTATACAATTACACGTTTCGACAACCCTAGCCTTGTTATTAGGGTTAATCAAATCTTTTGTGTAGTTCAAGGGATGATAGCGAATTATGCTTTTAGTCTATTTTTGAGATTGTACAAAAATTACAGCCTTTTGTTATGATATTCTAAGCGATAATTAAAAACAACTCAAAGTGATAAAAACAGTCAATGAACGAATGAAAAAAAAACATTCATTTGTTGTTTGAATGAAAGGTTTCACGGCAGTCTTGAATCAAGCTTTCTGTGTACAGAATACATGATACTACATCGTGATTAACTGTCAAAAGAAATTAAAATCCAGCTTGCTTATCGACCCCTAAACGAATATAATGATTTAAAATTTTAAAATTTGATATATTTATATGCTTTGAAAACTTTCTTAAACGTATTTAGGCAATAAATACGATTAAGTATCGTTGCGAAAATCGCTCTTAGACGATATGACTTTGACAAGCAACCAAACTAACAACAATTTTAGACAATCAATATGTTAGTCACAATTTTTTTAACGAAAATACACGAATTTTTATTAAAAATAAATATAAGTCTTAATTGTAGATCAAAATAAAATACAGAACATAATTTTTACAAATAGATTTAGTACAATGGGCGGTCTTATCGATGATCATCAGGGCTTAGCTTTCTATCAGTGAAAGAATATTCAGAATCGCTTCAGTAGTTCCTGAGATTGCTCCGTACAAACAACACACTCTTTATAATATAAGTAGGTATAGATGAAAAGCTCACAATGAACTCAAAGCATTCAAATACCAAATAGTGATGTCCAATACGATCGACAAATTTAAAATATCGATAAAAAGTTGTATCGTCGACAAAACAGCACATACCCACTCGTCTTATAAAACGGTGTCGGCGAGTATAAAGACATTTCGGAGGAGACGGCAGGGCTTTCACCCATACCGCAAAAACTCCTTGTACCGGCACGATACAAATTTTATGCAGTAATGTTAGTACGCGTGTGAAGGAACTTGTGTAGTCCGCACACTGGTTCTTTTAATATTAAAAAAAATATATTATAAAACTTTTAAAAAGTGCATTATTTAAAAAACTTCGTATACTCATTAATATCTGTCCAAGCGAAGACGCCTTCCAGCTAGATGGAGTGGTGATTGTAGCTGGCAAAGATTGGATGAGAAGTGCCGAAGATCGGGCTCAATGGCACACCCTGGGAGAGATCTACGTCCAGCAGTGGACTGCTATAGATTGATGATGATGATGACACCATTAACTAAACAATACATAAATACTTATCCAACAGAAATGCCTAATAGACACACAAGAACTTTCTTTTTTTATTTAATAATTATATATCAACTAAAATATTATATCCTAAATATTAATTAAATATGAGATTGCTATAAATAAAGTGTACAATAAAGAATTTTCATTTTTATGCCCTGAATTTTGACATTTCTGTAGTATCCTTACTGATATCAACTATACTGTTGCTCCTGATTTGAACAGGTTCAAGTGACCTTGTCACATTGCAAAATTACATTTCGTAATCAGTTTAATGGTGTTATTGGGTTTATGGAACCTTTTTGATTTTGAACGAAAAGAAAGTGATTTAATTAAAAAGTTACAAGAGTTTTTGAGTGACTTCTTAACGGAAAAATAAATAGCCTATAAGTTACTTAAATTTCATAACGTGGAAAAAACAACCTTCATTTATTAATTATTTTTTAAGCACAGTCAGTGGCATAATTTATTTGATTCATCATCATCATCCACAGCCTGACTTCACCCACTGCTGGGTATAGGCCTCCCCAAGTTTGTGGCATCCGCCACGATCCTGCGCTACGCGACTCTAACGATGTTGTCCACCCATCTCGCTGCCGGACGTCATACCCTTCTACAGCCATTTATTTGATTAACATTTAGTAATTTTAAAATCAAGTTTTTGCAAAAGTTAATCCTACTCTTGTTCAGTGTTTAGTTTTTGTATCTTAAAATATAGGGACTAATCAAATGGAATTTACTATATATACCTACCAGTATTATAAAATCGAAAGTACTCGTAACTCTGTCTCTATGTCTGTCTGTTTGTTACGTTTTCACGACCAAACGGCTGGACTGATTTCGATGAAATTTGTTATACAGATAGATTATGACTGCGATTGGGACAGGCTATTTTTTACCCGACTGCGAAGAAGGAGGGTAATGTTTATTGACAAATCATGCGTGCTAAGCCGCGGGCGGCAGTCAGTAATAAATATGTACAAGTTTCTAATACAAATAAATAAATATTGCTGGACATATCACACAGCGCTATCTAGTCCCAAACTAAGCAGAGCTTGTACTATGGGAACCAGATAACTGATATAATACTTATATAGGTACATTTTTTTTTGTAAATACAGACTTATTATATGTAGAGAAACAACCATACCCGGAACAAATATCTGTAGATCATGCAAACATTTGTTCCGCGGCGGGAATCGAACCCTCTACCTCCTGCGTCTCAGCCAACTATTCACCCACTGCACCACGGAAGTTAAACGGAGTTTTAAAATAATTTATCAAATGCTTTAAAAGTTACATTGTAAAATAAACGTATGAATTATTTACTCCGACCCAATTTTTTTCATTTTTACCAAACAATGCTAATATTTCTAAGAAATGCTAACATTAAATTCAATGCGAATAGTGCTGTGTTTTGTCGATAAAAATGTTAGATTTTTATCGATAAATATAAAAATAGATGTAACGTATTTACATAACTTTAATTTTACAAAACAAACAGTTTAATCATCAAGCAAAATATCTATAGATAGCTCAACTGCTCCAGATCACTACCCCCAAGACACTGGCTGTATTGCGCTGTATTGCAATGCTTATGCGTTGACCCAGATAAGCGTCAGCTCTCGGATCACACGTCGCATAGACCAGACGCCCAGAAATAATTTTGAAAACCCGATAGGGTCCCGGTATCCCATGTACCCAGAGTCCATAGGTTATTGTTATTGGCCAAACACCTATCTGTCCCTCAACACTGTTGGGAGGCCCTTCTCTCTATAACGCCCATTTATTAGGTCTTGAGAGGATTCATAGACAAACCAAATTCCCTGAAAAAGCTCAGAGGATAAGCTAACTGAGTGGCACTGGGCTTGGCACAGCTCGAAAAACCGACGGCCGTTGGGGCAAAAAGATTCTCGAAAGACCACGCACTGGAAAGCGCAGAACGGCCCCCCACTAGATGGAAAGATGACCTGATAAAGTGGTTGGGTACAGACCGCACAAGATGGGTTGCTCTGGAAATGTGTAGAGGAGGCGAATGTTTATCGTGGACTTGATGGCTGTTGTGATGAAGATGATGATAGATAGACAACTCTTTATTTAATTACCACACAAACAGATATATTACAAAAATAAAAAAGCAATACCTTAATATTAAAGGTGGCCATATCTCTTAAAGTGATCTCTCTTCCAGGCAATCTATGGATGATTATCTACTCTAATGCAAAATAACATAAAAGTAGTTACAGTCTATGCACTTGTAATTTACTTTATCCATTTATTTTCACGTCGCAATAAAAAATCAAATCGGCCGATTCCCACAGAAATATTTCGTCAGAGGATGGTGGCATGCAATAGCGAGCATGCGACAGTCGGTCGGCGAAGTACAAAGAAATGTCGGACATAGGCCGCATAGCACCAAGAACTCGCTGCCCTCGAGTGTACAACTATTCCGTCACTACGGGGACCGGTTTATGCGAGAGGGTTCTATGAAACTGTCATTCATGGAAATAGGTGTGCAGTTTTTTGATGTGGCATTTTTCTGTGTGATTGTTTCGATAAATCTTTTGTTTGTAAAAAGTTGCTTGTGTCTAGAAGGGTAATGAACAAGGCATGGAGGAATATTAAATCACTTGGATCGTTCGTCGTATCTATGCGATTGTATGGTCAATCCTAGTATGGGGTCAAGACTGTAATGTTGATTGAATAACGGTACAATGGGAGATCTTATCGCTAAAAGCGATCTCTTCCAGACAACCTTTGGATGGACAGGATAAACAAAAATCAAGAGACAGCGGTGTAAGAGTACCTTTAAGCATAAACATACGTAAACAGAACCCATAAAATAATATATAGCTACATATTGATTATGTATAATAATAAACATAAACTTAAATACATACAAATAATATATAAATAAACTACACTACATAATATGGAGGATAAATAATATAAACACTAACTAGCAATTACAAGACAACGAAAGAAAATGGTTGTATACCTTGACTTTGAAAATAGGAAGAGATTGGGACGACCTTATGGACAAAGATAAGGCGTTCCACAGGCGCACAGCTTGTAATCAATAATCTAATTAAGCTTATAATCATAGAAGTTAGCCAGTTAATTACGCTTCTTTCTTGTGACATGCTGACAAAGATTGACAAATGACTTTACGCTAAAAATCGATGCTAATTCGACTTATAAAATCAACACATTAGAAGCCAACACTCATAAACCTATCTCAAATCAAATCCAACTCCAAACAGTATCAATCACAGAAACAGCTCAATTTGGCAAGAAATAATAAATAATTAATTAAAAACACATTAATATTTATGCATTGCTCGCTCCCGCATGAAGCTGTTCTTTTAGTTTAAAAAAAGACAGTAGCTCAACTGCATACTTTGCGAGGACTAAAACCTTGATTTTTTAAGAAGCAGGGAACGTTATATGGCGATCGTACTTTAGTATTGAACTAACATTTTGGCTTTACGTCAAATAAATAATGGAATGTTCTTCGTCGTCACTTCGTCGCATGTAAAATGAACTAAGTTAAAAAGCTGGAAAAATGACTTAATAAAGGTTGCTGGGAGCCGTTGGGTGCCTCTCAAGATCGGTCGCTCTAGAAATCTAAGGGGGAGGCCTATGTTCTTTCAGCAGCGGAAGGCTGTTAATGAAGACTACAGAACTTAGGATAACTCTTCATTATAACGGCGATTATATTAAACCCCAACGCTCCTGGCAAGCGGGGTCATAAAACATGAAACAAGCGACGATGATATTACTTTCTCGCTCGCCAGAAATTTTATTGAAAAGGAAACAAACATGTTTATTGGTTGGCCCCGTCTGCCACGAGTAATGGCGAAAGATTGAAAAATATTATTTTTCAATCTTTCGCGAGCACTTTACATAATTACTAATATGAAACGGGTATTTATCGCGTATTTACCTTATATACAGAGTTATGAGATACTTATATACAAAGGTGTCGGTAACGGTAACGGTAACAGTGTCGCGAGTTCAATGGTTTTTTCCCCTTCCCAAAAAATGCCCAACGTGCCTAAAGAAGTTTTCACTTCAATAAAAAGGTATTTGATATATATCTAGTATATATCCAAATATATTTGACGGCAGTAAAATACTGTAAAACGCTATCGTAAGAACCCCGATGTAAGAATACGTGGAGGACAGATTTATATAATTCTTTGCGGGAATGACCTTAACAAGAAAAGTCAAATAGCTAACTGAAGATACGAGCAGGTCTGGGTTCGATTCTTGTTCTAGGATATTTTTTAGCTTGTCGTCTTTCCATCTAGTGGGGGGCCGTGCGTGGTCCCATTCGAGACTTTCTGCCCCAACGGCCGTCAGTTCTTTGAGCTATGTGCTATGTACATTTGAGTATAGATTGGAATACAGAAGGCCGTCTTTCATCTTGGTCAGAAGTCTTCTCGACTTGAGACTCAAATTAAATGAATTCCTGTTACATAAGAGATTCTTACGCTCCTCTGAAATCCTTGAGTTGAAAACTCCTGCCCATTTCTCTGTATTTATACCCTCTCTTTTACTCTGCAGGCTACCATGTGGAATTCCGTACCTGTCTAATTTCGATATGCTCTCCTACTTTCAAAATATCAATTATCAAGACTATTCTGTCCTCATTTATTCACATAGATCCTCCATATATTGTTGACCTCCATGGCGCGGTGGGTGAATAGCTGACTGAGACGCAGGAGGTAGCGGGTTCGATTCCCACCGCGGAAGAAATGTTTGCATGATAAATATTTGTTCGGGGTCTGTATGTATGTATTTACAAAAAAGTATTAAGGTATTCTATCAGTTATCTGGTTCCCATAGTACAAGCTCTGCTTAGTTTGGGGCTAGGTAGCGCTGAGTCCAGCAATATTTATTTATTTATAGATTCTGTCCACCCAAAAGTTGCATATGATCGTTTTTAGCGATAAGGTCGCCCATTGTACCTATGATTTAAACATTATTTTTGTGTTATTTTTGTTTAGTTATATTTTAATGGTGAACAATAAAATCTATCTACCTATGAGAGTCAGGGCTAAGTCTTTGACCCTTGATAAGTACTTTTTGACGTAAAAGGTACTTTCGAAAGGCCCAAAAGTCACGGCCGACCAGTAAAGTAAAAGTTAAGATATGATATGAAAAACTTGTCGATAATAAGGACATAATCATACATTATACCATACCAGCGTCCACCCGCGGCTTCGCACGCGTGATTTGTCTATAAATAGTAGTCTATGTGTCAATCCAGGTAATAATCTTTCGACATACAAAATTTCTTTACAATCCATTAAGTAGTTTTTGCGTGAAAGAGTAACAAACATCCATACAAACTTTCGCGTTTATGATATTAGTCGGATTGTATCACAGTGTATGTATCATTTTGTATTAGGTAAATGCTTGAGAATACAATCTAGGTCTAAAAGTTGATAATTATATTTTGTATATGTTTGATAGTATTCTATTTTGTGTGCTAAATACACTAGTGGTTCTGTGAGAACCTCGCGTTCCCTTGGTCCTAGGAGGTCGATCCTGGTGACTCGTAAAGGCGGGGAAGACTGCGTAGTCTGATTGGTATAGGTAGGTATTAATTTTCCAAAAAATATTCAAAAATTGTAATCAGTTCATATACAACGCTACAGCAAACTTCCCCTCCCCCTCCCCCTCTCCACTCCCCCTAAATTTTTTTTTCGCATCATCTAGTCTAGAATGGAGCCTCTTAGTGTGTGTCTGTCAAATTTTATTGAAATCCGTCGATAAATAACGCTAAAGCAAACTGTTCCCCTTTTCCCCACTATTTTTCCCCAACCAAAACTCGCTAACGACTAAAACATTTAAATAAATCAAGGAACTTGTGTGCCAGTTTTCGTCTAAATCGGTTGTGAAATGCGACCTGTAGGCGAGAAGAGACAGACAGACGCTAAAGCATTTTTTGGCCAATCTCGGAAGTGCTACCACCATATCTATTTCTGCCCTCAAGCAGCATTGCTGTTTCGGCTTGAAAGGTATGGTTGCTGGTGAAATAACAGGAAATTACCACATCAAGCAGGCCATATGCTTGTTCTAACTCCAGATCATATAAAACTTAATTAAAAAACTTAAATTAAGGGTAAATAACAATTTTACAAATTTTCTTTAAAAAAAAAGGAAAAAACACTTAATATTGCGAAGTACAATCATCGGTCTTATTGCTATGTGTGATCTCTTCAAACAATCTTGAGATGGACGTTCTACTGTAGACTTAACAAAACTAGATCAAGAAACCTCTAAAATACTTTAAAATGTAAGCCATCTGTCACTTAAAACTTTGCCATCTGCTAGTTTGTCAATTTAATTGTACCAGGAAAGCCGTGTGCTTAAATTCCATATAAAAATACCTTGTGGTCAGTATGGCGGTCATAATATACAAAAAATAATAATATTACATTTATTTCGACACAGTTTACAAACACACAGAAACTGCATGTAATTTTTTAGGGTTCCGCAGTTGAATAACTTTTATTTATTTATTGAATTTACTAAAAGGCTAATAGAACTTTATGAAAAGTTAAAATCATATAAAAATGAAAATTTATTTATTGGGTTAAACAAGAGTAAATATTATAGTTTCGCCATTTATATTTGTCTGTCTGTCTGACCAGTAACGGCTGTTTTATTCGTAAACTATTAGAGCAGTTTAGTTAAAGTTTAGATACGTTTTAGTGACGCCTAGTCAGCTGAGAAAAACAAGACCTATTCAATGATCAGTGTAAAATACCTATTCAACGATAACCCGCATAAGAACGTGCGAGAGTTAAAAAAAATCCCAACTTCTATATAGGGGAGGTATCCAGCTTTACAGCACTAATAAAACATTTCATCGACCTAGACACGTTCTCAGAGATCCGGATGACGGAGTCATCTACACCAGACAGAGCAAACACTTCACAGATACACCGACCTCGCCGGCGAGGTCGACGAATCCTTCAGTCGCCGCCTAAACGAGGTTCAAACATGTACCCGGGCGTACACGAGGTTCTTACCTAAGTGGTGCCTTGCGCTAGTTGCCTCATCAAATTTACAGGGCTGAGCGCCATCTGCGCTCGCCAAAAGTTCAATTATGCTGCAACGGCCTACAACAGCAAGAAAAGTCATTAGAAAAAAAAATACAGCACTAATAGACTACGAAAAGATTGGACAGACAGACAGACGGACATAGTGAAATTACAAGAGTTCCTAGTTCGACTACGGAACCATAATAAAAATAAAAAAACCATTCAATATCCATTTTACCGATCGAAATGTACACGACCAATCTACACCAATATTTCAATAAAGTGTAATGTAAAGTGAATAGAATTAACTACCTGAAATACCAGCAGGTTAACTTCAATTTGAACCTTACACCTTTGAAATACAGTTCAGTTTATGGGTTAAGCTAGCGTGTACCTACTGTGACCTGGCTAATCGTGGGGTGAAGGTGGTTTTGGGATGGGATATATTTCTGTTAATAAATTATCGATATCGATAAAGATTGTGATTTAATATTGAAAAAAAAATCAATACACATTATTTATTAAATAAAACTATTATGTTAGAACATAAAAAAGCATTTACAATAAGATCTGTTTATAAAAAATCTACATGTCCCGCGCGCGGCTTCGCACGCGTGGTATATCAATCAAAATCACAATCTTTTTATTCATTACAATCACATGGATCACTTTAAAACGTCAATTTTACTACCTACTCCTTTGCGACCAAGCCAGGAAAGAAATGCAAGAAACAAGGCTGGTTGTTCTTTTTAATCATCTATTTAGAATACATACAATAAAGAAAATAAATTACGTCTAAATTGTAACATTTTTGAGCACAGTCGGGTGAAAAGTAGCCTATGTTTTAATCACGGTCACAATCGTTATATATACCAAATTTCAACGAAATTGGTCCAGCCGTTTAGTTGTTAAAACGCAACAAATAGACAGAGAGACAGAGGGATAGAGTTATTTTCGAATTTATAATATTAAACATGCATAGTTTCACATGGACTTACATGTTTTTATTCGCACCATCTTTTCTATAAATAAAATTACAATTACGGTTACCAGTCTCATTCTTGTGTCATTATAATTAACAAGCAATTTAGTCATACTACTACAAATAAATTTAGTCAAATTACAACTTTTATTTGCGTTAATTGATTTATCAGCTCATTATTAACAGCAACAACTGACTTATATAACAAATTAATTGCTTTAGTTCAACGTCAAAGTTATTATTACACATGTTAATAAATAACTGGTATAATCAGGGTAGCAATTACCTGTAGAGCGTGATTTTAATATGAACAGATCACTGGTATGATCAACTCCTGAATGTCATCACCGAATGTCAAGAATTATTAATATTTTAATTTTTTTTTAATATTGATGACACTTCTAGTTTATAGTTAGCGTATGCTTTAACATTAGATTGTTAATTGCTAATTTATAGAAATGTTTATATTGGTGGCTAAAAGTTTAAAAACTCTTTGTTGTACGTTAATTACTGGATTAAACCCAAGAAATACCGACCTAAGGTCAGATAAATTAAGATTTACTACATTATTTTTTATAACCTTGCTATTTTTATTAGGATTTCAGCCAATACTTTTGATTTCTTTCTAAAAAGAATCATTGACATATTAGTCCAATTTTATCTACATTTTTATCTCTATATTACTCTTTATGCGTAATGAAAAAGCAGCTTATGTTCAATATACGACCTCTGGGGTGCAGTAGACGAATAGCTGGGTTTGATTGCCGCTGTGGGACAAATGTACAGACATTTGCACCGGGTATTAATGTATATAAGTATCCTATCAGTTATATGGTTCCCTTAGTACAAGCTTTGCTTAGTTTGGGGCTAGATAGCGCTGTGTGATATATCTAATATTAGGTATTTATTTAATTAATATTTAATATAGTTCAAAATGCTCTGTATTTTATAACTACTCTGGACTGGTATGCTTCATACTCGCATGACAAGTACCATTACTGATAAGTGATCAATTTATTGCGAATTCGTGTAATCAATGCATAACCGGTCTTGTGACACGCGGCCGGGTAAAATATTGTGTTTTATTTGCGTTTATTAACTTTACTTGGAAATGTTATTGGTTTAATAAAATAAAATCTAATTATGCATAAAAACTAGATCTTGTTTTTAATGTGGGTGGATTAAAATTTATGTTAACATAACTGTCTTTATTTCTGTGTGGGTAGATATCATAATAAATTATGATACATAAAAATGTAATATTGTCATAAAAACTTTAATATTTTGATCACTATCAGTCTTACCGGTGAGTGGTCGCGTGTAAATTGAAGATTCAAAATGATCTAATGGTTTTATTGAAAAAAGCAATATTAAGTTTGAGTTTATCAAGTTTTTTTTAAGTAATCTACTGAAAACAGAAAATATTTTATATTTACAACTTATCCTAAACACTAACTTTTATGACTTTATCTACGATTCGTTTTATCGATAACAAAATCATCGACGTGTCCCACCCTTATCGCGTAACGGCAGACTAACGGTAGTTCGCACCCCTGACTCCGCCTACCCACGCTACCCCTATACATACATACATACACACAGTTGTCTGTATGTTGCAGAATTTCGAGTCATGAATATATTTGTGAAGTTTTTGAATAGTCTCGTTAGAAATAACATTTTAGAGCCGACTATATTGAAGTGCTATTTACACGTACTTGTTAAACAATAAAGATGATTGTCACAAGTGAAATGGGCGGTCTTATCGCTAATTTTCTCAGACAACCTTTGGGTAGAGAGGGTTTTAGGAATATTACAATAATCGTCGAAGTGCACAAACTATTAAGTATAAAATGTATAAGGCCGGGTGATTATTTAGTTATCTGGTTTCCATAGTACAAGTTTTGCTTAGTTAGAGGCTAGATAGCGCTGTGTGAAATATCCAGCATTATTATTATTATAAACAGTTAACAAGTTTTCAGGAATGTCTCTAATCATACCCGCACCGTTCCATACAACAAAAAACTAAATTTCCTCTTCTTTACAGGTCAAGATCTGGTTCCAAAACCGTCGAAGCAAATACAAGAAGATGATGAAAGCCGCCCAGGTAGGCGCCCCGCCGCCCAGCCTCGGTCTACCGCCCGGCAGCCCAGCCAGCAATAACCAATTACTACACGGTAAGGCTTTTTTATATGACGGAGATGGAACTAGGACGGCCCACCTGATGTTAGGTGGTCGCCATCGCCTATAACATAGTATTGCTTAGTACTCGTAGGTCACGCACCTTAGGAATTGCCCCATATCATCGGCAACCATACCATTCAAGCCAAAACAGTATTTAAGCAGTGTGTGCTTACAGTGTTAAAATATGCCACAGTAACTTGGACTCTCAATAGAGGCTTCACGAGAAGGCTCAAGGTCGCTTAGTGTGCTATGGAGCGGGCTATGCTTGGTATTTCTTTACGAGATACCTTTAATAACAGAAAGAATATACAATTACATATTTACAATAAAATATAGAAGTAACAGTTGAAACATCTAAATACCGTTGCAAACGATCTATAGACAGCTCAACTGCTCCAGATCACTACCAGGCGGAAGTGCCCTCAAGGCACTGGCTGCATTGCCCCGCTGAATTGCAATGCTTATGCGTTGACCCAGATAAACGCCAGCTCTCAGATCACACGTCGCTTTTACCAGAAATAATTAAAGAAAAGAAAAGAAAGAATTTTGAAAACGCGATGTGTCAGAACCAAAAAGTTCGCACTTTGAAAAATTTAGTTCTAAAGCGACTTGCCCAATTGATGAGCTTTAGATCTATAGAAACAGTGTCCACGTCTCCGCCTAAGGTTCCATCATCTAAATAGCAAACATTGAGTTTGAACAGAAATAACATTGTTCCGATAGATTAATTTAGAAGGTGAACCCAAAGTGAGATAAAAAAATACGAAATACGAATAATTATTATTTCTTTACAAGATTGAAACTGAAATGAGGAGTTTCTTAGATAAGGAATTACAGCTTGAAGAAATGACAGGTTTTCTGCCACAACAGCTGAAAAGTTCTCGAGGAGATCATGCACTGGAAGCACAGCGTAGGACGGCCCCACACTGTTGGAAATACTTAATAAAACCTGGGAGCTGTTGAGTGCAAGCCGCACAAGATCGGTTACTCTTGAAATCTATGGTCGTTTTTCTATGGTTGTAATATGATGGCTTAGTGAGATATACCTTGACTTCCGATCAGAAGGTTATAGAGTCTAATCTCGTCCATAAACAAATGGATTTTTGTCGTCAGAACGAAATACTAATATTATCAATTCGAAAGTAACTCTGTATCTCTGTCTGTTCGTAAGATTTTTATGACTAAACGACTCGACTGAACCACGCGTGCGAAGCATTGGGCGGAAGCTTGTATAATATATTTTAAGTTAAGTAATTAAGCATGCTTTGTCATTGCCTTAACCAACATAATGCTCGTATTTCATCTTCAATTCCTTTAAAGTAAACCAAAATTAAAAGCGTGGCTGGGTGTCAATGGATGAGACTCGCAAGGGACCGGAAAGAATGGCGTAATAAAGAGGAGGCCTATGCCCAACAGCGGGTGCAGACAGGCTGAGATGATGATGATAATGAAACTAAAATTTGTGTATTCTTAAAATGGGGGGAAATGGGAGAGGATGTATTTTCTCTAAATTACGACTGACTAAGCAGTGAGGATGGTAGATATGTACAAGCAAATAAATATAAGCATAAAAATGTATATATAGGTACATGTAAGCAGAATAAATTAATATGAATATAGAAAAGCCTGTTTATTCCATAACTTTGATACTAATTTCAACACATGCAAGCTTACCCCATCAAAAATCCTGTTTATTTATAAATTTATATAAGTTTCATTATTTTTCTCCCCTAGGAGGTGGTGGAAGCTCAAGCGGCTCCCAGCACTCCCCCTCAGCGTACCAGAGCGGGGGCCCTGCGCAGGCGCATTCCCCCACGCCCAGCTCCACGCCAGTCTCCGAGCTGTCCCCCGGCCTGTCCCCAACTGGTACCCCGTGGGACGTCAAGCAGCCCCCACAGCAACCCTGGGATGTCAAGGTCGGATATGTAAGAAACATCATATAGATAAAAAAAATGTGCTTTGTCACTTATTGTACATGAATATTATAAATGTGGAAGTTTGGATGTTGGTTTATTTATTTCTTTGTTTGTTACTCCATCACGTCGTAATGCCTGTAACGATTTCGATGAAATTTGGTGTGTTGATGGATAATGACCTGAACTCAAACATGGACTACTTTTTAGATAAACAACGCGTGCGAAGCCGCTGGCGTAAGCTAGTAAATTATATAAACATAACTTAATTATATTAGAGTGGGTTTCTGGGTTTCATTAATATTAGATCATGGTTTCTCATCATAAAAGTCACATGACGTCCACTAACATAGGCCTCCCTCATAAATATCCAGAGTGACTGATCTTGTCCGGCCTGCATCCAACGGCTCCCAGCAACGAAGTGCTTTCCAATGCACAGCCTCCATACTATTAAATTATTTTGCGTATTTTACATACTACGTGTTTTGTTACGTACGACATTAAATGAAGATACGGGTAGGGCCCACGGCTACTATATCTTGTTGTAAAATAGGTTTTTTCAAATTTAGCACCCTAGAAAATTTTAAATTTTCAAACTTCCTTATTATCAAGCCCTAAATATCAATGAAACAGCCTGTATATAATAGATAAACTAATGATATTAATTCATTATGTAAGTAGGTACCTGTTAAACTGACTATCGTCATCGTCGAAAAGGCGCGGCCGATTTACGTTAATAAAATTTAATTGGAAATGTATCGATTACTGGATAAATATTCAAGCTAAAATCAGTTTATACGATTCCGGATGTGTGTTTTAAATTAATGTCGTGCTTAACAAAACAGATTGTATAGCCCCGTATAAAGATAAAGCGATACTAAAGAATGAGACCAGATCGTGAAAGAACTATTATCCTAAACCAGCATCTTGTTACAGCCATCAGCGGGCCGGTCTCCAGATGGCAGTTCATGTGACGTAAAGCCACCTCACCAACAATCCTGGGATCCGAGAGTTGGATACGTGAGTAGCATTATTTTGAACTACAATGAACATAATTACTGATTTAAACGGGTATTTATCGCGTATGTACCTTTTTAGGGTTACGTACCTCAAAAAGGAAAAAAATGGAACCCTTATAGGATCACTTTGTTGTCCATCTGTCTGTCAAGACCCTTTATCTCAGGAGCACGTGGAGGTATCAAGTTGAAATTAAAACTATATACTCAGGTCTACAGTCTCTTGAAGCTGTAAAAAATCAAACTTAAGAAGTTAATGTAAAAAAGATACGGCCGTGTATACCACAAAAAACCTAATTTCGACACTCTCTAAGGAATCCAAATTTATAAGGTATTTTCCGTTGACCTAGAACTATGAAATTTGGAAAGTAATATCGCCTTATACTACAAGTACAGGAAAAAGCCTGAAACTATACATTTGTAATTGAATCATAAAAAATATAGTCATTATATAAAGTACGTAATCAATCATCGAGGTTAAGCAACGGTATATTGTATGGAACCCTCAGTGGGCGAGTCCGACTCGCACTTGTCCGATTTTTTTATCCCGACGTTAAAAAAGGTACATACGCGATAAATACCCGTTTAAATCAGTAATTGTGTACAGTGATCGCGAAAATTTGAAAATTGATAATGTTTTGGTTAGCATACAATATTTAAAAGTTTTACGGAACTTAATTTTAAGATTTTTTAAATAATAAGTGCATCATTAAGAACATACGTACTTAGAAGGTTTTCCCAAACACAATGGCCTCAAGAAAAAATATTTTTCTTGAAAATTTCAAAGTAAATTCTGGTAGAATTTAAATATTTCCCATTTATTTTGACACCCATATATAATTATTATTATTTATCCGAAAATATAACTATACCTTCCTATTATTTTAAGAAACACATTTTCCCCTTTTTAATTGTAAATTGTTTTATAACCTATCGAAATATGGGGTAAATATGTGGCAGAACACACATTATAAATATTTTGACATTTGAACCCATATTAACTACCAAAAATGTATAAGTATTTGTTTATTAATATTTTTTTATTAATGTCTTTTTAAAATTTTCATTATAGTTCAGAATAAGAACATTAGACTATATACCTTGTAATATTGGGGTAAGGTTGTATTTTATGTAAATATTTGAAACATTGATGAGGAAAGCGTCTCTTTTCTCATAGGAGGGTTATTTCGGACCATCGGAGGATGACAACCCAGGAGAAAGAAGACCTATGCCCTGGATGTTCAAGGTAAGAGGAAGACCTAGATTTAAAATATTAGAATTACTGCGTAAAATTAAAGGTTAGTGATTTAGACATTGTGCAATGCCAAAAATAAGTAGAAGTAGAAATTGGTGATTCTTAAGGTGACTCCACACTATACAACCTGTTTTTTATGTTCGACATTAATTTAAAACACACATCACGATAAGCCCGATAAGATAAGATAGCGATAAGGCCGCCCATTGCACCTATTATTTAAGAGTGTATTTTCTTATAAATGTTTGTATTTAAATGGTGTGCAATAAAGGAATTATCTATCTATCTATCACAGCTTGAATATTTATCCAGAATACTAAACATTTCCAATCAAAACAATTAACGTAGATCGGCGGTGACTTTGCGCCGATACCGCTTAGTCAGTTCAGGTACATGATGCTGATATGTTTACCTATTTGATACAGGCTGTTTCATATGACTTGATATGAAGGTTGTTTGAAAAATTATAATTTTCTATAGTAATGAATTTGGAAAACCCCTATTTTACAACAATACCATTAGCCCTACCCAATTAGATAAATAATCAAGCTACTGGTATTAAACCCACCTCTAAAATCAGTTAATACGATTCCGGATGTGTGTTTTAAATTAATGTCGTACATAACAAAACAGGTTGTATAAAGTCACGTCTTCGCCTTGTCTTCGTCTTAGTCTTTGACCTGCATCATGATGACTTATATTTATGAGACTTGTCAAAATATTACTTAAAGCAGATGATATTACCTAACCGTCGTGTATATCCTTATCTAATCTAGTATTTAAATGCTTTTACCGTAATTGGTTAAAACTGGAATACCTACATAAGGCGATAGGCTTGCAACCTGTCATGTCAATGCTCTAACTAAAATGCAAAAAACAGAGATGCCTGTACTACATTGTATTTTGTTTCTGACTTATCCTTGCATCCAGTAAACAAAACATGATAAAACAAGACTGGTTAAGTACGTAAAGGACTTGCGCACCGAGGGTTTCAAACCTAGATAGGTTTATTTTAGACGACCTCCGTGGCGCAGTGGGCGTATAGCCAGCTGAGACGCAGGAGGTAGCGGGTTCAATTCCTGCCGCGGAACAAATGTTTGCATTATCTACAGATATTTGTATTTATAATATTATAAAAAGGAAAGATTTGTATTTTGTATATTTGTAATGAATAAACTTAAAAACGACTGAGGGCTTAGCCAAGTTACAGTCGATTAGCGATGACGCTAGTCGATACGTCCGAAAATGTATAGGATTTGACACATGCTATAGCAATACCACGTGATTCAGCGACAACAAATGTATGTAGAAATCGAATAGATTCGTGGCGAATGTAATTTGGCTACGGGCCCTGGACCCATTTCAAAGAATTGTTTCTCTATTAGAATGCTACATTATCCCGGATTAATATAGGCTACTTTTTACCTAACTGCGCAGAAGGAGGGTAATGTTTTTATTGAAAAACTACGCGTGCGAAGCTGCGGATTAGTCAGCTACTAGTATTTTATAAGTAGGTATTTACAAATAAAAATGTATATACTTAAGTATTTTATCAGTTATCTGGTACAAACTCTGCTTAGTTTGGGGCTAGATAGCGCTGTGTGAAATGTCCT
Source organism: Philereme transversata (assembly GCA_963924445.1). Taxonomy (NCBI): domain Eukaryota; kingdom Metazoa; phylum Arthropoda; class Insecta; order Lepidoptera; family Geometridae; genus Philereme; species Philereme transversata. The sequence goes on from OZ004346.1 coordinate 23,801,273, forward strand.
GCAATATATATATGTATAAACATATATATCTTAATTAAGCAGTGCCATCTAGTTAAGTAACCAGTAAACTAAGAAAACTTTTAAGACAGATATCTAAAAAACTGTTGGAGATAAAGTCTATCAATAATATTAATTTCTGATTTTTTACTTCACAAACTTTGGAGTTTTTTTATCATTACTCCAAAACTGAACAAAAAACAATTGGCTTTAGAATGTGTAAATCAATCTATTGATATCCCACTTGATCTAGTAACCCTATTTTGACATTTTGACTCCCACTATTTCGGCTCTTTTGGTCATTAAATTAAAATATTTTTGAATTGTTTCACTTGCAATAAAAGAAGATGGTTATTTATAACTATTCCAAATTTCAAATCGATATTTTGAGTAGCTACTGAGATAATCAGCTGCAACAGACGGACGTACGGACAAAGTCGCACGTGGCATCCGGGCCTGTCAGGGACCGTTTTTTAAAGGCCCCTAACCAATCCGTCGCACAACCAAACATTTGAATTTTTCCTGCATCGACTACACACGATCCGAGGCCACCCAATTTCGATTTTTCCCCGGAAGCAACCGGGACATGCTCCGGATTCGCAGGATCGGGGAGACCCGGATGCCATATAGTCCGAGCCTGAGGGTCCCGTTTTTACCATTTTGTTCCGGAACTCTAAAAACCTTTATTTTGTAAAACGTGTTAAAACCTACATTTAATCAAAGTGATGCGAGGTGCGCCGCCACGCCCTCTATCGGAGTAATCACTTTAACATTTATAATTCGTTGGCACGCAACATGTATTTCTAACGTATTAGTTTAATAAATAGAGAAAGAGGTTACCAATTACCACGTGTTAGATACGTACATAAGCAATGACCTAATTTTGACTTCCGTGGTGCAGTGGGCGAATAGCCGGCAGATTGCAAGTTCGATTCCTGCCACGGTTCAAATGTTTGCATGATCATGATGTTTGATAATGTTAGCAAGCTACATTAAACAATCTTTGAGTTCAGTATTAGTATCAGGTACTTACTTTTAAGAAGTAACTTATAACCGACTTCAAAAAAGGAGATTTTTCTCAATTCAACTGTATTTTTGAAGATAAGATAAGATGACTCTTTATTGTACACCAAAGTAAAATACAGAACATAATTTTTATAAATAGACTTAGTACAATGGGCGGTCTTATTGCTAAAGCGATATCTTCCAAACAACCTTTGTATGGACAGGATAATAATTGATCACATGACTTGGTGCATCTATATAATATTAAAAACATACGTACATACTATAAACCTAAATTAATAATCCTAACACCATTTAATTAAAATAAAATTAGCAAACATAAAAATGGTTATGATGAATTAACAAGCAGTTACAACTCAGTTTAAATACTTAATTTTATAGATTTGTTAACAATAACTAATTCGATACGCATACGTTTAGACATTTGACCAGGTTAGTTCTCTAGTGAATATAGGAATCAAACCACCTTAAATATTAAAGACCGCCGTGGTAACCACTCAACTCCGCGCCGCGTAGCCCCATACCGCATCGTGTTGCCCCAAACCGCGTCTTGTGTGTGTAGCTCTACAATTGTACATTTTATCTAGCTGACCAGCTAGGTTTCTCAATAAAAATATTACCCTCCTTCTGCGCAGTCGGGTAAAAAGAGCCTTTGTCCCAATCTTGGTCAGAATCTATGTATATACCAAATTTTATCGATTATCGAAATAATAAACTGACAGAGATACATAGTTACTTTCGAATATTCAATAATAGAGGCGTTTTACCTGAAAATAAAACGCTTATTAGTTTACTTACCTTATTCGAAGCTTATTTAATTGAGATATGCGTACTACGTTTCCCGCCTTCCGGTTCCGGTATCTTTTATCGTTCTGTTGTACATACGTCACATCCTCTTGGCAGTGGTGGTAACTTTGCTTGTTGAGTGCCGCCATTTTAAATATTCATTGAGTCTTAATTACCAGGCAGAGGTTATTCATAAGCTTCGAATAAGGTAAGTAAACTAATAAGCGTTTTATTTTCAGGTAAAACGCCTCTATTATTTTACTTGACCGTTATTCGAAGCTTATTTAATTGAGACGTGTTTGATATCGCCTGGTGGATGTGACGTGGACGCCAATGTGCCAGTGTAACCTATAGGATGTTGTATTAGAACACATAAGGTTTCACTAAATTATAATATTCATAAAGTTCAAAGAATTACTGTAAAGATTCTTAGAACAAGTGTATATATATAGTAAAAGACAGATCAAAAATAAAAATATATATTTCAAACAAATCAACTTGATTTTTTACTTTCATAAGTGGTACAAAGTAATTAATCAACTGGATTAAAAAGTGTAGTTATTGACGAAGAATCACAAATAGGCCTGACTTCGCGTTTGTAAAATTTACAAAAGGTGTTTTGGGACCGCCAGTTACCCCTAGCCAGTATCTCTTCGACTGAATAATTATCAAGCCAATTTTTTGAGGCTACTGCTGACCTTATACTACCGGGAGTTGCCTTTATGCCAGCGCAATTCAATATGGACTTGATCCATCCTGCTATTAGAGTTCGAGAAGCGGGTCTCGGTTCACCTCTAATATTAATAAACAAATTGTTCGTGTTTGTCGTATTTCTACGATTTTCCAGAAGCCTGATTGTATGTTTTACCCAGAAAACTGGATCTAGTTTTTCGTTTTCTGGATTACCATACAATCTCCAACCCGATTGCCTATAATTCGCAGAATCGGTTTTTGAGCCGAATGCGGGCCACAAAATTAAAGAGTTATCTTGATGAACAGAAAAATTATCCGAATCTACCGTTAGTAACGTCAAATCGTGAATTCTTCTCCCAGAGCAAAGTAGTAATAAGGCAGCTGTATGCCTTTGCACATAAAAAACATTATTTTTATCAATACTATATTTATCTAGATAAGCTAACTCATCTATATTCCAAACTGGAGATTTGGCATGGCAAACTGGTTTTCGTAAAGATATTGATTTTAAAACATGTTTAACAAGGGCATGTGAACTTAATTGGCCCGATATATCTGGATTACATAGAGTCGATACAACTGACTTGTGCAGTAAGATAGAATTATACGATAAATTATGAATTAAGTATAAATCGGACAAAAACTGAGCAAGGTGACTAGCTTGTGGTGTTGAGGGGCCAATATTGTGTTTCTCACACCAGACTATCCATCTTTTCCACGCAACGCTATAAACCTTTCTAGTTGAAGGTCGCCATGATTCCGCCAAGAGTTTTAACTGATTAGTATCCCATGTCGTTAACATCCCAGACCACCCCCACATTTCCAAACCTCCAGAGTCATTTCGAGGACATTCTGAGGTGGTAGTTTTGTTGAGGTATCGATTAGAACTTTGTCCAGGTGGTATAGCGTGAATGGCGGTGCTAGAGCTCGCGATTTGATGTCCGGTCGCCAAAATACACGTTCCCAGCGTGGAGCTATTACCAGGTACGTCCCCTGTGCCTGATTCAGGTGGCTTAGAACCCTGGGAATCAGAAACGGGGGAGGAAATACCCATGCTAGACTGTACGTCCACATTTGGGAAAACGCGTCGTGGTACAGGGCTTGTTTGTCGTTCAAATCCAATGATACGTAATTGCTCACCACATGTGCTCGGCTGGACGCAAACAGGTCGATCACTGGCATTCCCCACTTGGAGAAAACTTTGTGAGTGCATTTTGGAGCGAGATGCCATTCCGGTATTGCGCGTAGTCTCGAAAGGTGGTCGGCATGGCTGTTGTAAATTCCTGGGATGTGAAATACATTCACATGAATCTGGTAATTGTCTAGGATTTTGAAGAGTTGGAAGGTCAAGTCCATTAGGGGAGCTGATTTGGTTCCTCCTTCGTGTTTGAGATATGCGATTACAGACTTGTTGTCGCTCTGGACTAAAACTGTGCTGTGACTCAGAAACCGACAATGATCTTGAAAGACTTTCAGGATTGCTAACATTTCCTTTTGATTGCAGTGAAGCCCTTTCTCGGCATCTGACCACAGACCCGTCAATGAGAGGTTGTCTAATCGAGCTCCCCACGCAATATCCGACGCATCTGTCGTGAGAAAATGAGATGGAGGCGGCATATGAATAGCTGTTGAGTGATTGTGGTTTTGAAGCCACCATATCAAGTTGTTTTTGGCTGTGGGAGGTATCACGTGCAAGGTTCTTGGATCTGAATCCAAAATCTGATTTAGGAGCTTCAGAAGTGCTCGATAATTGAGCCTGCCTTTTGGAACTGTGAAATTGGCAAAATTGAGAAGACCTACGAGGCTCTGAAGATCCCTTAGCGAAGTACGCTCCATCCGCAGCATTTGTCTTATTTTGCCTATCAGCGCAGGGCATTTTTCTTTGGGTAGACACTTGCGGTTTGTCCAAGGATCCCAGAAAATTCCTAGAAATACTAGGCTTTTTGACGGAGTCAGAACAGATTTCTCGTAATTGATTAGCCAACCTAGTTTCTTCAAGGTGTTGATTACAGTTTCTACATGGTGGTGCAATGTATTTTTGTCGCGATGCGCAATTAAAAAATCGTCGAGATACACTAATATTCTGATGCCTTTCTGCCTGAGTATTTGAGCTATCCAGTTTGTCAGAGTAGCAAATGCTTTTGGGCTTGTGCTCAGACCAAACGGTAAACTTGTCATTTCTAACATTTCCTTGTGATATACTAGGCGCAGGAATCTTCTGTGGCTGCGAGCCACTGGGAGATGGAAATACGCTTGCGATAGATCTATTTTGCTCAACCAATCGTTTGCTTGTAAGAAGTCTGGTATGCGTTTTACATTTATCAATTTGAAATGGTCTGTTATTATGTAACGGTTCAGTGCCTTTAGGTTGAAAATTGGACGAAGTGAGCCGTCGCATTTGGGAACAAGAAACATCGGCGAAATGAAGCTCGGTGAAAACACTGCGTTCTCTAGAACTCCTTGAGCCTTCATTTTGTTTATGACTGATGTCATTTGGGCCGACTCTGCCACATGTAAATTGCTTCCGATTGCATCGGGAAGAACAAGCGGTGGTTTTAGTCGAAAAGGTATGCGGTACCCTGTTATTATCTTTAGAATGACTGCAGGTGCTTTCATCTGTTCCCATTGGGTCCGAAACTGTAACAGACGACCGGCACTGAACGGTTCTGAGTCAATACTTACGGCGCTTATTGTCCTTGGTTTGACGAGTCGGGGACAAAGTGCGCTTTTGTCCATAGCTCGTCTGATTTTGTTGTCTTGCATTTGATCGAGACGAGTTTCCTCGAAAGGTATGTCGATACCTAGTATTATTCGGTGCGACCGAATTATATTGGTAGTAATGACTAAAGCCACCTTGCGGAGGTGGATAATTGTGATTTTGAGCGCATTGACCTTGCGCGTTGTAGCGATTGCTTGCATTAGATATACCCTGCGAGGGTTTTGAGGATAACGCTGACCCCTGCGAGGGGCCTCGTAATTTTTTTGTGTCCGCCTGCGAGGCAGAATTATAACTGCTAGCTTTTTGTAATGGCCAAAAACATTTTCGTACACCTCCTGCTTTCTCAACTGTTGCAGTAAACTTTTCTGGCTCAAAAAGGTTGGTTGAAGTCGGTGGAATCTTTCGCAGATTAGCTTTGATCAACGGATCCTTAGCCTGCTTTGTGACATAATCTCTTCGCATTTGGATTATTTCAGAACGATGGCCACAAATAATCTGCAATAAGTCTGAGGAAGTCTTTTGAACATCACCTGTCGAGAACAGCTCGTTAACCTTCTGATGCAGGTCTTCATAATTGATGGGTCCACCTTCCTTCGCCCACGACAAAAGATCCCGTAGAGCATTTTGTAACGACTCTTTCTGCTTAAGGGCGCACATAGTCAAGGCTGCAAACGCTTTATCAGCGTGCAGGAGCTGACGAGATGAGTCATACGCCTTAACTTCCTCATTCATCTCAATATCTGTAAAACCTGGAGTATAGTTATACAACTTTTGCGTTTCTGCGTATCTAACTTCATTCCAGTCAGTTTTATTTAAGTGTTGAAGATCGCAAAGTAGCTTCAAATAAGATTCCGAAGTCTTTGGAGTTGCAGGCTCTTTCAGCTTGGTTTCAAATGAAAGCGTAAATTCTTTGCCACAGCGTGCTGAATGTGTGGATGTATTTTCCTTGTCATCAGGTAATTTCTCAAAAACTTCACCGGACATGAGAGATATAGCATCATTGTCAAAATGGTCACTTACTTGGGGGGCACTGTGTTGGCAAGCAAGTTGGTAACGAAGACTGCGTAATTCTTCGGTTAGTTTCTGCTGCTCACGTGCGCGGCGGCACCTTCGTTTGCCCCTCTTTTTATTTTTACGATGTCTTCGTCGTGAGGAGTCTGAACTGGACGAGGAGCTACCTTCCGAACCACCGCTACTGGAACTCGAACTACTCGACCGTGCATGTCGTCGTCTTTGCGACGAGGAATTTTCCGATAATACTTCATCAACTGTAGTAACCTTGTTGGACTCATCCATACTAAAATACAACATATGGTTACAATAATATCAAAGTACACGACCAAAAGTTCCCAGAAACTTTATGAACAATCTTTTTCTAAAATGAAGGTAGATTTGACCATCAAAAAAGTCTTATTATAAAATCAACATGTACAAGCAGGTAGAAGAAAAAAAAAAAAAAAAAAAACGAATCATATTGAAGGAAAAAATATTTAACGAACGTATTAAAACGTTATTTCGAAAGTATTTTCCAATACCAACAAAATTAATTATTAAATGTTTCCATTAAATAAGGTAAGCAAAGTTTGCTTACTTGAACAAGTCACAATTACTAACCTGGTAACTTTCCTTTGTTCACTTTATTTGTCCAAGAAATATAAATTGTATTTTAAGAAGTCTTGTAGCAAGTGTTGGACGTGTCCGAACACGGCGGGGAACAAGACGCCAATGAATATTTAAAATGGCGGCACTCAACAAGCAAAGTTACCACCACTGCCAAGAGGATGTGACGTATGTACAACAGAACGATAAAAGAAACCGGAACCGGAAGGCGGGAAACGTAGTATGCATATCTCAATTAAATAAGCTTCGAATAACGGTCAAGTAAAATAATGAATAATTCTAGACATTTCACACAGCGCCATCTAGCCCCAAACTAAGCAAAACTTGTACTATGGAAATCAGATAACTGATAGATACTTACATACCTACATTTTTTTTAAATACATACTTATAATATAAATAAAAATACCCAAATCCCGTATAAGTAATGGATGGGTTATAATTGTAAAAATATTAGTATGGAAGAAATACCTGTAGATTAAACCAATTTTATTTGTATAGAACTTTGTCCTTTATACCTCATACTCAAAATATTCTCTTCATTGTCGTAGGGTGCGCCAGGACCATGGGACATGAAGGGTGCGCACGCGCATCCGTTGCACCATCAGGGCGCGCCGCAGCCGCACCCACCCTACGTGCCGCAGTACTCCTGGTACCAGACGGACGCGAACCCTGGACTTCTAACGTAAGTAAGATAGCTTTTATACTATAAACTGTTTACCTTAGTCTCTGTTTGTACCATTGACTTCATTTTTACCTTAATTTCTGTTATTGCCATTTGCTTCGTTTTTATCTTAGTCTCTGTTTTAACAATTGCCTTCGTTTTTACCTTAGTCTCTGTTTGTACCATTGACTTCATTTTTACCTTAATTTCTGTTATTGCCATTTGCTTCGTTTTTATCTTAGTCTCTGTTTTAACAATTGCCTTCGTTTTTACCTTAGTCTCTGTTTGTACCATTGACTTCATTTTTACCTTAATTTCTGTTATTGCCATTTGCTTCGTTTTTATCTTAGTCTCTGTTTTAACAATTGCCTTCGTTTTTACCTTAGTCTCTGTTTGTACCATTGACTTCATTTTTACCTTAATTTCTGTTATTGCCATTTGCTTCGTTTTTATCTTAGTCTCTGTTTTAACAATTGCCTTCGTTTTTACCTTAGCCTCTGTTTTTACCATTGGCTTCGTTGTTACCTTAGTCTTTGTATTTACCGTTGGCTTCGTTTTTACCTTAGTGTCTGTTTTTACCATTGGTCTCTGTTTTTACTATTAAATTAGTTTTTACCTAGTCTCTGTTTTTACCCTTATCTTCGTTTTTATCATCATCATGATATATGATGATCATGTAGCCACAGGACGTCCACTCCTGAAAATAGGGCTCACCCATATATTTCCAGAGTGACAGATCTTATGCGGCCTGCAACTAACGGCTCCCAGCAACCTTTATTAGGTTACCATTCCACCTAGTGGGGGGCCGTCCTACGCTACACTTTTCAGTGCGCGGTCTCCACTCTAGACTAGGCCCCAACAACCGTTAGTTCTTGCTTCCCATGTGTCGCGCCCACGACCACTTTATTAAATATGTAATATCATTATATATTACAGTTTCATAATTTTTCCATTTTCATCCAATTTTCATAAACACCTGCCTTTTAACTGCCATTAACAACACCAGTTTTGTTAAAAAAAAACACTCTCTCATTTCTACCATAAATTCTCTCCATTTTACCCGTTATCTTTAACCCGTTGATAATCAAACTAATAGTTAATAAAATTCCCTCTACCAAATATGCACTACCTACAAAAACTGTTTGTCCGCATTACACAAAGGTTAACTGGAAGAGAATGATATTTTTATTTTGTGCAATAAAGATCTATCTACGATCGCACCACTTACCATCAGGTGAGGTAGTGGTCAAGCGCTTGATTATCATCAATATAAATAAATAAATAATTGTTTTCATTCATTCAAAACTAATAATATCCTATTTTTCTCAGGGTATGGCCAGCAGTGTAACGAGCATCGGAAAAATTATTTAAAAGTGAGTGTAATATAAAACCATGACAAAATGGCGGACCGACGCATAATGGCGTCCTCTTCGTAAAGACGTTTGTACGTCAGTATATCGGCACAACCAACTGTAATATTATGGAAAATATTTAATAGATAATTATAAAAAAATGTACATTTTTATAATTAATTAATTATAAATAGAAATAACAATTGTTCATAAATGGTTACTGTAAATTTTGTATTGTAAGAAGTTTTAGGGAAATTGAATGGGTCAAAGAATAATTTATTTCATATTATCAAAACATTGTAAACTTTTGAAAAAAGTGCAATTTACAAAAATAACTTATGTAAATGTTAGTTTATCTATTTTAGAAACTACCCGCATTTTTATCGAAATAATTCTTTGATCTAACCATTTTCGTAATCACAAAATAGAAAATGCAATTGATTTGATTGACTTTATTTTAATTGATTTCAAATCCTAATGAAATAAAAATAATTCTAAGCTACTGGAAAATGGCGTTTTAATCAATTGTCTATTCTATGATATTTGCATAAGTAAGTCGAGATCGCGATGGATTAGCTAATCAGAGAAGAGAACACAAACTACTCTCGCTTCTGATTGGCTGATAATCACTTGATACTTGACAGACCTCGCAAAGACCAAGTACCTAAAAGACCAGATACACATTTTGAACTAATACCTACTAATAAGAATATAATCTAAACCCACATTAAAATACTTTATATAATTGAAACTTTTTGAATTGTTTCAATTTAGTCTCCCGTCCTTATTTTAAATTTCATTGAAATTGAAAGCATTACCTCGTTTGTGTACCTACTTTGCAGCTGGGTTAATTGCAATTTTGCAAAATTGGTAGCTTTTATGTTAAAACTGTATCCGTTAATTAAGCTTTAATCACTTTTTTATTTATTTAGATTATTGTGAATAATGAAACGGGAACACAATCTTGTGATAAAATATCTCTTATTTTCGTAGAACAATTATTTTGAAAATAAAAATAGATATTTAATTGATTGCGTGTAAAATTATGTGTTCTAAAACTTCTAATGTATAACATTCCTTTAAGAGAATTTACATTATTTTTTTCTTTCTTCTGCAATTTTTTTGTATTTTTGTGACGATGCTGTAGTCAACTTTTCATATCATGTATTTTTTTTGTTTATATAATTTACATTTTTACTATGTATTGTTAAAATATAAGACTACAGTAAAATCATTTAATATAGTATGGGTCTTTACGGGAAGAAATATAAACTTGTAAATATTTTTGTATTATATAGAGGAATAAAATATACATAATTATAAATATAATTAGATAGTATAATGACTTTAATTACAGTGTAATAAGGAAACGGAAATAAAAAAGTGAATTAATTTCTTTGTCAAATAAAAAGAGTAAAATTGATTTTGTGTCATTATTCAAAAATCCAACAACAACCAGATTATCAAACAGCCTACAGATTAGGAAAGTGACTAGTCAAGAACGTGTTTTTAGTTATACTACACAATGTACGACATTAATCAGTTAATACTATCCGGATGTATGTTTTAAACATACATCCGGAATAGTATTAACTGATTTTAAGGTGGGTTTAATACCGGTAATCTGAATATTTATCCAGTAATCGATACATTTCCACTAAACAATTTTTAACGTAAATCGGCGGCGCCGTAGCGACGATGCCGCTTAGTCAGTTTAACCTAGATACTTATATAACGAACGAATCCTACTTTATAGAGGTTGTTTCATTGATATTTTAGGACTTGAAATTAAGGTTGTTTGAAAATTGAAAATTTTCTGTGGTAATGAATTTGAAAAAAAAAACTATTTTACAACAATTACCATTAGCCCTACCCATGTTATCATTTAATGTCGTATATAACAAAACACGTAGAATACCTATATGGATCTGTCTGTACTTAATTTTAAGTCAGTTAATGTTAAAACGCTCTCTAGCCTCAAAGGTTTGCTGGAAGAAAACTCTTCTTAGGGTTAAGCACGCCTTTGTACATGACCTCTATTTCTGTATTTATAAATGTATATTCTTGTGTGCAATAAAGAATAAAGAACGCCGTCACTGAGCGATTTTTCATACATTTTATATGAACCTGCCGCACACAGTTGACACCAGTTGACACCGCTTCTCACTTCGTGTGGCCGTGTGACCACCACCGACAGATTGTTAAGGATAAAGTTAATAAGTTTTTAAATTGTAAATTACATACTTTTTCCAAAGAAGCTTTTATAAAGTTCATAATCGGAACCGCAAGCAGATTCAAATGAGCCGAAATAATCCATTCAGAATTTCTTTCCGTTGTCTAGCATCCGTCTCCATCACGAGACCAGCGAGGCTATTTAAAACGTCCAAAATCTTTCGGATCTGTCCGACAGTTTTTTTGGATTCTACTTCAAATCAGTATTTTGTAAACTCAAGCTTTGAATCCGCGTCGGAAAGGAATCCGAGCTGTGTGATCCGAAATAGTTTTAAAAATGTGTTTTGGAAGAAATTGAATCCGACAGCTTTCCGAGCCTTTAAAGTAGCCTCTAGTGGCCATAAGGTTGGTTCCATATTACTGACACCGAAGTTCTATAAGTATTCCACATTTCTGCTGAATTGGTTAGGGGGGAACTGGATTAAAATTCAATTTCAAGATTTGACCTAAACTAACAAACTTTGCAAGTTAAATAAAAGCTTCTACAAAGAGTGGCTATCGTCCTCTCTGCCACTAAAGTAATTTAAATGTGTTTTATTCAGACAACATAGATCCACACACAATAATACAGGTATTTAAATGATGAAACAAAATATTCACGACATGATTAGAATTATAATTAAATAAACAACACAAATGATTAATTTTAATAATATTAATTAAAAGTGTAAGAAAATAAATAATAAAATATATTATTATTATTATTTGGAGCCTGTACTGTCCCACTGCAGGGCAAAGGCCTCCCTTCCTTCCTTCCAGTGGGACTGGGCGGGACACGTCTGCCGCATGTCGGAGGAGTTATGGGCAAAATCCACCACCGAGTAGATCCCAAAAGACAGAAAACGACCACGTGGCAGACCGCGACGCCGATGGAAAGACGAACTCGACTCGTATATGGAAGACTGGACTACACAAGCGTAATAAAATATATAAAGTAAAAAATTACAAGTCCCGCCTTGGTGTTCGTCAACGAGCTATGGAGTGCAGTATCCTCGGAGTCAGGCTCACAGACCGTATTAGAAAACCAACACTGCGCTCCAAAACACAGATAGCGGACGTGGCTCTGACATCCGCAAAATTGAAGTGGGACTGGGCTGGATACGTTTGTCTTAAGTCAGAGGAACTATGGTCGAAAACCACTATATAATGGGTTCCAAGCGGACAGCGGCCTCGTGGTAGGCCCAGGCAGAATAGAGGGATGAACTGGATGCATACTGTATAGTGGCCCCAATTAGTCAGTAACCGGGATTGGTGGAAAGATGGGAGGTCTTTGGCATGCAGTGGGACTCTGCGGGCTGATAATAATCATAAAAAAATACTAAGTGGCCGCTTCCAGCTTAATGTGGCGGTATTTAGTGGCTGTGGCGCGTGGCTCGTGTGCGAGGAGCCCTAACATGAATTTAGCTAGATTTAATTATGAGTTGCCTGCTGGCTATTGCCACCAACACGAAGACATGCCGATTAACCGAACGCGAATAAAAAGAAGTATTCTTTGTAATCGCCGCAACAGCTGGACATTTCAATAAACATAATTGGTTTGCTTTAATTGGTGGATGGCCATCTTCGGTCAGAGATAAAAAGTAGGTATGTTTAGAGTGAGCTACGTAGCGCAGTTTGATATGAGACGTTTTGGAGTGAGCTATGAATTATAGAATAACTAGCTGTTGCCAGCGGTTTTGCCCGCGTTGTTCTGGCGGTGCAAAAATATATATATAAACTTTGCCATCCCATTTTTATCCCATGGGAACTGAGTTATCGAATAAAAGTAGTCTATGTGGTAATCCAGGTTATAATCTGCGTATATACTAAATTTCATCGAAATCGGTTCAGCCGTTACGACGTGATTGAGTAACAAAACAAACATCCAATCTTTCGCATTTATAATATTAATGTGATTTAGAAGTATAGGGGCGTAACTTATTTGTACGAGAAATTATATAATAATTGAAATTAGTTACATAATTTAGTTTTTTTTTTAATTTAGATTTATTTTAATCTGACCCGCCTCGCCACGGCTTTGCACTTATTTTTGTCAAAATAAAATATAGCCTATATAGCACTAAGGGATAGCTTTCTACTTTTTACTTTTTTTTTAGACTTCGCCGGAATACTCACATCCTATCCCTCCTTTTTAACATCCTTCGTAATCCGTCCATACCTTGTTATCTGAAGGAACGCTTCGAGTTCCTTCATTGCACAAATTCCCGAACACTCCGATCCTCTGAAAACCTCCTTCTCAAAACACCGATGCATAGAACCAGTTTCTATGCAAACTCCTTTTCCGTCCAAGCTGTCCGATTATGGAATGCCTTGCCGGTCTCCATTAGAAAATCCCCCTCACCTTCCGTATTTAAAGCTAGACTCAAAAACTTTTACCTCCATGAAGAGTCGTGATTATTCAACTGATCTATAATATTATTGATATATGTATATATTAATATATGTATGTATGTATGTAAGTACATATTTATTTATTTTATATATGATACTTACTTATTTAAAATTATTTATGTACCTATTATTTATGTATTTAAGGTTAAGTAATTTTTCTTTTGCTATTATTAAGTTTATTCTTTTTACACCTCAGCCAATCTTCCATTAAGCAATGATCCTCTCCATCCAAAGGTTGTCTGGAAGAGATCGCTTTGTTAAGCGATAAGACCGCCCATTATACTTACATTTGTTTGATTTATATTTTATTTTTATATCTGTTGTGTTTAGCTTGTAAGGTATAATAAAGAATTTTCATTCATTCATTCATTCATTCATAAATAATAAATAAATAAATATTGCTGGACATTTCACACAGCGCTATCTAGCCCCAAACTAAGCAGAGCTTGCACTATGGGAACCAGATAACTGATAGAATACTTATATACTTTTTTTTTTGTAAATACATACTTATAATAAAAAAAGAATACAGAATTACAAATAATTAAGAATAAGAATTATTAATATTATTATAATTATGAATAAGATTTTATTGAAGAATAAGAAATTTACAGGTGTACCCTGTAAATTTCTTTAAAGTTCAGTCAATAACTAACCAGTGACCCCACACTGCCGAAATTTGATATTCATGTAGGTTTAGTGACACAAATATAGGGAAAAGTCTGAAATCCAGAATAACTGCAATTTCTACCCCTAAAAATAGTAATCAACTAACAGGAACTCCCGTTACTTGTAATTTTAATTAAAGTGTAAGGTCAAGTTAGTTGGTTGTTGATTTCATACCACTATTTATTAGTCAAATATTATAAAAAAAAAATTATGGTTATTTTTGAGACACGCGAGATCTCAGTTCGGGGTGAAACACTAGCATTAGACTGATCATTTACATGGGTACAATTACCCCTTTCCGATTAACAAACATATTCTATAGCACCTTGTATGTGTTCAGTTATTTATATATCTTTAATTAAAAAGAGCTTTCATGGTGTTATGGGTACAATGGCACCTTATTTATGATTATTGGGGTCCCATTAAGTGTGAAGAAAATGGAAGTTAAAAAAGTATGACGTAATCAATGGACTCATTAAAATTATAATACTCCATGGTAATGATGTGCATAACCTTAACCCCGACGCAAAAAACAGTATTATAATTTTGCAGCGTATGTTTGTCTGCTTGTTGCATCGTACATTTTGGTAAATGTGCCCAGGAACTATAAGATCTGATCCCGCAATCTCCCTTCCATCAAAGGACAAGCAGCCGCACGGCTCAGTACCATCCGTACCTAGTAGATATACCACTCATTCGCACACATCGTTTTGGTTCTACGTTCTTGATGCGTAGGTACAGCTAAAATAGGCAACACTTTACCGTCGTCTGTTTTTCCTAAAGAATACAATCCGGGTCTCTTTAAGGTAAGAGTAAATAGGTTTCTCTAGATCTTCGTGCTTCATCTTAGACCACATCATCGCTTACTAGCAGGTGAGATTCTGGTAAAAAAAATACATCCAGTTAAAAAAAAAGAATCGTTGTTCCCTGAAGTATGGACCGATTCGGACACGGTTTTTAATGGAAAGCCAGTTGAACTATGTCTTAGCTATGTCAAATTTTAACACCCCCCCCCCCCCCCCCCCCCCGACACAAAAAGTCATCAAAATCGGTCCAGCCGTTCTTGAGTTATAAATGGTGTAACGAAGCCAACTTTGTTTTATATATTTAAAGAGATTAACTGTCTTACGTTATGGTGTGCAATAACTTATTTTTCTCAAACATGCTTGGAAATTTGAGCATTATTTTGACAACCTTCTTCGAGATAAATCGAAATTGCTGTACTGGCCAAATACATGCGAGCAGCGGCCGGCAAAAATTGTATGAAAATCCAATCCGTGGTTTAGCGGCCAAATAAACTACATAGTAAATCTGTCGTGTAATTTCAAAATGGAACGATATTTTACTCCGAAACATGCCAACCAAGGAAGTAACATATCAAATGTTTTATTTAAATTTCGAACGGGCTTGCAAATAGAAAACTGTTTATTGATAAAAAACAAATGAACACTTTAACGCGGGTAAAATTATTGTTGTTCGTTGAAATTAATTGTATTTTTTATTTTATTTTATAATTTCCGGGCATTATTTGAGAAAAGTACTATACAAGCCTTGGCCACAACTAGGCATTGATGGACTTACGTATATGTTACACTGCTGCAGTAATGAACTACTCTACTTCTATGTCTCTGTTTTGTCAAAAAACACCATATGTGCAAAAGTGTCATATTTGCCGTAAAAAAGGTAAGAATTAAACGCGACCCCAAAACTATGAGTGAATGAAAACGGAAGCAAACGCCCACAAACCCTTTCAAAAAAATAATAAAACAGTCTTTTGTAAGGGTTCTGTACAATGTGGAACGTTACAAAAGAATTTAAAAAAGAATGAACGTTTTTTTACACTGGACATCTGGTGCTTGAAATGAGGCCTAATGTTTTGAAGTGAAAGTCGGGCTACTGGTTTTTTCTTGGTTATTCAGAGTTCCAGGTTGTTACAAGCCACTTTGGTGATTAATATTGCATTTCAATTCTTATCTTAATCATCATCACATCAGTCACAGGACGACCACTGCTGAACTGCCTTCCCATAGATTTTCAGGGCGACTACTCTTGTGTGGCCTGCACCCAACGGCTCCCAGCAGCTTTCCAGTGCGTGATATCTACTTGAGAACTTTTCTGCCCCAACAGCCGTTAGTACTTCGAGCTATTTGCCCCGCCCACTGCTAATCCTTTGTGCTATGTCGGTGACTTTGGTTCGTTTACGAATCTCCTCATTTCTGATAGGCTTAGCCAAGTTACATTCGATTAGCGATGACGCTAGTCGATAAGTCCGAAAATGACAAAATGAAGTATTGACACATGCTACACTGAAAGAAGTAATAAGCTGTTTTAACCTTTTTTCAACCTATATTTTAGGTTGATTTTTGCACCTACCGACATGATTTATTGAATTAACAAAATAGAAATAGTTGAATTATAAAGGTAAATTTGACCTGATTATATATATTATATTTAACTTCGTTATTTTGTTGACTCAACTTCGTTAACATGTTGACTTTTACTAAATTATCAGTTAGACTTACTTAGATTCGAATATACCAAAAATGTTGTGTTGTAATAACCTCTTTTAGTGGTTGGTTTAACCTATTAATTTTTAACAATTCAATTTTTGTAGAAATAAATGTACTATAATAGTTGATTAAACATAATATTAAGTTAACGCAACTTAAATGGAATCAACATTATGGAATTCAACCTATTCGTTTTTTCAGTGTATGGAAATATCACGTGATATATCGAAAACAAACCTATGTAGAAAACGAATCGAATTGAAGTAAATGTAACTTGGGTCAGCCCTAAGGTCTCATGGATAAACACCAAGCATAGCCCTCTCCATAGCTATAATTCATTACTTTTACGATATAATCCGCATGCGCAACACCGAGCTGCGCTCTCGGACACAAATCGTTGATGTAGAATGAATGCCGCTAAACTCAAGTGGGACTGGGCTGGTCATTTATGCCGTATGTCACGTGATCAGTGGGCTAAGCTTACCACCGAGTGGAACCCCGACACAGCCCGAAGACGTCGCGGCAGACCAAAGAAGAGATGGAGGGACGAGCTCACTAATTTCCGAGCGGACTGGACCATCCTGAAAGAAGTGTCTGGAAAGAGTGGGGGAAGGCCTTTGCCCAGCAGTGGGACACAGTGGGCTGATAATAATAATAACGATATAATCAGGGTCGTATTTCCGAGACCAACATTTTCTTCTTGCCTCAAAAGTGACAAACACTCACTCGGTGCCAAAAAGCGAAGTGCGTCAACGGCGGTACACAATGGCGACATTCCGACTGATACAAAAACCTGCATATTTGTCCACCAGCAAGAAAAGTTATTTTTGAAAAACATCTCGCGGCGAACTCAAAGCATGCCTGAAGGAGCTAGGAAACATGGAGCGGGCTTTATGATGAGATTAAAACACGTTGCTTAGCGTGCACATGCTTAGTCACAAAATAAGGTGATAACTAAGAAGGTAGCGGGTTCGATTCCCGCTGCGGAACAAATGTTTGCATGATCTTCAGATATTTGTTCCGGGTCTGGATGTTTTTCTGTATATTGTAAGTATGTATTTACAAAAAAAATCTAATATAAGTATTCTATCAGTTATCTGGTTCCCATAGTACAAGCTTTGCTTAGTTTGGGGCTAGATAGCGCTGTGAGAAATGTCCTGCAATATTTATTTAACAATAGTCATAATAGTCATTCATTGGTAACACATTTTTCGGCGACATTAATTTAAAACTCAGATAGGGCATTGTTGTCAAATATATATTAAATTTCAAAAAATCTAAATATTATGGAATCAGCCTGTATAAAATAGGTAAACAAATCATATTCATTCATCATGTAAGTAGGTATCTGGTAAACTGACTAAGCGGAATCGTCGCATAGCCTCATTTTGCATCAGGGTTAAAATTGATATAGCTAAAAACAACTCCAGAACAAGCTTTATACTTAAAAACCGCGTCCAAACTGGTCCATCCGTTCGGGAACTACGATGCAATAGGCAGACAGACACTTTAATACCAATCTTTTGCGTCAGATCAAAAATTCCACTTTTCTAACCTCCACGTAGCTATACCTAGTTCACTATTTCAGTACTCTCACACTTCCAATAAATTTAGTACTCTCTGAAATTATATCTGAGCTCTGCACTCCACCTAATGGTTATAGAGCTGTGATACACGACCCTTTTACTGGATTTGTACAGGCTATTCTTTGTAAAAGTGGCTTACAAAGTTGCTGCGAGTTTTTCCTACTTAATATTATAAACGCGAAAGTTTGTGTGTACGGATGTATAGATGTATGGATGTTTGTTCCTCTTTCACGCAAAAACTACCGAATGGATTTTAATGAAAGTGTACAATAATATAGCTTACACATTAGAATAACACATAGGCTGTAATTTTTAAAGATAGTGCGTGAATTGTCTAAAATATAACGATAACTGTCACGTAAGTCCGAAAAAAATCTGCCATTTGCGAGTTATTCTGGCGTACGCTGCAAAAACTGTAGAGTTTACACGTATATAATGTACAAGAGAAATGTTAATCTTAATTAGTCCTACAAAAAAGTCCGGGATGGCATATATCTATCTTTTATGAGTAAACCATTATCGCCAAAACAGTGAACCATAAATACAATAAAAATTTATAATATATTTCTAATGCACATTTGGTGGTAACAAATTAATTTTTATAACAAAATAAATACGTATATTAAACTTCGTCTTTTACACTACATCATTTAGACGATAATTAATATTTTAATAGTTACGACGATTTTATTACTCGAGCGCGCGTTACTATGGCGGCGGGCGAGGTGGGGCAAGAAGTCGCTCATGGCTGAGTGCGCGACCCAAACGCGGGCAGACGCGTGAGGGCAAACGTCATTGACGGTCGTGTCCGTTCTGCGTTGAAATCATGAGATCATTATCGAATACAATTAGTTTCAATGTACGTACCTACATACATATTCTATTATATAAGAATCAAAGTCCTGACTGACTGACAGACAATGCACAGCCTAAACCACTGGTCGTAGAAACTTGAAATTTAGAGGGTATGTTTATCTTGATACGTAGGGGTGTACTGAGAAAGATTTTTTGAAATGCAACCCCTAAAGGGGTTGAAAGAGGGGTTTATGTTTGTATGAAAAACACTGGTTTCTGGATTTATAAACTTGAAACTTGGCAAGTACCTATACTCTTTAACAAAAATAAGAGAAATGCTTTTTTTTTGTTTTTCATAAATCATTCCCTGAATGGGTGAAAAAGGGTGTTGAACTTTGTATGATAAAACATTATTGCTGAGGTTAATAAACGTAAAACATTTCATAAATACTTATTAAGGTACTAAATGATACATGGCTTAGAAACTTTTTTTGAAAATCACCCCCTTCGGGTTGAAAAGAGATGTTGTAGTTTGATCTAAATTAATGTTAATTGCATTTACGAACGTATAACTTTGCATAAATGCTTTTTATAGTTAAATAAAACAATTTATCATGGTAAGACCACCAGGGTCTGATGATGGAGCCAGGAGGGCATCTACAGAACTCATTAATGGATAACAATTGATGTATCGTGTTTGGGTTCTATTAAATTGTTTTTACAAGACGTTTTACGATACAATTGACTACAAGCGTCTGAAGATGGGCAAATCGATCGTTCTTAATCAACAATATTATCATCAATATATAAAAAATTCGTTACGAGATCTGACAGACTGACTGAAATCGACGCCCAGCGTTAACCGCTGATCTTAGAGATTTGAAATATAGAATAGTAGTAGTGTAACGCGTATGAAGTCGCGGGAAACAGCTAGTTACTCAATATAGAGAAGGGTCTCAAAGTAGGTCTGTATGTCTGTTACGTCACAAATAATCCGCAGAACAAATTTTGATGAATTTTGGTATAAAAATAGATATTGAGAAGATAATAAGCTACTCGAAGTACTTACTAATCCTGCGCAGACGAAGTCGCGGGTACCAGCTAGTAATGCTATATGTGGGGAAAGAGGCTTACGTACGGCCCACCTGATGGTAAGCGGTCACCGTCGCCTACTGACATCGGCAACACCCGGGGTATTGGCGATGCGTTCCCTACCCTGTACAAACCTCTTAACATTTGACTGCCTCCGTGGCGCAGTCGGCGTATAGCCGGCTGAGACGCAGGAGGTAGCGGGTTCGATTCCCGCCGCGGAACAAATGTTTGTATGATCTACAGATTTTTGTCCGTGTCTGGGTGTTTTCTATATATTATAAGTATGTATTTACAAAAAAAAAAGTATCTAAGTATTCTATCAGTTATCTGGTGCCCATAGTACAAGCTCTGCTTAATTTGGGGCTAGATAGCGCTGTGTGAAATGTCCAGCGATATTTATTATTTATTTATTTATTATTTCTCTTGAAGCGTGCCATGTCGTAGCCTAATGGGAAAACCTTAGATGATCTATCATGCAATTATGAGGTAGAAAAGATCGCATGAACCGTGTGGTGCGCGATACCCAATTGTCGTGTGTAGACTTCATCACCGTGTGATCGTTGAAGTTACCCGTACCCGTATGTCGTACGGACATAGTGAGAAGACTAAGAGAACATTTGAGTTAGTGTAGTGTACATTAACAATAGTGTGTGCGTATTGAAAGTGTTAGTGCTACCTATAAGGAACACATGAATAAAGTGTCTTCCCCTTCACTGGAGACAGTAAGAAAAGTTCTGTTGGACACATTCTTAGTTTGAGTTACACTAAAAAACTAAGTCAAAATTAAATTACTCATTAGTCTATACATGGTTAGATTGTAATTGATCGAGCGAAGCGAGATCTCTAAATCAACTTGGGCAAATCAGCGTTGTATGTATGTATGTTTGTTTATATAAATATAACTTTCGAAGCGTTGATCCGACCATCGTGAAATTGATACATAGGTAGGTAGTGATGGCACAATTTTGTTGTGAATAAATGAGCTACAGATAAGCATCAAACGTCTAACATCTCTTTTTGCGCTGTGTTAATTACATTGATTATCAAAATCAACTACAAAATTAAATATGTTATTTTAAAATGACTTAGATACAGTTTTCCTGTTTACGGTAAACTGTGCGACACGCACTTGACTAATTATTTACGTAGGTACAATAAAAAAATAGATTTAGTTTGTTTTTTTGTTTTTTGCAAATATTTTACATTATTTTGTCAGATTAATAGGGAGTTTAGTAGGCAGGTCAATTTCCAAAATAAATAATGGATTTAAATTAGAATCCAATCCAAAACTACTGAGGGTAAGATAAATTGCTATAATTTACCAATAATCTTCTCAGCGGGACAGCCTGTATGCCACGCGCCACCTAATTACGAACACCCTATGTGTTGAGTTCGACTAATTAATTTATATTATTCACAAATCAGAACATTCTTAATGTTTGTTTTATTACAATGGAAACGAAACACGATTAAAAAATTTTGGAATGCTTTTTGGATGATTTTCGTAATGTTTATAGATAGATATATAATTATTTATTTACTCCTAAATAACTTAAAGATTAATACCTATAAATGGTGGTACAAATAGGCGGCCTTATCGCTTAAACTGGCTTAAAGCATCATTATCTTACAGGCATCTCTTACCTTTGGATGGACTGGATTGACAAAACGTAAAAAGTGTGATAAAAAAATATATACGTATCCAAAATATACATTAAATTACATATACATTATTACCTCAAAAGATATAGAAAGAAGATATATATATAATTATGTACTGAAAAATATTTGCTGTTTCTAAAAAGAGAGTGTGCCTTAGTTTAGAAGGACTGTGATACTTTACCATAATATTTTAACCCTTTTAGGACGATTAATTGGCGAGTAGGCACTTTCTCTTGCCCAAAGGCAAGTTTGGTAAGCCAAGGTATTTTTTTTTCGAATGGACAATACTCGCTTTTGGCCTCTGAGGCCGTGACAGCTTAACCGAACAATAAGCCAAAGTACAAATATGTGCATGTGTTAAAAACTTAGAGAGGAAAGTGGCCATCCGACGAATCCTGCTCGGCTGGGAAGCGTTCGGGAAACTACGTGACGTTTTCTCGACTTAAATACCTCAGTATCTTAAGACGAAAGTCTTAGATCAATGTGTGTTACCAGTGATGACGTATTCCAGAGACGTGGTCTCTCACTATGGGCCTCATAAGAAAGCTCAAGGTCACTCAGTGTGCTATGGAGAGGGCTATGCTTGGTGTTCTTCGAGATCTAATCAGAAATGAGGAGATTCGTAGACGAATCAAAGTCACCGACATAGCACAAAGGATTAGCAAGCTGAAATGGCAGTAGGCAAAGCACACAGCTCGAAAAACTGACGGCTGTTGGAGCAGAAAAGTTCTTGAGTGGAGACCACGCTCTGGAAAGTGCAGCGTTTGGTCCCCCCACACGGAAAGCCGACCTGATAAAGGTTGCCTGGAAGACTTTGGCTGCAGGCTGCACAAGTTCGGTCGCTTTGTAAATATATGGCATATGTTCAGCAGTGGACGTCGTGAGACATAAATAATGATGATGATTAAAACCTTAACTAATAGTTGTCTAAATACGGTTTAAAATCATCGACTGTGTTACAAAAACGCAAATACCGTTTATTAGTTCACTCTCGGATTAAAGTACTTTATCCCAAAGTGCAGTATGGGAATCGAACCCCAAACACTCATACAATGAACTTGCGATATCAAAAACTTTGTAAAGACTGACCACACCCACTTAGCAACAATGGAGACGGAAGAGCGGTATACTGTTACACTTTTGATGATGTTTGTCGAAGGTATACCTGGAGAATTGGGAAAGGTATCTTTTGAAAAATATTTAAGCATTTATTCTAGGATGTTTTGAGATGTCGGAGCTTATGAAACTTATATTCTGATGTTAGGAAAAACAGTCATAAAAAGCTAGGTCACTAAAAAAACTATTTATAAATTCAGGACCCGCCTCCGGTTTCGCACGCGTGGTTTTTCAATAAATACACTACACAATTAAATCATTATCACAATTGTTTTTTTTATAAAAAATTTGACGTAACTTAGTGTTCTATAATGTACCTACAGTGGAAAATAAATGAAATTAAATGAAAAAATCTGCTTTTGCGCAGACGGGTAAAAAGTAGTATATGTCCTTCCCCAGGATATAATCTATTTATTTGCCAATTTCATTACGATCCGTTCAGCCGTTTAGTCCTGAAAAGGTAACAAACAAACTAGCAAACAAACAGAGTTACTTTCGCATTTATAATATTAGTAGGTATGCATATTAAACGTTTTTAAACCAAAAAAATAATACATATTACCTTCTGACTTTATTGCTGAAGTCTGCAGTTCTGCATTTCGTACATCGTGTAAGTTTGTTAAACAATAAACAACAATTAGACAACAAATAATTTCAAGTATTATTTATTTAATTATCACACTAATATTATAAATACGAAAGTTTGGATGTTTATTTGTTATTCAATCACATCGTAACGACTGAACCGATTTCGATGAAATTTGGTATATGGATAGACTATAGCCTGGATTAAAACATAGGCTACTTAATATTGACAAAACACGCGTACGAAGCCGCTGGCAGAAGCTAACAAATATTAGACCTTTTTATCTCACGTCATGTTTTATCTCATACTCACTTTTTTGGTAGGTACACATAGAATACAAGAATCACCATTGCCCATTATTTTCCTTCGCATTTTAAATCTACTACAACGCACATTTATAAAAATAAACTCAGTATTTCCATACATTTCTTATAAGCTGATCATTATTTGGAACCCTACACCATACAATTAACTTTATCAAAAGCGGCGCAGTAAATGTAGGCGCGTGCCAAAATCCGATACTAAAATTGCTAGACCGTTATTATTGGGGTAAATCAGATGGGTATTAAAACATATATTATTTTATTAGTTACGCGGAGTTTTTTTTATTCTTTACTAGTTTATCGTTTCCGGCTACACACGTATTTTTATAGGATAGAGCACTCATATAGATTGCGTAGCTTTCTATCAGAATAATAATTTTCAGAATCGGTTCAGTATTTTCTGAAAATACCCCCTAAAAGCTTACAAAACGAACATTTCCTTTTCATATTACATATTTATTAACAAATAGATTACAGACCAAAAAAAGTTTACACAAAGGTATTATGTACAAAGGCGAGCTTAACCATAACAAAAGTTTTCTTCCAGCAAACCTTCGGAAATAATGGATTTCCATGGATTTGGAAATGTATGATGGAAAAACTGTGTTAAATTATACGTATTTTATTAAGATCTCACTGTACAACAGTTCAAACATGTGATTCTGATTTCTGAACCTTTATTGTTTTCGACGTAGAGAAAAATCAGAAATGAGGTGGTCCGTAGACAATCACCGTAGACATCACTGTCATAGCCCAGAGAATTAGCAAACTGAAGTGGTAGTGGACAGTAGCTGGGCACATAGCTCGAAGAACTGACGGCCGTTGGGGCAGAAAGGTTCTCGAGCGAAGACCACGCACTGGAAAGCACAGCGTCAATAAATATTAAAGATACTGGGCCACGTTGGGTGTAGGCTGCACAACATCTGTGAAATCTATGGTGCAGAGTCCATCAGCCAACGAACATCCACTGCTGAGCCTTTATAGTTTTCCAGAACGACCGATATCGTGCATATCCCAATGTCTCCTTGATAATCCCTATACTCCAAGATTTAAAAACCATCTCAAAAATTTTCAAGACTAAACGAGACTTGATCCCGCAACCTTCCTCTTGATACGAAGATACGAGGGTGTTCAAGTCCCGTCTAGGCTTGAACATTTTTGAGATGGTTTCAAAATCTTGAAATCTTCCGTAAGTGTTCAGATGACACATAAAATATGAATCCCAACACTATCAATAAATAATAATAACCAATATTGTGCTTGTCCCAAAGGCTCCCGATGATCCCGACATCATCATTGTATAAGCCATATTACGTCCACCAGGGAGTACCTATAGGCCTTCATAGTTTTCCATAGCGACCATAATGCAGCATCTATCGGCTCCCAAACACTGTTTTTAGGTGTTTTATGATAATTTTTAGTGACTATGTTCACTAAAAATTATCATAAAACACCTAAAAACAATACTTCCGGAAAGAACTGGGCGATAAAACTAGTTTCATTAGATCCATTGTCAATTTTTTATTAAAACCACGCCTCAGTATTTGAGATTATAAAATAGTAAATCGGAAACAAGATGTTAGGAGTCGTATTTCAAAAAAAGTGCGCTGTGAAACTAGTGAATTATATTTTACTAGCTTCCCTCAGCGGATTCGCACGCGTTGCTTATCAACAAAAAGTAGCCGTTGTGTTAATCCAGGTTATAATCTACGTTCATACCAAATTTCATCGAAATTGGTTCAGCCGTTACGACGTGATTGAGTAATAAAAAAACAAATAAACAAACATCTAAACTTTCGCATTTATAATATTAGTTTGATTAATAATACTTTGGGGCTAGATAGCGCTGCGTGAAATCTTTTTCTTCCTGCCCTTTTCCCACATTACGCGGGGTCGGCACAACATGTATTCCTTCTCCACATCTCTCTATCAGCCGTCATCTCCGTTGTCACTTCCCTCCTACCCATATCATTCTTCACACAGTCCATCCAACTCTTCTTCGGCCTTCCTCTACTTCTAGATCCGTCCACACTCATATCTAACACTCTTTTAGTCACATGATTTCCTTCCCTCCGCATGACATGCCCATACCATGCTAGTCTCTTACTCCTCAATTTTTCTATCACTGGCGCTACATTTAAACTACCTCTAATATACTCATTCCTTATCTTATCTATTCTCGTTACCCCACACATCCATCTTAATATTCGCATTTTCGATCGAGATAGCGCTGTGTGAAATGCCCAGCAATATTTATTTATGTAATTAGACCAGAACAAATATCTGTAACATGTCTATCTGTCACAAATGTGACATTAACATTAACATTTTTAATATTTTTTAGTATATTCAAGTTTTAACAATGTAAAAGACTTAAACTTTTTGGTTTTAAATGAACGAGTTAATATAGAAATAATTATGTACAAATAAATTAATTATAAATGAGCCTACAGCCAATTATCTTAATAAGGTCATTTTTTATTAATTTTAAAATTTAAATCAGTCAATTAAGAGAGTTCTGTATGCTTAATTGGTCGTCAAAAAGTAAATTATTCAATACTAGCATTCGCGCGTGGCTTCCCGCGGGATGTCTATAAAAGTAGCCTATATTTTAATCCAGGTCATAGCCTTTCTATATACTAAATTTCATCGCAATCGATTCAGCTGTTATGACGTGATTGTAACAAACAAACATCCAAACTTTCGCATTTATAATATTAGTGTGATTATCAATGATTATATTGGTGAATACAATGTACTGAGAAAAAGTGGTTTGATATGAATAAATGCCTTATTAAAAATTGTACCTACGTGTACTAAGCTGTCCCTGTTTGTCAATAAAACATTACCCTCCTGTGCAGTTGGGTAAAAAGTAGCCTGTGTCCCAATCCAGTCATGATCTAACTGTAAGTATACCAAATTTCATCGAAATTAGTCCAGCTTAATAATAATTATAATAATTGTCATTGTAATTATTCTAAATGTATTTTATTTTATTTATTGACTTAATATATATTATGGACACCATTTAATTTATATCATCATCATCATTCTCAGCCCGTGTCGACCCACTGCTGTTCATAGGCCTCTCCTTGTTTCTACCATTCTTCCCGATCCTGTGCCAGTCTGAACCACGTACGACCCACTGTCTTATGGATGTCGTCGACCCATCTCGCTGGTGGACGTCCCCTATTTCGATGACCAGTTCTCGGCCTCCACTCTGTTAGTGCCTTAGTCCACCTGTCGTCACTGCGTCTGGCCAAGTGTCCTGCCCAACTCCACTTGAGCCCCACTATTCGCTTGCTGACGTCTTGCACTTTAGTCTGCTTGCGAATAATAATAATAATAATGATTATAGTATAATACTTTAATTTATATAGTTATACTAAAATAAAAAACACAATATTCTTAGACCTATCTAAATTAAAATGTCATAAAATACTTACACATTATCATTATTTTGTCAATAAAAACAAAGGTCGGATCACATCGTCAACAAAAACAAAAATAAAACATTATTACAGGATTATAAAAGTCTAAACACCTATATAACAGTGGGACATAATGTCCGACCATGCTAACTCTGCATAACGCTATCGCTTTATCCGATACTACTTTAATAAATTAATTAATATTTCAAGTAATTATGTAGCTCATAACTCGCAAACACATACCGAAATTGAACTGTAAGAAAGATTTTGTAGTTATTGAAAGACCAGAACTGGTATATTTTAGATTGAAACGTGTCTTTATTATAACGACACAATATAAAAGGTGTATTACACAGGGTTTTTGGGAACATGCCTGTTGTAGTAAAGTATGGTGTACGGACAGTCTCTACTCTGCTGGCTATCATTGGCAAGACGGTGTTGGCAATGACCCGCAGCCTGCGCACCAGCGATATGATTAGTTTTGTGCTAGATAGCACTGTTTGAAAGGTCGCGCTCTTTTTTTTTTATTATTCCAAGCAGTATGCAGAATTACCGTGGTAGGAGTCTAAGCCCAGTGGGACATCAAGGTGGGACATAATGAAACATTAGTGCCACCGCATTATAAAGCTGTGTGTACAAAAAGACTAACGTTGTCCTTTTTAGTGGGACATTTTATAAGCGGAAGCGAGTTTCATAGCGGTTTTTATTTTAAGCTACATGGATATGGAACTAGGAAATGGCCCAACTGTTGGTAAGTGGAAACCTTTGCCTATGACAAAGCATTGGTCACGATAGTGGGTTGTGGAAAAGCTTTTAGTTCAACGAATTTTAACTGTAATATTTTTTATAATGCATCTACTAGATTCTTTCGACGGCATCATCCGCTACACACTAATTACGTGGTTACTAAGACCTTACTACCCATTTCGTTTGTACTTTTGGATAGATAAGTGGAAGTATAACGTATTCTTTAAATACTACAATATTTTTAGAACTCACAAATAAAATAACAAATCTTTTAGATACAGTTCCCTGTGCTTGTGGCTTTATAATTGTTATCTTGCTTTTATAATTCTTATTCATACAAACTGACACCCTCACAAAAACTCACACCGCACACAGTTTCACACACAAACACACAACCTCGAATGCACATGGATACATAAATTCGGGTGTGTGTCACACACAAATTACACACACCAACATACCCTTACACTCACACATACATTCACTGAACATTCCATTATGAAGCATAGTCCGGAGGGAGGTATAGGTATGCCATCATACAGGTCCATCCTAGTTTTCCTATGTTTAGTATCCTATGTTTTTCATTCTGAATTGTATTATACCTAGTAAACCATTGTTATTTTGTTTGTGAAATATTGAAGTTAGTTACTGAATAAATAAATTATTATTCAACCAGGCAGTTATCTTTTGAAATCGCTACCGCTTGTGAAGTGTATCACACATAAAGCGCTGTTCACACGTCTCCAGCGGCGACATTAGCATTGTGTCGATAAGCCGGCGCCCCGCTGTCTCATTGTACTCGCGCCCTAATCTGTGTGTATGCTCCCTTATAGTTAAGGGTTCTGTATAAATTTGTCTCTATAAACTGTAACATCCTCCTCTTTTAACCACCGATGCGTGGATGCGTGGTCTAAGGAGTGTTATAGGTTCGATACCTAAGTCTGTCTAGGTCATCGTAGTTCTCAAACGGATGGACCGATACGGATGCGGTTTTTTTAATAGAAAGCTAGTCTATCTGGTGGTCCTTAGTTATGTTAGTTTTTAATTTTAGATGCAAAATGGTAGTGGGGTTTTTTATATTATACACGTTACTTTTGATTTTTTGGAGTTATACTCGTACTTAAGTATAACTAATTAACTTTTAGCTTACCCGCCCGCGGTTTCACCCGGTGTCAATAAAAACATTACCCTCCTGCGCAGTCGGGTAAAAAGTAGTCTATGTCCCAATGACTAGCATAGTCTATCTGTATGCCAAATTTCATAGAAATCGGTTCATCCGTTTCGTCGTGAAAACGTAATAGACAGAGAGACCGAGTTACTCCCTAATTTATAATATTAGTATAGATCCACAAGTATTTGTAGGGGAACTCCAAAATACAATAAACTAATAAAAAAGCCAGCGTCTTTCCTGTCTGTTCGTTGCACATTTAATTCACTTCTGATGGATCTTTTCATATGGTGTTTTTTGGAGCCCCGTTGAGATGAATCGCTGGAAGAAGATACCGGTCAGGCAGTTCCCGTTGGTCCTCACTTAATAAAAATAAAATAAAATAAATGTAGCCGTCCCGGGACGCCCAGCTATGTGAAAATCTAAATTGATGGTTATAAAAAGAATTTATAATTAAATAAAACCGTTTATAATCATCATCATACTGACTGACTTCACCCATTGTTGAGTGCCTCCCCAAGTTTGTGCCATCCATCACGATCCTGCGCTAGTCTCACCCACTGACGGCCCGCGACCGTAACGATGTCATCCACCCATCTCGCTGCCGGACGTACCACCTACCCACTCCTCAGCCACCATTCAGTCACTGCCCTGCTCCACCTGTCAACACCACGTCTAGCCAAGTAACCAACGTCATGAACCTTTGTTCGTCTACGGATCTCGACGTTTGGAATTCGATCTAACAGTCTGATGCCGAGCATGGTACGCTCCATGGCTCTCTGTGCAACTCTTATCCTGTACACAGCCTACTGCGTGAGCGTCTATGTCTCGGCACCGTAGGTCATGGTAGCCAGAACATATTGGTCGAATAAGCGGGCCTTCAGACACTGGAGTTTTAGGTGACTTAAGGATGTCATCTAGCTTGCCGAAAGCGGGCCATCCTAGTTTGACAATCAACTTAGCTTATATTATGTTATAGACTTTTGACAATGATTGATGCACGACATCTTACCTCAAGTCACGCCAATAGTCCTTTCACATCAAAAATACAAAATAAAATTAAAAGCAAAAATGAAAGATCAAGACAGAAAACAAGGACAGCCTGCACGACGTTTCTGAGGAATGTGTAGCACGGGAGTAAACTTTGTTTACTCTGATGTGCGCAGAAAAACCGACCAAGATAGCAAAGTGCAAATAAAAATTTATAGATAACGTCTTTATGGCATACCATTAAAAAAACAAATGGAAATAATACACTTTTAAATCATAAACGCAGGAAAGAAGAGTCTACAGAAATTTGTTCCAATCTGGATGTTTTTCTATGTATTATAAATATGTATTACCAAAAAATAGTAAATAAATATATGAGTATTCTAATCAGTTATTTGGTTCCTATAGCTTTGCTTGGTTTGGGGCTAGATAGTGCTCTGTGAAATGTCCAGCATTATTTAATGTATTTTAAACTTTACGCACAAGGTGTGGCGCTTTAAGCTAACGTATTTGGAGCCAACGGGAATAACCCCTTGCAAGGCCGTTTCTTACAATCCAATATTAATTCTGCAGTCGGTTTGTCTGTTTGTGTTCTTGTCATTGTTAATGTACTGCGAGACGAGCCGTGATTCCGGTAGCGTTTTTGTCAATTTCTGATTATAGAGGTCAGGGGATACCGAAATTATAGAACAAGAGAAGAGTGGGTAAGTTTACCTCATGCAATACTTTTATTGTTAGGTATTCTATTCAGAAGATGGATGAGGACAGCAACCGAGTGGTGGCCGCGAGAAGAGCGCAGACCAGTTGACAGACCACCAGCCATATGGTCGGCCGACATTGCGCGAGTTGCGGGAAGGTAATGGATACGCTTGGTACAGGACCCGAGAGAGTGGCCTGATGACGCCTATGGGTGGTGATGATGATGGTGATTCTGTCCGAAGCAGAAATTAATAAATAATAAATACATACGTTTTTCATTCAATCATCGGACAGCCGGACGCTCTAAGGTGCGCCACCGCTACATAGTGGCCATACCTCCCATTCGCTCAAAACGGTACTCTTTCACTTTTATTATGTGCACCGCCAAGGAGTGGAGCGCCTTGCCCGAGTCTGTGTTTCCTGATACTACAACCTAGGGGATTCAAGTCGCGAGTCAATAGGTTTCTTCTAGGCAAGCGTGTACCATCGTAGACTGCATCATCGCTTACCATGAGGCGAGATAGTAGTCAATCGCAAGCCTAGGATATATAAAATAAATATATAAAAAAATATTAATAATAATCCTGGACATTTCGCAAAGCGCTATCTAGCCCCAAACTAAGGCAAGCTTGTATTATGGGAACCAGATAACTGATACAATACTTATATACTTTTTTTTTAATATAAATACTGTCTGTTTTTGTAAAGTCTGTATATCATACAAAAAAAATCCATGATAGGAATCCAACCTGCAACCTTATGCGTCACAGCTGCCTCTTCGCCCACGACGCCATAGGTCGTCTAAATTAAGAGGTTCGTAGACAAACCAAAGACTAGCAAGCTGAAGTGGCAGTGGATAGGCACATGGCCCGAAGAACTGACGGCCGTTGGGGCAGAAAGGTTCGCGACTGGAGACCACTCCCTGGAAAGCGCAGCGTAGAACGGCCCCTCACTAGATGTAAAGACGAACTGATGTAAGTTGCTGGGAGCCGTTGGGTGGAGGCCGCATAAGATCGGTCACACTGAAAATCTGTTCAGGAGGCCTATGTTTAGCAGTGGACGTCTCATGGCTGATATGATGATGATGTTCTAAACGAAGCGTAATTTTTTGCGTTCACTTTTATGTTCATGTGCTCTATAATCTTTCCGTGTTTGTTCCTCTTATAGTTTTTTCCGAATATTTATCAATCAGTCGTTGTAGGACTTGTAGGTTTTTGATAATGTAGGATTAGGTCCAATGCTCTCCCGGTCTATGAGGATAAGGTAATGATCAAGTAATTCTTGCATATTTAGGTTTTACCTCAGAACTGTGAAATTAAAAACTCACGAGGGATTGAGGTAATTCTCCATTCGAAGGAAAACACTAGAAAATAAAAATAAGTATAAATATTGCTGGACATTGCACACAGATCTAGACCCAAACTAAGCAGAGCTTGTACTATGGGAACCAGATAACTGATAGAATACTTATATACATTTTTTTGTAAATACATACTTATAATATATAGAAAAACATCTGTAGATCATACAAATATTTGTTCCCGTTGGGAATCGAACCCACTATTTCTTGCTTCATAGTCAGCTACATATTCGCCCATTGCGCGACGGAGGTCGCCAAAAATGTATAATTTAAGTATTAGCTGACCCGCCCGCGGCTGCAAACGAATAAAAACATTACCCTCCTTCTTTGCAGTCCGGTAAAAAGTAGCCTATCTTCCAATCCTGGTCATAATTTATCTGTATACTAAATTTCATATAAATTGGTCAAGCCGTTTAGTCGTGAAAACGTAACAAACAGACAGAGTTACTTTCGAATTTATAATATTAGTATGGAATATGGATTATAAGCCTACAATTTATGATTGTTATATTTTCATTTCAAGGGCACAATATATAGGGTGAATCCCTGAACCGAACCATAGATTATAGAACCGCACAATAGGATCGTAAACATGTTATTACTTATTTCAAAATCTGTCATAATCTGTTTGACCAATATTGTGAACTATGGTCGGGTACAGACGGACAGACAAGTGTGTTAGAAAATATTGATAAAATCAATGATGAAATTAATGAAATTTTTTTATTATATTTTACAAGCCAGATAATAGATTTACCTTATTTACACCTCTTGAAGGCGTTCATGTTGAAGCCCACCAAGAAAACCTCCGGAGGAAGATCATTTCCACATCAAGCAGGTGCCTGGAAGAAACGAGCGGGTGAAACGCACCGTATGAGACTTCCACGCATCTACAATATGTGGGTGAGCTCGTTGCCGGTTGATGATTCGATGGTAGAAGTAGGAAGCAGGGATTAAATTGAACAGCTCTTCTGAACATTTGCCGTTTTATATTTTATAGAACACGCTCAGCGGTCCGATGTCACAACAAAATGAGAAACAATAAAATGTATACGTATTCTATCAGATATCTGGTTCCCATAGTAGAAGCTTTTCTTAGTTTGGGGCTTGATGGCGCTGTGTGAAATGTCCGGCATTAGTATTTTTTTATATTTTTTATTATCACCAAATCTAAGCTGCATATAATGCATTATTATAAAATATTATTCAAAATCTATTTTATCTTATAATTTTAAAACACTTTTCTTCCGGCCTGTGCGAGCCTTCAATGGCCATCAGGTTAGATTTTTCTCTGCAAATCATACACACAATAGCTCCACGAGCCAGTGAACACATATTGTGCACTTTTGTTCGTAATAGTACCCGCTACCTGTAGCCACTACACTGGCTGATTTTATTACAAGCTTTGTTAACGAAATTTAAAAAAAATATGGAAAAATAAGATGTTTTTTTAATAAACTTTATAGGCCAGCATTTGAGCACGATCTCGCCTGATGGCGCGCGATGATGCAATTTACGATGGTACACGCTTGCCTAGAAGAAATCTTTTCACTCGCGACTTGAAGACCCCTAGGTTGTAGTTATCAGGAAACACAGACTCAGGCAAGGCGTTCCACTCTTTGGCGGTGCGCATAATAAAGTTAAATAGTAAATGGTTTATGGTGGGTGAATAATCGAAAGAACAAAAAATATTCAAAGCCACACGAAAATAATGAAAAAACGCAATAACAACAACATCTTACAAACTAACAAACTTTTATAAGCTCTGTGTAGGGATGAATATCGTCGCCATTGCGACGGTTGCTCGCATACAGGTTTATTATATATTGTTACGAGCTGAGGGTTCGGGATAAAATAATGGGAATCGATCTGACCAAAATAACACTTTTATTCAACACTAAACGATGAATGCACGAACTTGGTCACACGTAATCACAACACACTAATTCACACCACGTTTGCACCACTTAAAGTCACCGAAATGATCGCACGTATAGCTTAATCCAGACTGACTCGGGAGCAACTACTGTTCACGCGAGACCCTTCCCACGTCAGTCCTCCAGGGCCTCGCTGAGACTAACTCACTCAGACCGACTGAGACTGACTTAGACTAACTCAGACTGACTGTCCGGCCATCTCTCCGGCCTATTTATATCGCACACATTTCGATTGTTCGAGAACGATGTCGATCCTTCCAGGAAAGGGTCGGTCCCTCGACACAATGGCCACTCCGTATTCTGCGAAACCACAAACAATAGCAACAATAACACAGCAAGACAAAAGCGTTCGAGAAGGTTCGATTATTACTCATTGTTTAACAGCCTCGGCGTAACAATATATTATAATAAACCTATATAATATATTATATTAGGCAAGATGATGACAGCAATTCTGGACTGATATAACAGGTATGATGATGATGGCATTATCTTATCTGTCCAATCAGTCCAATGCTGAACATAGGCCTCCCCCATAGATTTTCAAACTACCGATCTTGTGGCGGCTCCCAGCAACAGGTCGGGAAACATCAGGCCACCGACATAGCACAAAGGATAAGCAAACTGAAGTGGTAGTGGGCAGGACATATAGCTCGAAGAACTGACGGACGTTGGGGCAGAAAGGTTCTCGAGAGGAGACCACGCACTGGAAAGCGCAGCGTAGGGCGGCCTCCCACTAGACGGAAAGAATAGCTGTGTTCGATGTTAAGCCCGAACACTTAATAAATAATATAACCTCCGTGGCGCAGCGGGCGAATAGCCAGCTGAGACGCAGGAGGTAGCGAGTTCGATTCCCTTTACGGAACAAATGTTTGCATGATCTACAGATATTTGTTCCAGGTCTGAATATTTTTCTATAACACTAATATTATAAATGCGTAAGTTTGGATGTTTGTTTATTACTCAATCACGTCAAAACTGCTGAACCGATTTCAACGAAATTTGGTATGTACGTAGATTGTAACCTGGTTTAACACATAGGCTACTTTTGTTGTCAAACAACGCGTGCAAAGACCCTGGCGGAAGCTAGTATACTATAAGTAGGTATGTATTTACAAAAGGTAAGGTATCGGTTACCTGTTTCCCAAAGTACAAGCTCTGATTCGTTTGGGGCTAGATAGCGCTGTGTGACATGTCCAGCAATATTTATTTAAGACACAAAAATAATCCCCCGTGTGCTCCGACCCTCTAACCCACAAAAGGACAACGTATCCTGCCTTTTGCATACAATCTATTTGCAATAAATATTGTCTATCTATTATTTGTAGACCATTTTATAGTATTTTTCCAATTATAAGCATAATAACAGAAAAAACCCACAATTATTTACATGACTAAAATACAGAAGAAACAGTTGAATCATCTAAAGGCAAACGATTTATAGATAGCAACTGCTGCAGATCACCAGGCGGATGTGGCCCCTGATAGTGTCCAACAATATAACTTTTGAAACTATCATGGTTCTGAACATTTTCACGGGATACTCAAAAACTCACAAATCATAAGCTTAAGATTTAAATAAGTTTTTTGTTGAAAAATTACTTTTTCAAAACAAGCTTTTATAAAATTCATAATTCACATTCGCAAGCAGATTCAAATGAGCCCAAACACTAGTAGCCTACTATAATCCATTCAGAAGTTCCGTTGTCTAGCATCTGTCTCCATCATGATACCACCTCCAAGGTACCATATTATTGCATTATCACTGAAGTTACATATGTATTCCAAATTTCAGCTCAATCGGTTGAGGGGAACGGGTTTAAAATTCGGTTGCAAGATTCCACCCGGGCAAACATATGTACATACATTGCAAGTTAATAAAAAGCTTGTAAAAACCATTCATACAGATACTTAAGGAGACAGAGGTACAGGATAATGAGATGATGGCCAGTTTTGACGTAGAATCTCTCTTTACGAACGTCCCCGTGGCTGACTGTATGAGGGTAGTTGAGGCGAAAATACAGCAAGACGGTATCCCGGCAGAGTATGTCAAGCTTCTGGAGCATGTTCTTTTCACCAACTTCTTCATATATAAGGGGCAATACTATCTTCAAACAGATGGAGTAGCAATGGGAAGTCCTGTTGCTCCCGTGGTGGCCAACATTTGGATGGAGTATTTCGAGAATATGGCCATCTCGTCTGCCCCTTTACCAATAAAGTTGTGGAAAAGATATGTAGATGACGTCTTCTGTATTTTGGAAGGAAACACGGCTGAAGTGGAACTCCTTTTGGAACACATTAACGACGTACATAGTAAAATTAGGTTTACGTACGAGAAAGAATGTGATCGTCGTTTGGCATTCTTGGACGTTTTGGTTCAGGTTCGAGATAATGGTAGTTTGGGCCATTCAGTTTACAGAAAACCTACACATACGGACCGATACCTACATGCTGATTCACACCATCACCCTCGACATCTTAATTCGGTGGTAACATCACTTACCAATCGTGCATTCGACCTGTGCGATGAGGACCACATTCAGGGTGAATTGGCACATGCCCGTAATGTTCTAGTTAGGAATGGTTATAAATTGCGGTCCTTACCATTTCGACCAAGACCTAAACCCCACAGTTGCAGGGTGGAACGAAAACCTGCTTTTCTACCATATATTAAAGGAGTGACAGATAAAATCGCAAACATTCTACAAAAATTTTCACTGAAGACCATCTTTACTCCTTTAAAGAAAATTACATACTACCTGCGCTCACCAAAAGATTGCTTTCCACTAGAAAAACCAGGAGTGTATAAGATAGACTGTAGCTGAAGGAGTTCTTATATTGGTCAAACCAAACGCACAATAGCTTGTCGGGTGAAGGAACATATCAGGGCGGTGAAGAATGTTGACAGACAAAAGTCTGCCATAGCGGAACATCTGCTGGACTCAGGCTCAAACCACTGGATCGAGCTACACAACCCACAAGTAATCTCAACTGAGCGACATTACATCCCAAGACTGGTTCAAGAGGCAATTGAGATTACCAAACACAAGAATTTCAATCGTGAAGATGGTTTTCAACTATCTGGAGCCTGGAATCCTGTGGTGAGAATGTGTAAGAACCGAAGAAGTGTAGTGTCAATTACGCGCCCTGATACCGTGAGTGTTGTGTGTCGGAATAGAGTTATGCTCGAGAATGAAACCGGTAGTAGTGATAGTATTACTGAATTCATTCCTAGCAAGAGACTAAGAAAGAGGGTAGATCGTTATATCTGCCAATAACTATCCACTCGCAAAGACTTCAGTTTACCCGTGATCATGGCGCATGCAACTGCGTCGAAATATCGGGACACTCAAGAACTCACAAATCATGGTAAATATCCCGTTTTTAGTACAAATAGTTGTAAAACCCCGACCTCATTTTACGAATTTGACCATAATAACTGCGTACAAATATTAGGTGTCTGGAAGAGATTGCTCAGCCAATCAGTCCATCCTTAAACTTTTTTGGACAGATGTCAAAGTGACAGCAATTGTCCAAATTCGACCATAATAACTGCGGCCATATATTAGATTAGTTAATGTATTTATTGCATACCATTAAAACTAAACAAATAATAAAAATACACTTTTAAATCATAAGTACAATGGGCGGCCTTATCGCTAAAAGCGACCTCTCCCAGCACCTTTGGATGGGCAGGATCTATGTGGATAAATAAGGACGGCGCCGCCGGCATGAATCAGATAATAATAAAAATATTTCATTACAATTATTTTACAATTAGGTGTCTGGAAGAGATTGCTCATTCAATCAGTTCTCCCTTAAGTTTTTTGGACAGATGTCAAAGTGACAGCAATTGTCAAAAGTCTCAGTAACGTTATAGAAATTAACTTATTAAAGTATACGACCCTTAATAACTCAAGGACTCTTGTAGATAATAATTTAATAACCAACACACAATAAATATTCCTAACAGATGTGTAACTTATAACTTAAGCCCTCTTCAAGTCTCAAGATCTACACTTAAAACTATGATTTTCACCCTTATTTTAAACAATTTAAGTATCGCCGCATACGAGCCACAAAACATCGCCATCGAGCTGCGGACAAAATTTTTCATATATCATCATCAAATCAGCCACAGCAGTGGATGTCCCCACTGCTGAACATAGGCCTCTCCCATAGATTTCCAGAGCGACCGATCTTGTGCGGCCTACACCCAACGGCTCCCAGCAACCTTTATCAGGTCGTCTTTCTATCTGGTGTGGGCGTTCTACGTTCAGTGAGTGGTCTCCACTCGAGAACTTTTCTGCCCCGACGTCCGTCAGTTCTTCGAGCTATATTCCCTGCCCACTACCACTCCAGCTTGCTAATCCTTTGTGTTACGTCGGTGAACCCGCAACCTCCTGCGTCTCAGCCGACTATTCGTCCGCTGCGCCACGGAGGTCGTCCACTAACATTTGTTCATGAACTCGCCGCACACGGTTGACGCCAGTGGTCGCCACTA
The DNA here is from genome assembly GCA_963924445.1 of Philereme transversata. Classification (NCBI taxonomy): domain Eukaryota; kingdom Metazoa; phylum Arthropoda; class Insecta; order Lepidoptera; family Geometridae; genus Philereme; species Philereme transversata. Next base: position 23,839,928 of record OZ004346.1, read on the forward strand.
GACGCCGCTTCTGCTACTATGTAGCTGCTGCCAGCTTCAAGTGGCGACGATTTGTTGCTGTAGCGCGTGGCTCGTGTGCGGGGATGCTAAGGGTTATTTTCCAATGAATAAAACTGAAACACAAAACCATTCTTCTGAACCCTTAAGGACCTTAAGGGTGATTTTTGTATGAATAAAAAGGGGTTTTCTCGTGATCAATTGCAAGTTAAGAGCACTTGTACGACATGTATGAGTGTAATAAAAGTAAATTGTTAATAAATAAAGTTGTAGGGTGTTAGGCGTGCTTTGTTGAGTTACTGATCGCAATGATATTGTGGTTTGATTTTTAAATGTAGTGATACTAAAATCGGAATTCATACTCCATGATCTTATAAATGCGAAAGTAACTCTGTTTGTTTGTAACTTTTCTTGACTAAACGGGTGAACGATCCGTTCATAATGATCATAATGAAATTTGGCAAAAAGAGAGGCTATCTTTAGTCAAAAAAATAATCTTGAAGGGGGTGAAATAGGGGTTAGAAGTTATGGGCAATCCAAAATTCCTCAAATTAGGGATTTGAAAATTCATATTTTCAGATGATCAAGATTGAGACATTTTTTTTTTAATTGGATAGAACTTCGTTTGACCACAATCTCACCTGATGGTAAGTGATGATGTGATCTAAGATGAAGCACGAAGATCTAGAAGAAACCTATTTACTCTTACCTTAAAGAAGCCCGGATTGTATTCTTTAGGAAAAACAGGTACTTTTTACCCGACTGCGCAGAAGGAGGTTTAAGTTTTTATTGACCAACAACGCGTGCGAAACCGCTAGCGGAAGCTAGTTTATTATAAATAAGTTGACCCGCCCTAGCCTCGCACAGTTTTCAAAATAAATTCTAGCCTTGACTTCGTACAAAAATCCCATGGAAAAAAGCAATTTCAGTTTTTCCAGAATTGTTCTATTTTCTTGAAAAAATTTCCAATTTTCTCCAAAAAATATTATTCTGAATATAACGAACATTTAAAAAAACATCCAATTTTGTCTAGCCATTCTCAAGTAATGCGCTTACTGAAGCACACCTTAATTTTTATTTATATAGATATGAGAGATCCTTATAATAATTATAACAAACATACAACGGTCATTCGTCCAAGTACAATTGGAGATCTCGCTTCGCTCGATCAATTATAAATTAGAAAGTAACTCTGTCTCTCTGCTAGTCTTCTTGTTACTACGTTTTTACGAATAACGGACGGACCGATTTCGATGAAATTTAGTATAAAAGAGACTTAAATTAAAAATAAGACGTAGGCCTCTTTATTGACAAACCGTATTTTTCTATGAATCAATGATTATCTTCGTTTTGAAAGCACATATTTCTTTCAGCTGAAAAATCCGACCGAGATTCGAACCCAAGAATATCAAACAAGTAACCAAGAAAAAAACGGTGTAATGACAATGACCACCGAAATCCCACATACAAACTAAATCGTCTAAATTGATAGTAATTGAACCTTCCTTCACAGATTGCACTTTCCTTACTACAAACAAAAAACTATCTTATTGTAATACCGTTAAGTATTAAAATTGCTTGTTTATTTTAGGGTACTTAACACCTATTGTGGGTTTTTTTGGCAAAGTCTTACATAGGATTTTGAGCTCTAAGATACTAAAAATAGGTTTAGTTTTTGAATTATTGTTTTTAGTTCTGGGAAACAGGAAAAGGGGTGCAAATCTAATAAATCTGATTAGGGCAAGATGTTCTTGTAAGATTTGCCTAGATAAATGAATGGAGTAGTCAGGGGCAAGTCCAAACGTAGGTATCTGGTAAAGTTGGTCCAACCGTTTAGTAAAACATCTGCATTTATCGCAGATTCTTGGTATCATCATATTAAGGTTAGACAGAGGCCACACGAAGGTTTAGTTAAATCGATACGACCGTATACAACTACAGTAGTCTCACTAATCCGGCACTTAGTAGTCCGGTACGTCCAATAATCCGGCACCCTCCGCTCACGCCTTCCTCACCCCTCCCTACTCTCGTTCCGCGCTTGCGCACATATTTTATTTACTTATTATGATTTTTTCTATACCTAGGTACAATTCAATAATCCGAACATTCAAATAATCCGGCACCCCTAGTTTTTACAGTGCTGGATTAATGAGATTCTACTGTATTCATTAAAAATTCCGTTATTTTCCATTTTACAGCTGAGATCTCTTCACTAAAGGAAAAGTGCTGATAGCCTTCGGATCGGCTGACCTGATCATCATCACACAAAGCTTAGAACCACACCAGTTAAATACAAATTCAAATTCAAACGGTTATTTGCCAGAATACACAAAAATTTCATTAATAGGTCTTAACTAACAGGCGTGCAGATAATATATTTGTCAGTAGATATTTATTTATGCCTTCGAGACAGATTGGTGGGATTTGGCACGCGAGAGAAAGTCCTGGAAGATAGTAAGGGAGACCTTTGCCCAGCAGTGGGATGCCACAGGTTGAATAAAAAAAGGTATTTATTCATTTATTTAACAATGTCAATATCTTGCATTAAAATTTAAAAAAATCATTTATACTGTAAAAACAATTGTCTAAAGCCGTAAATTTTTTCTTAAAAGTATTTTTTTGCAACACTTCCAGTTAATCAGGTAAATTTAACCAGCTGCAAAATAAGGAGATTCTCAATTCATTAGATTTGTTTTTTTTAATGTATATTCCCCGATTACTCGAAAACGCCTTGACAGATTCAAGAAGTTATTTTTTAAGGTTACTTCTGAGGTGGTCCCATTGGCACCAAGTCAGGATCTGATGATGGGATCCTAAAAAAATCGAGGTCAACCCTCAAATTTTATAGGGACGCACTTCGGTTTTATGTTTTACCTCAGGACTCCGTCATTTATCAACTGATATGGAAAATTCTTTTTTTATATTAATGATATATTCTTTCATATTGGTCTCATATAAATTTCATCAAAATCAGTACAGTAGTTTGGCTAACTCGGTTATGTTTTTGTTAAAAAGTTACCTGTATTGAATATTTTTATGGATTTTTTTTATAATTATCCTTTTGGCATAGAGGTTGAAATAATAGGTTCATGAATTTACCCTTTTCAGACTGCTTATAATAGCAATACGTTTCTTGAAGTAATCAGGATAGGCTTGAATAAAAACACAAATATACCTTTCTAATGAATACGGAACACTAAAAACCGCGTCCAAATCGGTCCATGTGAACTATGATGCCACAGACACAGAGGACTTGGCGGTGTGCGGGGCACATAGCTCGCAGAACTGATAGCCGTTGAGGCAGAAAGGTCCTAGAGTGGTTCGCACTAGAAAGCGCAGCGTAGACCTCCCACTGGATAGACTACCTACCTGATAAAGGTTTCTGGGAGCCGTTGGGAGCAGGTCACAAGATCGGTCGCTTTGGAAATCTATGGGAACAGTGGACGTCCTATGGCTGATATGATGATGATTGAATGCCAGAGACAGACAGACAGACATAGGCGTCAAACTTATAACACATCTTTATGAGTCAGAGGATAAAATGGTAAAGCATGAACTCAACATTACTCCAACAAAGTGTTACTAGCGCCATCTGTTGATCACTGGCGTAAATACAATCTTCTTTGTAAATAAAAATTAAATGGTAGATTATCTGTAGGTAGATAACTTATTAATGAATTAACACACAAACAGAAATAATTTAAAAATAGGAACTAATTATCGCTGAAAGCAATCACTTCCAGGCAACCTTGGTGTTCGTTTGTGAGCGCATCAGTTGAGAACGGCTGTACAGATTTAGCTAATTTTTATTTTTTTGTTACTATTTGTCCGAATGGGGTTTTTAGGACAATTGGACAAGTTCCCCGGAAAATTTGAATCTTGCAGAAAAACAGAAAGTGCTTTTTTTATAGGATTTTTATATGAACTCAAGATTTTATTTTGAAATACGAGCCGGAGCGGGTCAGCTAATTTATTAATATAAAAATACTAAAACTTGAATTATCGTTATGTGAGCAATATTATTACATCATTAATTTAGTAAGTTTATTTTATAGTACCTAAGTTTGTTAAAAGTTTGTTAATTTATTTTCTGGGAACGACTACCACTTAATCTACCTACATCTTAAATCATCTTAAAATAATAGGTGAAAGAAAATGCTATTTAGCATTAAGTTCGCCTATGTAATTATTTTAATTACAAAATAAAGAATTTTCTAATCCCACCTTATACAACATAGGTTAGCTTCCGCCAGCGGCTTCTTACGCGTTGTTTGTCAACAAAAAGTAGCCTATGTTTGAATATGTACTGCAGTTTTTTTAATGCCTCGTGGAGATGGAACAAGCATATGACCATCTGATGTTAAGTGGTAACCATCACCCACAACAAAGTAATGTCTCACAGGTCACGCACGTTAGAAATGTGCCCTACGATGCACTGCCCTGCGTCCATCAAGATGAGGCATACAGGTGTAAAGTCTCATGTGTCTATAATTTCATCTGTACCCCTGACGGCGAGGGATCTCTTCTCCCTATTGAGCCTATGTTCAGCAGTGGTCATCTTATGGCTGTTATGATGATGGCTTCTACCTTAAAGATACTAATAAAGTCATCACATGTAAAAACTCGCACAGTTTTTCGTCGAGTCGAATTCTTGAACAGCAACAAGCTCTTATAAAATTCATAATCGGAACCGCAAGCAGATTCAAATGAGCCCAAACACTAGTAGTCTACTATTATATAATCCATTCAGAAGTTCCGTTGTCTAGCATCCGTCTCCATCATAAGACCACCTCCATGGTACCATATTATTGCATTGTCACCGAAGTTACATATGTATTCCAAATTTCAGCTCAATCGGTTGAGAGGAACGGGTTTAATATTCAGTTGCAAGATTCCACCCGGACAAACATACATACATTGCAAAAATAAAAAGCTTGTAAAAAAAGAAAACGTCCATTTTGTTAGTTTATTTGTATCAAGTGCGGAACAACTGTAAATGCATTTCGAAACAAGGAAAAGAGAAAAATGACGTCTGTCCTATTCTTTATGAAATGGCGTGTGTCAAATGGCAGGTCCCACGGCATTCTCACAGGGACGGATCTAGGCTTAAATAATAATGGGTATAAATAAAAAAAATTCTTATATCGGTTATAAATAGATTACATTTCGGGTTAAGTATTGCTTGTATTAGAAGATACCACTCTTCTATTGCAGAATGCGTATCTACCATATCAGTAAAACTATACAGTTTTAATTATAGTTCGCTATTAATTAACATATTGTTGATTGATTGATTGATTATAGATAACATATAACTTTTCATCATGAGTGCGAGAAAATTAAAGTCTTTTTTACTTAGAAAACTTTCGTGATTTATTTCAATCATTATTATAAATAAATACGGGATTCATCACGTACCGTCTTATCGGTGTTTCGACCGGCAATGTTTCGGTTCAATTTGTGAACCTTCATCGGGGTAAGTGCGATCCGCTTCGAATAACGAGTGAGTGTGAGACGATACGTTATTCGGAGCGGATCGCACTCACTCTGATGATGATAATCCCGTATTTATATTCATTATCAAAGTCATTTTCATAACAGCTTATTGCTAAAAAGAAAATAGGAATATGTCAAGTCAATCGTTCTATTTTCAAATATTCGTTCCGCCGTTGGGCCGGAAACAGTATTTTCGGAGCCCGTACCGAATTAACAATCACCAACTTTCAGAGTTATAATAAAATAATAGGTAAACATCCATCCTGTTATAAATTTAAAAGTAGCTCTGTCTCTTTGTCTTTTACATTTTTATGACTAAACGGCTATACTGATTTCGATGAAATTTGGCAAATAGATAATGTTGACCTGCATTGAGACACAGTTTACATTTTATTGACAAACCAAGCGAGCGAAGTCGTAGGTGGAAGCTACTTGAAGCTACTTGGGCCGGATATCACAGTTTTCACTTTAAAAAAAGGATTCGTACAAGAGGCGCGAGTGTTTAATTTTATTTAAAAATAGGCCTTAATACCTCCCTGTACGCCTCGTTCCATGACATTTCGATTCGTGCACATTCCTTTCACAACGACTGTACAATATATTATGTACTTTACTATTACTTACCCAAAATAAGCTCACTTTACGAATTATTTAAGAGTTAAGCTCTAAAAGTAATACTACCAACGAATAACAGAACCAAACGATACGACATTGGAATATCGTCCTGTCGAAATATTGATTCAGGATTAACTAGTGTTTCTGAGTGTAATTTATCAATATAAAGTGAAACTTTATTAGATTGTATTTAAACAGTTTATTGTAGTTGATTGTTGTTCCATAATAAATTAAAAAAAAATTGTTTTTATTAATTATACTCATGGTTATAGTGTACGGATAACATCATACAATTATTTGGTATCATCATAAAACTTTTAGTTTATTATGTACTAGCTGACCCGCCCGCAGCTTCGCACGGGTTGTTTTTCAATAAAACATTACCCTCAATTTGCGCAGTTGGCTAAAAAGTAGCCTATGTCCGTTCCCAGAATATAATCTATCTCCTTGCAAAATTTCATTACGATCCGTTCAGCCGTTTAGTCGTGTAAAGGTAACATACAAACTAACAAACAAACAGTATATGTATGTACGTATTATACATATGAACCTTCCTGTTGAATCACTATGTCCGTTGCTTAAAACTGCATTAAAATCCGTTGAGTAAATCTAAGCAAACAGCGGAAGCGACTTCATTTTATACTATGTATAAAGATACTCATTGTCATAGATGTATTAATATCATAGTTAATTGGCAAAATGTCGTTGATTTTTAAGTATAGAATCAAAAATACCTATCTTTCACAAGGAAAGGTAGGTAATCAACTTTTAGTTTATAATGTATAAGTACTTAAGTATTTTTTTTATATTAAACTTGTAGACGCACAAGCTGACGGGCATCCTAATGTTAAAGTCAAAGTCAAATATTTTTATTCATTAACAAGGATCGCTTTGAAACGTAAATTTTAATTATGTATATTTTGTATAATGTATTAAGTTTATCTATAATGTAGTTTATAAGTATTATTTTTAATATGTATAACTAGTGATTCGCCCCGAACTGAAATCTCGCGAGTCTCCCAAAAAGCAAAAAAAAATATTATTCATAATCTTTGACTAATAAAATAGTGCCACGAAATGTACAACCAACCTACTTGACCTACAGTCTGATTCAAATTACAGGTGACGGGAGGTCATTAAATTGGTTACTCTTTTTAGGGGTAGAAGTTGCAGTTATTCTAGATTTCAGACTTTTCCTTATATTTGTGTTACTAAAACTAAACTAATACCAAATTTCAGCACTGTGGGGTCACTGGTGTACCCTGTGAATTTCGTCAGAGTTCAGTTTGTATTATGGCTAATAACTCAAAAACTACAAAGATTAATATGAAAATAAAAACGGGATCAACATGTACTGACAAAGACCTTTCAATAGACCCACTTGACTGTCTCATTTTGATATTTTTTACCCCTCTTGAACCCCAATATCTCAACAACCCCTAAACATTTTTAGCTCCTTTAGTTACACCAGGATTGTGCCATCACTACCTATCTATATAGGCACCTCAGTCTGTAAATTGAGAGAGTTGGTGAGGACGTGTGAAGAATACGCCACTGGTAATGGGTTAAAATATAACCCTAAGAAGAGTCAATTCATGGTCTTTGAGGCCGGTACGAATCGTCCTGAAAGTGTCCCAACCGTAAGTCTTAACGGAATTATCTTAGACAATATATAAATTTAAATTGGGCACGTTGTCACTACCGACCAAAACAATGAAGACATCGAACGGGAGCAGGGGACGCTGTCCGTGCGTGCAAATATGATTGGTCGCAGGTTTGCTCGTAGTTCAGAGGGGGTTAAGCTGAGTTTATTTCGGGCGTACCTCTCTGTACTCGTGCAGCCTGTGGGTATATATACGCAGGCGTCGTACAGTGCACTCCGCGTCCAGTAGGTAGGTATAACAACGCACTCAGGGCGATACTGGGGCTGCCCCGCTACTGCAGTGCATCAGGGATGTTCGCGGCGGAGCGGGTCGACTACTTTCATACCGTCATGCGCAAGCGAGCCGCGTTCCTGGTGCGCGGCTGCGGGCCAGCGCCAACACCGTCTTGGCAATGATAGCCGGCAGAGTAGGCTGCCCGTACACCAGATATTGCTGTCACAGGCATGCTCTCAAAAACCCTTTTTACTATAAACCTTAGCATACCTTTCGTGCTGTCCCTTCCCTATATAAGCTACATAATTGCTTGAAATAAATGTTTTTTTTTATATATCAAATTTCACAGTGATTGGATCAACGCTTCGAAAGTTATCCTCGTTCAAACATACATACATAAAACGCTGATTCATCCAAGTTAAATTGGAGATCTCGCTTCGGTCGATAAAATATTATATATATTATGATATATATTAAGTATAACTGTAGTTATTTGTTAGTATTTTACCCTAATATCCTTTTCTGTGTACATCTATCGCTATCTTTAAAGGTGTGGTTTGATTTGGAAGAAAAGTCTTGCTTAAGCTCGCCTTTGTGCATATCCATTCGGACCCGCTACCTCCTGCGTCTCAGCGGGCTATTCACCCACTGCACCACGGAGGTCGTCATGCATTGTTGGCTTAATTTAAATTTAAATTACTTACGTAGCATTTATAGTTTGAGTGTTGCTACCTAATGGCGGGTTTCTATATCTGTCGGTAACCAGCTACGACTCGTTTCTCCTTGAAAACGTGTCAAAAGTGTGACACTAGTTTGACACTTTTTCAAGGATACGAGTCGTAGTCGGTTACCGACGGATATAGGAACCTGCCATTAGTCTTTTAGAATATCTTTGATTTATTTACTTAGATAACTTAAGAGTGTATTCTTCTTCTTCATGCCCTTTTCCCCCATTACGTGGGGTCGGCACAACATGTGTTCCTTCTCCACATCTCTCTACCAGCCGTCATCTCCGTTGTCACTTCCTTCCTACCCATGTCATTCTTTACACAGTCCATCCATCTCATAACTCATAACTTAACAGTGTCTGCAATGTAATATTTTAAGTTTAATAATGAATACCTGACCCCTTCCACTTTCTCTAAAGCGGAAACTCATGGACATATGCATTCTCCTCATCCTCACCTATAGTGCGCAAACCTGGTCGCTAACAAATCGTCAAAAGTTCTCCCTTGGGGTATGCCAACGTGCAATGGAGCGCAGTATCCTGGACGTGAAACTCACGGACCGAATCAGGAACTCGGTTATACGCTCCCGAACACATGTGGCCGACGTCGCTCAAAAAGCTGGAAGACTCAAGCGGGACACGTTTGCCGTATGCCAGACACAATGTGGGCGAAGACCACCATTGAATGGCTCCCAAACTACGGACGATGCCCGCGTGGAAGGCCCAGGCGAAGGTGGCGGGATAAGCTAAACTCCTACCTCAAGGATTGGTCCCTACTTGCAATCAACAGAGACGAGTGGAAAGAGGGAAGGGAGGCCTTTGCCCTGCAGTGGGGCACAACAGGCTTAGGTATAATAATAATAATGAATACCTTCCTCTTGATACACGTATCATGAGGATGGTTGCGGGTGCAAGATGAAGCATATTTTTAAAAGGAAGAGATGTAGCATGTCTAATTGTTTTTTTTCTTTATACCTGGTATGGAACAAGCATATGGCTCAACTGATGTTAAGTGGTAACCATCGTCTATAGCAAAGTATTGCCTCGTAGGTCATGCAACTTAGAAACGTGACCTACGATGCACTGCCTTCCGTCCACTTGAGGCATACAGGTGTAAAGCCATATGCCTTCAATTTCAGCGGAAACCATATCCTTATACCGGAACACAGCAATGCTCCTTGGTAACAGAAATAGGTATGGTGGTATTACTTCCCCTGCCGAGCCCTTTCACAAGGAATTCTACTACCATTAATCTAAATACGGGATTTATCACGTACCGTTTTATCGGTGTTTCGACCGACAATGTTTGAACCGAAACGGTACGTGATAAATCGCCTATGATGAATGATTGAAATAAATCAGCAAAGTTTACTAAGTAAAATGGATGCATGCTTTGCCCAAACTTACTGTACTATATTAAATCTCATTTTAAGTGAACTGTACTTGTTCTTATGAGATGAACTCTTTAAATCGAAGATGCTTTTCTTTTCTTCAATATTATATAAAATCCTATGCAAATACTTATGTTACAATAAATCACCCCAACAATAATAACTTTGAGTCGTTTGCAACCACTTTAGTTCCAAAGAAATGTAATAGTGTAACCAATTTGTTTTATCACAATATAAATTACTTTTAATTGAACCAAAGTAGCTCCCGCGACAAAAATGTAGTATTTAGCGAGTTAAATACTCTGTTACCGCACAAATAATACATAATGGCTTGTTAACATCAATAAATCTATTTAATATAAGGCAAATTATTCCAATTAGAGCCATTTTGATTGACGATGGCAATAGTTCTGGAAACCGCCGCAGCGTGACAGAGCGCTGGTGGCTGTGTGTGGGACGCTACTCGCCAATAGATGGCGGTGGGAAAATCGATTGGGTTTGTATTTTGGTCGAATGGTTCTTCTAATGCATTTCGAGTTTTGTGACTTTTTTTATGAGTTTTTAGTCTGTAATTATGTATAATTATTAAGTCAGGTTTAAATTCTAAGAATGAAACTCACACTAATATTATAAATGAAAAAGTTTGGATGTTTGTTTGTTTGTTACTCAATCACGTCGTAACGACTGAATCGATTTCGATGAAATTTCGTATATATGTAGATTATAACCTGGATTACCACATAGGCTATCTTTTATCGCATAAATCAGTACCCATGGGATAAAAATGGGGTGTCAAGTCAAGTTGCAATAGCGAGTTTAGCTTTATTTCTAGGTTAACTAAACATTTAGTAGTGTAACGCGTACGAAGTCGCGGGCAAAAGTTATATAATATATTTTTACGTAATGCTACATAATAATATAATCGGTATAGTTCACGATATTAACCCCTGAAGATATCCCACAAGGGGATAGACAGAGGTAAGTCCAAACATCACGTTTGATACACGCCTTCTTTTTAGATTTGAATTTCGTCATTCTTCAAACAACTATACTCTTAGGTCATCAGAAAACTTAATACTCAAAACACCGGTGCATAGCACTTCCATACAGCGTTTATTTTACTGTCCAGGCTCTTCGGCTGTGGAATGCTCTACCCGAAGAAATAAGACGGTCATCTTCCTAACACACCTTCAAGTCGAAGGTGAAACAATATTACCTGACGATGTCATGATCCTAGCGTTATTAATTTACTATTTAAGTATTAATATAAACAGACATTAAATATAACAGAAAGTTAAAGAGATCTTTCTCTGTAATTTTATTTTATTGTAGGTATATATACATTTTTGTATATATTAATTAATTTATTATATTCATAATATTATTAGTTACTTTAGGTATATTTCGTTTTATTTGTTTAAGATATTTGTACATATTTATGATTCTTATATGTACACTCACCTACCTTTAAAATCATCTCTCTCTCCAGCCTCAAAGGTTTGCTGGAAGAAAACTCTTCTTAGGGTTAAGCTCGCCCTTGTACATGCCTTCTATTTCTGTACTTTTTAATGTATTTTCTTGTGTACAATAAAGAAAAAGTAATAATATCTGTTAGTTTGCTATATGTAGGTATATACCTGTATAATTAGTCTATTTTATAAGTATTTTAAGTGGGATTAAACCTTTATATTTGTTTTGATTATACCTAAGAATTTGTAAGTATGTATATATAAATTGTTATGAGTAGTTATTATTTAGGTTCATTCATTTAAGTAATGTTTATTTTTTAGTTTTTTTGTATTTTTATATCATTAGTATGTACATGTAGTAGGTACACCATGACACCACAGGTAATGTCCACACAGTCCATTCCATGCAAAGGTTGTCTGGTAGAGATCGCTACTTAGCGATAAGACCGCCAATTGTATCCTTTGATTTACGATGTTATTTGTTTTATGGTGTGCATTTATGTAAATGTATTCTCCAAAGAACACCGCACTCAGTGTCTTCGTAAATTTCGCTCCATCCAAAGGTTGCTTGGAAGAGATCGCTTTCAGCGATAAGGCCTTATTTATTCTATCTTAGTACTTATTTTTGTATTATTTCTGTTTGTGTGTTCAATAAAGAGTTATCTATTCTATTCTATTCTATTATACTTTTAACTTATTATTATTAGAATCTGCGGATTCATGTTCATATTCCTAACGTCCGTGACGACACTATTTAGGGTCAGTAGAATACTAGCTAGGTTCTAGCCTGCCTACTTAGCACATGCTCAGCTGACGCCATTTTGGCATGACTCAACTTTGTAATAATGATGGCAGTTGCGTGAGATATTCCCGTATTTTTTTTATTAACCTGTAACCTGAAGAACCGATAACCGTTGGGGTAAACATGTTCTGGAGTGGAGACCACGTTTAGGCAAGCGAAGTGTAAGACGCCCTCCGGCTAGATGGAGTGACGATTTGCGCGCTGTGGCTGGCAAGGATTGGATGTGACGAGCTGAGGATCGGGCTCAATGGCGCACCCTGGGAGAGACCTACGTTCAGCAGTGGACTGTTATAGGTTGATGATGATGATGATGCATCTCCGACTTTGACATTCTTGTACTACCCTACTTATCCTTCTATTTACCCCCACCTACTTCTTAGAGCCAGAAGTCAAGATTCGATTACTTCTATGTCACCGTCTTCTTCTGTGCTTTATTTTGTCCATGCGTCGCTTCAAATAAATGTGTTTGATGTGTAACATCTTTCCTCTCGGTTTGTTGCAGTGATTTTGGCAAAAGTGGCAGAAATGTGTAACAGGAAACCGGGGAAGCGCGCACTATTTGATTTGACCAACGAGCGCGCGCGGTGGTCAGATGTTCCTACACATCATATGCGACTACTGTAAGGTTCGTAGTTTTTTTTTTTAATTTTCATATTAAGTTTTTTTCACTGATGGTACTAATTTCCATTTATTTTCGTTCATAAATAAGATATGGGGGCGTCCATTAATTACGTGAGACGTTTTTGACAATTTTTGACCCCCCCTTGCCCCTGGTGAGATGCCGCGAGATTCGTTTCGACTCCTTCCCCCTCCCTTTATCTCACGTGAGATTTTTCAAAAATGATGGTAGAGATTTGGCTAGACCCCTTCCCCTCCACCCCTGAACACCTCACATAATTAATGGACGACCCCTAAGGTACCTTCCAGACATCCGTTTCCGGACGCAAAGAATACTATAGGTAAGTCACATGTCTCAACATCTTTACAAAAAAAGTATAATTTGTGAAGAATTTTCCCATACTTAAAACGAGCGTTCGATTATAATTTTGAATGAGATTGTTACTAAAAATATAAAGCTTTTGCTCCACTGAGACCTCCAAGATATTTTAAAGAGTTTTTTTTGACGTAAATCAAGGATGTGTCTAGATATTTAGGTTCTTATTTCGTGTTTTTTATGTTTGTTACCTTAGGACTCCGTCATTTATCAAACCGATTTGGAAAATTGTATTTTTATTCTAAAGAATATATTTTCAGATTGGTCCCATAGAAATTTAATCAAAATCGGTTTAGTTTTTGTTTGGTTTTTTCGTTTATCTGAAGTCGTTTATATTCTTGTTATAATGTTACTTTTTCTTTTATTAGTTTTAATGTGGTTATGATTAAACTACATAGGTATGTAATTATGTATATAGGACTGGTGGCCAAGATGTTGAACGCGATGGCATCATAGCCCGCGAAAGTGAAAAATGACCCATGATTACTTACGAATTTTTTTTTAATACTTGCAATGTTTTGATGGAAAGAAAGAAAGAAAGAAAGAAAGAAAAATATTTATTTTGTGTCCATTTTAAACAAGTAGACCTGGGCCCGTAGCCAAATTACATTCGACTTCTACGTACATTTGTTGTCGCTGAATCACGTGGTATTTCTATAGCATGTGTCAAATCCCATACATTTTCGGACGGATCGACTAGCGTCATCGCTAATCGACTGTAACTTGGCTAAGCCCTCAGGGCCCGTAGCCAAATTACATTCGCCACGAATCTATTTGATTTCTACATACATTTGTTGTCGCTGAATCACGTGGTATTTTTATAGCATGTGTCAAATCCCATACATTTTCGGACGTATCGACTAGCGTTATCGCTAATCGACTGTAACTTGGCTAAGCCCTCTGATGTTAACTGGCAATGCACGCTTATCTTAAAGTATTGCCTCGTAGGGCACTAAAAAACTAGCTCTGCCTGCGTACAATAACTTAAGACATACATAAAATTTAATATAATATAATTTTATTAATTATAATTAATATAAAATTATAATTTACGTAATGAAACTTAAAGTTTTATATGATCTATACATATTTAAATTATATTATGTTAATTTTTATGTATAATTAATTCAATTTCAAAATTTAATATGCATAATGTAACATTTTAATTTAATTTATTATTTTAGAGTTAATTTTAAGTAGATAGGTATTTGTTATTTGTTATAATATTGTGTCTATTTATTTTACTTTTTTATTAATAAATTTTAAGGTTTTGTGTTAGTTTTTAAGGATTATGTAATAATGGATGTATTTTGTCTGAATTAAATAAATAAAACAAATAAAATAATAAAGCCTCATATGCAGCATTGCGTGGCGGCCGATATTATAGGTATGATGGTAGTACTTCCCCAGTGAACCTTTTCACAAGAAACTCCACTCGGCGCTGGTCAGCTTGTGTGATACAACTCTAATCACACTAATATGATAAATGCGAAAGTTTGGATGTTTGTTTATTTACTTATTTGTTTGTTTCTCAATCACGTCGTAACGGCTAAACGGATTTCGATTAAATTTTGTTTGTACGTAGATTTTAACCTAGATTAACACATAGGCTACTTTTTTCCATAAATCAGGTCCCATGGGATTAAAATAGGGTGTCAACTCAAATTACAACAGCTAGTTGAACGTTATTTCTAGGTTACCTACACATTTAGTAGTGTAACGCGTATGAAGTCGCGGGCAACAGCTTGTATTAGTGTAAATATTGAATCCAGCCAAAACACTAAAATATCTTATCCTTCATTACATCATCATCTTTATTCACCAAAAACCTTAATCATAATACCTATACATGATTAAATATGTTACATGATCCAATGGCTAATATTAATAATTTGATACGTATTATAAAGTTGAATATAATTAGGGTGATGCATATATTTTGTACTATCTGCCGCCCGCGGCTTTGCACGCATGGTTTGTCAATAAACACATTACTCTCCTTCTGCGCGGTCCGGTAAAAACTAGCATATATCCTAACTCCGGTTATAATCTATCTGTATACCAAATTTCATTTAAATCGGTCCAACCGTTTAGTCGTGAAGACGAAACGAACACAGACAGACAGTTACTTTCGAATTTTTATAAGTATGGATGTTAAAGTATATGTGTTGTTGAGTAGTGTTGACATGAGTAGGATAAATGGATGGTATAGAGTAAGTACTAGGTTTTTTAAATTTTATTTTAAAAGTGATCTGGATCATCCTACAGGGTATCGCAAAAAGCAACGTCGAGCCGAAAGGGGGTTTTATAAGTTGTGTATGCAAATTCAATGGTTTTCGAGACATAAAAATTTAAAAAAATACTGTTAGTTAAGTTAAAGTTTTTACGGTAGACCAGGTACTGGCTCTTAAATAATTATTAATGCTGGACATTTCATACAACGCTATCCAAACAAAGCTTGTATTACGGGAATCAAAGAATAGAATAATGCTTTATTGTACACCAGGAGTACTTAAAAAACTAATTAATTCTAAACATAGTACAATGGCCTTATCGCTGAAAGCGATTTCTTCCAGGCAATGGATGGATGGAAAGATGGAAAGTGGAAATCAAATAACTGATAGAATACTTTTAAACACATTCTTTATGTAAATTTATACCTATACCTAATATATAGAGAAGTATCCAGACCCGGAACAATTATCCTGTAGATCATGCAAATATTTGTTCTGTGGCGGGAATTGAACTCGCAACCTCCTGCGTCTCAGCCGGCTATTCGCCCACTGCGCACATAGCTCGAAGAACCGACGGCTGTTGGGGAAGAAAAGTTCTACAGTGTAGGTAGACGACGCACTGAAAAGCGCAGCGAAGGACGGTCTCCCACTAGATGGAAAGAGACTTAATAAAGGTTGCTGGGGGCCGTTGGGTGCTGTACAATATCAGTAGCTACTGAGATCTACGGCAGAGGCCTATGTTTAATGATAATGAGTATAATGATAAAGCAATTGAGGTGAATTAGACGACCTCCTTGGCGCAATGGGTGAATAGCCGGCTGAGACGCAGGAGGGCGTAAACAAATGTTTACATGATCTGCAGATTTTTGTTCCGGGTCTGGATGTGTTTCTATCTATACTAATATTATAAAGACGAAAGATTTGTATTTTTGTAACGAATAAACTCAAAAACTACGGGTCCAATTTAATAAATTATTTGACCTTTAGAATGTTAATCCCTGAGTAGGATAGGCTATATTTGTTGCCGCGCCATCTATTAGCAAGTATAGACATGTCAGAAGAATCACCCTCATTATAAAAATAAAAAATAAGCATTCATTCATTGTCATTGCACGATGCAGAAAAATAAAGTTATTTTGTTACAAAAGTGCATTTAATCTAAATCCAACCATTAATTGCCGAAACAATTAACATTGGCGACCGTGACAGGACGAATCAGTAATCAGTGCAAACCATTGGAAGAAAGCATTGCAATTTGCAATATAAAAAGGCTGGCGCGTCGGCCGCCATTTTGCACGTGGCCTGTGTGGAATCGACGAAATTTTCCACGAGAGAAGTTGCAAACTTGGATCCAAACCACAAAACACCACCAAAACGGACATTTGAAGATCCTATTGTCAAATCTCTTCGGTTTCATCACCTATTTTGGGCCCAGAAAGACTGGATGACGCCGCTGCAAAGCTAATCTGAACTCGGAAGAAGGCTGGACGCTGGGACTTGAATACCTACTGTTTAGCTGGTCCAGTGGAGCATCTAAAGCTTCACGACTGCAGGATAATATTCCATAAAAGTTAAGTGCCCTTCCTTTACGTTTCCACCTAAATGAGCTTCCTTCCTGTGATCCTAAATCCTTCCTAATCCATAACAAAAACCAAAATAAAAGTACAGTATATTCATTAAAATATGTGCCTAAACACATAATAATATACTTACATACTAAATGTAGGTAATCTAATTACCGTTACAAAATAGCATAAAACAAAACTTACCTAATTTCTTTATCTAAAATCATAATTTAAATGCTCACAATAAATAAATTGCTACAATAGATAAAATTGACTACTAACTAATTAAACCTATATTTACAAAACTAATTATAATTCAACTTATGTACTAAAGTAATAAAATACCATCCTATAACTATAAAAAGGTAGGTTGTATAAAGTGCATAATCCTTATTCAAGTAAATAATGCCATAGTTCCTCCACTTGCAATAAACGAACAAGTTCAGTGTTATTAAAATAAAGTTTGGACTATTAAAGTAAATATATTAAAATAAATCGTTCATTTGAATTGAAAACATAAACATTGAAAACTAAGAACATTATTTCACTTTGCTCCGTATCAATAATATATCATTACATGCGAAAATTAACGCGATTTTGCCGAATAATTCCAGGTTTCGTGCCAACAAGCGGCCGGCTTAGAAAGATTGAACTTGAACTCGCGTGGTCTTATCAGTTGCCTATCGCTGCGAAACAAAAGGGATCAGCTGTTGATGAGCCAAGTGCACTCGCCCGCCAGCTTCCGTACGATACCTACTGCAGACTTCGCCAAATAAGGAGCGTGAGCATAAACACTTTTAACACATTTCATCTCGTAGGTACCTATTTTTGAGCTTTATCTACTTAGACTTTTTAAAAAAAGTATACCTAAATATTAAAGTGAATTACCTATTTATATACAAGCGACAAAATGACGCAAGGTTTTGAAGTTAATCTTAAAACTTTAAAGATGAGACGAAGCTCGATAAAGGGACAAATAACCAAGTTTAAGAAATATATAGAAGAATTAATAGTAAAAAAAAAGGATTTAGAGCATTTAGAGTGCGCTGAATTAACTCTTAAACTTGGAAAATTCGAGATGTTGTCTTCTAAATTTGAAGAGGTGCAAAGTGAGATTGAAATTTTGAATCCTGATTGCTTGGATGTGGAAATTGATGAGCGTGACGTCATCGAGCGTGATATAATTAAACTGATCGCAATTTCTAACGATTTGCTTGATAAAAATAAACAAAATTTAGAGCTTTCCCGCGGGGAGCCTTACGCTCATTGCAGTCACGCTTCTCAAGAAATAGGTATTAAGTTACCAAAAATTGAAATAGCTAAATTCGATGGCGCTTACTTCCGCTGGCTGGAGTTCCGAGATACATTTACGTCTCTGGTACACAACAATGAGCGTCTGTCGTCTATTCAAAAGTTGCATTATTTGATCTCGTATCTCGAAGGTGATTCGGCTAGGATAATCTCAAATTTGGAAGTGTCCTCAGAAAACTATACCACTGCTTGGAGTTTATTGCTGGAGCGATACGATAATAAGAGGTTGTTAGTGAATCATCATCTAAAATGTTTATTCAATATTCAGCCCATCAGCCGCGAGTCAGAGAAGTCATTGCGTTTCCTCGTTGACCACGTAACTAAAAATTTACGAGCTTTGGCAAGTTTGGGTCAACCTACAACTCATTGGGACACACTTATAATTTATATGTTGTCCTCGAAGCTAGATAGTCGTTCTCTTGAGAAGTGGGAAGAGACGCGCAATGATTTCGCTGATATACCTACTTTGGAAAACTTTAAAAAGTTTTTAACAGATCGTGCGGACGTTATTGAAGCATTAAATCGGACAAAATACGATAACAATACTACAAAATCGATAAATAATAATAATAATAAATACAATTCTTCCGGCCAGGCACACTCGCCATCCAACAACAACCAACAAAATCGCTCCAACAATAATCAACAATATCGGCCAAATTATAATCAAACAAAATCATTTGCGAGTTCTTCTAAAGCCACAAGTGCATTCTTGTGTATCATTTGTAGCGGCAATCACAGGATTTATGATTGTCCATCATTCAAATCTAAAAATATTCAACAGCGTATGGCTGATGTTACTAAATACAAATTGTGCCTGAATTGTCTCAGGCAGGGTCACCCAGAGAGTGACTGTCGTTTAGGATCTTGTCAAGAGCAAGGCTGTAAACAGCGGCATAACTCGCTTCTGCACAATTCAGCTCAAACGGAACAAACATTAGTCAATTTTTCTAAAGAATGTGATACCAAAATGTTTTCTCGTCAGGTAATTTTATCTACAGCTATAATTGAGGTGCTAAATCCAAATACGAATCGACGCGAGGTGGTGCGGGCATTGTTAGACTGCGGCAGCCAATCGTCATTCGTAACTAAATCGCTACAGGAAAGATTAGGTCTAAAAACCAATCCGATCGAAACTATAAATGTAATCGGAATTGGGAATCAATCTACCAATAGGGTGACTGAAAGTTGTGTCGCTCAGCTAAATTCAATGACTACACAATTTAATGTGACTTTTTCATGCTTCATTCTTGATGAATTGACAGGAGAAATTCCAAAATCTCCAATTGAAATCAAGAATCTAAAGATACCCCAAACAATAAGACTAGCCGACCCTAACTTCGACCAGCCTGCACCAATTGATATTTTGATCGGTGCAGATATATTTTGGGATATCCTTGGATGTGATCAGCGTTCGCTGGGACCCAATAATCCAAAGCTTAGACTGACTAATTTCGGCTGGTTGATATCTGGCCCTATTTACACCACTAAATTAAGGTCTAGTAATAATATTCATTGTAATCATGCAATTGTTTCCGAAGTTTCAACAAAAGATAATTTCGACGAAATGTTAACAAAATTCTGGTCGCTTGAAGAGTTGCCACAAAAGTCCTTTTTGAGCCCAGAAGACAAAAGATGTGAGACTCTTTTTGCTGCTAACACATCTCGATTAGAGTCAGGCAGGTTCTGCGTAGAGTTGCCTCTTAAGGATTCTCCAGACTGCCTAGGCGACTCGTATAGCTTAGCTAAAAAGCGATTTTTTCATTTGGAAAAAAGGTTTCAAAAAAATCCTCAACTAAAGTCTAAATATGTGGAATTTATCCGCGAATATGCTACTCTGGAGCATTTGTCGGAATCACCCATTTCTAAACCCGACTTATCATATTTTTTATGCCACCACGCTGTCATAAAAGAGTGTAGCGAGTCTACAAAGTTACGCGTGGTGTTCAATGGTTCTGAACCCACCTCCTCAGGCTATTCGGTAAACGATATTTTACTAAAAGGCCCTCATATACAAGACTCTCTGTTTTCCATTTTGGTTCGAGCTAGACAGTATCAGTATGTCCTTACAGGAGATATCGATAAATTTTATCGTCAAGTATACATTGCCAAACCCCAAGATCGAAACTTGCAGCTCATTCTGTGGAGAGAAGATGAGTCTCTGCCTCTAAAAACCTTAAGCTTAAATACTCTCACTTACGGTACAGCAAGTGCGAGCTATTTAAGCACAAGATGCTTGTGGCAGGTGGGGGAAGAGTGTGAGGATTTATTTGTCAAAAATATACTTCAACACGATTTTTACGTTGATGATTTATACACAGGTTGTGATGACGAAAAACAGTTACAATTCATACTAAATTCAGTTACAAACACTCTAAAGTCTGCATGTTTCAAATTAAGAAAGTTTAAAACAAATGCTCCCCATTTGCTTGATGAAATATTATTAAGTAATGATGAATCACTTTTCCTCAGTGAGTCCACCAGCACCCTTGGCCTTGGATGGAATCCGAAAAGTGATTCACTACATTTTCCATTCGAATTGCCCCCTAAAGGTAATGTGATAACGAAGCGTTTTATAATGTCAAACGCATTTAAAATCTTTGACCCTCTAGGCTTGCTCAGCCCTTGCATAATAGTGCCTAAAATGATGCTCCAAAAATTATGGCAACTAAAAATTGATTGGGATGAACCTGTCCCAGAGCCTATCAAGAAATCTTGGTCTGAATTTGCCAATAATATGCCCTCTTTAACTACATTGCAGATTCCTCGAAAGGTTCTTTGTAGATCTCCAAAATCTATCGAAATGCATGTTTTCAGCGACGCATCTCAGTGCGCTTACGGTGCGTGTGCTTATATGAGAACAATTGATGAAAATGATGACGTGAGGGTGAATCTGTTGTGTGCTAAATCGAAAGTAAGTCCTCTTATACCAACAACGATTCCTCGTTTGGAACTTTGCGCTGCACTACTCGCAGCCAGATTGTCCAAGAGCGTCATTGACTCTATTAGACACAAACCATCTCGTATCGTTCACTGGTGCGATTCAAGCGTCGTATTATCGTGGCTCACCAGTGACGCTAGTAAACTAAAAACGTTCGTGGCTAATAGAGTCGGAGAAATTCTTGAGATTTCAGCTCAGTCTTCATGGCGTTATGTACCGACTAAAGTAAATCCTGCTGATATGATCTCCAGAGGAGTAAATGCCAGCCAACTTCGCGACCTAGAGTTGTGGTGGTCGGGCCCTAATTTTCTAAATTATGAAGAATCTCAGTGGCCTACTCCTTCTCTTCCGGTCTCTGAGAACTTACCCGAAATAAAGTCGATGCCTCTATCTAATTCTGCTGTGGAAACTGTTGTTGATTTCATAAAATATTCAAACCTAAATAAAGTTCAAAGAACGTTCGCATATATTAAAAGGTTCATTCATAATTTAAAAAATCCTACAGCTAAATTATCTGGGCATTTATCCGTGGAGGAACTGAATAGTTCGTTTCATTATTTATGCTTTGTTGCCCAAAGAGAATCCTTTCCTGATGAATATCAGTCGCTGTCTAAAGGTAATTCATTGAATCACAAATCTAAATTATTATCGATGTCTCCATTTTTGGATGCCAATAGATTAATCAGAGTTGGTGGTCGAATCGAATCATCAAATTACACGTACGAAACTAAACACCCTATTGTGCTCGATTCGTCCCACCAATTAACAAAACTGTTATTTGAGCGAGAACACCTACGGAATTTTCACGCAGGTCCTCAGTTGCTCTTAGCTTCAGTTCGTCAGTTCGTCTGGCCCGTCAACGGGCGTCGTCTCGCTCGTCAAATTGTCCATCGATGTGTTCGATGTCAGCGAGTGCAGGGTAAGGTGTTACAACCTAAAATGGGAGATTTACCCTTGCAACGTTTAAATCCTGATTTTCCTTTTACTTCAGTAGGAGTGGACTTTGCAGGTCCTTTTCTAATTCTAAATCGTAAGGGACGTGGTGCCAGGTTACAAAAGGCGTATATGTGTTTGTTTGTGTGCTTGAGATATAAATGTATCCACCTGGAAGCCGTGTCTGATCTCTCTAAAAACGCTTTTATGATGTCTTTGCGCAGATTCGTTGCACGACGGGGTAAGCCCATCGAGATTTTCAGTGACAATGGAGGTAATTTCACAGCTGCATCTAAAGAGCTGAAAGCCTTTCTTAAACAAAATTCTGATAGTTTATCTGACTTTGCATCTCAAGAAGGCATTAAATTTGTGTTCTCACCTAGCTACGCTCCTCATTTTGGCGGTATCTGGGAAGCTGGCGTAAAGTCCGCAAAATATCACCTACGTAGAATTATGGGAAATTCCCACTTAACTTTTGAAGAGATAGGTACATTGTTTACGCAAGTGGAGGCCATCCTAAATAGTCGTCCCTTGTGTCCTCTCTCTTCCTCACCAAACGATCTCCTCTTCCTCTCCCCAGGTCATTTTTTAATTGGAAGACAACTGACTGCAATGCCGGCTCAAGATTTGCTAAACGCCAAAGAAGGCAATCTCCAACGATATGCTCGAGTAGAAAAGCTAAGACAACATTTCTGGCAAAGGTGGCAAAGGGAATACATCTCCGAACTACAACTCCGCAAAAAATGGAAAACCAACACAAGCAGTCTCAACGTCGGGGATTTGGTTTTGCTACACGAAGATCATGTCCCTCCTCTAAATTGGCGTCTTGGAAGAGTCTCACGATTATATACAGGACCCGATGGGATAAATCGCGTTGCTGATGTAACCACTACCAGAGGCAGCGTCAGACGAGCTCTCATTCGTCTCTGCCCGCTTAAACTGGAAGAAAGTTAAAAAGCATGCTTTTCAACGGGAGGCAGGATGTTGCCGCGCCATCTATTAGCAAGTATAGACATGTCAGAAGAATCACCCTCATTATAAAAATAAAAAATAAGCATTCATTCATTGTCATTGCACGATGCAGAAAAATAAAGTTATTTTGTTACAAAAGTGCATTTAATCTAAATCCAACCATTAATTGCCGAAACAATTAACAATATTTATTACTAGAAAAATTAGGGATTCCTACTAAAACTTCAGTAATGTAACCCAGGGTGTTAAAACATTAGCCATAATAGTTAATAAGTACTAGGTGTTTTTCATTGTCGCTTTAGCGTAATAGCTTTAAAAATTAAAAAAATAAATAAAAAAAATCTGAAAATTATACTAAAACCTGGCTACGGCCGTGTTTTTGTTGACGAAACACGCGTGCGAAGCCGCGCGCAGTCCAGCTAATATATTATAAGTACATGTATCTTTAGGTACATGTATCTTTACATAGTATAAAATGAAGTCGCTTCCACTGTCTGTTCGCTTAGATCTTTTAAACTACTCAACAGATTTTAATGCAGTTTTCAGCAATAGATAGAGTGATTCAAGAGGAAGGTTTATATGTATAATACATACGGAACTCTGTTTGTTTGTTAGTATGTTTATTATCTTTACACGACTAAACGGCTGAAATTTTGCAAGGAGATAAATAAATAAATATTGCTGGACCTTTCACACAGCGCTATCTAGCCCCAAACTAAGCAGAGCTTGTACTAAGGGAATCACTAACTGATAGAATACTTATATACTCTTTTTTTTGTAAATACGTACTTATAATATATAGAAAAACATCCAGACCTGGAACAAATATCTGTAGATCATGCAAACATTTGTTCCGCGGCGGGAATCGAACCCGCTACCTCCTGCGTCTCAGCCGGCTATACGCCCACTGTGCCACGGAGGTCGTCACTAGATACCTAGATTATATCCTGGGAAAGGGCATAGGCTACTTTTTAGCCAACTGCGCAAAATGAGGGTAATGTTTTGTTGAAAATCCACCCATGCGAAGCCGCGGGTGGTCCAGCTAGTATATTATAAGTATGTATTTACAAAATAAAGTATATAAGTATTCTATCAGTTATCTGGTTCCCTTAGTACAAACTCTGCTTAGTTTAGGGCTAGATAGCACTATGTGAAATGTCCAGCAATGTTTATATTTATTTATGTTAATAAGAAATCTACTCTATAAAATCATTTGTCTCTGAATCCACACTACTCTATCTCTCTAACTTATCATTATGTTAATGTAAGTTCCCGAAACTGGAACCGTAATTTCGGATTAGGTATAATCGATACCCATCTGTCCTGTTGAGAATATTTAAAGTACCTTTGTTTATTATAATGAGGTTTTTGTATAGATGCAGTATGACGTCATACGCAGATATTTTGATGCGCTTCGGTTTTTAAGATCACAGTTTTTATACTATTTTCTTCATTTGGTTGGTACCTACTGAAAGTTTACTATTTGTTTTTATTTTAAAAGAGGACTAAATTAAAAAATATATATATAATTACCATAACTTCCCTATTAAAACTTAGGTACTTACAAATACCTTTTTTTTATTGATGATAGCCAAGCACTACCTCACCTGATGGTAAGTGATAGTGTGACAGAAGATGGAGCACGCATTCCTAAAAAAAACCTATTCACTCTGGACTTGAAGACTCCGAGATTATACATTTTCACAAAAATATTAATTGGTTTAAGAAAAATAGCGATAATCATAATCTCAATACTAGAAATAAAGATAAACTCGCTGTTGCCACTTGTAGACTCCATAAAGTTGGTAAATCGTTTAAAGGGCAAGGTGTACGCTTTTATAACCAACTCCCAAGGGATGTACAAAAATTGACAATTAACAAATTTAAAAACGTAATTAAACAAAATCTTTATAAAAGAGCCTACTATAAAATATCGGATTATTTAGATGATAGAGAAGCTTGGGATTGAAAATGCTCCAACTCGTTCAAAATTTTACAATTCAGACGTAATTTATTTTCTGTATTATGTATTGTAAAAGGATCATTAAAAAAACAACCAGCCTTGTTTCTTCCCTTTCTTTCCTGGCTTGGTCGCGAAGGAACAGGCAGTAAACTTGACGTTTCAAAGTGATCCTTGTGATTTTAATGAATAAAAATATTTGACTTTGACTGTTCCGGAAAAACATACGCCAGAAGTCAGTTCCACTACTTTGATAAATCAAATAATAATACAAAGTTTTAATAATAAATAATATAACTTATTCACTGACCGTATTTTTGATTATTATTGTATTGTATTATGTATTATAATGATAAACCTAAAAAAAAATGGCACTCCGGGAGTGCCGACAGAAGTGAAAACTGGAACAATTACGTGTGTATGTTTTGAATCGTCAAGAATTATTTTTTGAATCGTCAGGTACGGTGTTGGTAACGGTAACAGTGTTGCGAGTTCAATGTTTTTTCCCCCATCCCAAAAAATACCCAACGCGTAAACATGAAAATTTACTAAAAAAAGTTTTCTTACGCCCCCCTCAACAAAATAAAGAAAAATAAAAATTTGGACGTTGCAAAATGATCATCATGGATGTCGCATATCCATAAAAATTTACAACTTCAACTACAAACTAAAAATACTGAGAGAGAGAATTATATACAGAGGTGTCGGTAATTGTGTCGCAAGTTCAATGGTTATTTTCCCATCCCAAATTATACAGGGTGTTTGGTAATATACGGACGATTTTCAAGTGACGGTTTCTCAAAACATAAAAAAAGACTTCTCGAAAAAAACTACTAGTTATATTATCAAATTTTAAAGAAAATCGACTAAGTTTAGGTGATTCATTCGATATAAAACTTACTGCCTACTCTTGCAATCGACGTCCAAAAACAAAGGCGGATTTGATATATCTTTCGGAAATGGCTGCGGGTTTTGGAGACAACAAGCCAACAAGAGATATCTCGAGACGTCACCAATACAGTATCTGTGGTTAGATGGCAAGCATTATGCAATAGCACAACATAGTTTAATAAAGTGTTTGTTTTTACATGCCAAAATAAATTTCTATGGTAAACATTTCACAAATTTATTTATTATGATCATCAAAATAACCCCTTTCATTTTTGTGCGTATACATATTATCAAATACCCTATATACAGAGGTGTCAGCAACAGTGTCGCGAGTTCAATAGTGTTTTCCCATCTCAAAAATGGCCAACGCGCCGAAAGAAGTATTCACTTCAAAAATTATAATAATATAATTTATTTACAAACATAATCATAGCTCAATAAAAATAACACGGCAATTTCAAATTGACCCCAAATTACATATCAACTTCAAATCGCTTGTAATTGGTTTAAAACCACATTTTGCCATATCATTACGCTTTAGTCTTCGGTGGTGAACAGACATAAAGGAAGACAGTTTTACTAAAAAGTTTAGAAGTCCTAAAACGTGTAGTAACAATTCATAATACCTAATTTTTCGGTTTTTGTATCACTGTGGCGATGAGGTCTGTTGCAATCCGCGACGTGTTTAAGTCGCTCATGCCTAACAGAAGTAGGATTGATTCTGTCGCCTCATGACAGAATCTGCAGGTTTGTGTATCGCATAGCCCTAGCTTGAATACGCTTTTTAAGTTGACAGTGTCCAATTAGGACTAGGTTAGGACAATTAGGACATAAATACCTAGCAATATAGTGTGTTTTGTTAACCATTAAGTGATCGTCCTTTAATCACGTGAGGTTCGAACGGGGGGGAGGCGGTTAGAATAACATCACGATTGATCACGATGGGAAGGGATGTTGTGACAATCGTGTGTGTATTTTCCCTACGATCTCGTGAAAACCTGAGCGAGCGGATTTATGTTATAAAAATAAACCGAATTAAATATAAAAATAAACCGGACAAGTGCGAGTCGTACTCGCCCACCGAGGGTTCCGTACAAATTAGTATCAACAGTATCGATGATTGATTACGTACTTTAAATAAAGACTATATTTTTTATTATTTATTTACTAACGTATAAGTTTTCCGAGTGTTCCCTGTACTTGTAATATAAGACGATATTACTTGTCAAATTTCATAGTTCAAGGTCATCGGAAAGTACCCTATAAATTTTGATTCCCTTTAGAGTGTCGAAATATACGTAATTTGCGGCATAAACGGCCGTATCTTAACTTAGAAGTTCGATGTTTTTACAGCTTCAAGGGAATGTAGACTTGAGTATATGGCTTTAATTTCAACTCAATACCTCCACGCGTTCCCGAGATAAAGGGTATTGACAGACAGACAGACGGACAACAAAGTGATCCTATAAGGGTTTCGTTTTTCCTTTTGAGATACGGAACCCTAAAAGCAACTTAACAACAATATTTAGCATTCAGGAGACTGTCCTCTCATGCGCGATCTTGTGCGGTTTTCAGAATCTGAATTCATGATAAATTTTCATTAAGATATACCGCTTTTTTTTTAATTTAAAATTCACGTGATGTTGGGTGTGGGGGCTGGAGTAGTATAAAACATCATGAATTACCAAGGGGGAATGATGGGGACAAAAAGTTGCTGAAAATACCTGAACGAACCTAATGTTTATGCAATGCACCCTCTTACAAAATTTGCTATTGTTTCTTGTATCGAATAAGCTCAATATGGTCTTTTATATTTTCTTTGTTGTGTTTAACTCAAAAAGTATAGTTAACTAGTAACATTATAACGACCAACCCTTTGTTTAATCCTGTTGACCTGTAATACCGATTCTGTAAAAACACATCTTACTAGGTACCAAGTAATTTAGATCATGTGTATATATGACAGGTTGTTAGTTGATAAAATCCATATTTTTTTTATAGATGATAACCAAGCGCTTGACTTACTACCTCACCTGATGGTAAGTGAAGGTGTGATCGAAGATGGAGCACGCTTGCCTAGAAAACCCATATTCACTCTGAACTTGAAGACTCCAAGATTATACTAGTTCGGAAAAACATACGCTGGAAGTGAGTTCCACTCCTTACTTGTTAACAAGAAAAGTTGAAGCATATTGTTTGGTACGGCAAGGTGGTATGCCGACCAGATATGGGCGGTACTTCTCGGTACGTCTGCTTGTCCGGTCGTGGAAGGGGGAAGGAGGGATAAGGTCATGCAGATCTTGCGTTTCACCAAAATGAATCTTGTAAAAAACTGACAGTCTGGCTACTCGGCGTCTTTGCGCGACTTTGTAAATTGGCTTCCACATAATATTATTATAAATGCTAAAGTAACTCTGTCTGTTTGTTACGTTTTCACGACAAAACGGCTAGACCGATTTTGATGAAATTTGGTATAGGTATAGATAAACTAGTGGTTCGTCCCGAACTGAGATCTCGCGAGTCTCCGATTAAAACAAAAATATATCATTTGTAATCTTTGACTATCAAAATAATGTCACGAAATTATGACCAACTAACTTGACCTATAGTTTCATTCAAATTACAGGTAATTGGAGTTCATGTTATTTTGTTAATTTGTTTGGGGTACAAATTGCAGTTATTCTGGATTTAAGACTTTTGACTATTTGTGTTACTTAAGCTACACGCATACCAAATTAGAGCACTGTGGGATCACTGGTGTACCTGGTGAATTTAATCAAAGTTTCGTTTTTATTATAGCTACTAACTCAAAAACTATAAGGACTTTACTAAAAATAAAAACGGAGTCTAAATGTACTAATGCAGACCTTTCATTTAACGTCCCATTTGACCTAATAGTCTCATTTTTTTTACCCCTCTTGAACCCCAATATCTCAACAAATCCCCAATATTGTTAGCTCATTTAGTCACACCAAAATTGTGCCATCACTACCTATGTATCCAATTTCACGATGATCA
Source organism: Philereme transversata (assembly GCA_963924445.1). NCBI lineage: Eukaryota > Metazoa > Arthropoda > Insecta > Lepidoptera > Geometridae > Philereme > Philereme transversata. The sequence goes on from OZ004346.1 coordinate 23,869,121, forward strand.
GATCAACGCTTCGAAAGTTATCCTCAGACAAACAAACATACACACATACATACAACGCCGATTTGCCCAAGTTGATTTATCAGCTATGACTAGGATTGGGACATAGACTACTTTTTACCGTTACAAAGTAAAATTGTACTTATTCATTTTGGAAATAAATTATCTTTATCTTTATCGCTATTTATATATCTTATAGCGCTTCTGTAGCGCATCGGGAATGTTCGTGGAGGCGCGAGTAGACGGGTTTACAGCGATACTGCGCAAGAGAACGGCGTCCCTGATGCTGTGGGTGCGCGGCCCCTAACAGCTACCTGCAACTCATTGCAGGGAGGCTGGACTTCGACTGTCCCTTCATGGAACACTGGACGAGAGCGCACACTGTGCACGTCTAGTGTCTCCAGAGTTGAATGTCTGTTATGTCTATTTCTATCTATTATTTTTATGTGTCTTTCTATTGTGTTTATGTGTATTTTATGTTTTTTTTGTTGTTTATATAATATATTTCATTGTTTTTTGTTGTTGTATTGTATTTCATATGCACTAGGGCTTATATGTTAGCGCTGGTCTGAAATAAATTCAATTCAATTAGAATTGAATTTATCTTCTAGATAACATGTTCATCTCTTACCATCAGGCGAGATTGTAGTCAAACAATATTTTGAATGATTTTTTTTTTAATGTCCGATCAGAAAAAAAAATTAAAAAGTTCCCCGGAAAATTGGAAAATACAAGAAAAACTGAAAGTGCTTCTTGCTACGATGATCGACCACATTTCCCTGTAGTGTTTAATAATAATGTTTTTTTTTAACCCACATTATCTACACTAACATTGTTTATTGTCTAGACTAGACTAATTTACATAATAACTTCGCCCATTACCTGACTAACGATTATTATATTCCTAAAACGTGTTATTAATTATTCATAAGTTGGATTTTCTTTATTATGATAAGTGGAGGCTTAGCCATCTTTGTTTAGGTGTTGGTTTGATGTTCTATTAGCATTTTCTTCGATTATTTTTACATAAAGAAAACACTTACGGAAAATTCCAAGATTTTAAAAATCATCTCAATAATTTCAAGCCTAGACGGGACTTGAACCCGCAACCTTGATACGAGAATGTTCTCGTATCAAGAGGAAGGTTGAATCACCTAAAGACTATTGCAAACGATCTATGATAGCTCAACTGCTCAAGATCACTACCAGGCGAAAGTGTCCCCAAGACACTGGCTGTTTTTTTTTTGGTTTTCTCTGTCTTATAATAAATAAATAAATATTGCTGGACATTTCACACAGTGCCACCTAGCCCCAAACTAAGCAAAGCTTATACTATGGGAACCAGTTAACTGATTGAATACTCAGGTACCTATATACTTTATTTTGTAAATATATACTTATAATATATAGAGAAACAACCAGACCCGGAACAAATATATGTAGATCATGCAAACATTTGTTCGCAGTGGGAATCGAACCCGCAACCTGCTGCGTCTCAGGCGGCTATTCACCCACTACGCCACTGAGGTCGTCACCATCTTATTACAATGAAATCAGACATAAACGATATGAAATTACTCAAAATTCGGACCTCAACATCTATGATCTATTTTTAATGGATGCCGCCAGACGCCATTACGTTCCAATTTCAAATTCAAATTTGGAACGACTGCGTAGGCGCCACACGTCGTCCTGCGGTTTTAAAAAAATATAGTCATTTCTGGTTCCGGTTTGTAAATAGGGGTGTCTTTTTTAGGGTGGGCCTTATGTCATTTTCCCTGTTTAGATTTGAAAATTATTATTATGTATAAATTGATTTGATCGATTGTTGATTTTGTCATATTCACATTACAAGCAGTAACGAACACTTACCCTCCTTCAGCGCAGTTGGGTAAAAATTAGTCTATGTTAATCAGGTATAATGTAGCATTCTAAAAGAGAAAGAATTTTTGAAATCTTTCAGTACTTTAGTTTAGTTCAGTTTTTAGTACTTAGTAATTTTTGGGTTTATTCGTTACAAACATACAAAAATACAAATCTTTCCTCATTATTCATATTAGTGTAAATAACAACATTCACAGAATACAATATAAAAACAAAATGGTTAAAAACCAGCCAAGTGCGAGTCGGACTCGCGCACGAAGGGTACCGTACCATTATCTATAAACACGGCAAAAAAATCATGTCTGTTGTATGGGAGCCTCCCTTAAATGTTTGTTTTATTTTATTTGAATTATTTATTTTTAAAGTGAATAAATAACTAAATGTTCTGTGAATATTTCAAGCGTCTACCTGTTGCCGTTATCAATATCGAACAAAAACGTGCCAAAAAGTTTGTTGCATGGGAGCCATCCTAAATATTTATGTTATTCTATTTTTAGTATTTGTTGTTGTAGCGGCAACAGAAATACATCATCTGTGAAAATTTCAACTGTCACGGTTCATGAGATACAGCCTGGTGACAGACGGACAGACAGACAGCGGAGTCTTAGTAATAGGGTCTCGTTTTACCCTTTGGGTACGGAACCCTAAAAGTAAAAACAACAATTATGTACTAGGTGGACTTATTGGTAGCGATTTCTTCCAGACTTAGTTATTCTTTTTAATGATTCGTTACACAATACAATATTAGGAATAATACAAAAAATAAAAAAAATAATGAAAATAAATTGAAAAATGAAAATGTATACTGATATTGCAAAATTGAGATATTATTATGTCGAGAATCTGTGAGACATCGGGCCACGGGGTTGTATCCTCAATATAGGCAGCCATATATGTCCGTGCCTACATACATATCTAGGTATAGGGGGACGGCATGAAAGTAACACGGGATAAACGTAACAAATAAATTCTTGAACGAATTATGTTGACTGCATTGATGGTTAATTCACCGATATGCGCCATTTTGGGTTCCAATTCACCTCAGTTGCGCTCACGGCGCTGTGCCTTCACGTTTTAGACGTAGCGAGTCAGTGCGTCAAAAGTACCTCCAAAGTAAGTTTTAACCTTTTTTTTCAACTGCGTTTGTTTTTATTATGGTAGTGAAGGGATGTTATTGAAACGTCTTAACTCGGTGGAAGACCTTTAAAAGTAAAAGAAAGAAAAAAAAATATAAGGTACTTATACATTTTTTTTTCCTGGCAGGTTTGCCATGAAGGGATGTTATTGAAACGTCTTAACTCGGTGGAAGACCTTTTATTAGAATAGAATAGAATAGAATAGAATAGAAAAACGTTTATTTTGCATCACAAGTGTACAATGGCTTAGACAAATGGGTGTAAATTAATGAACAAATTTGTGAGCAAAAACGGTCACCACTCAGCATTGTGCTATAGTAGCATATTTATACTACTATAGCGCTGGTCTTACGTGGTGCCATTTTACTGCCTCTTTAAACAATAGATCGGTCGCTGATATGCTAGCTTATGTGTATACTTATATCTACCTATACTACACCTCAGTAGGTTCAATCTTGCATGTCAAGTGTCAGTGAAGTATCTGACAAGAAATCTGTAGCATAAATTGCATTTAAGCTGGTGTTAACGGATAGCTGAAAGACCAATCTCTCATGTGTATTAATTAGAATTTTAATATTCAGAAGTCTCTGTAAGATATTACGAAAAAATTAAAAATTGTTACGTTCACCCCTCCTCTCCCCCTACTTAACCCGTATTCGCCCAAAGTTCTCACGTTATTACAAAATATGTAGGCAATAAAAACCATTTCACTTTGAGTCGCCTATTTTATATTTTTGAATGCCATAATATTTCCACTAGTTTGAACGATAAAATCGTCTTGTACAAAGGACCAATTTGCCTGTAGTCGGGTGAAATTACTCGAGAGGGTAGTTACAAATTCGCGAATCAATTTTGTATTGTGTGTGCTCAGTCGGCCATGAGACGCGGCGGGGTGAAGACGTGTGAGGGAGAGATGATTGCGGCTTTTTGGCTTTTGATTGAGGTCAATAGGGATTCAGAAATTTTGCATTATTTATACACGTTTTTTATTCCTCTGCTAGACACTAATACTGTCCAGTGTAGCAAAATAATTCATTATAACTTAATTCCATAAATTAGGCCTTAACATTAATAAATAATAAATAATGCTGGACATTTCACACAGCGTCATCTAGCCCCAAACTAAGCAAAGTTTGTACTATGGGAACCAGTTATCTAATAGAATATTTACATATATACTTTTTTGTTTGTATGTACATACATACTTGTAATATATGTAAAGAGAAAAACAAGACCCGGAAAAAATATCTGTAGATCATGCAACCATTTGTTCGGTGGTGGGAATCGAACCCGCACCCGCGTCTCAGACGGCTATTTGCCCACTGCACTACGGAGGTCGATCATCTACTGTTAACATATAATATGTATGTTGTGCACATCGCTTTTAGTGATAAGGTCGCCCACCTTACCACGTTATTTACCAATTATATTCTTTCGATGGCTCTACATGATGTCCTACGAATGATTGGTAGGCAAGTGTTTATCAGACGCAGGACCTGCTGTCTACTACTGAACATAAGCCTCCCCCATAGATTTTCAGCGCGATCGATCGTGTGCGGCCTACACCCAACGAATCCCAGCAACCTTTACCTAGTGGGGGGCCGACCTATGCTGCGCTTTCCAGTGCGTGGTCTCCATTCTAGAACCTTTCTGCCCCAACAGCCGTCAGTTCTTCGAGCTATGTGCCCCGCCCATTGCCACTTCAGCTTGTTAATCCTCTTGGCTATGTGATCTTGGTTCATCTACGAATCTCCTTATTTTTGATTCGATCTCGTAAACTCCAAGCTAATCCCTCTCCATAGCACGGTGAGCGACTTTTAGCCATATATGGCCCCTAGTGAAAATCCATGTTTCTGTGATAATATTGGGTATGCCTAATAATTAATAAGTTACATATATTGATCGAGTGAAGCGAGATCTCTAAGTCAACTTGGGCAAATCAGCGTTGTATGTATGTATGTTTGTTTCTCCGAGGATAACTTTTGAAGAGTTTATCCGATCATCGTGAAATTTGGTATATAGGTAGATAGTAATAGCACAATTTTGGTGTGACTAAATGAGATAAAAATGTTGAGGGGTTGTTGCGATATTGGGGTTCAAGAGGGGTAAAAAATTAGACTATTAGGTCAAGTGGGACGTTAAATGAAAGGTCTGCATTAGTACATTTAGACGCCGTTTTTATTTTTAGTAAAGTCCTTATAGTTTTTGAGTTAGTAGCTATAATAAAAACTAAACTTTGATTAAATTCACAGGGTACACCAGCGACCCCACAGTGCTGTAATTTGGTATGCATGTAGCTTAAGTAACACAAATATAGTCAAAAGTCTGAAATCCAGAATAACTGCAATTTGTACCCCAAAAAACCGTAACCAGAGAACATGAACTCCCGTTATCTGTAATTTGAATGAAACTGTAGGTCAAGTTATTTGGTTATTTATTTCATGGCATTATTTTGATAGTCAAAGATTACAAATAATATTTTTTTATTTTAATCGAAGACTCGCGAGATCTCAGTTCGGGGCGAACCAGTAGTACTAACAATACTTTATGTGTGGTACCAAATTGATATAATTTTGATAAATTTTGCTGTTAACGCTGTAACATGTCCGCTAAAGTGGCGCTCGCAAATTATTATTCAATCCTTACCTATCACGTTCCAAGTAAAACCCGTTTTAAATCAATCAATGTCCGCATTCCGAACTACGATCACATTATTTGATCCCTGACCCCAAAATCACGAAATCTGTTCACACCAAAACAAACATTAAAACCATTAAAACCTCATTACATTTCTACAGACTATAAATAAAGTTTTCCCTCCATTTTTCACTCGCGCCATGAAAAATAACCGCGGCATAACCACCAAATTAAAAAGACCCGCCATTCATTTACGACGCTCTAAAAAATCTTTCTTAATACAATTTCTATGAATGACGACGGGTCTACTTAATATGGACGCTTCATAATGTAATTTGGCATCGAAACTTTAATCTATACCCGTCCTTGTCTAACTTACTGGGCTAGCCTACGCGTGAATGAGATCGAAATACAAGGGTCGTATTGCATATCATTACAGCTTCTAAGTAGTGTGTGATAGAAAAGTTCCGTCTCTTTTCAAAGTTAATGATTTTAGAGGGAGTAATAGAGATGGATAATGAGTTATGATATCAGATTTAAGTTGATTTTTTTTTATAAAATGTGTTTGAAGGCACTATACTGTAGAGATCATTTATCACCAAAAGCTTTATATGTATATGATGTCGATAGAGTGTTACTTTGTTAATAAAATAATTGCAAATCACATAATAATATGTGAAGGCAATCTCTAATTTTGTATGTTTGAAAATCATACTCGTCCATTTTTTTAACCTACCACACAAAAAGAGGTGTATTAAGTTTAACGCCTATATCCGTCGTCTGTGTGTGTGTCTGTCTGTGGTATAGTACCTTCCAAACGGATGCGGTTTTTTTTAAATAGAAAGCTAATTTAACTGGGGTGTTCCTTAGCTATGTAATTTTTTAACACCGACGGAAAAAAGGAGTCTTATGTTTTTTAAATTTTAAATTTATGGGACGGATCAGCGAAATACCAGCTAGAGACTAGATTCAATTGAGAGAAGAGCCAAGAAGCTCATTTGGAATGAGTTAGCAGATGCAAGGCTCCACAGCCTTGAGCATCATCGAAAGGTTGCAAGCCTTTCGGTTTTTTATCGGATACATTTCGGAGAGTGTGCTGCGGAGCTTTTACCCCGTTCTATCATCGGACAACCAGACGCTCCGCGATGCGCCACCGCTACATGGTAGACATACCTCCCATACGCACAAAGCGGTACTCTTCCACCTTTATTATGCGCACCGCCAAGGAGTGGAACGCCTTGCCTGAGTCTGTGTTGCCTGATAACTACAACCTAGGGGTTTTCAAGTCGCGAGTGAATAGGTTTCTTTTAGGCAAGCGTGTACCATCGTAGACTGCATCATCGCGCGCCATCAGGCGAGCTCGTGCTCAAACACTAGCCTATAATTTACATATATGTATAAAAAAAAATCTTGTACTAAATCTAGATTCCAAGCCAGAAAATAATAAGTGACCACGTGTGAAAATGAAATTGAAAATAGGGAAAAAAATCCTCATTCAAAGATTGTCTTAAAAGCGATAAGACCGCCGTTTGTACTTTTGGCTTTGTTTTCTATTGTTTTTTTACAGTTTAGTTTTAAGTACACAATAAAATGCTTTAATTTACTCATTTACTGTTCCGCAAGCGGCATCATACGCGTAGTATATTAATAAAAACCTTACCCTGCTTCTGCACAGTCGGGTAAAATGAACCTATGTCTCAGTCCCGGTTATAATCTATCTATACACCGAAATTTTGTAATTACTTCGACGACGTATTTTAAGTAGGGTGAACTCATCTAATTTCGTGATAAAGGCATTTGAGTAATAAAATACCAATAAATTATTAATTATTTTTATTCAGGCTTCGCATGAGTTTCAATCAGTCTTTTATCAGGAATATAGGCACAATTAATCACAGTTTTTTCTAAAATCTTAAAAGTTATATCAAATTTACTAAAGCAAGTCAACTTTCCTAATTCCGTGGTGACCTCTTTAAGTCCGTGATAGCTACTACTTTAACTCCGATATAACGGAATTAGGCAAGTTAACTTATTTTTGTTGTACAAAATTAAAATCTTAAAATTAACATATAAACATAAAAAAACAAGATATACATTTTAGTAATATCTTCTAGAATTATTCTTCGGCAAAACACATATCACACTTAAAAATCGTCGCATTAGGACATGACGATCTGTGCATCTTGATTATCCTCTCGTAGAGTTTTGTACTTAGTCACATTCTCTTTTAACGTCGTCCATGGAATCTTAAACTCCTTAGAAGCTCTGTATACTGTCATTGTTGAACTCAAAACATTTTCGACGGCGGTTTTCAGATCAGACTCCGAATACTTTCGGTTCTTTTTGTCTTCCATGAAATCTGAAAGTAAACAAGCAAATTATAATAATAATTACATACCTGCTTAGATTTAGCGTCTGTTTAAATTTGCAGCTCGTATTAATAAAACAAATGCTGCGAAATTTGGTAATAAAACTACTCACGTAATTACGTGACAAGTGCAAAAAAGTCTCACTCAATTCCGTGATAGCAAAATATACATATAATATTGGCTTAAAGTCATCATTTTAATTGAGACAAGATAAAACTAATCAAATAACATCAATCTTGTCTACTAAACTCAAAATAAGTCAATACTTTCAGTGAAAACCACAAATAATTGTATATAACTACTCTAATTCTGTGATAGCACAAAAACCACTCAACTGCTAAAACGCTAATATTTTTGACGAACAAAATAAGCTCTAACACTAAAACGACGCAGAACTATGACGAATTTTTTACTGCCACATCAAGGAAATATCATTTACAATTCATTATAATAGAAAGAAGCTAAGAAATCGGTTAAATACTTACATAAATAGAGCAAAGTTCGCCACCAATTCACAGACACTGCCGAAACCGGCGAGATTTGCGCGCGGACTGACAAAACCATTCGTTGTTACTATCTCGCTCACTCGAGCGTCCCCAAACTTTACAGACGAATTTGAACATTATTACAGAGGCATAAGGTTGTATTTCCAATCATTGATTTCGCTCGTACAGGCCTATGGTAGAGCTCAAACCAAATACCACTGAATTAGGCGAGTCACAGAATTAGATGAGTTCACCCTACCTACCTATGAAATACGGAGAAGGTGGTGCGACGATGTCGTGGAGGCAGCGGGAAAGACATGGACTCGTCTAGCACATGATCGATCACAGTGGAACCGTATGGAGGAGGCCTACACTCGACTTTGGGTGCCAAAGTGTACGAAATAGAACACGTAAACTTAGATACTAATACACTTTTGGAAATAAAGGTTTTATTTTAATAAAGTACTAGCTGTTGCCCGCGACTTCGTACGCGTTACACTACTAAATGTGTAGGCAACCTAGAATTAAAGCTAAACTCGCTGTTACAACGTGACTTGACACCCCATTTTTATCCCATGGGACCTGATATATAGGATAAAAAGTAGCCTATGTACGTTAAAATTTACGTACATACTAAATTTCATCAAAATCGGTTCAGCCGTTACGACGTGATTGAGTAACAAACAAACATCCAAACTTTCACATTTATAATATTAGTGTGATTAAATAGGTATTACATACCCCACATTGTTGCACATGCATGCGACCAACGACCGACGGCTCATATTATATATATTTTTTTTTTTGTTTATTTTAATTCATAAATGATGATGAAAAACCTTAATACCTAGTACTTATTTACACATAGGCCGGCTTACACAACGATCCCTAAACGGATTTAGCGACTAAACATGTTTAAATTTGATGTATTTGTATGAGTTGGCAACTCTTTAAATCTTATTTAGCCACTAAATACGTGTAGGCATCGTTGCGGAAGTCACCCTTGATATTTTCAATAATGAATGAAAATTATGATACCAATAATGTGGTGTGTGTGTGATAGCACTAAGGAAGGTTTTACACCCAGATTGAAGTCAGATTACAGACTTCCTAATGCTATCTAGTAGAGATCGCTTTTTAGCTATACGACCGCCAATTATGCATTTGTGTTTACTTCATTGTTAATGCGGGTCTGGGTTATTAAGTATTTACAAAAAAAATATGTAAGTATTATTCTATCAATACGAGTATATGGGAATCAGATAAAGTTCCCATAATTATTAAAATCTTAACTATGTAGTTTTGATCTAAATAGCAGAGTGAAATGTCCACTGTTCAACATTATTTAGGTATTATCACATTAATATTATAAATGTGAAAGTTTGGATGTTTGTTTGTTTGTTACTCAATCACATCGTAACGGCTGCACAAATTATGATGAAATTTAGTATGTACGTAGATTATAACCTGGACTAACATATAGGCTACTTTTTATCCCATAAATCAGGTCTCATGGGATAAAAATGGGGTGTCAAGTCAAGTTGCAACAGCGAGTTTAGCTTTATTTCTAGGTTACCTACACATTTAGTTAAATTATATGGATATTGTTCATACAAAAATACTAAAAATCGCGATTAATAAATGGGGGTGGGGGGAGGAGGGTGAAAAATACTTAACGACCTATTCTCATACTTAACGAATAAACACAAAAAAATCATAAGAATCAGTCAAGCCGTTTCGGAGGAGTTTTGTTACAAACACTGTGACACGAGAATTTTACATATGTATTAGAGATTTTATTTTTTTACATATAAAACAAAGTCGGGTTAGTTTTACCATTTATAACTCAAGAACGGCTGGACCGATTTTGATGATCTTTGATTTGTTGGATTTGTCTCCGCCCCGAATATCAGCATAACTATAAAAATATCGGAAAAATTCAAGCAAAAAGAAATTATGAAGAAAATTTATTTTCACTGCAGCTAATGATGGCTTATTAAAATTCTACCGGTGATGTACATTGGCATTGACAGCGCGCGTCATATGCATGTCAAAGCGGTACGAAGTTCGGCGGGTCAGCTAGTTGTAGTTGATTACATACAAAAACAGCACAAAATGGACATGTAGAAAGGCGAGCTTAACCCTGATAAGAGTCATATAAGAATTATGTCTTACGGTATACTGCTGTGGAGGAGTGCTGCAGTTATAAACACCGTTTTTGTGCTGCAGAAGAGGGCTGTTCGTGCAATTTATAATATGGGCCCCAGAGAATCATTACGCAATAAGTTTAAAGAAATAAATATTATGACATTCCCTTGTCAATACATCTATGAAAATCTAATGTATGTTCACAAAAATATTAATTTGTTTAAGAAAAATAGCGATAATCATAATTTTAATACTAGAAATAAAGATAAACTCGCTGTTGCCACTTGTAGACTCCATAAAGTTAGTAAATCCTTTAAAGGGCAAGGTGTACGCTTTTATAACAAACTCCCAAGGGATGTACAAAAATTGACAATTAATAAATGTAAAAACGTAATTAAACAAAATCTTTATAAAATAGCCTACTATAAAATATCGGATTATTTAGATGGTAGAGAAGCTTGGGATTGAAATTGCTCCAACTCGTTCAAAATGTTACTATTTAGACGTAATTTATTTTCTGTATTATGTATTGTAAAAGGATCATTAAAAAAAACAACCAGCCTTGTTTCTTGCCCTTCTTTCCTGGCTTGGTCGCAAAGGAACAGGCAGTAAAATTGACCTTTGACCTTGAATTGATCCTTGTGATTTTAATGAGTAAAATATTTGACTTTGACTTTGATTAGTAAAGAATTTATTAAAAAGTTAGTGTGGTCTCTCATTTCTCACTCTTGGCCTTCCAAATCTGAGTAGTAAAGTATATCGTAATGAAAAAATCGTAACGCTAACAACACCTTGTCTCTTTAAATTCTGTTTAAGCGAGGAACAAAACCTTGAAATATAACCACATTTTCTGATGAAAAATCCTTTAAATGTTCATCCCCTCTTCAACCCACCCCGCCCTAGACCACAGATAAACAGCAGTACACAGGCGGTTACCATGGTAACAAGGGGCGTACTACCAAGGGTGGAATAATGATTTATGTAGGTACATTTCTACTTTTTATTTCCAATGGAAGAAAATGTGTAGGGGAATTTTGGAGGACATATTTTATGGATTTTTTTAAACTGTCACTGTGAATGGGTTACCTAATAATGGTTGCTGGGAGCCGTTGGAGCATAAGAACGGTTGCTCTGTAAATGTCCGGGGAGGCTTAGGTATAGCTAATAATAATAACATCGAAAATTAATTGAGCTTTTGGCATATTGTGACATTTTGCTGAGCATCTTGACAGCGAATATGTATTACCTATGAAATTTTTTGTTACGTAACACATTTTCTTATGTATATTTTAATTTAAAAATAAAAATTTAAATTTAAAATAGACAAGTAAATGATAATAAAAATTTAAAAACCCCCAACCCTTTATTTTTGCGTTGGGGATTAAAAACTGGCATAGCTAGGAACTACCACAGTTAAAATAGCTATCTATTAAAATAAACCGCGTCCGAGTCGGTCCATCCGATGCCACAGACGCCACACAGACTTATTATGCGTCAATATTTAATCTATTTGAGTCGAGGGCTAATAACTTCTGCATATAACTCAGAACCAATTTTTACCCCAAAACAAACCACATGAAAATCGAGTAAAACCTATTAAATTGTAAGTTTTATCATCGCTTAGCATTAAAACATTAATATTTTTATGTCAACGCTGTTATTCCCCTTAATGTATCTAAAAGCTTCCGTTTTAAGTCTCCGTCACGAAAAATCAATAAGGACTTTTACAGCCAACGATTTTAGTACGAACATTCTGAAACCATAAAGCCGAGTTGACATTATAAGAGTTTTCACGGACCGAGATTTCTCGTTCGAGTTGTTTCAATCCGAGTTTTATGTGTGATGGTGGTTGATACCTATAAGATTTTTCTCAAGTTACAAGATATTTATTTGCATAAATAAGTGTACAATAATGTCTTAAAAACTAGGTAAAAGATAATTATTGTTTCGTCTAATAACTAATTATGTATACGAATACAATTAAAAAAAATATTGAATACTGATTTGGATCTTTTGTCGCTGGCTATTAAAGTTACAAAAATGTTAACAGAAGAGTAATAAAGTTTTAGTTGAAAATTACTTTTTCAAAAGAAGCTTTTTAAAAATTCATAATCGGAACTGCAAGCAGATTCAAATGAGCCCAAACACTAGTAGCCTACTATAATCCATTCACAAGTTCCGTTGTCTAGCATCCGTCTCCATCATGAGACCACCTCCATGGTTCCATGTTATTGCATTTTCACCGAAGTACATATGTATTCCAAATTTTAGCTCAATCGGTTGAGCTGAATCGGTTTAAAATTCAGTTGCTAGATTCCACCCGGACATACATACATTGCAAGTTAATAAAAAGCTTGTAAAAAGCAGTGCGAATGAGCTATTTTTTAGGTCTGGATTTATTGTTTACGCTATCAACCGCCATTTTAAATAAAAAAAAAAATAATATTTCTGGACATTTCTTACAGCGCTATCTAGCCCCAAACTAAGCAGAGCTTGTACTATGGGAACCAGCTAACTGATATGATATTTATATAGATTTTTTTTTGTAAATACCTACTTATAATTTATAGAGAAACAACTAGACCAGGAACAAATATCTGTAGATCATGCAAACATTTGGTCCGCGGTGGGAATCGAACCCGCTACCTCCTGCGTCTCAGCCGGCTATTCGCCCACTGACCACGAAGGTCGTCAAGTTGATTGTCAAATGATTGTATGAAATTTGGATACGAGCCAGCTCGAAAAGTTGAGCACGGTCCGATTAAATATGGATTGGATACAGCGTCCGAGAAAATCGGATACGCGTGACACTATCCAAAATTCGTAGTAGAAACGTCTGATTTTTCTCGGTCCGTGAATACTCGTAGTGTCCCTGGTGAGCCGCATGTGTGGAACCACCAACATTTCCTAACCGTTGTTGCCGGCAACATGAGGTCATCTGATAGAATACTTTGTACCTAGGAGATCCATACCTCGTTGATATAATCTACCACTCGTACTGTTTTGGTTCAACGTTCTTAATGCGTACAGCTGCGGTTTCTTCTTAATGCTTCTTAATGCGGTCTGCCTTCCTGTTGCAATACCCTGTCAGGGTTCATATGTGAAACAATCTACCTAATACTTGTAACACCTTGGTCACCATGTGAAAGCATTATATGCATTGAGTGTTGAGTATTGAGCTAAAGTGTGAAATGAAATTGCACACTACCGTCATCCGTTTTTCCTAAAGACCTAAGATACGGGTATCTTTAAGGTAAGAGTGAAGGTGTCTTCTAGATCTTCGTACTTCATCTTGTCACATCATCGCATACCTACCATCAGGTAAGAGTGGGCTCAAACTAAGATCTATTCATGTAAAAAGAAAGTCGCTGCATGGCAGTGCTGAAGCTTATTACATGCCTGGTATCTGAATTTATGCGCTCACACCCCAATAATATCTACTAGCTGTTACCCCGGCTTTTTCCGCGTAGATCTGGGATAGAACAAAGCATACAGCTGATTTTTTGAGACTCAATATGGTTCTCTACATATGAGGCTTCAGAGAGAGTAGGCTGGGAAACGCTGCGGTAGCTACACATTTTTATGTCTCATCATTTTGAGTCTGACTTGAGGAGAGTGTACTAGAAAGTGCTGCGGCAGCAGCTAATGTTTTATGAAATATCATTGCGACCCTATCTAACTCGAAAAGAGTGGACTGAGGGCTTAGCCAAGTTACAGTCGATTAGCGATGACGCTAGTCGATACGTCCGAAAATGTATGGAATTTGACACATGCTATAGAAATACCACGTGATACAGCGACAACATAGAAATGGAATAGATTCGCAGCGAATGTAATTTGGCTACGGGCCCAGGCTATTGTTCTGATTCAGTGTGGCTGGTTTAGACTAAAATATCCAGACCCGGAACAAGTATCGCTATTCGCTTATGGCACTTAAGAGGTCGTATCTGTGATATTAAACGGATGTAAATAAGAAATACTTAGAGAGCGAAATGCCTCTAGTACTTTAAGTAGAGCAGCCGTTATTCTGTCGGATTGAGTGGAGCTCTTGTAATACCAGTTTTTGAGTGTTATTCGCGTTTAGCAATATTTCTGATGGACGTGACAAAGTGTGTTACTAACTTTACCATGATTTGACACAGAAAATATTTTGGAAATCATTGATAATTCCATAAATCAGAATAAATCTACGCATCTTTTAAATAAATCAATAAATTTCTGTTTCAGTCGAAGCGACGTGTGATCCGAGAGCTGGCGGTTATCTGGGTCAACGTATAAGGAATAGTCTCTGACAATGGCTAAAAGCTAGTCCATCCCACGGTTGTCTGGAAGATATAAAGTTTAAGTACTTTAAAGTAATATAGAATGTTTAATTTAATTAAAACAAACATAATGTTTTACTTCAAAATTTTTTTCGTGATTTATTTCAATCATTATTATCAGTGCGAGGCGAGACGTATCGCACTCACCCTGATACGTTCACGAATTTAACCGAAATATTGTCAGTCGAAACACCGATAAAACGGTACGTGATAAATCACGTATAATATAAACATAAATAAATATGCTGGACATTTCACACAGCGCTATCTAGCCCCAAACTAATACTAACAAACGAGTCCTTAACTACTTTTTTTTGTAAATACATACTTATAATATATAGAAAACATCCAGACTGTCCAACAAATATATCTCTAGATCATGCAAACATTTGTTCCGCTGCGGGAATCGAACCCGCTACCTCCTGCATCTCAGCCGGTTATTCGCCCATTGTGCCACGGAGGGCCTCAATATGGTTTTGTAATTTAAAGTTTTTCGAAAAACAATGATAGCACGGCAATAGACACTGATAATTAACTTTCCTTTGATAATCAGATGACAGAACAACGCCATCTGTTAGCAGTTATAAAAACATTGTCATGAATATCCCTCATTGTAAAGTATAATTCTAGAAGTCGATATAAATTCACATTGTAAGTATGCGCATTCGCAGTAGACTCGTAACAAATTGCTCCAGTACTCTTGAGGTTGTGGAGCGCACTAGAATCAACGGAGCACCTTTGTTTCGAGGGGGTATTGTGTTCGCTATGACATTGTTTTACTGTTTCATTTTTATTTTACTGTGTTGTGCTCGGAATATAGACGGAGGCGGATAAGGTTGTGGGTGTAGTAAGGATTCTTAGCGCAAGCGGCAGCGGTTGTGGACGCGATAAAAAATAAAAGAATGAAATCTTAGTAGTAGAGGCGGGTAAGGGTAAGGTAAGGTGTAGACGGGTTCTGAAGCGGAAGCGGTAGCGGTTGTGCACGCGATAATAAATCAAAGAAATAAATCTTAGTAGTAGTCCTAATTCTGCCGCCGAGCAGGGTATGGTTGCCGGTGAAATTACAGGGCATTGGCCCTGTATGCCTCGAGTTGATGGACGCAGTGCATCGTAGGGCACATTTCCAAGGAGCATACCTAAATACTTTGTTATAGGCTATGGTTACCACTTAAGATGAGGTGGGCCATATGCTTCCTCCAAGCACTCGTATTATAATAAGCAAACGTATCGCGGCAACAATGATCAATTCCAGACAACGTTTGTATGGGCAGGATCAATACAAAAAAAACTATGGCAGACATAAGGAAAAACAAAAGAGTATCCACTGTCAAATACTCTTTTATTTTGTTTTTAGGCATAGGGGGCATTCAAGTATTACGTAACGCAATTTGGGGGACGGGGTCTTGTAAAACGTTACGATGCATTACAGGGGCGGGAGGGGGATAAAAACAACGCGTTACGTAACATTGTTTTCTTTTATTTAAGTTAAAAACTAGTCAAATAAAATCTCCCGATACTTATACTTATACTATACTTACGATACATACGATACTTATACGTAATACTTGAACGCGCCTCTACTGCTTCCCGCTCATCTTAGCTAATACACTCACAGCCTAATATTTTGTAATGTCACCGCAATACTTAATTACGCCATCTGTCGCGAATACCAATCGACATATGTCGAACGCTCCAACTTACAGTCAATTTGTAACCACGAAAAAACTTAGAAAATATAATAAGACAATTAGAAATAATCTTCTCTGTCTTTCACCTGTTGATGAATTTGGGCCTTAGTAAAATTTTAGATTGTAAATTATATTATAACTACGAGCCGGTTAGTTATATAATACTAGTTATATGCCCGCGACTTCGTTCACATGTGTCTGGATCTCGACAATAGCGCCTACCAACTCTAATTTTGTTTTCAAACCATCCAGGAGCCCATTGAAATATACACACAAAATTTCATCAAAATCGGTCCAGCCGTTTAGGAGTTAGGCAATAAACACACGTACGGAAGAATTATATATATTATGTTAATATGGATGCGTAATAAATACTTAAATAGAAAATAATATTAAATTAAAATTATAATTTATTAAAATGTCAAAACTATTTTACTTAGAAAACTTTCGTGATTGATTTCAATCCTTATTATACGGGATTTATCACGTACCGTCTTATCGGTGTTTCGACCGACAATGTTTCGGTTCAATTCGGTACATGATAACTCCCGTATTTATAATAATGATGTCAAAATTAGCATATTTATATTAATGGAGAAAAGAATAGACAACACTTTATGAGAAACCACTATACGAAAAACAAACGTATTAACAACGAGCTGATCCGCCCCGGCTTTGCACGGATTATTATCAAAAATATAATTTATAGCACTTAGGAATAGTATAGCTTTCTGCCAGTGAAAGAATTTTCATAATCGGTTCAGTAGTTTCTGAAACCCTACAAACTTACAAACAAGCAACTTTACCTAGATGCTATTAAATTAATACAGTATAGATAATAGAAAGATTCCTTGAAAAATATCACCACGAATTATTTACCTTAAAAGGAAGTCGGCAGAAATAGTACCCGAAATCTCCCAAATCATCGGATAAAAAAGTCATAAAAAATCCGAAGACCGGCATAATTACGAGCGGTACAAACAAACAAAAACAAAAATTATTATAGTTCCAAATTATACGGCGTGAGTGTTTCAAAGACGTATAATTTCGAAAAAAATGTCGGACGCCATGTCATTTTTGGTCAAAGTTACGGAAAAAATCCGGTCTTATGATTAGGGATGGTTCGACAAAGTAATTTTTTGGAAACCGCAAAAGCGTATCAGAGGTTGATTTTTGGTAAATTTAATTATTTCTAGAAGATAAACATAAAAAGAACATACCTAAGTAGGTTAGCTTTTGTATGTATTCTTTTGCGATAAAAAACAAATAACGCTGGACATTTCACACAGTACTACTGGGTGACTGCAATATGGGAACGAGGTAACTGACAGAATACTTCGTTATTCATATTTTTTTGGAAAATCAATTATTGGATATTAACAGCAACAATATACAAATATTTACATGACTATAAAATACAGAAGAAACAGTCGAAACATCTAAAGACCGTTGCAAACGATCTATAGATAGCTTAACTGCTCTAGATCACTACCAGGCGGAAGTGTCCCTAAGACACTGGCTGCATTGCGCTGAATTGCAATGCCTATGCGTTGACCCAGATAAGCGCCAGCTCTCGGATCACACGTCGCTTCGACCCTGGTACCTAATGGGCCCATACCTTTTAATATTATTTTATGGCGTTGTATGTAGATACCTATTTTTTCTATTTTTATCTGTTTTCATTTGAAAACAAAAGATATACCTAAGTATATGTTATTTACCAACGGATAGCATTAAATAATATTAAATAAATATTGCTGAACATTTCACACAGCGCTATCTAGCTCCAAACTAAGCAAAGCTTGTACTATAGAACATAATAGGTACTCGTATACACCGCCGTATTTTTGTTTGTCTTATTCTGTTTTGTCCTGTCCATCTAAACGTTGTCTGGAAGAGATCGCTTTTAGCGATAAGACCGCCCATTGTTCTAACCTTTATTTTGCGTATTTCTTTGTATTTTTTAATTTTGTTGGTGTGCAATAAGGAGTATTTCTATATTAACCAGATAACTGATAGAATAGGTATGTATACGTACTTATACTTTTATTGTAAATACATACTTATAATATATAGAAAAACGACCAGACCTTGAACAAATATCTGTACATCATGCAAACATTTGTTCCGGTGCGAGAATCGAACCCGCTACCTCCTGTGTCTCAGCCGGCTATTCGTCCACTGCGCCACGGAAGTCGTCATCTTAGAGGTGGTGAAATAGCAAAAAAAAATTACCTCTAATGTCATTAACTGTCCGACTTACAATACAATACAATCCGTAAGTTGCATTTACGGAGCCGATATCCATTTACTTTGACCAACTTTCAGAGCATGTGTAACGCAAAAAATGGGATGTGGCTATGCGATGGACACGGCTGTGTGTTGTACGTGAATACGTGTACGTAACAGGTAATATTTTCTATACAAATATAAAATACACTATTTTATATATAATCATCAACAATAATCATGTTTGAACACTAAGAAGTCCTTCGGGTTATAAATGGAAATCTCGAAACGCAGCAAAATGACCTCAAATTGGCGGCGCTTTCCCTCCACCGCGCGCGATGCATCACAGTCCTCACTTAGCGTAACGAATTCTTTGATCCTTTAGCTATTCAGTAGGTAATCACATTTTTGATGGAAATGATATATATGTAGCTGCAACACCAAACTGTATCCCCCGATGTTAACATTAATTTTTTGAATTGCCTCCCACTATGGAAGCAATTTTAAAAACGTATTCACGTCAATAATATGTATCTACAGAAAGTGACGGAGACAGTTGTAGAAGGTAGAAACTTATTACCGTTGCAGAGAGCTATGACGTATCACCATATGTCTACTATAGGTAAATCGATCAATTTACAATATTTAAATAGGTTGACCATTATGACCATTGAGTGTTTCCACGGTTAGCCGTGCGCCTGTACGCTTTACCTTTCTCTATCAGATCATTCCAAGACACATTCGCTTCGAATCGATTCGATTTCTACATATGTTCGTTGTCTATATATCACGTGATATTTCCATAGCATGTGTCAATTTGGTTAGGTTTATGAACATAGATACACCGCCGTATTTATGATTTTATTTTTGATTTTTTTTTGTCCTGTCCATCTAAAGATCGCTTTTAGCGATAAGACTGCCCATTTTACTTACCTTAATTTTTGTGTATTTCTTTGTATGTTTAATTTTGTTTTGTGTGCAATAGAGTATATCTATCTATTATTTATTAAAATAGGCAGGTCTGGACTTGCAACCCGCCACGTATTAAATGTTATCCAAAAACTGCTTCAGCTTAAAGAGTTAATTCTCATAAGATTAATTACAGTTCACATAAAATGAGATCAAAATATAGGCTTACGTATATACCTGGAAATTTAATCAACATTAAATTAAGGAAATGACTTATGATCAAATGTTATTATTCATTAAATAAAGCAATACTTAGATTACAGGGACATTCAATTTTAATTAATATATTTCATTGCATTATAAATAATATTATGACTTTATTTGATATTATCTAATTTATTTTATATTTTTTATTTTGTATTTAATTTTAACATTTGCATGCCCTATTAGGGTAAAACTTATAGACTAAAACCTTCTGATGTGTTTACTATGTTCTCGCAAATAAACGTTATCTTATCTTATCTTAGTGGCAAACCATGCATTAATTACAACGCACAAAATACTAGTGGTTCGCCCCGAACTGAGATCTCGCGAGTCTCCTATAAAAAAAACATATATTATTTGTAATCTCTGACTATTAAAATAGTGCTCCGTTATGAACAACCAACTAACTTGACCTACAGTTTCGTTCAAATTACGAGTAACAGGAGTTCATACTCTGACGATATACAAATTGTACACCAAAAAAAAAACACAGTAACAAAGGAAACATACAATAAATAACGGTACAATGGGCGGTCTTATCGCTAAAAGCGATCTCTTCCAGACCACCTTTCATGTCATGTCAATTGGTTTCACTTTCTGAGAGTAGATATTGCAGTTATTCTGGAAATCTAAACTATTGCTGGATATTAATTTAGTGAAAGTATTTTCAGAATCGTTTCGTTACTTTCTGAGATTACAAACATACAAACTTTACCTACTTTACCTAAAAATCTACTGAAAAATATTGAAAAATAAAAAAAACATCCTATTGTTCCCAATTGTAAATGGAAACAGTGTTGTTCCAAGAACGCGTTGAAAACAATTTGATTTAATTTTCCGAGAAAATGTTTTTCTTTCAAGCGGAGTTTTTGTAAACATTTCTTGGAATTTACTAACTACTCATAATATTTTCAAAAGGTACTGTTTTTCCTGTCTATTTTGGTTATGAGGAAATTTTAAGTACATAGGCTTGCAACCTGTCACGTGAATTTATTATGCAAAAAGTGCGCATTTATAGATCGTAATGTTTGGACTAGCCTCTGACTCACCCTTTGTGGGATATCTTCACGGGTATGCTTATAAGGTTCAAGGATATCCATCACCATCCTTCAACATCTGTCCGAACCGTCGAACCAGCACCCTTAGCGTCTAAATCGCCGGAGCTTGTCTGTAGGTACATTTAAATAATGCAACAATTCACCCTCCACCCCCAACAAAAATGCCTAAAAACTACCTTTTAGACCCTTCCCTATGATTCAAGTAAATACAGGATGGTTACGAATATGTTTATCAATTGATAGAGGTCATTGTCCTCACTTATGATATTATGATTTGTTAACAGATATCATTATAAATGTTCATTGTTCCTGGAAATAAGGAAGTACGATATATTCAATGAATTAAGTCATATTACAATAATTAAATTAAATTAAAATTCTAAATATGAATGCACTATTTAAATATAGTTAAGAAAGTTATAAATAAGTACTAATTGACATTATTTTTTTCGAATACATATAATAAATACAGTTAAAATACAACACACAAAACAATTCGAAGGAACAATGTAGGTCTGTTTTGATAAAAATCAGCTATAATTTTAGTCAATGAACAAGTCAAATAAAACTGCTGATTTATAGAGGGCTAAAACAATTTTGTTAATTATATTTTTGCAAAAAAAAACCAATGTTCTTTTTTTTAGAATAGTTATTAATTTGAATGCGTAGAATCCCTCCTTTTTCAGTTAACAAACATATTCCGAGCCACTCTGTACCTTTATAACTATCAATTATAATTCCATACAATTATTTCGATTCGATACGTTTTGACAAATAGTTCTAATTTCAAATCGTATTGTCAACGGTAACAATTATGCATTGTAATTGGCTGTTTCATATTTAGAATTCTGAGTCGTTCGTGATTCGACGCTTTAATGCAATAATAGACAACCCAGTTTGGCAGGCGACCACTCGATGTGACGTCATATGTGTCTCGATGTGATTTCATTATTTAGAATAGAATAATATTTATTCGCAATCACCCATAAATTTAATAACACATAAAAACAAATAAAGTAAAAAAAAGTGTGTGTGTGTGTGTGTGTAATTATGTAGGTACGCACGTAAGAAGTTATACTACAGTTATCAGCTAACTTCATCATGTCGATTTTTGGCGGTCGGTGTGTGCGTGCATGCGACAGTTATCAGCTAACTTCATCATGTCGCTTTTTGACTGTTGGTGTGCGCAAGCATAGTAAAAAATTTACCCTCATATTTTTTTCCAAACGTGCCAAAATATATATAACTTCAAAAATAGATAAAAACCATTCACAGAGTATAAGTAGTTGCAAAATGGTCCTTAACTCAGCATGTGCTGGTTGCAACAACCAACGCTGGTCTTCCGTAAAGGCCATTTTACTTTTTGCGGACATGTGTTTCAAAGGTTGCCTAGAAGAGATCGCTTTAAGCAATAAAGCTGCCAGTTGGACCACCGCGCATTATTCTTTAAATTTTCGTTCGGCCGTGACGTCACATCAGGCGGTTAGATCCAGCCAAACAGGGCCGTTTGTTAAAAGCTTTACAATTTATAAATGTCAACGCGTCCAGATTTTATAGAGCTCTGTTCTGTATTCTTATGGTACCTTTGAGAGGTCTTGAAAAATTGTCAATGTGACATAACATTTTGAAATAAAAATCTTCGACAGCCATTTCGAAAACAGTTGAAATAGAAAAAGTTCTAATACCTAATGTCGTGAATTTTAAAATCAATCGATAGAGACAAAACATGATGTAAGTACATACTTATTTGTTTTTATTTTGTAATGTCTTTCGCCCGTGGCTTCGCACGCGTGGTTTATCAATAAATAATATTTTATTTTATTAATTACACATTATGTGATAGTAGATATACTTACCCGAGAAAGTAAACACTACACAAAATCTAGTCTTAGTTGTTTTACTGTTTTATATCATCAAGATAATTATTATTTAAATAATAAAAATACCTTTATTATGAATAGATCAGGGTTTAGTGCGATGATTATGATTTCGACGAGTAAGGATGAAACTCACTTCCGTCGTATGTTTTTCCGAACCAGTATAATCTCGGAGTCTTCAAGTCCAGAGTGATAGGTTCTTTCTAGGCAAGCATGCTCCATCTTCGATCATACCATCACTTACCACCAGGTGAGGCAGTGGTCAAGACTATAATCAATAAAAAAAAATTGGTTGTCTGTAAAGTCAACCACGTCGATAATTTTACGTGATAACGAGAGAGATAGATGCGTCACAATCCGAACGCTTAGGCCGATCGTGCCTCTCTATCGCTTGTTCCGCGCTCTCGATTGCAACCTCGGCTCAGGCGGAACGTGACAATGAATCATGCTATTTCATGCCGGCGTTCATCGATTAAGACGTTATCACGACAAAAAGAGTATTTAATGTATATTTTATCACGCATTCTCTGAGAGTTGGTCATTGTAAACTCGACATCGGCTCCGTAAATGCGATTTACGGCAGTAAATTTGTAAATAGAGTTAGTCTAATTGTATTCATGGTAAGCTGAATTAAAATACAATCTCCATGCCAAATCCTTATTTCTATTTCAAAATGGAAGAAGCCATATTCCATGCTATAATGACATACGAGTACAACCTCAATGACAAATCCTTATCACATCATATCACACAATATAATAAATGTCAAAGTTTGGATGTTTGTTTATTTATTTATTTCTTTGATTGTGTGTTACTCAATAACGTCGTAACGGCTGAACCGAGTTTGATGAAATTTAGTATATACGTAGATTATAGCTTGAATTAACACATAGGCTACTTTTTATTCCATAAATCAGGTCTCATGGGATAAAAATGGGGTGTCAAGTCAAGTTGCAACAGCGAGCTTAGCTTTATTTCTATGGTAACTACACATTTAGTAGTGCAACGCGTACGAAGTCGCGGGTAACAGCTAGTTTCTAATAAATGAATGAGGCCATATATTATAGTTATTATGTTACATACTCTCTTCATCCATAATTTAGACAAAAATGTGCCCCCCAACCATTATCTTAGTTAAAACAAAAACCTCTCCATCCAAAGGTTGTCTGGAAGAGATCGCTTCTAAGCTTTAAGACCGCCTATTGTACTATTTGCTTAGTGTTTTCTATTTTGTCTTAAATGGTGTACAATAAAGTGTTTTCATTCATTCATTAGTTAGAGTCTCACGCGACGCGTTCATTCGCGTAAGCTTATTACATTAATGGATGTTGTTTAACTGTATGGAGGTGGTATTATCAGATTATCATAGATTGAGTGTTCTCTACGCTCGCCAAAAGTTCGACTGCATCGGCTTCAGAGCCCTACGTCGAATAGATACGAAAAAAATTAAGAAGAATACTGATTAAATGTTATTTCAGGTACTTACTATTACCACTGAATATAAGCACTACGTATTACTGTTTCTTTTTTTGACATACATACATAAGTGATTTAAGGTTTTTAAAACCATCTCAAAAACTTTCAAGCTGGACGGGACTTGAACCCGCAACCTTTGTTATTATGAGTTTTGTTATCTGTATTATGAAGCAATGTATGTATACGTGCATGCACTACAGCAAACATAGCTGCTTAGCCTCGACGGTCTCGAAGTCCGTTTGGACTTTGAGGAATAGACCACCTTTTTTTCTAGAAGACTATCTCGCTGTTGGCCTCTGAGGCCGATGCAGCTTACCAAACTTTTGGCGAGCGCAGATGGCGCTCAGCCCTCTATGTTTTGATGAAGCAACTAGCGCAAGAGCACCACTTAGGTATGAAGCTCATCTTGGGCCGTTGCCAGAAGAGGATAGGAGAGTACGCCCAGGTACATGTCTGAACCTTGTGTTGGCGGCAGAAGGGCTGAAGGGACTCGTCGACCTCTCCGGTGAGGTCGGTTATATGTGAAGCGTTTCCTCTGTCTAATTTAGACGACTCTGAAATGTCCTCCGCGTTAGCAGAGGTGATTTTATTATCTGGATAACCGACAACGTGTCTCGGTCGACGGAGGGAATATAACATCTTTAACAGAGTTTGCAAGTATGTTTCATCCAGAGTTGTCACATCCACCGTGCACAGTTCATCATACTTCCCAGTCCCCCGCAGAGCGCACGTCATTACAATGCGTTTATGAGGACTCAATGTGCTCGTACAATATTTTGACAGCTCAGTGAATTCAGTCATCCCTCTGTCTATCACGTGCCTTAATCTTTGACCGTTCACTGATTCTCTCTTGTGAATTTGGTGGTCATGATTTTATGAAATAAATAAATAGAGACATAATTTTTTTATTTAAATTCTAGTGATTTTTGTCTGCCTTGTCCCGAAATATACAACACTAGCTGACCCGCCCGCGGCTTCGCACGCGTGGTTTGTCAATGTCAATAAAAACATTACTCTCCTTCTGCGCAGTCTGGTAAAAAGTAGCTTATTGCGACAATCTATGTTTCTGTCACAATCTATCTATATACCAACTGTGCATAGGGAGTGCATCTAAAGAATACCTTATAATTTTAACCTAAAGGGTTGAAATTATGCGGTATTCTTTACCCCTACCTCTCCCCTCCCGTTAAGGATGATTTTGCAAAAAAGTTGAAACACGTATTTCTTTATTTCTTACCCTAATAAATATTAAATATTAATTTTTAAATCCCTAACTTAAGTAATTATGAATTGCTGATGCAAACCTTCAACCCTATTTCACCCCCTTCAAGACTATTTTTGAGACTAATGATAGTCTATGACCTTCTCGAGGATATAACCTATCTCAGAATAGGTAACAAACAAACAATCTAACAAACAAACACAGTTACTTTCGCATTTATAATGTTAGTATGGATTATTTATGTATTAATAAGATAATTAATAAAAAAATCGTTTATTTAATTTATTATAATTATTCTCTCTAAGATAAGATAAGTTCAAGGTTCAAATAGTTTGGCAAGAAGATCGCCTTATAATATGGAATTTTAAATTTTTAGCACAGGTTTTGAAAAAAAAAACGAAATAAATTAGATACTATATTTAGATACTCCTTTTAATTTAATCAAACTCCCACATTTTTGACAGATCACAAAACACTAATTCCCACGTCACGTGTCCTTCCATCCCAATAGATGCGAACAGAACACCATCAAAATCGGTTTATCCGTTGCATCAATGATCTAATTTGCGAGTGTGAATGATTCCATTGTGTTCGAGGGGTCGGTTTCTTAATTCAGGGGGTGTGGGTTGATTTGGGATGAATGAATTTTGTGGGAAAGTAATGTTAATGTTTTGATAGACGTATATTGCTTTTTGTATGCAAATTTCAAAACCGTGGTAGCATAGTGTAATGTTTAACGGCTTTCAATTTGAAGGTTGAGTGAGGATTCGAATCCCAGCTGAAACAAAAGATATTTTTATTTTGGTACTAGCTGTTCCGCCGAACTTCGTACCGCCTTGACATGCTTATGACGCGGGCTGTCAATGTACGTCACCCACTGCATCTATGTATGAGAAAATGAATTCTCTTCATTATTTCTTTTTGAGTGAATTTTTCCGATATTTTAATAATTATTCTGCTATTCGGGGTGGAGACAAATCCAACAAATCTAAAACAATCAAAATCGGTCCAGCCGTTCTCGAGTTATAATTGTGTGCAATCAAGATAAGATAATATCTTAATTGCACACAATTAAAAATAAACAAATAAAAAAATACACTTTTAAATCACACGTACAATGGGCAGCCTTATCGCTAAAGACGATCTTTCCAGGCAACCTTTGGATGGACAGGATGTATGTGAACAAATAAGGACGGGCGGCGGCAGATATTATTAGAACAAGTAGGTATATATTAAAATTTTATAAAAATAAAGATAATATTAAATAAAATGCATTTAATATAATCATAAAATTACATGTACCTATATTAATATCATGATACATATAATATTGACATGCCAACACATAAAAATTATTCTTCATAAATAGTTTAGCCGTAAATGTGCACCCCCGATCATTATTTAGTTATAACAAAGTACTCTCCATCCAAAGGTTGCCTGGAAGATCGCTTCTAAGCGATAAGACCGCCCATTGTTCTATTTGCTTTGTGTTTTCTATTTTGTTTGTAATTTTTTGTTTTTAGTTTTTATTCATTCATTCATTCATAAGATGTTGCTTTCCAAAAAACTGGACAAGTGCGAGCCGTGCACCGTGCACTGAATGTGCACCGAGGGCTACGTAAAAATATTTTTATATGATATAACAACAAATTAACAATTTTCACTAGTTTTCCTTTACCTTGCTTCTTGTTTACTGATGGTAAGCGATGATGTGGTCTAAGATGAAGCACGAAGATCTAGAAGAAACCTATTCACTCTTACCTTAAAGAGGCCCGGATTGTATTCTTTAGGAAAAACAGACGACGGCAAAGTATTCCAGTTACATATTACGAACCTAGAACCAAAATGGTGTGTGTGAATCAACTAGGTACGGATGGTGCTGAGCAGTGCGCGTGTTTGCCCTTTGATGGAAAGGAGATGACGGGATCAAATCGTTTAGTTCCTGGCCACATTCCCCAAAATGAATATGTGTAGTACGGCTTCGATTTATGTATTTGCAAGTGTCAGCTACGGCTTAAATAGCTGTATTTCTGGATTGAGTAGCTTGATTTTTACAGCTCCAAAGGAAGGTAGGTATTTGATACTTATTTCAACTTGATACCTCCACGCGTTCCTGAGAAAAAAACGCCTTGACAGACAGACGAATAACGAAGTGATAAAGCACGTAAATTATTAAGTATGTACATATTTTTAATTTGCATTTTTTTATGAATCATATTATTTTTCACACCACATGCTCGATAATGTCAAATTATATGTCATCATGTCAAGTAAACCTGTATTAAAATTTGAACCAAAGAGACCCACACAGTAAGAACTTATTCATAAATCGAACTAACCTCTGCACTGAATGCACCAACCTAGATTTGGTTTTTATTGTCTCGCAGAAAGTGTGAAAGGTAGAGTATTCTCCTCGTGGATAAAGCTGTATGCATCTTAGGCGTGCTTATACGAGTATCCCTCTCGGCACTCAGGATTCCAGTAACTCCCTCGCTGCGTTCGTGAGTTAACTCTAGAATCCTTCGTTACGTTCGGGATTCAATATAGCGCCCGTAACCCAAGACACTTTAATAATCTACAGTTAAATGACTTTAATAATTTACAATCTAATTATATGTGCCTATTTTATTGTAATTTATTACATTTTAATTTTGAATTTTATTGAGTTATTATTATTTTGTATATCTTTAATTCGACATAGGCTTATTTGTAAATATAATTATTAAAGTGAAACTTTTATTACATCGTCTCAAACTTTTTCGTCTGTGTGTTGCATGTCGCGTGACGGTCGGCCGCGGAGTAGGGATAAAGTGAAAGGCGCTCGTCAGAGCAGCCGAGGCCAATATGGCGGCGCCTATAGTTCGCATCAGCTGACCGTGTAGTGTATAGACTATTACTCATTTGTGCCATCGAAAATTTTTAGTTAAATGTCTATAATGTGAAACAAAGTTTCACTTTTACCGTGGTTTCATAAAACCACACAATCCTTTTTTACTTTTATGTGTTGTGTGGACATTGTCTAAATTAAATTACACTAATATTATAAATGCGAAATTTTTGATGTTTGTTTATTTATTTGTTTGTTACTCAATCACGTCGTAACGGCTAAACCGATTTCGTTGAAATTTAGTATGTACGTAGATTATAGTCTTTATTATCACATAGGCTACTTTTTATTCCATAAATACAGGTGCCATGGGATAAAAATGGGGTGTCAAGTCAAGATCAAGGGGTTTAGCTTTATTTCTAGGTTACCTACACATTTAGTAGTGAAACGCGTACGAAGTCGCGGGCAACAGCCAGTTATTCTATAAAAATATGACTTACTAAAGGTTGCTGGGAGCCATTTGGTGTAGGCCGAATAACATCGGTCACTATAGAAATCTATGGCCGCCCTATAGATCATATGATGATGATGAACGTATAAAACATACAATACGCAAAATTAGAAGAATAAAGATCATTTTGAATATTTACTTAGGGGATCAAATGATAATCACACAATATTCACTAATATAATCATGCTGTCAAATCATTGGGGTGAAGACGCCACGGGGCGGTATTTAGGGGTGGTTGTATTTGCTTAGCGAGGCGTAGGCGATGACTCTGGTGGGAGGCAGGAAGTGGGTTCAATTCCCGCCCGCGTTTTTATATAAATATAACCGAATTGTTATTCTTTGTTATAAATTATACCATACCTATTTCCCCCGCCAAGCTGCATTGCTGTTTTGGTTTGAAGGGTATGGTTGCCGGTGAAAGTACAGGTACATGAGGCTTTACACCTGTATGCCTCAATTAATTTTATATTGTGGTACTGCATGTTTAACCAAATAAATAAAATGAATCAATAAGTTGACGGACGCAGGGCAGTGAATCGTAGGGCACGGTCCTTAGATGCATGACCTACGAGGCCTAGATGGTAAAATCTCCAGGTATTTCAACTTTGCCTTGAAAGTTTGCGCGCAGTATTTCGCTTGAAATAGTCAATAGCCATTTTTCATTATAATCACAAGGATCACTTTGAAACATAAAAAAAACATCAGTGCCGGGATTCGAACCCACAATTTTCGGATTTGAAGGTCAACATCAATATTAGACGACCTCCGTGGTGCAGTGGGCGAATAGCCGGCTGAGACGAAGGAGGCAGCGGGTTCGATTCCCGCCGCGGAACGAAATGTTTGCATGATACACAGATATTTGTTCCGGGTCTGGTTGTGTCTCTATATAGTATAAGTATGTATTTACAAAAAAAATGTATATAAGTATTCTATCAGTTATCTGGTTCACATAGTACAAGCTCTGCTTAGTTTGGGGCTAGATAGCGCTGTGTGAAATGTCCAGCAATGCATATTTATTATTTATTTATTTATGAAAATCACAAGGATTATTTTACAATATAAATTTTACCACCTATGTTTTTTTTATGCTACTTGGAGATGGAACAAGCTTATGGCCCACCTGATGTTAAGTGGTAACGATCTCCTAAAACAGCGAATTGCCTCGTAGGTCTTTAGAAATACGAGGCATGCCTTTTAAGTTCTGTCGTTTCCATATTTTCCGGCAATTTTGAATTTGGAACTGTTCTATATTCGAATGTGTTTACATTTTGAATCTCAAAACAGTTGAAAGTATTAGGATTAATGCTATTGTTTAGTCACAGTTTCGATTTGAATCTGTCAGGTCACGTACGAAAATGAATCTTTCTAAGGAAAATGTTCGTGCAATAATTTTCTACAACTTTAGAAGAGGCCTGACACGGCTTCAGTGTTTAGAAGAGCTAACATCTGTGTTCAGTGATGTAGCCCCATGTCTGCGGACTGTCGAACGCTGGTATTTAGAATTCCAGCGTGGACATACTAGTGTTAGTGACAGATTTCGCGAAGGACGCCCAAAATCCGCCTTCACTGAAGATAACATCATTGCTGTGAGACAACTAATTCTCGAAGATCGTCATGTGACGTATCGAGAGATAGAGGCTCTATTAGGCATCTCAGGGACAACCATTCAGAAGATCTTGCATGAAGCGCTTGGTGTGAGAAAGCTAGTTTGCTGTTGGATACCGCATCTGCTTTCCGACGATCACAAGGCGGCCCGCGTCAGATGGTGTAAGAAAACTCTGCAAAGGTTCAACCGAGGGGAGTCAAATCACGTCTACGACATCATAAGTGGTGACGAATCTTGGATCTATGCCTACGATCCTGATACCAAACAACAATCTACAATCTGGGTCTTTCAAGACGAGCCAAAGCCGACTAAAGTTGTTCGTTCTCGAAGCACTTCAAAGAAGATGGTGGCCACGTTCGTTGGAAAAACCGGCCATGTTGCGACTATTGCACTTGAAGATCGTAGAACGGTTAACGCAGAGTGGTATACTACAGTTTGTTTACCACAAGTCATCGCCGAACTTCGAAAATCTAACTCAAAGCGACGCATCATCCTGCACCACGACAACGCAAGCTCACACAGCGCTCGTCAAACGATTGAGTATTTGAAGCAGGAAAAAGTAGAAATTCTTGACCATCCTCCATACAGTCCTGACCTAAGCCCTAACGATTTCTTTACATTTCCTAAAATTAAGAAAAGTCTTCGTGGTCAAAGGTTCCAGTCCGGTGAAGAAGCAGTCGACGCTTTCAAGACAGCCATTTTGAACACCCCACTTTAGAGTGGAATAAATGTTATAATAACTGGTTTGAGCGAATGGAAAAGTGTTTTAAGCTACGTTGTGAATACTTTGAAAAACAATAAAAAGTACTATAAGGTTCTAGATGTGTTTTTTTCTTCAAACGACAAAACTTAAAAGGCATGCCTCGTATGCCATACGATGCACTGCCCTGCCATCAACTTGAGTCATACAGGTGCCTGTAATTTCACCGGCAAACATACCCTTCAAACCGAAAAAAAGCAATGCTGCGTGGTGGCAGACATAGGTATGGATGGTATGTTGAGGTACATACTACTCATAACGATATAGGTAAAAGCTAATTGTTTCTATTATATAATATGTTTGGATTTGCCTCTAAGTACCTCTTGTAGAATACGTATTCTACGTATTGATCGTAAGTTTTTTAATTAATTATATTAAAGGTCCATTCGCACACGCATTTATAAGTGGAAAACGTTCACACAGAAATATCTAGAATCAGCTTAATCAAGCACAAATCTAGGTCTTGTGTCCCAGGACTAGGCTAGCGGGTTTTTGCACGGGGGATCAAAAGGGACATACGGCGGCAAGGTGCTTTGATGACACAGATTAGTGGGGTAGATGGGGTAAATGTTAATAAAGTTGCCTACTAACACTTAAGGAAATCTGATAGGTAATTTAATATCTATCATTTTGAATGCCGTGATAAACATTGTAGGAACTGCACTAGAAGTCGAAAAAACAACGACTTAATGGCAAATAATTATTATACTAGTAGTTCGCCCCGAACTGAGTTTTCGCGAGTACCCGCTAAAAACAAAAAAAAAATTATTTGTAATCTTTGACTATAAAAATAGTGCCACGAAATTCATAACCAACTAACTTGACCTACAGTTGCATTCAAATTATAGGTAACGGGAGTTCATGTAATTTGGTGTGTTTTAGGGGTAAAAATTGCAGTTATTTTGGATTTCAGACTTATGCCTATATTTGTGTCACTAAAGCTACACGCATACCAAATTTTAACACCGTGAGGTTACTGGTGTACCCTGTGAATTTTGTCAAAGTTCCGTTTTTATTATCGCTAATAACTCAAAAACTACAAAGACATTACTAAAAATAAAAACGGAGTCGATATGTACTAACAAAGATCTTTCATTTGACGTCCCACTTGATCTAATAATCTCATTTTCATTTTTTTTTACCTCTCTTGAACTCTAATATCTCAACAACCCTACAATATTTTTAGCTCATTTAGTCACACCAGTTATCCTCGGACAAACAAACATACATACATACAACGCTGATTTGCTCAAGTTGATTTGGAGATCTCGCTTTGCTCGATCAATTATCTATACATTTTAACAAAGAGTATAATGAATAAGCACCAAGTTTCACTTAATATTGATAAAATACACTCAGAAACACTAGTTAATCCTGGATCAATATTTCGACAAGACGATATTCCAATGTTCTATCAGTTGGTTCTTTTATCTGGGTAGTATTTTGACACCTGTCAAATTCGATATATATATAAGACTTCCCCGAGATTAAATAGATAAAATACTGATTGGGGAACATGCAATATTTTTTAGACACAATAAGGAGGACTGTTGGTAAAAACTAAATTTAGGTTAGACAGCTCTAAAATTATCGCCATCTTTTTTTTTGTGTTATGCGGGTAGAGAGTAACAGTTGTTTTTTTTAGTGCTATCATCCCTAAA
This sequence comes from Philereme transversata, assembly GCA_963924445.1. Lineage (NCBI taxonomy): Eukaryota > Metazoa > Arthropoda > Insecta > Lepidoptera > Geometridae > Philereme > Philereme transversata. The sequence continues at coordinate 23,902,187 of OZ004346.1, forward strand.
TTTAGTTTAGTTTGTGCCAAGTTGACTGCCAACAAAATTGTTCCCATTATCAATGAATCTATCCAACCTATTTGTTGTTATATGTTTACTTATACCAAAATAATACAAATATTTTACTATATACCGTTCTAATACAATTTTGGTTGAATAACTTTCTAAAACACAGCCTCAGTGTTTATTTCCTGTTTTATTTTCAAAAAGTGAACACCAAAGAAGTTCCGTTTTTAAATATTCATATCTAATCAAATAGTCTTGTAAACGCAGTTGTTGTTTTAGAAATCTAGTCTTTTTTTATCTACCAGAGAAGGAAATTAATATTGAGATTAGTTTACTTAGCAAGCACTTTGATAATTAAACCTGCAAACACAGTAAACACAAACTATACCTAAATATATGTTTTTAATTGGCAACATAACAAATAATAGTAGGCACAACTTTAAAACCCGGCTCATCTACACACAACTCTGTGACCCCCACTTCCCAGATATGCAAGCGTTGCTGCTCTCGCGCAGTTTTTCTCTTCCCTCTCGATCGCACGTATCCCTATCTCTCTTTAACCAAAAGTGCCGCTCAGGTTTTTGCCGAGACGAGGCTTGCGCGGTTTTTCACGTCCTATACCCGTTTGTAGGCTTCAGACATTGACCGGTGGCTGGCTGTGTCAATTCCTATCTTGTTTTTATGTGAAAACAGCTTTATTAGACTGAGTTTAGATTTATAATGGTATTTCTGTGCGCGTAGATAGATAGATAATTCTTTATTGCACACCATAAAACAAAATAATTAAAACGAACAAACGTTTATGTGATACTTGGCAGTTTTATCGTTAAATAGCGATCTCTACCAGACAACCTTTGGATAGAATGGACTGTGTGGACATTACCTGGGATGTAATGGTGTACCTATTACATGTACCTACGTACTAATACTAATGATATAAAAAAACTACATAAATGAATAAACCTAAATAAAAACTATTCCTAACAATTTACATGCACATAGGTACTTATACTTATTTAAATAAATATTGCTGGACATTTAACACAACGCTATCTAGCCCCAAACTAAGCAGAGCTTGTACTATGGGAACCAGATAACTGATAGAATACTTATATACTTTTTTTTTTGTAAATACACACTTATAATATATAGAAAAACATCCAGACACGGAACAAATATCTGTAGATTATGCAAATATTAGTTCCGCGGCGGGCATCGAACCCGCTACCTCCTGCGTATCAGCTGGCTATACGCCCACTACGCCACGGAGGCAGTCAATTTAAGAAACATATACTAATAAACTATATTATATTACTTTACTCTACTATACTAATATTATAAAGAGGAAAGATTTGTATGTTTGTAACGAATTAACACCAAAACTACTGGTTCCGATTTCAAAAACTCTTTCACTATTTCCTAATAGTGCTATATTATTCCTGAGTAACATAGGCTACCTTTTACCCAACTGCGCAGGAGGGTAATGTTTTTATTGAAAAACTACGTGTGCTAAACTG